>JAILWY010000004.1:11475420-12823341 GCA_022113835.1 Atopsyche davidsoni | reverse complement strand
AACCTAACCTAACCTAACCTAACCTAACCTAACCTAACCTAACCTAACCTAACCTAACCTAACCTAACCTAACCTAACCTAACCTAACCTAACCTAACCTAACCTAACCTAACCTAACCTAACCTAACCTAACCTAACCTAACCTAACCTAACCTAACCTAACCTAACCTAACCTAACCTAACCTAACCTAACCTAACCTAACCTAACCTAACCTAACCTAACCTAACCTAACCTAACCTAACCTAACCTAACCTAACCTAACCTAACCTAACCTAACCTAACCTAACCTAACCTAACCTAACCTAACCTAACCTAACCTAACCTAACCTAACCTAACCTAACCTAACCTAACCTAACCTAACCTAACCTTTTTTTTTTTTTTTTTTTTTTTTTTTTTTTTTTTTTTTTTTTTTTTTTTCCCCCCCGCAGCTTGGCCCACGGTTGTATTGCTCGAGACTGCGGGGGCGTCTCTTTATTTTCTCCCGTACAGCCTTATAAATAAAAAAAATACAGTAAAAAACAATAAAGGCTGGAAAGTAATCATCTTTCCCTGCGGGGAGGATCCCCGCAGGCATCTCATCGACTCATATGCTGCATTCCTGTAAAGGGGGAAGAGGCAGCATATCACACATAGTATAAACAAATTAAAAAGGATCTTCCGTCTTCATGCTTCCTGTAGAGGGGGGCGAGTCATGAAGACGGAGGCTTGGTCATGGCGGTTGGGGGGGGCTCACTTGTCGAGCCCTCTCCAATTCTTCTCTCTTGCGCTGGACCTTCTCGCAGAAGTCCGTGACTGCGTCCCAGGCTGTCTTGCGTTCCAGCATGGACGGGACAAGTTCTTCTACCGTCCATGCGACGCCAGCTCTGCAACGCAGCCGCCATCTCTCCGATTCGGTAGCGCAGCACTTGAACAGCGCGTGCTCTGCGTCGTCGATGTCGTCGTCGCAGAGCGGGCAACGTGCGCTTGCCGACCGGCCTATCCTCGCCAGGTAGCTGCCGAGGCAGCCGTGCCCGGTGAGAAGTTGGGTCAGCCGGTAGGTGACCTGACCGTGGGCGCGGTAGATCCAAGGTGCGAGGACCGGGATCAACCGCTGCGTCCATCGCCCCTTAAGTGACTCGCTCCAGCGATCCTGCCACTTCTGCACGGTCGTTGCCCTCGCGTTCGCGCGCGCGGTGTCGCGATCACCGGCGTCCTCGAAGATGGCCTTTCGTTCCTCTGCGAGAAGGTCGATGGGCGGAATCCCCGCGAGCACGAGCGCCGCATCGGCCGATACCGTGCGGTATCCGCATATGACGCGGAGCGCCGCACGCCGCTGCACGCTTGATAGCATGCTGCGGTAGTGTGCCATCCGCATGCTCGGCGCCCAGACTTCGGCGCCGAAGAGCATTTGGGATTGGGCCACACTAGCGAGCAGCTTCCGCTTCTGTTCCTGCGGACCCTGCACGTTCAGCAGGATCCGCGAAAGCGCAGCGGTGGTTCCCGCGGCTTTCTCCGCGGCTCTGCGGATGTGGGCCGTGTACTTCAGGGACCCGTCGAAGTACACGCCCAGGTATCTGACCGATTTTTGCGGGGTGATGACCGCGTCGCCGACGGTTATTCGCGGCGGCTCGTGCTTGCGCCTTCCTACAAGCATTACCGCCTCGGTCTTGTGCGCTGCCAGCTCCAGGTGGTGGTCCCCCAGGGCCTGGGCGATCCTCCGCAGCGCTTCGTTAAGATTGGCCTGCAGATCCGACATCTTTCTGGCGACGGCCACGACGCCGATGTCGTCCGCGAAGCCAATCTCTTCGACACCGTCGGGAAGCTCCACTCGCAGCACCGCATCGTACATTATGTTCCACAGGAGCGGTCCGAGGACCGACCCCTGTGGCACTCCGCATGTGGTGGTTCTGGTGGTTCTGGTTATTCCACCTGTGGGAGTGTAATGCACGCTGCGGTCTCGAAAGTAACTGTCCACGACAGCTCGCACGTGCGGCTCGACGCCTTTCTTCTCCAGCGCCTCCATGATCTTCTCCCATGGGGCGCTGTTGAAGGCGTTTTTAACGTCAAGCGTTACGAGCACGCAGTACTGTCTTGTCCGCCAGGTCCCCGCATTTGCCATCTCGGCCCTGCGGTGGACCCTCGTGATGGCGTCCGCCGTGGACCTACCCCTCCTGAACCCGTACTGAGACTCGGACAGGCAGCCCTCGGTCTCGATGTACGAGTCCAGTCTGGAGTGTATCAGTCTTTCGAAGAGCTTCCCGAAGCTGTCGAGGAGGCACAATGGTCGGTAGGAAGACGCGAGATCGACCGGCTTGTCTCCTTTGCGCACCAGCGCTAGGCGCGCGGTCTTCCAGCACCCCGGGAACGTGGCCTTCGTCAGGCAGGTGTTGAAGACCGCGAGCAGCGCCGCAGGATCTTCGCGCACGGTCCTCTTCACGATCTCGTTGGGGATTCCGTCGGGTCCGGGCGCCTTGGCGTTGGGGAGGCGACTCGCGGCGATCTTCAGCTCCGGCACGGTGAAGAGTGGGATCTCTTCGTCCGGAGCTACGATGACCGCAGGTCGCCCGCCGTCAGGGCGCGTTGGGAACAGAGCGTCCAGTATGGCGTCCACCCGACCGGGCAGGGTGATGCCCGGGATAATCTGAGGAGTGTGCAGCCTCTTCATGACGAGCCTGTAGGGGAGTCCCCAGGGGTCATCGTCAATCGAGGCGCACAGCTTCTCCCAGCTTCGCTCCTTCGCGGCCTTGATGGAGATCGTGAGCGCTTTCTTTGCGCTTCTATACGCTTCGATCTCCATCGTGCAGTCCAGGGTTCCTCCTGCCTTTGGCCTCTTCCTCTGCAGTGCCCTTCTGGCAGCCATGGACTGCTTCCGCAGAGAAGCGATCTCCTCAGACCACCAGTGGACGGGTCTTCTGGTCGGGTGGCACCACTTGCGCGGCATGGACGCGTCGCACGCCTTCCGGGTCCTCGCGACGAGAGCGCACGCCGCCGCTTCCGGATCCTCGCTGATGGTGTCTTCCCCGTGCCGCTTGAAGCTGTCCGCGAATTTCTCCGCGTCCAGCTTCCGCAGGCTCCAGGCCGGTCCTCGGGGCGGTGGTGTTACAGCTGGGTAAGTGGGCGCCGTCGTGTTGAGGGTGAAGGATATGTAGAGGTGGTCGCTCAACGACTCTTCCTCCAATACCCTCCAACCCTCGAGCGAACGTGCAGCTCCCGGGCTCGCAAACGTCAGGTCTAATATTGACTCTGACGAGCCCCTCCGGAACGTGCTGGCGCCGTTGTTACATACAACGAGGCCCAGTCCAGCCGTCATGTCGGCGAGTGCCGCTCCTTTCCGTGTCGTCGACCGCGCTCCCCATTCGACGGCCTTCGCGTTGAAGTCGCCGGCGATGATGACTTCACCTGCGTGCGTCCGGACGTCCTGCTCGAGCCGGGCGAGGTACGCTACGTACTCTGCGTACGCCACGTTAGGTGAAACGTAGCACGAGTACACGCGTATACCTCCGACCCGGATCCATGTGAAGCCTTGCCCCGCGGTGCCGATCTCTTCGACGGGGGTGTCGCCGGCTGTGGCTACGGCCGTCAGCCCCGTCGCGTCGGCCCTCCACCTGGCGCTTGCCGGAGTGCGGTGCTGCTCGCAGGCGATGATGATGTCCGCCTGCAGCTCCCGCGCTTTCTGCTCCAGCAGCGCCTGCGCCGCCCTGCAATGGTTCAGATTAATTTGCAGGACGCGCAGAGACATCGGTATGCTTGCGGTAGGCATTCAGGTAGTTCCTGAATGCCTCACATTTACCGCTCCCTTGGGCGTGGTCGCTTCTTTTGCCTGATGCGACGCATGTCGGGCACTTCGGCCTGTTTCGGCACTCTTTGGCCTTGTGCCCGGGTCGGCCGCAGGTGAAGCACTGCTTGCTCTTGTCCGGGCCTCTGCAGTTTGGCGCAGCGTGGCCGAAGCCGAGGCACCTGAAGCATCTGGTGATTGTCAGATGCTCTCGCACTCGGCAGCTGACCCATCCGACGCGGATCTTGCCCGCTGCCAGGACGGTCTGTGCTGCGTCTGTCGGAACGTCGGCCAGGCCCGTTCTGGTGCCGTTTCGGGCCGGGAGGAACTTGACAGCTCCGACCGCGTCCGGCGTACACCCAGCCTGCGCCGCTAGCGCGGTGGCCAGCTCGTCTGCCGTCGTTGACTCGTCGAGGTTGTGTACCTCGACGGTCAAGGTCGTGCCAAGGCTCTTGACGTTGGCGTTCTCGCCCAGAACGCCGGCTACCGCCTTGGCAAATTTGATGGCCGTATCGGCATTCGCCCCGTCCAACTCGACCACGATGTGGCCTGCGCGGGTCTTGCGGACAGTCCGGACGTTGGCGCCTTGCTCGTCCGGCCTGACCGCAGTCTTCACCGCGGAGATCGTCTCTGCGGCGGTCTTCCCGTTGAGGGGACGTATCTCCACGGCTGGCAATTTTCGCGCCGGGAATCGCATTCTGGTCTGCGGGGGTTCAGGAGGGCGCTTTTTGGCGGCCCGCCTTTTGACGATGGTGAAGTCGCCGTCGTCGTTCTTTGCAGGGTCTATTGGTGCTGTCAACGGTGGTGCTGCTGCTTTTGATCGCGCTGCTGCTGCTGTTGGCGGTGCTGTTGCTAATTTTGTCCGCGGTGCTGCTTTCGGTGCCACTGCCGTAATCTTTTCGATTGCTGCTACGGTAGATGCTGCTGCTGTCGCTGTTGCTGATGTTGTCCCCGCAGCGAGGGACGTTCTTCGGCTATGTTGTGGTTTGAACTTATCTACCCCCGTTTCTTGGGAAGGGAGGACACTTATGGACTTACGCGCAGGGACGGCTGCAGCCTTGGCGTATGTCCCTGGTAGTGATGCCCTGGAAGTCGATGGTCTGGGGTCGGGTCTGGGTGGAGGCACTGTGGGCGTCATGGCGTGTGTGGCGATGCGCCTGATCCATAGGCGTGTAGCCGGGCGCAGTTTCTCGACGGCCGCCTTTAGCGTTCTGTTTGTGTTTGGCCTTACCGCCTTTTCCAACTCGGTGGTGAGTCTTTCCAGCTCACACACGAATTGGTAGATAAGTTCAGGTTCAGGGAGGGTATCCTTGATCAATGCTAGGGTCGTCGCCGGTGTCTGTTTGTGTTTTGGTTTGATTCGATTTATATTCATATTTAGGTCCCACGAAAAGCTGGGAAATAAGTTTCCCCTGCCGCAGAGCCCGCTTACGCCAGGGAGGCTGGATACAACGAGGGGACGCCAAGTACCTCGAGGGAATCGTTAATGATACAATTGTTTAACCACCTTGTACCATTCACCCCGTAGGCACGATGTCTGACACCGTGGGGTTAGGTGGGTTGCGCGTCAGGGCCCAACGATTTGCATCGCTGGGGGGCTCCCTGTCGCGGCTGAGTCTCCCTCCATAGAGGCGTTTTGGAAGGAGGACCCGAGTGCGGCTCTCCTAGCGGGGCTAGGTTAGCAGCAACCAGGCGGTTCGAACATCGCTCCTCTGACCTAGGCCGGCTGAGCGATAGCCGTTCCACCTGTCTGCTCCCAGGGTGCACCACGAGGAGGTCTGAGTCCGGCTTTGCACCCCAACCTAACCTAACCTAACCTAACCTAACCTAACCTAACCTAACCTAACCTAACCTAACCTAACCTAACCTAACCTAACCTAACCTAACCTAACCTAACCTAACCTAACCTAACCTAACCTAACCTAACCTAACCTAACCTAACCTAACCTAACCTAACCTAACCTAACCTAACCTAACCTAACCTAACCTAACCTAACCTAACCCAACCCAACCCAACCCAACCCAACCCAACCCAACCCAACCCAACCCAACCCAACCTAACCCAACCTAACCTAACCTAACCTAACCTAACCTAACCTAACCTAACCTAACCTAACCTAACCTAACCTAACCTAACCTAACCTAACCTAACCTAACCTAACCTAACCTAACCTAACCTAACCTAACCTAACCTAACCTAACCTAACCTAACCTAACCTAACCTAACCTAACCTAACCTAACCTAACCTAACCTAACCTAACCTAACCTAACCTAACCTAACCTAACCTAACCTAACCTAACCTAACCTAACCTAACCTAACCTAACCTAACCTAACCTAACCTAACCTAACCTAACCTAACCTAACCTAACCTAACCTAACCTAACCTAACCTAACCTAACCTAACCTAACCTAACCTAACCTAACCTAACCTAACCTAACCTAACCTAACCTAACCTAACCTAACCTAACCTAACCTAACCTAACCTAACCTAACCTAACCTAACCTAACCTAACCTAACCTAACCTAACCTAACCTAACCTAACCTAACCTAACCTAACCTAACCTAACCTAACCTAACCTAACCTAACCTAACCTAACCTAACCTAACCTAACCTAACCTAACCTAACCTAACCTAACCTAACCTAACCTAACCTAACCTAACCTAACCTAACCTAACCTAACCTAACCTAACCTAACCTAACCTAACCTAACCTAACCTAACCTAACCTAACCTAACCTAACCTAACCTAACCTAACCTAACCTAACCTAACCTAACCTAACCTAACCTAACCTAACCTAACCTAACCTAACCTAACCTAACCTAACCTAACCTAACCTAACCTAACCTAACCTAACCTAACCTAACCTAACCTAACCTAACCTAACCTAACCTAACCTAACCTAACCTAACCTAACCTAACCTAACCTAACCTAACCTAACCTAACCTAACCTAACCTAACCTAACCTTTTTTTTTTTTTTTTTTTTTTTTTGTGTTGGCGTTTGCAACCCGCACCCAGGTCCTTGTGTAAAAAACTTCTGCTGAGTTGCGGGAGCGTATCCGTTTATTCGGGCCTCCTTGAAGGCATAAGAAGAGAAGAAAAACATATACAGAATATAGGGGAACATATAAACAATACATGGAAAAAACTCATCTTCTTAGGCCTTCAAGGACCTTCTTCGTGTCTCGTCCTCTTGTGCTCCTGCCGCTGGGTAGCAGCGGGCCCAGAAGAGGACGCTGTTCTTTCTTGCCCGATGCGCTCGCGGGAGTCGTGCGGATGGGAGAAGTAATCCGCACGTCTAACGCTGTCCGCTCCCTGGTGCCCTCCTTGGGCGGCGCGCATCAGGCCCTTCCCTGGTGTTGGTGGTCTCGTGTCGTTTGGGCGTCAGGGCCCAGCGGTTGGGCCGCTGGTGGGCTCCCTGTCGCGACTGTGTTTCCTCATGGTCTTCGGTTCCTGCCACAAGCGCTGCGGCGGGACCCGGAGACGCTGTTCCGTGTTGCCCGGGTGCTCGCGGAAGACGTGCAGAAAGTCTGGATCCGGACGCCTTCCGCTGTCCGCTCCGTAGTGCCCTCCTTGGGCGGCGCACGTCGGGCCGTTCTCTGGTACTGGTGGCGGTCTAGACCTCCGTGTCAAGGCCCAGCGGCTGAGTCGCTGGTGGGCTCCCTGTCACGGATGTCTCCTTCTTCGTTCTGGTTCTCTCCTTCTGTCGCTCGGGCGCGACTGGTCCGGAGGTCGCCCGGGTGCTGGCGATAGGCGCTCGGACGAACCACTGCCCGGGCGCCGCACGCGCTGTCCGCTCCTTGGGGGCCCTCCTCGGGGCGGCGCACGTCGGGCCTTTCTCTTGTCGGGGCACTCTGCCCGTGTTGCGCGACAGGCCCCAGCGATTTGCATCGCTGGGTGGGCTCCCTGACGCGGCTGAGTCTCCATCCATAGAGACGTTTTGGATGGAGAACCCGGTTGCGTCTCAGGTTAGCAGCGGCAGGGCGGTCGGCTGGGATTAGTCAGCCGTCGCCGCCCGACCGCTCCCAGGGTACACCGCGAGGAGGTCTGAGTCCGGCTTCGCACCCCAACCTAACCTAACCTAACCTAACCTAACCTAACCTAACCTAACCTAACCTAACCTAACCTAACCTAACCTAACCTAACCTAACCTAACCTAACCTAACCTAACCTAACCTAACCTAACCTAACCTAACCTAACCTAACCTAACCTAACCTAACCTAACCTAACCTAACCTAACCTAACCTAACCTAACCTAACCTAACCTAACCTAACCTAACCTTTTTTTTTTTTTTTTTTTTTTTTTTTTTTTTTTTTTTTTTTTTTTTTTCCCCCCGCAGCTTGGCCCACGGTTGTATTGCTCGAGACTGCGGGGGCGTCTCTTTATTTTTCTCCTGCACAGCCATTAAAAAAAAAACAGTAGAAAAAACAAAATAGCTGAAATGTAATCATCGTCCCTGCGGGGAGGATCCCCGCAGGCATTTCATCATTTCATATGCTGCATTCCTGTAAAGGGGGAAGAGGCAGCATATCACACATAATATAAACAAATTAAAAAGGATCTTCCGTCTTCATGCTTCCTGTAGAGGGGGGCGAGTCATGAAGACGGGGGCTTGGTCATGGCGGTTGGGGGGGGCTCACTTGTCGAGCCCTCTCCAATTCTTCTCTCTTGCGCTGGACCTTCTCGCAGAAGTCCGTGACTGCGTCCCAGGCTGTCTTGCGTTCCAACATGGACGGGACAAGTTCTTCTACCGTCCATGCGACGCCAGCTCTGCAACGCAGCCGCCATCTCTCCGATTCGGTAGCGCAGCACTTGAACAGCGCGTGCTCTGCGTCGTCGATGTCGTCGTCGCAGAGCGGGCAACGTGCGCTTGCCGACCGGCCTATCCTCGCCAGGTAGCTGCCGAGGCAGCCGTGCCCGGTGAGAAGTTGGGTCAGCCGGTAGGTGACCTGACCGTGGGCGCGGTAGATCCAAGGGGCGAGGACCGGGATCAACCGCTGCGTCCATCGCCCCTTAAGTGACTCGCTCCAGCGATCCTGCCACTTCTGCACGGTCGTTGCCCTCGCGTTCGCGCGCGCGGTGTCACGATCACCGGCGTCCTCGAAGATGGCCTTTCGTTCCTCTGCGAGAAGGTCGATGGGCGGAATCCCCGCGAGCACGAGCGCCGCATCGGCCGATACCGTGCGGTATCCGCATATGACGCGGAGCGCCGCACGCCGCTGCACGCTTGATAGCATGCTGCGGTAGTGTGCCATCCGCATGCTCGGCGCCCAGACTTCGGCGCCGAAGAGCATTTGGGCTTGGGCCACACTAGCGAGCAGCTTCCGCTTCTGTTCCTGCGGACCCTGCACGTTCAGCAGGATCCGCGAAAGCGCAGCGGTGGTTCCCGCGGCTTTCTCCGCGGCTCTGCGGATGTGGGCCGTGTACTTCAGGGACCCGTCGAAGTACACGCCCAGGTATCTGACCGATTTTTGCGGGGTGATGACCGCGTCGCCGACGGTTATTCGCGGCGGCTCGTGCTTGCGCCTTCCTACAAGCATTACCGCCTCGGTCTTGTGCGCTGCCAGCTCCAGGTGGTGGTCCCCCAGGGCCTGGGCGATCCTCCGCAGCGCTTCGTTAAGATTGGCCTGCAGATCCGACATCTTTCTGGCGACGGCCACGACGCCGATATCGTCCGCGAAGCCAATCTCTTCGACACCGTCGGGAAGCTCCACTCGCAGCACCGCATCGTACATTATGTTCCACAGGAGCGGTCCGAGGACCGACCCCTGTGGCACTCCGCATGTGGTGGTTCTGGTGGTTCTGGTTATTCCACCTGTGGGAGTGTAATGCACGCTGCGGTCTCGAAAGTAACTGTCCACGACAGCTCGCACGTGCGGCTCGACGCCTTTCTTCTCCAGCGCCTCCATGATCTTCTCCCATGGGGCGCTGTTGAAGGCGTTTTTAACGTCAAGCGTTACGAGCACGCAGTACTGTCTTGTCCGCCAGGTCCCCGCGTTTGCCATCTCGGCCCTGCGGTGGACCCTCGTGATGGCGTCCGCCGTGGACCTACCCCTCCTGAACCCGTACTGAGACTCGGACAGGCAGCCCTCGGTCTCGATGTACGAGTCCAGTCTGGAGTGTATCAGTCTTTCGAAGAGCTTCCCGAAGCTGTCGAGGAGGCACAATGGTCGGTAGGAAGACGCGAGATCGACCGGCTTGTCTCCTTTGCGCACCAGCGCTAGGCGCGCGGTCTTCCAGCACCCCGGGAACGTGGCCTTCGTCAGGCAGGTGTTGAAGACCGCGAGCAGCGCCGCAGGATCTTCGCGCGCGGTCCTCTTCACGATCTCGTTGGGGATTCCGTCGGGTCCGGGCGCCTTGGCGTTGGGGAGACGACTCGCGGCGATCTTCAGCTCCGGCACGGTGAAGAGTGGGATCTCTTCGTCCGGAGCTACGATGACCGCAGGTCGCCCGCCGTCAGGGCGCGTTGGGAACAGAGCGTCCAGTATGGCGTCCACCCGACCGGGCAGGGTGATGCCCGGGATAATCTGAGGAGTGTGCAGCCTCTTCATGACGAGCCTGTAGGGGAGTCCCCAGGGGTCATCGTCAATCGAGGCGCACAGCTTCTCCCAGCTTCGCTCCTTCGCGGCCTTGATGGAGATCGTGAGCGCTTTCTTTGCGCTTCTATACGCTTCGATCTCCATCGTGCAGTCCAGGGTTCCTCCTGCCTTTGGTCTCTTCCTCTGCAGTGCCCTTCTGGCAGCCATGGACTGCTTCCGCAGAGAAGCGATCTCCTCAGACCACCAGTGGACGGGTCTTCTGGTCGGGTGGAACCACTTGCGCGGCATGGACGCGTCGCACGCCTTCCGGGTCCTCGCGACGAGAGCGCACGCCGCCGCTTCCGGATCCTCGCTGATGGTGTCTTCCCCGTGCCGCTTGAAGCTGTCCGCGAATTTCTCCGCGTCCAGCTTCCGCAGGCTCCAGGCCGGTCCTCGGGGCGGTGGTGTTACAGCTGGGTAGGTGGGCGCCGTCGTGTTGAGGGTGAAGGATATGTAGAGGTGGTCGCTCAACGACTCTTCCTCCAATACCCTCCAACCCTCGAGCGAACGTGCAGCTCCCGGGCTCGCAAACGTCAGGTCTAATATTGACTCTGACGAGCCCCTCCGGAACGTGCTGGCGCCGTTGTTACATACAACGAGGCCCAGTCCAGCCGTCATGTCGGCGAGTTCCGCTCCTTTCCGTGTCGTCGACCGCGCTCCCCATTCGACGGCCTTCGCGTTGAAGTCGCCGGCGATGATGACTTCACCTGCGTGCGTCCGGACGTCCTGCTCGAGCCGGGCGAGGTACGCTACGTACTCTGCGTACGCCACGTTAGGTGAAACGTAGCACGAGTACACGCGTATACCTCCGACCCGGATCCATGTGAAGCCTTGCCCCGCGGTGCCGATCTCTTCGACGGGGGTGTCGCCGGCTGTGGCTACGGCCGTCAGCCCCGTCGCGTCGGCCCTCCACCTGGCGCTTGCCGGAGTGCGGTGCTGCTCGCAGGCGATGATGATGTCCGCCTGCAGCTCCCGCGCTTTCTGCTCCAGCAGCGCCTGCGCCGCCCTGCAATGGTTCAGATTAATTTGCAGGACGCGCAGAGACATCGGTATGCTTGCGGTAGGCATTCAGGTAGTTCCTGAATGCCTCACATTTACCGCTCCCTTGGGCGTGGTCGCTTCTTTTGCCTGATGCGACGCATGTCGGGCACTTCGGCCTGTTTCGGCACTCTTTGGCCTTGTGCCCGGGTCGGCCGCAGGTGAAGCACTGCTTGCTCTTGTCCGGGCCTCTGCAGTTTGGCGCAGCGTGGCCGAAGCCGAGGCACCTGAAGCATCTGGTGATTGTCAGATGCTCTCGCACTCGGCAGCTGACCCATCCGACGCGGATCTTGCCCGCTGCCAGGACGGTCTGTGCTGCGTCTGTCGGAACGTCGGCCAGGCCCGTTCTGGTGCCGTTTCGGGCCGGAAGGAACTTGACAGCTCCGACCGCGTCCGGCGTACACCCAGCCTGCGCCGCTAGCGCGGTGGCCAGCTCGTCTGCCGTCGTTGACTCGTCGAGGTTGTGTACCTCGACGGTCAAGGTCGTGCCGAGGCTCTTGACGCTGGCGTTCTCGCCCAGAACGCCGGCTACCGCCTTGGCAAATTTGATGGCCGTATCGGCATTCGCCCCGTCCAACTCGACCACGATGTGGCCTGCGCGGGTCTTGCGGACAGTCCGGACGTTGGCGCCTTGCTCGTCCGGCCTGACCGCAGTCTTCACCGCGGAGATCGTCTCTGCGGCGGTCTTCCCGTTGAGGGGACGTATCTCCACGGCTGGCAATTTTCGCGCCGGGAATCGCATTCTGGTCTGCGGGGGTTCAGGAGGGCGCTTTTTGGCGGCCCGCCTTTTGACGATGGTGAAGTCGCCGTCGTCGTTCTTTGCAGGGTCTATTGGTGCTGTCAACGGTGGTGCTGCTGCTTTTGATCGCGCTGCTGCTGCTGTTGGCGGTGCTGTTGCTAATTTTGTCCGCGGTGCTGCTTTCGGTGCCACTGCCGTAATCTTTTCGATTGCTGCTACGGTAGATGCTGCTGCTGTCGCTGTTGCTGATGTTGTCCCCGCAGCGAGGGACGTTCTTCGGCTATGTTGTGGTTTGAACTTATCTACCCCCGTTTCTTGGGAAGGGAGGACACTTATGGACTTACGCGCAGGGACGGCTGCAGCCTTGGCGTATGTCCCTGGTAGTGATGCCCTGGAAGTCGATGGTCTGGGGTCGGGTCTGGGTGGAGGCACTGTGGGCGTCATGGCGTGTGTGGCGATGCGCCTGATCCATAGGCGTGTAGCCGGGCGCAGTTTCTCGACGGCCGCCTTTAGCGTTCTGTTTGTGTTTGGCCTTACCGCCTTTTCCAACTCGGTGGTGAGTCTTTCCAGCTCACACACGAATTGGTAAATAAGTTCAGGTTCAGGGAGGGTATCCTTGATCAATGCTAGGGTCGTCGCCGGTGTCTGTTTGTGTTTTGGTTTGTATCGATTTATATTCATATTTAGGTCCCACGTAAAGCTGGGAAATAAGTTTCCCCTGCCGCAGAGCCCGCTTACGCCAGGGAGGCTGGATACAACGAGGGGACGCCAAGTACCTCGAGGGAATCGTTAATGATACAATTGTTTAACCACCTTGTACCATTCACCCCGTAGGCACGATGTCTGACACCGTGGGGTTAGGTGGGTTGCGCGTCAGGGCCCAACGATTTGCATCGCTGGGGGGCTCCCTGTCGCGGCTGAGTCTCCCTCCATAGAGGCGTTTTGGAAGGAGGACCCGAGTGCGGCTCTCCTAGCGGGGCTAGGTTAGCAGCAACCAGGCGGTTCGAACATCGCTCCTCTGACCTAGGCCGGCTGAGCGATAGCCGTTCCACCTGTCTGCTCCCAGGGTGCACCACGAGGAGGTCTGAGTCCGGCTTTGCACCCCAACCTAACCTAACCTAACCTAACCTAACCTAACCTAACCTAACCTAACCTAACCTAACCTAACCTAACCTAACCTAACCTAACCTAACCTAACCTAACCTAACCTAACCTAACCTAACCTAACCTAACCTAACCTAACCTAACCTAACCTAACCTAACCTAACCTAACCTAACCTAACCTAACCTAACCTAACCTAACCTAACCTAACCTAACCTAACCTAACCTAACCTAACCTAACCTAACCTAACCTAACCTAACCTAACCTAACCTAACCTAACCTAACCTAACCTAACCTAACCTAACCTAACCTTTTTTTTTTTTTTTTTTTTTTTTTTTTTTTTTTTTTTTTTTTTTTTTTTTTTTTTTTTTTTTTTTTTTCCCCCGCAGCTTGGCCCACGGTTGTATTGCTCGAGACTGCGGGGGCGTCTCTTTATTTTCTCCCGTACAGCCTTCAAATAAAAAAAAATACAGTAAAAAACAATAAAAGCTGGAAAGTAATCATCTTTCCCTGCGGGGAGGATCCCCGCAGGCATCTCATCGACTCATATGCTGCATTCCTGTAAAGGGGGAAGAGGCAGCATATCACACATAATATAAACATATTTAAAAAAAAAGGATCTTCCGTCTTCATGCTTCCTGTAGAGGGGGGCGAGTCATGAAGACGGAGGCTTGGTCATGGCGGTTGGGGGGGGCTCACTTGTCGAGCCCTCTCCAATTCTTCTCTCTTGCGCTGGACCTTCTCGCAGAAGTCCGTGACTGCGTCCCAGGCTGTCTTGCGTTCCAGCATGGACGGGACAAGTTCTTCTACCGTCCATGCGACGCCAGCTCTGCAACGCAGCCGCCATCTCTCCGATTCGGTAGCGCAGCACTTGAACAGCGCGTGCTCTGCGTCGTCGATGTCGTCGTCGCAGAGCGGGCAACGTGTGCTTGCCGACCGGCCTATCCTCGCCAGGTAGCTGCCGAGGCAGCCGTGCCCGGTGAGAAGTTGGGTCAGCCGGTAGGTGACCTGACCGTGGGCGCGGTAGATCCAAGGGGCGAGGACCGGGATCAACCGCTGCGTCCATCGCCCCTTAAGTGACTCGCTCCAGCGATCCTGCCACTTCTGCACGGTCGTTGCCCTCGCGTTCGCGCGCGCGGTGTCGCGATCACCGGCGTCCTCGAAGATGGCCTTTCGTTCCTCTGCGAGAAGGTCGATGGGCGGAATCCCCGCGAGCACGAGCGCCGCATCGGCCGATACCGTGTGGTATCCGCATATGACGCGGAGCGCCGCACGCCGCTGCACGCTTGATAGCATGCTGCGGTAGTGTGCCATCCGCATGCTCGGCGCCCAGACTTCGGCGCCGAAGAGCATTTGGGATTGGGCCACACTAGCGAGCAGCTTCCGCTTCTGTTCCTGCGGACCCTGCACGTTCAGCAGGATCCGCGAAAGCGCAGCGGTGGTTCCCGCGGCTTTCTCCGCGGCTCTGCGGATGTGGGCCGTGTACTTCAGGGACCCGTCGAAGTACACGCCCAGGTATCTGACCGATTTTTGCGGGGTGATGACCGCGTCGCCGACGGTTATTCGCGGCGGCTCGTGCTTGCGCCTTCCTACAAGCATTACCGCCTCGGTCTTGTGCGCTGCCAGCTCCAGGTGGTGGTCCCCCAGGGCCTGGGCGATCCTCCGCAGCGCTTCGTTAAGATTGGCCTGCAGATCCGACATCTTTCTGGCGACGGCCACGACGCCGATATCGTCCGCGAAGCCAATCTCTTCGACACCGTCGGGAAGCTCCACTCGCAGCACCGCATCGTACATTATGTTCCACAGGAGCGGTCCGAGGACCGACCCCTGTGGCACTCCGCATGTGGTGGTTCTGGTGGTTCTGGTTATTCCACCTGTGGGAGTGTAATGCACGCTGCGGTCTCGAAAGTAACTGTCCACGACAGCTCGCACGTGCGGCTCGACGCCTTTCTTCTCCAGCGCCTCCATGATCTTCTCCCATGGGGCGCTGTTGAAGGCGTTTTTAACGTCAAGCGTTACGAGCACGCAGTACTGTCTTGTCCGCCAGGTCCCCGCGTTTGCCATCTCGGCCCTGCGGTGGACCCTCGTGATGGCGTCCGCCGTGGACCTACCCCTCCTGAACCCGTACTGAGACTCGGACAGGCAGCCCTCGGTCTCGATGTACGAGTCCAGTCTGGAGTGTATCAGTCTTTCGAAGAGCTTCCCGAAGCTGTCGAGGAGGCACAATGGTCGGTAGGAAGACGCGAGATCGACCGGCTTGTCTCCTTTGCGCACCAGCGCTAGGCGCGCGGTCTTCCAGCACCCCGGGAACGTGGCCTTCGTCAGGCAGGTGTTGAAGACCGCGAGCAGCGCCGCAGGATCTTCGCGCGCGGTCCTCTTCACGATCTCGTTGGGGATTCCGTCGGGTCCGGGCGCCTTGGCGTTGGGGAGGCGACTCGCGGCGATCTTCAGCTCCGGCACGGTGAAGAGTGGGATCTCTTCGTCCGGAGCTACGATGACCGCAGGTCGCCCGCCGTCAGGGCGCGTTGGGAACAGAGCGTCCAGTATGGCGTCCACCCGACCGGGCAGGGTGATGCCCGGGATAATCTGAGGAGTGTGCAGCCTCTTCATGACGAGCCTGTAGGGGAGTCCCCAGGGGTCATCGTCAATCGAGGCGCACAGCTTCTCCCAGCTTCGCTCCTTCGCGGCCTTGATGGAGATCGTGAGCGCTTTCTTTGCGCTTCTATACGCTTCGATCTCCATCGTGCAGTCCAGGGTTCCTCCTGCCTTTGGCCTCTTCCTCTGCAGTGCCCTTCTGGCAGCCATGGACTGCTTCCGCAGAGAAGCGATCTCCTCAGACCACCAGTGGACGGGTCTTCTGGTCGGGTGGCACCACTTGCGCGGCATGGACGCGTCGCACGCCTTCCGGGTCCTCGCGACGAGAGCGCACGCCGCCGCTTCCGGATCCTCGCTGATGGTGTCTTCCCCGTGCCGCTTGAAGCTGTCCGCGAATTTCTCCGCGTCCAGCTTCCGCAGGCTCCAGGCCGGTCCTCGGGGCGGTGGTGTTACAGCTGGGTAGGTGGGCGCCGTCGTGTTGAGGGTGAAGGATATGTAGAGGTGGTCGCTCAACGACTCTTCCTCCAATACCCTCCAACCCTCGAGCGAACGTGCAGCTCCCGGGCTCGCAAACGTCAGGTCTAATATTGACTCTGACGAGCCCCTCCGGAACGTGCTGGCGCCGTTGTTACATACAACGAGGCCCAGTCCAGCCGTCATGTCGGCGAGTGCCGCTCCTTTCCGTGTCGTCGACCGCGCTCCCCATTCGACGGCCTTCGCGTTGAAGTCGCCGGCGATGATGACTTCACCTGCGTGCGTCCGGACGTCCTGCTCGAGCCGGGCGAGGTACGCTACGTACTCTGCGTACGCCACGTTAGGTGAAACGTAGCACGAGTACACGCGTATACCTCCGACCCGGATCCATGTGAAGCCTTGCCCCGCGGTGCCGATCTCTTCGACGGGGGTGTCGCCGGCTGTGGCTACGGCCGTCAGCCCCGTCGCGTCGGCCCTCCACCTGGCGCTTGCCGGAGTGCGGTGCTGCTCGCAGGCGATGATGATGTCCGCCTGCAGCTCCCGCGCTTTCTGCTCCAGCAGCGCCTGCGCCGCCCTGCAATGGTTCAGATTAATTTGCAGGACGCGCAGAGACATCGGTATGCTTGCGGTAGGCATTCAGGTAGTTCCTGAATGCCTCACATTTACCGCTCCCTTGGGCGTGGTCGCTTCTTTTGCCTGATGCGACGCATGTCGGGCACTTCGGCCTGTTTCGACCTAACCTAACCTAACCTAACCTAACCTAACCTAACCTAACCTAACCTAACCTAACCTAACCTAACCTAACCTAACCTAACCTAACCTAACCTAACCTAACCTAACCTAACCTAACCTAACCTAACCTAACCTAACCTAACCTTTTTTTTTTTTTTTTTTTTTTTTTTTTTCCCCCGCAGCTTGGCCCACGGTTGTATTGCTCGAGACTGCGGGGGCGTCTCTTTATTTTCTCCCGTACAGCCTTCAAATAAAAAAAATACAGTAAAAAACAATAAAGGCTGGAAAGTAATCATCTTTCCCTGCGGGGAAGATCCCCGCAGGCATCTCATCGACTCATATGCTGCATTCCTGTAAAGGGGGAAGAGGCAGCATATTACACATAGTTAAAATTCAATACAATAATAGGTCTTCCGTCTTCATGCTTCCTGTAGAGGGGGGCGAGTCATGAAGACGGAGGCTTGGTCATGGCGGTTGGGGGGGGCTCACTTGTCGAGCCCTCTCCAATTCTTCTCTCTTGCGCTGGACCTTCTCGCAGAAGTCCGTGACTGCGTCCCAGGCTGTCTTGCGTTCCAACATGGACGGGACAAGTTCTTCTACCGTCCATGCGACGCCAGCTCTGCAACGCAGCCGCCATCTCTCCGATTCGGTAGCGCAGCACTTGAACAGCGCGTGCTCTGCGTCGTCGATGTCGTCGTCGCAGAGCGGGCAACGTGCGCTTGCCGACCGGCCTATCCTCGCCAGGTAGCTGCCGAGGCAGCCGTGCCCGGTGAGAAGTTGGGTCAGCCGGTAGGTGACCTGACCGTGGGTGCGGTAGATCCAAGGGGCGAGGACCGGGATCAACCGCTGCGTCCATCGCCCCTTAAGTGACTCGCTCCAGCGATCCTGCCACTTCTGCACGGTCGTTGCCCTCGCGTTCGCGCGCGCGGTGTCGCGATCACCGGCGTCCTCGAAGATGGCCTTTCGTTCCTCTGCGAGAAGGTCGATGGGCGGAATCCCCGCGAGCACGAGCGCCGCATCGGCCGATACCGTGCGGTATCCGCATATGACGCGGAGCGCCGCACGCCGCTGCACGCTTGATAGCATGCTGCGGTAGTGTGCCATCCGCATGCTCGGCGCCCAGACTTCGGCGCCGAAGAGCATTTGGGATTGGGCCACACTAGCGAGCAGCTTCCGCTTCTGTTCCTGCGGACCCTGCACGTTCAGCAGGATCCGCGAAAGCGCAGCGGTGGTTCCCGCGGCTTTCTCCGCGGCTCTGCGGATGTGGGCCGTGTACTTCAGGGACCCGTCGAAGTACACGCCCAGGTATCTGACCGATTTTTGCGGGGTGATGACCGCGTCGCCGACGGTTATTCGCGGCGGCTCGTGCTTGCGCCTTCCTACAAGCATTACCGCCTCGGTCTTGTGCGCTGCCAGCTCCAGGTGGTGGTCCCCCAGGGCCTGGGCGATCCTCCGCAGCGCTTCGTTAAGATTGGCCTGCAGATCCGACATCTTTCTGGCGACGGCCACGACGCCGATGTCGTCCGCGAAGCCAATCTCTTCGACACCGTCGGGAAGCTCCACTCGCAGCACCGCATCGTACATTATGTTCCACAGGAGCGGTCCGAGGACCGACCCCTGTGGCACTCCGCATGTGGTGGTTCTGGTGGTTCTGGTTATTCCACCTGTGGGAGTGTAATGCACGCTGCGGTCTCGAAAGTAACTGTCCACGACAGCTCGCACGTGCGGCTCGACGCCTTTCTTCTCCAGCGCCTCCATGATCTTCTCCCATGGGGCGCTGTTGAAGGCGTTTTTAACGTCAAGCGTTACGAGCACGCAGTACTGTCTTGTCCGCCAGGTCCCCGCGTTTGCCATCTCGGCCCTGCGGTGGACCCTCGTGATGGCGTCCGCCGTGGACCTACCCCTCCTGAACCCGTACTGAGACTCGGACAGGCAGCCCTCGGTCTCGATGTACGAGTCCAGTCTGGAGTGTATCAGTCTTTCGAAGAGCTTCCCGAAGCTGTCGAGGAGGCACAATGGTCGGTAGGAAGACGCGAGATCGACCGGCTTGTCTCCTTTGCGCACCAGCGCTAGGCGCGCGGTCTTCCAGCACCCCGGGAACGTGGCCTTCGTCAGGCAGGTGTTGAAGACCGCGAGCAGCGCCGCAGGATCTTCGCGCACGGTCCTCTTCACGATCTCGTTGGGGATTCCGTCGGGTCCGGGCGCCTTGGCGTTGGGGAGGCGACTCGCGGCGATCTTCAGCTCCGGCACGGTGAAGAGTGGGATCTCTTCGTCCGGAGCTACGATGACCGCAGGTCGCCCGCCGTCAGGGCGCGTTGGGAACAGAGCGTCCAGTATGGCGTCCACCCGACCGGGCAGGGTGATGCCCGGGATAATCTGAGGAGTGTGCAGCCTCTTCATGACGAGCCTGTAGGGGAGTCCCCAGGGGTCATCGTCAATCGAGGCGCACAGCTTCTCCCAGCTTCGCTCCTTCGCGGCCTTGATGGAGATCGTGAGCGCTTTCTTTGCGCTTCTATACGCTTCGATCTCCATCGTGCAGTCCAGGGTTCCTCCTGCCTTTGGTCTCTTCCTCTGCAGTGCCCTTCTGGCAGCCATGGACTGCTTCCGCAGAGAAGCGATCTCCTCAGACCACCAGTGGACGGGTCTTCTGGTCGGGTGGAACCACTTGCGCGGCATGGACGCGTCGCACGCCTTCCGGGTCCTCGCGACGAGAGCGCACGCCGCCGCTTCCGGATCCTCGCTGATGGTGTCTTCCCCGTGCCGCTTGAAGCTGTCCGCGAATTTCTCCGCGTCCAGCTTCCGCAGGCTCCAGGCCGGTCCTCGGGGCGGTGGTGGCACAGCTGGGTGGGTGGGCGCCGTCGTGTTGAGGGTGAAGGATATGTAGAGGTGGTCGCTCAACGACTCTTCCTCCAATACCCTCCAACCCTCGAGCGATCGTGCGGTTCCCGGGCTCGCGAACGTCAGGTCTAATATAGACTCTGACGAGCCCCTCCGGAACGTGCAGGTGCCGTTATTGCACACGACGAGGCCCAGTCCAGCCGTCATGTCGGCGAGTGCCGCTCCTTTCCGGGTCGTCGACCGCGCTCCCCATTCGACGGCCTTCGCGTTGAAGTCGCCGGCGATGATGACTTCACCTGCGTGCGTCCGGACGTCCTGCTCGAGCCGGGCGAGGTACGCTTCGTACTCTGCGTACGCCACGTTAGGTGAAACGTAGCACGAGTACACGCGTATACCTCCGACCCGGATCCATGTGAAGCCTTGCCCCGCGGTGCCGATCTCTTCGACGGGGGTGTCGCCGGCTGTGGCTACGGCTGTCAGCCCCGTCGCGTCGGCCCTCCACCTGGCGCTTGCCGGAGTGCGGTGCTGCTCGCAGGCTATGATGATGTCCGCCTGCAGCTCCCGCGCTTTCTGCTCCAGCAGCGCCTGCGCCGCCCTGCAATGGTTAAGATTAATTTGCAGGACGCGCAGAGACATCGGTGTGCTTGCGGTAGGCATTCAGGTAGTTCCTGAATGCCTCACATTTTCCGCTTCCTTGGGCGTGGTCGCTTCTTTTGCCTGCTGCGACGCATGTCGGGCACTTCGGCCTGTTTCGGCACTCTTTGGCCTTGTGCCCGGGTCGGCCGCAGGTGAAGCACTGCTTGCTCTTGTCCGGGCCTCTGCAGTTTGGCGCAGCGTGGCCGAAGCCGAGGCACCTGAAGCATCTGGTGATTGTCAGGTGCTCCCGCACTCGGCAGCTGACCCATCCAACGCGGATCTTGCCCGCTGCCAGGACGGTCTGTGCTGCGTCTGTCGGAACGTCGGCCAGGCCCGTTCTGGTGCCGTTTCGGGCCGGGAGGAACTTGACAGCTCCGACCGCGTCCGGCGTACACCCGGCCTGCGCCGCTAGCGCGGTGGCCAGCTCGTCTGCCGTCGTCGACTCGTCGAGGTTGTGTACCTCGACGGTCAAGGTCGTGCCGAGGCTCTTGACGCTGGCGTTCTCGCCCAGAACGCCGGCTACCGCCTTGGCAAATTTGGTGGCCGTATCGGCATTCGCCCCGTCCAGCTCGACCACGATGTGGCCTGCGCGGGTCTTGCGGACAGTCCGGACGTTGGCGCCTTGCTCGTCCGGCCTGACCGCAGTCTTCACCGCGGAGATCGTCTCTGCGGCGGTCTTCCCGTTGAGGGGACGTATCTCCACGGCAGGCAATTTTCGCGCCGGGAATCGCATTCTGGTCTGCGGGGGTTCAGGAGGGCGCTTTTTGGCGGCCCGCCTTTTGACGATGGTGAAGCCGCCGTCGTCGTTCTTCTGAGGGTCCGTTGTCACTGCCAACGGTGCTGCTGCTGCTACTACTGTTGATGGTGCTGCTGCTGCTGTTGGCAGGGCTGCTGCTGTTCCTGGTGTCCGTGCTATTGTCGCTTTTTTTCGTGGCGCTGCTATCGGTGCCGCCGCTGCAGTCTTTGGTGCTGCTGCAGCGGTCTTTCTCGTTCCTGCTGTTGCCTCTGTGGGGGGCTGTCGCCGGCTGTGCTGCGGTCTGGCCGCTACTTTCCCCGTTTTGTAGGTGGGGGGATTGCAAGTCGACTTGCGCGCAGGGACAGCTGCCGCCATGGCATAGGTCCCTGGTAGCGAAGCCCTTGAGGTCGCAGGTCTTACCACAGGTATTGGTGCTGGGGGGGTCATGGTACGCTCAGCGACACGCTTGATCCACGCCAGTGTGGCCGGACGCAGTAGTTGTACTGCCGCCTTAAGCGCTAGGTTGGTGTTTGGCATGACCGCCGCCTCCATTTTCCTGGCGAGCTTTTCCAGCTGCCAGGCAAATTCTAGATCCAGTTCCGGGAGCTTTTCCGTTATCATGCTAATATTCGTCGCCAGTGTCTGTTTGTTTGTTGTTAGTTGTTTTTTATCCATATCAAGTCCCACGATTAGCTGGGAAATATATTTCCCTGCCGCAGAGCCCGCTTACGCCAGGGAGGCTAGATACAACGAGGGGACGCCAAGTACCTCGAGGGAATCGTTAATGATACAATTGTTTAACCACCTTGTACCATTCACCCCGTAGGCACGATGTCTGACACCGTGGGGTTGGGTGGGTTGCGCGTCAGGGCCCAACGATTTGCATCGCTGGGGGGCTCCCTGTCACGGCTGAGTCTCCCTCCATAGAGGCGTTTTGGAAGGAGGAACCGAGTGCGGCTCTCCTAGCGGGGCTAGGTTAGCAGCAACCAAGCGGTTCGAACATCGCTCCTCTGACCTAGGCCAGCTGAGAGATGGCCGTTCCACCTGTCTGCTCCCAGGGTGCACCACGAGGAGGTCTGAGTCCGGCTTTGCACCCCAACCTAACCTAACCTAACCTAACCTAACCTAACCTTTTTTTTTTTTTTTTCCCCCGCAGCTTGGCCCACGGTTGTATTGCTCGAGACTGCGGGGGCGTCTCTTTATTTTTCTCCTGCACAGCCATTAAAAAAAACAACAGTAGAAAAAACAAAATAGCTGAAATGTAATCATCGTCCCTGCGGGGAGGATCCCCGCAGGCATTTCATCATTTCATATGCTGCATTCCTGTAAAGGGGGAAGAGGCAGCATATCACACATAATATAAACAAATTAAAAAGGATCTTCCGTCTTCATGCTTCTTGTAGAGGGGGGCGAGTCATGAAGACGGAGGCTTGGTCATGGCGGTTGGGGGGGGCTCACTTGTCGAGCCCTCTCCAATTCTTCTCTCTTGCGCTGGACCTTCTCGCAGAAGTCCGTGACTGCGTCCCAGGCTGTCTTGCGTTCCAGCATGGACGGGACAAGTTCTTCTACCGTCCATGCGACGCCAGCTCTGCAACGCAGCCGCCATCTCTCCGATTCGGTAGCGCAGCACTTGAACAGCGCGTGCTCTGCGTCGTCGATGTCGTCGTCGCAGAGCGGGCAACGTGCGCTTGCCGACCGGCCTATCCTCGCCAGGTAGCTGCCGAGGCAGCCGTGCCCGGTGAGAAGTTGGGTCAGCCGGTAGGTGACCTGACCGTGGGTGCGGTAGATCCAAGGGGCGAGGACCGGGATCAACCGCTGCGTCCATCGCCCCTTAAGTGACTCGCTCCAGCGATCCTGCCACTTCTGCACGGTCGTTGCCCTCGCGTTCGCGCGCGCGGTGTCGCGATCACCGGCGTCCTCGAAGATGGCCTTTCGTTCCTCTGCGAGAAGGTCGATGGGCGGAATCCCCGCGAGCACGAGCGCCGCATCGGCCGATACCGTGCGGTATCCGCATATGACGCGGAGCGCCGCACGCCGCTGCACGCTTGATAGCATGCTGCGGTAGTGTGCCATCCGCATGCTCGGCGCCCAGACTTCGGCGCCGAAGAGCATTTGGGCTTGGGCCACACTAGCGAGCAGCTTCCGCTTCTGTTCCTGCGGACCCTGCACGTTCAGCAGGATCCGCGAAAGCGCAGCGGTGGTTCCCGCGGCTTTCTCCGCGGCTCTGCGGATGTGGGCCGTGTACTTCAGGGACCCGTCGAAGTACACGCCCAGGTATCTGACCGATTTTTGCGGTGTGATGACCGCGTCGCCGACGATTATTCGCGGCGGCTCGTGCTTGCGTCTTCCTACAAGCATTACCGCCTCGGTCTTGTGCGCTGCCAGTTCCAGGTGGTGGTCCCCCAGTGCCTGGGCGATCCTCCGCAGGGCTTCATTGAGATTGGCCTCCAGATCCGACATCTTTCTGGCGACGGCCACGACGCCGATGTCGTCCGCGAAGCCAATCTCTTCGACACCGTCGGGAAGCTCCACTCGCAGCACCGCATCGTACATTATGTTCCACAGGAGCGGTCCGAGGACCGACCCCTGTGGCACTCCGCATGTGGTGGTTCTGGTGGTTCTGGTTATTCCACCTGTGGGAGTGTAATGCACGCTGCGGTCTCGAAAGTAACTGTCCACGACAGCTCGCACGTACGGCTCGACGCCTTTCTTCTCCAGCGCCTCCATGATCTTCTCCCATGGGGCGCTGTTGAAGGCGTTTTTAACGTCACTGCGGCGGTCTTCCCATTGAGGGGACGTATCTCCACGGCTGGCATTTTTCGCGCCGGGAATCGCATTCTGGTCTGCGGGGGTTCAGGAGGGCGCTTTTTGGCGGCCCGCCTTTTGACGAAGGTTAATTCGCCGTCGTCGTTCTTCTCGGGATCCGTTGTCACTGCCAACGGTGCTGCTGCTGCTACTGTTGATGGTGCTGCTGCTGCTGTTGGCAGGGCTGCTGTTGCTGGTGTCCGTGCTATTGTCGCTTTTTTTCGTGGTGCTGCTGTCGGTGCCGCCGCTGCAGTCTTTGGTGCTGCTGCAGCGGTCTTTCTCGTTCCTGCTATTGTTCCTGCTGTTGCCTCTGTGAGGGGCTGTCGCCGGCTGGCCGCTACTTTCCCCGTTTTGTATGTGGGGGGATTGCATGTCGACTTGCTGCCACCGTGGCATATGTCCCTGGTAGCGAAGCCCTTGAGTTCGCAGGTCTTGCCTCAGGTATTGGTGCTGGGATGGTCGAAGTGCGCGCGGCGACACGCTTGATCCACGCCAGTGTGGCCGGGCGCAGCAGTTGTATTGCCGCCTTTAGCGTTAGGTTGGTGTTCGGCATGACTGCCGCATCCAATTTCCTGGCGAGCTTTTCTAGCTGCCAGGCAAATTCTAGGTCCAGTTCCGGAAGGTTGTCAGTTATCGTGCTAAGGTTCGTCGCCAGTGTCTGATCGGATTGGTTTGTATATATATTAGTATTCTTCATTTTGATTCCCACGTAAAGCTGGGAAATATGTTTCCCCTGCCGCAGAGCCCGCTTACGCCAGGGAGGCTAGATACAACGAAGGGACGCCAAGTACCTCGAGGGAATCGTTAATGATACAATTGCTTAACCACCTTGTACCATTCACCCCGTAGGCACGATGTCTGACACCGTGGGGTTGGGTGGGTTGCGCGTCAGGGCCCAGCGATTTGCAAACCGATTTCTGCGGTGCGATAACCGCGTCTCCAACGGTTATGTGCGGCGGCCTTATGTGTATTACCGCCTCGGTCTTGTACGCCGCCGGCTCCAGGTGATGGTCACCCAGTGATATATTTATATATATATATATATATATATATATATATATATATATATATATATATATATATATATATATATATATATATATATATATCACTATATATATATATATTAAATATATCACTATATATATATATATATTTATATGTATATATATGTATAATATTTTTATTAGATATATTCACTCTTAGACAAATAGAGAAGTACACCGACATGACAATAGACAATTTTATTATTATACTGTTGACGTTACTGGAAATTGTTGGTACCAACATAACAAAAATTCACACAGAGACAGCGATGTCAAAGAAGCCCACTCGTGTCCTACTCACAACTGTCAAAGCCTCCCGTGATACATTGAATTATTAAACTGTGAATATTTTTTGTATATTGAGCATTCATATATCATCTAATAATTATATCTACATACATTTCTAATTTTACCGAAACAGGTATGTTCACATATATTTTACGTAAAAAATATTTATAATAATTGTGTCGTTATTTGCATAAACGATAAAAAAAATTGTTCGTTTCTGAATATTCTAATGCAAACAAAACTGATAATACCGGTAGTAGTGTCTTTACGAGCAAATTTAATCTACTGAACCTAAACTGGTGAAATTTGTGTTTGAGGCTTAAAATTCTGTCATACTTTGACAATTGACACTTATTTGCCAACATACAATACATAGTGTGCTTACTCAAATAAAATTATATAACAAAAATATAGATCCCTAACGTGGCTGAAGATTTTCATTCTCTATTTTAGAATGACCTAAGATTACGGAACTAATGAAGTCGTGAAGTTCCCGTGAACTCTGCTCAGGATTGAACGAGTCCATTGAAAAAACAGTTGATCTGAAAATGAAGGAGTCACCACTGCTGTTCTGAGCCAGCCGCACCGGAGCTCTAATTGATATTTATTTTTACTTTCATTTGTATTTTCAGATTACCTGTGCTCTTATCTTAAAAGCGAGTTCTCTGTCACCGCTAGCGCTCGTGCCATTAAATGCAACATAATGACTACCAACAAGAATTTGATATATCTGAGAACTAAAGTTGCTGGGAATGCTGTATTACCAATAAAGTACAGTTACTTCTCTTGCACTGTAAGTTTGTAAAAGATGTAAGATTAAGTTTCTGTGCCCCGACATTTGTTTGAAATTTTACCACCCATATTTATCTAAAACAACTGCCTTTCAAGTGTTACCTTACAAAATAAATCATGAAGACTGCAGTCGGGAGTTTCTCCTCCCTTCCGTTTGGCACTCACATTGTCATCGGTACTCTCGTTAGGTTGTTCCTCATTCTTTTTGGCCTGTACGTGGACGAGATATCAGCCGTGGCCTATACTGATGTAGACTATGCGGTGTTCACCGATGCGGCTCGACACATTGTGATGGGAGAATCTCCATACATGAGGCACACTTATCGATATTCACCGCTTGTCGCTCTCCTATTGACTCCCAACATTCTCTTCACTCAGAGCTATGGAAAGATCCTCTTTTCCTTCATGGATATTGTAGTCGGAGTTGCTATAAGAAAACTAGTCAGGGAGACTAAACTCGCGTCGGGTGATCACAATTCTTTGGGGCTTGTGGCAGTGGACCGCATTGCCACTAACAGTGCTCTCTCGTGGATCTACAACCCGGTCACTATGGTGATTGCCACTCGAGGCAATGCAGATTCTCTCACAGCATTTTTGGTCATCGTGTCTCTGCTGTTTCACCAAACTGATATTATAACAAGTGCGACCAAATATTTCATATCTGGAGTATTTTTAGGTTTGGCCATACACCTGCGTCTCTATCCCGTAGTTTTCAGTCTACCCATGTTTCTTGCACTGGGAGATTATAAAATAAGCCGACGGACGCATATCGCTTCCGATTTGTTTCAAATGATCCCTAACAGAAAGCAGGTAGCCCTGACGTCCGGCTGCATAGTGGCCTTGGTGTCTCTGACGGGCGCTTTCTACGAGGCCTACGGATATGAGTTTCTGTTTGAGACATATATCTATCACTTGCTGAGGAAGGACATGCGACATAATTTCTCAGCATATTTCTACCTGCAGTACATAGGGGCGGAATACGAGGTGAAATATTGGCAGCAAGTAATTCCTGTGCTCATTCTGCTGGTATTCCTGGGAGTGCGCTATGGCAGGAAACGGACCCTGAACTTTGCACTGCTGACTCAGGTAATTGTAATCGTCACATATAACACTGTTCTGACTGCACAGTACTTTGTGTGGATATTTTCCTTACTTCCTTTGTGCCTCTATGATTTCAAATCTGTAAACCGCTCGGGAGGAATTCTCTTTTGTTGTTGGCTCGGGGTCAAGGGATTGTGGTTGTATTTTGCATTTTTACTTGAATTTCGAGGCAAATGTACATTTTTGTATTTATTCTTTACAAGTGGCTTTTTTTTCCTCACTAATATTTGCATATTGGCAACTCTGATAAAGAGCTATGCTCCAAATAGTGTGCAAAAACTTTCCGCTCAAAAAAAAAATATTGATGCTTTGAAAATCCACTGAATTAAAATATATGTATGTCATTGGCAGAAGAAACCCGTATCTGCTGCTGCTGGGTGATGGTCTCCGCATATTTAAAATTCAGTTTTCGATTACATACTCGCGTACTAGAGACCCTTTTTTATGATTGTTAGGTTCGACAATCACTTGATATAGCTTTGCAGAACTCTGTTTTGAATTTGAATGGGAGCTTATGGCAACCTAAAATATTCCCCAGTTTCTCACAATTTCAATAACTATGCAATGATCCTATATAAAGATATTTCGTGACCGTCATGGTCACCGCTGCTGATTTCCAACCTAACCTTCCCTAACTCAAGCCACCTTGCCCTGTGACTAGGCTGCGTGTTTATCGTAACATAACATATTTCACTTGACCGACACAATGGAAGTATTAGACTCGCACGGTCCACATATTTTGTTAATTGTGATTATTTACTCGATAATAGACATTTGCAGATATAAAATAAAGTAATTCAGATAATTGTTTGATAGTTTCTTCTTCCGGGACACTATTTGAAGAGATATTATTCCTAGTATATAAGTATAAAGAAGTTCCTGGTGTGGGAACTATCCAATTTTGGGATTGATATGCTGCAAGTATATTTCTCGTATTTGAGTATTAGACTTGTTCGTTTATTGGGACCTGCAGTACCAGGTCAGAGCTATCTCAAGTTAAATAAAATATATTGCAAGTCACGGATGAGTGAATGTAAGCATCTTGTTTAGAGTTCAACTGCTTCTTGATCTCTTCCATCTCCGTTTAGACCTCTGAACACAGTAGTTAATATCACAGTGAAGAACTTTGGAAACACTTGGGTTCCCGTCTCTCCTTTAATCAATGGATTTAATGGCATGAAATGTACCGTGTCACTCACACATTAGTGGTGTGTATTCAAAACTTCATGACTGCTCGCAATACAAGCCTATTGATCTGTCTGAAAAATTTCTAGTGTATAGGATGATGCGTCCGCACTGATGTGTCTACACAATCTTCAATTTGCAACCGATATAATAAATTTCAAATAATATATAAATATATTTTGTCTATCAAAAAAATAAGATTGAATCTTTAAAAAAAAATTATTGTTCCTACTCTACATGTTACTTTTTGTACATCTTACTTGCATGTTTGTTATTAGTTCTGTTCCGACTGAGATGTGTACTCACTAAGTCTACACAGAGCTGTGTACTGATTGGGGTTGCACTTGGATGTATGTCAGCGAAAATATATATAAGCCAAGATGTGCATTTAGGGGCCGACTATCTATTAATATTGTATTTATGTGCTACTTTCTACTTATTATTATAATATTCAGTGCTATTTTCTACTTTTATATATTTAATTGTGATCATAAATTAAATTTATTAGAAATTGCATCAAAAGAAATTTTATTCTGTATGTTACATCAAAATATGTGACAGCTTCCAGAAAGTGGCCTGGGACAGATCTCAAGTAAAACTATGAGTTAGGAAATACTCTCTCACGCCATTAAAGAGCCCGTTCACTTTCATTAAGTTTTGATGATCGGGACTGTTTAAACTTAATGGAACTATACTTTCAAATTAAATAAATATTATCAAATATCACTGACATTTGCATTAAGATATCAAGAGATATTTCATACTGGCGGATACCCGGCGTGTGCTAAATAAATAAATACATTTTTTTATTTCTTCGTAAAAAAGGAAATTTTGTTTTTTATTAACTTTTTTATCTTAATGCTAGTGGATAAACAATATATTGAGTTTTTTCGGTAGGTGTGTATACAAAGATTTTTTCATTAACTACATGGCGATAGTTTTTTAACAGCAAGTCTTGTTCCATTGCACAATTTCATCGACTTAATTAATCTTAAGTCTTGTTCCATTGCGAAAATCGACTTAATTAATAGACTGAATGTATTTAATGTATTGTTTTAATAGTCAAAGATTCTTCGTATTATTGCCTTTCAAATGAAAATGTTTGGGGGAAATCGGTTGGATTTTTTCAAAGCCTATAACGGACACACAAACATCTTTTGTGTTTTATATATATAGATTTGCATGTGATAATTTTTCAAAATCACATGTTGGGACAATTATTCTAATTATATCAAATCAAATGTGAATTAATTTTTGTTTAATTATGTAAATCTTGTTTTTATATTTATCTGTTTATTTTGTGAATACTAATAATTTTCATTGAGTATTCTGTGATATAAAGTATTTTCAAGTATAACCTGAGATCATCTGATCACACTTTGTGTTGTTTTAGTGGCTGGAAGAATAGCTACGTTTTTTTCGTGACTTCATGAAAACATTACTATTTTGCAGCTAAAGAATCAATTTCATCTATTGACACACTAGGTGCAAGGTGCACATGGGCCGATTGAATGTCTTGGTGGTGCTCAGTAATTCACAGGGAAGGTCGCTCAGTGATTAAAAGAAGTTTATTCAACAACTAGTGCACACTGATGGGAAATAGAGATAGTATTTATAAATATATATAGTATAAAGAAATCATTGCATTAGATACTGCCGATCAAAGTTCCTGTAAGTCGGTGATTCACAACCTGCTACCCGAAACACTATTATTCCAAAGTGAAATATATAAAAAACGTATATAGAAATCAGCTTACTTTGATTCTCACCTTGATGACGTATCGAGAGTAGCATGAAGAAATCATAGTAAACTTGTTAATATTTTGTCTCAATGTCAAATATTAGACTAATTTTCATATAAACGTTTGGATATATTTCAGTTTTATTTATTACATGGGGAGTAAATGTAAAACCGTGTCCCCACTGACTAACTTTAAATGGAAGGCCTAAAAAAAAGATCATCACCCAAAAATATAGCGGCTCGTGTAACATAGCTAACATATGTATGTGGCCCGAAGGAAAAAAACGGTCGGGTATGCTGATGAGAGTGCTGGCGCAGCGAGGACACTAACCACGCAGTGAGGACTCGAACCTCTACAACTGTACAAAAAGCCTTCACGCTTTCTCGCTAGATGTCCAAGTGTACTCTACAAAATAAATCAAAACAATGTTTCAGTTTTTCATAATAAAATAAGTGCATTTGACAGTAGTTTTTTTTAATTATTGTCCGTTTTATTGTACATATTTTTGTTCGTATTCATAAAAACTAAGAAATTTCGTTGAAACTTATTTATTGTTCATTATATTCGTTATGAGTATTCGCACGTATAAAGCATGGTATAGCTCCAAGGTGACTATGAACATGCAAATATTTTCTTTAATGAGAGTCCTCTAAATGTTATGAAAAATTATCACTAATTCATGTGTTGTCAAAATGTAACAATCTTCACAAATAATCGCACAATCATTTTAATTTGAACTGACAAGACGGAGTGGAGCCGCTGAGCTCGGCATCGAGAGTCGAGAGTCGGGAGTCGGGAGTCGAGAGTCGAGGGCTTCCTCCGAGCCGGCGGGTCTGTCGCGCCCACTGTTTGATATCTACAGTTTACATAGTACATACTGTCATAAAATTCGAAGAGTGGTTGCTCCGTATAAAACTTCGATGAGGATATTAAAACAATTCTTGATTTTATAAATTTGTACGTTCCGAGTGGTAGACTTCTAAAACGTCTTATGCTTATTTTCTCTCCTTCCAGTAGCACGAATGTCTTGAAGTTCTCATTTATCGCCAGAATGGTTAATCATTTGAATAATTGACGTGACTACATTGACAATTTTCCAGAAAATAAAATGAACCGGCAAACCTCGGATTGCGAGTAACTCGGTTCGTGAGTTATTGTGAAACGACCATTTTTAAAATAAAAGGCTGTTCGGAAAGTAATTTCGTTTATTCTCAATAAAGGGCTTAATTGTATTCTTACCAGCCAAGTTCACACTTAAGCCGCATAATGTTTATAATTTTGATAGCTGATATAACAAGGCTTGCTTGTGAAAAATTTCGATTAATTCTACCCAGTAGTTATTGGTTGGTGCCCTTTCAAATATGGAAGGAAAAAAACAGCATTTTCGACATATTTTACTATCGGAAAGATAAAAAAACCTCCGTTCGTGTAAAAAAAAATTATCCGATATGTATGGAGAAGATGTTTTCGCCGAAGTATTGTGAAGTATAGTTGTCTCCGATGTCGTTGATGTGATGTTGTGGTTGCAGGATTGATGTATGGTTGGAAATCAGAAGGCTGGCGAAATATTTTACGTATTCGTACTTTATTTATAATAACTACACGGAAGGATAAATATACGTGGTTACTGTCTCGATACCTAGACCAGAGGAGCGTGTGAGGCTCTTTATATAGCGTCCCGACGCTATTCTGAAATAACATAAACAAAAGGGCGTCGCTGGGATAAATTCCACACAAAATATTAACGGGTGTCACTGACCGCTGATCAATGGAATGTATAGATCATTCCAGTGGATTTTAGTACTCAGCCCGTGTATCCAGTGGATTTAATTACTTAACCCGTGTACAGTTTAATGATGTAGGTACTTGTAGGTAACAACCCCTACAATGTAATTGACAGAACGTCAGTGCCAAAACTGGTTAGCAAAATTTCGATACGGCAATTTTGATGTTGAAGATGCACCACGTTCTGGAAACCCAGTTGAAACTGATGAAGACGAACCGGCGAATAACAACTCTTGGGATCACTGAGAGATTAAATTTATCGAATTCGATCCTTTGTGTACGATCAAATTGTGTCTTTGGAGAAAGCCACGGGACCGGGGGAAAACGAAGACGGCACTGGAGAGCCGGAAGCGGAACGTCACCGGGGGTTGACCGCCCACGATCTGGTGGATCTGCATCATGAACAAAAGCAAATTATTATGAAGGTCACGTCTGAGGAGAGAAAACACGGAGAAATCCCTCACATCAAATGAAATTAGATCAGTATGTAAAATGTGGAAAACAGAGCGAAATTTGTAGAAACACACAACCCGAGTAAGACCGCAGCAGTACGAGCGTCCAATGTCACTTCTGCGAAATCCATAAAAAGAGGCGAAGTAAATGTCACTGATGGTAGTTTATTTGTTAAAGACAACAATTTGTGATTTCAATCACTTTTTATTAAAAATGAATAATAAAAACATTAAATTTATATGAATAAAAATACGTTTTCCAATTATTCTACGAATTTCGAATCGATGTCGAGTGATTCGTGTTTTTGAAAGGGCTTTACTCGCAATCCCAGGTTTAATAGTATTTGTGAATCTGGCCATAGTCTGTTGTATATAAAAAAAATTTAAGCTTTTTTTGCATGTTTGTTGATTCAGTTAAATCTTGTGTTGAAATATTTAAAGATTTACGTTAACAATATCTCGAGTAAACGTTTTTTTTTTTTCTAATAAATAATTTGATCCTCACTACTCACATGTTTGGAAACGGCCGGTGCAATACACGGTGTCAAGGGCCGACCGAGTAAGTGGAGGGGGTTACAGAAAATCGGTTTATTCCGAGGCGTCGGAAACGCAATCAAATAAATAAACAAATCAACCGCCAAAGCCTGCGCCTCGGGCGCGCGGAGCCAATCGTCTCCCTCCGCTGCGTCCGCGCCGCCGCGGGCTCCGCTCGCCTCGCCCGCCTCGCCCGCCTCGCCTCGCCTGCCTCGCCTGCCTCGCCTGCCTCGCCTGCCTCGCCTGCCTCGCCTGCCTCGCCTGCCTCGCCTGCCTCGCCTGCCTCGCCTGCCTCGCCTGCCTCGCCTGCCTCGCCTGCCTCGCCTGCCTCGCCTGCCTCGCCTGCCTCGCCTGCCTCGCCTGCCTCGCCTGCCTCGCCTCGCCTAGCTGACGACGGTGGCGAAACCGCGCAGAGAGCGACGTCCGCGGAACCGAGCGAGTCGAAAACGAGCACTGGACCCGGCCGCTCTACCCGCTCCACCCCCTCCGTTGTTCCTCTCCTTCACCGGCTTCACCCGCTCCACCCGTTTCACCCACTCCGGTCGCTGCGGCCGGCCTCTCCGCTCGACCTATTCCGTCCGGATCGAGTGAAACGCCGTTTCAACTGCTCCCCATAAAACGATTTTTTACTACGCTTAGAATTCGAAGCAATTATGAGGGTCTCCTGCAAATCGATCGGCTTTCATAAAAAAATCATACGCGAAGGCGAGTATCCAATGTCACAATTATCATCCGGAAATTGAGGTTTAAAAAAATTGTTCAATATTTTTAATATTTTAAATTTATTGAGTCGTGAACCGTTCGGTTGTATCGATTGAATGTTCGCATACAACAAAAAGATCACACTCGCACTCGTCTCTTACACATGGTGATTCGAGTCGTTCATCAGGAGAGGAGAGGAGAGGAGAGGAGAGCGCCCGGGGAGGAGGCCGGGGCGGGCGGAGCGCGGCTATCCAGTCGGGGCGCCACCGCCGACGCCGCCGCCCGCCCGCTCGGCGTCTCTCCGCCCGGCGCTCTCGCCCGATGTTTCGCTCGCGAGGTCGGCGTCGAGACGACTCTCGATCTTCCGGAATAGCAATAGTCAAAATGTTAGATAACTTTTCGAGAAATTCGATAACAGAAACCGAGTGACAGTCGACTCCGCAAAATCACTCTCTACAAAAGAGCGTACAAAATTATCGCGGCCGGCAGTTGTCGCGATAACTTTTTGTCGACCGGTTGAAACGAAAACCGTGTGGCCGAAGCGTGCGCCGGACGCTGCGGCGGTGCGTCTCCACCCTCGACGACAACTTCCGCGAGTTGAATAGTTCAGTGAGACCGACGAGTGGCCGAGAAGCAGCCGCGGCCGCAGCCGCAGCCGTCGAGCCGGGCGCGGCCTTCTCGTGCGCGTCGCTGAAACTCGACGCTTCGCCGGCGACAGGTGCGGCGGGACGACGGCCGGCTCGGACGGGACGATCTTCGCGGCAACTCTTTTTGCATAACTTTGTCATTCCCAATAATGTAAATATACTTTTCGATCGATCGTAAATGAACGTAAAAAGAAAAAAATTGAAAAAAGTAGTTGAGAAAGTTTTAAAACTTTTGACTAATTTTGAACTATATTTATGTCCCGCTTTTTATAAATTCTCATCCCGGATCGTCCGTCCGCCGGAGGAAGTTTTCACTCAGTTATAAAGAAATTAGCCAAACGAAGAATACTCGGCGTGGAGACCGCACGGCAGCCCGACCCGCCGCGCCCGCCGGCGAGCTGCGCGCTGCGGGCCAGCATGCTCGGCGCCGCGTCTCTGCTGCTGCTGCTGCTGGCGGGTGAGCTCTTCGATCTGTTTCATTGTATTCGTCGGCATGCGATCTTTGCATAAATCGTTTGTGCATTACAACATCACTCTTAAGCGAGAGCGTGTGGCCTCTCACACCTGTAGGGAAAAATTCAAATATTTTCATACCTATATTATTTATTACTCGTACTCGAACACCGGGTTAATTGAGAATCATTTTTAATACCTATTTCGATTTCTCTAAACTCTCGGACGATCTGCTCGAGAAGCTTACATATCGCACTACTCTAGGGGAGAAAATGCTCGCAAGCGACAGGCGAACAGGCAGACGAGAACCTCGAAGCGAGCGAGCGTGACCGCGCAACATCGTCGGAGACGGAGACGCGCGTCACAGGGCTCGCGTTCCCGACTGATGCTCCAAGAGGGGGGGAGCAAGGGAAGTCGCGGAGGCGCCGGGGGCGGCACCCCCCGAGCGGCGGCCCTCCTCCTTCCCCGGCACTAAAAGCCATGAATAAAATATGGCGGCACTCGCGCCGCCATCGAGCGAGCAATAATCGCGCCGCCTCTGCACTCCGCTCGCTTGTCTCTTTTTCAATTTAAAATTCAAAACCGTCCGACGGGCTCGGGAGACTCTTTTGCTCACCGCTCTAGTTCCTGGTCGCTTCTCGCGCCTCCCTCGCGCGTTTCCGGGCGCGTCCTTCATGTGGACTTTCCTGCGGGCTTCCATGTGGGCTTCCTGATGTCGTCACATTTTTATAATTTTTTTTTCCTTATTTTGACGATTAAACTAATTATTGAGAGTAATGCACTTAATGTTTGCGGTTCGCTTTTGTGCTCGAGGGTCAGCGCCCGGCTCACAGCTGAGTCTCAAACGAGCGCCGTCGCCCCCCCGACAGTCACTCGGGTTCCGAACACTACACGTCATCACCGTGCATAGCGTCATCGAGTGCATTTTGAGTTAGATACTCGAGCACGTCTGCCGTATAACTTCAGCTGCGAACCCAGTGGGAAAGCAAATCTAGAAAAGTACCGGAGAGGCTAAGCGGGTATTTAATTGCACAATGTTGATTTTTCAGGTTTTGTTCGCTTATCCATACAACTACTGGTATGACAGTCCAGATAAAACATGACGAGTTAGAATGTTTCTTATCGTGTTGCAGTCGGAGCGGCGGAGGCGGGTCCCCGAGCTGAGCGGCCGCATTTCTCGCAGGAACCCCCGTCGCGGCTGCTGTTCTCCAACACCTCGGGAGCGCTCCTGGCCTGCGCCGCGGCCCCGGCCACCCGCCTGGCCTGGCTGCTGGCAGACGGCTCTCCCGCGGTGCCCCTGCCCGGCCTCAGGTCAGTGTCCCGTGGCGCTCCCCCTGCCGCCGAGGCGCACCGCCGGACGCGTCGCTGACGATGAGCGCTCACTGTGTAGGGAGGTGACGGAGAACGGCTCGCTGCACTTCCCGGCCTTCCCGGGGACGCAGTACCGTGCGGAAGTGCACTCCGCGTCCTACCGCTGTCTGGCCTCGAACCTGGGAGGCTCCGTGCTGTCCAGGGAAGCACGCGTCCAGGCAGGTGAGTCCCATTCCTCGATACTGCGAGAGGTGTCATGATAATTTAGAAATGCATATATTCTTTTGGAATTCCGAAAAGGTTTCGAAAATATTCCTATTTCAACATATATCCAAAACTAGTCTCGCGAAGGCTCGGCCGGGCGATGTCGAGGAGCGTCCCGTCGCCAGGTCCCGCCGAGAACGATACTCCCGCGGAACTACGCCCGGCGGTCAATCGGCCGAGTGCTCCCGGCAATCGCCAGGTATCCGTGCCCGCGACATTACCTCCGGCAAATAACACCGACCGGTGACCGGCAGAGCTTATTTATTAAAGATACATCGAAGTTATCCACGCGAGGCGCGTAGAGCGGAATATTTGCTGTGCTCTCTCGTTTCTCTCGAATGGACACTACAATTGGCGAAACATCATCTCGGCGAGGGAAAAAACTGAGGAGTCCGTTCCGACATATTATTACTTTTGGTTGAGCTTCTCGACAGAAACCCCCGCGCGATAGGAGCCCAAAGAGTAGGAATAGTATCTACGCCCGAAATGTGCGCTGCCCGCTCGTGGGAGACGTTCGGTCGAAGAGAATCTTTTTTGTACAAAAATAAAATAAGTTAATTACTCCGGCGGCGACGGGCACCCGCGCTGCGGGACCGTCGGGCGGGGAGATGATCAAATTAGCGCTCCCGGCTCGCTAATGGACGGAGCGGCGACGAGGGAAATCCCCGAGACGAGTCACCGCACCTCCCCGTCGCGGGCCGCCCCTGCCGCCCCCGCCGCCCCCGCCGCCCCTGCCGCCCCTGCCGCCCCGGGCACTCGCGAGCGGGGGCTTCCGGTGCCCGGCGGGAAAGCATAGCTCGAATATTTCATTATTACTACTCTTTATTCGACTATTTGCATACTATTGTGATGCATTGAATAAAATGTAGTATCAAAAACAAAACTAATGTAGTTTTTTTTAATTAATAATCAACAAATTCAAATATATATACATCAATTTGAATTAAATTTGAATATACATAAATTTGAATTGTTAGGAAAATTAACTCTTCAGATTTAAAAAAATACCTAGTTTGGCGTCAGCGCCGTCCGGGAGCACCGAGCGCGTCGCCGGCGATACTACGGCTCCCTAGATACGGCTCCCTCGCGCCCTCGCGCCCTCGCGCCCTCGCGCCCTCGCGCCCTCGCGCCCTCGCGCCCTCGCGCCCTCGCGCCCTCGCGCCCTCGCGCCCCTCCCGCGCCCCTCCCGCCCCCTCCCGCCCCCTCCCGCCCCCTCCCGCGCCCCCGAATGTTGTTCTCGTGATTTCCCCCCGGACCGCCCGGCGTGAGCGCCCACCGGTCGCGGGAAACGAAATGCTCAATTTTTGCGATAAAACAAGAGTACTTATATTTATCTAGTGTACTTGCTGTGCTTGAGTGCGAAATAATACGCCAAGATCTATTTTTCCACAACTTAGAAACATTCAACCTCAGAAAATAACTACCCTGAGAAAGTATGAAGGCGCAGAAGATACGAGTAAACTTCAGTGGCATCCCGACCGTCTCCGGCTCGATCCCTATCCAGACGAGTATGATTTTTCTCGAGGAATTTTCTTTCTCTCTCGACTTCTTTGCTGAGAACCGCGTGGCGGCCGAGCGCCGTCCTCCGCGAGGAGTTGGACCTCAGACCTCCGCGATCGCTTGTCTATTTCTTTACTAAAATATACTTCTGACGTCTGAATGACCGCAGGATCTGAGCCGGGCCGGCCGCGAAGCTCCGCTCCCGGAATGCCGATGAGGCGGGGGCCGCGGCAGCCGACACTTTTTGTTTCTGATTTATTTACTTACTTATTGGAAGTTTCTGGGTAAATTTTACTCTTTTGGTCAGTTTTTTTTCGAATTTACCGTTGTTTACTCGTGTTTATTTGTAGAGAATGAAATAAAAAGAGGTATTTTTATAACCCGTGACCGTTTTGATGATTCCACGGGGGACAGTAGTCAAGGTGCGAAGGAAACTCGCGCCCTCCGTGCGGAGCCCCAGCACCGGCAGCTGCGCGGCAGGCCGGCTCTGCGGGATGGGAGCGTCTATTGAATATATTTATATTGATTGAATATTTCAACACACCTTAAAGAGATTGTAGTGGATTCTTTTTATCAAATTAGAGAGCTGGCGACTCATTCGGTTCGTGTTTAGTATTCGTATTCAATCAAGCGGGGGCGCCCCCCCCGGCGAGGCGGCAGGTCGGGCGCCCGGGCTAGTGCGGTTCGCATATCACATTTCACTTCCACCCACTCCTGCAATCTTTGTTCCGTTCGCCTTTTGATGCAGATTATGACCGATCGCTCGACGAGGTAAAACTAACGTTGCAAGTGACCACTAGGGAAGGTCCTCGGCCGGGCGTCATGCTAGTGAGCGAATAGTTTCAGAGCTCCGCTATGTCGCGGCCCGGAACTGTCTCGAACAGTTCAAAATAAGAAATGAATTTTATAACTTCTCAAAAAAGTTTTTAGTTTTATTTAGTTGGCAAATATTTCCCCTTTCAAACGATTGCTGGGAAAAAAACCCTCTAATCTCCCATGCAGATAATCTGACCGCCAAAATGTAATGGCGATATTAAAAATCCGAATCGAATAAAGGATATCTCAGAATTGAAGTTGTGTCGTAAAGAAAGCGGCCTGAAAGGTTTACGGCAGTCTGAGGGCCCCTCCCGCGCCCCTCCCGCGCCCACCCGCGCCCCACCCTCGGTGCCCGCGCGCCACTCGGTCGGTGTCGAGCGTCCTCGCACGGGGATGATTGGCGAATGAAAATGAATAATCATTGAATAATATATTTATTTTTAATTTTTTTCTTAATAGTAAATGTGAATCCGATTTATTTTAGTGCTTCGATTAATCGGTTAAGTTTTTTTTTTATTATTTAACATATATTAAACAAGCCGGCTAGGAGAGGAATTCCGCTCGCGGGTATGGGCGGCGGCGATCGTCTGCGAGTACTCGAAGGTTGATTTTAACATTCCGCTTATGCAGTGCAATATCTCGTAATTTCTGAAATATCCCAAGAACTGCAATAAATAATATTTAAAGCCGTATAAGCATTTGCATCGGATTGGATTAACGAATCGGAGGCTACCCCGCGCTAGGGAAGACATCCTCCGACCGGCCGTCGGCAGTAACTCGGGCGGCGATCGCGGCGACTGTTCTGCCGCCGGCAGCCGCGCCCGGCACTGCAGGGCACGGGACGCACACCACCACACCACCACACCACACCACCACAACACCACAACACCACAACACCACAACACCACAACACCACAACACCACAACACCACAACACCACAACACCACAACACCACAACACCACAACACCACAACACCACAACACCACAACACCACAACACCACAACACCACAACACCACAACACCACAACACCACAACACCACAACACCACAACACCACAACACCACACCACCACACCACCACACCACCTCGCGCTTTGTAATCAATGCGATGGAAATTGCCGTTCCGTGAAATAAAATAACGGTTTTCTTCGATAAATAATTCACTTTGAACACTAATCGCGGTCCGCGTGGAGAACACTGTGAACGGAATTCGTATTTCAGTGAAATTCGCAAAGCTATCCGGGAGTCCATTTAGCGCTACTGTAAATTATTTTGCATTACTTCTTGAAAATTGTATTGCAATAAAAATATACACCCATATTTATTCGCGCATAAATTCAAATGCGCTTCAAACAATAGTTACGAGTATGTTTTTGATCATCGAACCATTAAACAATCGGCGATATTAATATATATATATATATATATATATATATATATATATATATATATATATATATATATATATATATTAATATATTACATTCGTCGAATGAAAACTTCTCTAAAGATGTTTAAACAACTTTTTAGAATAATTGTGGAAGCTTTCTCTTCGTGCGGTCGCGGATATCCATTATCAACATGAATTTAAATATTTCGCAGAAAGAATTTTACACAAATTAAAAAAAATAAAGATAAAAGGAACCAAAATTAACATCCAAGTATTAACATAAAGTTACCTGCGACGTCTCCTGCGAACCCGGGTAACCTCTCCTTCCCCCCGCTCAGCACCAAGGGCCCCTGGCAGAGGGGTGCGGGGGCTTTTCCAATAATCAGAATGAATCCAAATCTGAAAGTAAGGTTTTTTTCATGTAGCAAACTAAAGATTACTTATAGATTTGAATAACAATTGGTGCGGAGTTGCTGATTAATTCTTGTCCACGCGAGGACAGACGAGAGACGCGAGACGCGATCCGAGGACGGAGAGCGGAGTGTGGAATGCGGCGGCTCTCGGCGAATGGATTCTTCATCGCCTTTATCGAGACGAATGACGCTTCCAGCTTGGCGCCGACATACGGAGAGAGCTGTGGTGAGCGCGGTGAGCGCCCGAGCCTCCGCCCCCCCCGCGGTTGTCACCGCACACGTGCGTGTTCTATGCAATTACTGCGTTTTGTTGAAAATAAGAACACAGGATGCGTCGTATGTGTATCGAGATGCTGAATCAATATTAATAACCTTGTAATAATTAATAGCGTTACGTTAACTGAGAGCAGTTCAGTGGGCCAGGACTTGAGCCGCCCGCCCGCCGCGGAGTCCGGAAGCGCGAGGTCGAGCGCCCTGCGACTCGCGTGTCAATACGGGCCCAACTCCCCGCGGATGCTCGGGACTGCCCAGTCTCCAAAACGTTTGATTTTTTTTTTGATACAGTGGAAAAAAAAAGTAAGAAATAGAGATGATTGATAAAATTTGTGCGATTAACTCGAGCTTTCTTGAAACTCTAACTCCTCTCACCGATCCTACGCCTCTCCGCCCTCCGGACGGACGCCCGAGACGCTCTTTCTATACACTCACTTCGCCGCTCTCCTCGCGCCCCGCGCCCCCTCTCGCAGGTAATGGAATTACCTGAGGACGGGAAACACCTGCGGGAAATTCATTAGGGACAAGTCGGCAAGTCACCCCCTTGCCGCTCCGCCCCGGTTTATTTATTGCCGACATCCAGACGGAGAGTGTCGCTCCTGCGGTAATGACGCTCTATCTGTCAGGGCCCCCTCGAGCGAGGAGCTGGGCTCGTGCGCCTCCGCCACGGCGCCCGCCAGCCGCGAACTTTCGTCACTAAGTTGACAAAGTTAATCCTCACATATAAGATGCAGTTAAAAATGTAGGAAAGGGGAATAAGAAAAAAATATTTAATATTATATAACATAAGCCATCAGAGTCTGAAAAATATTGTTCCAAATGAATTGAAATTAAAATTATCTAAATATTCAATATTTTTGATAGAGAGTACTTGGTGGAATTCCATTTTAAATATAATAAAATACTTGAATGATTTTTCCATATGTTAATTATCAAATACAATACATTTGTGAATAAAACGATTTAATCATGTAACATTTTTTAACAAATATAATGTATGTATTTATAATTTATTTTTTAAAAAAATCAGCATATTTTCCCAATAAAGGTTTACTGCGTAAATACTATTGAGGTAATTAATTCAAATATTTTAAATATAATAAAATACTTGAGTAATTTTTCCACATGTTAATTTTTATTGGTGACCAGTTTCGCCAACCTTTTACGTTGGTATTATCAAACTGAGTTTGATAATGCCAATGTGAAAGGTTGGTGAAACCGGTTATAAGATAATATTTAAAGAAAATTTAAATAATTATGTTTTTAATTTTTCAAAATCGGATTGTCAATTTAAATTTGATTTGATCTAGTAAAAAATTAACTACCGCCCGCACTGTTCTTTTTATATTGTATTGAAAACTGAAAAACTCTCTCACGCCTTAAAAGTTTATTCATGAAATATATATGACTGCGAAGAGTGTGAAGCATTCTCACATAGATATATCCTCCGGACCTCCCTCCTAAATATGATTTAAAAAGGGGCGCGGAAGCTCCACCGATGAGCGACAGAGCTCTCGAGGCGAAGCCACGCTCTTCGGAGCGGAGGAATGGCTTTGTTTTAAAAGACAATAAACAAAAATCAATGAATGCAGAAGCACACTCGATACTATGTATATGCTCGACCACTGAAGCTGAGGTACAATAATAAATCAGTGCGCCCTGCTCTTCTTCGCCACTATATTACATACGCAAAAGGCAAATTTGTTTTTAAGGAATATTATAAACAAACCTGTCGATCCATCTCATCTCGGACTCAAGGATGGGACGGACGGCGGGCGGTGAAGCTGTGGCAAAGGAGCTCACCGACGCTGGGTATTCTTCGAGAAGTTCCGCGTTGCCGCGTTTATAAATGATAAATAACTTTAAAGCCGGAAATTGACACTAGATGCCAACACTTTTGTATGCGCTGTAGCAAATCATTGATATATATATGACATTTTGAAGTTCTATTTATAAGCTGTCAAAATCAGTCAACAATGTTTGATTTGATTGTTTGTATCATATTTTTTTCAATCATGGAAAATTTTGAAATATGGCGAAAAAAACAGCATTTGCGCGAGTCACTTTTTTGCTAAGAAAACTACAGCCGAAAGTCATCGTTTGCTCATGGGATTGTATGGCAAACACGTACTTGCGAAAACACAGTGTTTTGAAAGTTGAATACGAATTGAACCCGAAAGACGTGGAAAGTCGATTTTTCATGTCTGAAATGCTGCTCGAGCGTTATAAAAAGAATTCGTTTTTGCATCGAATTATTACTGGCGACGAAGAATGGATTCATTAAGACAACCCGAAAAGCAAAAAAACGTATTTGAAGCCCGTCCATCCAGCCAAATCGACACCGAAGAAGAATATTCACGCTGCCAAGATAATGCTCTATATTTGGTGGGACCAGAAGGGAGTTGTGTATTATGAGCGTTTAAAACCGGGTGAAACCATTACTGGAAAGGTGTACCAACAACATCTGATTCGTTAAAAGAGAGCATTGAAGGAAAATCGGCCAGAACGACCAGACACGAGACATTGATTTTCCAACATGACAGTGCTCGGTCACATGTTGCTCAACCCGTTAAAAACTATTTGGAAAATAGGGGATGGGAAGTTCTGCCCTACCCACTATGTAGTCTAGACTTGGCGCCTTCTGACTTTCTTTTGTTTCGGTCGATGCAGAATGGATTTTCCGGAATATGCTTCACTTCAGTCCAAGGCATCAAAAATTGGCTCAATTCGTTCTTTGGTTCAAAACATGGCCGGTTTTTTTGGGATGGCATCCACAAATTGCCAAAAAGATGAGGAAATATTGTAACTTCCGATGGACAATACTTTGGATAACAGAATTGTACAAGATTTTCTTAAATAAACGCTCAAATTTTCAAAAAAAAAAACCGGTTTTTAAGAAATAGACCCAATAATTAAAAGTATAATTAGTTGTTTTATAAGCAGTGAAACTTCTTTGAGATAAGTTTTGGTACATCTTTCATTTCAAGGTGTGAATGTCATTTGGAAAATTTGTCTGTTGTCAAAAATCAGCGCGCCATTCTTGAACAGTTGGAACATTGAATTTCTGTTTACGTGTGTAGGAGCTTCACACGTAAACAACTCCTCTCCGCGGAGACTCCCGCTCGTCTGCTGGCTCGATCAGGAGGGGGAAGGGGCGCGGTGCCCCCGTCTTCCCCCGTCTTCCCCCGTCTTCCCCCGCGAGGTGTACACACCCAGGATAATCGAACGTGGAGCCCAAAACTTTTACCGGGTACACTGCAATGCCACACGCTAATTGACTGTTAACTCATTGAGGAGGGAGGGAGGGCAGCCGCCAGGACCTGAGCGGGGAAGATTGCTTGGTGAAGTAATGGCGATGGTGAGCTTTTGAGTAAAACTTTCATTTGATATGCGGACGTGCCATAATGTACAGACTTATGTATGTCAGAGGGACTGAACGGTGATGAACGAGGCCAGGTCCTGAAACCTGTTTGTCGAAGCACTGCCTCCGCTGGATGCGCAGGTGCGCGTCACTCTGGACCGCCCCGTTAGTAACCTTTCGTACATGCTTGGAGCTTATGAGACCTCGTGGAGAAAGAGGCGAAAAGCGACGGCGGAGGAGGAGGGGGGGTGGAATAACGCATTCTGAATCCGTCATTTTTAGCTAACGGCCTCTGAATATTTTTTAACTCATTAGAGTTTACAATTTTCTAGACAATAGGAGAAAACACCCATCGTCTTTGACATGTGAACTCTCAATCAAGCTTTCGCGGGCCAAGTACAGTTTAACTTGACGCACACGACCGAGTCGCAAAGAATCGGGGATTTTCTGTGCATTAAAATATCGAGGAACTCTGCGAAAACTTTAAGGTCTGCCATGGCTCTATTGCTTTATCTGCGAGTCCCTTTGAAGAGTGAGTGATAAAGTCATGCAGGTTTTTTTTATTATATGTCAAGAATGTCTCTTCAGTCAAAAAGTTAGTTAAAAATCAGTTGAAAAACTGATCATTAGCAAATATCATTAGCATTGATAAGGCCGATGGTTTTATTTTATACTTTTAAAAAGTATTTGCAAAGAAGATTGCCTGGATTAATATATACGAGGTGTACATCAGGTGAGCCGGGCTGGTGAGTGGGGGGGGAGGGGGAGGGGGCCATGCCGCTGCAGCTTGTCATTACACTAATCGCTCTCACGCGGGGGCAGGGGGGGAATCTCGCCACAACTCAGCAGCGGCTTATTGCCACATTATTATTAATTATCATCTGGTATAATGCTGAAGCATGTAAGATATGTGTCCGGTATTTGCATCACCGCGCACGATTATCGGCCGACATAGGGAAATGTCAGATAATATCAAATGTAAAGTTCAGCAAAAATTACCTCACACAGTAATTATTCATTTCATCGAACTGCTTGCTTTCTTGCTGCTTGGCTGCTTGGCTACTTTTGTCATATAGTATTGTTTAAAGCAGGGGTGGCCAACCCAAATAACCTCGCGGGCCACTTTGGTAAAGGATTATAACTCCGCGGGCCGCATATAAAATTATATATCCCCGATTTAGATACACATAATGAGTTATTATTATTCTTACATGTAAACATAGATTATAAACGTACATTGTAAAGAAATATATCACACTAAAAATCAAATATATAAATATAAATTAATTAAAAAACATGAAATTATCTAAAAATATTTATTTTCCTAGTGCGATATTTGTTTCTCCACTCTTTCACTTTTTGCGTTAAGCGTTAAAAGCGCTAACTTTTTGCGCCAGATTTCTCAGATAGAAAAATTTATCTTTTATAGCGTAAGTGTTATAAAAATCTATATTTGATTCTGATGTTTCAAAAATATGTTTTAATTCAATATTGTACTGTAAGTCAACCAGTTCCATTTGGAGATATTCTGGGGCCGATTCGATTCCAATATGAAAGGGTGATGAATATATTTCAAATTTTTTTGTTGTATTTGTCTAACTCTAAATTACTAGATCAGCTTTCAAAAGCAACTGTAAGTTTTCTTATTTCTTTTGAATATTTAATGTTATTGTTAGATGATTTATTTGAGTTATTACGTTTCAATTGCTATTCGAATAACAACAATTTCTTCTGAAATGTCTTGTGTGATTAAATGTATCGATTATAAGGTTATCTTTTACTTGCAATGATATATTTAATTGATTAAGATTTCCCACAATATCCACTTAAAAGCACAAATCCTATAACCACTCATTATTTCTTAAGTCAATTTCTTCTCGTAACTTATAAAACCGCTGTAAACATCTTCCACTATTTAACCACTTGACTTGACTGAAGTATATAACGTCACCATATTCAGAATCGAATTCTTTCAGGAACTCCTTTAATTGTCGATGCATGTGATCAAATGTAATTAATTCACTGTTTTTATAACTACTTGGATAACACAATCCATCGATAATACTTGGGCACATAAATTTTGTTGATGAATCAAACAGTGGATTATAATTAAATAATCTCTTTTGGAGCGATTGCTAGTTTTTTGATGGGTTCTATTTCATCTATAAGTAATTTTATAGATCCCTTTTCTTCACCTATCATAGCAGGTCCTCCATCAGTCGATATTCCAGAAAGGATTTCTAAACCCAAGTTGTTTTCGCATAAACAGTTTTCAACAGCATGGAAAACATATTTTCCTGTTGAACCTTTTAAACTTATTAAATTTAACATTTCTTCGGTTACTTGAAATGATTCATTTACTCCACTAAGGAACTCTACAAGCTGAGCTGAGTTTGAAATTTCTGTGTCTGAAATCTAGAATTCTGTCGCGCAGTTTTAAGATAATTTCATTTGAAATGTCATTAATTCGACAACACACTGCTTGCCGAGATAGGCTTACCTTCGAAAACAGTTTATTTTAATAAGACCAAACGTCCTTCACAACAGCTTCCACATATTCTTTTACAAATTCACCATCCGAAAATGTTTTCATTTTATTTGCAATCACAAATTAAACAGAATAGCTCTCCTTAACAATATTGGAAGATTGCTGCAATGCTGCACCAAATAATGCCTTTAATTGGAAATTAAACTCCTTGAGCTTAGATCCTTAGATTGTTTCACTTCTTTATCGAACTTCAAATAATCCTTATGTTTTGTTTCGGAATGCCTCTTAACATTATATTCCTTAACTATAGCAACGTCCTCTCGGCAAATTAAACACAGTAATTTTGTATTTTGAACTATGAAGAATTCTTTTCTTTCCATTTCTCGCTATACTTTCTATTTTCGTCCACTATTTTTTTTTCTCTGCAATCATACTAAAAATAAGAGAGATATTAAATATATCTATTTTTTAATTGATATATTAAAAGTCATTTTTAATTTAAGAGGAGTTATTACCTTGCTGTTGTTGTTTAAATATGTTGTTGAAGTACAATATATTGGTTTTAATTACTTTGGCCATTATAAAATAAATATATTTTGAAAAGTGTGATGAATCTCGCGGGCCCGAAAAATGTTCAAGGCGGGCCAGGCAAAATGCTCTCGCAGGCCGCGGGTTGGCCAGGCCCGGTTTAAAGACTCCTTGTTAAGATTATCTGAATAGAGATACACAAAAAATATTTTCTTACCAATCCATATCCAATAAATTATTATCTTTGCTGCCATGAAAAATTTGGCAAGAAACGCTATAAGCAGTGTTTCCATTGCGTTAATTATTCTCGGACCTACAAAAAATTAGGAAAATAAAATACTAACGACTTCTACCGATTCGTTGATTCGATGCGGCGTGGAATAGAGTGGAGCAGAGTAAGCAATCTGAGTAGAAAACAGAGAATGCCCACCGATTGATATGACCGATATAAGTTAGGTTGCAAGAATAGAATAATTTAACATTTGGACCGACAATAGCGGCAGGGTTGGCGCGGGTGCTAGAGGGTGGAGGTGGCGATCCCTCCACCCATTACCGCACAATGCCTGTCATTCCCGGCGATCCAAATCTGCCGCGCCCATTTATAACCTCGGCTATCTGCAGCGCGAGTGTCGATACCGGCGCCTCTACTGGAAAGGGGTCTGCCTGTTCATAGTTAATACACACGCTTACTGCTCATAGTTCATTTTTTTAGAACTTCTTAAGCTTAGTACGTTTGTTTTTCTCATCTCTGCGATCTCCCAAAAATAACATGAATCTCTCTAGGTTTAAAATAATTAATAAATATAAAACCCAATACAGGTTTTTTATGGTACAAGTCTCGCGTATTTATATACGCGAAAAATATCTAAAACACTAAAATATCAAAATATGAACACAACCAGAGTTAGCCCGGGCTATCGTGCGGCTTTTTTGCGGAAAGGTTAGTTTATAGACGTCTTACAGATTTCGATTTAGTGTCTAACTCTCATGAAGTAACACAAAAAACGTGCCATTGTTATAATTTAATTACAACAATAAATTTAAAAAAGAATTAATTATATAAATACAAATCGTATTGACAAATGATATGTCGGTACAGAACTTCTTCGATCGAATTGAAACAGGTGAGAATCACATTAGCTTGGGATTCAAATTTCAGGACGAGCGTCGAACCGGGGACTTCTAAATTTCGAGTCCACGGTCCTTACCGCTGGGCTAAAAAGCCTACCTAATCAAACAAACCAATCCTAGTAATAAAATATTTAACAAGAGCTATTTTTTTGTCAAAAAATGAACACACATCGTGTAATCAGATACGTGTCGGGGGCGGGGGCTCGCCGTGAAGCCCCCGCGCTAAGTGCGAGCGGAGTTTACGCGCCTTTTACTACCACCGATATCCATCGCACGGCATTAAATATTTACAAACATCAGCGGCGGAGCCGGGCGAGGTGGCCGTGGCGAGGGGTGCGGGACTCTCGAGTGCTGAGGGTCGTTACCATTTCAATAAGTCTTAAAATGTGTACGGGCTGTGTCCGCATTTCGAATGATATCGTAACTTGAGAGACACAACGTACTTCTTGGTTTTTTTCACGGAAGGCTATTCAAAAGCGATTGGATCGATGGCTTCAGCCGTCCGATGAGCTTTTAGAGGTCGCACTTGTCGCTCCACAGCCACCCCACTCGAAGACTTGCTCAATTTTAACGCGATTGGTTATTCGTTATTAACAATTATGCGGTATCGCGGAGGCGCAGGGCCCCGGCGAGGCGGAAGGCTGCGTCGCGGAGATAAGCACCCCCGCGCCCCTTCCAGGCTTTTTATGTCGGTACAGAACCGCCGGAGTCACGCCTATAGATACATTTTCTCCCCGCTCCGCCTACGCTGGGGGTAAGCTCTACTCGGCTCTGTTTCTGTGACTTTAATTTATTTTCATTGCATGAAAAATCAATAGTTAAATTGAATACGTAGCAACTAAAAACTCATCAATTCACTGCATACGAGGGCCACGCGTCTACGGCTAGCTCAGGCCATCACGGGGGACACTGCGGGCAAGACACAGCGCACCTTGCCTACCAGTTCGCGCGCTGAAGCCGAATCAACCCGAAGAACTTTCCCGGAAAACTTTGTGTAAGATCAAATATGCCTTGCGTTGTCGGATTTTTTTATATAAATTAATATATTTCAGTATTGACAGAAACATGGTAAGAGTGTTTTAGAGGTTGTCGCTCAATTGGACGCCGATCCCTTTCTTCTGGCGTATATTCGACCTGGTGAGTCTCGCGGGGTAAAGCAGCAGCTTCAATTCGACAACCGAATACCTCAATAAATATAGGATAGGATAAAACATGCATCGTATTATAATTAGCTGTTTTCCTAAACCGCAATACTAGCTAGGGAAATGAGTTCGAATCTCATCGATACCTTGTTAAAACATTTCTTTGAAAGCTTTTAAGTACACGCGCCTTTTTTGGTTATATCTTTTCAAGTCATTTTTAAAGTTTAAAAGTAAATATAATTTTTTTTTCATCAAATTTAATTCATAGCTTCCCAAACTATTTTGTCTAGTCGACCCCTTGTCGAGTTTTCCTGTTTTTCGTCGACCCCCTGCCTTGCTAATATTGAATTTTTACAAATTCATCAACTCCAAACATATTTTTGACATCTCATATAGAACAACTCACTTTCATAGGGTTTACTGAACAGTGGTTTTAAAAATGAAAAAGTTAAAATACATGTAAAGTTAATTATACCTTTATTAATTAAAAACACACAAAATGCAAATATATATTTATTTTTATATATTTTTTAATTTAATTTTTAGTGTTATATATTTCATAACAATGTGCATTTAGTATCATCTACTATAATAATAGCCATTGTGTGTGTGTATATCATCTTTTGCTTCTCTATAGAATATCTTAAAAGATACAACGCTGATTTTTTGCACGTAAGTTTAGTAAATTTTTCCGCAGCTATGTGCCGAATTTCAAGACGATAGGATAATATTTTTATTCATAAACTATAAAATATGCTTTAGCGAGTTTCAATATGTACGAATTATATGATTCTGTTCTTCACCGCGAGATTTTCAAATTTAGAACTTTTACAAAAAAAACAAATTTTGGATGCTTCTAAGAAATTTCCAGCTTATGTCAGTTTGACACAAATGCCATCTCTATTTTTTTATCGAAATTACATTAGAAATTATTAATCACATCATTAATAACTCAAAATAACACCTTCTACGCACAGAAAACGTAATTAAAAAAGAATTGCACAATTAAACGTGATAAAGACTGCATCAAATAAATAAAAGTGCAGTGAAAAGTGATGTGTTGTTTGTGACACGAAATGTGACATAAATGTTAAGCAATAAGTTGGAAGGAAAACGTGAGCAGCGTCTTCTTAAATTCGAGTACGCGCATCGACCTCAATACAAAAAGAAACTGATGCACACCGAACGCTGCGTTTGTCTTCGGATTAATTAATGTGACCTGTCGATTCTGCAATGCTTTACATTATCAAGCAGAAAACCCATCAGATGGAAAGTTCAACGATTACTATCACAAAGGTAAAGTGAAACTACCAGCAAGGACTATTTTCCCAGTATATTTAAAGGATATTATGTCAAATCCAGAAAATATTTATAATGGAAATTTCAAAAGAAAAATAAGATCATACAATAACAGTATATCTTTTGCGTCAATGGGAGCTAAATTAGCAGGTCCAGTGGCAGGATCAGGGCCATTCTGCTTCAAAGTTCAAAGCCAAATATATCACAGAACTTTGCACCCTCATCCAACTGATGGTAGTGCTACCAACCCGATGAGAGGATATATTCTTTTAAGTTTGAATTTAATCTAGATGTTATTTACTATTGTTAAATGTAATGACGCTCGCCATACCGGCGCCGCTTTTTAAGTTTAAACTAGTTTAACGAACCGACCAGGGTCTTATCCCTTTGTAATAATGAATTTTTAGTACTAACTTTTATATTAACTTAGGAATGTTGGGATACAGTTTCCTATAAAATTAAGATTTATTTGACATTTGGTATTACGGTTACCTATTCATATAGAGAAATAATTCTAAAATCTATCCTTCCCACGGATATTTTATATTTGATTTTAAGTCTTGCACATGTTGAAATACTAGATGTCTTTGTGTAAGAACCGATCTAGTTAATGTTGAATAGCTAGGAAACCAAAGTTTATATTTTCTGGACACGGTCAATTGATATTTTCGTTGATTGTTAAATATAATATGTTTTCAGCGTGTGAACTGGTAAAACATGCTTTCTTTGTTCTGGAACCGTATAAAGACCAGTGAGAGCCCCCAAAGGGCCAGTGTTCAACATGTCTTCATGGGGTTACGATGCCCGTAAGATGACGCTCCGGTAAACGCAAATTCCGTTCCGCCGTTAGGTCCGGTGAGGTTACGAAATGTTCGTACCTGCCGTAATTAAAGTTGAGATCTTACAAATCTCAGTGAACATACAGCCGCGAGTTGTACGTATATTGTGACATATGGTCACATGTGAATGTTTTAAATTACCGACCCCTGTGTCGGCTCAAAAGTGAAGTCAAAGTGTTAAGTGTAACATCTTTGGTAACATATATTATAACAAAGTTTGTAATAAAGTTTAAATAAAAGTTTACTCATAAAAAGTGTTTAAATCTACCCTACTTTACAGTCCACTAAGTATTCACGAACTTTGGGGAATTCGTGAAGTCACATCGAAGAAACAGAACGTCTACCAGAAGTCTCGAAAGCGAGAACCATACCTGGTAGCCAATCCTCAACAGGTAGTACGAGAAAATATGCTCAACTGTACGTTCTCGATCCAGCACAGGCAGTAGTAGAAAGAATGAGCTTGGCAGAGAACATTGATTGCAATCCGGTTGTAATGAGGGAGCTAGCAAAAATCACGCAGTCCAATCCGTTTGCAGCGGCATTCAAAACAATGAGTGAAGTAGAGCAGGCACAAAAAAAGCATGCCCAGCAGAATCAGCTACCTATGCAAAAAGTAAGCATGGTCATACGAAGAGACCGTCACTCGGAAAATCGACGCTATAATTTGCCGATGTCTAACGAAGTTGCTATGATCTTTCAAAATGACGAAGGGGAGCCACCTTTTGTTCGCGATATAAGAATATATCCACGAAATAGTGAACATCCCTTCATTAACATTAATATTCTAAGCCCAAATTTGGATCCTATGACGTATCCAATTTTCTATCCTCGTGGTGAACCTGGGTGGCATGGGCTGCCACCCTAATATTGGGCATATTACAGCAGTAGGCTATTCTGGCGCAAATATTGGCGTACGAAACAAAGTCACAATGTTACAGTATAAAATCGCGCAGACTACAATTCGAAAAGGTGAATTCAATCCAATACTTCATGGAGGAAATTTAACGCAGCAACGAATTATAGACTAACACTTGCAAGTAGAGGCAAATAATCTAAACTTCATCAAATATCAACAGCAAAAATTACGATCTGAAAACTATAATGGATTGATGGATTGTGTCTCGAGAGGAGCAGCAGACGCAGGGATGCCAGCAGGGCGAGCCATTATTCTGCCCTCTTCGTTCCAAGGCTCCCCAAGAAATATGAGAGAGAGGTATAATGATGCCATGGCAATTTGAGATTTGGAAAACCGGACATATTTTGTACTTTTACGTGTAATCCAAAATGGCCTGAGATAACCAGCAACTTATTTCCTGGACAATATACAACAGATTGGCCAGATTTAGTGACACGCGTTTTTAATATAAAATTGAAATCACTCATGCGCGATATTACTAAGTATCACATAGTGACAAAGCAAATGATTCATGGCCCATGTGGAACATTAAATCCCAAATCTCCATGTATTGTTGAGGAAAAGTGCTCAAAAGACTTCCCGAACATACCCCCATGTTCCATTTTCGAGTTTTTTTTATAATTTTCCCATTTTTTTGCAAAATGTCTACTGCACCAATCAAAAAAATTTAAATGCAAAAAGTTAAATACATCCTTTTTCCAAATTCTTTTTGTATGTTGTAAGTTGATTTTTAATACTCTGAAAAAATCAACTTACAACATACAAAAATAAAGTGACAATTAAATAAACTCTTCCGCGGCCTGAGCTTGAATGGCTCTCGATTTAAAACTGTCTCCTTTGGAAGGGTCTGTCTGTCCTCGGTCGCCAAAGTTCCCACGTTCCTAAACCGTACAGGTGTCCTTATTTTCTCGGAATATTTGACAAATCAATTTGTTTTATTACTATTTACGCTCCGTACAACCAATTAGCTCGCTGCCTATCCGAGTTTATTAGCCCTTGATTTTCAAAAAAAGGCAACACGATCGTAATGGTTCGTCTTCTTATGTCATAAGCTCCAAAAAGGTACGTCGGTATAATTTTACAATGCCGAAAGTCTCGTTTTTCGAGCATTTGGCACGAGCTTCTACGCTTCAGGGCTTCGATTCGTCACAAAGTACTTAGGTACAATCTGTGTTCGGTGCATTGTGACATTTACGAAATGTCTAAATTTTGGTGATGACCTGTTTAAATGGGATCCACTCTCGTAGACCCCCATTTACAGTTCATGGACCCCCAATTTTATTTTTCGCTGTCATCGACTCCTTGCAGGGCGAAATCGACCCCTGGGGGTCGATATTGACCACTTTGGAAACCTCTGATCTGATGTTGAACAAAATAGGATTTTAATTGAAATAAATGCTAAGATAAGCTCATGGAAAAAGTTTGGGATACGAGATTTCTCCAGGGAGAAAGGTTAAGCGACATTATGCCGTGTCAACAATAGCAAAATATGATATAGTGAATGTTTAGATGAAATTGAAGTATCGGAAGTGCAATGCAGTGCTGTGCAGTGCGTTTTGAAATTAATTATATTCAAACGTATTCGACTTATTTATAAGTTTAGAGAAAAGTTAGAGAAGATTCCGCTTGATTTCAGAATCCACGTGTGCCGGTGCGAGCATGCAGTGCGAGACCGGACGTTTCCCATTTGTTCGCGTAATTGGATTTAGGCGCCGGGCCGGTGGCCGCGCCCGGCGCCCTTCTCGCCACTGCTCTCTCCCTCTCACTCGCCTCCGATTATCTAATTTGCTTTTTTGATAGATTAAATTGAGATGTTTCCGTTGAGGGAATAGTTACCAAAAAACTCCATAAATCAAACTAGAAAAAAGATTTAATTTTAAGTAGAAACAAAAAAGAGTAAAATGGTTATCTAGTAACCTTTTCGGTGTCACGAACCTGATCCGTCTCCGTTTCCTTCTAAAAAGTTGTTCACCCGTCTGCTTATCTCGCGCTACAGTGCATTCGGCGAGTGTTCAATAAATAGTCTTGCATTATTTTAAACGGGCTAACAGTGTCGAAACGGGCGAGATCCAGAAGGTAGCATCGGCAGTGTCGCTGCAGGACCCACTCCCGGGGAAGGCCGTGGCGGCGGCCCTGCCTGCAGTTCATTTCCTGCGCCGGCTGCGGCCTTGCTTCCAATTTCCGGTCTCCGCGTCGCGCACATGCGCCTGCTCCTGGCCAGGTGCGATAAATATATATACATATATATTTATCTTCTGTTGATTATTGACCTCCTTAGCCTTAGTAAAATATTTTTAAATATAAAAGGTATCTCGACAGCACCTTGACAAGGCTCTGAATTTTTTTTCTGATTGTTCAAAAATGGTCGTTTCTTCAAACCATTCGGTTTTCCTTATAATTGCCTGAAGTTTAAAATGATCTATTCCACCAAAAATTCGGATAAATGACGGGAAGACTCGGCCGCGATGGACAGCTGCGACGTTTGCCGCTTCTGCCTGACAGTCGAGCGATTCTTTTCAACTTTCCGTTTTTATTTCCGAGAAAACCTAAAACAATTCGTATGGAGGGAGCCAATGATCGTCCTGGCCGCCCCCCCAGGACCTCGCCGCGTCCGCAGTTGCCGGTGTCACCCGCCGGCTGCATTCTTAACGATGCTTTATTTTTGAATGGTATTGTTCACGGCTTTCGGTCGTCTCTTGTATTGAAATTGCGGTCTCGAGCGGTTCATTTGCGTCGATTTGTAGTTCCTTGTTAGGACAGTTTAGGAACTTTGTAGAGGGAACCGCAAACTGACGCGACTCGACTCGAAATAAAATAATTTTGTTAAATTGGATTCTTAGCTCAATTATCTTGTAATTTTTCTGATAATTCTCGTCGTTTAATATTGTTCGGCCGAGACGCTCTTCTGCTGGGTGAGGACTTCCCGCCATGGCCGTGTATGTAAAAACCGCGAATAAGTCTGCCCATTCAAACGATATTTTTAAATAAGTCAGTTACAAAAAAATGGAGAGGAAAACGTTTTCCCGTTCGGGACGAAGACGAATCTAAAAGGAAACTTAGCAGAGGGAGGGAGAGTGAGCGGGAGTCCGAGGGGGCTGGATGCCGGGAGAGGGGTGCATCGATCGCCAGTAATGAAATAAGCGACAGTTTTTGCAGTCGCCGGGAGGAGCATTTCCTGAAGTGTCGCACTCGGCCCGGGAGCGAGCTTCTTCCGGCCACTTTATCTGTCATATATTGTTCAAGAACTTTTTTCAGATTTCTGTTGTCTTATCGATCGGGTGTTAATATTTTATGCAAAGATAATCAATTCAAGAAATTAACATCCAGATGAACCTCCGCACGTTCAGTGGGTACAGTGAAGCGCAGAAAGCGCTTTGCGTAGTCTTTCTGCGCTAAAATGTATACAATCGGTCAACGCGTATAGTGTATAATAAGTCTCAGTGAAAATTTCAGGTACACATTTATAATACCACCGATACATATACGAAGTAATAAGACAAAACATCAACAGCACGGCCCCAGTTCCCACAATCGTCAAAATATATTTATATTTTACATCAGTGCTATAAAAGATCGATCGGTTGCTAGTTGAGTCGTACTATTTCATGTATGAGCCGCCTCACGATCTAGGAGTTAGTGGGTATACCGACCGTGTTGTTTCGAACAGATGAAAAGAATAAGTTCTTTTTTAAATAAAACTAGCGGATACCCGGCGTGTGCTAAAAAGAAATACATTGTATTATTTATTCGAAAAAAATTATCTTTTTTATTTAATGCTAGCGGATAAATAAATAGTTTAAATAATTTTAAGTTTTTTCGGTAGGTGCGTAAATACATGGTATAAAGATTTTTCGGCGTTCCAACTCTGGAACAAGCGACATAATTGTTCGTGCGAAAAATAGGAATTTTCTAAGTTCAATCCAGCAACAATTAGCAATTGGCCTTGCTAAATGAAACCGGTTTGGGGCACATCGGTTGGATGGTTTCAAAGCCTTTGACGGACATAGAAACATCTATTGTGTTTTATATATATAGATGATAAGAACCCTCAGCGAAACCAGCTCGTTTGGCTTAAGACTTCTTCGCAAACAACACAGCCACAGTTACAACTAGCTGTCGATATCTTCATTATACAGTATCTGTCATCGGCTATCGATGGCCGAAATCCCTTGAAACTTGCTCATAGTTTATATTCATATATTAGAATTTTTTTTTTATAATTTACATAATAAAATGCCACTTTATAAACATAAAAACACAGAGATGACTGCCTGCTGCTCTCGTAAATAGCCATATAAATCGAGGGTTTAGATGCAAAATAACTCACTCTTTCTGTATCAAAAACTACCGCTACTGGGTACAGGGGGGTATTTGAACACTATAAAGCCAGGACGCGAGTCCCCGCCCCTGCGCCGGTCCCCCATACATATCGAATGCACGTTATTAAATGATTCACACAATACAACAGCACGTGGACCTTCTTCTTATTTCCCAGCACACTCGAGGTCGTCTCCAGTGAAGTTATCCAACCTTCAAATTGCATCTCGTTTGCTCATTTCACTGTGGTGGAGTATCTGTAAGGCTCAATATTTTGTTGAAAAATAGTCTAAAAAATCATAAATTTTCAAATAAAATAAAATAACTCATAGGAATTTGGAATTGAAAATAAAATAACTTTTGGAGTAAAAAAATCCCTTAAAGTATTTACCGGGAGCTCGGTGGAGAGAGATGCGACATTGTGAGTGCCGGATAAATATTTTATTCGAGGAATTGGGCTATTTTTTATCGAACGCTCCAACGAGAGGCGAACTAATTTGATATCGGCCCGAAATGTTCGGGTCTTATCGCCAGAGACGATCGCATTAGGACATCTGACCTTCGGACCTCCGGGGGCGGGCGAGAGCGCTGGGCCTCCGGGGCCGATCTCGGAGGCGATCGTTGGCTTAATTTACAAAAAAATGCAGATCTCTGTCTAGTCAGGACACGTACACTACTTATGCTAGCGCGGACGCAGTCAGAGCCTCTGTTCACCACGAAGCATTTATCGGAGTGCCGCGTAGCTCGTGCCCACTCGCGCGGGACAGCGAGTAGTGATCGTACACATAATAAAATTACATTTAGTTTGTACATCGATAGCTTCCTTTCTCAGATGAGATGGCGCAAAGTGCAGTCATCAGTAGCCCCTCATCGCGGCGACACTCTGCCCGCCCGCGCCCTCGACCCGCACTGCAGCCCCGTATTCTGCAAGGCTCGTATTCTGAAACGCTTCTTTTGCCAGATGCACTTATTGGCCGTGAGCAGGAAATAATCGTTAAACTTCCTCTCTCTAATTATCACTCGTAGCTTCATGTGTAAATTTGTAACTTTGAAAAAAAATTAAATTGTAGATCCGTATGCACGTTGTGAAAATGGTGCGCTTATCCAAAACGTAGCACGTGCCTATTTAGTTAGAAAACAGCTTTTTGTTCCAAAATGGGGCTGTATTGCCAGGACACTGGCTCACTCAGCGGCCCTTCCATTTATTTGAAAGTGTGGTCTCGTTGTCAGTCGCGAGAACTTAGTCAGCGGGGTGGAGGGGGGCTTCGCTCAAAGGCACTTGGAGCACAAGGAGTCACTGTCTGGAGCGAGCCGCGCCGTCCAGTGCCGCCCGCCGCGGTCTCCGTTTTGTAAAAATACGTGTCTCATAACAGACATCGATTTTTCGTAAGTGAAAACTTTTCACGGTCGGAGTATGCGTACTCATTGTATTCACATCGATGAATTTAAAATGTCCATTTACTTTAAAATAATATTAATAGTAAATAAAACAATATTTAATGAATAAATCAAATATTCATGAAATAAATTACTTTCGTTTTAAATATTTGAACTTAAATATATTTTTAAAAGAAGAAATAAATAATAATAATTCGCGAATTCTGTGAAAAGCTTAAAAAATCCAACTTCCAAGTGACTTTGTTTATTTATTATTATCGGTATGCAAATGCATCGTGCATTGCCTCTTGAATTGGAGGCATTCGTGAGATCGCCCTCGCCGCGCTCCTGGCGCCCCGCTTGCCCCGCACTGCAACGCGAGCTCGGACTCAGCGAAAGGAGCACTTGTGAGCACAGTGAGCTTCTCGTAAACTTCAAATAATATTTTGAATATGTATTTATTTTTTTCATCCTATAAAATAATAAATATCATATGACTTTTAGAGTTCTCGCCGTCTCAGTGAAGGATTTATATTTTATAATCAATCTATATCAAATGATAAAATTTTAAGTATTTAATACACCCACAATTATTAGACTTTACACTTGCGCAAAAGCCAATAATGGTTTATTCTAATTTGAGTGAAATTCACAACCTGCACAGAGATAATGAACACGGCCGGACGTACAGCAGATGGGTAATCGATTCTGTGCAGACCTACTTTGTGCATTAGGGTGGGGACGGGCGGGCCACCGACCCCCGCTATTCCCCGCCCCGCCCTACCCATGCCCCCTCGACTCTACTCTACTTTACTTTGCGTTTATTTGATTGAAATATACCAGCGGCGGCGTCGTTCGCAGCAGAGTTTTACTTCTTCTATTTAAATAATTTAACATTCTCCTCAGGGCGATTTTGAATTCTTAATCTACACGAAAAATATCCGAGCACCTCCGCGCCTTAATCTCGCAGACAGCAGATCGGATGATCAGCAGATGGTATTTAAATATCGAGTAAACTGAATCACGATGGAGACAAAACAGGGTCTTTTTATTTTAAATTCTATCAAATTATAAAAAGAGATTCCAACGATTCTCGTGGAATTTTACTGTTTTCAATAAACCGTTGGGAGTGGGTGACAGAACGAGATGGAGACGCACTCGCGCCGCGTCAGGAGGTCTCGGCCAGAAGGTCCCGGCCGGCAGCACGCGCAGTCCGCGTTGCCTCTGAGAAGATTAATTTAGCTGCTTAAGGGGGAAATGGAAGGTGCCTTTTGGCTTAAGCCGTTTATCAATGAAAAGATTGCTAAATAAGCGGCTTCTCAGCTCTACTGCACTAAAACCCAACGAAACCAAAAAGGCGAACCCGCCGGCCATTATGCATTAATTAGCAGCGATTTAAAAATCCATTAGGAGTTACTGCGGTGGCGGGGCGGCGGGGCGGCGGGGCGGCGGGGCGGCGGGGGCGCAGGACCCGGCGGGGGCGCAGGACCCGGCGGGGCCCTGCTCGCGCGCCGGCTGCGGCCTTATTTATAGACAACGGGCGAGTGTTTATTCACAAATCGGGTGGATCCCCGCCCTGGCTTTAGAATTAATAGCTGACGATTTTCTCCTCCGCACAGGGACTCGGAACACTAAATGTGGAGTGTTCGGTGAGCGAATTATTCTGGTTCAGTGCGAAACTTCCGGCGCCGCCGTGGGGCACTCGCGCGCGCGCAGCCCCGGAGTAACTTTGTTTTTCCAAGTGTTCATCGAATTTAGAAAGGTAATATTTCCTTACTGAAATCGAAATTTTCATTATTGGTTCGTCCAATCGGAGCATCGATCATATTAAATCGGGACTTTCCGTATCAATTTAGAAACCGCAAATTCAACGTCTTCATAAAAATATTAATTCTCGATTTTATTATTTTGGCACGTTCCCGTTCTGAGAGCTCTCTCGACAGCCCGGCCGCGAGGCAAGCGTTCCTGTGTGCATGTGTTCCCGGCGCCGGCACGCGCCGCCCCTGCCTGCACTCTGCTGAGCTGCAAAAAGCGCAATGGATTTACATTTGAAATGCGCTGATGAAACTGCACCACGAAAAACTTGCGCCGCCTCTGCCTTCTGCCGCACAAATGCGCCGCGCAGGGCCGCCTCTGCTTTGTGAGATAAACTACACCAATATATATATATTTTTAATAAATAATAAAAAATACTTGAATTATAATCGTTATATATTTTTTAAAGTTAATATTTTATCATTAAATTCGGATATTAAACTTGCGGGCGACGCGCACGTTGTCGGACACGCAAGCGACAAACACCTGTTCGGTCCGTAATATAGTACACAAATACGCTTAAATACTATTTTCTCTTGTTATTTTCATTGTGACGATAATATTAGAAGATATTCTTTCGGTTTGGCCCCCTCCGTCTGCAGTTGGTTGCTCGTACACTCGCGGGGCGGAGTGGTCCCCGCAGAGCTCCATCAGAGCTGAGCCTTTAGAGAGTACGAGCGAAAGTCGCTCAGCTTTTCCGAATTATTATAATCTTAAAAAATATTAATAAAATACTTTTTTTATTTCGGTAACCAATTTTGCCCAATTTTCCAACTTTCCATAATCGAACTTCGTTTGATAATGCCAATGTGAAAGGTTGACGAAACGGGTCACCAATAAAATTAAACATGTGTGAAAATCACATAAGTGTTGTTTATTTAATAATTTTATTTATCTTAAATTATTTGTTTTGCGAAAGAGCGTCAGCCTGCAACCGCTCCGGCTTTCCATCGGGTCGTTTAGGAGAGAGGCTCCAGCGGCCTGCGCTGGCTGCACTTGCACCCTGCGGAACTGCTGCGGACAACAATATTGTTATTTTACTCAATTTGAAGTATAAGTTTAATTTATTCTGAACTTCTTGTGTTTTATTTTTAAAACCATAAATAACCTTTTTCCTTTTCTTGTTAAATGAAACAGTACTTAACCTTTAATTTGAAACATAACTATGTTAGAAATAAAAATAAATTATTTTTTTGAAAAATACGACGGCATTAGAAGAAACGCCGTGAAGAGTTGGCTTGAAAAGGTGTGTATTTATTTTTACTGCGTTCAAAACTTAGTTCAATAGTTATTCATTTGTAAAAATATAAAACTTGAAAAGTGAAAATTCCTTAAACATTGCATCATTATTCATTCCATCTGGGTATAAAAGTAAAACTAAAAGAGATTAATGAAACCAGACGCACTCCTGTCCCGGATGCCCCTCCGAGCCCCGATCTCCGAACCCCTTCGAGGACCGAGCGGGGCGGAACGAGCTTTCGGTTGAGCTTTATATTTCCTCAAGGTTGTTTGATTTTGATTTTTTGTTTTGAAGTAAATTGAAAACATTAGCTGGCTTTGGAAAAACGATACTGGATTCCATAAAAGTAAATGATTGTTGAAATTGTTAAAAAAAATTGCTCGGTTAAGCGACGCAGACTCTTCGCAAGACGACTGCAAGAGAAGATGCAGTACCAAAAATAAACACCAAACGACGGGGTCCCCCCACGCGCCTCCTAGCTCCCCATGGCTCCCCCCGCGTCTAGCATCCATAAAGTTTTCTCTCCGCTGAACTTCCGCCACCGGAGCACTCCCCCGATGAAGCTGCCCGCCTAGACGTCCGCTCGGCTGCCTGCTCCGCTTCCGCTTGCCGGGTCCTGTGCCGGACGGGACTGAGCCCCCTGCCCTCCACTACCTCTGGTCGTGCCGCATCCAATGTAGAGCCGAGACCCGAGGGGTCACATTTGGTGACTTATATTCGACAGGTGCAAGTAAAATTATTTTAATTTGATTAACCTTTATAAATCAAATACACGTTAAATAGAGCCGTGGATAGTAAAAGGCTTACGACGCATCACACCTGATCGATATTCACGAAGAACATATTTTTCTGTTATTATTATTTAAATTATTATTACACAAGATATTACTAGTGTGAAAAAAATAAAATAAAAAAAAATTAAATTTTAAAATTATTTATTGCTCATTTAATATATTACATTTGGTCCTTAGGCCTATGTTTAACAATACGGTATTTTCTGCCCCTGTTACTGCGCGCAGTTTCTGGGGCTTACAATGTGTGGTCTTATGGGGTAGTGTACATGTGGATCTCGTGTTTGTGTTTGTAGTAGGTGTAAGGGAAAATATGCGTTAAAAACCCTTTTGTGGCATGAGTTAAAATAAATAAGTATTAAATATTAAAATAAGATAACAGTATAATAGAATAACAGAATAACAGTGGGGGATGGGGGGATAGTGGAGATGGGCGGGTGGGTAAACTTAGCGGTAAAATTAAATACTCGTCGGTTAATTTATTTCATTAAATGATGGAGTACTAAAAAATTTACTCAAATCTAGTTTACAAAAAATTTAGTTTGCGCAGAATAATATATACAGTAAAACCTCGATATAACGGACCGATTCCAGGGAGGGGGTGTCCGGGGAGGGAGTTTCCGAAAGTCCGTTATATAAAAATAGGTTAAAAATAAATAAAATAATTTTTTTTTTAAATACCCTGTAAGATATAAATAAAAAAATTCAAAACAAAAACAAAATCCTATTTAATTGTCTCCGGACACTCGTCGTGAAGTGACGTTGCTGTGTGATATCGACGCGCTTGCTTTCGGTGATCCTACTAAAAAGGAATCAAGTTTGCACTTTAGAAGTACGAGTGCTGTTTTTTACTATCAACTCTCGAAAATTACGAAAAAAATATATATTGTTTACATTTTCGCATTTAAATGTTTTTATTATTTTACATTTGACTAGATTTTTTGTTCGTCATATCCGAAAACCGTTAAATAGGGGTCCGTTATATCGAGGTTTAACTGTACTTAAGAGCCTTCAATATTCTGATTCCGGCCGTTCTAATGGAACAGCAGGACCGTTCCGGGAACGGCTGGCTGGGAGTATTTTTTAAAATTAGGCTATGGTCCCGGCGTCACAGTCGGTGAGCCCCGCTCTGCCTGCGTGCGAGCCGCCCGAGCCGGTCTGAGCCCCCGTCACCAGCCCCCGTCACCAGCCCCCGTCACCAGCCCCCGTCACCAGCCCCCGTCACCAGCCCCCGTCACCAGCCCCCGTCACCAGCCCCCGTCACCAGCCACCGTCACCAGCCCGGCAGGTTCTCGTCGATTTCAATAAATGTCAAAATGTTAAAAAGACGGCCGCGTTCCCTTAAGTAATTTCAATTTTAAAATTGAAAGACGGCTGAAATCTCTCGTCTGGCTCGTGCGGGGCTCGCGTCTCCGCCTCGCCGCGAAGTCCGGAGCTGATCCCGAGGTAGAGCGATCCCAAATCGAAATTACCGCGACCCAGTCCGACGCACTGCCGGCTCTACGGAAGCCGCTTCGGCGAGGCTGCTCCGGCGAGGCTGCTCCGGCGAGGCTGCTCCGGCGGTGCAACTCCGGCGAGACTTCTCCAGCTGGGCTGTTCCAGCGGGTGCCCACTCCGAAGACGAGCGTCTTTAAGGAACAGCGGTCTTAGACTTGTATATTCTTTTTTATACATACACTTCATATAATATACAATACCTCGGGACGGGAGCCGAACGCGAGTAATCTCCACGTCTGATCATATTTATTACACTTATTTTTCAAAGTTACTTTCAGACAAGTAACAAAAAGAAATTTGATAATTTATTCAATCGCTGTCGAAGCACACACAGCGCCGACGACCCGCGCCTCGGGGGCCCAGCCCCGGCGGGAGCGGAGGCCCTGCGCCGAGGAGCAATCTAATTACTTGGGATTTCCTGCTTTAATCCGAAAAGGAGCTTCTTCGATATTTTGTCAGATTTTTGAAGCGAGCCATACTCGCTAATAAGATTATAGGGAAAGTCCCAGAACGTCAATATAATTGATCATCTCTCGGCTTAGCGCCTGGGTTACGCCTCGCAATGACTTCATCTGTGCGCGCGCGAAGCTCTCGCAACCGGGGGGGGGGGGGGGGGATGTATGTCCCTCAATAAAAAGGAATGCAGATTTTTTTAGGGATGTGAATCAGACTCTTGGGACACCCGCTGTTAGGCCGCGAGCCTCTGTGCGCCACGAATACAAATAGACACCAAATAGTGCACTAATAATATATTAGTATAACTATATATATATATATATATATATATATATATATATATATATATATATATATATATATATATATATATATATATATATATATATATATATATATATACATATATATATGTAGGTATATATATATATATACACACAAGGTGCGCCATAAATTGTCAGTGTGTGAATAATAATAAAAAGGAACCGATTTCTATATATGAGGTATTTTTATTTAATTTGGTCCTTTACAGTTTATTTGAAATAGTTTTTGAATACAACATCAATCAAGTGGCCGTCTTTATTGGCCAGAGCAAAGTGTGCCCTTTTTGCTGCGTTTTCCACCACTTTTTCGAGCATCTCGAGCGGTATAGCGATGATTTCGGCACGAACGTTTGCCTTGAGCTCGTCAATAGTCCGAGGCTTGCTGGCGTACACTTTGTTTTCTTTATGAATAGTTTTTTTAAAACAAAATAAAATAAATTCCCTAAATGTACATTGTTTGTTTTTGATACCTCTCTCTTCCTGTCACATTAGAAGCGCTCCTCGGCCCCCTCAGCCGCTCTCGACACGCTGGTATGATATTATCGGTACTTCGACTCACGGATCTCGAACCGATATTTCATGCGTCCTTCACTCCTACTAAACACCTTGATTCTCGCGTGTGCATATGTATACGTGTTCGTATACGTGTGGATAATCTTCCTTCGTATCCTATCAAATAAACAAAAGCGTGTTTTATTTTAAGTTTTCCCGGTGACGCTGCCAGCTTGGAGCGGCCGGAGCTTCAATAGAACCGCACTCCCGCGCACCGTCACAATAAGGTATTGTAGTAAGTTGTGACGTCACGGGGGCCGCAGAGAGTTTAGACGAATGCGGCGCTGTCTTCCCGGCGCGCTTCCGGCCCGCGTCCTGCCCGCGTCCTTCCCGCGTCCTGCCCGCGTCCTGCCCGCGTCCTGCCCGCGTCCTGCCCGCGTCCTGCCCGCGTCAGGCCTGCATCCGGCCCGCGGGACTCGCGACTTCCTGCGGAACTGCTGCGGAGCGCGAGGGCACTCGGCACCTGTTCGGAATCAGTTGTATTATACGTTTTTATAAAGCGCTAATCTCGGTCGTCATCTGAGCGCTGAGTCTGGCCTGCCGTTACCGCGAGGAGTCGGGAGTCCCATTGGAAACTTCGGACCTGAGCTGACTCGCCCGCTGATACGTTTTCCGAAGTCGGCGGCCCCGAGAGGCGCTCTAGAATTCAGAAAGTTAACCGGTAGTGGCTTGACCCCGAATGCGTGGGAGCAAACCCCACCCGAGTCGTAATCCTCATACTTAACATTATGATTGCTCAGTACCTGAGGCTCAATTGTGTTACGGGTTTTGGAAATTTACACAGTATTTCATTTATTTAATATTTTTGACAGAAAGTACTCGGTAGAATTCCATTTTGATATATTTAAATATAAAATCTTTTTATGGTTTTTCTACGTTTTTATTTTGGACTAGTTTCGTCAACCTATCTCGTTGACATTTTCAACAAGAAGCCAGCGAGGTAGTGGAAATGTGGAAAAATTTCAAAAATAATTTTTATTTAATAAAAACAATCCTATTTAATTTATTTTCATGGTATAGTTGTTTTCTCGTTTGTTTTTAAATAACTATAAAATGATGGAAAGGGCGTCGGCACGGAGCAGCGGGGCTGCGGGCGTCGCCTGCAAGTGAACGGTGTCAATGACTGTCTCGAATGGAAGCGTTGAGCAGGAAGCGGGACGGGCAGCACTGGCGCAGACTTGTCCCCGACGAGGAAGACATAAAGCACAATGGCCTCGCTACACGCAACTGAAACTATCTGATACAAATGGAAACCTGCTCCAGTCTGTTTGCGGTACAGGCCGTTGCTGAAGTTTTTACCGTTTCCGCGTAAAACTCTTCGCGTGCTTGATATATCTCGAGCTCGTTTGCTTGATGAATGATTATAAATTATTTTCTTATAGTATTATTAATGAAAAATAATTGAATTTTACTTAAAAACTGTGCCGTTGTGTCAATCAAAACAGAATCTACTTATTCTAGTCTATTTACAAGAAGTATTTAATTTTTTTTAAATTTTTCTTACTACTATTAGCGGTGAGGATCGAGACTCGTCATTGTGGGAGTACCTCAGTGGGCGCCGCTTGCCTCGCCATGAGAAGCTCCCGGGAGGCTCGGTTTATCTGTGAACTATTTCCACATTTTTTTTCACTTGAGAAATTCTTACTTTTTAAACATTTACAATTGCTACTTATTAAATAATTCTGTGGAGTAGAAATTTTGAAGATTCGGTCATTTTATTACAAGCAAAATAAATTCCCCGGTCGCGGAGGCTGCGCGGGACTACCCGGGGCTGCAAAGGCACAAGAGAGGATTAGATTCAAGTACAAAGAGAATAACATAACTGAACATCTTTCAAATATTAATAGCAATGAAAATTCTCTCATCCACTTGATTCGGAACCACCTAGATTTATGTTTTCGTGGAAAACAACGCTAGCAGATAGACCTAAAATAGGAACGCTCAAGTTCCGTTGTTTCTTACACATCGAAAAAAATTAATGTAAAAATAATTAACTTAGTTTTCTGTAAAATGGCAGTTTTTTAAACAAGCCAAGTCCACGAGAGAAGAAAGCACCTACACAAAAGGCGTAATCTTGAAGGGTTTGATATCTCCAGGAAACAGTGTGTCCACAAATCTGCGGCCCACCAGCCCGCACCTTCCGTGTCCTTCACGCCTGTCGCGGCGCCGGCGACCAAGACTCGTTCCTCGCCCTACGCTTCGGCCGAGGCGCGCCTAACTCTGGAGCAACTAAGCAGCCGAGTAGAGTCAGGGCTAACCAGCAGAGGGGGGAAGAAGACTTTAGCTCTTCAGAAAAAAAATCTGGCCTGAACGGCGCTAGAAGCGGCGCCGATAGAGTCGAGGCTCACCGAACTCGGAGCAGCTTTCCAGAGGAGGCTCGAGCTTTCCCGAAAAGTATCTGGAATTGGATGGGGAATTAAATGTTTCTTTTCAACTCAGCTTCGAACTGACCTTCAGTTGCGCGTGCTAGACTCGCCTATTCAACATTTTATCATTTTTAAATCTATTTGTTTGAACCCGTGCCGCTGCATAATGTTTTTGGCGAGGGGCCGAGGCGTGGGGAGCGCAGGGGGGAGCAGAGAGGCGCAAGGGGGACGGGGGACGGGGGGACGGAAGCGAGCGGGAAGTCCATCAAACGTGCCGACGTTTCGTCTGAATCCACTAGCGACCCGAATTATTCAGCTGAAGTAACTCCACTCTGAATCACCTATTCTAAAAATACTCCATAATCGATGTCCACCGCTCGGGCGCATAGGCACGCGTAGTTATATTATATAATTTATATAGATCATAATACAGGATATAAAACGTGTGTATTTTATATATTTTTTCTTTCATTAAATTTTAATATCATTAAAAACAAAAGTGCGTTTTGAAGCGAAAAAGTTCTAAAAAGGTAAAAAAAAAAGGCCCTTTTCATTTTCTATTAATTTTTGAGAAATGTATAACAATATATGTTACTTTAAACAAAATAAAAATTATTCGACGACTGATAGATTTTCATCTACTTTGGCTTTTCGAGAGAATTTTCTTGAGAACTTCGGAACTTTCGTAAGTACTTAAGAGCTTAAAAATGCTCTCGACAGACAAAAGTCGGTTCTTGGCGGGAAGCGCATCTTCTTCGCAGCAGTTAAGTGTTATTAATTTTCTTTTAAAATATTGAAGAATTGATAAAAGAATGTATGAAAATAAAATAGCGTATATTTTTTATAAAATAAAGTCGTTGAGTTCTCTGGGAAAATGCGAACTTTTTATCGAAACTTAATTCTGCCCGATCTTTTTACCCAGCCGCATCGCTTTTAAGATCAACGCATGGCTGTCTAGCCAATCGACCCGTTCATCTTACGTTTTCATCAATTAACGAAAATATTGTTACATTTTAATATTAGCTACAGCGGAACAGACTCAGTCAGTAAATATTTGCTGGGAACACCGCGGCCACTCGACGGTGGGGCACAGGGGCGGGGTGTGGGACGTGCGAGCGCCGTGTATCTTATATGATATTACACATAAGCAGATCATTCTGCAATTTTAAAAAAATGTAAGAATGCTGATTTTCTATATTTTTAACATGTTCAATTCTTCTAAGATGGGGTTGTTTCCAGACGCCGTGAGAGCGCAGCCTTTAGCCTTATCTCGGTCCAGTGAGCCCTCGTATTTTTACGTCGTTTTATCATTTGTCTTCAAACAGAATATAACAAGATTCTCTGAAAAACACAGTATTTTATAATGAATAGCATTTACTAGCGAAGAGATACCCCAGGAGTGCGCTCGGGCTCGAAGGAACGGGAATTAATTTTGATGAAGGGGGCTTTTAATTATCATTAATATAAGAAAACAGATTTTAAACCTCTTTATATAAAATACACGATATAAAAAATACTATTATTTTTCGGTAAATAACTTGCAGTTTTAGAAATATTTTTCCCGTGAAATTAAGTACTACCTAAAAAGTTAAACTATTTTAAATATAGTAAATCCGCAAAGCTCTCGGCGCAGGTCGGGCGGACCTGCCGGGGTGATACATCCGAAAATGATAAATGGCAGCATTATGCCACCATTAACTGATAATCATATTTCTTTATTCATTACTCCGTAAAGCCTCTTCTCGTAATGAATGGCGCGCCAAAATCTTATCTGTAATTTACGAGGGTGAGAACAGGCAGTGCGAGGACCTTTATCCTTTATCCGAGCGGCCGCGGTCGAGGGGCGGTCAGGGGCGGTCAGGGGCGCGGGGGGGCGGCGAGGGGCGGAGAGACTTCTCGACCCTTTCTCTCCGCAGAGCCAGCCTGAAAGACCTTTACAAAATGCAACCAGAGGTATTATAACGCGGCTCTCGGATTTCAATTCAGCTGACTGCAGAGCCTCAGTGTGCAAAGCTCGCTGGAATTATTTCATGAGATTTCCCACGTTCCCTCTTTTACAACAGATATGTTTTTATTTATAATTTTGCAAAGGCACTTTATTTATATACATGCAAATAAATTAAATGCAACGATTTATCCTTTTTATCTAAGACGCGCCCGAGGCTCTCCGACGATTTGTTTATTTACTGTAAAATGTTTAATTATATTTTAGTTATTCACACATTTAATAAAATAATTTTGAGGATGATAATGATTTTAATCATTTTTATCGACACTCGCTTCTGCAAATGCGGCGAGCAGCGCCGGGCCGGACGCTCTGGACCGAAGACCGAATCGATCCAACTTCATAACTACGATGATTATACAACCCAACTTTAATTATATTTTTTAAATCTTCAAGTATTTTACGAAATGCATATTAACATGATTACAAAATTTAAAAAAATCCAAATTTTTCTGAAATGTTTTGCCAACAATAGGTCCTGCTCGCCTAGTCTCGCGGGCCTCGCGCCGTCTGAAGATTTTTAATGGTTTGAATTTTGTATTCTTATAAAACCAATGTTATTCGGATTAAGTACTCTCTGAATCCAAAGGGTGCACTTATTTTTTCCTTAATTTCTTAATCGACATCTGGTAGAAAACTTCTAAGACTTTGTGTAAGCAATTTAATTGCGCCATCATTCGTCCTGGTCTATCGGGAATAATTCAAAACAAACACGCTAACCTTTTATTGACCACCGCCCCCTTGACAAGAAAAAAAATTCAAAACGCCCCCTTTGACATAATAGTTATAATTATACCAATTTTATTTCTGTATATTATTTATTAACACATTGTTTGCGGGTCGCATGTTAAGACGTCTTTGGTCGACTAGTACTAGAGCGCGGGTCGCATATAAATATGTTCGCGCGAAATGTCACGAAAAACGCCCGCCCCACGCACAGTTCCGCGCCTGCATACAATTTGTTAAATTATATCTATTTCTGAGGACGCCAATCTGTAAGCGTTGTTGGATGAAGATGATACGCAAACACAACATCAATTTGCGGAAGGGCCTAGTCCACATAATCGAGTTTTTTTGAACATTTTCTAGTCCGTTTTGCGAAAAATCCACTGCACTAATCGAAAAAATTTAAATGCAAAAAGTTTGATACATTCCTTCTTCCTAATAAAATATATTTTTATTTCTTATAAATTTACTATTAATGTGATAAAAAAAAAAAATTCCGATTGAAGTGTAGGAATTTTGAGATTCATCTGGCCCATTTTACAAGAGTCCTAAACATTTAAAACTTTTTTTTTTAATTGAAATTAAAAGATGAAATATAAACCATGTGCGCCATATTATTTTAAAAATTAAAAAAAAAAAAATCTTTAACAAACTTTGGTTTTGAAAAGTCGTCATTTTATCCAATTTTTCAACATCTTCAAGATTTTATTTTACCCTTAAAATGGACGTTAATTAAATAATAAAAAATAGATAAATATAATTTATAGTTTTTTTAATACTCTGTTAAAAAATCCATATTCGATATAGCAAAATAAAGTGACAATTAAATTAATTAAATGACACGATTGGACTGTCTCTGGTGTCTGGTTGGCAAACCAGAGGGCAGTCCATTACCTGGCGTAATCTTTATCCTTTTTAACTCCTAAACTTTAATCGGGAAAACACATATTTATCATATTAAGTATCAATTTACAAGAGATAAACAGTCTTGTCTTTAGAAAAAAGAACGTATTTAATTTTAAGCATTAAAAAATTTTCTATTGATGCAGTAGATTTTTTGCAAAAAATTATCAAAAAACATGAAAATTGACCCATCAAAGGGATCAGCCACCATAAGATGCTATTTCAACTAGCTTTTATATGATTTTCTGGAAAGAATTATTTTTTGGAAAAATATAACGATGTAATTATTTTCGCTTACTGTTTAATTACTAAATATACTTTTTTTTAATTACTATTTTTTTTTTTATTGCTAAATTACTTTTTTTTGTCGAAACGTGCTTGATTGCGTAAATCACGTCTTTGCTTACCAACTGTTTGATTTGTTTTCGACAGCCCTAAACGCTGCTGACACTCTTCTAATCTGGAACGAAGATTGCAAGTTGTTGAATTGCCGCAGCATTTTGTTCGCAAAATTCAAGCGATTTGCGTAGTCCGTATCCTTCAATTCTTGCACCAATTGAATTTTATACGCTTTTAAATGCAAATCTTTCTTTAAAATCGAATGCAAAGACGATTTTTTAATGTTCGACGCTTGGCTTCGCTTTCGGAAGGATAAGGTCCTGGTCGCGGACTGATGAGGGCGACCAGAGGTTTTAATTTTTACCATCGCACCTGTATTTTCGAACATCCGGATCAATTTTCTAATGCTATTGTCACTTGGTGCATTGCGATACTCCGCACGATACAAACGTTGAGCAGTCACTATTTAATCACCGTTACGATAATTCGCTCGTACGCAAAAAAGCGCTATGCGTCCCCGGGTACTGCTCCATAGCAACTAAAACTCCACAAAATGGTGGACTCCACGACGCTCTCCCCGCGCCCCTCAGCCACTTCGAATCAACTTCAACGCTAAAACAAATACCCGATGCACTTTTTGGACACCCTGTTAGCGTGTTATCAACAATTTTCGTTCCAGATTAGAAAAATATCAGCAGAGTAACGGTCACCGTTTGGATAACATCATTATTTTGAAATAATTTTCCATTTTGTATACTTATAATCAACAATAAAATAAATACTTGATTACTAGTAGTTTTTGTCTTGCTGAACTAACAAATACCTGATACTCTTTTTGGACTGTACTTGTTTATTTGCGGCATCTAAAGCGATATCTGTGCAGGCTTTAATTAAAGCTAATAAATATGCTTGAAAAACATTCTAGATCCCTATACTGTTAATTATAAAACTAGGTTGAGATTTTAACAGTTGAAATTTAGGCCATAATAATACGATTTTTTCGCCCCCCGTAAACCTCAGAACGCCCCCCATTTTCTCTTGGACTCGCCACCGCCCCCTTGGAAAGCTCCAGCGCCCACAGGGGGGCGGTACCGCCCCCGTTGAGAACCTATGCGCTAACGTCTCAAAAAGAATAACGATAGTCATCATGCAATTTCGTTTCCCGGCCACTCGAACTGACGTGACCGAGATCGATGAAACCATGTAGTGATCTAACAAAAAGGTTAACAAAAAAGACAATCGTCATTCGTCCACTCGGCTCTTCGACCCCCGCGCCGCCCGAGGCGCTCTGTCCGTTTGAAGGCAATCGAACTAATTCAATGTTTACATTCACAAGGCATTCCTGGCCCTGCTGCGGAGGTGCCTCTCGTGCGAGGATTCCCACGGGGACGTCCGTGGGGAGAGGGGGAATCCCCCTTCTTCTCGGGAATCCGTGCAGGGGAGAATAATTCATATCGGATTAAATGAATTCCGGCGCGGGGCGGCGAGTGGCGCGGCGCACAGGCCCAAGGAGACGGCCGTGCTCGCGCTCCCTCGAAATTTAAACTATAATATGTGATATTCAACGTTTAATTTGCTTATTTGTTATAACATGGAGAATTTCTAGAAAACTTGTTACATACGACATTGAGCTTACCTTAGCAAATCCAATGCTTTTGTTTAGTCGTGTCCAGGAACGTCTCCACCGCGCAGCCCTGTCGAGCAGAAGAGACCGCCGACTCGTCCTGAGCACGGTCGGTCTCGCGGATGAGTCTCCGATTTCTGTCGACATCGTGTGCCGCCACTCCTCCGAGGACTGCCTCATTGGGACGTATTGATTACAGAAAGCGATATAATAAATATTTTTGACGGAAACTTCTTGCTGGAGTTAAGTCACATAAAATAAAAATTATTATGTGACTTATTAATGAGCGGTTGAACAGAGAACTGTCGAACGGGTCAATTAAATTCTCCATATTATTAGCTTTGAATGACTCGGTTTCTGCACCCTCGCTTATGGATCGCCGGCGCGCCGGCACAAATGTGGCACTCGTTTTGTTTTTATCCGACTGATAGTGAAAATAATTTGACCGATTTTTGTATAACGTTCCTAAAGCACAGCAGTCGGAGGTGCTCTGCCCTGCTCTCGGAGGGCGCGACTGACCGGCCGTTGTCCTTTCAGTGGTCCGCTCGGCGGAGGGCCCCCGCGCGCTGCCGGCACACGTGCTGGTGGGCAACACCGCCGCGCTGACCTGCGAGTCCGGAGGCCCCGGCGGCCCCGGCGGCTCCGGAGGCTCCGGCGGGCCCCCCGACCGCGCCGAGGTCGTCGCCTGGTACAAGGACGGCGCGCTGCTCCTGCCGACGCCCCAGGACGGAGGTGAGTTCCACTGTGGCGATAAGAAGGTGTTATACGGAAGAGGCGCACACGAGCAGTGAAGCTCAGCAGCGGCGTAGAGTGAGAGTAGAGGTTATTGAGAGCTCGGCGCGTGTTGCAGAGGGGCGCGTGGCCGTGGCGCTGGGCGGGCGCGCGCTGCTGGTGCACGAGGCGCGCGCTGAGGATGGACGCGCCGCCTACTCCTGCGTCACGCTGGACGCGCTCACCGGCGAGAGGCGCCGCAGTGACGCCGCGCAGCTGACGGTCTCCGGTAAGTCTCTCTTCCCCACCTCTAATCACCCACACGCCCACGCGCCTCACATAATACAAATTGGATAATATATATTTGTTATCCATATATAAACACATATATAATTAAGTATATTAATTAACATTAAACTTCCACTAATTTCATTGTTTGCCTTTTTTCTTGGAGGAAAGATTCCTAGTGATTTTCGGCGATTGTTCCAATTAGGTAATGCCTCGTATAGCTGCATTACTCTCCGACTATGGGCCGGGTATCGATTGTGTTAAATACGAGGTATTTGCGTACAGAGTGGGCTCGGCCGGGCAGGTGGAAGACCTTTTGTTGCGACCACCCTGGAGAACATCGCACAATAATTATACCGCAGCGCTCTCCCTCGCCCCCTCCGATTCAATAACAAAAACACTTCAGCGCCTCTCTACTAGTAACTCCGCAGAAGTAGCGGCCGAGGGAGCGCATCGCCAGTGCGGGCCGGATCGTCCGACACTGTTTCAGACCGAAGATAGAGTGTGGTTCGTTGCAACTCGATTTGTATTACTGATCTTCGCGTCCACAATTGGGACACAATGCCCGTGTTGCCGGAGATATCGCTCTTTAACGTGTTCTTTAATTTTAGACAGAACTTTATTCCGCTCGATTTGTGTGTGAGCTCAAAAACTGAACTGAGAATACTAATCGACTATGAGACTGAGGCTCCGAGCGGACGCGCCGCACTTCCGGGCGTCCATTCTGCCGAGGCGCATCGTCTCACATTGATTCGAACCTCCGCGCGAATGGCCGCCATTCCATTTGCAACAATGACGTCATGCATGTGACGTCACTCGCCACTATCGATGGCGGCCCCGGCACCGGGAAGGCTCAGCTTACGTAAAATATTGTCATTTTTGAACCTCTTTTAACAAAACAAGAGAGAGAGATCGTTCCTGAAGCATTTTTACGTACTTACACTGCCAATTGAATGGAATAAATATAGGGTGTTTTTTATAGAGGTATAGAACTTTGAAATGGAATAAAACAAAGATAATTTTTTTAAATTGACATGAAATTAACTTTATTCAAAAGATAATTTTTTGGCATTATAATTTAAATATGATTTCTGGCATATGACCGCCACGGCTGGCTCGGACGTAGTAGTAGTCTAGTCTGGAGGTCCAATTCTCGATGACTTTTTCCAACATTTGTGGCCGTATATCGGCAATAACGCGGCGAATGTTGTCCTCCAAGTTGTCAATCGTTTCGGGCTTATCGGCGTAGACTAGCGACTTCACATATCCCCACAGAAAATAGTCTAGCGGCGTTAAATCGCACGATCTTGGAGGCCAATTAACGGGTCCGAAACGTGAAACTATGCGGTTACCAAACGTTTCCTTCAATAAAGCAATTGTGGCACAAGCTGTGTGACATGTTGCGCCGTCTTGTTAAAACCACAGCTCCTGCACATCATGGTTGTTCAATTGATGAACGAAAAAGTCAGTTATCATGGCTCTATAGCGGTAACCATTGACTGTAACGGCCTGACCAGCATCGTCTTTAAAGAAGTACGGACCAATGATTCCACCAGCCCATAAAGCACACCAAACAGTCAGTTTTTCTGGATGTAACGGTGTCTCAACATACACTTGAGGATTATCATCACTCCAAATACGGCAGTTTTGTTTATTGACGTATCCATTCAACCAAAAGTGAGCTTCATCGCTATACAAAATTCGCTTATGAAAATCGGGATCAACGGCAATCTTGTTTTGGGCCCATTTTGAAAGCGTTGTTCAGGCGTCAATCTATTCATGTTGAAATGCCAAACCAAACTAAACATAAATCCCTTAACAACTGACAAAATGGCCGCCAGTTAAAACAGTGTTGCTAACTTAAAGTTCTATACCTCTATAAAAAAACACCCTGTAGATAGGGGAAGATAATAAATTACATTCAAAGAGTATGGAATATATAAGAATAGAATAGTTTTTTGATATATATCCTCAAACAAATATACACAATCACCACACAAATTCAATTGTACATTTTTTAATCTATTTTCTCAGTAAAATTATGTCAACGAATAATATGAGATGGCCCAGTATTTCGGAGCGGCCGAGCAATGCTCTGGGGGCGGTTCGTTCTCTGCCGGAATGAGAACGCACATAACCTATACCGATAGCACTTTAAACGATGCGTTTTGATTAATAAAAATCGATAAACTAACGGTTTCTTCAAATATCTCGGTCGCCATCATAGGCAGAAGTGACCTCACGGTCCGGCAGCGCCTCAGCTACGCAAAGACGTGGTGTCTGGGACTCGAATTTCTGGTAAACGTGAAAAACACGCACGCCTCATTTATTTAGGGGCATGCTCGAAATCGTGGTAAATTGTAAGCCCCGAAGCCTTGGCGCGACTCGGTGACGGGCCTTGTCGCGGCGAGACGGGATGAGCGGCGTCATCCCGAGCACAGCGTCAGCGGCACGGCCGAAGCAATGTGCCGAGGATTGCCGGAGCAGGGGCGACGTGCCCGACGAGTTGGGGACGGGGGCGCCGGCCGGGAAGTGGAGACGCTGCAGACGCTCCTGGAATGGGAAATGTTAACTTCGGGGAGAAATACCTCAACGGACTCTTCAGAACAGCCAAAGTGAGATTTTAAGCGCATAGTCTATTTCAAAAAGACGTTGAAGCATGCCCGGCGCGTTATTGCGCGGCGCCGTTTGGCTCTCATCGCCACGAATACATGCCAAATAAAAAACTAAGCACATCTTGAACACAAATACACTTTCAAAAGCAATAATCTTTTTTCAAAATAAACAATAAAATTAATCATAAAGGAATGTACTAAAATTACTTGTTATGTGTACTGTACTAGTTATTGCGTCGTTTTTACAATCCTTCTTTGGTGAAAACACCTGCCCGCTTTGTGGCTCGGCGGTTAGCGCAGATGCTCGACGACATTAAGGTATTCCGAATTTCAAATTCGAATCCGACCAAAACAAAGTATAACTAATTTACTTTCCTAGTCTCAAAGGAAAGAAAAACCCTTTGATAAAAAATTCTCTCTACCGTGGGGACTTCCAATGGAAAAGCGGGGCTCTCCTCCCGACACAGCCGCTGTCGCCTTTAATCGCTCTAATACCGTTCTTTCGCTTTATTTGCGGTTTTTTCGCTTAGTATTATTATTTACCTTCATTCCACGAACGATAAGTGCTGCAGCTCGTCAACCCTTAACTTAACATAATGTAACTTGAGACCGAGGAGGCGAAGTCCTCGCCACAAAGGTCGTATAAGAGACGTGTAGGCCAGCAGTTGAAAGCGGCCAGATACCATCGCAGCGGTGTCTGGTTTAATATGATTCCGGTATTGATCTTACTGTATACAAAACAAATATGAGAAAACCTTTACCACGTCTTGTTTCATTGAGTTGCCTACTTTCTATTCTGCCCGTATTGTTTTAAAAGAGGCCGGATTCGATGCCGGAACTGGGGACGGGACGTGCTAACCGCTGGACCGCGGGGCGGCTTTTTAATATCTTCAATTAATTAATATTTAAATCCCCATCTAGTCTGACGGCTACCACGATGGCAGCTCCAGGCGCCAATCTCAGCATTGTTATTATTCAGCTCTCGGTGTTTGATATTTTTTATTTAAATTCTTCGCGTAACAAGAAACACGCTGAAGACGAGGAACAGTCGACAGCAGCAGCAGCGCCGCGTTGCTCTGCCCGTTCGCCCCCACCGGCCTAACGAGCGATTCTGTGAAAACAAAAACTAAAATAAAAACACGGAAATTAATCAATTTTCATGATTTTGTCTTGAGTCAACTCAATTCTAAAAATTGACTGCTGGGAATTCTTAAGTTAATACAAAATCTTTCCCATCGGATATAGTGGAGTACTCTACAAGGGCTGGTGTTTCTTTTCTAATTAATTATCTCCCGGCCGGGACAATAGCGCCCTCGCGGCTTCGGGGAAGGAAAGCACGCCACCCTCGCGCTGCTTCCGCTGTGAGGGGGGCAAGAACAATGTCCCCGAGTAGATCGAGCCACCGACATAGAAAACCATTTCGATATCCCGGAAAATGTTAAACATAATCACTATTTGACCGAGAAGCCTGCTTTAAAATGATAATAAATATAAATTAAATCTAATTTTGAAGGAAAAAGCGGAACAGCTCATCGCCCGAAGGTCTCAGAAGATGACCAAAATTATGAAAAAATAAATGCACATGTTTGAATTTTTGTGATAATTATTTAGATGAATTACATGAGGTATTTATTAATTACTGAATAGAAAAAAATGAATTAAAATATATCAGAGAAAAAAAGAGGACACAGCATTAAAACAATAAAAGAAATGAGACTGAAAATACTTAGAAAGCTATGTCAATAAATTCTATAGTTGTTTTTTCCCATTCAATGTCTGAGAAAATAATGTATCTTACAGAATTGATTTAAGAAGTATTTACTTATACGATACCGGAAACTAATCAACAAATTAATTATCCCGGGACTCCGGTATTGCCACTTCCGGTCCCCCTCCAGCCCAGCTCCGTCCCCGCCACCGGCACCTCGCGCCTCCTTCCTGTCACAAGACACGGACACGTTGTAAGTCATAACTAAATAAACAACCCTCGTGTGACGTGGTGAGGTTTTTCGTTTGAGGGGTGGAAATACTCCCCACAGTCGGGCTCATATAAGTGGTTTTGTCTCAAATTTAACAAAACGGTTCCAAAGTGTTTCCGAACGTTTCATTCTCTTCGTATTTTTTTTTTATTAATATTAAGCATATTTAAAACCGACATAAATCTGAAGATATAAATTGATCTCGAATAGATCCGCATAACCAACTCGAGCAGGCTGATGGACCGGGCACACGGTGCACAGAGGGCAGAGGTAAAACCGCACAACTGCCAAGCCAGCTTCTCGGACCAAAAGTTTACCGAAAATTTGAGCAGTTAATTTTTGATAATTTAATAAATCGTTTTATTACCACACAGAACTTTTTTGTTTTGTACTAAAATTAGGTAGCAAATCATCGTCATATTCAATATTTAAAAAATGTATTTTTCATAAGTTTTGGCATCAAAACTTAGAGAAAATATTTTCATTTGCATCCAGGTTGCAGATCTTGAGATATGGGTAAATGAAACATATGGGATAATATTCTTTCAACGGTGTATTTCAGGAACACTTTTGAAAAATTATAACTCGTGTCATAGAGTAAAACTTAGAAGGCTAATTTAAATAAAAGTACTTATTTTCTAATATAAAACATTTTTTTTTATAGAATAAAGTGGCGAATACGCGAGCTACGACGGAGGAACTCTGCGACGGGCTAATTAACTTAATCGAGGCAATAATATGTAACATCAAATACACGGCATCACTTAGTTATGACTCCATCTCGTATCTGCTCTGTTAACACGAGGTAAAATTCATGAGCGTACTCTGAAATTTTGCATTATACTATATATATGTATAGATATATATATATATTGATTATGTGAAACATGTATCCTTATCTTATATCCCGAGATGAAAATTTCCCTACCATTTGCTCGACGACACGATAAAAGCAGCCTACGCGCCATCAAAGCCGTGGGCGAGGGCGCAGGCTGCAGCGCGTCCCTAATGACTCAAAAGAAGACTTCGTTTGAGACATTCCGACAGACGCAGACGGCTTGTCAGTTAAATGAGGAGCTCCCTGATCTGTCGCACCAACATTTCTTATTTTTATCCGAATAGGGATAAAAATAAAAAAAACATTTATATAATCAATTTTTTGACGGAGAGTACTAGGTGGAATTCCTTATTCATGTTTTAAATAAAATACTCGAGTGATTTTTTCACATGTAAATTTTTTTGGTGGCTGGTTTCGCCAACCTTTCACGTTGGCATTATCAAACTCAGTTTGACAATATATAATTTGATAATAAATATGGCGCAGGGTGCGTCATATTTTATCTCGGTGTGTGAATAATAAATAACTCTTTAAAAATGCAATCTATTTCTATACATAAGGTATTTTTATTTAATTTAGCTCTATAAAATTTATTTTAACTAGATTTGAATACAATATCAATCAAGTTGCCGCCATTATTTGCCAAAGCAAAGTTTGCCTTTTTGCTGCGTTTTGCATCCCTTTTTCGACAACTCGGGCGGTATAGCGTTGATTTCGACACGAATATTTGCCTTGAGCTAGTCAATGGTCCGAGGCTTGCTGGCGTACATTTTTTTTTTAATAACCATACAAAGAGAACTCCAGTCCAATGTCTCCTTTTCAGCCATAATGAGCCAACATCCACCGATATCGATTCCCATCGACTGTTTTGCCTTCTCTGAAGAAATATGGCTCAATAATGGTTTTGGCACATACGCCGGCCCAAACAGTCACTTTTTGGCCGTGAAATGGTGTTTCATGGATCTCGTGGCAAATTTGCTTGTTAACGGCCCCAGAGAGTGTGAAATGGGCCTCGTCGGTTGTCAAAATTTGCTTCCAAAAATCAGGTTCAGTGTAAGCCATTCGAGCGACTGTTTTTCCGTATTTCAAGCGACGTGGACGGTCTGCCGGCAATATTCTTTGTGTCAATTGCACTTTATACGGAAAAAAATGCAAATCATCCTTTAAAATGCGCCACAAAGTGGTTCCACCGACGTCAAAATGCTGAGCGCGGTGACAATACGACACATGTGGGTTCTCGGCAACACTCCCTCTTACCGCTTCAACCAGTTCGTTGGAACGTCTTTAGCGCTGATGAACAGCATGTGGACGATCTCCCACTCTCCCTTATTCAAGAAAATTCGATACCAAACGACGAATAGTGTTGTCAGACTGTGTTTGATGGCCACGATATTTTTGACGATATGCACGTTGATTTAACACAACTGAACGACTATTTTCAATGTAAAGCGTCACAATTTGGCGCGTTGTTTCGGTGTAAAGCATAGGTTCCCAACGGGGACGGTACCGCCCCCCAGTGGGCGCTAGAGCTTTCCAAGGGGGCGGTGGCGGGTCCAAGGGAAAATGGGGGGCGTTATGTAATACCTCTATGGTATTTTTATATGGAAAAAAATTGGTATAATTATAACTGTTAACTGTAACAAAGGGGGCGTCGGAATTTTTTTTTTTGTCAAGGGGGTGGTGGACATTAAAAGGTTGGAAACCTATGGTGTAAAGCGATTCATGATTAAAATTGTATTGAATTGACGTTTCAAAACATGTTAAACATACTCAAATCAATCAGTTGATAAATGTCAATGTTTACATGCTGTGACGATTCGTGAATTCGAAGCGTCGCAAATAATGAACTAGGTGATAATTCGAAGTTATCTTGCGGGGCGCTATTTCAAACTTAGCGTGCAAAAAAAAACCGAGGGGCTTTAGGGGCTGGAGTCTTTCGCAGGAGAGAGGCCATGTCAAGTGCGCCACACATGGTTGACATTATTTCTGGAATGTAGGGTCCCTTCGCAGGTAGAAAGTCAGCGGCTCGAGAGCGTCCGACGCGCAAAAATGGGCATTCAATCGCCATCGCCGGAGCAGACGGGTCCTTCTGGTGCAGAAGACAAAGGCGAGCAGTCACGTCCCGGATGAACGCGTCTCTTTTAAATACCAAATAATTAGATATTATTTCGAATCTTTAATTAAATGTAGATTCAGTGGTCAAGGGATGCTGCCGATCGGAGAGCTGGAACATCGAAGCAGACGGATGAGTTTCAATTTATTTTATACGCTGATTATTATGAACGCGAAGGGGCCGACGTGCGTGTTATTACGTGTTATTTCTTCCAGCTTCGATATTCGATTAATGTAGTATTGTTAAGTAAGGTTATAGGTTAATTTTAACTGTATTGAGTTCGTCCGCGGCGTCTTAATCCAGGGTAGATTTATAATTTACGTTATTATTATTTAACTCTACGGTCATATGATAGGCGTCTAAATTAGATCGTATTGCGTAATTTTATGGTATATTTAATTTGAGTTTATGTTAATTTTAAATGTTTAGGGTGTACTTTTCTTACAGCAAATCTCATTAGGGGCTTTCGATCGCTATTCACGGACCACCTGGGATCATTCAATTACCCTTATATTATTTTATATGCTCTGTATTTTACTTGGAGAAATACGCGATCGTGTAACCGAGTGGCTTACGTTTCTTCTAGCCGGGGGGAGGGGACCTGCGTACGGAAGCGTTTAAAGGATTTTATACTCACGCTATACGGTTGCGGCGGACTTGGGTTTCGGATTATTATCGGGCGTCTATTGGTATTAAGGAATATTTTATATGTTAGATATTTAGGCGTATTTTATTTTGAGTATTCGGGTAGTATATATATTTTTTTTCCGCGGGCTTGTTGCGTTACGGCGGGGTTGGTACGCCATTTTGTGAGCGTCTGCGGTTGCATTGCCGGGAAGGTTGAGGCGGTACTTAGCGACATTACTTAGCGTCTTGTTTGCGCGTTGAACAAAAGAGAGCGTTCTGATTATTTTAAATTGGCCAAGTTAGGGAGCGTGTATTATCAATGGTGTTTTTATATGTAATAATTTTAAGAAATTAGTTAATAAGTCTTCGATTCTAGGATTGCCGAAGGGGAATTTTCTACCGTGTTTAGTAGTTTGAACTAGCTATAAGAATTTCATTACCTCTATTATTATGTTGTGTTTAGTATTAAATTTAGTACCCTGTATGTATTAGAGCGTAGCCGCTCAAATAATCTCCTGACACATAATATTACCACAATTTGGACACTCGCGGGTTCCGCCGAATTCGAATTAAGCCGCTAGATCGCGTTCTACTGGAACGGCCGTCATCCTGTAACGCTGATCTGAAACTCACAATCACTGAGTGAACCTGATATCAGGCGACAATCGGAGTGAAAGCCTCCAGTTCAGATTAGGGTGTATAGGGTTCTAACGGCCGTTGTGGAACAATAATTGATCTTCGGAGAAAACGGGAGCGTCCGAGTCGACCGTACCAAATTTTGTACTAACCGTAGAGAGTAAATTTAGTTGCATTGAGAGCTGAGGAATTGAGTCTACAATACAGAAACAATCTCGTCATATCTCTAACTACGCAGAAAGGGCAAATTTCCCTTGTTCCAGAACATATAAATTACTCGGCGACACCGTCGTCCAACGTTCCAGATCATCCGGTGTCCTGCCTTTGGCGGCCCGCAACTTTAAAAATAAACATAAGGAGTTCTCTTCAGTTCGAGACGGATTGCAAGTCCTAACAAAATTGCAGCAGAAAATGTTTTTGTATTGACGGATTTCGTTTCCTTGACTCTCGTTCAGATTTGATTGGTTGAATTCAGAGTAGATTCGTGTTCGTTTATACCGTTAAATGTTGGACAGAGGACTCGCCCGTGTCATAAAGAGTACGCGGAATTAGATTGTCGAAAAAATTAGGGAGCGTTGGGTTGGCAGTCACTGTCTTGGTTGCTTGTACGTGTTGTACACAATACGAAGCACTTAAGATACCTGAACTTGGGGATGGAATGAGAGCTGCAGTTCTCAAAGGTGGCCAATATCGCGAAAAAAGATTTACCTCAATCAAACAATTCTGAACCACTAGTTTTAAGTTAATTTTTGTTTTAAAAGTTTTCAGGAAAATTATTACTAGGAATTTTATAACGTTCGCGTCTAATTTAATTAAGGTTATTATAATTAGAATTATTAGCTTAGGCAGGGGGTGGAATCACCACAATACCAACATAAAATATAGCGCACCCGATATGCATAAATTATATATATACATATATATATACATAAATTATATATATACATTAGGGTGTCCCTTATATGACCAAAAAAATTTTTTTTTCAAATTTCGAAATGCATACCCTCTACATTTTTTACTAATGCTATAAGATACTCAAATATAAAATTTCATCTTTCTAGAAAAATTGCAACTAGTGCCGACCGAGCTTCAAAGTTTAGTAAAAAACGTGTTTTGTCTTGATATTTCGGTCTGGTATAAAATCATTATAAATGCAATAAATTAAGTGAATAATAGTAAAAATTCAATTAAATGAACATTAATCTTTAATCAAAAACATAAAGTAATAACAATCAGTCAGGGTAACTTTTTTATAGAGTTGTTTTTTTACAGTCCGGATACAATTTTCTATGTTCCTGGACACAGCGCAGCAAGAACTGTTTTTGTTCTTCTTCAGCCGCGATAAGTCCGTTAAAATCTTGCATCATTTTAACAGCCCTTTCAGCAGTATCATTCACAACCCTCAAATAACTTATTTTTCTTTTAGCTTCCACAAAAGCACTATTATTATTCCAAGAAGATACATCTTGCTTTAGAAAACTGTCGTCGATCTGCAGTCGTGATAAAAATTGTTTGCTCTTTTCCGATACGAAATCATCCAGTGTTTTACAAACATAAGCAAACATCTTGTAGAGTCTTTTTGTCCTTCGCAGTTATTCTGCATTGTGACTGAAGTGAACATATTTTTAAAGAATAGATCGCTCTCGCCATCCAGCGAGCCTGATGCATTGCTCCGGGGGGCCTTAGTTTTAATTTTTCCTCTGTGTCTCCTCCCAAAAATATTACGCACAGTTCGACCAATTTGCGGTAGTCATCTCTTACATAACCTTTGTCTAATTCTGCCTTATAAAATATTAAAAAAGCTTGAATGTCTGTCTCGGCAACACGTTGTTTTACGAAATTAAGAGATGGTTCAATGTTACTAGCGTCGATGTTTTTCCAATTTTCTCTGAACTTTTTAAACATTGGAGTATCTGGGCTACTAGTAATTTACTTAATTTTGCTTTCAAAGACAGCTTTTAGGACCAATTCATAAACATGATGACGACAGACGAGCAGCAATTCTCTTCCTAAAGTTTCTCCAAAATAGCACAAGCTCCATTGAAACGGCCAGTATTGAAAGCTGTTGTGTCGCAGCACATTATTTGTACTTTATCGTGAAGGTTCTAGTCAAAGAGAGCTGTTGAGACAGCCTTAGCTTGATGTTTTTCAGAAGAATGTTCTAGTTTTGGCACTGCAAGAAGCTGTTCCTTATCGTCAAACGAAGCAATAACTGGCAAGCGTTCTTCTTTAGAACTTCGTACATCTAACCCGGGTAATAGTTTTCCATCCCAATGGACTGTGACTACGTCGGGTACATTACTTCCAAAGAAGTCAGATTTTATTGCTTCTGCCCTTGATTTTCTAGTTTCAGCAGCTAGTGGTTATCTTTGTCTTACAACCCTTTCCTCTTCTTCCAATCGTCGTTGTTTAGATCTATCTTCTTTTTCCGACAATTTTTTATCAACACCACCTAAGCATCCTGGTCGATCTGGCTCTCTCTATTTCATTAAAAATAATTTATCTTACTCTATTTTCATTCTCTCAAAAGCATCAGCATGTGCAATATCAAACAAATTATCAAGATCAATTTTGAAATTGTTCTCACGGCTCTTGAACGTAACCTGAGTTTTCTTACAATTTTTTTTGCAACTCTCTCCAAACATGATATAAATCAACAAGTTTCTTCACGCAGTTAGGATATGCCCTTGTTGGAATTCTTGCTTTTTCCCAATATATGATGCACTCCCTAATCACAAGATTTGCACTTTCACTAACAATCAGTTTAACCTCGCGAATATTGTAAAATAGGACCGAGGGAATTTGTCGATTAGATGGTAATTTTGCACCATTTATTTGATATCTAGGCAAACCGATAAGGAAATTATTTTGTTTATCACTCCGTAATTCCACCGACATGTTAACGCACTAAACAATGGAGCACTACTAATCTCAAAAATCACGTATGAAATGACAAATAAAACATGCAGTTACAAGTCACAGCGCAGTACTTACGCAACTTGTATGGACAAGTTAAAATCGCAAGTCGGCACGGGTTACCGTTTATAAATCGAACTAATATTTTTTTCTAGACAATATAGGGTTATTACTAAACTTTTAAGAAGATATGCGTAAAAAAATATTGAACTTGAATTTTAAGGGACACCCTAATATACATATATACATATATATATATATATATATATATATATATATATATATATATAACAATGCATTAAATACATTCGGTCTATTAATTAAGTCGATTTCGACATTTTCCATACAAAAATTTTCATCATTTAAACTTTTTTAAAAAATTAAAAAAGAACATTGTGAAGATCGCGCATATATATCGCGATATTGACAAGTACATATGCAAATATGTTAACAGTAATGAAGCTGTCTGCTGAATACTTGGTTTCAGTATTCACGAATGATATCCAAATGTTCATTCCAATCTTGCTGTTCATTTAGAAAACGGTCAACGTGTTTATTTTACTGAAAAAAAAGGTCGAAGAACGAGGAGCACAGCTACAATAATTTTGCGAAAACATTGCTGTATAATGAAGTTCCAAAATAGAGTCAACTATCCAATAGAGATCTTTAACTCTTTGGAACCATCTGGAATGCCACCACACATCATAACTTTGAAAGTTGGTTCACCATAGATGCTCATTCGCAACTTAGATCCACCTAAATTGTGCAACGGAATAAGACTTGCTGTTAAAAAACTATCGCCACGTAGTTATCGAAGCCACAATCAAAATCAAAGCCGAAAAATCTTTGTTTACACACCTACCGAAAAAAACTCAACTCGTACTAGCAAACGCCGGGTACCCGCTAGTATATATATTAGGGTGTCCCTTAAAATTCAAGTTCAATATTTTTTTACGCGTACCTTCTTAAAAGTTTAGTAATAATCCTATATTGTCTAGAAAAAAATATTAGTTCGATTTATAAACGGTAACCCGTGCCGACTTGCGATTTTAACTTGTCCATACAAGTTGCGTAAGTACTGCGCTGTGACTTGTAACTGCATGTTTTATTTGTCATTTCATACGTGATTTTTGAGATTAGTAGTGCTCCATTGTTTAGTGCGTTAACATGTCGGTGGAATTACGGAGTGATAAACAAAATAATTTCCTTATCGGTTTGCCTAGATATCAAATAAATGGTGCAAAATTACCATCTAATCGACAAATTCCCTCGGTCCTATTTTACAATATTCGCGAGGTTAAACTGATTGTTAGTGAAAGTGCAAATCTTGTGATTAGGGAGTGCATCATATATTGGGAAAAAGCAAGAATTCCAACAAGGGCATATCCTAACTGCGTGAAGAAACTTGTTGATTTATATCATGTTTGGAGAGAGTTGCAAAAAAAATTGTAAGAAAACTCAGGTTACGTTCAAGAGCCGTGAGAACAATTTCAAATTTGATCTTGATAATTTGTTTGATATTGCACATGCTGATGCTTTTGAGAGAATGAAAATAGAGTAAGATAAATTATTTTTAATGAAACAGAGAGAGCCAGATCGACCAGGATGCTTAGGTGGTGTTGATAAAAAATTGTCGGAAAAAGAAGATAGATCTAAACAACGACGATTGGAAGAAGAGGAAAGGGTTGTAAGACAAAGATAACCACTAGCTGCTGAAACTAGAAAATCAAGGGCAGAAGCAATAAAATCTGACTTCTTTGGAAGTAATGTACCCGACGTAGTCACAGTCCATTGGGATGGAAAACTATTACCCGGGTTAGATGTACGAAGTTCTAAAGAAGAACGCTTGCCAGTTATTGCTTCGTTTGACGATAAGGAACAGCTTCTTGCAGTGCCAAAACTAGAACATTCTTCTGAAAAACATCAAGCTAAGGCTGTCTCAACAGCTCTCTTTGACTAGAACCTTCACGATAAAGTACAAATAATGTGCTGCGACACAACAGCTTTCAATACTGGCCGTTTCAATGGAGCTTGTGCTATTTTGGAGAAACTTTAGGAAGAGAATTGCTGCTCGTCTGTCGTCATCATGTTTATGAATTGGTCCTAAAAGCTGTCTTTGAAAGCAAAATTAAGTAAATTACTAGTAGCCCAGATACTCCAATGTTTAAAAAGTTCAGAGAAAATTGGAAAAACATCGACGCTAGTAACATTGAACCATCTCTTAATTTCGTAAAACAACGTGTTGCCGAGACAGACATTCAAGCTTTTTTAATATTTTATAAGGCAGAATTAGACAAAGGTTATGTAAGAGATGACTACCGCAAATTGGTCGAACTGTGCGTAATATTTTTGGGAGGAGACTCAGAGGAAAAATTAAAACTAAGCCCCCCCAAAGCCATGCATCAGGCACGCTGGATGGCGAGAGCGATCTATTCTTTAAAAATGTGTTTACTTCAGTCACAATGCAGAATAACTGCGAAGGACAAAAAGACTCTACAAGATGTTTGCTTATGTTTGTAAAACACTGGATGATTTCGTATCGGAAAAGAGCAAACAATTTTTATCACGACTGCAGATCGACGACAGTTTTCTAAAGGAAGATGTATCTTCTTGGAATAATAATAGTGCTTTTGTGGAAGCTAAAAGAAAAATAAGTTATTTGAGGGTTGTGAATGATACTGCTGAAAGGGCTGTTAAAATGATGCAAGATTTTAACGGACTTATCACGGCTGAAGAAGAACAAAAACAGTTCTTGCTGCGCTGTGTCCAGGAACATAGAAAATTGTATCCGGACTGTAAAAAAACAACTCTAAAAAAAAGTTACCCTGGCTGATTGTTATTACTTTATGTTTTTGATTAAAGATTAATGTTCATCTAATTGAATTTTTACTATTATTTACTTAATTTATTGCATTTATAATGATTTTATACCAGACCGAAATATCAAGACAAAACACGTTTTTTACTAAACTTTGAAGCTCGGTCGGCACTGGTTGCAATTATGCTAGAAAGATGAAATTTTATATTTAAGACTCTTATAGCATTACTAAAAAAAGTAGAGGGTACCCATTTCGAAATTTGAAAAAAAAAATTTTTTGGTCATATAAGGGACACCCTAATATATATAGATCGCACTCATGAAAACGGTCTTCTTTCTAGATTATTTTTGTGCAAATTGTATCCGGAGAGTTATGGAGATGCGTCCGAGCAGCGAGAGCCTTCACGGCCGAGTCATGATATCGGAAAATATCATGTTTTTTGTCTTAATTCGAACAATATTAATAACGGGGATATTATTTAAACGACTGCCGCACTGAACGGACTAAGTACTGGGCTTCAAATTTAAATGAAAATGTATTTAATGTAATGTAATATATCAAAGAAATCGGGTCTTCCACGGGACAGGATGGATGACGGCCACGGGGCATTTATCCATCCTACAATATTCTAAGCTTAGTAATTAATAATTTCTTCCATGTTCATCTTTTACTGTCCGCGGGAATTGAAGACAATAATTTAAGCATAGAAGTGAAATAACGGTTTTCATATAACTCGCAATAAATCGCAATCATAATTTATTCAACAGGCGTAACTACTCATCGGAGCTTCTCCTTCCAGTCGAGGTGGACTCCGGCCCGCATTTCCAGAGTAGTAAAACATAATAAAACCGAGCATTCGATTTTATAATTTTGTGTTCCGAAAAAATAAAACTTCGCGACACCTAACCTTTTATTATTTATTTCTGTTTTTGGAATTCGTCACCCGCACCTAGGTTCGCCGTCAGGCACTCACATGGACATCTCCTTTATTTCGCCTCCTTGAAGGCACATGGAATTAAAAGCATGCGAAAACAAACATGTACTTCAAGGCTTCCTCGTTTCCTGTGGGGGGGGGGGGGGGTTCGTCCCTGCAGCGTCTCTGCTTGGCTTGGTCTTCGGGGAATCCTGCCGCGGGGGGGGCGGCGGGTCCAGAAGACGTGGCTCTCGCGTCCTGCCCGGGTGCTTGGGGTAGGCGTGCAGGTGCTTCACGGACGCCTCGCGCTGTCCGCTCCAAAGGGGCCCTCCTCGGGCCTTCCACTGTCGGGGCAATCTGCCCGTGTTGCGCGTCAGGGCCCAACGATTTGCATTGCTGGTGGGCTCCCTGTCGCGACTGAGTCTCCATCCATAAAGGCGTTTTGGATGGAGAACCCGGTTGCATCTCTCAGCAGCAGCCGGGTTGGCGCGATGACTGACTGAACCGCCCGGCTGCTCCCAGGGCACCACGAGGAGGTCTGAGTCCGTCTTCGCACCCCACCTAACCTATCCTTTAAAAAAATAATATCCTTACCTAACCTAACTCCCCCTCCCTCCCCCTCCATCCACAATTCACTTGCATCGGCTCCAGAGGAAATCGATTGCTGCAGGAACTATTCTAATCACTTAAACACAAAATTTAAAAAAAAATTCTGTATAAGAACTTATTCAGCGCTAATAAAATGTAATTCAACACCCCGCGCAAGTATTTCCATAAATAATTAAAAATTGAAATGATCGCAGTATCAACGATTTCTATCTCGCCCGCCCCGCGCCGGCGCGCCGACCGCGAAGTATCGGAGACGACCTCGGGCGAATTATTTTTAATTTCATTAAAAACTATTCACCGCCTGCGTCCAACATGAATAAAGCCTTTTTTAGGAAAACCTTAATTGAGGGAAGAGAACAGAAAAATGTCTTGCAAAAATAATATGTTCGATAATAAATGCCAATTAAAATCAACGTAAAAAAAAACCCGACATTTAATGCATCGATCTTCATTTGTCCAGTTTTGAAAGTCCATTTTCTACAATGAATGAATGAATCAGACTCTCGTCAGCTTGCATCTGACGCACTTTGTTTTCTCGCAGGTACGCCTTCCAGGTGTTCCGTATTCATATAATAGGAGATTTTTTCGTCCAAAAACCCCTACTATTTTCAACAGCAAAGACTGCGTTCCGCCAGGGGCGCAACGTGCGGCGTGCGGCGCGGGGAAGTGTGTCGATTCCAATTTGGCAGCCGAGCTCCGCTTTGGATTTAGTTATATTTGCAGCCCGGACGGGTCACTGGACGAGTCGATTAATTCCGCTGAGAGCATCCCCCCCCCCTCCAACCCGCCTGTTGCTCCCTCTCCCCCTTCCCGGGTGCTCCATTAGCTAATTAAAGTCGCCGGGAGTATAAAGTATCCGAGGTGCGCGGCTCGATTGCAAAGGAAAGTCAAATTAGAGAGATTATATTTGTGCGAAGAGTCCCCGGAAATCCCCAGGTGAAGCTCCAGAGATGGGCTTATTTTTAAATATATATGCTCTGCATTTTCCCTGCTTCCCTGCTTGCCCGCGCAGGGTGCCCGGCATCTCACTCTGAACGGGACGGCATTTTATGACTATCGATAAGAATTCAATCTATTTATATATATAAAACACATACTCAAAAACCAGCGTGGATCTGGCTGCGCTAAGCTTTAGAACCATCGAACCGATGTGTCCCGAACCGGCTTCATTTGAATGCCAATAATATTGAAGTGGTTTTAGGTCACTTAAATTAAACAATTAAAAATCAAATTCAGATTATTAATTTAGTAGATTTTCGAAATTCCCCATACAAACATTTTCAACATTAAATTTAGCAGTGTCATGTTCGCGGATAATGCAGCCTGCCAACAAAAAAACACTGATCTTGATGTTTTTTTATGATTAGTATGAAGTTGTATAATGCAGGCTGCCACAACAAAAAAAAAAACAACTAAGAACTGTCATTAATTTGTTATATATCATTGGTGGATATTAAAAATATATATATGTATACATATCAAAAAATGCCACCGAAAAGAACCAAAGACAAACTGCATATTTGCAACTCGTCTCTGAAACACACCGAACGTATGTGTTTGGCAAGGTGAAGATGTATACCATTTCAACGTCATGCAGATAAATTCCGTCCCTGGTGCAGCAAAAACAAAGCGAGCGGCTTCTGAACATTCGTTTGAACCAAAAGAAATTGCGAGTCGAAGATTATATTCATTTGCGCGATGCAATTGCAAATGATGGAATCGCTGCCAACATTGGTCTAATGTGCATACTTCCTGCTTCGTGTACTGGAAGCCCAAGACACATCATGAATATGCTCAAGATGCTTTGACGTATGTTCAAAGATATGGGCGACCAGATCATTTCATCACGTTTGCGTACAATCCTGATTGGTCGGAAACCAAAGATTTGCTATCGCCTGGTCGGTCATCGCATCACAGACACTATCTGACAGCTAGAGTTTTCAAACAAAAACTCATGGATCTCATTCTCATTGAATATGAATTCGCCTTGCATGAAAGACGGCAAATGCACGAAAAGATATCCACGCGATTTGATTAATGAAACTCAAACTGGTGAGGATGGATATCCGAAATACAGACGACGAGAGCCAGAAGATGGAGGATTCACCACCACCATTAAATTAAGAAACATTGATATTGACATTGATAACAGATGGATTGTTCCATTTAGTCCAATACTGTCAAAAACATTTTAAACATATATCATTGTGGAATACTGTAATTCCGTGAAATCCATTAAATACATATGCAAATATGTTAACAAAGGCAGTGACATGGCAGAGTTCGGAATTTCAAACCGAAACGATGAAATAACTCAATTTCAGATGGGTCGTTACATCAGCAGTAATGAAGCTGTCTGGCGAATTCTAGGTTTCAGTATTCACGAATGATATTCAACTGCTTAACATCTTGCTGTTCATTTAGAAAACGGTCAATTGTAATTGTGCTACCCGGTGAAGTTGTCAAGTACAAATCGATTGACACAGTTATAAATGGGGAACAAGCTGTCAACTATCCAATAGAGTTTTTTAACTCTTTGGAACCATCTGGAATGCCACCGCACATCTTAACTTTAAAAGTTGGTTCACCAAAGATGCTCATTCGCAACTTAGATCCACTTAAATTGTGCAACGGAACAAGACTTACAGTTAAAAAACTATTCGAAGTTAATCGAAGCCACACTCATCAGTGGCAAATGTAAAGGAGAAGATATGCTGATACCACGAATTCCAGTGATTTCAACCGATTTGCCCTTCGATTTCAAGCGATTACAGTTTCCAATGCGTCCGACTTTTGCCATAACTATCAACAAGGCTCAAGGCCAATCGCTAAGTGTTGCTAGTTTGAACTTAGAAAATTCCTGTATTTCGCAACATTCCTGTTATGTTGCATGCTCCAGAGTTGAAACGCCGATAAACCAGTATGTTTACACACCTACCAAAAACCTTAATATACCCGCTAGCATAAAGATTAAAAAGTTAATAAGTAAACAAAATTTCCTTTTTTTCGAACAAATAAAAAATGTATTAGCTGTACAAATAAGTTTTCAAGGATTTTTTTTCAAGTTTGACGATTTATTGTGAAAAAATTGTAACAAGTTCATTTTTCAAAGTATTATCCATCGCTAGCCACTACTTTTCCTCATCTTTCTGGCAATTTTCGGATACCATCTCGAAAAACCAATGTGTCTTTTGATGCATTCCATGAATCGATCAAAAAAATCGACTTCTTCAAATAAGCGGAAGTACTGACCCTTAAGAGCCTGCGTCATCGACAAAAACAAATGGTAGTCGGAAGAAGCAATATCTGGGCCATATAGCGGGTGAGGTAAAACTTCCCATTACAGCGTTTCAAGGTATGTTTTGACCGGCTGAGCAACATGTGACCGAGCGTTGTCATGTAGCAATTACCTTGTCGTGCCTCTCCTCGTATTGTGGCTGTTTTTTCTGCAGTGCTCGGCTCAAACGCATCAATTGAGTTTGGTAAAGTTACCCTGTGATAGTTTCACTTGGTGGTAGCAGGTCATAGTACACCACGCCCAATTTGTCTCACCAAATACAGAGCATGACCTTTCCACCATGAATATTCGCCTTTGGCATCGATTTTGGCGTATGTCCAGACATTCCCCATGATTGTTTGCACTTGGGGCTATCGTATTGAACCCATTGTTCGTCACCAGTCACAATACGATGCAAAACCCTTTCTTTTTTGCCATTGGAGCAGCTGTTCACAAATAAAAAAACGGCTTTCGACGTCTCTCGTCTTCAATTCATACGGCATCCAATATCCTACCTTTTGGACATTCCGATGGATTTTAAACAAACGGATATGGCTTGTTGAGTCACTCCCAATGTGTTTGCGAGTTCTTCTTGCGTTTGACACGAGTTTTTATCCAATATAGCCTCCAATTCGGCATCCTCGAACTTTTCTGGCCGCCCTTCGCGCTCTTTGTCATTGGTATTAAATCACCACCTCTAAAACGTTTATACTAAAATTTACACATGGAAATCGATGAAGCATGTTTCCCGTAAGCTTCTTGCAGCATTCGATGGTCTTCATCTGCACTTTTCTTCAAATGGAAGCAGAAAAGTAAGTTCCCGCAAATTGTGTTTTGTTGGCACAAAAGTTGATATATTCGGAGCACACAAAATCTAAGTTGTTTTCACTTCAGCGAAATGACACATAATTAAAAAGAAAGCCTAATGGTGGGGTTATAAAATGAAGTTAGTTGCAACAATGTCCGTTTCGATTTAATACTAGTAACGTGATCTCTTAAAATCCTTGAAAACTTATTTCTACAGCTAATATTTTTTTCTTTATTTAGCGTAGTAGCACGCGCCGGGTATCCGCTAGTATTCAATAAATCCGAAGCCCTTAACCGCAGAAAAATATTGTAATAATTATATATTTTAAGTCATTTACGCAAGCATTTCTATTTTAATAAAATGCCACATTTTATCTATAACAGACTAATTTGAATTCTTAATACTTATTCTATAGTAAAACAACAAATATGAATAGGCAATTTTTATTCACATTTTATACTCTAAGAAAGCCAAGAATGATCAAGTCAGGAGCAATACTCTCCTGAAAGCTCGTGTCTCAACTGTGTCTCCAAAAAATATTTGAAGAATTATTCCATCATTTTTATACAACATGGATTATTTCGATTTATATTTTTGACCATCTGAATTACGAAAGAACTCGAAGCATCCGGATTTGAGTCCGAGGAGGCGCACAGTTCGTGAGTTTACCACCGGATCATATGATGATCAAAATAAATTTTGTTCTTAAAAGTTGACGGCGGGAATTCATTCTTTGTTGATTAGGCTCATTGCACTTCATGCGGTTTTAAAATTCAATAAACATTTAAATACTATTGTAGATGTAGTGATAATAATACAAGGGGCTCAAGGTGGTTCAAGTCTTTATTACGATACGTGGTGGGATTACAAGGTGGTGCTCAGGACACCATAGACTACAGTAGATAACCAATTTAAAAACCTAAAGACCCTTTTTATTTATTATCACACTTCGTAAGAGGATCCTTGAAAAAGATAAGCCTTAAAGTAGACGATTTTAAAGGTGTTTTGCGAACAACTTGACTCGTGTCTGATCTACGCGGCCCACCCGACTAATATATGTAAAAATTAAAAAAGTACACCTATACCTCCGTTAACGGCCTAGATACGTTGGCCGCTAATCGAAAAGCCGTATAATGAATCAATTATTCTAATACTAATTCATACAAATTCAATGGGATCGGTTCCAAATTTGTTAAATATGTAGCACTTTTTATACATTCTGGCCATATTTTTTCCAAACATGGTTCATTGTTGTTAATTTTAATTCCTTCCATGATTCACTGATGCTGTCAACAGCATCCTTGATGTTATAGTTTTTCCAAAATGTTTTAATTGAAGCTTTACCATCGGTTTCCCTTATAAGTTGTCGGAAATTTCGGCGTAGGTAATATGCCATAAAAGTGGCTATTGCACCCTGATCCATTGGTTGGATCAGAGCTGTTGTATTTTTCGAAAGGTACTCAATCATGACATCTTCAGATAACTCGGATAAATTAGTAGGATGCCTTGGTGCATTATCCAAAATTAGCCAAGCCTTGTTGGTTAAGTTATTGTCTCGCAAATATTTTTTCACTTCTGAACAAAAATGATTTTTGGACCAATCCTCAAAAGTAGCTTTAGTCATCCAAGCTTTCTTGTTGGATTTCCATATGACGGGTAATTGATTTTTATTTAGTCCTTTAAGAGGCCTTGGATTTTCGGACAAATATATTAAAAGTGGTTTTAGCTTAAAATCACCTGCGACATTTGCACCAAGTAGCAAAGTTAATCGTTCTTTAGACACCTTATAACCAAGCGCAGATTTTTCGGTTTTGAAATGTACATGCGATCAGGCCTTCGCTTCCAATAAAGCCCTGTTTCGTCTACGTTAAACACTTGTGCCGGTTTATAACCACCTCTTTCAATAATTCCCTTTAAAATTTTGGGATATTCCTTAAATGCGGCCTCATCGTCGCTAGCTGCTTCACTTTTCATTTGCAAATTAAATCTATTTTTAAATTTTTCAAACCACCCTCGGCTTGCTTGGAATGTGACATCTTCAGCAGATTCATTAGTATCTCCATTCTTTAAATTTTCAAAAATACTAAAAGCTTTTTCCTGGATAATCATTTGACTCATTGGCATTCTCCGTTTGTTATTGTCCTCAATCCATATAATCAATAGTTAAAATAAGTTAAATAAAAAAAAAAATATTTGTACATACATACATATGTACTTACGTACCAAAAATGTCCCTAAATAACAAATAAAGTAAATAAGTAATAAATATGTACACAAAACACTCACAGATAAGTTTAAACCAGCCGCTCAATGAGCACACACTGAATAACGCTCGTAATCAAAATAACAACGAAAAAAAGTTTTTTTGGCCGTTATAGCGAAACATTTTAGGCCGTATATCGAAAACGTCCCATAATTGAAAAGGGCCGTTATAGCGAAAGGCCGTGTAACGACCGGCCGTATAGCGAGGTATAGGTGTATTTAAAGGCATTGGGACACAAAGCACAAATCATGCTACCAACGTGTAGCTAGCCGATAGCACCCTTTTATTTTTGGTGTTTTTAATGATTTTGCCTAAGTAAATAACGCAATGTAGGACGCTATCGGTTAGCTGCAAGTGTGTGGCACAATTTTTTACTACGCGTGTAGGCCTTAAGTCTCAAAAAGTGATATCATTCAATATTTATAATTTAGTTAAAATACAAGTACATGAAGCTCAAATTTAAGTTCGTGGCGATTAAATAGTTCACATTAAAGACTGAGTTTGCAAATTGATTTTATTGAATAAAGTAATGATTAGTTCAGCTTTTATTAATATAATACTGAATGGCAGTGTTGTTGAAAGCCGATCTGCTGCCGACAGAGCCCCCGGCCACTCGGACCCGAAACCTCATTCATCCGCGGTTTCTTCGTTTATCGAAACAGCTTTCACGATGCATCAATAGAGCAATACTTTTTATTGTTTAAATTTAAACAATGGAGTTCATCAATCGATCGGCTCATCGTCGTTCGTTTGTGCACTTTTAAAATAAAACATACGTCGCTCCAACTCGAAGCGGACAAGCACTCGGCCTAGAAGTCGAATCGTTTAGGCGGCCGGCTCCCCGCCGAGGAAAGTCGTTTCATTAACAAGTGAAAGAAACTTCTGTTTCGTTAATCGCTCCAATTATAGAAAACTTTTGATATTTCAGTTCATTAATTTTAACATCCCTTCACCGAGGTGCCGGTCGGGAGAAATTTCGGTCGCCCGGGTACCAGATGACGCGAGCGGGAAAAATTGAATATCGTAATTCGTGGAGCCACTTCCCGGCCCGGTGCCAGGAAGTGGTTGTCCAGAGTTGCCCCGATGTACTCGCGGGGGATCCAGGTTGGTGCACGAGTATGTGACCCTTAGTCTACCGATATGCGCCCACTGGCGCGGACATCAATGCGTTTGATGGACCGGGCGCTGATTATGAGTTTTAATTAAAATAAATCCGTCCGGTGGACGGCGAGGTCTGATGAAACGGGCCCTGCGCTCACAAAAGAACTCCGTCCTATTTTACGCGAATTCATTTTAACGGTGTTTTTTAGATAACGGTAGAAAAAATCAAATATTTCATAACAAAAAATTTTAGAAGTAATAAAATGAATTCTTGAGAAAGTTCCCAAAAACTATAATGTTAATATCGGTTGTATTAAATTTATCAGCAATAAAAAAAAGCATTTAAAGTCAATAGAATAGATTGAAATATAAGATCGAAGTTGTTTAAATAGTTAAAATCGATTGTTAATAATTTAACATTGATTCCGATTTTCCCTAGCGAGTATCGCCAGCTGTGGGGCACGGAGGCGTCTGCAGTGCCTCTTGCTGATCCATTAGTTTTTATGAACACACTTAGTCTTGTTTCAGTTAAATTTGATTTAAACTAATCCATTGAACGATTCACACATTCATGCGACCACTTTGACGATGTTTCATTTCATATTTTCAAATCGAAGGGATATTTAGTTCAAACTTCAACGCGCTGAATTCTGTCATTCGATTGAATATAAAAGGGTTCCAATTTAAGGTTCCCTTGGAGAATATTCCAATCTTCGTGTCCCACAGGGTGTAACAGAAATTTCAGAACAATATAAATTCATAATTGAAATGATACCATTTATATAGTATAATACTTGTCGATTTGATTGCCGAGCGATCCTCGGAGCCTCGCGCTGGCGCTCCCGAGCGACCGACAGCTCGAGACATCACTTATCCTTTCACACGGTAGAACATTTTATGCTTTCACTGCTGATTGGCATCTTTGAATGATGATCGTTGTCGTCTTTGCATGCTTTAAGTAAGACATTATTAACATTTATTGCCTAAATATACGGTGTGTGCATAATTTTTTTCGGATTTTTTTCGTGAAATTGAAGCTTTATTATAAAAAATTGGTACAATATATTCTATTCAAAGTATTGTCCATCGCTAGCCACTACTTTTTACCATCTATCGAGCAAACTATGGATTCCATCCCAAAAGAACTGTTCGTCTTTTGAAGCCAAGAAAGAATCAAGGCAATTTCGATACCCTATTCTGAAGTGAAGCGTATTCTAGAAAGGGCATTCTGCATCGATTGAAATAAGTGGTAGTCGGAAGGGGCAAGGTCTGGGCTATAAGTCGGGTGAGGCAGAACTTCCCATCCACTGTTTTCCAAATAGGTTTTAATCGATTTAGCAACATGTGGCCGAGCATTGTCATGAGGGAAAATTACAGACTCGTGCCTGGTCGCATATCCCGACCGTTTTTCTGCCGCTCTCTTCAAACGCATCAATTGTTGTAGAACGTATATTAAACGTAGAACTCGCCCGTGAAAGTTTGGCCTGGTTTCAGCAGCTCATAGTGGATGACACCCTTCTGATCCCACAAAATACACAGCATTACCTTGGTGACTTGAATATTTGGCCTGGCCGTCGATTTTGATGCATTTCCGGGCTTACCCCATGATTTTTTACGCTAGGTTGTCGTAGCGAATTCATGTTTCATCGCCAGTGAAGATACGATGCAAAAATGTCTTTTTTTGTGGCGTTCAAGCAGCATTTCCGAAATGCAAAATCGCCTTTCGACGTCTCTCGGCTTCAATTCATGTGGCACCCAATTTCCTTGCTTTTGAATCATTCCAAATGCTTTTAGGTGTCTTGAAATTGTTGCTCGATCAACTCCCAATGATTCTGCGATTTCTGCTTGCGTTTGACACGAGTCTTTATCGAGCAATGCCTCTAATTCTTCATCTTCGATTTTTTTTTGGTTGGCCTGGACGTTCTTTGTCATCCACATCGAAATCGCCATTGTTAAAGCGTTCACCATGCTTCATCATGTTTCAGCTGGTTTTTTCTTCCAATTGAAACAGAAAAGTAAAGCTTACAGCAAATTGGGTTTTGTTGGTACAAAAGTTGACATGTTAAGAGCTCAAAAAAAATGTTGTATACACTTCAACGATATGACATATACTGAAAACAAAAGCCTAATAATTACGCTTCACAATGAAATGTTAAAGTATAGCCTGATGGGATTCAATACTAGTAACGCCATCTCTTAAAAAATCCAAAAAAATAATGCACACACAGTATACATTTTATATTTTGCATCTCTTGTCAGAATAGCCAGGTCTCTAGTCTCACACTCGGGTATATCCGACACCTCCCCGCCCGCCCTTATCTCCTCGGGAGTCTGGGCTGAATGTGATCGACAGAAGGCGACAGCGCCGGAGTCATCAGTCACAGACGCGCTAATCGCTTAAGAGACAACCGGGGATTCTCTCGAAATCCCTAACACAATTTCGTCGATGTTGTCGATATCGACCAATTTTGCTTTTTTTCTGCCATATTTCCTGACCAATTTCGAATGGTGCAGTCGGTATAAAATTTGAACGGCCAGTTCTTTGCGCACACTGAATGTGGAATGTTTCTCTAACACTATATCCGTTCCAAAAATTATCAATCATACAATCCTACTCCGGTAAGGTTTTTCTGTTGTAAAATGGCCAATACCAGGTGAGGATCCTCCCGGACGAGCGGGCCGAGCGTCGCCGCTCCCGGTGGGCGTATTCCAAATAATTATTTGCACATTTTTTATAACAATATTACTTATGAGGCACTCTTGTTACTGTCATCTTAAATCGATGAGATGCAAATCCATCACGACTGCGTAAGTGCATGACCATGAACTCAAGCAATTTGAAATTGTATAGTATAATATATTTGTATTAAATCAAGGGTGAGCAACCTTTTTGATCAAAGGGCCAATTTAAATTTAATTTTTTTTAGCGGGCCGCACATAAAGTAACACTTATTAATAATTTACAAAACTTTATTAATAATAAACATTAGAATAAAAAAATATAAAATTTTAAAAAAAGTAAAGATGTTATATTCAAATTTTAATGCAAAATAAAAACAGACAAGAAAAGAACAGAAAAACGAATTTACTTGAAATTTTTAATGAGTAATTTGGCACTGTTTTTTTGATACAAGCTGATCAATATCAACCGGAATTGATGAGGTAGCTACACGTACGCAGCTTTCTAGTCTCAGTCTTGATCGGTGGTCATTTTTGATAAATTTCATGGTTGAAAACAATTGTTCGCAGACATACGTACTTCCGAACAGAGACATTATTTGCTTTGCATTTTTCGTCAAAAGCGGAAATTTCTCAGGGCTCACATAAAATTTATAAAAATTTTCGATGTTTACTGAAAAAAAAATAAAAAATTATCGGTATTATTCTGCATGTCAATCACTTCCATTTAAAAGTCTTCGGGAACTGTATTCACATCTATATTAAATGTCGAGGAAAACATTTTCATGGAAACCGCTGTCTTCTCAGCTTTGAACATTTGGAATCGTAATTGAAATTCGTTGATTAAAATGTCTATATGTTGTGCGTATTTTTGAGAAGAAGTAACGTTTTCTTTTTCTAAATGTGGAAAGTGAGACACATTATTCTGCAAAAGATGCTGTTTCCATAATTTTAATTTCCGCTCAAAGCCCTGAATTTTATCATACAAATTGTGAATAAACTGTCCTTTGCCTTGAAGTTCCACATTAAGATCGTTGAGATGCTGAGTCATGTCGATAAGGAACCCAAAATCGCACATCCATTCTTTATTACCAAAATGAGGAAAGACATATCTCTTCATATCCAAGAACAATTGTATTTCGCTTTTTAAGTTGTATACTCTTTTTAGCATTGCACCTCTACTAAGCCAACGTACTTCGGTATTAAAAATCACGTCGCCATATTCGGTTTCTAAATCTTTCAAGAATTCTTTAAATTCACGGTGATATAACGCCCGCCACTTTATAAAATTGATTAATTTAATTATTGGTATTGTGACATTTGGCAAACTCAATATTTTCGCACACAAATTTTCCTGGTGAATTATGCAGTGGTTAACGAATATTTCCCTTCCTGTGACCCTCTTAATGTCTTCTCGGACAAGTCTTCAATTCTCCTTGCAATGGTGAATCTTGATAAACTAATGTTTGAAATAATATTTATTTTATCAGAAAATGCTATTTCTGCAGCAGCAGTCAGACATTCTTTTATCATTTCTCATAATTAATTTTATAACAATCTATTGATGGGAGAAAGTCGATAAAATAAATTCAATTTTAAAAATGCTTGTCGGGCCGCATAAACATATTAATCGGGCAGCGGGTTGCTCATCCCTGTATTAAATAATTGAACACTTACTTTTTTGACGTTTACAAAAAATGGAGTATTTTTTTACTAAAAACTATTGATTGATACCATTTATCGGCAAAATTAAAAAAAAAAAAAAAAGGACGTTCTCCTGGGCCCATTAAGTTGTATTTTGTTTTAAATTTTTGAAGTTTGGTTTGGATGACTTCAGATATAATTTTTTCTGCATTTGCTATTTTAGAACAGGTATAGGCAGACCCTACCTGTTACCCGAGCGGCGCGGGTACGGGCGCTCGGCGGGTGAAGAGCTCTTCACGCGCAATAGAAGCGAAGCAATCGAACCGTCCTTTTAAAGCCAAAGGGTAAAGGAAAGACGGCCGCAATCGAGTAGTCAGTAATTCAAATTAATCGTAAAATAACTATGCATTCAATATTAAGTAAAAAAAAATCTAATGTTTAAATCGATTATTTCAGTTGGAAATAACAGTAAAAGAGGTTTAATAATCGATTATGCAGGAGTTTACAGATAATTGAAATGAAGAAATCGAAAAATTTTCGTATATATATGCCGTCAAATCACGAATCCTAATTGAATAAAAGATGTGGATTTTCCCAGGAAATAAAAATCAGCCGCGGAGCCCCCGTTTTAACGTAATTGAATTTTCCATTAAAAAAAACCGATGACGGATAATCGAACATGTTGTTAAATTTTTTTTGAGTTTGTGCTAAAATCGATTAACGTCGGTACAATGGTTAATCAACTTTTACACCTCTAATTGAAGTTATTTCCAAACCAAAGAAATAGAATTTAGGGTATTCAAATATTGAAATCAGTAACATTTTCCTGAAAAAGCTAGTCGCCCCGCCAGCCGCCCCGGCCTAAAAGCGCAGGAATGTCGAAAAAAAATTATTTTATTTACGCCAATCGCTTTAATGAGTTCTGAGTGGCTTAACCTAAAATAAGAGAGGACTTATTTCCGAATCGATTCCGATCAGTTGTCGAATAGCGAACAAAATCGCGACTTGTCGATAAGTTTTGCCAACAAATCTGCAAAATAATTTATTTTTACGTTTATGAGTACGTTTCACGGACTCGATTGAGAGCGCCTCGTCCTTTCAGGCTCACTCAGCGTCCTCGGGTATCCGCCAGGCCTGGAGCCGCAGTCGCAAGAAACTTCGTTCCCCACCCTGCGACAGGAAGGAACTTCTCCACCACGGAAGTGGCCGGGAGGGGAAGAGCGCGAGGAGGGAGGGGGGCACCCCCATTCTGCCGGCTTCGGTGGAACGAGCTGAGGAATTGCAGAAACGACATCTCGTCGCACTCTTACCCCGGAAAAGGCACGCTGCGTGGTCACCCGTATGGCGTGCGGGACAGAGGTGGGATCTACTCGGTTGGAATATCTATTTACAATATTCCCTTTAGTGACATTCGAGAACTGGCATTGCGTGAGGCGAGAAGCTTTTCCCGGACTGCCGCGGAGACACAATGACAGTCAATTATTTTTTTTAAAGCAGTTGCGGCTCTCGCAGCACGCCGCCTGAAACTAACCGAAGCCAAAAATATCAAGAGACGAGTCGGATTGCTAGTAGCTCTCCATCAGCGAGGGGGGGGGGACTCAGGGAAACGAGCTTCCTCTCGCTCCCTCCGCCGGGCCGAGCATAAAGCGTCATGAATAAAACAACGCGCGCCGATACCTTATAAAACAAAAACGTAGAGCCGAATTGTATGGATGTGCAAGTAAAATTTGTGACGAATGCTTCACTTTATATCATACGAAATTTTATAGGTTTACTATTGGTACGGACTCCTTCGGCATTGACTAATCCTGGCTGACATCCCGCCGCGTCGCCATCCCCTCCTCCCGGGGCCAGCAACTTAAGCTCGTTGATTTTTTTTTACATCCGGGAAAGAACACGCAAATTTATAACTTTTTACTATAAATGAAGATCACTTTTCAGCTGCGTCTCATTAATCCTTTGCTGTTTCTTTGCAACCAGTTTAATATGAAATCTTCGGTCGTGTGGGAGCTCACTCCAATACTCCGGGATGCTAGAGAGAGCAGGTGATGTGTTCTGTTTCCCTGCCAACATTAATTTTGCCTAAAACGCGAGAAGCCCCGCGTGTCCCTACACGGCGGGTCCTTGCTCCGCGTTATATTAAATCTATTAATTACTCGTGCGGGGAGCGCGCCCCGCCCCCGCGCCCCGCGCCCCGCGCCCCGCGCCGCCCCTGCCCCGCCCCCGCGCCCCCCGCCCCCGCGCCCCCTCGCCCCCTGTCCCGTGCAGCTAACACTTATAAATGTGCCGGGGGCACGATCAAACAACAGCGCCCTGATGAATGTTTTTTTCTTAAGTAGCCTCGCCGACGTAAATCCATTCAGCTCCCCCTCCACCCACACCCCCGCCCTCTGCCGCGCCCCTCCGGACTTCGCTTCGCTCGGCGGCCCATTATTTTATGCAAAATCATTGGAAATTACGTCAAGTATAAAGTTAATGACGGCGAGTGAGCTTCCGCTGGCGGTCGTTTCAAACGCACATCGTTAGAGCTCGAAGGCTTATATGCCAGGACTCCGCAAAAACCGCTCTCCCCGTTCTCGCGTTTCATCGCCTGTGAATCGGCCACGAGCGTGGAGTTCAAGCAAATGAATTGAAGCGCTTGGACGAGCGCGGCCAGGCACGAAATGAATGCTGCTTATCTTACTTACGCAAATTAATTTGTAATTAATTGAAATCGGTCTAAGAACGCGCTTATCGTTTACATAAATATAATCAATGCAGTTTCCCCAACTACTGACATTTAATACTGATGCCACGAGAGCTCTATAGCCACTCGCGTACTTACTGCAAGTTAGCAGACTCCTTAAACAAAATAAAACCCTCCACAATTGGTAAACTTTTTAGAACTTTTATCGATGATTCCTTTTTCGGACTTCTTTGTCTCAAAGCGTTCATTAATTACTTCTCGTATTTATTCGCGTCGCGTGGTAACAGATTCAACGGTAACAATAACACGCAAACCCTCGGCGCCTTTTCATTTGTAGGTAATTGAAAATGCCAAGAATCGTTTTCACCGTGAAGTGTCCATTGTCGGTCGGATTGGAAACAGACATCTTACAGAATATAATCGTGGAAGCCGATCTGTACTTTCCCGCTGCTGTCTAGAATGGATTAGTGATCGTCAGTAGCGGCAAGGAAGAGATGCGATGGCGGCGGGTCGACGCGCGCTGATATCCCTGCCGATACTCTCCAAGCAGCGGGAGAAAAAGGAGCCGCGGTAATAAAAGAGGAATCAGCTTATAAACTTGTTATTGCTGTCCTTCCGGCTTTGTAAACTCAAAAACACTCCCGGCGCCGCTCCCTCGGGGCTCGCCTTATTCAAATTTCTCCGGCCATTTTTTGCGTCGGCATTCGAGATCCGCTCGAGACGAGTGCGGCCGAGCGGAGCCGAGCAGAGCCGAGCGGAGGCGAGCCGGGAGAGACTTCTCCGGACGAAAAGCCGCGCGAATCTCGGGGCGCGGTCGTCATGGAGACGCTCCAGCTCGCTCGCCCGCTCCGGCGCTTCTTATTTTAGGATCACTCGAGTTTTGTTTTTTATTTCCCGCGACTACGAAATGCGTAAAGAAAAATAATAAAACGAAGGAAAAATGAATTACTTCGAGGTCGAGCCGACGGGCTCGTTGGGTTCGCGGCAGAGTTAGCATTAAGTAAAGAACAGGACGGCAATATATAGTAAATCAAAATCGAAATTTGCAGACTGCAGCCCCTCTCACAGTAAAATACCATAAGATCCAAAATCTGTACCGTACTAGCGGAAAATCCTGGGCGCTCTTGGGCGCTCCTGGGCGCTCCTGGGCGCTCCTGGGCGTCAGTGCGATAACTATCGAAAAGGGCCAATCTTATATAATTACGCACCGAGGGAAACGTGACTCCGAAGATTTTTTTCCACAAAAACAATTTGGAAGGATATCGGAAATTGGATTTAAAAATATATATTCAGGTCGCCTTTAATTATGTTTTTTTTTTTATATCACGGTGTTATGTATTTTGTTGCAACTGTTTGACGGGCATTCTGGTAGAAAGAATGAATAATCGAAAATTAAAAAGCTAGCCGAGTCGCCATAAAATCGTGAATTTAAACTTTATTTTAGAAACGACTCGAGTTTTTTTTTTATTTTCCGCAGATCAACGATCCACGCGGCAAGCGGACAGCTTCACCGGCTACACACTTGCAGTTGACAATTCAAGCTCCCGCTCAGCTGCAGGGCTACGGTGGTCAAAAGAACATAACAGTCAAGATTATGATTGACTTTGAATCTCAACTGTATGTCGAATATTTTTTTGTAATGTTTGCTCGTCGCATCGTGAGAGAATCGTTTACCTAAAACCGCATTGCCAAAACTGTTTCTTCAAGAGTAAACTTTGTAAAATCACTAAAGCGAGTGGAAACTTTGTTCTGAAAACTTGGAATGGTGCTCGGTGGGAGTACGCGGACCTGCCGCCAGAAACTTGCCGATGCGTCAGAGTCGACCGCGACTGCTGCCGTGCGCCGCACGGTGCTTCCGTTGATTGATTGAATTAAATAAAAGGGGTTAAAAAAGGAATTAATAAACCATTTCTCTGAATATTTATGCTTCTTCTGTCAGATGATTAATTAGAAGCAAAGCCGTTTTAAAACATCAAACCCACAAATACATAACTTATTGAGAGTATGATGCATGAAATGCAATGTCTTGACATAAAGTAAATAAAAAAATTACCCACTCTATATCGTCACCTAAAACACATATATTTTTTAATAATTAGGTTTTCATATATACCTGTGATTTTGGATGACATTTCTTCATTAAAATAATCAATATTTTTGACAGAAAGTACATGGTGGAATTCCATTTTATTATTTTAAATAGAATAAAATACTTGAGTGATTTTTCCATATGTACTTCTCAAGTATTTTATTCTTCATTCACAAAAAAATGTGTTTCGATCATTTAAATTTTTTAATCCGGGTTTTATTAGTCCGCGATAAGTTCGATCAGTCCTCAAATTGCTTCTGGTTTCGTGTTTTAGTCCGGGCTACAATACGAGGGCGGTCCGATAAGTACCTAGCCTCACCGCCCGATGGTGCTAGTATCGCAAGACAGATTTACTATCGTGTAGTACATTCTTGTAGACGGCTACTGTCAAAATTTCAGTCGAATCGGACTCGTAGTTTTGTTTTGACCGCGTGTGGAAACGAACGTGTACGCGTATTTTAGAAAAATGGAAAAAGAGCAATATCGGTCGGTGATTCGATTCTTGTTTTTGGAAGGGAAATCGCGCAACGAAATCAAAGAACGCTTGGATGCTGTGTACGGTGACTCTTCTCCTTCGATGGCGACCGTCGAAAATTTGTTTAACGAGTTTCAACGTGGTCGCACGTCGGTTTTTGATGAGCCACGCCCAGGTGCCTCGAAAATGGCTACCACGGAGGATAACGTGACAAAAATCCACGATCTCGTATTGACAGACCGCCGATTGAAGGTGTGCGAGATAGCTGAAACAGTAGGCATCTTAAAAGACCGCGTGGGTCATATCCTGCATGAAATTTTGGGCATGAGAAAGCTGTCGGCGCGAAGAGTGCCGCGTTTGCGCACTCCGGACAACAAGCGCAACCGTGAGACCACTTCGGAGCAGTGTTTGACGCTGTTTAAGTGCAATCCGAAGGAGTTTCTGTGTCGTTTCGTGACCTTCGACGAAACATGGATCTACTGGTACACACTAGAGACCAAGGAACAGTCGAAACAGTGGACTTCACCCGGCGAAATGCTCCGAAGAAGACGAAGACTGTCCTATCGGGCGGTTTTCTGGGATTCACAAGGTGTGATCTACACTGACTACCTGGAGAAGGGCAAAACGGTCACAGGGCTCTACAAAACTACTCTAAAACAGCCCCATTTGGCGAAGAAAAAAGTGCTCTTTCACCATGACAACCCACCGGCTCACACCTCCGCCGTCGCCACGGCCAAATTAGTCGAATTGCACTACGAACTGCTCTCCCATCCACCGTATTCTCCAGATTTGGCCCCATGCGATTATTTTTTGTTTCCAAACTTGAAGAAGTCACTCGCCAGGCAGAACTTCAAGTCGAATGAAGAGGTCATCGCCGCCACGGAGGCCTACTTTGCAGACCTCGAGAAAACGTATTTTTCAGATGGGTTAAAGAAGTTGGAGCATCGCTGGGTCAAGTGTATCGAGCTAATAGGAGACTATTTTGAGAAATCAATCGCCACTTTTCCAAAATTTTCGTTTTTCTTTTGTAGGCTAAGTACTTATCGGATCGCCCTCGTATCGTGTTGTTTTACTTTTTTAGCGAGCTGGCATTTTTGCTGGACACAACTAAGCACTCAAAACACGCGATCCAAATGTGCAGCGCGTAATGATGTTTTTTGTCCATTGTTGCGAAACAATTTCAGTGACACCAGTAACTCCTTATTTCTATATCGATATCTGTACTCCTCAAATTTTAATTTAACAAAAATCCTGGTTCTTTGCCATCGAAATATTGGTATATTCTTTAAAAAAAATATTTTTATCGGATATTTTCTCAAGGATGTTCGTTGATTCTGCCAAACTACTTATGTATTATTGTTATTAAAGCCACCAGCAATAAATTGCAGATACTAGTGATTTTATTCTAGCATCTGCTTTTTATAATATGAATAAACCAGAACTATCCTGATCAGTACCCCACTCCTAAATATATGTTTATTCTTGTATACTTTTATTAATATATTATATTATACTTTTAATATTTTAAACTAATTTAAATATCACTGGATGTCTGTGTCATGTGGCTATAGTGAAGTACATTTCTGCACTTCGACTATAATGCATTTTGCTCGATCCCAACTCACTTCAAATGCTACTGATGGGCGACTCTGCTGATCTTCGATCTTTTAAATAATTGACGCTTTCATTTTTGTTGCTTTTGTTTCATTAGCGTTCCACTATAATAATTGACTGTGTGATTGGTACGATTTGTAAGGTGTATCTTTAGAAAACTGAACTTTTTTTCATCCAAATACTCTCATAATACTAATAGGTTTATTCTTTCTGTGTAAATGTCATTTGAACTTGGCTCTGCAACAACTTAGAAAATAATCGATATTAGAACTTATTAACGAATATTATTTGAAAGGTTGTAATCTTATTAAAATAAGATCTTGTGATCAAATATAACTACAAAACAAGGCATTTACTTTATAGAAATATTGAATGCGCGTGACTACCCGTCGAGTCTCGGTTGCAATGTCCGCCTTTGAAGAGATCCCTGACCAAGAGGAAGTCACTGAAAAAGAAACTGAGAATGAGAAGGCGTGTACTCATTCCTTAGCTTTTAAGATAAAACACATTAAAACCCAAATTGATCATTGAATTATTCGATTTATTGGCAGGTAAAAGTTGCTTTGGATATAGTGTGCGCCGCTTCCTCCACTAGCGACTGGCGAGATCAATCGTACGTAATCGAATAAAATATAATTCACAATGATCGATTCGTTCCGAGTGATTGAGTATATTAATTGATGAACGTATTTCGCGATCCGAATTCTTTAGAGTAATGGGCTTTGCTAATTTTGGATAATGCACCAGGGCATCCTACTAATTTATCCGAGTTATCTGAAGATTTCATGATTGAGTACCTTTCGAAAAATACAACAGCTCTGATCCAACCAATGGATCAGGGTGCAATAGCCACTTTTAAGGCATATTACCTACGCCGAAATTTCCGACAACTTATAAGGTAAAGCTTCAATTAAAACATTTTGGAAAAACTATAACATCAATGATGCTGTTGACAGCATCAGTGAATCATGGAAGGAATTAAAATTAACAACAATTAACCATGTTTGGAAAAAAATATGGCCAGAATGTATAAAAAGTGTTACATATTTAACAAATTTGGAACCGAACCCATTGAATTTGTATGAATTTGTATTAGAATAATTGATTCATTATACGGCTTTTCGGTTAGCGGCCAAGTTTCGTGTAACGTATCTAGGCCGTTAACGGAGGTATAGGTGTATTACAAAACTCAGAAGGTGTCAGGTACCTGCACTTAATTACTGGTTAACTTTTTGTTAACCCTCCTACCTTTCCCCTCTATAAAATGAGCGATACTCCTCTTCGGGTCAAAATAATTGTATTTTTTTAATAAATATATACAAATAGAAAAATTGAAGTATAAATGCGACAGATTGATGAGAAGTAGATTGCGCCATGCGATGGTCTAGTGCACCAGCGGCGCGCCCGCTGAGTCCCGGGAGTCCCCGCGAGGCTTGTTTCGTTTTTTGCAGAGGAACATGGCAATAAACGCCGAGTTGTTATTGCTCAATCACACATCTCTCTCCCTCCTTTCCATCGGAAGGCAATTATTCCAGCTGTTCAATTAAACGCCCCCTCTCCATCGCTCTCACACCCCCTGCCGAATAAACACGTCTGTTTTTTTACAAAAACGTTTCCCGCCCAATAAATTTGCAAGTGAATTTATGCGCACTCGGGAGGGACAGAGGCTCGTGGCTGGGTGTTTTATTTTGGTATTGGAAGCGGTAGACATCCTCACTCACTTTTTTGAAAACGGAGGCAATAAACCACACAAAGAGACAAGTAAACAAGGCAGAAGCACTCGTTGAAGCTTCGCGTCATCGCGAGGCGCAGAGAAAGCAGCCCTGCTTCCCGGAGAGCACCCGAGTACGATATATAATATAATAGATATTTGAGACAAGCTATAGTATCATTACTTGCGAATAATCCAGATCCTGCAAATAGTGCTCAGCTCAGAATTAGAGGACCAGCAGCGTAACGGTCACCATTTGGATAACATCATCTTTTCGAAATAATTTTCCATTTTGTATTCTTATAATCGACCATAAAAAAAATGCTTGGTTAATAGTAGTTTTTGTTTTACTGAACAAACAAATACCCGATACTCTGTTTGGACACACTGTATTATTGAGGGTAATTTATGCAAATATTTTCAATATAATAAAATACTTGAGTGATTTTACCACAAGTTAATTTTTATTGGTGACCGGTTTCGCCAACCTTTCACGTTGGCATTATCTACCTGAGTTTTTTAATGCCATCGTGAGGGTTGGCGAAACCGGTCACTAATAAAAATTAACATGTGGAAAAATCACTCAAGTATATTATTATATTTAAAATATTAAAATGGAATTCCACCAAATGTTCTCTGTCAAAATATTGATTATGTAATTAATTCACATGCGAAATAACGAAAAACATTCTTATAAAATAATTATGCAGCAGCTTCGGCGACTCATTCATATCCACCCCAGATTGCGTTACAGCTGTCGTTCGGTCGGAGTGGGCGGCGAGTGCAGCAGGCGGGGGCGGGGGCGGGGCGGGGCGGGGCGGGGCGGGGCGGGGCGGGGCGGGGCGGGGCGGGGCGGGGCGGGGCGGGGCGGGGCGGGGCGGGGCGGGGGCGGAGGCGGCGGGGGACACTTGACCGAGACAATGCCACTCTCCCCGCGCCGCCGCACAATGGCAGGGCTCCATTGTAGTCCCCGCGTGTACCGGCCTTCCCCGCACACCCCCGCACGCCCCCGCACACCCCCGAGGCTGCGCCGCGACAATTTTCATTATGACGGCTCTGAGAGATTACCTCTTCTAGCGCTTCTTTTTTATCGCGAGCGATACGGGCTCTGCGGGGCCGAGGGGCGCCTCCCTCCACCCCCACCTCCCCCTCCACCCCCACCTCCCCCTCCCCCTCCACCCCACCTCCCCCGCCTCCCCCGCCCGCCGGCTCGCGATACTTAGCAAGTCAATACTCCCACGTGCTCTCCGCGTTCTTGAAATAACCGTTTCGGAGACTTCCCTCACGCCCAGGATGGCAGTCGTGGACACTGACTGGCACGAGTCGGTTTTGGAAGATAACTTAACAACTCAATAGCACATATGCAATATTAAGGTAATCGATTAATGGTTGAAACGACGAGAAAAATCCTAAAAAAAATTCACAATTTGGGAGAATTTTAATACACGGCTATGGCGGTCCGTCCGCGATTATCTGAAAAATCATTTGTTATAGACCAGAGCGGGTAAAAAAATTGTTTGTAATATTAAAGGCAATGATTATCATTGACAAAACTTGATTACACTTCACTAGTTTTAACTCAATATTTACTGTACTCCTGATGCCTCGGAGATAAGTATCGGTCGCCTTGTTAACCATCTGGTCAAATATATATTTATTATATTAATGATATGAAATAACTCTTAATAATTTCTTCACGTTGAGTTTTGGCTCGGTCATCGGTCAGACTTGGTCATCATCAGATGCAGAACAAAATATCATTTTGTTCAAAACCAGCCACCGTGCGTGCCGCCCACGCGCCCGGAGGCGGCGAGGAGATCGCATTCTGATACGCACGTATGCGAACAATGTATAAACAGCAAAATTGTAGTTGAAGATCACTAATTAAGCTAAAAGCATTTTAAAGTATACGTGTGACGTATTTAACCGCTCGTTAATCACAATTCAATTTCATAAAGTTTTCAGAGCTCGGGCCAAAAATTTAAGAACTTTCTTAAAGCCATACAGAAATGACATCGCAGAGGTAGAGCTTTGCAACTCCACGTGCGTCTGACCCGTGAAAAAATCCAAGATTTTTCTAGTCGTACCGCGTGAGCAGCCTAGGACTGTAAAGCAGAGACGAGCGCACTCCTGCTGGGCGGGGGACGCCCGGGAAGCACGAAGCAGCGCGAGACTTCTGGAGTGCACGAATAATCGCACAACTCTCGCAAACAAATAGAACTTTTTTATTTGTAGACTCGCAATGAGCCGCCACTTGTGCGGCAGGCGAGACCTTCCAAGAGAGTAGCGAGTGCGGGCCGCCCCGCCCGCCCCGGCTGTCTGAGTCCGTCCGCCGAAGCGCCGACACTTACAGATGGCCGCCCCGCCCCGGGCTAACAAGAGCACTCCGCGGGATTTATCACCCTCGCCTCCGCCCCCGCTCCTTCCTTCGCCTTTCTTACCTCTCGAGGGTGTAGCTTATTCAAAAATAATACACCCTGCTCTAAATTATTCATACCGTGTGTGCATTTTCTAAGGCCAAGGGAGAGCCGTAGCTACATCTGCGGTTATCTTTGCGCTCAAATATCTCGGCTATTTCGCCATATTCCAACGTCTCCTCCGGCAGGAGCCGGCGTCGGGGACACTCTGGAGTAACCTCGGCTGCGTCCGCCTCGTTGGCGGAACTTGCCGGAAACCTGACGCAGAGGAGGCTTTTCACGAATGTTTTTGTAAATGACGATGGATCGTTTGCCTGGTCATGAAAACGTTATCTTTGATTTCGCGACAAACTTAATGCCTTTTTGCTATAAACTCCTAATTTATGCGGACGAACGTTTAGGAGTCGACAAAGGAAGCGACGCAAATAAGAACGAGTTATATTAAGAAAAATATGATTTAGGTTAATTTAAACCGAGCTGAGCTTCATATCATTAAGGAGATGATTAATGCCGCGATATACATGTAATGCAGCAAGTATCAGGCAATATCAAAAAAGCAATTGTCACAACAAACATTGTTTTATAGAACAATGACTACAACAATATTAATTTCGCCACATGAATAAAACAAAACACAATTTTTGAACCATTATCTTCAATTTAGATAAATTTATATTTTATCAATAAATTAATCAATCTAATGAGGTTTAAGCAATATTACGTTTTTTTAATATGTGCATTTATTAACCCTACGTAATTACTGCTCAAGTGAATTGGTCTTCCATAACTCGAGCGGCACTGTAATAAAACTCGGCAAAACATAAAAATGCTCGATCGCGAAGGTGAAACTCGGCTCGCGGGGGAGCCTGGCGGCCGGAGGGACCCTCGGAGGCCCGCAGCTGTAATATCCTGATGGACGCGGAACTGCAGTCACGCAGACTATGAAGGCATCCTCGCTCGTCTCCCAGGACTCTCGTTCCTGTCCGGAGGAATCTCATTCCTACCCCGAAAACCAGAAGGGAAAACGAGTCCGGCTCGTGGCAACTGACCCGGTCCATGCTCGCTCCCGTTCTCTAACCCTTTATAGTCTAATGTTCTGTCGACATTTACTTGACGCACTTAGAATTTGGGTGATGTGCATAAAAGTATTTTCGTCTTCAAAGACAGGGAACAAGCTAATAGAAACACTTCATTTCAACCGTTGATCTATTATGACAGGACGCAAGCTGGCTTAGTGATGAATAATATTTTTTTACTCAAAACTTTTGCTATGGATTTGCTTTTAATTTAGCAGGTATCATTTTTAATTTAATGATAATATTGTCACCGAAAATAAGCAGCTCAACCGGCGCAGGTCTGGCGAAGAGCTTTACAGAATTTTTCATTTGAAAACCCTTAATAGAATACCATGCGATAAGATTTATTGCAAACAGAAAATTGCATCTGTCACAAAAGATCTGTCGAGTGTGAGCCGAGCTCTGCCGAGTCGTGTTACGGGGGCGAGGGAGAGGGAAGAAGAGGGGGAGAGCGGGAGAGGGGGAGACAGTCAATATTGATACGAGCGACTCAAGAAAAAACCTAATTGTTTTGTCACTCCGCGCGCTTCAGTCGGAGGCTTCTCGGGCTCGAGCCCGTCTCTTGAAGGCTTTCACATAATAGTCTGTATTATTATCACGTCACTTCACGACATCAAGTTTACGGGAAGACAAAATTACGGCCCGAACTTCATAGTTAGGACTTGAATTCAGCTCGTACGCCTCTTCGCGTTACGTTGAACGTTTTAAGCGTGCACGAGGAAGGCCACAGTGGAAGGACTCGTGCCCTGTCTGGTCCGCAGGGGTGAAAAGCGACTTCGAGGAAGCCCGCTCTAGAGACTAAAATAAACTTTTAAAATTACAAAATGCTCTCAATCCGAAAAAAAAATATTTAAACAATTAGGCGTCGGTCAGGGCTGGGGCAACTCTGCGCGACACACTGTTCACTGACTCACGTGTGCAAATTAAACTCAAATAAACTAAGGGTGAAGACATTCTACTTAAAATATTTGTATGTGTCAGGTATTTAATCAAATGACTTACCATATCAACACACCCTAAAATATTGGTACGCAAGTTTAAGGTATCCGAATGTGCAAACGCGCAACAATCTACGCCTTACGGTTTAAAATTGTAGAGGAATTCGGGAAAGATAATGATCATTATATTGTTGAGGGACAAGGCATTTGTTATCATGTCAAGATCCATATTAGTAATGAATTAAGATAACTTTTTAAATACTTCACATGAGTTTTATTTTAATTTTTAGCTTTACTAGTTTCGAGCTATAGACCTGGTCATCTTCAGATGCAACAAATAAACTGATTGAATGCCAACGTGAAAGGTTAGCGGAGCCGGTCTACAATAAATATTAGACATGTGGAAAAATCACAAAACTATTTTATTTAAAATATTAAATCGGATTCCTCGTACTCTTTGTCAAAAATCTTGAATACGTGAATTGTGTAGTATTCATGCATCCTCTCGACCAACGCGCTCTGCAGCCGGGTGAGAATTTGAATCTCTACATGCAAGCGTGTAATTGAATTATTATTGCCAAACAAATATTGAAATACTAGAATTATATTGAGAGCACTTACCGTCGTTCCGTGCATAAATACATACTGCAAACGCCATTTACCTGTATAGGTAGTAAATGCGGATGTATTGAACACTTAAAAATAATCATCGGTAAGAGATTGCTTTTACCGATCGGCATGAAGACTCAGAGAAGGACTCGACGGCGCGCAGCCTGGCATTCTTATATCCGGCGCTTGATTTACATTACCGGTGTGACGTATACTGATGGCCCCATCAGGCGGCAGAAGTTGCGGATGATCCGCCGAAGTGCTCCCATTAGTATCAAGTGATGTGCCCCGGCGGAATACGAGCAGACTCTCACCCGTCGACCCCTCAGTCCCAGGCAGAGCAATCATTATTTTAATTAAAATTGTCTTTGGTTTCTTAAAAATGGAAAACCACTGGGAAAACATATTTGTTGATCTAGTATTTTTTTGTTCATATATTCACATGCCCTGACTGAAATCCCGCAGCAATAGGACAGGAGCACGAGGAACCCGCCGCGGCCGCGCTCGCATTGTTGTCAAATTGTTTGAATAAAGTAAGTGTTTTAAGATAATAATTTTAATTAAACTATAAATTTTAATTGGTCATATGAAAACCTCACATTCACAAATAGAAAATTTTCGTAGGCTTAAGGTACCAAAATACTTGAAAAAGTATGGTAACTGGAAGTAAGTAATAAACCAATGAATGAAAACTTAAGCAGTAGACACCAGTTGCGACTAGAGACAACATGACGTATTTGCCTAGTTAAATATTGACAATTCGCAAGAATAAAAATTTAAGAATCTTTGCGTTAAAAAAGACTGCGGGGATCTTCGTCATTGAAAATATTATTTTTATACTTTTTCAAAAACGGTTCGTCATGAAATTTAAGTCTCTAAGCGAGTACACCAACTACTAGGCTACGTGGCGATTAACCAGTTGTATTTAGTGTTAAATATGAAGATGCCCCACCTGCGCCCCGCATCAGGACGTGCTCAGCGCTGCGGCGATGATGACTCCGGGTTACCCGGACCGTTGGTTCCCCCCCCCACGGTCTGAATAAGTAATGTCCCCATCCCCTTGAGCGCTACATTGTCGTCGCCCCTGGTCTCCGAACACACATCAATATAAACACAACCACTCCAGCGACGGCGTTCGCCCAATGCTCCGGAAAGTCGACATCGATATCAGCAACAATAAGTACCTATCGCCTAACGAACCCCGCAACTACTTTCACATGTTCGGTACGAAGGCACATAAGTGCATATATATGTAGTATAGATGTTTACAGAATACAGAACATTTATACAGAATTTTCAACACTATAAAGAAATGAGAAGAATAGACAAATGTATTCTTCTAATATCTAATATTGGATTGATCGTGTGACATAAAGTCGTTTCCCGTTTACCGCAATTATTATTATAAACTAGAAATGTAGCCCGTCACAGAATGACGCGCATTCGATGAACGATGCAATAGTGTTTGAACGTAATATAATGAATAATGCTTTAATTTTGTACCATCAGTTGGATGAAGGTGCGAAGTTCTGTGATATACTTGGCATGGAACTTTGAAGCAGAGTTGCCCACTGTTAATTTAGCTCATTGATGCAAAAGATATACTGTTATTGTATTTCTCTTGAAATTTCCATTATAAATATCCTTTAAATATACTGGGGAAATAGGCCTTGCTGGTAGTTTCACTTTACCTTTGTGATAGTAATCGTTGAACTTTCCATCTGATGGGTTTTCTGCTTGATAATGTAAAGCATTGCAGAATCGACAGGTCACATTAATTAATCCGAAGACAAACGCAGCGTTCGCTGTGCATCAGTTTCTTTTTGTCTTGAGGTCGATGCGCGTACTCGAATTTTAAGAAGACGCTGCTCACGTTTTCCTTCCAACTCATTGCTTGACATTTGTCACATTTCGTGTCACAAACAACACATCACTTTTCACTGCACTTTTATTTATTTGATGCAGTCTTTATCACGTTCAATTGTGCAATTCTTTTTTAATTACGTTTTCTGTGCGTAGAAGGTGTTATTTTGAGTTATTAATGATGTGATTATTAATTTCTAATGCAATTCGATAAAAAAAATACAGATGGCATTTGTGTCAAACTGACATAAGCTGGAAATTTCTTAGAAGCATCCAAAATTTGTTTTTTTTGTAAAAGTTCTAAATTTGAAATTCTCGCGGTGAAGAACAGAATCATATCATTCGTACATATTGAAACTCGCTAAAGCATATTTTATAGCCTTATTAAATTAGTTTTTAAATAAAAATATTATCCTATCGTCTTGAAATTCAGCACATAGCTGCGAAAAAATTTACTAAACTTATGTGCAAAAAATCAGCATTGTATCTTCTAAGATATTCTATAGAAAAGCAAAAGATGAAACATACATACACACAATGGCTATTATATATATTAGATTGGTATTATTTCATGAAGTTATTATTTAAAATAATGTTATAGTAAATTTGACGTTTGAATATATGTTAATTTTATAATTATTCTAGTTTCAACTTAGACTAACCGTGTTAAATAACTAAAAATAATTTCATCGAGATAATCTTTGTGTGTTTGCTCACGTCTGTGTGTCCGTATATAGTATTTCCAACGCCGAGACTTCGGTGCTGGAGTCAATGTTAAAAAATGAATTTTGATTTATAAGGCTTCCAGCGCTCCGCGTAATAAAGCACTTCTCCCTGTAGATGTAGAAAGATTTTCTGTGTTGATACTGTCAGAGAGATCGTAGGTTACCTCCATGACTAGACAATATAGAAGACAGCGCGATGCTACACCTGATGCTGCCGACCTGCGGCGAGCCCCCGCCCCGCCGCCCCTGCCCCGCCGCCCCCGCCCCGCCGCCCCGCCGCCCCTGCCCCGCCGCCCCTGCCCCGCCGCCCCCCGCCCCTCCGCCCCGCCACCCCTGCCCCGCCGCCCCTCCGCCCCGCCGCCCCCACCCCCGCTCGCCGCCCCGGGAGGCCCAGCCGTTTAGGCAGAACACGCGCGGCAGCAATAAAAACGCTTCCAGCAACTCCGCCCGTCCGGAGTACACGGAAGGAATTAACTGCCGTGGATTTACTTCGCAGTAAAAACATTTTTTACATTAGCATGTGTGATGAGCGAGTGCCGCGGCATATGGACCGTGTTAGAACGCGCGGATAAGATGACTTTTCATTTGTTAATATTTTTGTACATGAACATCTTCAGAATATCTAAGATATCAGCGTTGAATATCAGCGTTGAGTACAATCTCAATAAAATTAATTTAGAGATTTAGTGTATGATGACTTTTTTTGTGAATACTTTGCGTATATCACACACGCTTCTTAAACATACGTATTTTTTCAGATAGATTATCAACATCGTAAACAATATCAAAAAAAAAATAAACCGCGTAAAATAGAATTTGCGACATTTCGCTTACAACTCAGGAACTATCGTTATATTGTATTATCGCATTTCTAAAAAACTTCAGTATAGTCCCAACATCGAGCACGACTCGCCCCGACTACACCGGCCGACCAACAAGGGCTGCGTTCGTTGATTATCCGGGCTCGAGGCGAGCACAAGCAGGCCCAGCGCAGCTCAGCTCAGCTCAGCTCAGCTCAGCTCAGCTCAGCTCAGCTCAGCTCAGCTCAGCTCAGCTCAGCTCAGCTCAGCTCAGCTCCGCTCAGCTCAGCTTAGCTCAGCTCAGCTCAACTCGGCCACTAGCAGGCGGTGCGTCCCGCTTGTGCTTTAACAACCAACCAACCGCCAACTTTACTTAAACGGACGATGACTTCTCAAGCCCACACTCGCCGCGGACTTACGTTCCTCGGTAAAAGACCGCACACGGAATGGGGAATCCTAGAACTGTTCGTGTTCTTTTACGTCCGTGACTTATCGTGTATTTCTTTCGTTTCAAGTTAGTTTTCAACCGTTTTCCCGTCCCAGGGTTCATCGGACACAAATGATTCTCATACTCGTTTGTAAGTAGCGCACCGGGACTCCGGGGTGAGCATTCTCGGTGCCGCGTTATTCACTCTGGAGACAGCGTTCTCGGCAAGGCGAATGCCAATCGACTCGTCGGCTTGGCGGTCAGGCCGAGGACTCTCGATCTAGAGCTTCTCAGTTCGATCCCCGTACTGACGGGTAAATTTCAAACTGTCGTTATTGGGATGACGCCCGTTTCAATTTAGTCGAAGACGATTTATATTGACATTGCATGTGTCGATATGTTATATTAAAGTCATCATTGAATAAACCAGACAAAGGTAGGTGAGAATACACAAAAGTCACGCCGCGCTCCGGTCCCGCTGGCCGCATTCCGGACCTCACAACGGTCAACAAACAAACTCAAATATGTACATTTTGCAAAAAATATGTATTTAAAATGATTTCCGGGCGAATTATTTTTTTTCCCAGTGCGGCCCTGTAACATAATGAAAATTTTAATTATTATTAACGCGAGCGCAACCGACTTCTTCATAGAAATGAAATATTTGTGACATGACATATCTTCCATTTTTGAGTACCAAACGTGGCATTTGTTGACTTATTAAAACTCTTCATCAGGCAAAACGGCGAGAACCGTCCTCAGAGAAGGATCTTTTTTTGCTTCCCGCGGCCGCTCCCGTTCAGTCGACATCTGAGACGTGGACTTTGCTCTGTAATTATTTGGCTTGATAAATAGCCAATTAAAGCTGACGGTAGTCAGGTAGAATAGAGATTATATAGATATTAGAAATCCCTAATAAATTCACCAAACGTTAGATCACTTTAAAGCTTTAGAAAATACCTTGGAAATATCAAAATGGCTTTCCGATCGCGCCAACTATAAAGTTTTCTGGAAGAAGATATTCCAAAGTAAACGAAGAGTCCGTCCGCAGATGTGCAGGGGTGCTAGGGGCCGCCAGGGGTCGCCAGGGGCCGCCGCGTGCCGGGAATTCCCCGAAAAGCAGCTCGGCGAGTGGAAAAAAGTGGAATCAGTAAAAATGGTTAAAAAGAAAAAATATTGAATGAAAAAACGCTAAGAGGGATTGCCTTTGTCCCTTCTTTAATATCATAAAATTCATCGCAGGCTCTCCGCATTTTTCAGGTTTTAATTTTAAAATCGCAATTCCTTCCGGCCAGGCGCGCGGGACTCTCCGCGCCTGAACTTCTCTCACCCTTGAGCGTACTCCTCTCGGGAGTTCCTGGGTTTGAATCCTATTTGGGCAATCTTAGTGTTTCAAGTATTCGGACGTATGTAATGAACAAAGATCATTACATTTATTCAAAACTATTTTATACATACTTATAAACAATACAACAAGGCGAATCCCAATAATCTGAACATGAAAATAAAATAAAATAATGACATGCTACGTCGAGGGCGGCGGGTGACAATTCGAAGCAATATGCTTCCGCGGACGAAAGGGCTCTCAATCCGAAGTCATATCAAATAGTTTCTAGAACTATTGTTTATCACTAATTTAAAACTTAGAAATTATTGTATTTCCGAGAGTTAACATATTTTCTTTTAGGGATAAAAATGTCTAACATGAAAAAAAAAGATTAAAACAAATACATAATATATAAATTTAAGAAAAGCTATTTTAAATACCATTTAAAAAATAATGCTATCCATTTATGCTAAGAAACTTTTCAATAAAACTTCCACAATTTAACAAAACCAATTAAACTTATAATTGTCGATAATGATTAAGTACATTTTTTCAAATATTGAAAATTGATTAAAGAAACTCTTAGAAAAATATCATCGTGATTTGTTTGAGATTTGAACCCACATCCTCAAGCTTACGTGGCAGGTGCATTACCAATTATGCTAACGAATCACTAGTACTAGGCAAGAATTTTTAACAATCATATCCTTTAAATGAAACAACGTACTTATTATGCCAATTAAATATAATTGTCATCTACACCCCTCATATTCCGAAAAAAGCAACTCATAAGAGTCAGTGCTAATCCTGCAGGTCACGGTTTTGTGAAATTGTAGGTTAGATTTAATAATATCCGCTGCTACCGAGCGCTCGCCCCGGCCAGCTGGGAGATCAGTGTGTGGCCACAACGGGCTGTTATACTGGCAGCACAACGGGCTGTCATACTAGCGACGCGCCCTCGCCACAATTGGAGCGCCGGCTTGAAGAGTGCAGGAAGGTTTTTATCCAAATGCACTGAGGCACACTGTATCGACCGCGAGTGAAATCTGCATCGTATATTATAATAAATACACCATTTATACCGAGAACTGGATAAAGTAATTTCATAAAAAATAACTGGCTATATTTTGCAATCGTTTTCATAAATGTTAATACAGCGATTTTTAATAAAACTAGAAGTATTTTATTTTAGTTAATAAATTAAAATATTATGAATAACAATTGTGTATAGAAAGCAATATCGCCTAAGGTTTTTCCGGTTTCTTCGAAAAGTAGGCTTATCGTAAAAGCTTCTCCCAAAAAGTAATACATAGTTCAAAATAGTGCGAATAAATTAAAAGATTTATCAGATATCGGTCACTATTATGCGTTGGACTCGGTCAGCGTCCGTCGGCCTCTCGCAAGCCGCGGCGCATGGGGCGAGTCGGCCTCTCCGGGAAAACTATTACAGCGAGTAAAATAAACCAGAACCTAAAAATAAATAGCTCCGTAGTGATGATTGCCGCTCTAAGTCGTATTATGAAATGGGGCGGATCGGATTGAATGGAGTGGCGGGGCACGGCGGGAGCGACTTTTGGACTTACCTCGGGGGGCAAGACGGATGGGGCGAGAGTCATGGGCGGAGGCCCAGGGGGTAGAGGCCCAGGGGGTAGAGGCCTAAGGGGGGGGGGGGGGTGCTATATCAAAAGTTTTACATCGCGCGGAACTACCGTACTTTGTCAGGATTTTGAGAAAAATATCAGTTCTGTACAGCAGCCGAGAGGATGTATTATTCAGGCGGCCGCTTCAAGGCCGTCGCTCTGTTTTCCGCTGGGGAACTTTTGAAAACCGCATTTTCTTCACATTATTATTATTTCTGCGTTGTGAAATTAGTATATGTTTATTTGTTTAAACAGTATATAAATATAAACAAAAACGTTTTAAGAGTCATCACAATTTTTCATTTGAATGGACAGGTATTTCCCACTTTGTGACCCATTGCATGCTCTCTCCAAATTTGTATTACAATACGAGACGGTTGCGTTATTCTGCCCTGCCGCCAGCACAAGGAGGTGCTGAATGTTGCTTCACTTATGAGCCTGTCTGCAAGATGCAGCAATATTTTACTATAAACAACTTAACACTTGATTTGAAGGTGGCTTTTGGTGCTTGCAGCCAGTCCAAAAGCCAGCCTTGCATGCCGGCTTGTTTATATTGGGGTGGAATGTGCATCTATATTTTTTTTAAATTCTGTTGAGTGCTTACAGATTAAAAACCAAATAAAACCTGTCCGAAACAACACCTCTCCTAATGGTGATTTCCCTCCATACAGCAAGGCGGCCCCGAAGCGCGCCATGCCGAGTACAGCCGCGAACGCTTTGAGCTCTTTCTTCTGCTTACTACCCGTTTTTTTTCTAGCGGCTTCCGACAGTGAAGTTGTGTAATTATTAACTTTTTGTTAATTAATTTAGATTAAATGGATCCCGCCCAATGAACTTAAAACCATCTGATTCGGTTGGAATACCAAACTTCGAATTTTATTATTTATATTTCAAAATATAAAATTCATATTTTAAATTTTCATAAAGTTATTCATTTTCTAGGCCTATAAGATCGTAATACTGCAACTTGCACCTGAGCCCCGGTGGAGTTTCTCGAGCGTTTTGGGTCATAGTTTAACCTGACTGCCTAAAATATATCGCTTAGTATATTATATATTCTTAAAGAATTTTATATTTTCAACCCAATTCATATTGTTTTTGGTACACCTATACCTCGCTTTACAGCCTAGATACGATCCACGAAACTTGGCCGCAAAGCGAAAAGCCGTATAAGGAATCAATTATTCAATGGGATCGGTTCCAAATTGATAAATATGTAACACTTTTTACACATTCTGGCCATATTTTTTTCCAAACATGGTTCATCGTTGTTAATTTTAATTCCTTCCATGATTCACTGATGCTGTCAACAGCATCCTTGATGTTATAGTTTTTCCAAAATGTTTTAATTGAAGCTTTACCATCGATTTCCTTTATAAGTTGTCGGAAAGTTCGGCGTAGGTAATATGCCTTAAAAGTGGCTATTGCACCCTGATCCATTGGTTGGATCAGAGCTGTTGTATTTTTCGGAAGATACTCAATCATGACATCTTCAGATAGCTCGGATAAATTAGTAGGATGCCCTGATGCATTATCCAAAATTAGCAAAGCCTGGTTGGTTAAGTTATTGTCTCGCAAATATTTTTTCACTTCTGTACAAAAGTGATTTTTGGACCAATCCTCAAAAGTAGCTTTAGTCATCCAAGCTTTCTTGTTGGATTTCCATATGACGGGTAATTGATTTTTATTTAGTCCTTTAAGAGGCCTTGGATTTTCGGACAAATATATTAAAAGTGGTTTTAGCTTAAAATCACCTGCGACATTTGCACCAAGTAGCAAAGTTAATCGTTCTTTAGACACCTTATAACCAAGCGCAGATTTTTCGGTTTTGAAATGTACATGCGATCAGGCCTTCGCTTCCAATAAAGCCCTGTTTCGTCTACGTTAAACACTTGTGCCGGTTTATAACCACCTCTTTCAATAATTCCCTTTAAAATTTTGGGATATTCCTTAAATGCGGCCTCATCGTCGCTAGCTGCTTCACTTTTCATTTTCAAATTATGCAAGTTAAATCTATTTTTAAATTTTTCAAACCATCCTCGGCTTGCTTGGAATGTGACATCTTCAGCAGATTCATCGGTATCTCCATTCTTCAAATTTTAGAAAATACTTAAAGCTTTTTCCTGGATAATCATTTGACTCATTGGCATTCTCCGTTTGTTATTGTCCTCAATCCATATAATCAATAGTTAAAATAAGTTTAATAAAAAATACACATTAAAAATAAACTAATTTGTACATACATACATATGTACTTACATAATGTCCCTAATTATTTCCAATTTTTCCAGTTAATGTGTAACAATCTGTAATAAATATGTACACAAAACACTCACAGACGAGTCTAAACCAGCCTCTATGAGCACACACTGAATAACGCTCGTAAACAAAATAACAACGAAAAAAAGTTTTTTTGGCCGTTATAGCGAAACATTTTAGGCCGTATATCGAAAACGTGCCTTTATTGAAAAGGGCCGTTATAGCGAAAGGCCGTATAACGACCGGCCGTTTAGCGAGGTATAGGTGTATTAAAAATCTTAAATCTAAAGTATTGTATTTTTTTAAAACAATGACCTTGCGGAGGCATTTAAGATTTATACTTACGAAATTCAATAATTTGACAGAGAGTACTTGGTGGAATTCCATTTTAATATTTTAAATAAATAGTCCCTTTTTCCATCCTCTTATGTAGTCTTTGGTCCTTGTGTTGAAGGATCTACCTGTTTGGCCAATATAAGTGGCGTTGCAGGTATTGCAGTTAAGTCGCCCTCTAACAATTGTTTACCTAACTGCTTATCTATATATACAAAATTTCCTTTTTTTTTTTTCGAACAAATAAAAAATGTATTTTATTTCTTTATTTAGCGTAGTAGCTCGCGACGGGTATCCGCTGGTAATTATATAAAATCCCACTCTATTTAGTAAACCCAACGTGAAAGGTTGGCGAAACCGATCACCAATAAAAATCTATACGTGGAAAAATCACTCAAGTATTTTACTTATTATTTAAAGTATTATACTTATGACACAATTTTTTTCTCAAATTAAAAGTATAGTTTTTAAATGGCTTTTTAAAAACTGGGCACTGCATACAGTGGTCGCTGGTATTCTAGTGATAAACTATGCGATGTTTATTTTTAAATAAGTTTGAAAATTAAAATGTGACATATGAAAAATATTTATGCTGGTACTGAAAGATATCCAATCGCCTTCTCCCGGCCTGCGGGAAGGAGGGCGACCTGATAGACGATCCCCCGAAGCACTCGACCTTTTGCGAATTTGCAAAAGCCTTAAGCTCGTGGTATCGATGGATCCCAATTAGCACCGGCGGCTTGATTAGCCGGCCCCTTTTATTCGGAACCCTAAACTCGCCCGCGCCCCGTGCGCTTCAGGCGATGGGTTACAAGAGATTTGCTATAGGTTCCCTAGCATGGTGCAGGCGCTCTTCTCTTGAAGATCTATAACCTATATAAATATTTTATCGAAGTTATTTAGCATATGCCGGATACGTATAAAGTTACGACCGAAACCTCTTATCAGTTCTTCTCGGTGCTTACAGCCGCGGCCGAGAGGACACCCTGCAGAGCTCGAGGCTCCTGAGCCGAACAGTTAGGCAGTTACGGGAACAGAACAGAAACGGGCACTTTAACGCGCTCGCGCACTCGGGGCACAGCTCTAGAACTCACATTATTTACCAAACACAAAGTCTGCGTATATCAAGCATCAGACGACGCCTCGTGGTTCACCTTCCGTGGAGCGGTGAGTTTTGCGATGTTTTCGATTCTGCTTAAATAATATTTTTTTCCAAATTGAAATAGAAGAAAATTCGGTCTGGTCGAATTTGTTCTCTTTTCTCTGTAGAACAATTCAAATTCATTATTTGGAAATGCCTGTTCGTCTTCTTCTTTTCTTGCGGCTTCTTACTTTTCCAGAGTGATAAGGCTTTGGATTTCTCATTTAGAATTTTTGAGCTCGGATTTATTTAACTCATGAACTAAAATAACAGCATAAATTGTACGAGATAAAAAAGACAAACAATATATTCAGAACCACTGGACCTCCTGCAGGCCCGCACTGCCCGTGTTGCTCCCCGCGCAATTTTTCGGTGACGTGCACCTCGTGAAGGACGAGAGGATCGGCAGGGGGAGGAGGGGAGGTCCTCGGCGCAGCGGGGGGACTCCTAAGGAACCTCTTCGCTAGTAAAGACAGCCGACAGCTTGTAAACCGATATTATTCGTTAAAAACTTTTCGTCAAATAATCTCTCATACAGAAAATTTTATTTAAATTTTTACAGTGCGCGCGCCACTCCCAAGCTCATAAGAGGTTTTTTCCAAAATTTCATTGATACAATTGCCAACACTGTGCCGAAAGTCATCAAACGGAAAATATATTAGCAAAACCAAGCTCAGAATTTTGAGGCATTTCCGTCTCATTGAGCCGAGCCCACTTGGCACTGCATCGGCTATCATCATCGATATTTCACAAAAATATTAAACAAAATCAACCGGTGTTCAAAATCAATACAGAGAAATATATATGAAAAGTTAAATGTATGGCACATATCAAATGAAAATCATTTGAAACCAAAGAAGCTCTATGATTGGGTTCGCGTGCATTGAAAAAGATTCACTTGATGCAACTAATCAATACTTGCGACATACAAGTCAAACGGAACGAATCCAGTCCTTTTTTGAAAAGAATAATTACTGGCAATGAAGAATGGGTCATCTGCAGCAATTTTATTCGAAACGTTCATGGTCCCAAGCGCGATGAGCCAGCACCTATAACACCGAAACCAGAATTGCACCAATAGTCATGTCATGTTATCAATTTGGTGGGACTGCAAGGGTATTATGTATTTTGAGTTGCTTTTGAGGAACAAGACGATTAATTCAGATGTTTATTATCAACAACTCGTGATGCTAGTTGTAGCAATAAAAAAATTTGCAAAATTAGCAAATCGCAAAGGTGTTTCACTATTACAATGCGGAACCTCACCCATCTTTGGATACTCGTAGGAAAATATTGTAGCTTGGTTGGGAAGTGATGTCATACCCTCCTTACAGATCTGATCTGGCATCGTCTAACTACCATTTATTTCAAAGTTTGTAAAACATTTTGAATTCTATAATTTTCACAAATGATGATAACTAAATGATTATTAAAACGCAATTGATAAATTTTTTTGATGATAAAAAACTGAAGTTCTACAAGCGCAGAATTATGAATATGCATGGAAGGTAGCAAAATTTCAATGAACAAAAATGAAAATATATAATTTATTTTTTAAATTTACCTAAATATATATATATATATATATATATATATATATATAAATATAATATATACGATTTATGCCGGTGCAGAGCCCGCGGGAGTAGGTAGCACACCCTCCTACGTCCCCGGGCACCGCGCCCCTCGCTCCGCCTTGCCGCTTGGCCGTTTTGCAAAAAGTTTCAATATTAACAAACACTTGGCGAAGAGCAGTTTGTTAATGCGCTGATTTCCCTCCGGGCCGGGAACTTCACGGGCGGCGGGGGTTGCAGGGTGCAGGGAGGGCTGCGGCGGGAGGATCACTCGGAATTCTCTTTAAGTTGATCGCCCCCACGTGCGATGATACTCTCGCCCGGCGCCCTCGCCCTCGCCCACAGATTTGTTTGAAATGCATTTTGATTTACAAAAAGTCAAAATCCAACCCATTTTTGACTTAATATACCTAACATGGTCACAATCCATCTGTTGCAATATATTTATATACGGTCTAATAATGGTTAGGCTTTTAAAAATTATTTTATTTTTGTAAATTATCTCCAAATACAAAGAAAGACATCTCTTATAGAAAGAAACTATCCCATGTTTTGCGACCTCCCCATCGCTCTAGCTCATGTCTGACAGCAGACCCGGCAGACCCGGCAGACCCGGCAGACCCGGCAGACCCGGCAGACCCGGCAGACCCGGCAGACCCGGCAGACCCGCCAGACCCGCCAGACCCGCGAGCCCGAGCGGACCTCGACTGGCCTTCGCTCTGATCGGTCGGGACACTAATGCACAGTGCTACGAGTATTCACGACTCACCGCCTCTCTATTTTTATGGTTTAAAAGTTCCGGCGCACAGTGGGAGCTCTCGCTCGGATCCGAGTACTAAAATCAATAAAAATATATATCTTTATTGATATTCACGTCCGTCGCGTCAAAACATGAGCGGCACGTGCCAGAGATTTTTTTACGTAAACTAGGAATTTATTGGTTTTTTTTTTATTTAAAATATTACACTTAGCATACAATTGTTACATTTTTGTTTTTATCTAAAGTTATATTTAAAAGAAATCTAAATTTATACGTTTATTCTCAAAAAAAACTAAAACTGAACATTGCTTCCCTTAACTTCTTTTGCTGGGTTTTTTTTTTTATAAAATATTAATTTTTGTATTTTGATGCATTTTAGGTCTTACTTTGTTCTGGTTTCAGTAATTTTTTTTTCAACTCCTGTGTATTAATGTAAGTGGTTATTATACGACTGTGTGACCTTATTATAATAACAAAACATTATATTTTTTTGTCATAAATAATATTTTTCCAAAATATAATTATACCCTTCAAGTTAGCGGAGCGCCCCAATGTGCGTCGGTCTGTCGACTCGGGGAGGCGAACTTTATCGGACATAAAATCTAATTCATTGAAAGCATATCCATCGAGCAGCCTCCGATAGGCCGAGTGCTGCTCAGGTTTACAGTACATTTGAAAATCCAAAATATATAGTGAATTATTATGACAACCTCCTCGCCACTGCGAACCGCAGAGGGTTCCGGTCTTCTGCGATGAAATGCAGCGGTGGTCCCCGGTCAACTGCTTCCAGCTTATTTTCGGTATAGGCGCACGCCGACGCTCCTCAGAGTTGCCATGCAACTTTGTCTGCGTCTCCCGATGACCCGTACGCTCGAGATTTCATGCTCGAAGATGTCAATCCATTTCATCTTTTTCCTCGAAGCGGTGCAGTGTTTGGTTTTGCGGGAGAAAAAGCTGAATTCAAATTGTCGCAAAATTTGGTTCAATTCTACGGAATTGAACTGAATACTACGCAGTAAATATTAATTATATCCTATTTTGGAATATGACATATTTTTGTTTATTTTCCGTTTCCCGTACCAAGAAAAGTAAACAATAGAGAAGAGACTTTCAGGATACAGTCAGAAAATTGGATCGTTCACTTTCAGAACTCGTCCTAGATATATTTCACAAATTGATTTCCATCCTAAACTTTAAAGATAAGTCCTACGAGTTTTGTTTTTATGTTAGATTTGATACTACAAAATGTTGAATTTCGAATTAAAATACTCGATGCACATTTTCACCGTTCTTTCCAAAACAATAAATATTTCCAGGACCGGTTTTGCAGCTCGACGTTTTCATTTTTCTTGCCGTTTCGTACCGCGGGATCTTACTGCAGTTTAGCTCACAGACTCTTTGCTTATATTCATGACCGTGTGTTTTCCGCTCGTGAATCAGACACACAATAGAAAATAATTTTTATTGAGCTTTTTATTGGATTACAGGATTCGTTTGCTTTTGAATCATTTGAGCTCAAGCACTCCCTCCGAGAGCGGTCATTCTGAAGTTTGACTGTGGCGTCGCTCGCTTTAGAGGCGAGTCTCTTCCCTAACGCTCTCCGTGAAATTAATGCTTTCGGGCAGTTCTTTCGCTCTTAACAGAGTTCTTACTTTAACAAGTAGTCAGTGTTTAGTGTCAGATAATCCCATTTGCATTGGAATCGACAGGGGAACATAATACGGCAACATACATGCATAGAATCGCGTGCGTCCCACATATACAAAATGTTTCAAACATGTTTTTTTATAATTTAAAAAGGCGAAATTATTTTTATAATTAAATTTAAACAAACAATTTATTTCATATCATAGAAATATTTAAAAATTGGAATAACGTCAAAATATTTAAAAAAATTAAAGATAAAAATTAATACTCTCATGAATAGCTGTCTTATTATTATATTTATTGTCGAGAGGTGAAATTGTATTTTTTTTTTTTTTTTATATTTGAATACTAGGTTAGTTTCTTCAAAATGGACGTATTTTTATATAAGTAGTTTTTTTTATAAGCTGTTTCCAACGCACCATCTTCATGATCAATAACTCGTGCGTGATGGATTCCTAATATTTGGGCTTAGCAATTTGTGCAATATATTTTAGGGTAATCTTTTACAGATTACCTTAGCAAAAGTAAGCTCTTCTTTACACATAAAACGACTAGAAAATCCTTCCCTTCAGTGGGGATACGAACCCAGACCCCGTGGCTACTGTGACTCGGTCTCTCGGTCTCTCGGTACTTTCAAGCACTGTGACCCTGTATCTATATTAAAATTCGAATCAATTTTTTCCAGTGAGCATTTAAGATAAATATATTAATACACATATAGAAAGCTTCCTTAATTTTATTGATATATGAAATGCAGCATTTATGTTCGATAGAACTGAGGCGCCCGCCGCAAGAAGCGGGGCCAAACCCACCTTTCCTCTAGCAACTGAAAAACCGATTAAAAATTCAAATTTATTAAATATTTAACCTGCATCAATAGATAATTAATAAGAAATTCAGTATTTTTGACAGAGAGTACTTGGTGGAATTTCATTTTAATATTTTTGAGTATAATACTTGAGTGATTTTCCACATGGTCATGTGGAAAGTCACTCAAATATTTTATTCAAAAATATTAGATAATTTATAATAAAAAAGATCGGTAATTTTTAAACAAGTTGGGAATCACCCAGTTTGTTGCGCGGTCAGAATTTGAAAGGCAACCAATATTCAAATTGAACGAAACGAACTCTCCGCGGGAAATCGCCCCCGCCCCCGCCGCCCCCGCCCCCGCCCCCGCCCCCGCCGCCCCCCTCGCCCCGCCGCCCCGCTTTTAATAGCGCCTAATTATGAGCGGCCGGATGAGCGATGACGCCCGTCTCTTCCGCGCCCGCCCCGACACCATCGGGCCGCGTGATCATGACAGCTTCTAGATATGAAAACAGAGTAATCATTTCCACACTGTCAAGGAATGGTGGTTTTGCTAAATATTTTATTTACTTGCACTGGGCCCACCTTTTGATAAGTGTAGTGATAAATAACGAACAAGAATTTTATTATTGCAAAGTAACTCACTCGACACGGCGTACTCTACTGAATCCAGATTGAAGTAAACTTATTCACTCCCGCGGACCGGAGCTTGAGAGCCCGCGCGAGAGCCGGCCAGGGCCACCCTCGTGGCGGGAGGCGGGAGGGGTGATAATTGTAGCAACACTCTTGCTAAGTGCTACAGCCGCCATTAATTATTTCGCGGAGTTAAATGCGAATTAAATTGAAAGTATCCAACGGGCAGGGGCGGAAGCAATTAAGCGCGTCGCCGCTGCAGTCCGCGGGGGCCCGCCGTTGCATTGTCTTGAAATTCTTAATAGTTGTTTAAATTACAAGTCGCGTATTGAAAACTATTTTCAATACGCGACTAGTAATTTTTAAAAAAGGATTCTGATGAATATTTCTATAAGTTTTTAAAAATACAAAAATCTTTTCATACAATGTTTCGATCTGACAATACTTTATTATTGAATAAATATTTGTTTTTTTATATTAAGTCTTTTCACCCCAAATCAGATACTTTTCTCGGGGGCTTAAATATCAAAGCGTATACAGCAAAAAATATATATAATTAATGAAAATTGGTGTGTCCGCCTCCGCACGCTGCAGGCTGCCTCGCGGAGGCCTTCTCGTCGGTGGCAGTCACAGTATGCACAGAGTCGTTGAATCTTGACCCCGCCTGGCCTCGATCCCGGCTTCCCTGACCGCCAGACGCCAGGGCGGATGCTTTTTGAGGGGTAAACCTTTGCTGGTACTCTTGGAAAACTTTTCTTCTCCATATTTAGCATAAATGGAAACGCGAAAGTTACCACAGCCGTAAGCAGAATCCAGAGTGAGCGAGTCAGAGGACCGATCCCACGACAGCCGGGAGGCCTTCTCACCGGAGCAGCCGGAGCGCTAATATTTGATGTTCGTTAGGGCTAGCGGAGCGCCCGGACGGGGCTCGCTTGACAGTGGCTGCGGGGCAGGGGGCGGGGGCGGGGGCGGGGGCGGGGGCGGGGGCGGGGGCGGGGGCGGGGGCGGGGGCGGGGGCGGGGGCGGGGGCGGGGGCGGGGGGCGGGGGGCAGGGGCTGGGGGGTCGCACATAGACCTTGCTGAATCGTAGTCTCGGATGCTCCGGGGCGCCGCGGGCCTTCTTCGGCGGATATAGAAACGAATTTCAAATATTAAAGTATATTATTATGAATATTGTTGCATCATTAAATAATAATGCTGAAAAACATTATTTTTAGTATTATTTTACATATTTAATTAAATCTTAAGCTGTTCAGAATGTAAGAATACATATTTAAAGTGATTTAAAAAATTCAGATATACATAGTTGTACAAGGAGAGGGGAGCACGGGCGCCCCGCATCTCCCTCGCATCGCACCTGTGGCATGTTTTTGTTTTTTTATAGGTTTTCTCGTCGTTTTTACAGAATCCACTTAAAAGATATTACTCTCAGGACAACTTTTCGGCTGAGAGTTGTCACTGGGTGCTAGCGACTGATAATAATGGACTCATTTTCTTGGTTATTAAACCACAATTTAAGTTATATGTAAATTAATCCATCTCCGGAGTTTAAACGATAGATCAACAGTCAACACTTGTCGCGGCTGTAGCGCACCGTCGATTTTGGGTGATTTTAGATGCTCGCTTAAAAAAAATAGCCTGCAATTCGAGAAGTCGTCATTTTGAACAACCTAAGACAGTTATGGGAAAAATCCCGTACTACAGAAACTGGGCCTATCCTTTCGATGAAGTCGTCAAGGTCGATCGTGTACTCATAAAACATTATGTAACTTATAAAATGTGGCCACGAATTTCCTTGTATTAATCAACCATAAATAGTTATCGTTTGATAATATTGAGATTAGTTAAATAATACTCACTTTCTAGCCTATCGCCACGAAGCTAGTCAATACAAAAAACATTTAATTTCCAAACGAACAATGCCCAGTTAATTTGCGCCACAGGGAACGATGGCCGCTCGCGAAGCTGTGAATAAGCACTGCAGAAACAAAAGTGGCCAAAAAAACTTCGTTTAAATTGTGATGGAAACTTTCCCGGGAAAAATTATTTGACAAAAAAGACTTAACAAATTTAATGATGAAGCGTGTCTCTGCATTATCTTATCTGGGAATCCCCCCTCCCTCCTTTTCTAGCTGGAGACAAAGCCCTCCTCCACCCCCTCGCTAATGGAAGCGCACAATTGGCAGGCACTTTACCGGATCCGAACGTCTTAAATAAAAAGCCCCGAGAGCGCCCCCCCCCCCCCCAACCCTCGCCCCCGCCCCGCCCCGCCCCTCCCCCGCCCCCGCCCCCGCCCCCGCCCCCGCCCCCGCCCCCGCCCCCGCCCCCGCCCCGCGCCTCTTTGCCGCGCCTCCCCGGACGCGAACCGCCGCAGAGAAAAAGAACTTAGAGGAGACGCGAACTGCTCCCACTTGTGACTACTCAAAGAGCAGTGCCGGTGCGTGGTATATATAAATGTTTATAAAACACGATGCCAAATCTGCTGTTATTTAAAGATATAACCTAAGCTAGCATTACTTTTAAATATGAAAATTTTAAAGGTTCGAAGCTGGCTTTTTCAATTTATATCTTCTTTCAGAAAAAAATTGTACAATAAGGAAATCTATTTTTACCTCACAAGCAGCACCCCGTCTTAAACCTATCCGTGAAATCTTAATACATTTAAAATCTGTCGATAGATAGTTTTAGCTTCATCACCGAAAACAGTCCGGTAAAATGAAAAATTAAACTTTTTGCGTAAGTTTTCTAGTAATCCCAATATTTTTTTATCTTCTGATTTACCAAAATTGGGAAATAATTACCTCTCAGCTCCTCAGGCGTCACGCAAATCCAGAACTCCCGGTCCGGTCTGTTCTTTACTTGGCGAGTTACTTGTTACCGCGTGTTCGGAGCGCGGCTCGCCAGACATCGGATCGCTATGCCACGCCGACTTTACCGACGTACCTTGCAAATATCTGGCTTTCTGCGAATTCGCAAAAAAACAAAATTAAACCTTCACGTTCTTTCTTTTTTCGCTTATAAATTCGCTAATGTATAGATAAATTTATAACACATTATATAATAGCTCCAGAATGCGATAGATTTCGAGTGAAACCCGAGCAACAATAGAGGATACACTTGTTCCTTAACGAGGCGCCGCTGTCAACACTTTCATACGAGAAGGAAGTGGCTGTGGCCGTGACTTACCGCGATGAGAGCCGGCGGGGCTCACGGAGCGTGCCTCCGCGGAGACGTCTCTTGGACGCAGGAGGGTCTTCGGGACTCGATTACTGGAGTGGTTACGACAATCTATTTTATACAATATTAAATACAAAAAGTGTATTGAATATTTTTCCCAGCACCCCCTGAACCATAGCGCCCTCGTTGACTTCGCTTGCGAGCAGTGCACGTCTCCGGCGTTCGTAGTCTCTGACGAATGCAATGCCAATAAGCAAGCAATACGGCTATATTTTTTCAAAAAAAAAACGCGAAACACTTAAAGTATTCAAAAAATATAAAAAGAGCAGACGCCCGAGCGACACTGAGCGAGGGAGAACCGTTTTTTACAAAACTACCAATACTTTGACATACAATACGAAAAATTGCTTAAAGTGACTTAACCTCGCTCGCGTCATACTCGGTCGAGTAATCTGCCGAGCAGGTGGGCGTCTGTGGCCACAGCACCGGATAAGCACATTCACAGCCTCTTCAACTGGATGAATTGCCGCCCGACAGTCTCTGTCTGCTCTCATGTCCGGTCCCCTGCTCGTGCCTCTGTAAGTCTCAATGAATCTGCAATACGAGACCGAAGGGCACCGGGACTCCGGGAGACTGGGGAGACTGGGGAGACTGGGGAGACTGGGGGGCGCCCCTCTCCCGCGCCATGCCAGCGCTTGCATACTTTATTGAAAGATAACCCATTTTGCCACTCTAATCATGAAATAATAATTTATTCGAATAAAAAAAGATAAACCTTTAGTTGAGAAATTTCTGTGGCCAGGTGCTGTTATCAGCACGCCATTGGTGTGCTTCACACGCAGTGCAAGATGTATAGTAAATACAGTCAATACGTTCCCATCTGTGCGCGCAGTCGTCTTTCCTGAAATCAATATTAGTCTTTGAAAAGAGCCCGCGAGGCCGTATGGCCCTGCGGCAGCTCTCGATAGATTCTTCGTCTTGGGGATGCGCGCAGTCAAAGATTCCTGTACTGTCAGACACCCTCGGCCGGCAGCGCGGCCATCAGGGCGAGTCGGCAGGATCGTAAACAGTTTTCTAAGAGGCGGATCTGCGGCCGAGTAGTCAGGTGAGAAGTGGCCAGGGCCAGGGCCAGGGCCGCTGAGAATAGCGGCGACCGCGATTAGCCACAAGAGCTGCCGCACTCGAGGAGAGTTCAACGAAGCTGCTTCTTCTTAACATACAAATCAGCTTATTTTTCTTTTAAATTTTAAAATATTTTTCCTTTGAAAATTTACATTGTAGTACATTAAATATTTCGATGATCTGAACTTAACTCGATTTTTAACTCATAATTAGAATATAAAAGTTTGTAAATAAAATATTAAACTATCACACTTTGATATTTTGCGAGCTGAACGTCAAATTTACAGAGCCTGTTTTAAAAAATCTGCTTTACTTAAAAAAAATTAATCTAGCCGCTCTCTTAACTCCTCCATTTTGACCCGCCCCACAATTTACTCCATCTCAGGATCTATCATTTGTAGATGCTGCAAAGCTTGATACGTTACTTTAAAAAAAATATTGAACGTTTCTTCTCTTTTGGGAGCGACGTTTGATTGACAAATCCAAAGTTTGATAAGAAATTTCACGAAATCCACCCATTTGCTTAAACTCCGTTATTATTTCTGGTCTCTCACTCTCACAGAAAAGTTGCTTGTAGACTCTTTGTACTCAGATTGTTGGAACCTAGGTGTCTTCCGGTCGCGAAATAAAAATATAAAAACCGTTGTTCCGGCAAAACTGTGAGGTTTCCTCGAAACCCGAGCCGGAGTGGCGGCGGCCCTGCGAGGCGGGCCGGGGGCTCACTGAATATTGTATTTTTACGACGTCCCTTATTCATTACGAGCAAGTCGAGAAACTTCTCCGAGGTGGACTTAACGCGGTACCCTCCCTCAATATTTAACCCGTCCGAGGAAAAAGAGCCCCTTATGAAAAATATATATTTCAGGAAGGCCTGTCGCTTCAGACACTCGCCACTTGTTACGATGTTCCAGCATTTTGAAATTGTATATTTCGTTTCGGTTAAACTATCTACTACTTAGTTTTTGCCAGTACTATGTTTCGATTTTGGCAAAACACTTAACATAAAGATATAGCCGGCGAGAACAGGCTGGGAAAGATATATATATTTACTAATATGATTAGGCACATTAGTTCATATATAGAAGATGATTTAAAGAAACTCTCAGAAAAATATCATCGTGATTTGTGTGGGATTTGAACCCACATCCCCTGCCTTACATGGCCGGTGTACGAACCTTTGTACTAACGAATCATTTCCATTTATCGAGAATTTTTAACAATCATACTCTACATATGAACCAATGTGCCCAGGCCAACCAATATCTAGTGATTTGCAAGCACTGGACTTTATGAACAAAGTAACAAGTGAAGCGATTTTAGTCCCATCTGGACATTATTTTTAAAATCTATTGATTTAGCCAAGACACGAGAGATTGAGAGTTTCTTTAAATCATCTTCTATATATGAACTAATGTGCCTAATCATATTAGTAAATATAATAAGCCCGTAATGGGTAATAAATACGCATCTGATTGACTGATCCATAACATAGATATAGATATATATATGTGTATATATATATATATGTATATATATAAATATATATATATATATATATATATATATATATATATATATATATATATATATATATATTATTGCAAAAATCCATCGGTGAAACGAGTGAGTCGTCTGCAATGGAGGTGGACCCGCGACGAGTGGGCACAGACAGTTTTCCGGCAGTCCATCTCGTCCTCGGCGGGCCAGTTTTTCTATATTATTGCATGTTTTTCCTTGTAATATTTTGAAAAATTATTTAGAGAAATGGTTTTCCTCTCCAAGGAGCACCCGCCTCCTTGAAAATGGCGCCCAAGAGAACTTCGGACCGAGAATAATAGTGTGAAGAATCTTACGGATACAAATGTGGCTGGGCACCTGGTGAACCTTTAAATGTTGTTTTGAGTATGTATCCGAGTACACATGTCGACCATTTTGTGACCATGTGAATATTTATTAGAGTAACGGAATTTATTGTAGGAATTTTTTTTAATTTGTGGTATAAATATAAATAACACCAAATTTTAAAAAGTGCTACCACTCTGTTTTCACGATAGCGAAAGGCTTCTCCCTTTGAATACAAGGCTTGACAGTGTCATTGAAGGTCACGGGAACTCGCACCGCATCGGGGAGAATACTCGGCAGTCATTCAATCATCAAACGTAAGCTCACTCTCAGGCTCCCAACAAAATGGGTATCGGAGGAGAACGCTCACTCAACGTTACTTTCAAATCTCTGAAGGTGGTTCCTCTACTGGTATTGATACGCTACAGAAATATCAAGGTAATTCTCGATTAAAATTTTCATCACATATATTTTGGAAAAGTGCTAGTTAGAACAAAGCTGAATAGAAGTGAATGTCAACGGAAGGACTCCGCGAGGGGGCGGGGCGGCCCGAGATTTCCCGTTTAATTACCAGTCAGCATCGGTAATCTCCGCCGTGAATATGACGTCATAAATCGACTCGCCTTACATAATCCACTGGTCGTTAGCACGGGGGACGAAGGGAGGGGAAGACGGCAGCGAAATGGAAAAATCCAGAGAGTGCGACCACCAGCCCCGGCGCACGCGAGCGCATTTACGCCTAAAATCATTTTTGTTTGATTTAATAATCAAAATTAAATTACAAACAACATTATTTTTTTATGCCCGCCGGGCGGCGCAGGAGCGTCTGAGGACGGAATGAAGTCGTATTTCTTTTAAATAACGAATCTCGGTCGGTTATCAGTAAGTAAACTGAAAGGTAAAATTTACAGACAAATTAAAAATAAATGAAATATAAAGATTTTGTACACAAACAAGAGCCATCTGAATAAATACAGTCTAAAGTGCCCACAAAGGACACCCTTTCCGTTCGGAATTAATTTTATTTTTCTGCTGCCCCCCGACCCACCGTCCCTCCCGAGGCTATTTATACACCTCCTTGACAGACCCGCGCCCCCTCTGCTAAGTGTATATTGGACTCGCCCGCGTCAAACCAAACACTAGCGACCCGCAGGAATACGCGGGCTGGGAATTCAAAATCACAGCACTATAGTGAACCTGGAATCTTTTCATTGAAGTACACACATATATATATATATATCGCGGAAACATAGTTGTAATTAGTTTCAATACTCCAAAACAATGCGTGCCGGCCCGCGCAGGTGCAGGCCCACTCCGACCCCCGACGGCTCCTTATTTTACCTTATTTAGCACAATGAAAATATTCGGGTAATCTTCAGACAGACAGGATCTCGGAATATCGTTTCTATCCTGATAATGCTTGGATAGCACAAGCGAGAAGGTGATTCTGATCCAATGTCAACAATACAGTATGGGAAATATTTCAATGTTGCGTGACCAGAAAAGAAACTGAAAAAGTAGTCCACTCTGCACGAGGTCCGGAGAGACGCTGCGATGAAAGCTCGGTACGGCGCGCGCTGTTTTCTACAGCCAACTACTCGCAGACGGGATCACAGAACAGGAACTTATATGATACCTAAAATCCAGATGCAAAAAAGTCTTAAAGGTCTATTTGCTAACGGAGTGCAAGAAGCGTTTGAAGGGTCCACATGACCAGGCAGTGGCCACAGTGCGGTGGCGGTCCTGCCGGGCGGAGAGCTTTAACAAGCCCGCTGTTCCTGCGATCTGCTTGGACGCGTTAAGTGAATCACGCGAGCGGCCCGCGCCGGAGCCTTGTCGACAGTAATTAAGAAAAACACTTCCGATCGAGAGGACGCCCCGCCCTCTTATATATATATATACACCCATACCTCTCTTTAGGCCGCTCTTTATACGGCCTTTCGCTATAACGGCCCTTTTCAATAAAGGCACGTTTTCGATATACGGCCTAAAATTTTTCGCTATAACAGCCAAAAAAACTTTTTTTCGATGTTACTTTGTTTACGAGCGTTATTCAGTGTGTGCTCGTAGAGCGGCCGGTTTAGACTTGTCCGTGAGTGTTTTATATACATATTTATTACTGATTGTTACACATTAACTGGAAAAATTGGAAATAATTAGGGACATTTTTGTTACGTAAATACATATGTATGTATGTACAAATTATTTTTTTTAATGTGTATTTTTTTATTAAAATTATTTTAACTATTGATTATATGGATTGAGGACAATAACAAACGGAGAATGCCAATGAGTCAAATGATTATCCAGGAAAAAGCTTTAAGTATTTTCTAAAATTTGAAGAATGGAGATACCAATGAATCTGCAGAAGATTCCAAGCAATTCCAAGCACATTCCAAGCAAGCCGAGGATGGTTTGAAAAATATAAAAATAGATTTAATTTCTATAACTTAACCAACAAGGCTTTGCTAATTTTGGATAATGCACCAGGGCATCCTACTAATTTATCCGAGTTATCTGAAGATGTCATGATTGAGTACCTTCCGAAAAATACAACAGCTCTGATCCAACCAATGGATCAGGGTGCAATAGCCACTTTTAAGGCATATTACCTACGCCGAAACTTCCGACAACTTATAAGGGAAACCGATGGTAAAGCTTCAATTAAAATATTTTAAAATATTTAAAATATTATTTTGGAAATACTATAACATCAAGGATGCTGTTGACAGCATCAGTGAATCGTGGAAGGAATTAAAATTAACAACAATGAACCATGTTTGGAAAAAAATATGGCCAGAATGTGTAAAAAGTATTACATGTTTATCAAATTTGGAACCGATTCCATTGAATTTGTATTAGAATAATTGATTCCTTATACTGCTTTTCGCTTTGCGGCCAAGTTTCGTGGAACGTATCTAGGCCGTAAAGCGAGGTATGGGTGTAATTATGTTTTTGCGGAGGTGGAGGCCGCCTCCCCCGGATGACTCCCGATAATTGAATAATTCTGAAACACCTTCCGGCGGGGCCCCTGCCCGGCCTCTGAGCAGTTTACAAAACCCACTGCAGGATCCTCGCATTGAGCCAGCAAATACCACCGCTAGTTTTTTGAGATGTGTATTATGTTAATGTATCGTTCGGTACTTACTTGAATACTCAATCGATAGTAATAGTTACCCTTTCGGGTTTGTTGCGTTACCAAATAGTATTAGTGGTGTGATATACGTATGAAATGACGAGAAACTTCATCGAAATTATTTTCATCCCAGACAAGTCTCGAACTCGTGACTTTTTGTCTATTCACTGGTGAATTCACAGAAAAACCGAACCAAGGGTTTTCTTTCTCTTGAACCATGGGATATTTAAAATATTTTACGCTGGCTGGATTCGAACCCCGGCTCACGATGCGTAGCGCTCTTTAGAGTGACGGAGCCGCCCGCTCGCCTGTTGCAGAGGCGTCCGGCACCTTGCCCCCGCGGCTGCTGCAGCGTCCCCCGCCGGAGGCCTCCGTGGCGCTGGGAGCCACCCTGGAGCTGCTGTGCGTGGCGCAGGGGATCCCCCCGCCCATCGTCACGTGAGTGGACACCTCTAAATTTCATTGTAGATTTTTTTTTTGATTTGTAAATAACCAGTGCATTCAATGAGCCGACTCGGATCTCAGGCCTCTGCCCCTCTGTCGGGCCGGCCCGAACCGACGCGATTGCATTCGAGCTTGTTTCAGTCTGGACAAAGATGATACTCATGGACGATACTTTTATTCATAACGATTATTCATTTTTAATTTAATATCCGAAGCGGGCTTTGCGACTCGACACCCGAGCGCCAAACAACCGAGAGGCAAGGGAGTATTCCGAAATTTATCCAACCTGCATCATCCGGTCTGTTGCAGGTGGTATCGCGAGGAAGACGGGCGCGCGGCCGAGGGCGCGGGCTCGAGGGGCGGAGGGCGCCTCGTGCTGCGCAACGCGGGCCTCCAGCACGCGGGGCGCTGGGCCTGCCGCGCCGCCTCCTCGCTGGGAGAACAGACGGCGGCCACGCGCCTCGCGGTGCTGGAGCCGCTGACGGTCGCGCTGCTTCCGCCGGTACAGGTAGGAAGCCGCCAACGGTCAGGAGCCCCGGAGCCCCGGAGCTCGGCTGACGCACCCTTCCCGCAGGTGGTGAGCTCGGGCGGCTCGGCGCGGCTGAACTGCTCGGTGCTGGGCGCGGGGGCGGGGGCGGGGGCGGCCGTGGAGTGGGCGCGCGATGGCCACGCGCTGGCCCCGAGCGCGCGCTGGCGCATCCTGGGGCACGCGCTGCTGCTGGCCGACGCGCGCCGCGAGGATGCGGGCGTGTACCAGTGCCTGGTGCGGCGCGGCGCGGACACGGCGCAGGCGGCCGCCGAGCTGCGCCTGGGAGGTGCGTGAATAACACAACATGCCAATCGTGTATTCAAATATGACATGCAAATATATTAAAAGAGCAGATTCTTCTTATAAAAATTAAATATATGAGTTTACTTTAGGAAGTATTCTTCAAAGGTTTTTTTGCTTTTTTCTAAACTGTTTTTCAGTCGTCGCTTGATGCATCGAACGCTCCAGGGTCAATGCGCCGAGCGCCTTCTCGATATTCGTCGCAAACGAGACCGAGGAGGCACATTTTCAATCCCCGACCGAATACATCAAATTCGATAAAGATATGGAACCAATTCAATCGAGTGACAAGTGTAAAACAGCTTTAATAACTTCCTCGTGTCTGAGGTTCCATCCGGCGTGCTCGCGTGCGGTGACTCTCACGCGCCGGGGGAGGGCGAATCTATTTTTGACCGGCCCGCCGGAAGACGAACCCTCCGCCGATCCGTCCGCGGTTCTCTCGTCTAGCTCTCGGTATTTGTTCTCCGCCGTCTCCGTGTAGTGATGTGCCGATCCGTCTCCCTTTCGCAGACGCGCCCCCGGAGCTGATATACACGTTCATCGAGCAGGCTCTGAGGCCGGGGCCCGCAGTGTCCCTGCGCTGCTCGGCTGCGGGGACTCCGCTCCCGCGCCTGTCCTGGCTGCTGGACGGCCGCCCCCTGCAGGACATGCTGCCGGCGCACAAGTGAGCTCCGCGTTCCTTCCTGCCTGATTGGGCGGCGGAGGCGGCGGAGTGATTGACGCCGGTGCCGGTCCCGCAGGTACTCGGCGGGGCAGCGCGCGGAGGCGTCCGGGGACGTGGTGGGGCACCTGAACATCAGCGCGGTGCGCGCGGAGGACGGCGGGCTGTACGGCTGCCGCGCCAGCAGCCCGGCGGGCGAGGCGCTGCACCAGGCGCGGCTCAACGTGTACGGGCCGCCCTACATCCGCTTCGTGGGCCCGCAGCGCGCCGTGGCGGGCTCCGAGGTCACGCTGCAGTGCCCGTACAGCGGCTACCCCGTGGCGGCGCCTCGCTGGGAGCGGGCCGGGGCGGGCGTGGCGCAGGGCGCGGGGCTGCGCGTGGCGGCCGTGGCGGAGGGGCTGCGCGTGTCCTCGGCCGCCCCCGGAGACGCCGGCGCCTACACCTGCACGGTGAGCGGCCCGGCGGGGGAGCTGGCGCGCCGCGACCTCCAGCTGCTCGTTCTCAGTGAGTCTCCGATAGTCGACATCGGCGATGCCATCCGAATAAACCGGCGATACTTAACGCGATTATTGAGAAGGTTCTCGTATCGCCTGGGGGCTTTTTAAAACTCGAGCGAGGTGCGCGAGAACATTTATTCAGGTTCTGCGGTTTATTTAACGTTAGTGAGTAAACGCTAAACCGGGTCCTCACTAACTAATTTAAAAAGTCATCAACCAAAATTGTCACGCCCCGTGTAACATAGCAAACGTATGCATGCGGCCCGATGGAAAAATCGGTTGAGTATCTCTGGAATAAACAATACGAATGGTATTGTATCGATTGCAAATATTTCTAGCACCCATCGTGGTTATTGTTATAGCTAGTGGGTAAACGTAATTCAATATATAATTATTTCAAAACTGTAGATTTATAGCTCTCTCCGAGCTTCCGGTCGAGAGCTAGGGCGCGATCGGCTTGGACCGTACCGCGTGTGTAATTTTAAATTTTCTTTTGGGTTTTACAAAATCAAAGGGTTTGTTTTTTAAAAAAATATTATCTCCGGTGTAATGGCTCTAGTCGTTTTAAAAATGGTGAAACAGTTATTTTTGATGACGATTTTTTGACCCGTCGATATACTAATAATAACTTTTATTGTTGCTACTCTGTACAATTATTTACAAAGAAATAGCATGGCTTGAATATAATGACCGTCTGCTGCACGGCCAGCTTGTAACTCGGCGCGTGGCCTTGCAGAGCCGCCGCAGCTCGTTCCCTTCATGTTCCCCGCGAATGTCGAGGAGGGCAGCAACATCCAAGCCACCTGCAGCGTCATGTCCGGAGACCAGCCCATCTACTTCTCCTGGTTCAAAGACGACTTGCCCATCCCGCCTACTCTTGACGTAAGTTCTACATTTAACGGCAACGCTAGTGGCTGAACCGACCTCCGTCTGATTGTGGAATCAGATGTTTCTAGTTTAGTTCAAATCAGTGCATTAGTACACATTCATATAACACTTAGTAATTTTTTAGCGTTAATCGCGAGTGGTTGTAGTATGAAGATAGTCATCGATTTTCTCTGAAGCTGGGAGGGCATTTCTGTCCGGCAGGCCTCAGGGACTATCGAGGCTAGTGGTGTTACAATGAGCTTTTTTCAGGAAATGCACGAATCCGTTTTTATCCAATGGTAATTAACACAAATAAAAATTGTCCGTAATATGTGTTTTCTGAATTTAATATGTACTTGCGTGCGCTCAACCGTTATCGAACGATCTCAGGGTAATGTTGTTGGGATGCCAAGCCGGCGTCCGTCGACCGTAGGCCGTGGACCACAGGTCACACTCAGACCGCTCGTTATCAAACCCTTTATGGAATACTTTGTGATTTTTTCACAAGTTTAATTTTATTGATGACCGGTTTCGGCAACCTGTTACGTTGGCATTATCAAACTTGGTGAACAAAACCAGTCACCAATAAAATTAAACAAGTGGAAAAATTAAAAAAGTACTTTATTTATAATATTAAAACGGAATTACACGGAGTCCTTTCTGTCAAAAATATGAATGTAAACTCTACGTGACATTATGGTAAGTGTTCGTTTCGTGCCCGAGGCATCTCACGAGGACACAGCAACAAATACTAAGAATAACATCCCTATAATCTGTGAACATGGGCAGATCACCCACAATTAAAGACCAGTTATCAGCACCCGGAAGTAGTACCACAGCGCTGCCCGGGGCTGACAGTGAATAATCAATAGTAACAAAAAGATCCCCCATAGAGATTATACACATTCAAAACAACCAAAAATTACCAGAAAAATATAAGATTTTGTAAATCTATTTACAATTACAATTACAATTACAATTACGATTTACAATTACAATTATATAAAATATTTTTATACAATTTACAATTATATAAAATATTTTTTAACACGCCATCGGTAATGAAAATGAGTCTTGAAATATCGACTGTTTAAATTTTAACATTCAAGTGAACTCTCCCATCTAAAAAAACGAACAACGTTTTTGGTTAAGCGAGTAAATGACCATAACTCGATCCTCATTTTCTCGGTTCCAGGTGGAACAGAAGAGTATGGAGTTCTTCAGTTTGCTGATCATAAAGAAAGTGAGCTCCGCGCACAGCGGCTCCTACACGTGCGCCGCCTCCAACAGCGCCGCCAAGGCCGACTACTCCGCGCAGCTGGTCGTCCGAGGTGACTCCGCCATTCCTCGCAGATAATAATCCTCATTATAATCTGGGCGCAATGTCTATCGAACCGTTATGACTATATATTTGATCATAGTCATCTCTTTGCGTATAGGAATTCTGTACTAAATTTAACCCGCACCTTTGTTAGAAAACGGTGGCATTTATGTCAGCAAAGTCAGATTAATTACTCATTGAAAATATTCTGTGAGAACGCGATAGAACTGGGGCGTACCCCATCGGGGTCTCCCCTCGGAGGGCTCATCTGCCAGGTCTGACTTCGTCATATTTTGGCTCCGCAGTGGCCCCGCAGTGGATACACGAGCCGCAAGACGTGGCCACCCTGGTGGGGACTCCCCTGTCTCTGCACTGCTCCGCTCGGGGGTTTCCCGCGCCGACCATTACGTGGATGAAGGGGCACGGTAAGTCTATCGAATAACTCTCATCCATACTATTTTCAATTGACTAACAATTTTATACTGTTTTTATCTAACTATAAGTATCTCCATCTGCTGATTGTTAATCTAGGTAATCAATATTTTTGACAGAGACAAGAGTTCAGGCATTTCATTTTTTATTATTATTTTTGATACTATTCAGAATTAAAATCTTTATTTGTTAATAATTAGTATCACAACCTAGTGTCTCACCTGTCTAAGTTTGAGTCCAGATCGGTTCTCGAGCTTGCGCCTCTCTCTCGCTCTGATATCGTTCTCCTTGCCCTTATTTAATAAGGGCGAGGAGAGAGTTAAGCGATCATATGACAAGCCGTATAGCGTATTATCAGTTATGCGCACCTTAATAACCACTTTATAAAAAAATACAGCAATAACTGTGACCTGTCACTGCTCCCACAGGCGTGACCGCCGGCGACTACAGGCCGCTGGAGCTGCCAGAGCCGCTGGAGAACGGAACGCTGACTCTCCTGGCTGCCGGCTCGAGAGACGAGGGTTCCTACCTATGCAAGGCCGACAACGGCATCGGCCCCGGCCTCAGCAAGGTGCTCTTCATCAGCGTCAACGGTGAGCCGCCTCGTCACGAGTCACAGCGGACGCGCGGGACTCGCCACATTATTTGTTTTTTTAATTTTACCATTTTTAGAACCACCACGGTTTGATACCGGCTCGAGAAACATCTCGGCGAAGCGCGGAGAGTCGGTGTCCTTGGAATGCGAGGTCTTCGGGGACAACCCCATCCGCGTGCTATGGACGCACGACATGAACAGGCTGAACTCCGCCAACTACAGGTGAGGAGCGTCCCCGACTACCGCAACCTTCTCGGGACTGTGACTCACGATGCGGTGCCGGCGTGTTCCAGGCTGACGGTGTCGGAGGCGCGGACGGAGTCGGGCCTGAAGTCGCAGCTGTCCGTGCGCCAAGCGGACCGCCAGGACTCCGGGCTGTACAAGTGCCAGGCGGAGAACACCTTCGGCAGAAGCGAGCTACTCATCCACCTCGCAGTTCAAGGTAACACAACCGCAATCGGTATCTTCAGTCTACTTACATCTGGTGGCTCAGGTTCTTCTCTATTACTATGAGAGCGTCACGGAAATATCAAATTATATTTTGTATTTCAAGTACAAGTAATCGTACAAAATAGACAGTCGATTCAATTAACTGTGGAGTTATACTTAATAACTTGGAATCGTAACTCGCAGAGAGGCCGGACACTCCTCAGGGGCTAGAAGTAGTGGAGGTGAGCAGCAGGTCCGTGCGGCTACAGTGGCGGCGCCCCTACGACGGGCACTCCGCCCTGCTGGCCTACCTGCTGCAACACCGCGCGCTGCCCGGCCCTCCCGGGGGTCTGGCCGGCCTGTCCTGGGACTCCCCGGCCACGGTCAACGCCTCCGTGCCCGCGCCGGAGAGCTCGGAGGGCGCGGCGCGCGAGCAGACCACTCTGGGAGGACTGCGGCCCGCCACGGTCTACGTGCTGCGCCTGATGGCCGTCAACCGCATAGACAGGAGCGCCTTCACCGACTTCGTAGTGGCCAAAACGCAGGAAGAAGGTGGGAGTTTTCCGTTTTACACTGGTCGGGGCCACACAGGTAAAAAAAAGTTTTTCCACGAAAATAACCGATCGAAACCTCCAGCCCCTTTGGAGGCGCCGAGGAACGTGCAGGTCCAGGCCGCGGGCCCGGGGGAGCTGCAGGTCACGTGGCAGGTGAGTGCGGACAGTCCGCAGACGGAGTCCCGAAACCCGACGCGAGTCTACTGCGAGAGTCTGTCTCCAGGCGCCGGGACGCGACTCGTGGAACGGGGAGCTGCTGGGCTACTCCGTGTCGTGGCGCGAGCGAGGCGGCGGCGAGGGGCGAGCGGCGCGCGTGGCCGGAGCTTCCACGGCCGCCTTCTCCGTGGGCGGCCTGGCCAAGTTCACGCGCTACGCCGTCAGCGTGGCCGCCTACAACGGAGCCGCCCTCGGGCCCCCCAGCGCCCCCGTCAGCGCCACCACGCTCGAAGGGGGTGAGTCATTCTGCCCTGCGAAGCCGACATTTCCAAACAAACCGACGGACCGTTTCGATCCGGAACCGGAAACTCGTCGACGGCCAGTCGACGCGTTCCCGAATCACCGATGTCGCTAGATAGTTTCGACAGTTTACTCGGTCGATTTGCAAATATCATAAATATTTAGTTCGCGAGCGACAGCTCGGCGGAGGACGCGATCTGCGAGTTTAGCAAAGATTGAGAATCGTCTTCTCTACCTGCGCGATCGGCGTACAAGCGAAACTATTTACTAATCGAGGAATTAGGTTTTGAGACCCACGAGACGAGTAAGGCTGTCCGCAGTGCCCGAGGCGCCCCCGGGAGACGTGCGCTGCGCGGCGCTGTCCCCGCGGTCGCTGCAGGTGTCGTGGCGTCCTCCGCCCCCGCAGCTCCAGGGCGGCCCGCTGCAGGGCTACAAGGTGCACTTCCGCGCCGTGCCGGACGCCGCCGAGCCGCTGTGGGCGGCGGCCGCGGTCAAGCGCACGGCCGCCACGGACACGCAGCTGCACGCGCTGCGCCCCCACACGGCCTACTCCGTGCGCCTGGGCGCCTACACGGGCGCGGGGGACGGCGCCCTCAGCCGCCCGCGCGTCTGCACCACCGAGCAAGACGGTACGTACGACGTCGGGCGAACTCGGAGTTCAACATTATTGAATAAATATAAGCCTCGTGCCCGCCCGAAATGCGAGAAATTCTACCCCGACTGCGCCGTTGCCGGACTGCGGAGGAATCGACCCTGACTGATCCTGATGAGAGAATGAGAGAGGTTAGAATATAATTATGATCGAATTGAAATAACTATTTTTCGAGTGATGCGGATCAGAATTCCCCGGAACGTTCGAGTACTCTCTATCGAGAGAGGTGCCCTCGTCGAGGGACTTGGATTTGTTTAAGCAAATCTATGATGACATGCGTCGGTAGGTCGGTCGGTGTAGAATTGCGCTCACGGCGACGGGATTCGCTCTGCTTCAGTTCCCGGCGCCCCGGCGGCGGTGAAGGCGCTGCCGCTGGGCGCGGACGCCGTGCTGGTGGCGTGGCTTCCTCCGGCCAGCCCCAATGGGCGCCTGCTGCACTACACGGTGTACGCCCGGGAGGCGGGGCCGGCGGGGCGCGCCTCCGAGCCGGCCGCCTACACCGTGCCGGACGACGGCGCCGGGCCCCGCGCGGGGGGGCTCTCGCTGGCGGTGCGGCCTCTGCGGGAGGCGCGCCCCTACGAGTTCTGGGTGAGCGCCGCCACCGAGGCGGGCGAGGGCGAGTCCACCCCGCCCGTCACGCAGGAGCCCCGCGACAAGGGTGAGGCCTAAACTACAGCTCTCGCGAGTCATCGGCGAGCGATACTGAACCCGCGGCTACCGACACGCAGCCCGGAGCCGAGATTCACGTTATGTTTGCATTATCCCCGTCCGTTGGAAGAGGATCCTCCGTAATGTCGTCTCGCTCCAGGGGCGGCCCGCATCGCGTCCTTCGGGGGCGCCGTGGCGGTGGGCGCCGGGGGCTCCGTGACGCTGGCGTGCCGCGCGCAGGGCTCCCCCCCCCCGCGCACGCGCTGGCTGCGAGGCGGCGCGCCCGTCACGCACCATCGCGCCCTCGTCGTCACCCAGCACGGGGACCTGGTCGTGCCCGGTGAGTTCAGATGAGAGTCTTCGATTGGCTCCTCTCTTCGAGTATCGTGCAGTCCGTCACCTGACGAGCTATTCGACCGGCACACCGTAATGCACGGTAACTATTAGAATCGATCAGATCGTAATGCCGGGCGACATAATGACAATGAACCGTCAATTACCATACTTATGGCGCTTCTTGCGTTTGGATAAATGAGAGTAAATGTCGTAATTTTATCCCTCTCTCGAGCGCTCGGAGGACTCCCGCGCTGACCGCCGGGACGATCCTCTAATCGCGGGGTCGGCGCGGTTCTCTCCCGTTGCAGAGGCGGAGCCCTCCCTGGCGGACAACTACACCTGCGTGGCGCGCAACTCGGGCGGGGAGGACTCGGTGACGTACTCCGTGCGCGTGCTGCGCCCTCCGCCCCCGCCCGGCGTGCGCCCCCTGCCAGCGCCCGCCCCGCGCCAGCTGGCCCTGCGCCTGGAGCCGCCCGCGGGCCCCGAGACGCCGCCCGTGCACGGTGAGAGTCGAACCGCCCGCGCCCTCCGCGAGGACGTCATCGCAGACCGCATAACGAACGACTCTTCCAGGATACGTGCTGCACTATAAGCGCGAGGACGAGGCCTGGCAAACGGTGGAGCTGTCTCCGGACACGACCTCGCTCACGCTGCGCGACCTGAAGTGCGGATCGCCCTACCGCGTGTACGCGACGTCGCACAACCTGGTGGGCAGCGGGAGCCCCAGCGAGGTGCTCACGATCAGCACGGAGGGCGCGGCCCCCACCCCGCCGGCGCAGGAGGACTTCCTGGGAGCCAACAGCACGAGCGTGCGCCTGGCGCTGGGCGCGTGGCGGGCTCGCTGCCCCGTGCTGGCGTGGAGCGTCCAGTGGCGCGCGCTGGGCGGCGGCGCGTGGCGGCGGGCCCCCGCGGCGCCGGACGCCTCCGAGCTGGTGCTGCGCGCGCTGCAGCCGGCCACGTGGTACCAGCTCCGAGTCGGCGCCTCCACCGAGGCCGGCACCACCGCCGCGCACTTCACGGTGGCCACCACCACCACCTCGGGAGGTGAGCGCTGGCCCCGGCGTCGCACCCCCGCGCTGTCTCGAGGTCTGATTCCTGACCGACGTGTGGTTGCAGCGCGGATAGCCGCCCCCTCCAGCTACCCGGAGCTGGGCCTGTACCCGGACTCCTGGTTGCCGGATTGGGTGCTGCTGCTGGTGCTGTCCGCGGCCGTGACATTGACGGCGGTCTTCCTCGTGGGCTTCCTGCTGATTCAGCGGCGCCGCCCCGCGCCGCGCCCCTCCGCCACCAAACTGGACGAGGACGAAGGCTGCAAGGGCTGCGAGCAGCTCTACACCGCATTGCCGTCCAAGGCCAAGGCGGACGGTAGCGAAGGTGAGTGCGGGCAGGGCGAGAGCTGCGCAGTTCCGACCCCGCAGTACGCCCGCTACGGCAAAGAGTGGCTCCACAGGTGTAGGCGTATTTTAAAATCTTTGCCGCCGGTTTTACTATATTATAATAGATCAGTTTGTTGGCGGGTGACGAACTTTTCTTCCGAGGCCCATATTTCGCCATACATTAAAACCCCGGCCACTCGACCTTCCGGGCACCCGGTCCTCCCGCGCCCCTCTCCCTTCGACCCGCGCCGGGAGGTTATGTGGCTGATGTGATTTCTGGATAATGTATATATAATTAAGTTAAAAACAGATTTTTTAAATAATTACCAATACAAACGAGTTGAATCAATGTCTCTTCGGGTTTATAGGTATATATCTCCTTTTACAAAACACTGCACTGCTCAAACTTAAAAGTTCTTTCAGGTTCAAAACAAAACTAAATCCTTCGCCAAAAAATCCACTCTAGTGAGAGTTTTCTGTGATTTTCTGCACACAACGCCCCTGAGCGAGTGCCGTGCTTGCAGAGCTGTACGAGATCAGCCCGTACGCGACCTTCAGCGTGGCGGGCGGGCGCGGCGGCCCGGAGGCCAGGGGCGCCGAGGCCAGGGGCGCCGAGGCCAGGGGCGCCGAGGCCAGGGGCGCCGAGGCCAGGGGCGCGGAGGCCAGGGGCGCGGAGACCAGGGGCGGGGGCGTGCGCTCCGTGTCCGCGGCCACCCTGGACTACACGCTGCAATTCCGCACCTTCGGTCACTCGGACAACGAAGCCCCCGCGGGACCGTCCCGGGCGCAGCGGCAGCGATACCACCGCAGTGACGGTGAGGCCGCCTTTCCCTGCCGGACGACAGGAGCTTGTAAAAAAGCTGAACGATATCTTTTCTAGTAATTCGATTTTGACACTGTGAGACTTCACTATCGATTTGATTAAAAATGTTCCAAGTGTACAAAATTAGTACTCGTTTTTCTTTATTATTCTTCAAAAAAATTTTCAAAATTCTTAACGACGGCCGATAGACACCAGACAGCCTGAGCCGAGCGCCGACTTGACCTCGATCCTCGTTCCAGAAGGCCGCCTGCCCCCGCCGCCGGACTCGGACTCCGACAGCTCGGGCGGCTGCTCCCACCGCCCGCGGCCGCCGCGGCTGCTGCGCCACGCCGGTAAGACACACTTTACGGCCCACGCCAGCTTCGCTCGCTGGCTCTGCGGCTTGCGGCTTGCGGCTTGCGGCTTGCGGCTTGCGGCTTGCGGCTTGCGGCTCAGTGAGGTGAGCCCGCTCCCGGGAGCCCCGGGGGCCCCGGCGACCCCGCGGGTCCCGGCAGAATTCAGTCAGCCCCACTCGCGAATGCCGATGCCTTTGTTCAATTCTTCCTTTTAATTCAATAGAATACGCATTATAAAATAAGATTTTCATTGTGTTTTTCTTTGATGCAACTGCATATTTCTCCCCCTGACCAATATTTTTTTTGTAGTTTTACTATTGTAAAACTACAAATTATTATAAAAATTTTCAAATAAAATAAAAATATTATCACCGGTAAACATTTACATGTTTAAAAAAAATTGTTTATAAATACATTTACTGAATAGTCCTGATGCTCTCTACGCTAGTGACGTGTACATTTTTCGCAGATACTGAGATGTGAGGGAAGGAGTAAGCGGCGCCGCTCTGTCTTCGAGACAAATCCAAACAAGACTGACCGCAGGGCACCAGGCCTCTATTCTTTACTTGTGATAAGTTCCAAACAAACAAACTGGAAATCAATTGTGATCATTTTGTATTACTTGTACATTCTAATTTATATTATAAATTCGAGAGATTTTAAAGCAAATTACTATAAAGAGTGATCGTTTGCGAAACGAGACTTATCGAATCAACATATTTTCACATATCAAAATTTACATTATGTGTTTTATCAAAACTCTAAAAACTTAGTAGTTATATTGAAGTGTTTCCTTTTTATACGCTCTGTAAGATGAGAAAACAAAATCGTAAGGCTATATATATTTTTAGCCTTGCACTAGAATTTTTTTGTAGAATAATGACATACGTGTTGGCGATACTTCATTTGAGGATATGCACATATGTCACTCCAGCAATCGTATAAGCATTGAAAGCAAATGTTGAAGGTCTCTAGACTTGTAGACTTTGTTGGGCTCTCTTGCTTGTGTCGGCAGACTCTGTCTATGCCCCGTGACTAATGTAATTAGCAGCAAGGAGCTCTGTTGTTGCATTGCGTTGAATTTATATTTTTTTAGTGACATCAATAACCAAAAGTGTTCTATTATACAACTTCTCTATTAATTAAATTTTTACTAAGATAGTGTTCAATTTTTGTATTACAATATTTATAAAATAATGAATAGTGATATTAATATTATATACAGAAGGTTCACATCTAGGATTTGAATGTACTTTACAAATATACTTCTTACAAATTAAACTCAGCATGTCAAATAGATTTAAATTATTTCAAACAAATAATCAAACAAGTCATATTTCAGGAATTAGCATACTCGTTGATTTTATATATATGTACATTTATTTCTTGAATAAAGACAAACAAGTGACAATTTCTCGGAGTTTCATTTTTATGCTGGTAAGGACACCTGGCATCACCTGGCAACAAAATATCCCTAGATGTTGTAAAAATTAGGTGAGTTTATTAATTGTCAATCAGAATTCAAAATGACACAAACTTTTTCGACAAAACACATTTATAAATTCTGATTTTCTTTTGAATATGTTTGCCTTTTGTGCTTTTGACCTAAAAGCCCGTCTACATGGAGAAATATCCGCGCATGCTCGAGCCCCATATGTCGCTGATAAATAAAAAAAAACTGTTTTTAAATTCATAAGAACTATTCGAAAAACAAAATTCACTAATGAAGAAAAACATGTCATTTTCATTAGCTTTTTCCACAAATAACAATTGAAAACTCTTCTTCTAAGCAAAAATCATTAAATAAATTAACATTGCTAATGGAAACCCTCAAATGTTAGTAAGCAACTTTTTTTTACCAAAATCACTAGTTAACTACCATTGGAGTACATTCCATACGAACAAGCATCGCTTGCCTCCACAATCAATGCAAGCATATTTTTGTATTTTAAATTATTTTTCATCAATTTCAATCATCAATTTCATCAATCAAAAGCCATTGGGACTTGTATTGCATTCTTATTATTTTAATACCTTTCCTTAAAATAAGTAAATTATATGATTTATTAAGTATTTATTCAAAGAATAAAGCTCAGATTTTGAGCTCACTGCATGCCCCTGTATCTCAATTTACGGTCTGCAGCATGGATAGCGACTTACGTGAGCTATCGGGAGCTAAGATTGCACCCAAACTGCTGGCTGCCGGACGGAGAACTGCTTCTGACTCTGTTTGCGGCTATGACCTTGACGGCTACCATTGTAGTGGGTATCCTGTACACTCGATGGCTCCCTTCTAATATCAAACTGAATGGTAACTGCATGGGCAACAATCAGCTCTCCATATCCAGTATGCTACCGCCCATACCTAAGCCTGATGACAGCAACGGTAGGTCTTCAGGTTAAACTCAAATTAAAGATAAACATATACATAATTGTGATACATTTCCATTATTTACTTTATGAAGCAACCTGCTTTGCTTACAGTCTCAGTAAGCATCGAGGGTATATTGAATTTGGAGGGAAAGAATTTTTACATTCTGTTCATCGATACCGACCGAAACCAGTCGCTTCATAAAATTAATAATAATCAAAGAAATATTACTGTATTTTCTATTAATTTAAATATTTTAATTAAATTCTAATATTTTCTATCAAAAATAAAGTCACACCGTTGTTTTTTTGCCTTTTAGTGCTTGATTGTTGTATGTGTAAATAAATTATGAGTGTGTTAACAAATTATGCTTGTATATATAAATTATTCTTGAGTAAATTTATTAATACTATTTTGTTTGAATAAATTATGAGTGATAACAAAATATGAATACCAATAACTAGATTAATAATTAGTAATTATAAACTATAACTAAGATTAAACAAATAATTATTGTATGGATTTTGCATAAATCTAAATTGAGAAATCACTTTTTGTATTGATTTGTTTATTACGTATGAACTGTTTACGGGATTTCAACAGTAAAATATACAGATAGTCAACAGACAGACATGTTTTCTGAATCTGAAAATGTAAAATAAATGAGACCTTGTCTCCGTCTCCTTTATATCCACCAGGAGCACCAAATGTTTTTTCTAAAATTTTATTTAAATTTTCCTAACAATACTTGTATTATTTACAAAATACCACTTACTACAGCCTGTGTGATGCTCGGTAACTAATGTTTGCATTATTTAGTTTTTCTCTAAGCACGGAGAGATTTAAATATCTTAACACTTATAAAAAAGTAAATTTTTTATTTCCTTTGACATTTTCTTTGTTTGGATATTGCTTTGGCTTATTAGATAAAAATGAACTTGTTTGCAGACGACGGGCCACCGGATGCGACAGTAAAGCCTTGTGAGCTTCTCATAAAAAGGAAACCTCAGAGGTCCAAGTGTACATTATACATTTAAGCACGAAGCAAAACCCAAGCACAGGGTCAACTAAAAGCTGAAAAACAAGAAAAATCTCAACAAGACTGACATCAAAGCATCAGGCCTCTAGAGACATACTTCTCTACTTGTAATATATTCCAAACAAACAAATTAACTGTTAGATGCATGTACGCATTGGATACAAATGTTGATCTATTGAATTTTTTTGTCTACCAGGAGGTCTCTAGATTCGTAGACTTTGATGGGCTATCTTGCTTGTGTCACTATAATTTGCAGCAAGGAGCTCTGTTGTTGCAAATCATATTAGGGAATTTATATATTTTTTAATGACATTGATAACTAAAAGTGTTCTATTATACAACTTCTCTGTGAATTAAATTTTTACTAAGATAGTGTTCAGTTTTTGTATTACAATATTTATAAAATAATGAATAGTGATATTAATATTGTATACAGAAGGTTCACATCTAGGATTTGAATGTACTTTACAGATATACTTCTTACAAATAAAACTCGGCATGTCAAATAGATTTAAACAATTACAAACAATCAAACAATTCATATCTCAGGACTCGTTGATTTCATATATGTACATTTATTTCTTGAATAAAGACAAACAAGTGACAATTTCTGGGAGTTTCATTTTTATGCTGGTCGCAGCTCTGGTTTTGCAAGGACACCCGGCATCACCTGGCAACAAAATATCCCTAGATGTTGGAAAAATTAGGTGAGGTTTGCAAAGTGACACAAACTCTTTCGATAAAACATTTATAAATTCTGATTCTCTTCTGAATATGTTTGCCTTTTGTGCTTTCATTTTGATTGGAATGGGAATTTCCGACAAATTTATTTATTTTAACTCGTGAAATTTCTTCAATAATATAATGAAACTCTTCCACACCGACAACAACCATAGCTCAATAGATGCTGATGTTTTATTTTTTTTCTACTTTTCCATCAATCTCCTGCACCTAGTAACGCTTTTACAATATTTTAAAATGTAAATCTTATGTTACCAACAACAAAAATTATGTCGATATTCATTTTCAGATTCTGTAGCATTTTTGTCGTTTAAGAAAAACAAAATTTCAATTTTAATAGAAGCATTTGAGAGACAAGGTTTTAAATTAATCACACCAAGAAATCATAGTTAAAATTTACTGTCACAAGCAGTCACGACTGTCACTCATTCGTATTGCTATAAAAAATTCCAGTTTATAAAGATCTTCTTGGATTCATCAGAATTTAGGATGGAAAACCCCAACAAATATAATTTATCTCCACTCATTAAAACAGCCAAAAGTTAGAATGAAATGTTTTTACCATTATTTGTGTCCGTAGCCAAGTGACGCTACTTTTGTTTTCTTTTTCAAACAATTCGTCATTGACGTATTTTTATTCTCCTTATTATTTCTCATAGTTTGCAAAGCCAATAACTTGATATTGGGGGTTTTAGCACGGGTTGCAGCTTCCTCCAGCTTCCCAGAGCTGGGCTTGTACTCAAACTCCTGGCTACCAGACTGGGTGCTGCTGTTAATCCTGTGTGCAGCTGTGACCTTGACAGCGGCCTTCCTCATGGGTTTTTTGATGATCCAACGACTTAATCCTGTCCAGTGCCTTTCTTCTGCAGATGATAAGAAAAAAAAACTGTGAAATGTTTTTAAAATAGTATAGTCATCAAACTAATATAAATATTTTACCTAAATTATAAATAAGATAAAGTATTTTTTTTAATAATTGACTCAACATTGAAACTGCTCGGAACCTTTTTGTGTTTTTGTGTAAACTCGGGTTAAGTTGACTTTCCTAATATTTTAGGAAAAAACTATCTGTTACACGCTTTTTACAACGCTCACGTATATAACAAGGTATTAAGGAATTTAATTTGACAGAGAGTACTTGGTGGAATTCCATTTTAATATTTTTGAATAGAATATTTGAGTGATTTTCCACATTTTCGTTTTTATTAGTGACCGGTTTCGCCAACCTTTCACGTTGGCATTACGTTGGCAACACAAGGACCAAAGACCACATAAGAGGATGGAAAAAGGGAGATGAAACATCTACCTTCGGCCTCCACTTCTCTGATAACAAGCACGACTTTAACCAGAACTCCAACCTCAAATTTTGCATATCAACAATAAAGGCACAAAACTCGATCGCCAAGAGATTCTAGAGGTCAATCGCATAAAAGATAACACACCGGAGCACCTGCTTAATGACCAGGTTATTTTCAATAAGTCTCATCTTTAAAAAAACATTTACTGTGCAAAAACCTGTTATTTACAGATAAACACACTACAGGACAAACCCCAACACAGGATAACTGCTGCTACACCCCAAAGCCACTACTTTAGATAATTACCCCATTAATATAAAAACATTTGTTCACAAAAATTTGCAATTATATAGAATCCTCCACATGTCAGGTACATTAAAATCACATTAGCCCTTACCACCTGACAATCACTCTCTCTCTTTCCAACAACCTCTCCCTCTAACAATTGTTTACCTAATTGCTTAATATTATATAAAATCTCGGAAAGGTTGGCGAAACCGGTCACTAATAAAAACGAAAATGTGGAAAATCACTCAAGTATTTTATTCAAAAATATTTGTATTAAGGAATCATGGACGTATCAAGCTGGGTAGCGCTACAATGTTTTCAGCTGCTGCTAACCCTCCTTTTCTCTTGCTGCCTCTTTCTCTTATGAGTTACAGACTCCTCGTTCAAATTATTTAAGATTGAACGTGCCTGTTCAATCATTCATTTAAAATATAAGAAATCTATCAAAAGACTCGTTAGTCTGGAGCTTCTTGCACTACTTATCATTTAAAAAAATTGTTTTCATTTTCAAAGTAATTTTATTATCTGTAGCTTTTCAACAAATTACATTTTGAAATTGATATCTCCAATCAAAGCAACCTGTTTCACCAACAGTCTTGGTTAGCATCGATGTCTAAAATTAATATAGAGTAAAAGAATTCTTACATTCTATTTGTTGATGCGAGAGAATGGAGAGAGAAGCATTACTTTATTTTCTATTAACTATTTGCCCAAAACGAAGCTTCGTCAGAAAAAATTATCTTGTCCCAGTCGCGGTCTTTGTTTTCTTGTGCCCAGGACATTCTTTTTTTAGCGTGCTTTTCTGAAAGGAGCGGTTTCATCAATGTGCTTCGGTATTTTAACTTAATCTCCATTAAATGTCTTCTTATTGTAACTAGAGATATATTTAGTCCTTTTTGCTTCAGTTTTTCTTGTAGATCGCAAAGATAGAGGTGGTTTCTTCAAAAATAGGTTATTTATCTGGTTATCCTTGGCGGATAACGTCTTTTTTGTTATACCATGTTCTGGTAGGTCATTGACGTGTTTTTTTTCTAAATATTGATTCTCCCACTTGGTCACAAACGTTTTTGACTTATTCATATACATACTTTGAAGTCTGAACGCGTGACATTTTTGGTCCTTTAGGATGCGAGCAAAGTAACACTGCCTCATAGCGGGAAGCATACGCGGCACTTATTTCTGGAAATGTGCACTCTGTGCGAAGTAAACACGAAAACCGGATAATTTTTATGATGCATTAAGGACAAAACGTTGGGCTATCTGTTAGTTTCTTTTTGTTTTCCAAAAAAACCCTTGTTTTTAAAACAAGGGTTTGATTTGAACAAAAACATTTGTTTCTTAATTCTGGTGACTGCGTGTTTTTTTTATTGATCAGTGTTTCTTGATCTTGAACTGTTTTTTTTTGTGTTCTTATTAAGCCTCACGGCATCTTCTCTCCCCTTTGATTCCTCATACTTTCAAATGACGTTGTTAAAATAACAATTTATATAGCTACACTGTCGTACCAAAACACAATTAAAACTATAAAAATGTTGCCCAATCAAAACTATGCAAAAAGAACGAGGTTATTAACAAGTCAGGATTATCAAAATTGTCGATTGAATCTTTGTAGTTCTGCAGATGTATGTTTGTAACCCTCCTTATAGTAATTGATGAATTTTAATAGAAATTACTAGTGATCCATCATGTCAGAGGCCCAGCGTGCAAGTGTGCGGGCTAGAAGGTCAGCGGGGGCATGGGGCTCGGCGCGCAATAGTGCCAACACCTCGCGCAGCGCTGCGGGGGGCCCTCGCGCTCCTGCCAGCGCTTGGGCCACGCCTGCACAAGCACCGCGCATACCCTCCCAATACTCCGGGCTGGGCTCCAGGCGCCCCAGCACGTGGAAGGTACGTGCTGCCACCAGGAACTCCCCCATGCGGTACGAGTCATTGCCCACCATTTGCAACAGTGCCAGGTAGTCAGGACCTCCGGCCATCTACAAAGTTCTCTCATTAATAATACAAATAAAAACACAAAATAAATCAGATAGGCTGTCTAGACTCCTGTGAATAGTCAATAGATTCCTCAGTCAGATGGTCTGACCTTGATGACTCACTAGGATAATTGCTGGCCTACCTTCTGGCAGAGATCCCAGGCCATGTCTGCATGCTTGTTCATGACGTGACACCGACAGAGACAGGCTGTGTAAGTAAAGCTGGAGCGAATGGACTCTTCCTGCACAGTGAGAAGAGCTTCTTCTCCTTCTCTGTAGTAGCCTGTGGCGCATTTGGCCTGTAGCACGGCACATAGACAATTCAAATTTAAAGGAGTACATCTATGTTATGAATCATCCCATTTATTCCAATAAAGAAATTTAAAATGTGTGGTTTCATGAACTACAAAATTCTAAAAAGTCCATAAAATATTTATTTTTAAGAATTACCCTCATCTCTTGAGGGTATGCCAAAGACTCCACTAATAGCCTTTTATAAGATCCAACTGCAGAAAAGTGAAGGTAGCGTGTGTACGCTGTGTTATTTGTATTAAGCAAATGTGTAAAAGGATCTATCAATGCTTTGAGGTTTGCTAGCCCCTGAACTTTGCTTATCTCAAGGCACCTGTCGTGTAATAAGCTTAACTCTAATCAGAGAATTTCATGGAAGCTCTTAATATCTTCATGCCTATAACTATTGCTTGCTCTTTACAAGCGACATCTGTTGCCATGACTATCAAATACACTAGGTATTTAACATGTGGACATACTATAGTAAAATACTAATACCTGTCCATAATTGAAATTGAAAGTGTCATCATTGACGAAGAAGCTCTTGATGGAGTTAAGGTAGACCAAGACCTCTTCAAACTGGCCGTATAGGAAGTAAGAAGAGGCCATGCACTGGCGTCCTGGGATAGTGTCACATTCACTGGCCGAAGAGCCCACAAGATGTAGGCACTGCTGCGCCGTCTGCAGATGTTCGTCCTCACCCGACTCCTGTCCCAATGCCGCATGCACCACCCCCTTCAGAATATACTCCAACGGCACAGCGGGCTCCAAGCCGCGAAGCAGTCTTTCTGCCTCACCTAAAGTATATTTAATTAAGAATCAGCACATAATAACCTATCACTTACATAATAAACTATTTATACTTATATTCTTCCACCTCGTGGCTCAGTAGCTGGCATACTTGTTAGCAAAGCAAGGAAAACCCTTTGAGAAAACCTCCGTTTAATGTTTTTCCCTGCATACAAGGAAAATTACCTATGAAACCTTGCTTCCCTACCTAACCTAACCTAACATGCCTCTTGCTATTAGGTTACACAGCCAGTGGGCACAGCCTGGGCTGTGTGGTTATAACCTCCTCATTCAACTTATATTTCTTCGATTAATAAGTTAATATGATGAAAACAACTTATTTGTTGCATATTTATTCAAAACTGGTTTTGATTGAGGTAAAATTAGTTACGCTGATGAAATTGTCCTCCTAACAAACAGTGCTGATGACCTACAGAGCCTAGTCAACAATATCAACGATGCTAGCCGTAAGTACGACCTCTCCATGAACATAAAAAAACGAAAATAATGGTTATCACCAGAAAGTTGATTGACAACATCTCAGTTCTCCTTTATGGAGTTAAAGCTTGGACACTCAAGAGAGCTACTATGCAAAGAATTGAGGTGGCAGAAATGTGGCTATATAGGAGAATCCTTAAAATACCATAGGTTGACAGCGTCACAAATGAGAAAGTTTTGTACAGAATGCGCAAAGAAAGAGAACTCCTGATGTTGGTAAAGAAACGTAAAGTCTCCTATTTTGGCCACATTTTTCATAATAGTAATTGTAGCATCCTACAGCTGATAGTTCAAAGAAATATTAAAGAAAAAAGGGACATTTGGAAGGAGATTTACGTGGATGCGGAATTTACGCCGGTGGCTGGAGGTCGGAAGTGTAGGAATTAGTGAGACTGGTCTAGGATAGAAATATGTTCGATGAAATGGTCACCAACCACTTATAAGGAGAGGCATCAAAAGAAGAAATAGGAAGTATAATTTCCTCACCTGCTTCTCCCCCGCGCAGCCGACGAGCCACGAGATTGAGCCGGGCCTCCCCAACCACCCCCACGAGACCCGGCAGCACCTGCAATGCCCCCTCTCCTCCCCGGAACACCACAAGATTGTGCTTCACCAGGTCGTGGCCAAAGGTATGCTGATCTGTGGTGATATTCTTCAACTCATTCTCTGCAGCTTTGCCATTGTACAGCCTGAAAACAAGACAACCCATCAATTTATAATAACAGGAGACAAATAAACGTTTTAACAGTTCTAAAGCACAGCAAAAGATTTCTTTAAATTTACTGTCACGCAAGGAAAAGTCAAGAAGAATAATAAAAAAAATGTTAAACATATCAGATTTATTCAATTTGGAAGGTTCTATGAAAGCACCATACTAGTGCTCCATTGCTTCTCAGATAAAGATCCTATTGCGAGGAAACTGCTGCACAGAGCTCACGCTGACTTCATGCATACTTCAATAGGAGCACAGCCAGGTCATTATCAATACAGAAACAAATGATTACTCTTAACACTTGGAGTGCGGGAACCGATTTAAGTCGGTTCAAAATCGGTGGATCAAATAGATAAAAAATGTCTGAGAGTGAATACATTTTTATTTTTAACACAAAAAACCGAAAATTTCATTTCAATCGAACCCATATTTCAAAAGACATCGACATTTTAAACTAACTCTGATTTTACGCTCAAAACCCAAATAATTGCCCGCGTCAATTGTAATTTTGGCGCGAAATTCACCCGATCCTGAGTGTTAAACAATTGGTAAATCCATATTTATTTTACAGGATTATTATGTATACAATTTACATATATTATCAAATTACTTACCAATTACTAAAGTTATATAGTTATTATTAACTATATAACTTTTTTGTTGATAAATCTGTATTTATATACAGATTTATCAACAAAAAAAATTATCATGGCAAGTAATCAATAATTTGCATCTTCGCTAAGTTAAATAAATAATACAAATATACCCATCCTCCAATTTACACTGAAGATAGGTTCTTTTTAAAACCATGTAAATCAAAATTGTAGAGCTTTAGGGATAGGTGTAATGTATTTTGTGCTTTTATAAGATCAAAATTGTTTGTTAATCTTCAAATTTTAATCTTCCATAGGAACATGGGATACACGTTTGCAAAAAACTATTCTGATTCTCACTCAGTTTACTCACAAAGTAGTTGAAAGAGCTAAAATGCCAGGCAAAGTAGACTCAAATCATAATATTTGAAAGTTTATCTCATTGTTTCATGTGTCTAATTACTGATTAACTAACAACAGATAGCTTGCTGATCAGCTCACCGAAACAAGTTGCAGGCCTTGAGGTTTATGGCGATGGTGGAGTTGGGATGCCGGTTGAGGTACACTCCCAGTACCTCCTGTGAAACGTCATAATAGTCTAGCTTGTAGTAGCAGAGAGCCACGTACACATTCAGAGCCAGCTGATTCCTGAAAATCACACATTCAAGGAAAGTTCTCCATTTCAAACGGGTTGACAGCTTTAGTGCACTAAATGAGCCACAAGCCTTGAGAGCCGCAGATTTACAATCATATATCAGACAAACAATCAAATTCAACACACAAAAAACAACACTGTGCAAGATAGTTGGCTATTTGCAATTCTGTTTACATTGTGGATGACCTGCAATGACCATGCTTCAAAATAGTATAGTACTCTCATGTTTCAGGTTATATTTTTTGTAGCATGCTTTAAAGCAAAAAATTGACTATCGCGTTAAAGCCTGAAAGAATATGTACAAATGGTACGAAAATTCTTATGATGATGATCAGTCAAATTCTTAAAATACCCTGTACTAATTTCCAATTGATTAAGCTTTGGTCCTGTTTCATTATTTCGATAAGACACTCATAATAAATGTTGATGGACGCAATTCTCTAATATACCTGATACATGTAGGTAGACCCACTATTTACATGGAACCTGGCTTAACCCACCTGTTGTCCAGCAGGAGTTTCTTATATATGTCGATGGCCTCCTGGTAGTGCGCTCGTAGGTAATGAATGGAGGCGAGACTCAGCTGGTCCTCAGCAGTGTCCTTGAGGGACTGATGACGCTCCATGAGCTGGTCTTCATCTCCCAGTTTGTGAGCAAGGTGAAACAGCAGTCGATTCTGCACAAAATAACATACTAATAAACATACTTCTGCAGTAAGAAACATTGATCAATTCCTTTAACTAAAAGTACATTCATATAAAATAATAATGATTTTTCCACATGTTAATTTTGATTGGTGACCAGTTTCGCCTTGGCATTATTAAACTGAGATTGGCATTATTGAACTGAGTTGACATTAACAAACTCAGTTTGATAATGCCAATGTGAAAGGTTGGCGAAACTGGTCACCAATAAAAATTAACATGTGGAAAAATCACTCAAGTATTTTATTTAAAATATAAAAGCAAAGGTAAATTAATTTACCAAGAGAATTATATGAGCTTAAACAACGTTTCAAATTAATTCAAAATGGTTGCTGGCTGCTGCTGAAACTTACGGCCCTTCATATTTTTCATTCCAAGATTTTGTGTCCATTTTGACATATATTATTTTTTAATCAATCTGGTTTCAATATAAAACAAAAACGTCTCTGTTCTCATTTGTGAAAGCAAATGTTTTCTGACCGAATCTTCCGATTCTTCAATGATATCCAAAAACCCTTCAATGATCCACTGTGGTATTTTGGTGATGGCTTGCTTAAATGAGATCCACTCTCGTAAACCCCCATTTACAGTTCATGGACCCCCAATTTAATTTTTCGCTGACATCGACCCCTTGCAGGGCGGAATCGACCCCTGGGGTTCGATATTGACCATATAGGGGTTGTTACCTTTGGGAACCTATGATCTAGAGAACACAGGTTTGCTTGTGTCTAAAGAGTCCGACAAATTATTAAAATTTATTGAAAGTCTGAAAACAGGTAAGAAGGAGAAAGAGTTTAATTTACCTTAAGAGGACTATCTGGGACTTTATTGGCTAGCTCCTGCGACTCTTGGTACATTCCTATAAAAAAACAAGCTAAAAATGATTAAAGATGATGTTGAAAATGGAAAAATTACATGTACTTGTGAATTAATTTGTTAAATTGTGTTGTGGGAAGCATAAAAAACTGCGAGTTCTGGCCAAATTTTTCAAATATGCATGAAATTATTGCATTTTTTGAGAAATATTCAATTTTATATAGAGAGCAAGTCAAACAAAATAACCTCACATTTTCTATAAGCATGGCAATCAACTTTGTAGATTTATTTATATTATTAGAAGAAATACATGTTAGTATTTATAATTTTTTTTGTTTCTTATATTTGTCATTTGACCTGAGGTAGACCAAAACATTTAATTATAAATAAAGTAATATTAAAATGTCCTTAATATGGACAAAATGGGTTTATTAACCTAAATAAAAGTGACAGACTGCCCTGCTGAGGTCCAATTCGTGGGAATGCGACAGACTCTCGTACGTACACAGGGCTCGACGGTAGTCACCCACGTGGAACGCACAGTAGCCCGCCCAAAGGCGTCCCCAAGGGCTTCCTGCGCCGCTCGCCTCTAGGAACTCCAGCAGAGCCAGAGCCCCCGTGTAATCACGCCTCTCCAAGAAGTCCTCCAACTCTGGTACATTCTTCTTGGCTTGAACCCTCATCGCACATGATCCCACACCCTCTCTCCCGTCCGTCGCAGGCTTTGACCGGGATAGAATCTGAAAAAAGGGACACACACCTTAATTAGTATTTTTTTGTAATCAAATTATTTAAATGAGATTGAAAGACTGATTATTATTTTACATTCATTATATGAATGAGAGACATTAAAAAACTAAATTGTCTGAATGATAAATTAATTAACCAATCAACTCATCAAAAATTAAATGTTTACAGCTTTATCCGTAGTGCTTACAGCATTTGCCTTTTTGTACATGGGTAAATCTCAGAAAACCTTTATAAGAGTGGGTTTTTTCTAGAAAAATTAAGTTAATTTTTAATCTGAAAGCAATTATTAAATTACATAGAATGAGTATAATTGCTCCACCCGGATTCAGATCCAAGGATCACATAATCAGTTAGCAAGTGTAGTGGAAAAATTTTAGGTTACTAAAAATAATTATAAGCAATTTAGCCAATGAAACACAACATAATAAATATAATATAATAATACCATTGAATCATTGAATTCACACAATAAAGAAATAACTTTGACATTTCTCTGTTTGTGTTTTGTATAGGCGTTGCCATAGTGACCAAGTGTTGATGTTTTCTTTTCTAAATTATGGAAAAGAAGCTAAATTTTATCTCATTTCAAATTATATATATAAAAAAGAAACAATCATTTTTCCATTGCTGTTTCTACGTGTAGCCATGGAAATGTTTTCAACAAGTCTGTTTATTTGTGTTTGCTGGTTGCCATCGGTCATGAAGCTGTTGTTATGTTAAATTTTTACAACTCTAAACATCTCTGTCCGGTGATTTTCTTGCGCACAGTAGTTTTATATTATTTTTCACAGCATTCTTCATTATTAACAGTACTTAATCAATTTTTAATTTTCAGTTAGCACCATCTCATCAAAATGTCTGGGGGAGACCAAGGAATTGAAAAATTTTCGTCTTCCATTGAAAGGTTTGTAAAGGTGTTAAATATTTTACATTTCTTTTATAAATTTATGTTGTAGATTTGGTAAATTGTGTTATTGTAACATTATCTTCATTTGTATGTTCATGTAGGATTAATCATCTTGTCATTATTTGAAAAATCAGTAAAGTAAATTAGTAAAAGCATTGATCTTCCAAATTCCATCATGAAAAATGGGCTTGTGATCCACCGATTTATTAGTTAAATTGGCACTTGAGGATGTTGGTGGCGCCATTCCTTGAGAAAATTTCAATGGTCACAATTGTGACTTCCTACTAGATTTGTTTGCGTAGAGTAGGCAAGTGGAAGTTAGTGTAAACTTTAAAATTGTATAATAAGATCCTTCAATCACATTCCAAGAATTATAAAACCCTCAATATCCAGTGGCCCACAACCACCCACCCCAAAACATAACCCCATGGTGACACACGCCACCAAGCCAGAATGAAGACGTTAAAGAAAAGTTACATTTTTTACTGTCCCGCCACAAAACCAAAAGACAAAAAGAAAAGATCACTTGTGTTATTTCACAGGTTCCTTATTAACCATGTTTCTGCAGAATATTATTATTATACATATTGCATGTGGCAGATGGAACGCCCCACGAAGCAGCACAGAGCCACCGGTGGTACTGGAGCCGGAGCATCCCCTCATGCAGAAATTTCAACAGGCTCTGCACCAGTACCTGGTCAAGGAGAACAATCGTGTCAGCAATGAGATCTTGAACTTGGTAATACAATGAATTAAAAAAACATATAATATCAAATAAAGAGAAAAATATAATAAACTCCCTTAAAAATATAAATACAGTAAAACCTCAATATAACGGACTAATTGGGGGGGAGGGGGGGGTCCGTTAATGCCGAAAGTCCGTTATAAAAAAATAAGTTTAAAATAAATCAAAAAGCTTTATTTTTAAAATACCCTGTATGTATTTAGATATAAATATAAAACACAAAACACAAACAAAATTCTATTTAATTGTCTTCGGACACTCAACACTCGGACAACTTTTTGTTTGTGATTTCAGTCGGCTGATCTGAAGCAGAAGAAGCGCAGCTATGAAGACCAGATGAGTCACGAGGTGTACTCGCTGGAGCAAGAGGTCGCCCAACAGAGGGTAGGCCACACACCAAAAAGCACTTTACTGATAGTATTAACACCGCAGAGAAGAATTGACTTAATTACTGCTTTGATATATTTAAATGGAAAGTTTAAAAAAAGGAGATTCTGATTTATGATATAACAGTATTTTAAGTCAGAGACCAAACATTGGTACAGTGCTTTCATTGCATTAAAATTATTTATCAATGCACTTTATGAATTGTCATTTAAAGAGCACCATCATGAAGTATGAGGAGTCCTTGGAGAAAGTTTTGAAGATACGCACCGAGAAAGAAGACGCTGTCAGGCTCAACAAGGACACCTACAAAGAACAGCTTGACAACCTTAACAAAGACAAAGTGAAAGGTCTCTGACGCCCAGTTTCTGATACAAAAAAGAATATGTATGCTTTATCAGTATACGAACTTCCTTAATAATAATATATTTCATTGCTCAATTTTTAAAAAGTTGATTTAATTTCATAAAGATAATCGGTATACATTTCTTAAGAAACATTTTAAATTCACTGTTAAAAACTTTCACAATTAAATTAAATTCACAATTATTATTACCCTTTTAATTGAAAAAATACCTAATAAAAAATCATTTTCTATGAGATGAGTTGAAATTGATATCTGTTATACAGACCGGGAGCTGCAAGGAGAGTTAGAGGCCCTGAGTCTGCTATGTCGGCAGTATGAGGCTTGGCAGCTTGATACTGATTCGGAGCTAGCGGTGAGCCAGCGCATCTCCGAGAAAATGGCTGAGGAAAAACGTCGCCTTGCTGAAGAGAAGCGCGAATTGGACGTTATGGTGTACAAGTTGACAGCACAGGTGTGGCACCTGCAGTCACAGTTAAGTTTGCTTGATGACCAACTTAACGCCAAGTCGGCGGAGCTGGACGGAACGCGAGGAAGAGTGGCCGAGGGGACTGCAGACCTGGAGGCGCTGGATGCAGAGCACCGCAGGCTAATGCAGGCCTGGGCGTCCGTCATCGTGAACATCACACAACGCGACAGCGTGTACACTGCTGTGGCAGATGAATACAGGTAGCAAATACAGGTAGTAAATCCCCGCTAAAAAACAACAAACCAGGATGAAAATAAATTCAAGAGTTGTGATTGCATTATTCTACGTGACAAGTTTGATACAATACTAACAAAATGTTACCTTCTGTTGGATATTTTGAAAATTAGCATGTACATATAATTACCTATTCTCCATGATCCTTCTTTATTTTTGATATTTGAGAATGACAGTTATCTTTATATTTTAAGAATCCTCTGCTTAAATTCAGTCCGATCTTGATCTTGATCTTGATCTGGCAGAGCCAACCGCTGCCAGTCTCAAGTCCCAGGGGCTACTGCCGCCTGCTTTATAGTCAACTTGGAAATCAACCAAGTTTATTAAGTTGTTTGATGATAATAATAACGTTGAAGTATGAGCTTTCAGGACAATACAAAATGACTTCCAAACTCTGGTGGCGGGGATCGAGTCTCTGAAGAAGGAGATCGCTTCACAAATGCAGCGCCACGAGGGCATTGTCATCATGAGAGACCGCGCTACCTATGACTTGGCAGACTGCTTAAAAGCTGGTGAGTTGTATGCAAGGTGGATAACACTTCTGGGCCAAGGGCTTTGATATTTTTAAAAATATATTTATTTCCAAAAAAATTTTGTACTTGAGATAACAAATCATATATTTTTTAAATAGTTTATTATAATTCATCAACTTTAGAAAATAACTTTACCAACCATGTTTTAACATTATGTTTCAAAAACCATAACATCCAGTTGAAATGGATCTGCATAGCAAACATACATACATACAGAACATATTGATTTTTATTAGGTAGCAGCTTTTTTGAGTAATTTCCATAAAATAATTCTATCCTCAATGGCAACAGTCAGTATGGAGGAAAAGAAGAGACAGAACCTGGAGTCCGCTGTCGCAGAGACCACGGCTGCTCTGGAGCTCACGGAGAAAGACTTCAATCAGTCAAAAAATGTATGTAAAATTCTGTATGATTTACAAAGAAACACAATGACACTAAAAATTACTAGGTGATTGTACGGACTGATCTCTAAATCTCACAGTTAGTTTGATTCCAGTCAAAGGTTTGCATTACAGTTTAGCTTTAATCCCTTTTCATCTCTGCAGTAATTATTAAACAAAAGTAAACATGTGTGCTTAAATATTTTAATAGATAATTTAAAAAATAATACAAGAGTATTCCTCAAAGGCCTTTTTGGGTTAATTTATTTTTATATTGCGAGGTAATGCAATGATTATGAAAAAATTATTTCAAATTTAGTACTTTGCCTCAAAATAAATTAATTGACCTCACTTCACAAATATTTGTATATGACTTGACAGTAAGTATTGGATTGACATAAACAATAATCATTTTCTATATTTGATCTAGTTTAAAATAGTAATATTAATAATATGATGTGTGCAGGAGCACACCGGCTACATGTCCAGTCTGAAGGCCATTACACGAGAGCTGGAGAAACTGATCGAAGAGAAACTCCGATTAGAAAACGAAACTCTGGAAGGGCTGCAGGACCGCCTCACCAGCGACAAGGCTGCAGAGAACATGGCCGCCACCATCCGCGCCCTCAAGGAAGCCGCACGCAAACAGGAGCTGGCCATGCTAGCAGCCGAGAACCAGCAAGCTAAGATGCTGCTGGATATGGAGAAGCAGAAGGCCAAGAATGCTGAGTTGTCTGCGGTGGTGGCCAAGGAGCGTGCCGTGGCCGAGGTGAAGGAGGCAGCCACTGTTTCTCTGGAGGCCAAGGTTGTAGAGAAACTCAACCTAGTAGAGCGCAAACAGAAGAATGTCCTGCATATAAATGCCAACATCACCACTTTGCTTGCTGCTATGGAGGTTAGGCAACTGACTCTCACATTCATCTTTCAAGAATATATATTGGTTATTTGCAATAATGCCTTATTTTTCATATTGTCATTTTAATGATAAGATTTTCCATTATCTATAGAATATGCATTATTTCGGGTCAATAATATGTGTGCAGAACAAATAAGATAAGAAAGTAATGTTGAAATATATCATTCACAAATAATTTGACTTTTTTCAGGGCAAAGAGATGTCTCCAGTAGAGAGACAAATCGAGGAACTAGAAAAAACAATAGCTGACTCCTCAGAGCAGGCCAAGATACTCCAGCAAGACTGGCTACGGATGCAAGGGAACGTTGTCCAGCTCACAGGGCAGCTCCACAAGCAACTGGCAGATATCAGTCTGGCTACCAAACGTACTCACATCATTGTATTCAACAACTCAATCTATTACTGCCTCTTTTTCCTTACAATCAGTATCTCTTCTATATTTATTTTCTTCCTTGCTTTAATAAGTGATTTATTTTAATATGAAGTTTAATGTATCCAAACTAAAGTAGATTAAAACACAGTCGTATAGCATTTATTTATTCATGCACATTTGAAGGGAAAAGGGCATTACTGGCAACCAAAGCTACCATTTAGTTCTCTTATGCCAGTAAAATTTGCTTTATCGAGCAAACATACTCACTGGTACGGTGGAAGAGTTTCATCGGCATTTTGTGTCGTCTGTAGCCAGATTACATCTGATAATTACAGCCAGGTTGTAACTAGTGAGCAGTTCAGCTTGAAAGTGTATCTGCTGTTTTTTTGCTAGCAAACAAGCAGGTTCTTCTCAGCTCTCTGTATAATGTGCAAGTGGCTTATAAGGCTTTTATTACAAATGATTTTAGTACTCAAGCCAGAGCTCACTTGGACAACCTACCGTTTTCTAAAAGGGGTACTGTTGCTATGCGTCATTATGTCACCACTGACACGTACTCATTTCATTATTTTTTAAAAACATTTTTATTTATATAAATCAATATACTCCGTTGACAACTGGCAATCCTGTTAATAATTAAAATTGTTAGCAGTATTAACTATTGAAATTGTGTAATGTCTCCAATCAAATATGTCTCAGCATACAATAAAGGTAAGAGCATGGTTAGAATAAATGATATGGTTTTTAGAGATCCAGATCTTGGAGACAAAGAACACGAAGCTGGAGAATGAAATCAACATGCTACTGACAGAAGAAACCGGTGTGGCACGCTCCCTGGAAGTACTCCAGGCCAAAGTGGAGCTTCTACACCAGCAGAAGTGCAATGACCAGCAATACACTGACAGGTTGCAAGCTGACTTCCAGCACCTCACACAGGAATACATGGGACAACTTAAGGCGAGTAAATGGACCATGCTAGGGTGAGGAACTTTCCTACAGATAATAACACTTAGTGGTTATAGGATGCCGAGGTGTTGACCTTGAAGATAGAGGAAGAAATCAAAGACCTAGAGGTAGAAAAGGAACAGCTTGCAGGAGATCTTCACAAAACTAGGAGAGAAGTCTTGGCGTGGCAAAAGAGAGTGAGTACAAAACGAAATTTCCTGACACTGGGATTATATGTGCAGTGATAGGCCATTTAATAATGTCTCTAGGATCCATCTATGATATGTGGTTCTTAGACACACTATTAAAAACCATTGTTTGGTTTGTTTGTTGAAGTTAATCTAAAATACTGTTGAAAGGTAAGAATTTTTCACATTCACAAAATTCTTAGCAAATTATCTCTGCCATTTTCACATCAAATTAACAATTCAATGTTTAGGTATAAAAGAGGATAGATATTTTTCCATGTAGTGAGGTAACATAAAGTGGAATTGTAACTATAAATCGTACATCCACAAATTGCTGATATGCCATTTAAAGCTCTGCTTTCAGTTTTAACTGTAAACATGCATACATTTGTAGGGCATCATGGCTATTGAGACAAAGCAGAAGGTGGACGAGGAGAAAAGCTCCACAGGAGAAGTGGGACGTATGAAGCTGGAGATCCACCGTATGCAGGTGCGCCGCCAACAGCTGGAACGCACAGCCGGCAGGTTGGCTACTGATCTGGCTCAGAGTGTAGGCCGTCGAGAGGCAGCCGTGGTTCGCTCGCGCACGCAAGTGCCCGCTGCGCCACTGCGTCGATCTCTGCCCACACGCCTCAAAGACAAGCGCTCTGACCTCCGCCGCGTGCACCAGGTATTTCTGGAAGGTCCAGATGAATGCATCCTTTGCTGATATATATATTATATATATATATATTTTTTTTTAATGATACCATATGTGGATGATTAATATATTTCACTCCCTACATTTTTTTAGTAATAGCACATTTTTGGCTTTACTGCTGTCCTCTAGCCATCACTTTATTCCAGGAAACTGAAGTAAATAATAACCTCATCGAGTCCATGGCCAAAGAGAGAGAGTACATTGAAAAACTCATGGACGAGAAAGAGACGGCCATCGCAGAGCTGGAGGGAGACATCGAGCGCCTAAGCAAAGACATTGAAATTGCACAAATAAAAAAGCAGTCTGTAAGAGAAGTGCAAGATCTTATATATATATACAGTGGGATCTCGATAACTCGAATTTCAAGGGAAATGCTAAAAATTTTTAAAAACTCTGTAACTCGAAAATTCGAGTTATAGAGTATAAATATGCAATATCAATACCTCGTAAGGAAATAACATTTTGTTTGAGTTATAAAGTCTAAATAATTCGAGATACCGCGTATTTAGGGGTTCAGTGGAAGGGAATGGCAATTATTTTCATCTTACCGAGGATTACCATTTAACAAGGTTAGAGTTATTGAGATTCTACTGTTATACAAATTGCCTTATGGTCTAGTGGTTAGCACAATAGATCCCAAGTTCTAACCTTAATTTAGCCAACTTATATTGAATTATGAAAAATTCTAAAAAGTTCCTTTAGATACAAATGGGAAAGAAAACCTTTTTATACAAAATTCTCTTATTTGGATTTTTGAGCATTTCTTTGTATTCAATAGTTTTGAACGGCTTGCTAACCTATATATTACTTGTTTAGATTATCTGAACTTGAATGTGTCCAACTCGTTGAGATAACAAATAAAGTCACTTTATTTTTTAATCAAAAGGAAACAAGACAATGCACCAATGTCACTGTTGCCTCTAATCAAGACTGCATACTTGCCTGCTTATCTTTCTGACTATATGTAAAATAGGTTAGCTAACAGACTCTTTACTCAGTCTGGGTTTGAATGTCTCTTGGAGAATATGTTAAGTACAGATTCATTATAGACTGCATGTCCCTGTAAGCTGAAAAGTCAATCAATCTCCAGTTTATGTGTACCTTAAATTGATACTTATTAAATTCAAGTACACTATATCAACAAAAAAATTCATAAATAATGTTATTCATATTGCTGCAGTGACTGCCAGCTTTTTTTGACTGTCATTTAAAATTTTGGCAGCCTGCCATGATTGGGGTGACATTTCAGAGGCTTTTTTTTTTATACTGTCGGTCCCGGGCAGCGCTATGGTACTACTTCCGGGTGCCGACAGCTGGTCTTTATTTATATATATTTCACATTTAAGAGACTGGAGATGATAATACGACAGCAACGACTGGCGACACGGTGCTGCGCATTGGCTGAGGGCCGTGGCCGGCTGTCAACACGTGCCATGTCAGCCGTGGCCGCTGAGCTGGCTCGGCAAACCCAACTGCGCTCGCAGCTGGTAGCTCTCACGCGGCACCTTCATCAGGATTTGCCGGAACATCGCGACCGACTGCTGCGAGCTTTGGCATGCCTCAACACCAACAGCAAGGCGGGCACTCCGATTGAGGGCAGCCCAGACAGAAGCAGTCGGAGTGAGGGCAGTAGAAGCGAAGGTAGTCAGAGCGAGGGCACTCGGAGCAAGTGCAGTCGCAGCGAAGGTGTTCAAAGCAGAGGGGAAAGTCCATCAAGAGAAGGGGGGGATGGTACAACACTTCACAGCAGGCAAATCAGCCCGCACTCTCAGCATTATCAAATGTAAATGTAATCACCAAAGTAGCCGACGACCTATTGAACCGGCAGTTCTCAGTAATAACTTTAATAGGCTGATGAGGCTTGACAATGAACTTTTTTGAGGAAGATGAATGCGGATTTTGACAGCCATTGTTATTCAAATCATATTCTTGAGTAATATGAAGTGCCATGGCTCTGCTGGAATGTTTCAGTTCCTTTTTTGGAGTTACTTTCAAAGAATGGTTTGTCAAGGTGAACATATATCTCTCTGAGTCCAAAGTGTTTGCGCAATCGTGGGTGAGTTCAGGCGTCACACAAGGAAGCAATCAAGATGTATAAGCTAAGCAGAAACGAGGACCTGAATTAAGGACCACTCGGTTGCCAACTTTACGCACATACAAAGAGAGAAGTGCTTGAATGAAAGTGCAAAATATAGGGTCTTGAAATGGTGCAGTTGAATCCAACTAAGACAACACACCACCTTGACAATTTATTTCCCCAAGAGCCAAAATGTCGGAAAATGAAGCCTTGACATGACATTTTTATGCCAAAGTTTTTTTTCTTTTAATATTAAACTGTGGGATTTCCGTGGATCCATGTGCCTTCTTCATATTCTACAAATTACTGTGTTGATAGATATCGCAGAACTACTCAAAATTTCCTGAGTTCATGTTTGTAATTGATTTAATAAATAAATTTGTATTCACACAATCTCTCATGTACTCTTTGTAGTGATGAGAACAGTTTATGTAATGGAAGGTCCTAGCAAGCACGCAGTCGGGAATAGCAGATGAAGCGTACCTGATTCCCCTCTGATCAACTTGCGGTCTCACTAACACTGCATTGCTCTAAACATCTGGCTCATGTATCAGAGGCAAACTGCGGCAGAAGTACACTAGAATGAGCATGAGAGCTGAAATTAAGTATAATGCGAGTAAATTAGTTATTAGGTTTAGAATAAAAAAATCTTAACTTAAAAATACAAGATATAAACTTTTTATTAAAAAATTAAATAACGGACGGCACATTTCATAAATAGAATTTGTTGTACATGATAACGAGCTCTTTGTTGTTTTAAACAAACGAGCAGATCTCTTAATAATATTATGTGAAGTTTATTATTAGGAGATTTGCTTTCATTGCAATAACCACCATCATCTTAGTACAGTTGCGAGTTTCTATCCAATGGATTAAACCGTCGTCTAGCAGCCTTGCTTAGTGACAAACCTTAAGAACTACTGTACATCCTTCTCCAAGCACAGCCACAAGCACTACTGCTGAAGTCTTGGGTATCCCAGCGCTCCTAATTCAAAGTTCTCTCAACCTAACAGAACCTTACCACTGAACACAAAGTGGATTTGTGGAGTAAATATAAATTTTTCAATAAAAATAAATAAAAGATTTCGATAATTATAAATAATCTCAGAGTGTTTCATATCGTATTACTTAGTAGAGCTACTTGGGAGGATTTAAAGGCAATACGAAGATTTTCTTATGAGAAATTCAATATTTTTGACAGAGAGTACTTGGTGGAATTCCATTTTAATATTTTTGAATAAAATACTTGAGTGATTTTCCACATTTTCGTTTTTATTAGTGACCGGTTTCGCCAACCTTTCACGTTGGCATTACGTTAGCAACACAAGGACCAAAGACCACATAAGAGGATGGAAAAAGGGAGATGAAACATCTACCTTCGGCCTCCACCTCTCTGATAACAAGCACGACTTTAACCAGAACTCTAGGTTTAGAACAGTAAATGTTTTTTAAAGATGTGATTTAGCAATAGGGAATAATAGTGGAGACTTATTAAAAATAACCTGGTCATTAAGCAGGTGCTCCGGTGTGTTATCTTTTATACGATTGATCTCTAAAATCTCTTGGCGATCGAGTTTTGTGCCTTTATTATTAATATGCAAAATTTTGAGGTTGGAGTTCTGGTTAAAGTCGTGCTTATTATCAGAGGGGTGGAGGCCGAAGGTAGATTTTTCATCTCCTTTTTTCCATCCTCTTATGTGGTCTTTGGTCCTTGTGTTGAAGGATCTACCTGTTTGGCCAATGTAAGTGGCGTTGCAGGAGTCGATTACAAACTCAACTGCGACTCCTGCGACAACTGCCGCTACACCCCAAAGCCACTACTTTAGATAATTACCCCATTAATATAAAAACATTTGTTCACAAAAATTTGCAATTATATAAAATCCTCCACTTGTCAGGTACATTAAAATCACATTAGCCCTTACCACCTGACAATCACTCTCTCTCTTTCCAACAACCTCTCCCTCTAACAATTGTTTACCTAATTGCTTATTATTATATAAAATCTCACTCTGTTTGATAATGCCAACGTGAAATGTTGGCGAAACCGGTCACTAAGAAAAACGAAAATGTGGAAAATCACTCAAGTATTTTATTCAAAAATATTTTCTTATGACATAGCTTTGTTTTCATGGGCAGTTTTCTGATGTCGGTTGCGATGATGAAGGCGCCCAAACTTCACTCCGCAGTACCTGCACTCGTACTTCTTAGTCTTGGTGTGGGTCACAAGGTGCGTGCTTAGGCTCCTGCAATTACATGAATCAGGAGATCAACCATAATCCAAAAACAGTTACTAGCTTCAGTGATTACCACTGACTAGGTGACACTGGGTTCAAATATGAGTGGTACAATAAATTTATTCAATTATATTTTAACTAAGTTTAAGGGAAAAGAAAACTAAACAAATATTGAAAATTTCTTTGTGACTTACGAAGTGGTGACGAATGCCTTGTCACAGTGCGGGCACTGCGCCGAACGGATGTTCATGTGGCGCAGCAAGTGGAACTTCAGGCTAGACTTGTGCGGGAACGCCTTCCCGCACTCGTTGCACTCAAAGTTCTTCTCCTTCGTATGAAACCTACTCAGAAACTCGACATGAAGATAACATATGTCAGGAGGGTTGGAAGGTATTGTTGATGGACTTGTGAGTCCACATACAAGAAAGCTCTTACTCAAGCATTCGCACGTAATCAGGTGGAAAATCGTTACTTCTCATGGTGCTCTATCTTAACCAAAGCAATAAAATTTGATAAACACCTCAAGTTTCAAAGACCTTTCAAGAGCTGGTCTTGTGTCTTGCTTGAGCTTTGCAGTTGAAATTGGTGCTTACAGACATCAATCAAAATCTATGTTTAAAAGATTTTATCAAGAAGACATCAGAAGGTCGTCAGTCAGAAAGCACCTTAAGTAGATCGCATCTGGTTCCACAGAGTAGGAAAATAGATAAAGTAAATAATTACAATTGTGTGAAAAGATCTTTTAAGACATACCTGTAAATACCAAATAAATCACCTCAAAAATATCTCAAAACAAATTAAATAATTGTATTTCGGCCCATTATATTAAAATAAACCTAAAAATGTGAAAACAATTTTTGGACATTTTACGAAAATCCGCTTGGCAGTCAACGTGCTAAGCAGCTTGTTTTGAGGTGGAAGGGCAAGCCCCTGAACTCCACTCAGGTAAAACCAAGAGTCCCGAAATCTCAAGATGAGCCTAGCTTTGGTCAAAAAGTTCTATGACAGCTGAGATCTTAATCTCCCTTAATTCCCTCTAGTAAATTATAATTTATTATATGAATTTCATTTAAAAAGATTGAAAATCATGAAAAAAAATAAGAGTTGAATAATTTTTAAGCACCTTTGTAAAACAATACGCAGATCTTGAAACTCAATATTTTTGACAAAGAGTACTTGGTGGAATGCCATTTAATATTCTAAATAAATTAATTTTGAGATTTTTCCTCATGTTTAATTTTATTAGTGAACGGTTTCACCAACCTCTCACAATGTCATTATTTTCATTTGATATTTGAACTAGAAACTCACTGGATTGTTAAAAAATATATAAAGCGTGTGACTTGCCTGATGTGGACATCCAAGTTCTGGGCGCTAAAGAATGCCTTGGAGCAGTACTGGCAGATGTGCGTCTTCTCTCCATCGTGCACTCGCCTCCTAGAGAGTTCAAGAAACAGAGTAACATCAAAAACAATAGTTCTGACTACAGATGGAACCAGAATGTCAAAGAATTTTAAAATAAAAACCATGCTTCATGACTTTTAGAGCTATGAAAATCTTTAGAAGTATATATAGTGGAACAACATGGTATCATCTCTTGCTAGGTGATTTGATGACTGTAATAGAGTGAGTCGACCAAGCACACTGACCCATGTATCTAAATCTGAAAGCCAGATGAGATGAAAGAGTATTTGAGGCGGTCAGCATTTCCGTCCCTTGGAGCTGCACCAATTTTGTAATCTGTTCTGTAAACTAATGGACCATGAAAAAATCTTTTTTCATTAGTAAGATTGTGTATTATTATTTTCACAAGAGGAAAATACACAACTTGTCAGTGAGCATCTTTACAGATTCCTAGCCCTCACATGTCATAATAAAGAAAAGCAGAGTCTAGCACCAGAGCGGCCAAGGACTGACCTGTGATAGTTGAGGGAAGAGTTGTCCCGGAAAAACTTGCCACAGGTGGGGCAAGGGGTGGTGTTGTCTACAGTATGTGAGCCCTTCATGTGGCCCTTCAGCATGGAACCCGAATGGAAGGCGCGCCCGCACACCAAACATGGGAAGTTCAGTGGCTTGCTGGAGTGGTTGTTGCGGATATGATCTGCTCTGTTCTTGTACTCTATATGAAACGCATCAAATTTTAAAATATTACTGATCCAGCCTCACCAGCCAGCAGGGAGAGAATAAGAACTTTACTGTTTCGAGGGAACCTTAAAGAAGTGCGACCATCGCTAACTTACTCTACAAGGAAAGACTGCAAACCTCGCCTCAAATAGACGCCCGAGTCTAACAACAGACTTGATATAAGAAGAAGTCTCACCCTTGTGGCATATAGGGCAGTAGTAGGTCTGGCCGAGGTGGCATCTGAGCCGGTGCTTTCGGAGAGCGGCAGCATCTACGAGGGTGCGTGGGCATTCGCTGCAGGAAACCCGCAGCAGCTCTGGGTTGTGTCGCTTCCTATGATCTTGTAGGTTCATCACCACCTTGCCACATAAGTCACACATTCTCCCTCCTTTCTTCTCTTTGTTGTTATTTATTAGCTTTTTACGGCCATACTTCTTCTTTTCGTTACTCTCCGTCTTTAATTTCTTCTTGTGGCCTGGTTTTCTTTTTACTACAATTTTTTCTAAAAATAAATTCAACATGAGATTTTGTTTTCAATGATTAGGAATATCTTCGTCACTCGAGAAAAACAACATTCGTTTGTGCGCTTACTTACCGACTACGGGTCCAGCCATTCCCTTGCATCTTTTTACAATTACAGATCGGTGTGGTTATAGATTCCTACTATAGCTTAGATGTCTCCCACTGACAAGAGAAAGGTTAAAAAAAAGATCAATGTATAAATAAATACCTTTAAGATTAGTTTTCTCCCAATTCCCTTCATTTGTAGAACTGAAGTTTGCATCAACCATGAGTGCCACATCATTGTCGCTATCACCGTCATCCGACACATCATCCGGCTTGATCCCCGACACTGAGCCTACCTTGTCTTCGAGAGACCCTTCCTCTTCCCGATCCGCTTCCACCTTGAGGGGTTCCGCCCAGTTCTCAATTTTAGCAAGGTCACATTTTTCATCCTTCAAATTCACCAAAAACTCCTCTTTTATCTCTACTTCGAACTCTAGCTTACAGTCTTCGGGATAACAGATAGGAGCGCGTTTTACAAATCGGTTTAGTAATGTTTCGTGCGACTTTTCAGCTAAATTCTTCAGTTTGTATGCAGAAAATACTTTAGTGTAGCATCGTTGGCAAACGCTTTGAGGCAGATTGTCATCTCGGGAAATCTACAATAGTCCAATATACCACAATATTGAACAGAAACGTGATGAAATCGTATATACAAATTTAATAAATATCGTACCGGCATTGAAAACAAGGCAGACATCATCGACAAACATGAAATTTTGGAGGCATTGACAGTTCGTATGGAAGTGAATATATTGCTGACTCCGTCGCTTTCTAAGCAAACCCTGCATGCGCTGTTAATCTCAAAATCCATTTTTTAATAATTTCTAATTAAAATATTACTTTTAAACATTACAAGTTTGAGTGTAGAATTGTTGATGACAGGCGCTGTCACAATAGCGAGTCCAGCAAAGCTGCCAGCGCCGGCAGAGGTACAATGCCAAGTACTTTTATTCGCTGGCTCATCATTTTGTATTCGAGAAAATTTTAAATAATTCATATTATTTAATAAAATAAATCAAATAGTTAAAACGATGCTCGATTTTCTATGACATGATTGATTATTTATCGAGTATTTTAAAGTTACACAGTATTTGTAAAGTTTTAAATGTTTTATGGTGAGGCATAATGAATATTCTTAATTTAGGAGAGATGTAGGTAATGGGGGTCACTTTTGTGTGAATTGGAATAAAAGCAAATCTAGAGATAAATTATTTATTAAAGTCCTATTGTAAACTATACTTATTTAAATAACTATTGAGATCACTTTGAATCATTTTGGCATATTAATTTAAGAATTATAATCATTTTTTAAAAAAAACCAGTTTGAATACCATTGTCCACATTGGTAGGCAATGATGATCAGCTGAATTCCACCCAGTGCAATCTGCATGAGCCCAAAGCCCAAAAGTGCACCGGAACCACATTTCATTGTCTCGCCTGAATTCACCGCATACAAGACTTAGGTCACCAGGTTTTTTACATTATCGTCATTAGTATTCACCTCCGAAGTATTATTCGATTCCTGCAGAATTTATTTCTTTACATTCTGAGAATCCACCTTCTGCGACATATCTTTCACAGCGTTAGCCTTCTTTTTATTTTATTTTTTGATCATGGTGTCTTTGTCAAATCGTTGCATGCTGTTTTTTTTCTTCCTTGTCTTATCTTATCTTAAGAATATATATTTTCTTAGACATCCGGATGAAATCTTAAATTCACGGATGCTGAATAAACCAAGAACGCTACATTAAATAGAGTTATCCATCCTGCAAGACGGCTCTTCGTGAAAAAGTCGCATTCTCTTCTGTATGCTGCTTTGAGTGGTCTAAAAAAAACATCCTATGGTTGTTTCGCCGTTGATGTTATGTTGTTGCTTATGATAATGGATGTAGATCAAAAGGCTGGCGAAATGTTTGCGTATTCGTTTATTAAGATGGACAAAAGAATATTACGTGGTTACTAGTCGAGTGTCTGCGTCTCTCTGTGGCGTGGGTGGCCTTATCGCTAGGGTTTGTAGGGGTTGTCGTAAAATAGAAAGTCTGTACCTGAGATAGGGGCGGAGCTTAACAAGACAAATAATGTAGCGGTGTATTTACACTGACCGCTACAGTTGCATGCGGTGAAAGGTGTGGGGCGGTAGGGACAGCATATGAATATGATTTTTCTTACAATGCTCATGTACAGCCAGTGCAATATAGCTTGCACGATTATCCAGTATCAATAGGACCGGTTTGTCTGCAGAAGGTTTAGCATGATGGCTAAAGTGGCTTTTCTCATTGAAGATAGGTTGTGTGGGCAATGGGGGTCACCTGACTCCGATCGCGTACATCGCCGAAAGCGAGAAAAAAATCTAACCAAAAGAGTTGAAGCTATAATGGCAAACTGGGATTTAAATCAAGCTCTAAAATGCTTTGGTCATTTCATATCAAACCATAGAAATAAACACCAAGTGTTTGAGCCTTACCTTCGGATTTGTCTACTCGAAAAATTAAATCAGAAGGGCGCAAAATCGTTTTACTTCTATAACTCATTAACGTATAGCGCGAACTGAGTGAGCCGTTGTCAGGATGCACTGCCTGTGCATAGGTAGCGATTGGGTTCAAAAACATCGCCGTTTCTCGTTTGGTTTCTGTTATAATTGGGTGACCATCATTGCCTATTGACTCTAATTGTCTACATCTCCCCTTCTTGTCATATCTTCAAAATGTATTTGTCAATTTTTTGTGCCGATCGACTCAGAATGCTCGTATTGTAATTCAATTTTTTAATATTATTCTCGTTTAAAAATAAAATTATATCTGTTCGGTAGGTTATAATTTTTTTTAAAAAGCAGTGACCAAAAATTAACTAAAAAGTGACTAAAAATTAAATCCTTAAAATGTTGAAAACTTTCTCTGATCAATCAGATTTTATGCAACATAACTTCTAATCGATTCAGATAACAATATTTCAAGAATGTTTTGATTATTTATTAAAACAATTGATTATAATATTGCCTGGATATTCTATTATTTAGTCACTTATTCCATTAGAGTTATTTTGGATGTATTTTATGAATTCAATTTGAAAACAAATAATAATGAACTCAAAGAAGTCAAGTATTCAACGACCAATATACTTTTATTAGAAAATTCTTAAATGGACGGAAACATTTGCATACATTACTACATTATCAGTCAAAGGTCTAATACTAATATTTTGTGAGTTGAAAAATACACAAAAGAATCAAAATTTGGAAGTTTGAGAAAGTCTTAATTGTAAAAAAGAGCTCTCGATAATAGCAACATCAGTAATATTTTAAATAAAATACTTTTGTGATTTTTCCTCATATTTAACTTTATTGGTGACCGGTTAATCTTTTAAGCATTACCTTCGTTTGATAATTCCAACATAACATGTTGGCGAAACCGGTCACCAATAAAATTAAATATGTAAAAAAATATCAAAAGTATTTTATTTAAAATATAAAAATGGAATTAAGAATCTAATCATTGATTGCATCAACGCAGCTAAGTGGCACCTAAGCTGCTCGCTCAGTCTGTGATTTTTACATTTGAAAAATTGATGGAATTCTTGGATTCTCTGTCATGGATTCTTGTATTCTCAACATCAGCCACCCTTTATTTAAACAACACAACTATTTATCATAAATGTACAGTACAGAATGGCAATGATAAAAACTCCAAAATTCAAAGAGAGGACCCTTAATTATCAATGCACATATACAGGACTAGGGCAGGACAGATTACAATGTCAATTCACTCCCACCATGTAGTACTGAAAGTATTTCATTATGACTTAAAAGAAAAAATATCTATAGCGCAATAATATGTCATCATGACACTAGGTTTGGGAACCTTTCTTTTAGGTCTCTCCGATGAGCTTCCCCATCTATCACAAGCTTTATCTTTTCCATATCACGTTTTTCAATCATTACACATCTACGCAAAATCCTTGTAGAGCATTAACACATTGTGATCGGGAGACGCATAAATGCGTTCCTCGCTGCCTGGCGGTAGAGGACGGGAGACGCATAAATGCGTTCCTCGCTGCCTGGCGGTAGAGGACGGGAGACGCATTTATGCGTTCTGCATAGACTGGCGGTGGTGTACGGGAAACGGATGAACGCTCGCTTTACCCGAGCAGTTACCGGTGCCGTATCTTTTGCCAGCTGTTGACAAACATTAGACACAAACAAATATCGAAGTATTTGAAACCATGGTCATAAAAAATAACGGTAAACTATACCAACAGAACACAATAGTTATTACTGCAAACTAAATAAACAGAGACTCTCTCCCTTATTTCAGTGACACTGTGATACTATTTTCGTCATACTATCATACGTTGACGCATTATTAGGTTGTTTTGTTTCTGATTAGATCTAATAAAAATTTACAAAAAGTATTGTGATTTTTTATAACAATGTAATTTTGATCGTAAAAGTGTGTTTTTCACTTTCCATTTCATTTATTGTATAGTAATTTTGTGTACAAAGCATGTATGTATAATAAATAAATAAAGCAATTATTTTAGATTAAGACACTAAAAGTTTTTTTGAAAAATACCCAATAGTTCGAAAGATATGGCTATTTTACAGAAACTGTAATTTGAGACGTATATATCCAAAAAACCCCCGATCTCAGCCCCTAGGTGACAAAAAAATCACCCGATCACAATGTGTTAACATCCTGTGTCAAGATAATCCTCCCTGCCTTTTCAATGAGTTTTCTCATTCCTGTGTTGAAGTAAAAACTGCAAATAGGCCCTTCATTTAAAATAACCCTGCCCTTCCTGTATCAAGATCAGCTACTTTTTTCCCACTAAGCTTTCATATTAAAAACTCTTCTGGAGGGTACCTCCCCTCACCTGACCATTTTCATCTTAATATTAATCTTTCCTGAATAACCAACTACTTTATCCTTCCATTCAGCTTTGACATCAAAAATTCTACCCGTTTTGTGTTTGAGGTCACTTTCATCATCTTCTTGTAAAAGTTTCACATAAACTTTTCCCAGGTTGAGATCAGCCTTATCAATCCAGATTATCAGTCCTCTGGCTTTAATGACGATATGTAGATATTGAGATCCACACATGAGAGACCTCACTCACGCGGCGACCTTGTTCTCATGAGCGGTCCTCTGATGACGGTTGCGGTGGTCAGTGCGCCCAAACTTTACTCCGCAATACTTGCAAGCGTGCTTTTTCTCTTTAGTGTGAGACAGCAGGTGAGTTGTGAGAGCTCTGTAATGCAATATTTGAATTTAATTTTTTTACACATGGATCAGTGGCTAGCACGCTTGCTTAAGGGACGTGAAAAGTGTTCAGATAAAAAAGTGAAGATAAAAAAATTTCCAGGTTCAAAGATAAAGAGAACCCTTAGAAAAAAAAAATATCTCTAATGCAGGTTTTTTGTAATTACCCTGTTTACAAAGTAATTTTCGAAGACGTATCCATTATGAGTCGCAAGTAGCATCTCCTATTCTTACTTTTCGTTTCAGGATTATCAAAGCTAGGATATCTCTCACTCATGAATTACACTTAAAAAATATATCTTAAACACTCTTAAAGTTGATAAAATATCCTCCTTGGTGAATGGAAAAACACCATGACACTTCTTTAAGTTTATGTTCATTAAAAATGCTTGTAGTTTTGTCAGAAACTTGACAAAACGGGTCATTGTGAATTAGTTGATGAGAACACTTGGTGTATCTCACCCTTTGTTGACAAATGCCTTGATGCAGTGCGGACACTGCGCCGGCCGCAACCCTTCGTGGCGCCGGATGTGGTTCCTCAGGCCCGAGGAGGATGCGAACGCCTTCTCGCACTCCTGGCACTTGTAGTTCTTCTCTTTTGTGTGGCATCTACAAGTAATAGTCAAACTACAATAAACAAAAAAATAATTGATCACATCGCCTCTACGAAGTAATATTAAAAATTCCCTGAACATAGACAGGATCCAAACACATACCTACTGAATATTGCAATGAGAACTTGATGAGAACATTTATTGTTTATTTATAATGTGAAACCAATTAACTTAATTAATTATTATATTACTTGTATTTTAAAGTCAATTTTTCTTTTAATAAAAATCATTTGAATTTCTACTAACACATTGTATGCGGGGTACATATTAAGTCGCTTTTAGTTGACTTAACATGGGTCGCATAGATTAGAGCGCGGGTCTCATAAAAATATGCTTTTGATAGACTGGCGGTAAAATGCGGGTCGCTTGTAAATATACATCTGTACGAACTAGCGTACTGTTTGTATGGCGTCACTAAGGTCGGAACTACCCAGGTAAAAAGAGCAATGGGGTAGTTTTTGGTTAGCGACACATTTGTTGCGTTGAGAAAACGGTACATACCTGAACGGTACGTACCTGACCTTACTAGCGGTCGTATGTTTCTCCAAGGTTGGTTTTACATTATAATTTACATATTTTGTTTGAAAATTTTGCGTAAAAATTATATTGTGTTTGTGATTGTGAAAAAATCCTAAAAACTTTTTTTTTGTGCCTTTTATATCAGACGGACGCTCCACGCATAGGTCCGCGGCGCAAGTCGCCCGCATACAATGTGTTAAGTGTGACTCTATTGAATATTTCAAGAGTGTACGGGACGACGGCCGCTAGTTTATTAAATATATTTGCGTGCAGTTTGCCGTCCGTACGGAGGCATGAGTCACGACGCGTCGGCTTCCCGTCCGATGAGTCACGCACGCAAATACAGGTTGAGAACCAGCGATGTGGCCGGAGTGGCCGCATCTGGCGACCCACGAGCCCCCGTCTTTGTATGGACGGCCCAGACGCGCCGCGCTTGAGGATCGTCGGGGTGTTTTGACCGACGGTCGCCAGGTACCTGCGAGGGCTCGCGCGGCGCCTTTTGTGAGAATTACTTGTACATAAATATGCTTGTTTATGAATAAAGAGTCAGTGTGAAAAATGTAGCGTTTCATTGACCACCTCTCTGTTCCCGAAATCTCCAGCTTTAAAGTCTTGCTTTGCCAGTGCCTTGTGGTAACAGTTCAAATGTACGTCCGGTACAAAGAGAGTATAAATAAACTAGTAGTTTATTTATAAGTAAATAGCAACAAGACTGTTTAACTACTTTATAATCGTGTTTTTAGTTCGCCCCTTTATCGGTAAGCGAACGCCTTAACCACTGGCCATCAAGGCAGCACGACTCACCTGAGGTGAACTTCTAAGGGGTGTGCACTGAAGAACCCCTTGGAACAGTACTGGCAGATGTGTGTCTTCTCTCCCTCGTGCACTCGTCTCCTGCAACAGGAACAAAAAGAAATCATAAATCAAAACCAAGATTTTAATAATTATTCTCTAATAAAAATACCTTTTCCTCTCTTAACACTTTGTGATCGGGTGATTTTTTTGTCACCTACGGGCTGAGATCGGGGGTTTTTAAAATATTTTTTAATACGTCTCAAATTACAGTTTCTGTAAAATAGCCATATCTTTCGAACTATTGGGTATTTTTCAAAAAAACTTATAGTGTCTTAATCTAAAATAATTGCTTTATTTATTTATTATACATACATGTTTTGTACACAAAATTACACACATTTTGTATAAATAAATTGACGGCATCCGCTACACTATCTGGAATATTTTCGGTATTTATTCCTGGTTGTCCCAAAAACTCTTCCAAGACCGATGGATTGTCTGCCGATGACCATTCTTCGATATCATCAGAATCTGAGCTAGATGTACTTGAAATTCTCCTACGGGAAAAAGTCGTAGGGAGAGGGACATCTTCACTAGAATCGTCACTCTCGTTATCGAAACAATCTTCAATGTCGCTTTCGCACGAATAATTGGACAAATTGTCAGCATAAAATTCATCACTATCATGGGTATCGTGTTCCATGTTCACTGGGTTATTATAATAAAATTATCTTTATCAGTTCACTCCCACTTCCAAAAATTAAAACCACTTTAAAAACAAAAACAAAAAATATTATTGTTTCAGTTCGACAAATCTTATGTTTTTTTACCAACACACAACATTTGGGATTTTTGCGCAAAACTTTAAATAATTTTTGAATAAAAAATATTCTACAAAAGCACTATGAATTCAGGAATACGAAATTGACACGTCTTAACGAAAATAGTATCACAGTGTCACTGAAATAAGGGAGAGAGTCTCTGTATATTTAGTTTGCAGTAATAACTATTGTGTTCTGTTGTGTATAGTTTACCGTTATTTTTTATGACCATGGTCTCAAATAGTTCGTTATTTGTTTGTGTCATCAAGTGGTCGAATGTTTGTGAACAGCTGGCAAAAGATACGGTACCGGTACCTGCTCGGGTAAAGCAAGCGTTTATTCGTTTGCCGTACCCCACCGCCAGTCTATGCAAAACGCATAAATGCGTCTCCCGACTCCTAGCGTCAAGCTGCGAGGAACGCATTTATGCGGCTCCCGATCACAAAGTGTTAAGTGAAAAAAATTATTATACTAACCTGTGATAGTTGAGGAAAGCTTTGGCTCTGAAGGCCTTGCCGCAAGCCAGGCATGGAAAAGGCTTCTCATCGGTGTGGACGATGAGATGATCCTTGAGCAGTGCCGCGGTGTAGAAGGTGCGATCACACACGGCACAGACAAAAGGTTTCGGTTTGTCTGAGTGCTTGAAACGAATGTGCTCATATAAGCTCCTGTAGTCTGGAATGGCAACACGATTATAACAGAAACGAGTCGCTGACATCTCTTAGTCACTTTCCCTAAAGTAATTAGGTTCGCAGGAGCCTGGAATTCAGTGATTTGGTAGTGCACACAACCAGAAAAGCAGTTAATCCCTTATAAGAGTTTAAAAACAACTAAAACAAAATATATAATTTTATAACTTACAAATGAAAAATGTAGTGAAATATTATAGAAAGACTTGAACATTGAATGTACCATACATGACATTCTAAAATCTATTGTTGATTGCTTTTAAAAGGAATTCACTGCTTGTCTGTTCATATTAAACAACAGGAAATCAGTACCAGAAAAAAAACTTTTACAGAAGTTCAGAAAGGTATACAAATGGTTTGAGCAATTGCATAACTCGTTACATCAGCATCTGTCACAAGGAATCTGTAATCAGAGCTGCACTCAGCTGAAGATAACAAAAATAAATATTTTTGGTATGGACATTCATCCGTACGGTTAACAACCTATTTGGCCTCACTTTGTAGGTTTAGTAGAGAATATTAGTACTGGCATTGCACATGCACATTGCACAGTACAAATTGTATTAGGGGGCCTCATTATTCAAGATATCAAAAAACAAACCTTTAAGAAAGAACACAATAGATGAAATTGAATCATATTTTAAATAAAATACATTTGTGATTTTTCCACGTGTTTAATTTTATTGGTGACTGATTTTGCCAACCTTTGATGTTGGCATTATTTTCGTTTGGTCACCAATAAAGCTAAACATGTGGAAAAATCGCAAAAGTATTTTATTTAAAGTATTAAAATGGAATTCTACTGAGTACTTTCTGTTAAAAATATTGAATAACTTACCTTTTTTGCAAATTGCACAGTGATATCGAACACCGAGATGGGTGATTCTGCGATGCTTGCCAAGGGAGGCGGAATTCATAAACGTACGAGGACAGTCACCACAGGGGATTCTTTTACGCTGGGTATCATGGCGCGCCATGTGGATGCGGAGGTTCTTAACCACGGCCCCGCACAGATCGCACACTTTCAGACTTTTCTTTTGCTCCACAGTCAGAATTGTTTTCCTCCGCCTGCGCTTTATCTTTTCATTGCCATTTGACTCCATTATTTTTTTGCGAACCGGATTCCATTTTTTACTAAGGATTATTTTCTTTTTTACTATAAGAGTATCTGAAAATGCATCATTTTATTTATAAAGTCATCGAATAAAATTGACAGGTTGAATACCTGAATTCGTTAGTGTATAACAGCATTCTTATTACCGATGATTATTATTTATAATTAAACAATGTTTTTTTTTTTTTGCGAAAAAAGAATTTTAAAGGTAACGTTTGCTATTGGTACATACAATTCTATGCTAGTTCATAACTGCCAAGCATTTATGGAGTGACCAAATAAATAAAGACCTTCATCATCCTTATTGGAATTGCTTTCTTTTGTTGACACACCCTTCAGGCTCTCAAGAGCCATCAGTGGCGTATCGTCATCACTGTCATCGTGTGTCGATTTCTCATGGATCTCTACAGTTTGTTCTGTGTCTTCCCCTCTGGATTCTTCTGCGACCCACTCCTCTTCTACCTTGAGCGGCTCTGCCCATTCCTCTAAAGTCCCTTCGTTTTCCTCCTTCAAATTAACTAAAAACTCATTTTTAATGTCCACACTCAACTCTAGCGTACCATACCCCGGAAAGCAAGCAGAATCATTCCTTACGGCTCCGCTAAGTAAAGTATTATGCGACTTTTCAGCTAACTTCTTGAGTTTATATGCAGAATGCACTTTCGAGTAACATCTCCGACAAATGTTTTGCGGCAGACCATCGTCTCGGCAAATCTATAATTTCACTACATGTAAAGATGTTTACAGATAAATATATTAAAATTAAATGCAAAAAAAATATCATACCGAAATTGAAAACAATGCCGACATCATCATGTGGCAGAGAATCTTGGAAGCATTGACAGTTCGTTTAGATGTAAAAATATTGCTCACTCCACAGTTATCCAAACAAATTCTACAAGTGATGTTAACCTCTACGTCCATTTTAATAATTAGTTGTTCAAATAAAAACTATGATATCGCATCTGAAAACAGCGAGACATGCATCGAACAAGTCCGTTGACAGCGACAGCTTCAGTGCCGCCAGCACTCTAATTTATTTCCCCAGGGTTTATTTGAATGAAAGATTTCAATCGTCTTACAAAAAAAATATTTTAAGCGATGCATAATTGTGTAATACTGCTCCAGCTCTTTTCACCCTGAAATCTGTCGCCTTATGAATCAAAATGTTTGATACAAAAAAATCTGATTCATCAGATAACAACAAGTTGATCGATCATTGTTTTTGCGTCGTAATGACTATCTGATGCACAACAAACTATTAATAATGTGAAATTTTATTTTGTAACGTAAAAAAAGCTTTGGTAATAAATACTACTCATTAAATTATTGCATTACATTCTCTGATCTGATTGGTCATACGTTTACGCGTTGAAACTTCTAACTCATCTAACAATAACAAAACCTCTGACTAAGGTAGGATAAATGTTTTTTTTTTTTCGTAAAAATCTCTAAAAACTACTTTATTTTAAAATTGAATTGAATTTGCATTGAAAGTCTTGTCATTTTCTCGTAATTCTTGCAGCCTTCAGTCAGCAGCTTTAAATTATTAACATTCTCACGCGTAAATAAATGGAAATAATTAATTACTAATGAATTATAATTAAATGGATATTTAAGTTCAAGACAAGGTTTTGTAGATCAGTTCTTTTATGCAGATAGAGTTGCTGGGGGCTTACGTTACTTACTGTGAAAAACTTACCATCACATATTTAATTTAACTTGCTTCCTTGCCAATTTTATCAAAAGATAATCAGTCTCATACTGACTGACTACATTCTTATTGTTTGATTTTTTCCAGGAACACATAATATATCTTAGCTACATCGTGGTCTTGTGGTTAGATGTTTGTTTGTCAACAATGTAGTAGGGTTTTGAATAGAGCAATGATTTTTTTATAATTTCTGAAAAACGTAATATCTTTTGGTAAAAGGGACTTTTGTGATTTTCCTGTACACAAGAACAATGCCAGAGACGAGTGCAATTGCCTCTTACCACTTGCTTAGCTGCTTCTTTCTCTCGAGACATTTTGCTATTACATTATTTTATTCGGATAATCTGAGCTTGTCGTGTAGTAAAAATAAAAAAGATGACAGTTTAAAAGTGTCAGAAATAGACTTTATTTTCATTTGACATGTTAATATAAAAACAAGTAAATAGTGGATGTTTGCTTCAAAATTGTAACAATGTCATGATAATAATTTACATGCATCAATAAAGTTGCTCTTACAAAATATTTGAAACAATATAAACTAATCTCCTTCAGGAAGACTCCCTGCTCCTCCCGAGTCGCCGGGCCCGGGCGTCATGGCCACGAGTCAAGAATTCAAGTCATAAATTAATATCTCTCTAGTCATTACGCAACCCGGACTAACTCACTTAATCCCCTGCTCCATCACCAGCTCAATGCCATCCCATTCACAGAGTTGACAATCTCTAACATTACACGAAAGCCAGGGCTTCCGATTAGACCCTTTGTACTCGAAAACATCACTGTAGTGTCACAATGATCAATTAAAGATAGTTTTAATTATAGAATGAAATTACAATTTTAATAGCAAGAACTAATCATTTGTCATAATCACTTGGTATTCAACTGCATGATTCATATTTTATTTTGATATAATCCTTTTCTTCTCTAAAGATATTACTATTTTCGTAGGATAATAAATATGACCATTTTGTTCTCCTTCTAAGATAGAGAAAATCAATTAGAAATATGAATTATTAAAATTGATTGAAGGAATACACTTTCTTTCAAATACCTCAATCGTAAGCCATTTCATCCAGATACTTGAGTAATTTTTCCACATGTTAATCAAACTGAGTTTGATTATGCCAACGTGCAAGGTTGGCGAAACTGGTCACCAATAAAAATTAACATGTGGAAAAGTCACTCAAGTATTTTATTCAAAATATAAAATTATTGACATATGTACCTTTTCTTCTCAGTATCGAGGAATGGATGCATTTGAATATAACAACTATGACATGGGTTTAATATATTTACTATCATATGGACTACAAAAATGTCAAATCCTTTTTGGATGATTTGTTTCAGGCTTTGATTCTGCTGCAAGTCAACACAGATTGCATGCAATCATTATTGGTATAGTTTTTTTTTGTCAATATAATTCCACTAATGCTTAAAATCTTTCGAATGTAAAATAATATTGAGCTGGTGACTACATACATATAATAATTTTCTAACATTAATGAACGGTTCATTTAATGAACATTTTAATATAATAAAAATGCTGCATATAAATAATATAAACAAACAAGAAATAAATGGGCAGTTTTGCAAGTCGTCTGTAAAAAACAGATAATCTGAACAAAATATTCAACATCATCTTGGACAAAGTAGAAATGATATGGTTGTATCAGATTATGATGTACAGACAAACAGCACACATCAAACATCTTGCAGAGCAGAGGGCCCACGGAGTACTACACTCTGGCGAGGCCGCATAATTAACAGGGAATTGCATAGTGATCTATTTACAAAGATGAGAGATAGGCATTAAGGCATTATAATGAGACTGACATTAGTGGACAAATCTACCAAATATACTTTATTATATCTAAAAACTGTAAAAATATCATACAAACAAAACATTAAGAAGATTGATTACTACCTATTTAGATATAACTTGATGTAATTTTCAAAAATCAAGGAATGTAATCATCAGACCTCAATGCTAACAATCTCTAAACAGTTATTGTGTAAGTGTAGTTTTTTTGTAATATTTATAAAATAAGATTTAAATGTTACAAGATATTTAATATAAAAAATAGAGTACTCTTCAAAAATCAAAAATAATTTAATTTTAACTACACTACATACATAAAATCTACATACAGAGTTCAAAGAAATACTGCAGAATGGTGAGTGAGATCAGCCACCCAAAGGAACTCTCTGGGAGCAGGATGGGAAAATGTTTCCTAGCATGCAGCAGATGCAATAACACCACAATTAGAAGTAATTATTCCATTTGTTGTTTCACTCACTCACGCGGTTGCATCTCATTTAAAGTAAAATATAAACCACATTTTATTCATTATTATTTCATAGTATTTAAAATGTAAATATTGCATAAACGTATTGCCATAATTTAGATGTTTCAAAAAGAAGATTGAATTTCAAAATCGGTTTGACATGATCTTAAGATTTACCTATTTTTCATTGATGGAATTAATTTTGTATGTGCAACATTTTCATTAATTACTCGAGAATAAACGAGTAATTTAATAAGATACATTTGAAAAATCATATCGATTGAGTTGTCTGTCAGTGTATTGATAATTGGAAAAGCAAATTGTTGTAATAAATACCGTTAGCATTAGATATTAGCTAATGTCGATAGTCAAATCTACTTTGTATAGTAAAATTATAAAAATTCTTGTAAAAAAAATTAAATTTCCAATAATTAATACTACTAAACTCATCGACGCATCACATAAAAAGCGTGTCCAAAAAACGCAAGGAGGCTGCCGTTCGTATAAAAATAATATTTGTCCTTTATAAAATATTTAAACAATGCATACAAATCTAATGTAATTAAATGCCAAACATACAACTTACATGATTACAATCTACAAACGGGACAATAAGGCAGAGCGATTATATAAAATTACATATAAAACGTACAAAAGCTACCAAGGCAGGGGTGTTGCGGGGACTTCGTTTGTCACCAGCTTTATTTAATCTCTTTATATATGACGTGACAGGCATGGTCTCCCGCTCTACTCCGCAATCCGACACCGTAAGACAGTGAAGAGTCGCTAGGGGGTTGGGATACACACCAGGACCTAGCGGGTTTCAGTGACGGTGATGGTCTCCGTCTCCGAATCTTCGAGGCGCGCCAGGGGAGCAGCCAGGGGGCTACGGCTGCGCTCAAACATCTCCAGGATGGTCTTGGGGTCTGTTCCCGCCGGCACTGTCACCGTGCTAGTCTGAAAATGATCAAATTTATCAATATCTGTCTTACAATTATTAATTTATACAAAAAAAACCTTTGAGTATTAACAAAGCAAGTCAATTGCTTTGGTAAGTCATCAGTGAAATCAATTTTCCTCGAAATACACACTTTCTGATGGTAAAATCATTTATTCAGATGCAATTATGGTAATGACCTGAAAAGGACTGAAAAGATTATTTTATCTGATATATAAAATATTTTGAAAGTAAAATTTAAGACCCATCAACTAATTAACAATCAAAATTTATATTTATGAACAGTGCTCGATGATGAAATCAAAATCAAAAAAGATTTCAATAAACTCCACAGGCTATGTCTGATTATTCCAGTAAAATGATAAATCAAATTATATAATATGCATCGTACAAGATTTATTCATATTATATGGAAGCCAATACATGGAATTTTTATGATGTAAATTAAAATATTCATAGTTATCACTCTAGGAAATATTATTTAATCACAAGTTTTACTTATACATGGATTATTTGACAAAACAACACATGGAAAACAGTGAAGGGAACTACAAACAAGCAAACTAAATTTACTGCATTACATAAAAAGACACAAAAACACACCGTAAAAAGTATGTACAAACGCTTCCAACACATCTTACATGTTGAGTAGGTAAGTTATATCACAAAAGCCTGTGCCCTGATCAGATTTCATGATAACATGAAAAATAAATAAAATAATAAGAAATAAAAATATACCTCGACACGAGTGATCTGGCCCTCCTCTCTGCTGTGCTCTAAGACTACAAACAAAAAGACAAGCAGCAGATCAACATCACGAGAAAGCAACAAGGAATGTGTCATGTGCATATGTGACAACGTTTGCAGCCAGACACTTGTACCCCACTTAAACTTTTACAATTATATAATAAAGTGATTCTATGTCAATAAAGCACCGTAAAGTTCCACTTGGTTCTCACGCAATATCCTTACGGCTCCAGCATGCCAATCCTTGTGGATAAACCATTGGGCTATTATTAGCCCAATGGTTTATAACCCGTGATCTAGGTGCACATGTGTGAAATATTGTTTGTTTTATTTTGAATTGGTTAGAGAAATAAAATGTCTAAATTAACAGTTTTTAAAATAGAAAGCAGTTTGAAATATCTCTCGCGCTGCAAATGTATGAAAGCTTTAGCTAGTAAGGTGGCTGTATGAGACTGCAGTGTGGGGACGTGGGTGAGGGGTTGTTAAAACAATTAATTTTTAAACCAATTAGAACATTAACTCACACCAGATCCTGTACATTCATACTTCTAAAATTCACAACTAGATATACCAATGAACACTGTAAATACCTTATAAATGTTTAAATAAATAATTAAGGAATCAATATTTTTGACAAAGAGTACTTGGTGGAATTCCATTTTAATATTTTAAATAAAATACTAAAGTGATTTTTCCAGATGTTGATTTTATTGGTGGCCGGTTTCGCCAACCTTTCACATTGGCATTATCAAACTGAGTCAGTTTGATAATGCCAACATGAAAGGTTGGCGAAACCGGTCACCAATAGAAATTACTCAAGTATTTTATATAAAATATTAAAAAATAATTGAAGCTATTGTACATTTTATGAATTCAAAATTGAAATACACCATGTTTCAAAAATATACAAATACTAAATTTTAAAAAAATATATTTTCAAGGTAATTCACAGCTTTTCATATTGCATGGATTTCACACAGCTGCAATCATCAACACATACATTTTGACTAATGTAATAAATCTTTTATTTAGGTTTTGATGAAAATTTTTAACAATTATTTTAAGTTCCTATTTTTAATGTACACACATGAGATGTGAACCCACACTCCTGCCAATTGTGGTCTATAGACACAACCCATCACCTACAGTGGGTGTACCCAGGATGCAATCGCTGGGAGTTGAGATCTGATCCCATTTGGGCCTTATTTAATTTTTTAGCTTCTTTTTAAAGAAAAAACAATATACTTTTGTGAATAAAATTAATTTACTATGATACTGATAGCTGGCTATCCATACATTCTTTGATTAAAAGATTTTTTTTGTATTTTTTGTTACAAAAAATTAAAACTCATGCATGGACATTGTCTGATTGTGATAATATAAACAATGAAAGTAAGTGGGGTTAGCAGACAAAATTCAAATATGAAATTTTCAAAAAGGATTTATCAAAATTTTTATTTTTAAATAATACAAATGGTTCTGTTTAATTTGAATTAAATCTGCACGATTTTATAAATCTCAAACTTGTATCGAAATAAAAAAAAAACATATATACTCTATGACACATACCATCCAATTTTTTTTTACCGTGCACTATTCCTTAACAAGCTATCACCAGAACATTCAATCAACTAACACTAATCACCAGTTTCTGAAAGGCTAGCGGTCTTTAACACGTTGACTGCCAATAGGATTTTCGTAAAATGTCCAAAAATTGTTTTCACGTTTTTAGATTGAATTTAATATAATGTAATATGGGTCGAAATACAATTATTTCATTTGTTTTGAGATATTTTTATCGGCAATATTGAAGGAAGATAGAAGAGGGCCGTGCCAGCCATGTTCAATAGTAGTTTAATACAGGGCGCATGGCCGACGGGCAATCCAAATGCCAAACTAAAGTCAGGTATGTCGTCGCTATGTGTCGGCCACCGGTGGCCGACGCGGCCCAATTGGAATACCTCCCGACACAGCAGTGAACGTGCTAAAATAATCAACAATCTATTCAACATATCACAAGCGTTTTATGACATGTATTTTATGTATTTGTATTTTATTATGTAATTAATAAGTCCTTAAACTGTATGATGTACACCCATACCTCGCTATACGGCCTTTTGCTATAACGGCCCTTTTCAATAAAGGCACGTTTCGATTATCGGCCTAAAATGTTTCGCTATAACAGCCAAAAAAACTTTTTTTTGATGTTATTTTGTTTACAAGCGTTATTCAGTGTGTGCTCATAGAGCGGCCGGATTAGACTTGTCTGTGAGTGTTTTATGTACATATTTATTACTGATTGTTACACATTAACTGGAAAAATTGGAAATAATTAGGGACATTTTTGGTACGTAAATACATATGTATGTATGTACAAATTAAAAAATTTTAATGTGTATTTTTTTATTAAACTTATTTTAACTATTGATTATATGGATTGAGGACAATAACAAACGGAGAATGCCAATGAGTCAAATGATTATCCAGGAAAAAGCTTTAAGTATTTTCGAAAATTTGAAGAATGGAGATACCGATGAATCTGTAGCAGCATGATGAAGCAGCTAGCGCCGATGAGGCCGCATTTAAGGAATATCCCAACATTTTAAAGGGAATTATTGAAAGAGGTGGTTAAAAACCTGAACAAGTGTTTAACGTAGACGAAACAGGGCTTTATTGAAAGCGAATGTCTGATGGCACGTACATTTCAAAAACCGAAAAATCTGCGCCTGGTTATAAGGTGTCTAAAGAACGATTAACTTTGCTACTTGGTGCAAATGCCGCGGGTGATTTTAACCATTTTGACCACTTTTAATATATTTGTCCGAAAATCCAAGGCCTCTTAAAGGACTAAATAAAATTAATTACCCGTCATATGGAAATCCAACAAGAAAGCTTGGATGACTAAAGCTACTTTTGAGGATTGGTTCAAAAATAACTTTTGTACAGAAGTGAAAAAATATTTGCGAGACAATAACTTAACCAGCAAGGCTTTGCTAATTTTGGATAATTCACCAGGGCATCCTACTAATTTATCCAAGCTATCTGAAGATGTCATGATTGAGTACTTTCCGAAAAATATAACAGCTCTGATCCAACCAATGGATCAGGGTGCAATAGCCACTTTTAAAGAATATTACCTGAGCCGAACTCCGACAACTTATAAGGGAAACCGATGGTAAAGCTTCAATTAAATTATTTTGGAAAAACTATAACATCAAGGATGCTGTTGACAGCATCAGTGAATCATGGAAGGAATTAAAATTGACAACAATGAACCATGTTTGGAAAAAAATATGGCCAGAATGTGTAAAAAGTGTTACATATTTATCAATTTGGAACCGATCCCATTGAATTTGTATTAGAATAATTGATTCCTTATACGGCTTTTCGCTTTGCGGCCAAGTTTCGTGGAACGTATCTAGGCCGTAAAGCGAGGTATGGGTGTATTTGATAGTTTGTCAAATATTAATTTGACGAAACAACCTTTCAGCAACCGGGAGTGAAAACTAAACTACTTTTCTAAATATACATTTCTAGTGACCAAGTCAAAAATATCAACAATATAAGAAAACCAACAAGTCAAAATATATTTTCACAAATCAGAGAGAATATTTAATTGCTGCTCTTTTCACCTTCTTATACTACAATAAAAATTGAGATCAGAAAACCGCATAAAGTTTTTTATAGCTGTAAATGTATCGATGTATTATAAGCATTCAATGAAAAGATAAAGAAATTAGTAACTAATATCGCTATCTTAACTCGATCACATCTGTTTGTAAGTCTAAAATTTAAACTCTAAAACTCATTGCACTTCAGCATCAGTTTGGAGAAAACCTCGTGCACATCAAATAGAATCATTATCTGCATGACACAATGTGTCAACACACACACGTTTTTCAATACAAATGGCATATTAGATGGCATATGGCATATGGTTATACGGAATATATTAAAAAGTTAATAATTATTAACAATATTTTAAAATACTTTTAGTCAGAAAGTGAGGGTTGATATGGGACATGGACAAAACAAAAACCATTACGCATGTAAGGCAATATGTATGGATGCCCCACGCAGGTACCATCGGTCACAACAGCTCAGCGGTTCCTGATCATACATGGCTAGAGGGATTATTATACTAACATGTTCCTTCTTAGATTTCAAGATGAAAATATTTTACGTGACATGATCTTTATATTGATATTAAAAGCTGTATGCAAAGATTTATGAAAATGTGCATCAAGATTCCATGTGAAAAATTTAATCTTAAAATTTAATTTGATCTCGAATCCTGAAGCTGTGTATTTAAATGAGTATGAAATATTGACTGGAGATTAGAAGCTCAGCTGTCATGGAAATCTCTCATCGCAATCAAGCCTATTGTGAAATCAAAAATTGGCACTTGTGGACCCTCAGCAAGATCTATGAAGTGCCTTTTAAAATTTTTTATCTATTGAGAAGAGGAGTTGTTCCATTCCTAAAGAGTGTATCGAGGCTACTCACTGTTTTCGGTGGTGGTAGCAGTGGAGTGGTGGGAGGAGGTGGTGGTGGAGGCCTCAGTGTTGGGGGTGCCGGAGTTGTTGAGGGTGGTGAGCGTTGTGGTTTTCACAATCACTGAGCTCTGGTTCACTGAAGACGTCTGCCAACAAAATCACATGCTTTTTAACACAATACTATAGCTTAATTTTTAATATTATATTTCAAGAGATTTTTCCACATGTTTAAATTTGTTAGGGTTTCACCAACCTTTCACATTGAGCACGAAAAGTTGGCGAAACCCGTAAATAAAACCAATAAATTCTATTCATTAATTCGTCAGTTAATTTATCAACAATCAACTCTTTCATTCACATCAGTTGATTTTTGCTAATAATCGATTTTTCTACCAGTCCAATGACAGACGGACAAGTAGAATGGATTATGTTATCTTGATTTAATATGAAGCACATTCAAAGGCAAACTGAGTAGTATTTGATTTAAAATATTAAAATATAATTCCACCAAGTACTCTCAGTCAAAAATATTGATTAAGCCTAATTTTTATCAAAGATTGAATAAACTCAAAGTAAAAATTAATTGGTTTATTACAGCACATAACAGTTATATCAACATAACCGCATCCATTAAATATCTATCAACTTTACATATTATTTATAAAATACAGAGTTAGGAATTATTTTATTTAACTGTCTAAATTTTTTAATTTCTGAATTTTTACAAAAGGGAATTATCTTATTGTCAGGTTGTCAGTTTGAATAAAGTCACACTTTGAAGGCAATTATTGTTGTAAGCATGTCAAACGCCAAAAACAACCATTGAAATATATATTTCAAGAAAACCCTTAATACTCTTAAAATATTACTACGATTTACTACACCAAAAATAATAATTAAAATTACAGAGAAGGTGGATGTGAGTGCTCGCGAGGCCCCCCAAACCTGAACATCACATGGTATAGAGACAAAGTAGATCCCAGAAACAGTACCTGCAGGTTGATTGTTCCAAGGCGGTTAGCCAGGTTTTCGGGACTGCTGGCTCCACTGCGGTTGTTGGCCAGAGCCATGAAGTGATCCTTCACGCTGTCTACCGTGATGTCTCCGATGCTCTGCGATGACACGGTTACATTGTGCTGATTGTCTTCTATCGCCCCGTTTTCGTGAATATCTCCTACCTGAAATTCATCGAAAAATAAAAACAATTATAACAATATTTTAAGATTACTAATGTTTTATTTAACTAAGCCATTTGTACAATAGCTTTTTGAAATATAACTATCTTATTCCACTGACATGATTCGACATACACTAAATGAAGTGACAAAAAAAGTACTGAGTGATAAAAGTACTACATGCTTATGAAAGCTGACAGGTGACAACTTTGTGATAACATACTGTATATACAGGATGTTTTTTATAGAGGTATAGAACTTTAAGTTGGCAACACTGTTTTAACTGGCGGCCATTTTGTCAGCTATCAAGGGATTTATGTTTAGTTTGGTTTGGCATTTCAACATGAATAGACTGACGCCTGAACAACGCTTTCAAATTGTGCAAATTTATTTTGGAAATCATGGTTCTGTTCGAAAAACGTATCGCGCACTACATCCATTTTATGGTCAACATAATCGTCCATCAGAGCAATTAATTCGATTAACTATGGAACGTTTTCGCACCACGTTTCCTCTAAATGATAATACGCATCCACAGAGACGTCGTACAGTGCGCACAGAAGAAGTCATTGCTGCTGTAGAGCGTAGCGTAGAGGAAGACCCGAATCGGAATCGGATTTTGCGGAAAGATCTTGGTTTGCGTGCTTACAAAATCCAACTCGTGCAAGAATTGAAGCCACACGATCACCTAGCAAGGCGCAGATTTGGTGAATGGGCCCAAAACAAGATTGCCGTTGATCCCGATTTTCATAAGCGAATTTTGTTTAGCGATGAAGCTCACTTTTGGTTGAATGGATACGTCAATAAACAAAACTGCCGTATTTGGAGTGATGATAATCCTCAAGTGTATGTTGAGACACCGTTACATCCAGAAAAACTGACTGTTTGGTGTGCTTTATGGGCTGGTGGAATCATTGGTCCGTACTTCTTTAAAGACGATGCTGGTCAGGCCGTTACAGTCAATGGTTACCGCTATAGAGCCATGATAACTGACTTTTTCGTTCATCAATTGAACAACCATGATGTGCAGGAGCTGTGGTTTCAACAAGACGGCGCAACATGTCACACAGCTCGTGCCACAATTGCTTTATTGAAGGAAACGTTTGGTAACCGCATAGTTTCACGTTTCGGACCCGTTAATTGGCCTCCAAGATCGTGCGATTTAACGCCGCTAGACTATTTTCTGTGGGGATATGTGAAGTCGCTAGTCTACGCCGATAAGCCCAAAACGATTGACCACTTGGAGGACAACATTCGCCGCATTATTGCCGATATACGGCCACAAATGTTGGAAAAAGTCATCGAGAATTGGACCTCCAGACTAGACTACTACTACGTCCGAGCCAGCCGTGGCGGTCATATGCCAGAAATCATATTTAAATTATAATGCCAAAAAATTATCTTTCGAATAAAGTTAATTTCATGTCAATTTAAAAAAATTATCTTTGTTTTATTCCATTTCAAAGTTCTATACCTCTATAAAAATCACCCTATATAATGTGTTTCTGGTGATATTGTATTGTTTCTGTTGTATCATGCTTTAGAAAAGGTTTTGTGGTACAAAATGGTACCAAAATCTTAATGTTCTGGTAAAAATAAAGTTTGGAAAAGTCTAGAACATCCTTAGTTATGAATGATAACCTTGTGTTCTCCATTGAGCAGTGGTGATGCAGCTTCCTCGACAGCAGCGGGCTCTGCGGGACGTGCCCATGAGGGCAACGTCAGGTAGCAGCGTGCTCTCGTCACCTACAAAACAAGCAATTCAAGTATACGTGGAACCTGGATCACCGCATGTTTTGCAGCAGAACCAACAGGACTTTTGCTTTGTCTAGGCAGCATATCTTGGTATCTTAAGTGTGAGATGCAGCAGTGATGTTTAACCTACCTTGGTAGCGGAGACAGTGATCCTCTGCAACTCGGAGGAGGAGTGCAGGTACAGGGCCTCACCAAATTTGGAGAAGGTGAGGCTGGAGATCCCACTGAAAAACAGACAAACAGATTTCCTATGAAAGGGGCTGCACTATTGTTGGACTGCGGAGTCACAAGTGGTTCAACGCAGCTGCTGTTGTTACTTTTTACCAATACCGTGCAGTGCTTTATGAGATGGACAGGTTGTGGGGTTAGTGATAGGCTTTCAATCAATGAAGTCAAATGAATATCACAATAACACAAGATTAGATGAAAACAACTTTGATGTTTTAAATAAAAAGGGAAATGTTAATAAGGTCAGTTATCGTTGATCTAGACACCAGGACGTCGTACAATTTTACAGTTAATTTGATTGGTGCTTCCAAACAATGAGGTTCAAAACATATGATAATTACTCAAAATGTGGACTGACCAACAGCATATGGCCATTTTGCCTTTGCACGTTTGCAACGAAATCAACAACAAAAGTTCTCCATTACCAATTCCAAGTTTTGTATCTGCACTGGATAGATTCCATGCTCGGTAACCTTGCATAAGAAGGTTACTCACTTGATGTCCTCCTTGCGGACAGCGGCGGCGTTGAGCTGGCGACGCAGATCAGGCACGCTAAGTACCAGGCAGTCCCCGAGATTGGTAAGGCAGAGCAAGCAACACTCGGAATGACGGACGGTCTTGTTGGTGCCAGCTTCTTGCCAGTTGCAGGAGAAGTTCCCAAAGGCCATCCGCCGCACCTACAGATGCAAGTCACAATCACTGAGATGCACAGGAGGGCGTGCAAGTATTACCTGATCATAAGTAACTGTCGAGTTGTTGTGGAATAATTTCGTATATATAATAAGTGAGTAGTTGTGGAATAATTTCGAAATTTAAGTTCTTGAGTTGCAAAGCCTGCTTTAGAAACATTCATCAACACACATCAGCGACATATTCATTTCAAAAACCTGCCCAACTCAACTTTATAAACACTAACAAAAATTTAGATATTTTCAAAAAATTAAGCCTGGGAACAATTTATATTTTTACAGAATCAAAAAGACTGCTTTGTAACCAGGATACCACAGTCGGTAAGCAACTGCACTAACCACTAGACCGTAGGGTTGAATTTTTTATAAAATTTATGATATATTTGATTTTGAGTTCCGTCAAAACAGCGTACCCGGGCTCCTTCATGGGCTGTGAGCTTGTATTTGCAGTAAGGCTTAAGGGAGGGCAGGGAAAAAATCTTGAACTGTTCCTCAGAGGCGATGATGACACGGTGGGGCTGTGTGGAGTCGGGCAGGGGAGACACTCCTCGTTCCACCTGCAGCATAACATAAATAAATAGAAATTAGTATATTCCTTCCCATGTCACATTCTGGATTTATTATCATTATCGTTTTGCTTCCCCAATTTGATTAATACATTCATCTAATCAATATTTTTGACAGAGAGTACTTGGTGGAATTCCATTTTAAACAAAGTACTTGAGTGATTTTTCCACATGTTAATTATTATTAGTGACCAGTTTTGCCAACCTTTCACGTTGGCACCATCAAACTCAGTCTGAATGCCAACGTGAAAGATGATGAAACCGAAAAATTAACATGTGAAAAAATCACAGTATTTTTTTAAAAATATTAATACATTCATACAAAAATTCTGACAAAAAGGTGAGATCGCAAGCTCAAGTAAATTCTCACAGACACACTGAATACGCCATGCATACTGTTGACTTCCGTAACAGCTCAAAGGGATAACTAAATAATGCCAGAAATTTAAGGTAAGCTTGTTGAATGGGTATTGTACTTAACAAGTTGTGGAAAAAAAAATTATTTGCCTGCCATATTTAACCAAAAACCAATGTCATAATTGATAAGTGAAAAGAAATTTATTAAGCTAACTATACAGGTTAGGTAATATATAATGGTCTGAAATGTAAGGAATTTGAGAAATCTCTTTAACCTCTCCTGACTTATATGTACTCAGATAAAAATAACTTTGACGAATCTCACTTCCAATGCTTCGGGCAGGGGAACCGAGGCTCCGTCCAAGACTGTGATTCCTATGACGGGAGCCCGGTGTTTCAGCTGGATCTCTTTTGCCAACTGGCAGGTCACCTGGTTGTGTAAACAAATGAAAGTGTGAATACAGATAATCAATAATAAATAGATCAATCAAATCTAGGTCATACCTCATCTTCCAATCTCTTGTTGGTAGGAGGGACTCCAATGGTGAATACAAAGACTGTTCCATTGTTGGTGCCAGCCCATAATGTCGGGATCGTGTTTTGAACTGAAAATATATAATTTATTTAGAATTTAATGGAATCAATATTTTTGACAGAGAGTACTCGTTGGAATTCCATTTTAATATTTTAAATAAAATACTTTAGTGATTTTTCCACATGTTGATTTTATTGGTGACCGGTTTCGCCAACATTTCACATTGGCATTTTCAAACTGAGTCAGTTTGATAATGCCAACATGAAAGGTTGGCAAAACCGGTCACCATAAATTAACATGTGGAAAAATCACTAAAATATTTTATTTAAAATATTAGTTTAATATTGTCACATTAAATCTTAAAATATGAGAATATGTATGTGGGAAAGTAAATCATGCCCTGAATAGTCGTGCACCCAGAGATATCGACAGAAGAGTGTCTCTCAGAGAAGGGTGGAGGCGGAGAGACAGGGAGGCAATGTTAAGACTTGATGTCTATATCCGCTGTCAGTCATCAGCAAAGTGAGAGCATCAAATGCCATGGAAGGTGACAGTAAAGGCTATCTAATCAGTCAGGGGCTGACTGAGAGATTTACATTACTTACAAGTCTTAAAGTATGTTTTTAATACTGTCAATTTTATTGAGCTAGATTTGAAGGATACCAGACTACAGGTGATTGTGAAAGTTGTTTGATTCATTATAACTACGAGTGCCAGTAGTAATTTGTGAGCCTGATCTCCCAATCTCTTTTTTTAAAGAATCCCAAGAATTTTCAAGTATTGGACGCAAAAACAGAGGAACATGGAACGGTTTACTGTGAGACTGACCATTGATGAGAAAGCTTCTGGCGAAGTACAAGCAGCGCACCATGGAACCGTTGGAGTCATCCACAGGCCTGGCCTCGATCTGTCTCTCCACTGGCTTGGCTTCAAGCGGGCTGAACTCTCCCGAATCCTGGGGTTTCTTAGCTGGAATCTGAAAATGTTACACATTAATAAAATGTATACGGAAAGGCAAATCAAACTTACCTGTTTTTCTTTCATTGCAATTCGAATTCCCAGTTAGTTACAAAGTCAAAGTTATCGAAAGAACTGAGGTACCAGGCACGGAGCAAGCGTGGTCGGGACCACCACCGTGCAACTCAAGTAATACTCGTGGATTTCAAGGTTTTATCAAGGAGGTCGGATACCTTATTACTTGTTTTTTTCATTCTTTGGATAACTGTATTTAGAATTAACAATATAAGCTGGAGTCTAAAAAGGTCTAAATCGTGTGAAGAAATCAAGAGTTCACCTTCTTGTCAGCCACTGGGCTGGCATTATTGGGTCGCCGCTGGGAGCGTCCCTTGCGCAGTCTTCTAAAAGACTCTCGAAGAGACTTCTTAAAAGATTTTCTCCGGGAGATAGGAGTGTCGCCAGCGCCAGTCAAGTCTAAAATATGATAATCGCATGGTATTTTAAAAGCAACCCTTATGTACTCTTCAAACCTTCAATTTTCCAGATTTCTTTGTATTTAATAATACAAAGAAATCTGGAAAATTCAATAGCTTCATGAATCTCTATGCAACTGATATTGGAGCTTGAAGTCTTCTACTAATTTTATACCAGGAATGGTTCTTGTGTTTATTAATTAATAACAGATTCAATAAAATACTTCACTTATTGACTTAATTTTATATTAGTTACAGAGCTACGGTGCTTGAAAGATCTAATGAAAATTGTGGGTTCGAATCCTTTATGCCTCAATGTGTGACTCACCATTGGGGTTGAGGGTGCAACGGTGCATGACAGGTGCGTGGCGGCGATAATCCATGAGCACCAGGCCATGTGCAGTACCCGCAGCCAGCAGACCCCACTCCGCCTGCAGAGCGCAGTACGTGATGGCTGCTGGCGGCAGGATCTGAAGAACGCTCGCCACCTGAAGTCACACCACTCATTAAGGAAATGGATGTGATAAAGCATATTTACACCAGAAGACAGAAGACTACAGTGAGAGAGCTATACACTTGCCACTCTGCACTCTAGAATTCTGCAGATTGTCTATTGCATGTTTACTTATTGTCTTTGCTCGTTGTTTATACAATTCAAATGATATCCTAAGTAGACAAACTATGTGCAGGTTGACTTATTATTTGAAGTCTATGAAACATGACAAACCTGGAAGCCCGGAGTCATGCCGATGGGTCCAGTCTTGAGGTTGAGCTGATCGTGTCCTTTCCACACAAAGCTGTCTCGGTCTGACACAATGTTCATCGTCACTGACTGAAACACAAACAAATTTCAAGATAAATTCATTAAATAATCTCCTTATTGAAATCAAATCAATTATTTGTATTATCTAATACATATGAAGATAACACTTTGTTGCTTTAGCGATCATGCATCCACCAAGTGAGGTATCTCCGAGCTTTGATACCTTAACATCCTTGGTGACGTGCTCTGTGCCAATAGTGGCGGTGACCACATGGCCTGCAGTACCGGCAACGATAAGCGTGCCCGAGAGTGGGCAGAGGGCAAGACGCTTCACGGCCAGGCGAGGGTCGTCACTGTATGGGTCGAAGATGCCTGTTTTCCGGAAGGGTGGCCACTCCTCCTCGTCTTCCCCGCTAGCCGGTGAGTCCACTCCGTCGTCAAGAGCGTCCTCACCACTGCAAAGATAACAACGTAAATGACATTACAAACCACACATAAAATATACCTGATATATCAAATTACAGCTTAAGGCAATGGTGAGTATTAGACATTAACGATTCTGTACGTCAAAGACTAGGATAGATAGTCTAATATTAAAACTCTGCCTCAGACGAATAACTTTTTAATACAAGAATATTCGTTCAGAGTAGTGTGGCTATAGAATCTTTGCACTCAGGTTATCCAAACTCAAATGTATTCCGTTCGTAAAATAAATAAAAAAAATAAAGTTAACCTAATCCCCGTCAGATATAGGGTATTGACACTTGATCATTGTTGTGAAATGATGTTCATATATTGACTAAAAATAATAATAAATGACACAAAACAATAAAAATTCTCAAAAAACCATGGCCCTGTAACTGAACAAGAATTTAAATCATTATATGCAAGTGTGTAATCAATATATCTATGCTAGATATAAAAATGATGATTCAATACAATAACACTAAAACTAAAGTAATAAAAATGTATCTTTTAAATGTCACAGTTCTAGCAACCAAATTTTAGCTGGTGTGATAATTTAATTTTTTAAATATATAATAATTTTAAGTGTACTGATAATGAAATAAATAACAGCCATATATGGCAGAGGGATGCAGTGAATTAGAAAATAAGGCATGCTGGTCTAGAACCCTCTTGTTCAGTGACCCTACAAGCAAATGAGTATACTAACAATTTATAATAATTAATAAATAAAAAACATCAAAATAATTTGCAAATGATAGTAAATGCAATGATTTTCTACATATTATGTAATATCCCAATGCAAAGTACAGATAAATAGCACTAAAAATATATATATTTATTTTAACTTTTGTGAAAACTATTACTGAAATAAAGTGTGGTCTAGTTTCTGATCTACCATGCAATTCAGAAATGGGTACATTGAGACAAGTGGAGTCCAGGGGCTCGCAGTTCTCAGGCGTGTTCGCAAGATATTTTTTAATGTTATAGACTTTATTTTTTATAATTTGGAAAAAAAAATGTCATCATCTGTAAATAATTTTTTTCACAGTTTAAGTTTTGAATATTCAGATATCAATAATTATAAAGGATATTAGTAAATAATACAATGTTATGTTAAACATGCACATTTTCAAAAAGATTGGATTTGGACTCGAGAAGAGAAAAACAAAGACATATGTATCATGCAAAATAAAATATTACAAGTGTGTTCCGGATTTTCAATGCCCTAAGGATGGCCCCAGTATTGGGATCAAACATTGGAACATTAAAAGCCAGAGACACTACCCGACACCCAAGAACCAAATATTTACAATATTAAGAAATTTTTATCTCATAAGATTGTTTAATTCAAATTTTAACTATTATTGAAGTCAATTTACATAAGAGATTTTTTTTTCTATATGTGTATTTTCGTGAACTGGAATTGACAGAAATTATATCTTATTCAAATATAAACACAATAGAAGCAGGTGTTGTTGATTAAACTGTGAATAGTTTTGTATCACTACTAATGATGTAGTTGAGGGTTTGATGGTGTATCTAATGACTAGACTGGATTAAGTGAGCTAATGACTTATTTCAAACAAAAAATATGACTACAGATTGTACAAAGTTTCCACATTTGGTTTGGATTAGCACATACCTCACAGCAATTCGCTTTAGCCCTCTTTAGCAAGCCAAAAGCATTACAAGGCAATCAGTATGGGGAAAGTTAAGAGACACAAACCTGCCGGACAGCATACCGTGACGTGCCATGGGGCAATCTGTCCGATGGGCTCAAGGGGAGTTCATTCATGGGAGGTTCACATATATGTGTGCATTTAATAGGGGGACCGAATCAGAGTCATTAGCTCATCGGTCACCTCACCATGATGTTCTGTGCGGCAATATATCTGACAAACAGTACACTAGTTCCCTCACCAAGCCATGTCGTATTGTGGAGAAATTTTTCCAACGAACATGAGAAGAGTTCTTACAGAGAGAATAATGTGAGTGCACAGTCAGTATGAAATAAGACATGAAGCATCAGCCCGTCGACCAGCATGCTATGGCATGTCAGAGGGGAGTATATCCGACAGGTTTAAGCGAGCTCATTTACAGGGAGTTAATATGTGTGTACATAGACAACATTCTCAGTGCCCACAGCATTCTATATAATTTCATTTTCCAAGATAAATTAAAATTACAATTTCAATTGTTTTTGTTAAAATTTTCAAAATAAAAATAACAAGTGAGTACATTCATAAGTGGCAGGAAACCAAGGCAGACACTCCCATGAAAAAAAATAGGCATTAATATACTCACAATTTTTTTTGATACGAACCGTGAAAAAAATGCAAAATTAAAATAAAATAAATATTGGATTTTCATCACTTCATGTATATGTATGTACTGCTTACATAAAAATAAATTATTAGCACAATAGAAATGAGTATGGGTAAAAATTCAAATCCTTTGGTAATTAGAAATTATAATTTTTCTAGTCTGTCTTGGATAAATTTGAACCTATTAATAATTCACCAAAAACAATTGAAAAGCACATAAAAAAGTACATAACGATATTTGATCATGATTTCAGAAGTTCATGTGATCCAGAAGAATCACATTGTGGGTTTATTAAAAAGTCAAAACTTCGGAGAAGTGAAGACAATGACAATTTCACTGGTCTGCAGTCGTCAACCAGACGATTTGAAGTTTATAATCAATTCAATGTTTGGTTTCAAGCAGGAATCTTAACACATGCTGCAGCTCACTTTCCATTCAATAGAATCCAGATTCACTCTAATCCGGTTTCTAAATTGTGTAGTAAACTATAGTCAACAAATTGTAAAACACAAATCAAAGAAATAGTAAATACTCATATGGGTAAGATGTATTTGACAACTTATTGACTATTTTGTGTGTTTTTTATTCTACTAGATTTTTAAGAATATAATTCAAATAAGAGAAACTGGATGTTTTTTGTTTGTTGATAAAGCACACTTGAACAAAGAAAATATTTAAAACTTCTAATAATTTTAGGAGGTAATAAAATCTAATCTCAAATCAGTTTTTTTTACATTTCAACATTTGCGACAGAAAGACTTCATCACTGCTACCAAAAATATAATTTAAATTTTCTCTGAACTAATAAATCAGATTTTGGCACATCGGAAATTCTGACTTAAGACTTAATAACAGCAATTCAGAGTTAAGCCTCAATATTTTGATACTATATTATTATTTATCTGATATGTTTCCACTTTTGTGAAGTTACTTCTATGTTTTAAAAATTAATAGAACCAAAATAACATATTTAATATTAATATATTCTTATTCATGAATTCCTGAATTTAGGCAAGTTAAATTACAAAAAAGCATATTCAGGAGCACTTGATAGTAAATCCATCAGCTAGTGTCAATTATATAGACATGTAAAGCAAGTTGACAGAATAAAATGTGTTGGTTGCGTCACAGTAGGACCTTATATTTTATCCACGAGCAGGACACGCCTACGCTCAGATAATCTGAAAATAATGAATCTATGACCAGACTACCCAGTGTAAGCAAGAGGCTGCAAGGCAAGAGGCAGGTGGACAAGCCGTAGGAAGTAATCAGATGTAATTGGATTGTTTGGGGTCCCTAAGACTTTCAAATTTGAATGGCTTTGTTACCCTTTAAACCACAAGATATTTTGCCTTTTATATTCAATACTAGAAATGTACCCCGTCATAGAATGACGCGCATTCGATGAACGATGCAATGGTGTTTGAACATAATAAGATGAATAATTGCTTTCATTTTGTACCATCAGTTGGATGAAGTTCTGTGATATACTTGGCCTTGAACTTTGAAGCAGAGTGGCCCTCTGTTAATTTAGCTCCCATTGATGCAAAAGACATACTGTTATCGTATGATCTTATTTTTCTCTTGAAATTTCCATTATAAATATCCTTTAAATATACTGGGGAAATAGGCCTTGCTGGTAGTTTCACTTTACTTTTGTGACAGTAATCGTTGAACTTTCCATCTGATGGGTTTTCTGCTTGATAATGTAAAGCATTGCAGAATCGACAGGTCACACTAATTAATCCGAAGACAAACGCAGCGTTCGCTGTGCATCAGTTTCTTTTTGTCTTGAGGTCGATGCGCGTACTCGAATTTTAAGAAGACGCTGCTCACGTTTTCCTTCCAACTCATTGCTTGACATTTATGTCACATTTCGTGTCACAAACAACGCATCACTTTTCACTGCACTGTTCTTTATTTGATGCAGTCTTTATCACGTTCAATTGTGAAATTCTTGTTGAATTACGTTTTCTGTGCGTAGACGGTGATATTTTGAGTTATTAAGGGTCTAGGTCCCATAATCGAGTTTTTTTTGATCATTTTCTAGTCCGTTTTGCGAAAAATCAACTGCACCAATCAATAAGATTTAAATGTAAAAAGTTTGGTACATCCCTTCTTCTGAATACAATATATTTTTATTTTTTATAAATATACTATTAATATGATAAATATGTGTTTTTCCGATTAAAATGTAGGAATTTGGAGATTCGTCTGGTACATTTTCCAAGAATCCTAAACATTTAAAAGTCTTTTTTTCAATTGGAATTAAAAGATTAAATATAAACTATGTGCGTCTTATTAATTTTAAAATTAAAAAAAAAAATCTTTAACAAACTTTGGTTTTGAAAAGTCGTCATTTTATCCAATTTCTCAACATCTTTAAGATTTTATTTTACCCTAAAAATGGACGTTAATTAAATAATAAAAATTAGATAAATATAATTTATAGTTTTTTCAATACTGTGTAAAAAAATCAATTTTGGATATAGAAAAATAAAGTGACAATTAAGTTAATTAAATGACACGATTTCGCCAAGTAATGCACTGACTGTGGTGTCCGGTTGGACACCAGAGGCAATTAAATGGCTGGGAGCAACTGCCTTAATGATGTGGTTAATAATTTCTAATGCAATTTCGATTAAAAAAAAATAGAGATGGCACTTGTGTCAAACTGACAAACTGGAAATTTTTTTTTTTTTAAAAGTTCTAAATTTGAAAACCTCGCGGTGAACAACAGAATCATATAATTCGTACATATTGAAACTCGCTAAAGCATATTTTATAGTTTATGAATGAAAATATTATCCTATCGTCTTGAAATTCGGCACATAGCTGCGGAAAAATTTACTTAACTTACGTGCAAAAAATCAGCGATGTATCTTTTAAGGTATTCTATAGAGAGCTAAAAAATGAAACATACATACCCACACACCCACACACAATGGCTATTATTATAGTAGATTTTCAACAGAAAGTGCTTGGTGAAATTTCATGATATATTTATTTGAAAGAAATGTTTAGTGATCCTCCCACTTTTCTATTATTGACGTGACTAGTTTCGCCAACATGATAGGTTGGTATATTCAAGCAGAGTATTTGGAGATGCCAACGTAGCATGCTGGCGAAACTAGTCGCATCAATAAATAAAAGTGTGAACACTGCTATATATTTATTTTTAAAAAAATATTTACACTTCTAACAAAGTCGAAAAAAAATGCAACCACTCGGATTCGAACATGAGACCTCATGCTATCAATTATGCTAGCCACTTGAAAAATAGGCAGTAAATTAACCTGGAGATCAGCATAATGAATTAACAGTCAGTAAGCAAAAACATTGACCTTCCCGAGTAAGCTAAGATAGGGAACAGAATATTGAAGGGACAGAATTAAAGCTACAGATTTCTTACAAAATCCTTTCATTACAATACTAAAGAACTGATTTGTGGGGTTGCACATTTGCCTAGAGTCTGTGGAATCCACAGATTCAAATCCGGATCTAGCTTTTAGTTTTTTTCAATTATGTTCTTGCTTTAAAGTTTAATGTTTAAAGCCCTTACATATTTTATTCCTTCAAGTGCAACCTACTGCTTTCACAGAGTAACGAGATTATGGATTTCTCAATACAATTATATCAACTAAATGCCTGAAACCATGGTTTATTGGGTTCCCCTGTGATCTGGGTGTTGTTTACAAGGAGGAGAAGGCAAGGATATAGTACCTGAAAAGCTCAGCTGTGGTAAAGCGGTAGAGAGGAGCCAAGCAGACTCCGTTTGCAGCCCAGAAGGCCACGGATCCATCCTCGTGGCCTGTGAGCAGCACCTGTGGACGCTCAGCCCCCTCGCCAGGTTTGGCACAAAGTAGTGACCCTCCAGAAATGGGCCACTCTGCCGTGGAGTACTTGTGCTGTGTCTGGTTCAGGCCTGAAATCCGAATAATAGTTAGGGCAACGATTGAGCACGCTGTTGAAATTGTACCCTGTAACTTATTTAACCACCAACACTATTTAAAATACAGAGTCATTGGCATTATCAAACTCAGTTTGATAATGCCAACAAGAAAGGTTGTCGAAACCGGTCACCAATAAAAAAAATTATATCTGGAAAAATCACTCAAGTATTTTACTTATTTAAAATTCTACTATTATGCATAGAATGACAGTTTGCATGAATAACAATAAATAAAAAATATAATAAAACAAATATTCTAGGATTTTAAGTTGCATCAAGTTGTAATTATTTATTTTAATGTTTTTTTAATTATGGTGAAAATCAAGGAAAACAAACTATTTAAGAAGTAGAGCAAAAACTCTGGAAATAAAATCACAACTTAACACGGTTCAACACCCAAGAAAATAAATTTATTGACATCAGCCACCAAAATTGGCCAAAGTATGTTACTGCAAAAACTATTTTTAAATTTGTCAACCATAATTAATTACACGTCTCTCTCTTTGTGTCTAAAACACAGACAAATTGAGCTTTATTTAGTCAATGATAATTATATTCATGGCAGACTGGTTTAATTTAAAAATACTTCACACTCGTAACAAATATGACTAGCCAAATTTCTATGATATTACTAAATATTATTATTTGTAAAAAGGCAAGCCTGACAAAATCTTTGATAATAAAAAATCTTATTATAAATAACAGGCTTTTATTTCATAGGTGACTTGACTCTACAAAAATGTTCCTTTTTGTAGTAGAATGAGAAGATGGTTAACTGACCGGCTCGAACTATGCTCTGGTAGACCTCCTCGTCTACGCTGGATACATGCTGGGCGCAAGTGACAGCTGAGGCGTGCAGCGAATTCAAGTAAGGCAGGCGCATCATCTTCCAAGAGGGGTCTGTGAGGTCGATGGCTACCAGCTCCTCTTCCGCCAGCACGAGCAGAGTCGAGGAGCGCTGCTGCATGGTCTGTGGAGGGGCCTCTACTGGCAGCGTGGGCCGTGGTGCATCTACTGTGTCATGGGATGATTCTTCGGGAACTTCCGTTGTTGTAAAGAAGTCAATCACCTGAAAGATAGCACCGATAATAATTAATGGACTAATCAAACTAATTAAATAACATAGATGTGAAACCCTCGTAATTTTGAGACAAAGTCACGGAATCGCTAAAACTGGATTTTTTTTATTGAATGTTTGTCTTACAATAAAAATGAAAATATAAGGTCGCCTACCCGACTGGTGAAATCAAAGACAACATGCTTCTCTCCCTGGACCACCGTCACTGTGTGTTTGTCAGAGTACGAAGCCCTGGGCATGCCACCTGAAAAACAAAAATATAATGAAAAGTGCTCCTTCAACCCTAGTAGAAAGGAATCTATCATCGACATGAGGATAAATTTCAAAACATTTTTGGATCATCCACAACAAATTGGTAAATTTGCTTTGCATTGATTTCGTTTTCAAAGGCTTCATCAGACATAATCTGGGTTCGTAGAGAGGAAATAATTAACTGAAGACAGGTTGAAAGCTGTTGTACCTGAGAAGATAGTGATGAGCTCTCCTGTGTCGCTGGTTCTCTGCAGCAGCTTGGGGATAGCCTTGCAGGGGAAGGGGCCGTACAGCGTGACGGGGTCCCTGAGAGGCTTATCCAGGTTGGGTGTCAGTTCCCACGTCACATACGATCCGTCATTGTGTGAAGATGTGAACTCGTTGCCTGAAAACAATTACAAATTATTTGAAACTCTGCTACAAATTTATCTATACTGGATTTTTCAAAAAAGAATAATCGAAACAGTGCTGATTTCATTGAGTGAGGTCTACAATTTTCACTTCTGCAATGTACTGATAGCTGACAGTATGACCATCATGGCAAGGAACAAGTCGAAGTGAACCACCAATGACCAGATCATCAGACTGAAAACCTGCAATAGAGCTGACGAAGTAAACCCAAGTGATACTGACCATTGTCGTGCCAGCAAACGCTCTCCAGCTGCTGATTAGACACAAACGTGTGAAGCGCACGGGCAGCTTGGCGATCCCATACCACCATGAGCCCCCGGCTATAGCCCACCAGCAACAGGTGCGGCTTGGTGGGATGCTCGCTGAGGCACTCTACTGCGCCCGGGTTCAGCTTGTAGTCTTCAGGGCAGTTCTGCATGACCACATCCTGGTAAATTATGGTGTCGGCCATTGTGAATGTGGCCAAGTCCAATAGGTAGATATTTCCTCCCTCGGTTCCTGAAATATGTTTAAAAAAAATTACTAACATTTATTTTGCTATAAACATCTCGTGGTTGGTTACCAACCACGGTTTAAATCCGACAACAATTATAATTGAAAAGGAATCCTTTTCCTATGAATTAATGGATTGGACATAGCACAGACTTTAAAAGGCGCCCCGTGGTCTAGTGGCCAGCACTCTCATTTGGCGAGAGGAAGAAGTTATAAGTTCTTGACTTTTATGAGTTCTGAAATTATAACAAATCTCTAGGAAAGAAATAAGCTTTCTTTGATGCAAGTTTCCTGTAATTTTCTTGTACAGACGAGACATATCGAGCCGGATACAGCTATAATTGCCTATAAATGCTTCCTCCTGCTTGTCGACCTGCCTCTTCCTTAACTCCTCTTACAGAATAGTGTGGATGTAGACTCCTTATTTTCAAATTACATGAGCTTGGAAGTGTCACGCAAGTAAAATAATGCTAAAAAAAGTTGCAATCGCTTCGCTTCTTGACCTACTTGTTCATCTAGGCCATTTTATTGTGACTACGGAATGAATCGGCTGTACCGGTACCTACCCAGGAGCAGATGCTGGCCCGAGGCCTCCACGCAGACGGTAGAAATGCGTTTGAGTTTGCCTTCAAGCGCCTGCGAAGCCACGGCGACCAGCGCGCTCTCGCTGGCGGCCTCCCAGAGGTGCAGCGAATTATCGTCGCACAGGGACACCAGACGGCCGGCGCCGGGCAGAAAGGCCAGCTGTGTGACGGCCGCGTCGGGACTAGGCAACTGGCCGGAGAACTCTACGCCGGGCCGCCCCAGCAGCTTCACGGCACCCGAGGAGCTGCCCACAGCCATCAGCCGCAGCATGGGCTCCCACGCCAGCGCCGATGGCTTATTCGGGAAGCCGTGCTGCACCGTCTGCGGAGGAGAGAACGGCTGTTATTACACATGAACAATCATGCCAGATGTCTCCGTTCAATTTACAAGAAATAAACACATTTCTACCTAGTTTGGGTTTAAAAAAAACTGGCAAACACTTGATAAATTATATTGCCCTGAGCTAGCAAAGATTAATAGGGATCATTCAGATGATTTCCAAGATTTGCCCCGATCGTTGGCTGCGTAAGGTCAGATACAAAACAACATTACACACGTAAAAAAGTGACAAAAGTTTTCAGGTTAAAAAATACACCTTTTTTGTCAGTATGGAGCTCACTCGGAAATCGTTTCATTTCATTTATTTAATTATCATTTTATTTTTCTATATTGAAAGCTGGTTTATTTGCAGAATATTATTAAAAGTTTGTTTTAAAAAACAATTGTTTGAATTTTTAAACTAATAAGGGGGTAAGTCCCATTTTCGAGTTTTTTGATCATTTTCTCATACTTTTTGCGAAAAATCTACTGCACCAATCAAAAAAATTTAAATGCAAAAAGTTAGATACATCCCTTTGTGAGATGTTTTTATTTCTTATAAATTTACTTTTAATATGATAAATGTGTGTTTTTCCGATTGAAGTGTAGGAATTTTGAGATTCATTTTGTCCCTTTTCTAAGAATCCTAAGCATTTACGAATCCTTTTTTCAAGATAAAAAATTAAAAAAAAAAAAATCAACAAACTTTGGTTTTGAAAAGTCGTTATTTTATTCATTTTTTTTAACATCTTCAAGATTTTATTTTACCCTGAATATGGACGGATAAAATAATAAAAAATAGATAAATATAATTTATAGATTTTTTAATACTATGTAAAAAAAATAAACTTTCAACATACAAAATGACACTTAAATAAACTAAATGACACGATTTTGCGCAGGTAATCTGCGTTTACCTCCAACCTGAAAAAAAGGGACTATTTAAATTTTTTTTACCCGGGCAGCGCTGTGGTGCTACTTTCGAGAGCAGAAACATACCATGAAAAAATAAATGGTGCCCGCCGCCCGCCCGGCATTCTGAAATGTGCTCTTAGGTACAAAAAGGTTGGGGACCCCTGATTTAAGGTAAAGGCCCGCAGCGCATGCGAGTGTCGCGCGGCACGCCCGCCCCGATTCCCGCACTCGCGCTCTGGGCGATCCCGCCACGGGTGAGCGAGCTCTCCTGTCCTATTACATTTGTACTCGACGTGTAATCACGATGCAGTGCAAATTTCGCACCATTTAATCATAAGAATATTATGTCGGTAGATTATGGATGAGAATTGGAATACAATAGTCTGCATGAGTCATACGGATCAATTAAATATTTAATAATCGTCTATCAATTGAATACATGATCATAGTCTGCAGCGAGGATTGGACCGGTGTGGCCGTGGAGCGGGAGAGGCCCTCGGAGGGGCGGCTCGCGAGGCCGCTCGTGCCCCAAGGCGAGGCGTGCCCCAAGGCGAGGCGTGCCCCAAGGCGAGGCGTGCCCCAAGGCGAGGCGTGCCCCAAGGCGAGGCGTGCCCCAAGGCGAGGCGTGCCCCAAGGCGAGGCGTGCCCCAAGGCGAGGCGTGCCCCAAGGCGAGGCGTGCCCCAAGGCGAGGAGTGCCCCAAGCCGGCCAGATAAGAGGCCGCTCTGTTGTCTCAGTCCGACGATAAGGTATCTTCGGGCGGGCGACGCGGCGCGCCCGATTTGACTCCGGCCCGCTCTATCTGATGTAGTGAATAGGACCTGACACCGTCTAATAGGAACGGGATCACAGCATACGGTCTCTCAGTCATGTATGATGCTCGAAAATACAAACAAAGTTGATTCCAAACCACATTCAAAGGAAATGTAGTAGATAAGTTTCGCGTTGGAATGGCGTGCGATCACCCCAGCGCTTTTTACGCAATGATTCAAAATACCTTACTTGCGCTCGCGCTACGTGATAAAATTACAAATATTTAGTCTGCTCAGTACAAAACTTCCGCGCAGAGACGCGAGGGCCCCGCGCCAGGATAGGCCAGGTTAGGCCAGGTTTCTTTCCTCCGCACCCCGGATGGACGCGGCTGCCGGGAAGCGTCGGAAAAGTCCGCGACTGTGCAAATCCCAACGGACTGCAGGTTTTGTACTTAGTTTTGTTTTGTACTTATTTCGTTGGGTACTGAGCCGCAACATATGAGTAGCCGCTCTGGTTTGACAGCCAGAGCAGATATTCGGTGAACGGAAACATCTTAAGGCATAGGTGGCCAACCCATTGCCCGCGGGCCATATTATTTATTTTTTATTTTTGGCACGCGGAGCATATGCAAACATTTTTTTTTATTGTATACTAGCGGATACCCGGCGCGTTCTACTGCGCTAAATAAAGAAATAGAATACTTTTTTTATTTGTTCGAAAAAAACAAAGGAAATTTTGTATATTTATTAACTTTTTATCCTAATGCTAGCGGATATATTGAGTTTTTTCGGTAGGTGTGTAAACATAAAGTCTTTTCGGCGTTCCAACTCTAAACGCAACATAACAGGAATTTTGCGAAAAACAGGAATTTTCTATGTTGTGAGCCTTGTTGATAGTTATCACAACAGCACAATTTAGGTGGATCTAAGTTGCGAATGAGCATCTATGGTGAACCAACTTTTAAAGTTAAGATATGTGGTGGCATTCCAGATGGTTCCAAAGAGTTAAAAAAAAAAACTCTTTTGGATAGTTGACAGCTTGTTCCTCATTTATAACTGTGTCAATCGATTTGTACTTGATATCAGTTATATATCACAGTTAGTTATCACAGTTATATAACAGTTGGATATCGTTCGTGAATACTGAAACCAAGAATTCGCCAGACAGCTTCATTACTGCTGATGTAACGACCCATCTGAAATTGAGTGATTTCATAGTTTCGATTTGAAAGCTCAAACACTGCCATATCACTGCCTTTGTTAACATATTTGCATATGTCCTTGCATATGAATTTCACGGAGTTGCAGTATTCCACATTGATATATGATTGAAATGTGTTTTACAGTATTGGACTGTATGGAACAATCCATATGTTATCAATGTCAATATCGACGTTTCTTAATTTAATGGTGGTGGTGTATCCTCCATCTTCTGGCTTTCGTAGACCAGTTTGAGTTTCATCGATCAAATCGCGTGGATATCTTTTCGTGCATTTGCCGTCTTTTATGCAAGGCGAATTCATATGCAACGCTCCGCATGGGCCGTGAATGTTCATGTTCTTACAAACAACGTCAAAAAGTATCAGATCTTCCACGTTGATTCGGTAGTTCAGCAGATATAAGATCGATGTCGATTTGAGTTGGAATAATTTTTTCAATAGATGAAACTTGTTATACGAATATTTTCGTATAATAATTTTTTTCCCATATATAAACAGACAAACTCATTATGATAAAACACGTTGTGAACGACAAATAGTGATTTTGTTTTGAAAGTCCGTATGATCTGTCCGCGCGATCTTCAGTGTTCTTTTTTCAAAATTTTTGCGAGGAACGATGTCCACTTTACAGATGTTGAAAATTTTTGTATGGAAAATATCAAAAATCGACCTAATTCTGTTTTCTAAGTTCGGTGTTTTTTTTTTTTTTTTTTTGTGGCAGCCTATAACGGCAACTTCATACTAATATTTACAAACATCAATATCAGTGTTTTTCTGTTAGCAGCCTGCATATAAGCGAAGATGTCAGTTCATTTTATGAAATATCAACTTTTGTATGGGATTTACTTAATTAAATAAACCAAATTTGATAATCAGTGGCGGTGGCGGAGGTCGCGAGCTGTCGCCGTGAGGTCGCGAGGTCGCGGGGGCTCCCGAGCTTCTCAGCGCACCCCGGACGAGAAGTCGCTCGACCCGTCGCTCCAGAGCTGCGCCACTTCACTAATACCCTTGTAACGATTGAAGACGACTGATACGAGCCCGTGTGACTATGTATCATAAGTAGAAGTAACTAAAGTAGGCTAACTGAAGCTTTGTATAGCGATTGATGCACTTGGCCCTCTAAATAACGCGTAACCACTGCTATTGAGTATCGCGTGGAACGCGATGCTGCAAACGGGCCGGCAACGCTCGACCCGGCTGCGGTAAGGATGGGACCGGGGACGGTATGCAGAGATCACTCGCGGCCGTGATGTGCACGCATGGGCAACGCTCGACCCGACAGCAGGATGGATGGACCGGGGACGGTATGCAGAGATCACTCGCGGCCGTGATGTGCACGCATGGGCAACGCTCGACCCGACAGCAGGATGGATGGACCGGGGACGGTATGCAGAGATCACTCGCGGCCGTGATGTGCACGCATGGGCAACGCTCGACCCGACAGCAGGATGGATGGACCGGGGACGGTATGCAGAGATCACTCGCGGCCGTGATGTGCACGCATGGGCAACGCTCGACCCGACAGCAGGATGGATGGACCGGGGACGGTATGCAGAGATCACTCGCGGCCGTGATGTGCACGCATGGGCAACGCTCGACCCGACAGCAGGATGGATGGACCGGGGACGGTATGCAGAGATCACTCGCGGCCGTGATGTGCACGCATGGGCAACGCTCGACCCGACAGCAGGATGGATGGACCGGGGACGGTATGCAGAGATCACTCGCGGCCGTGATGTGCACGCATGGGCAACGCTCGACCCGACAGCAGGATGGATGGACCGGGGACGGTATGCAGAGATCACTCGCGGCCGTGATGTGCACGCATGGGCAACGCTCGACCCGACAGCAGGATGGATGGACCGGGGACGGTATGCAGAGATCACTCGCGGCCGTGATGTGCACGCATGGGCAACGCTCGACCCGACAGCAGGATGGATGGACCGGGGACGGTATGCAGAGATCACTCGCGGCCGTGATGTGCACGCATGGGCAACGCTCGACCCGACAGCAGGATGGATGGACCGGGGACGGTATGCAGAGATCACTCGCGGCCGTGATGTGCACGCATGGGCAACGCTCGACCCGACAGCAGGATGGATGGACCGGGGACGGTGTGCAGAGATCACTCGCGGTGTGGTGACCGCGGGCCGGCAGCTCTCGACCCGGCCGCGGTATGGAAGTGGCCGGAGCCGTTATGCAGTGACCGAGGGCCGGCGGGCGATGACTCGGGCGCGCCAGTTCATACGATTACTGAATGAAAGCACGCTCGCCGAATTCGACGTACAAAATTATTACGCACATTCTGACACGGCTGCATTTTCACTAAATACTTCCGACAGCTTGCTTACAAACCTCTGCCCCTGTTATACATAGCTTTCAAGGTAGTGTGGTTATAGACTCTTCGGTCTGATTACTTGATCAAGCAGATTGAACGGTGGCCCAGGGACGTTGACAATACATCAGAACTTAACAAAATATAGTGACGTCACAGACTTTCAAAGGGCAACAATATCCTCATTGTCACACTTTTTTGTTTACTTATTTATTTTTTTAATATATGCACATGTTTCTCCATACTGCAAGCCCGGCTGTATGTGTTGTTATGTATGAATAGGTGGTTTTATGTGCGAATAAATGTTTACGCGTTTACTGATGAATGGCTGACAACGAACTAATTATTATCGTATGGGTGCGGAGTACACTAAAAAGTTTAGTATCGTTAGCTTCCAGGTTCCGAAAGGCAAGTTATATTGAACAGTGATTATCGAGCTATGAACATATATTGTATAAAATGTTGTTTAGCTAAATAACCACGTATGTCTTGATTGAAAATTGTGAATGATTAGTAAGTCTAGATTGTAGATCGATTTCCAGATAAATAAATTGGTGAAAATCCACATGGCAGATATAACTAACAAAGTTTAAAAATTAATAACTTTTATGATTTAATTCAAATTATTTGACAAATTTGATCAAGCAGGCTTTCACAACGTAGCCGTTAGTGTTTTTCATCGTTTGATTTTTCACTTGGTAATATAAATGTATGAATGAATAATTTGTTTGCATGCTAAAAATAAAATAAAATAAATAAGATAGCCGTGATTTCAATGACGCAACACCGCTGTGAGGAGTTGCAGTGGCCGCAGCAGCCGCGCTCACCTGCGTGCTCACCTGCGTGCTCACCTGTGCGCGCACTCTCCTCATGACGAGCACGTCACGGGCACGCGGCCGGAGGACGGAGCGACCACCGAGTCACTTGAACTTGAAACTTGAACCGTCTTTTGCAGATTCGTTCACTAAAGCGGAGCCATGTATAATTAAATTACGTCATAGGCCCGCATTTTATTTCATAGTTTTACAACTCTGCAGGGATAAAAGCAGTGAAATCTTGAAATAAATTGCGTGCTTTTGCAATAGCTAGCAAGCCGTCAAACGTGTCCTGTAAATTATAAACAATGATAAGCCGCCGGGTAACGGCGCTTTCTGCAACACGCGCAAGGGACTTGACAGCCTCTATTCTTTTGGTTTCGCAAATTAACATTTCTTACTCTAGCTATAAAATAATCGTAATCGGGAATTTTAAACTTGTATAGAAGTAAAGGTTGGTGGTCTAAAATAGATTTTTCACTGCGCTGCGTATTTCCACGGAGCCGAGCACTAATCCGAGACGGGGAGTAACAGCCCCTAACGACCGGGCGGCACGTTTCAGGAAACGGTGATCCCAGGATTTTCGAGTCCACGCGGAGGGCCCCGAGAGCCGCCTGGTCGGGAGAGCAGCACGCGCGAGCCAGGCGGGCGGAGGATCGACTGGATAAACAGTCCGCGTTGTCATGACAGCGGATTACGCCACACTGCAGGGTTGTTACGGCACAGACGGCACAGAGCGATTCGAAGCTCACGGTATCATCGCCTGTATCTGTATATCAATTATGTCAGTTTAGCTGTTAGGACGGTCGACTAGAGGCCGAGATTAGCCGGTTCGATACTCCGGAGAACCGCAGCTCAGAAAGATCTCCAATTGTGTCACGTGACCGCACGACCTTGAATAACCATTTGTCAACTTGCTGATTTTGATTTTTTCTACTTTGTTTTTATCATAACGTAGTGAATTTAGTACAGTTCAGTGCATATTTATTCAGGTTCCCGGGCGATACAAAATCTACTTTAAAGTATTTTAACGCAAGTGGGATCCGAAGAGGGGCAAGTAACATCAAATATATTTCTGAAAAATACTGACGATAATTCGGCGAGCTGCGGAAAGGTTTTTTTGGACATCCGAAGATTCATCTTCCGTATGAAAGCCATTTTTAAGAAATGACAAACTTATAACATGTGTGTATTATATTTGTATTAACATGAAATGTTACACATTAAACCTGTTTCTTTTGGATACCTAAAATATCGACAAAATAAAAATCTCCGTAAATTGAGTACCCGATTCCTAAGATCCACGACAGGATGCATCGTCGCGGCAGCTCGAGCCGCCTCACACGCCCTGGTGGGAACCAGACACAGCGCGTGCTGATCAAGACGAAGCGAGTCAAGCGTGAGGCAGAAGCGGCATCCAATAATCAGCAGGCGACAAGGCCACGCTGGCGTTGGAGGACACGCGATTGACTTGTCAGAACACCGACGGGTTTTTGCATCAATGCAACCTTGAGCAAAAAAGAAATATTACATGATTGAGACATTACGAAACACTGTATGCATTTCATAGGTGCGAGTATTCTTTAAACGCATAGCGGGGTAGCGACGGTGAGTAAGGCGCTCGGAGAACTTTGCAATTGGATCATATTTGGACCTATTAATATCATATTAAATATTAGCGTCGATTCAACCCACCATTTAACCAGTAAAATTCTAAGAGTTTACCGTGCTAACGGAGCACCGCGGGGAGTTGTTTCCTTATTTGTACCTCTTGAACTTTAGCCGGTGAAATTCTTGCCACATTGACTTCTGAATTTCCAAAATTTATAATTAAATTTGGAAATTACTGAAACTACCACGCGGGCCGGAGCGGGTCCGCACCCGGCGCGCTGTCAGAGCCTTCCCTTAGGCCCTTAGGGTAACCATGCCGGCCCCAGAGCCCGAGCGAAGCACTCCAGCTTTGATGTTAAAAATAACCCGACGATAATATTGGTGATGGTTCGAGGTATAGGTCAAGCAAGAGCTTGCGCTTCGCATCCTGCCAAAAAAAGGAAACTGCCTAGAGCACCCGGTAAATCCGAGTCGAAGAACCTAGACCATGGGTTCCCAACGGAGGCGGTACCGCCCCCCAGTGGGCGCTGGAGCATTCCAAGGGAAAATTAATGAGCATTTTGCATTTAAATTTTTATGATTTGTGCGGTAAATTTTTCGCAAAAAAAAAACCGAGAAAATGATCAAAAAAAACTCGAACATGGGACTTACCCTAAGTATTTTTTTTGCATTATACGTATTATTGACTATGTCCAACTAGGCGTGCCACTAAGTTTCTAGTTTTTTTTTATCAATGAAAAGTGGATAATTTTAAAAGAAATACAAAAAAATGGTTTATTCAAAGTATCGTCCCTCGCTAGCTACTTATTTTTCCATCTCTCTGGCAGTACGCGAATACCGTGACGATAAAATGATGCGTCGGACCGAAACCATTCATCCAACCAATTTTTCGAAATTGGCCAATTGTAGCCCAGCCAATCCATGCGCCATCGACCGGAACAAATAATTACTGATCAGAACGGAACAGATCCCATTTCAGCGTTTTGATGGTGTCCTGGACGATGGATGGGCGATGGCACGAAGCTTTGTCGTGCTGCAATATCATCCGTTCGTTTCTCGTGTCCCATTCTGGCCATTTTTCGGTTGTCGGTAGCGCTGCCCATCGACAGTTTCGCCTGGTTTCAGAAGCTCATAGTACACGATTTCTTTCTAGTCCCACCAAACGCATAGCATAGTCTTCTTTCCGAAACGATTTGGCCGTGCCATCGAAGATGATGATGATGCTTTGCCAGGTGAACGATTTACTTTTAATCGATAGTAACAATTCGATGCAGGAAACTCGTGCCGCAAAAGCAAATTTTCGGAAGTGGTTCTGTGATTTTCCATCTGTCTCTCAGTCAACTCATGCAGAACCCATTTTCCTTCCGTTTGATTTCTTCCCATGGTATGTGAACGTTTGAAAATACCTTGGCGAGACACATTTAATGCCTCCGCAAGTTGATGTTGTGTTTGCGTATCATCTTCATCCAATATGAAGTAAATGAAATATAAGACAATAAGGAAAGAAACAGTTATCTTTAGAGATTGCTTTGTTGCCCATACATATCTATGCATGGTCAACAAATATAATAAATTCAAATGTAATCACACACACTATATACTATATTATATATATACATATATATCAACTCTGCAAGTGCAAAATATTTCTGTAGTTTTTAGAAGTGACCCGTGGGGGAGAGAGGTCTTGCCAGTCCCCTCGTCGATCCTGTCCCCCCCTCCCCGTAAACTTGTTGCTTCCCGGCATATTTTAACGCTATTAATTTATTAATTAATTAACGCTAAACGCCTTTAATTTCCGGCGGCTTGCAGTATTCAAATCTAAATAAATAAAATATTGATTATTCACAACTCAATTCATTAACCTGACAATATAAAAATTATAAAATGCTTGGCGGTTTTTTTTTTTTTTTGGAAAATCCAAAATATTAATTAAATAAAAAAAACAATAAAAACAAAACAAAAATAAAATTGTTTTGAGCCACCGGTGGAATTCACGCCCACGCCTGTTTCAACATTCACAACGTTTCAATGGCGAAAATATCATTGATAATACCTGCAAAGTTAAAAAAAAATTATGCGGATGAAAATTGCGGATTTACCAAACATTCATAAATAATCGATGAACGTTCAACTTTCGTTCGGTGCATTCGCGGCAGGACATTCCCGCACTCGCACCGCGCACAGCTATTCTGGCGCCGGCTCGATCTCGAGTCCTTCCGCTTCCGACCGAGACGAGAAGAGGCGATCCCCGCACTGGGTGAGCGAGCAGTCCGCATTAGGCTCGGTGCGTCTACTGGATTTGTCATGCATACAGAAAAAAATAAAAGACTCCGGACCCCGTGGGCGGCATGTGAGCGGGCCGACTGATGGAATTTGACTGAAAACTGACTGACGATTTATTATTCCCGGATGTCTCGGCCGCCGGAATATCGCCGTTCGATCGTAATCGCTGGAACCTAAAAATCAGTCTCACTGGCTCTGCAGGATACGAGCACCCGGGACCCCGGGACCCCGGGACCCCGGGACCCCGGGACCCCGGGACCCCGGGACCCCGGGACCCGGGGCTCGTCCGCGAGAGATCCGCTCGGACGCGAGATGCACGCGAAACTAAGTATAGACCGCGTGTGACTGCAACCGTTCAGAATAAACGCGGCATCTCGTAACGAGCCGAAACATTGTAAACGAAGACCGCGACCGTCGAGTGACGTGCGTAATTATGTTCAATATATTAATCAAATAGTATTCATATATTTTTAAGTAATAATAAACACATTTCCTTGTCTACTGCGTGTTTAATGATGAAAGTTTAAAGAATATAAAAAATGGTTATGTTAAAAAAGCTCTATTGAAAAAAACACATCTACAGCAACAATCTACTATAATCTACTATAATAATAGCCATTGTGTGTTTGTATGTTTGTATGTATGTATGTATGTTTCATTTTTCCGTTCTGTATAGAATATCTTAAAAGATACAACAATGATTTTTTGCACATAAGTTAAGTAAATTTTTCCGCAGCAATGTGCCGAATTTCAAGACAATAGGATAATATTTTCATTCATAAACTTTAAAATATGCTTTAGCAAATTTCAATATTCATCAAATACGTCAATTTATGACGGGCTACATTGCTAGTATCTAATAATATCTAATAAATCTCAAAAAATTCAATTTGACGTAGATGCGGAATTCCCGCCAGTGGCTGGAAGTCGAATGTACAGTCGAATCGATATGACTGGCCCAGGATAGAGATGCGTTCAGTCATATGGTCAACGATCTTCCGAGACACAGACAAGAGAGACACCCGAAGAAGAAGAAACGCGTTGCCATTTTTTAAGTAGAGTATTCAAAAAATAATTTACATGAAAAATAAATATAAATAAAATCGAATGGTTCGCGAGACTGTTAAATATTTCGAAAAGAACAATGAGAACTCTTTCGTCCTCCAAAGCGTCATAGGATCGACGGGACCGGTGCCCGCGTCTAACGATTGTATCGAGCTTTATAAATTAATTTTTTTGTTCATACTAATGGTGGTCGATTTGCGTGCATAAAATGCAGTGCTACATACTCAATACGTCTACAGTTATTATTATTAATAATTAAGTAAAAAGTATTAATTAATCATCAAATAATTATTTTTAAAAAAATAATAAAGATACAATGCATCGATGTTCGTGAGAAATATCTATAGATTCGTTTATTCCAAACCCGATTACACAACCTCATACATCACTCTGACGAACTATTTCTGCTGAAGCTGAAAAAAACTAGACTGTATGCGAACTATAACTCGCGGCTTCTTTTTTATTAAATTATTGTCCAATTATTCCGATATTAACTCGTTTATACGGGTATAGAATATTCAACTATGCGAACTCTATATTTTACAGCATATTTCTAGGTTCATCGTTCACTTACCTAATTTATTGATATTTTTTCATTCGTTCCGATAGATCGACCGTCTCGAATGATCGACTATTCGAGTGCGCGGATCGGACGAAGTCCATCATTAGCGAGGACTTCCACCTCCGCGCATCACGCGCTGAGAACCCGTTCTCCTCACACTCCGCCTTCCGCCTGCATTCCTCCAGACGGCCGCGGCTAGGGGCGGCTAGGGGCGGCTAGGGGCGTCCATCGGACGGAATCCCGACACGACCGAATACCCAACGCCTACCCGACCAAAAACCTCACACGACCGAATACCTGACTTGACCAAATTGCACAAACATGTACCGTTTTACCAAAAAAGAAAAAACATTTACTCTGATGGATTTACAGCAGCTAAAAAATTAGTCGTTTTATTGGTCAGTTTGAACCTTTGATATAAAAAAATTTACGTTACAGGGATTCATAGCAAAGGTGTGCAGTCCACACAAGCATTATGTCATTACATCTCCTCAAATACATATAGTATATTTTAAGCAATTCAAACATACAATCTGCTCGCTATGATTTCAAACGCACTACTTGCCACAGCTTTATAGCCACGCGGCTCATAGATCAGGCGGCATCAATATAAAATGAACTGTTGGGAAGCGACTCAAGAATTCACCGTTAGGAATTGAATTGCAAAATTTACAATCAGGAATTGGCTGATGGAAATTGAACGTCGAGAACATTGGGAATTGGCATTAGAGAAATAACTGTCGTAAATTGACTCTCGATAAAATGACCATCCCTACGTCGAGCACACGCATTAGTGGAACGACGTCCAATATGTTGCAAATCCGTCGATATGGAGTGGCGCTAACCCGAATCGGCCGCCTCGGTGAGGGCCGGACGCCGGCCTGAAACACCCGGGTTGAGACACCCGGGCTGACACCCGGGTTGAGACACCCGGGTTGAGACACCCGGGCTGAGACACCCGGGTTGAGACACCCGGGTTGAGACACCCGGGCTGAGACACCCGGGTTGAGACACCCGGGCTGAGACACCCGGGTTGAGACACCCGGGTTGAGACACCCGGGCTGAGACACCCGGGCTGAGACACCCGGGCTGGGACACCCGGGCTGACACCCGGGTTGAGACACCCGGGCTGAGACACCCGGGCTGGGACACCCGGGCTGACACCCGGGTTGAGACACCCGGGCTGAGACACCCGGGTTGAGACACCCGGGTTGAGACACTAGAGCTGAGACACCTGTCCGGGTGTGCACGCGCCGGACGCGACGCGACTGCGCTATGGAAGCGCACTCCAGTCAGATAAGGCGTGGCTGCGGAGTGCTAGACATTTCAGGTAATTTATGAACATACACGACGTCTTCATTTATGACGATAATTCCTAATTATATTAGATTATCCGGTCTTTATCTAAGATTAGCACGTTTGCTTGCCGAACGCGTGATCCCAGGTTTGAATAAGGGTGAAGCACGTGTTTCCTAAAGATTTTTTAATGCTGTTAAAATGCACGTTTACTGTTTTTTTATATTTTTGTTTGTTTCTTAAGGTCGACATGCCCACATCGTGCAAGTAAAATTAAATAACGTGCCATATAATGCATATTAATATGATATTTATCTTTTACCTTCAATAAAATAAATAAAAACGAAAATATTAAGGGGTCGCTTAGATTTATCGCTGCGACAGTGAGAGCTGCTCCGCCGCGGTAGTGTCGTTGATCTGATGCAGGAGAAATTTAATAAATCACAAAAGTAAAGGGATGCGTGAATCTCAGGACTCGAAATCCGATGCCCGTCAATCGCGCGGTGAGGATCGAGGGACAACGAACGACGCTTCCCGCGGGGACGCAGGGGTTTGAAATCACAAACAGTTAATTCAATAAAATAAAAAAAATAAAAAAAACTTTTTAAAGGAGTTAGCCGAATTGTAACAATTTTGGCTGTTAAAAATAAATCGGTCGCATTTGTCAGATATCGTAGAAAAATTATTGGTTGGCAAACGCAGACTTTTTTCGCTTTTCTATATATATAGACATCTTAAAATTTCATATCTGATCTATTATTTAAAAAAATGCGAATCATTATAAATTATTCCATAAATATGAGTGATCTAAATTATTGCCTCATAAGCATCTCGAGCGTATAGCTGAGTAATAAATACATCTTATTTTGTTAAATTAAGTTTCTAGTCAGTTCAACTAACTTCGAAACATTGTAAGTGATTCACTTTTCTCGATCAATATCCAGAAACCGTTCGTCCATATTTTATATTTAAAAAAAACGAATTATTTGAGCCCTGTCACATTTTTGTGTGACTATTCCACATTTTTGTGTGAATATTCATCTAGGAATATTTTAATATGTACGTTAAAAAAACGTACATAAAAGTCAAGCAGCAAAACCATAAAAATGGTTTACCTACTTGACACTTCCTTTTTCCAAATAAGTATGTACTAATAAAATAAAATTGTTCTGCTTAAGAAGAATGAATACCAAATTGACCCTCGCTGGTAGGAAAAGGTATATACGTAATGTCGGCAGGTTTAGTGTGAGTAATGAATTCGACACTAGTCAACCCTATTCAATAAACATACATCATTTACATTCGGGAAGCGAAATACATTGAACCAAATCGGACAATTCTGATTCTAAAGATTCTCTCCAGAACGTTAGTTTTCTGGCACCCTGACTCAATTAATATATATATATATATATATATATATATATATATATATATATATATAATATTTTAGAAAAATAACAGACGAATTAATTAATTATTAATGTGAAAATTACTAAAATTGTATTTTTAATTAAGAATTAAATTCGAATATATTTAACTTAGATGTGGCATTTGACGTTGATAAATTTTCGCGTGAAGCAAATTGATTCATATTCTCAAAAATGATTAGAACTTCGGTGACCTGATAAGGCCCGGTTGCAAGGTGCGATTGCCACCACCGCCCCCGTGCCTCGCCGTGCCTCGCCGTGCCTCCCCGTGCCTCCCCGGGCCGTCTTATCGGTTGCTATCGACGGATGACTCATGGATCGTTCGTATTCTGTTAATTTTCTAAAAGATAGCATATCTTTGACATCTTCATTTCAGGTGTAAAAGTGACTGCCTGTACGATTTAATTTTATTGCTCATACTATTGTATTTTTTTTGTTATTTTACGTATTTAGTCAGTTTTATACTCAATGCCGATTCAATTTTGTAACGGGCAGCGTTATATTATAAAAAAAAAATTCCTTCATAAAAAAAAAACCTAAGATTTTTTTATTTAACACGGCTGGCGGTGTCGCCGCCGCGCGCCTCCCCGCGCCCTCACTCACTATTTTGATATTTGCATCGAACTCGTGTATTGAATAAGAATCCACTAAATATTATGATTGTTTTGTTTTAACTATAATAAATGATTTTCTTATTTTACATTACTTTTGACGATCACCTGTTGCACCAGACTTCGACAGAGTTTTGAAATATTTCATCCCTAGGGGCCCTCCAAAGCGAAAGAGCCACTAACGTCCGCCACATTCCTATAGCAATGAGCAAGTTATCCGATATTTACTTGGCTTAAATGAGGCACGAGTGATTGTGAAATCAAACAGGGGATTCTAAAAATTAAGGATACGACTGTCCACTGGAAGAACAAAACAAATATATAAAGGGCGATGAATAAATTATATTCTCAAAATACAAATTTTCAGAAAGTAGACAGTAGAAAGATTGAAAAAGATCGGTGTGGGTTGGTCGGTATTGAATACGTACAGTGTCAGATAGCAAAATACAAGGAGCGCAAACGGCAGGAACAGAAAGGCGATTCTTAGTCAACAGTCCACAGTCCCAAAGCGCCGGAGAGTCCCGGCGACAAGGCGGCTGATCGCCCCCGCCCCCGCCCCCGCCTCACCTAGAACAGAGTTCCGGCGGAAACGGAGGGTATTTATAGACTATGTATTGACCCGGGAAGGAGACGCGACAGCTCGGCTGTCTCCGTGCTTGACGGTTGTCTACTGGGTAGACGATTGAAATTCAGATTCGACTTAAGTTCACAAGCGACACGTACTATTTTCAATGGGTTCAGCATCAACGTCTCGCCAACGCTTTAAGCGCACCACTCCGAAATCCAGTAACCCGAGTGCCCTCCGATGAGCGCGCGCAAAGTCTATAACAATTTCCAAGATATCCCCGGTTCTATCCCTGTCCTGGCAGGTGAACACCTAACTAATAAACTTAGGCTAACGGCTGTCGTATTGGCATCGCAAGAGTCTACAAAGATTGTTAGAAAAATAAGTACCAGAAATATGACAACAGGTCGAACACGCGTTCACTTCGCACGTAGTCCTCCCCTCTCGCGCTCGCAACCCCAGACTCTTCGTGGGCGCGGGTCAGTGCCGCTTGAGTCAGTCTGCGCCAGGGGGCACATTTCTCTTTTCACGTGTGTCTTAAAGGGGGCCCCGAATAAAGGATACGCTCCCGCAACCCGGAAGATTGCCAGAAAGCTTACTCGGGTGCGGGATGCAAATGCCACCGCATAAAAAATAAAAAAGGGAGGGCACGGCGCGAGCTGCAGCGACTCTTGCCGTGACTCCGCGGGCGCTGCAGCCGTGATCTCGCGCAGGGACGGGCGAGTACATCGCATGCTACCTTATCTGTGTTACTGTTTGTTCAACGAGCGCAAGATATTCTAACTACGATAATCCAAACGAGGAATAAACAGCTATACTACTCTGCAAGATCAGGGGGCCGTCGTCGTTTCGGGTGTGAATCGGAAATCTTCCATCGATGCGGACATTGTCCGCCCAATCACCGTTTCCGGTTCCTGCGCGCGGTTCGTGAGTTTTTGCGTTTCCGCCGCAGGTGAGGAACTCGCCCGAGACGAGCACGTGACCATCTCTACATCCTATCGATCTTTCATTTTCGAATTGACAGTTTTTCCAGGAGATATTTATATTCGAGAGATTCACGTTTAGGCGGCACGGAATTCTCTCCAATCCCGTATGAAACGTGAACGGTTTTTTCAAACTCAAAACAAATTGTCATATTTAATGTTTTAGATTTTTTTAAAAAATCGAAATTCGATGAAATGTCGTCAAAAACAATAATGCACGGTCTATATCACAAAATTAAAAAGTCGCAATATTCTTTCGATGAATAGGTCATTTCTATATTTAGTAAAAAGTGACGGTGATGAAGCTGACCGCGCTGGATTCTGTGTCGGTGGCGTGGCGTGGCGTGGCGTGGCGTGGCGTGGCGTGGCGTGGCGTGGCGTGGCGTGGCGTGGCGTGGCGTGGCGTGCCGCTCCATCGGCCCCGCGAGGCCGCCGCCGGGGCGTGACACCGGCGCCTGTCACACATGAGGCTCTCTGCGTAAAGGCCTAATTGACACGTACTAACCTAACTTGACCTCCTATCGGGCGATCTTTGACACACCCAGCTCGTCTATCCCTTCTGCAAGTTCATTAAATAATGCAATGAACCCATCTCTCTTGAAACTTCTTACGTTTAGATATTTCAAGGTGGCAATTATCGCTTTAATATAAGGAGTCCCCTGTTTATTTTAACGCGAACCCGTGACGAATCGTAATCGAAACCGTACAAACCGTATTGAGCAACACCGGCTGCACTCGGCCGGGGCCTCCGCCTCCGCCTCCAGCCCGCCGAGGACGCCCTGCGCGGATCGCTAATGGGGCCAGTTTTAAATTTCTCGGTGATGCGACCACAGCTCAGGCAGGTCGCGGGACATAAAAATTACTAGTTTTAATATTCATTCATAGAATTATGTAACCAAAACAACATTTATCTAAGACTATCTCTCTTGTACAGGGGCGGTTCGTCCTGGTCACCCATCATTCGCATTTTAACAATATGACAATGCTCATGAATTCCATATCATTTTATGAAGAATAAGAGCATAACGATAACCCAGCTTGTGTATATTATAAAAAAATAATTTCACAAATAAGTTAATTTATGATTAAAGAAACTCTCAGAAAAGTATCATCATGACTTTTCTGAGAGTTTTTTCAATCAATTTTCAATATGTGAAAAAATGTACTTAATCATATCAACCAAAAATAAAACCTAGATAGAGCAAAATCGTACTTACTGTGACGGTAAAAAACCAATATAAGTTAATTTAAAAAGACTTTTTTTTATGACAACGACGTTGGTCAGATCGGCTTTGTGTGAAATTACAACGGCTTACTTCTAAATGACAGCGGTATTGGAATGAACAACGCTCGCGTAACGGGCTTCGGAAGACAGAAGCGGGCGCTCGGCTAATCTGAGAGCCGGACTCGCGTTCCAACTGACGGACGACAAAGAGACAGCACTTTGTCTTTAAATCGTTATTTTCCTCTCCTGTTAATATTTATTATAAGTTCAGAACAAATATAATGAAAAATGTTCATTGAACGATGCCATTACAAAATGTTTTACAGTGGTGTGCTTATACCGATTGACTTGAATTTGACATCATATTATATATTTTTTATTTTATTTATATCAAAACCAACCGCACGCCCCTGGAGTTACAACACGCCTGACGGTAAACATTCAGCGGAGTTTCTGACAATATTATAATGCAAATTGCATAATATACATGAAATGTCGAAAAAACACTATTAATATAAACGAATTAAAATTGAAATTCAATAAAAATACAGAAATGATGTTGTAACCAAGAGATTTCACAAACTTTCATAAAATTTTCAAAACACATTCGATCTTGTAATTAGGGATGGATCCTAGAATGGAATGGGCGGTCGGTTCGAGCTCTGCGCCGAGTCTGCGCCGAGTCTGCGCCGAGCAGGTCGAGTACACAGTACAGTCGAATAATTTTACATAGAAAGACATTTTTATAGAAAGTTCTAAACAACCGTCGATTGACTGGTGGATTCGTCGACCAGCCTCAAAAAGAGCGTCCAATCGAATAAAATATCCGATTACAAGAGTGCAGATCGCCGCAGCCGTGAGGAGTGCGCCAGCGGCCCCAGACGCTCGTTTATTTAATAATCGGTCCAATTTGAATTGATAAGACAAAAATAAACAATGACGCTCCGTCGCGTCACTCCGGAAACCGCGCTGGACGCCGGCGGGGCTCATTGCGAGCGATCGGACGTGTGGGCGACTCCACTCTTGGCCGCCCTCCTGTCGGCCTCTTCATGCAAATCAACCTGCATTATGCGGGAATATCACGTGATTTAATTTTAAAAAAAAGTGCGAAAGGGACGCGTAGGGCTTTATTTAATTTCGTGTCTTATTTTAAAAATTTCAAATCTTTTGTTTTCAGTTATATTTGTTTACATTAACCGTCACTGTGAATGTACCTTTGATAAACGAAAACAAGTCTAGTACTCATTACATGTAATGAAATCAATACAAAAAAACCATTTATTATTGACATTTTTTAAATATTAAAAAAAAAAAAAAAGAATTATTCTGCAGATTCAAGTATATGCAAATTTAAATGAACGCTGTGAGTATTAAATAAATTTTCAGTCGATCTAGGGACATGGTTTCTGTCAATTACAAGTCATTTTTAATAGTAGGTAAAAAAAATATGATTTGATAAAAAAAATATATGTATATTTATATATATGAATTCTATTCGATGAGTTACAAAAACGCTATCGAGTAATAATCGAGCACTCACGTCGCCGGTCATAGTTTAAAAGTTTGACACCCCGAGGCGAGCCGACAAAAGTGTTCGTAATGTGCTAAGTTTTTTGCTCACAATTTACATTGGCATCATACAAATTGTGAAGACCGTCACTCCTTCCATCAGAAACGTCATCAAGTACCAGCACCGCGCCTCGCCGCAGGATCGACCGCCCTTTCCGGTGTCAATGATTATTTTTAAAAATTTTAAAATCTGCCTATTTATCCATGCAGGTATATTTTTTAAACAAAATTAGATAATCGACTTACACGCGATTTTGTAGCCGAGAGTTAGTTTACTACAGCAAAAATATGCATCTGGACATCGCATTGAACATAGTGAAAGCATAACTTAGATAAAAAAAATTCCCAGATATTGGCGACTATTGCTCGTATATTAATAAGTGTATTTAATAATTTGACTTCAAGACTTTTTAAAGACAAAGAACCGAAACGTTGTAATTCCAAACGCGACATAGCACACGAGAACTTTAACTTTTAACGTCGCTCCTGACGCCGGCGGAGCGCAGTGAGGTTCGTTATAACTCAACGACGACACAATTAAATAACAAATTATCTTAACCGCAATAATGTAAGAAAAACATTTTCAAGTATATCTGTTCCGAAAACCTTTTATTTCTTTCGATTAAATTATATAAATATTCTTCGGACGCCACACCGACGGGACGACTGAATGACTTCTGTCACACATATGCGATTCCAGGTTTTTTCATTAAGTTTTCAACGAACAGCAGACGGGATAATTTGACGAGTTATATATTAATGTTGAAAAAATACTTATTGATTTCTAAGAAGTGATAATTTTGCTAATTTTAATAAGCCTTTTACTAACGTATACATTTTTTAAAAATATTTATAATATTCCCGCGACCGGTGTATTCGTCGTCTACTCGACCGCAGTCGACGCGTGCTGGTCGCGCGGTCGCAGTCGTTTATTATTTTTTCGAGACGGTTCAAAAGTATAGTCGTAATTTATACTATTGTATAAATCAAAATTGTATAATCTCAAAACGGAACGGCCAGAAGATCCGGGCACGGAGCGGCCGACCCACCGTCGCTCACTCTCAGGCGTGATATACTTTACGTCTTTCCGTTTAAAGAATCGAACCCAACATTTCTACAAACGCAATATGATGATATTTGCAGGAACCGGACTGCTCGCGCTCTATATTTCCTAATCGAATATTTATTATCTCAAAACGCGCCCTGTCGTCGCAGGATTGTCGATTCCTTGTACTACAGGTCGGTTTTCCACATTCCGCTTTAGCGGTTACAATTACTCATAACGGCATTAGGGTGAGCCAGGTCGGGGCGTGATTTCAAACGGAAGGGTGCCAGGAAGGCGGCGGGACGAATCATTCGTAATTGTATTACACGACGGTGACCCTCTACGGCTTCCCTCGGGGAAATCGCTGGCCGCCTGACACCGCTCGGGCTCGGGCTCGGGCTCGGCGACTGGAAATGTTATGAATAATACCCTGATGTGATCTATACGTAAGTCGTTCAAATTGTTTATTTCTACAGGTGCTGTGGACGATGCAGCAATTGACCCCTCGGACGAGGTCGGCGGGACCGAGGCGCGCCCGCGGGAGGCGCCCGACGGAGATCAACCGAGGTCAAGTGCGCGCCGCGGGGCGAGGGGGGGCGAGGGGGGGCGAGGGGGCGGGGGGGGCGAGGGGGCGGGGGGGCGAGGGGGCCCGCCACGTCCTCGGGAGTAGAAAACCATTCACATCCGAATTCAGGGATACAAATGACGTTTGTCAATGCCCCACAAGCGGTAGCATCCTGACTCAGATAACGCAAATGACAATCATATCTTTCCATTGAACCTGGAAAAAATTATTAGTAGCGTCCTGTGATTAATTAATTTACCTTTTCACAGCCAAACGACATATATCGTAGTTTGCAAAATGTTCGAAAACTGCGACGACGATCGTCGTTGAAAACGAATACTTACTGAGCATCTCAGTGAATACATCAACGAAGAAAGACATTTTTTTTTTTAATTATTTGTGTAATATATGCATGAATTTATGTTGAGGTAGGTTTAAAAATTATGTCGTTCGCGTGACCTAACAATCGAAAGAGATACTAAACCGTTTGCGTTCCACCCGAACGCTGCTTTAGTGCCCCCACAAAGTACCCGCGCACCCATGAAGTATGGAAAAAAAAAATATTTTTTAAAATAATACCTGTATCAGTTTTCGCTAAGATAACAAAACCTTAATTGTAATTAAAATTTCAATTAACAGAATTAACGTAAAATATTACCATGAAATTAATATGTAACTTTCTGACGTAAATAAAAATTAGCCCAACATGAATTTTACCTTTATAAACAAGGGTACAACCGATTATACATTTAATATGCCGTTTCTAGCGTATTTCGTTAAAATATTTTAAATAAAATACTTTTGCGATTTTTCCACACGTTTAATTATATCGGTGACCGGTTTCGCCAACCTTTCCTGTTGGAATTATCAAACAAAGTGCCAACGTGAAATTAAGCATGGGAAAAATCACGAAAGTTGTTTATTTAATTAATTTTTTTAATGAAATTCCACCGAGTGCTCTCTGAGTACAGATAACGATTAGCCCGTACAGATATAAAAATCAAACTCATCGCATATTCAATAATCACGCAAGGGAGGCCCGCTCTGAAGCGAGATCCGCGGCAATGGCACATTCCGGGCAGTCGATTGCCCAAACGGAGACCTTGCGATAGTGCAGATTTCGTGACGAGTCAGTGCCGTGGCGTCAGTGCCGTGGCGTCAGTGCCGTGGCGTCAGTGCCGTGGCGTCAGTGCCGTGGCGTCAGTGCCGTGGCGTCAGTGCCGTGGCGTCAGTGCCGTGACGTCACTGCACTGCTGACGCACAGGGCGGGAGCTTCACCGCTGTCAGTGAGATCGGAGCTGTTCGTCGAACTCCGTTTTGATTTCGGGGGTGTTTCCTTTTTTTTAAAACTGTTATAACTTTAAAATAAAAAAAGAAAATGTTTATATTGAATGTATATAAAATTCAGTAGCGTAAAAGGGATATCAAAATTACAAACTATTATGTTTATATTAAAAAATACGTCTTTCTGTAGTAAATTTCAAGAAAAGAAAAAGACAGACTCGAGCGGAAGACGTCTAAATTTAGATAATCTAAAAGACGAGTCTATTAATATTACAACCCGATACGAGTCCGGGATACAACTCGGTAACTCAGGCGAGCAAGCGGTTTACAGCGACGCACCTGTGGCTGTGGCGAGACCGAACAAACGAAAGGATTTACGTAGCGAACAACTTTACGGTGATTTGTAGCCCTACCGACGTGTCCCAAATAAATGACCGTGCTAAATGTAACTGATTCCATTGTAAATGTAACGTTTGCCCCAAAAAGTTATTAGTTGAGCTTTAAGTGTAATGAGAAACAGCGGGCCCCGCTTTAAGTGTAAGTCCCCTTTAAGTGTAAGTCGGTCTCGCTGGATGGCAGAGATTCTACCATCGCGCGCTTTTTGGGCGGGGCACACGGAAACAGACACGATTGTATAGTTAAATAACACACTAAATATAGAATACTACGTATTGCCTTAGATTAAATTATAATGCATAATATATATATATATATATATATATATATGTGATATTTAATCTATGTTTATTTGTAATTTATTGTGTAATTAAATCAGACGGCGAACAGCAAACGACGACGCTAAAGAGTTCCGCCGCAGAAACGATGACCGAGCTGTGCGTCAGTGGCTGGCACGTTCGCTTGCCGAACACTCGGACGGCGGTTCGAGTCCGGGTAGGAAAATAAGTTTTATAAATACGATTTTAAATCTTAATCTAAAATCTATTTTTATAGTTTCAGTGCGCCAAACCATTCAAAAATACAAAACTGATGCAATTAGGCGCACCTCCGAGTCGAAGCGAGCAAGAGACAGCAGCAATTGCCTCTGAAAGCTTCCTCCTGGTCGCCTGTCTGCCTCTTCTCTTGAAGCCCCTCATTCATCACGAGCAGTTTGGCCAAAAGCTATTTGTTGCATGACCTCAGATGTCTCCCGGTCGCGGAATGAAGATTTGAAAACCACCACGCCGGGTCGCGGCCCCGGCTGCCGAGCACATGGCACATGGCACATGGCACATGGCGGATGGCGGTGACTAGTATGTTCAAACAATCGCATATCCGTGCTCGATCCACGGCTACGAGCGGCGCAGTGAAAGGAACACAACCAGGCCAGAGTCGTGCTCGACTCGACGGTTCGGTAATTAGACTGCGGATTTTTGATCGTCAGGTCTCCGTTTTGATTCTCATCCTACGCTAGTTGTAGCGACAAGTAGCATAAATGGAGCGTACCACTCCGAGCGCGCGGGTAGCCAAAGCGGTTGTACAGCGTGCGCCATGCCAGTGCACGACAACTGTGCAATCAGCGAGACGACAATCACGCTCCCGTCGCTTTAGCGGCGAGCCACCGGTTTCGTTATTGGCATTGAACTTCATTTTTATATTGACATTGCTGAGCAGGACAGGTGGAAATCTGCCTCGGTTTGAGGCGAAGTCAATCGAGCTATATGGAGTGCGGCAGAAGCATCCACCGAACGACGACGGGTATTTTTAATGCTCGGATTTCCAGTAAATGTTGATAAGGAAAAAATAATAAATTTAACAATATATCATAACGGTGCTTTTTAAAACGCCTTATCCGCGACGGCGACCGGCAAAGTGTCATATCACCTGCCCGATAAGGGTCTAATCGATGTCGCCCGATAGCAGCTGATTGCGGGCATAGAAGGTGGAGCCTGACTCAATCCGACCGCGTGACTAATAATGCAACGAGGGAACCGGAATAAATTTGGAATTATTTTCACACGTCTTATTAAATGAAAAGCTTCATAAAAACATTTATATTCAATTTAAAGATATCTTAGTTATTTTTTGTGTGAGGTAGTGCTTAAACAAAAATAAAAAAACACCTTTTGCAATAGATACAAACATGGGGGCTAAACAGCCATTATTTGCTCAGGAAATGCCCGAGTTGCGGTGAGTGTATGCCTTAGGGCAGAAGCCCGGGTACAGACGCCCGCCGACGGAGCCCTGATGGATGAAAACCCACCTTTCTGAAGGCAAACAGCTCCCTCTGCAGCCTCAGGCGCTCGGCGGAAGGCTGCTGCCCCTTCCCCCTGATGAATTTTAACATCTTAACGGCCTGAAACAAAACAGCATATTAGAAAATATCCATTAAACGGCGACGACAGACCACCACTGTCCCGAATGACCTTGAACATCAATTCAAAAATGACACGTTTCTGAAATTTTTAATTATTCCAAATAGTTTTAAAAATCGCCATTACTGAAAATGCAGGTTGTTCTGAAGACATGTTTTAAAGTAAACGATTCACACACTAAGCGACGATAACCACCCTCTGTGTCGATCTAACAAGGGTACAACGGTTACACAATTGGATATAACGATTCAAAGTCTCGCTCAGTTACGGGACCGCAAGGGGAATAAGGTGCATGCCACTGACGATTGCTGTTTGCTTTGTCAAAACTAATTATTACTCAAATCACATGAACATGTTATTGTATTTATTGAGCGGTTTGGAAGATGCGTCGCACACCGGTCGTGGCCAAGAATTCAGAATGAAGAACGCCCGATGAGACTGCACAGCCCGCGCGAGGCTGGGGCTGGGGCCGGGGGAGGGGGAGGGGGAGGGGGGCAGCGATAGACTCGTTTTATCCCAAACGTTATTCCGACATTGGGTGGAACTAAAACTAAATCCAGGAAATTTTGCATAAACTTACAGATTTCAGTACAATTCCGTGCAGACCGTTTCAGGCTCCAGGACGGTATAAAAAAACCTGGCAAATATATCATCAATAACGTAATAAAAATATATACATTGACAATAACGTTTTTTTGATACCCAGTTTCCCTTTCTGTGGTATAACGTGAATTGTACGACGGCAGGAACAGCACCGGCGATGTCGTAATCGGGACGGCGGGCTCGTGTCGCCGCCTCCGCCACGCCCCGGGCCTCGGGAGCCGGCTTAGGATAAAAACTATATATACGTCAATACGGCAAAAGATAAAATTAATAATTAAGAACTGTCACTAATAAAAAAAGAATATGAAAATTTGCGGAACTAGGTCCTAGCGGATTGGAACCGGTCGATGGTGTGCGGTCCATGCAGTCGGAAATTTAGTACAAGTTATCAAAAATACATAACAGCAAACTTAATTCAATTTGCGTCTTCGTGAGTAGTTATATATTTCAGTATTCAATATTTTTGACAGATTGTACTCGGTGGAACTCCATTTTAATATTTCAAAGAAAATAAATACTTTTCACTCAGTTTGATAATGCCAACAGGAAAGATTGGCGAAACCGGTCACCGATAATATTAAACAAGTGGAAAATAAAATATATTTATTTATTTGAATAAAAATAATATATTTACGAGACTACGACTAGCGCCACCCGCGGCCGCAATGGCACCGACAGTCTGGCCCGCAGCGAGAAGTCGGGATAGCGCACGCCGAGCGTGAAAACGAAAGTGGAGGTGAGAAAGTCGTATTCTTAGTGAGGAGACCCGCGACGCACGCTTCCCGGCCGGGTTCGGTACAGGCGGTACAGGCGGCACAGGCGGCACAGCACAGGCGGTACAGGCGGCACAGGCGGCACTCGCGCCGGCTCGGTGACACGCGGGCAGCCCTACAACACTGCAGCACTCCAGCAATCTGCACAAAGAACCGTGTCGACTACTCCGGAGTGGTGGGGTGATCTTTCTATCGGATATCTGAAATAATGGATCACTTTCTCAAAACCTATTTAAGATCACTCAAAACCTACTCTCCGTTGGCGCGATTGAATTAAAGTATAATCGCTTTTCCGCTCCAGCCCTTTTAGCGGTCATGCAAAGCTGAGTCCATATTGTGCGGTCCCGATCTCCGGTCGGCGGTTCGACTCCGATCTCGTCGATATCCCCGTAGCGTTTTGGTTTTTACCTTCGCCGAATTCGCTAATGGATACGACGAAGCCGTCGCCCCGATGGCCCTCACCACTCTCGCTTGTGAGCGTTTGAAGAGGACAGTCGTCTCTTAAATGTTAGAAAAGAAAATATCAGTTTCTAGACTATCAAAGCTGGGTCGCTCGGAATAGCTCCAGGGAAAATATTATAGACTTGCGGTGGACCTTAATGGACTTTTCGCTTTAGGGAAGTCCGAGTGGTCGGAAGGTTTCCGCATGTACTATCACAACAGCAACGCGCGCTCTATGCTCGACCGTGTCTCCGGTGAGCAGTTTGAGTTGTCAGGCTAGGCTCAGGTCGGGGCTGCTTTCGTAAAGGACTCTGCATAAGACGGGTGATGCGTGAATCGCTTACAAAGTTGCATCGATTTACTGAGACTTGACGTCGGCCTGCCCGGGCGGGTCGCGGCTCTGCCAGCCGATAAAAAAACACATAAGGCTCTCAGTTTGCCTTTGAAAATGCACAGTAGAAAAATCGATTATTAGCAAAAATCGACCGATAAGAATGAATGAGTCGATTGTTGATAAATTAATTGACGAATGAATGAATAATATTTTAAATACGATACTTTTTCCATGTGTTTAATTTTATCGGTGGACGGTTTCGCCAACCTTTCACGCTGGCATCATCAAACAGATCACTCAGTTTGATAATGCCAATTTGGAAAAATCACAAAATTGAATTCCACCAAGTACTATGACAAGCACATTGAAAGAATGAATGAATCGGTAATTCAGTCACATTTCGATCGGAAATTGTTTCTGTTTCTTAGCTTCTAAAATGGAATATTTGGATACATTTCGCAAAAAGCAAATCATCTGTCAAGTCGAGTAGATATCCGAATACTTTATCCAAAACAAGATTGTGAGATAACAATAAATAGAATTATAAGCCAATTGATGAATCAATCATTCAAATTAAATCGATTATGCCATCATTAACTCGTACTCGTAGAATCGGTTTGATACTCAATCGACTAAGATGAGGCAGAAATTCATAGAAGTGAGTATTGTCGACCGAATTAAAGATGACATCAGAAAAATACAATTTATAAAGACAATGCACCATCAATCGTAACACCAATACACCATTAGTAATTGCATGAAAAGTTTTATAGAAATACGTGGTATGATGTTCCCTTAAATTTAATGAAAAATTCGTATATTCCCGTTACGATACAGATGACAATATCGATCACCCAACGCAGGTGCAAATGATAATAAAACTCCAGATAACACAATCACTTATCATTAGCAAACACCAAACAATAAACTCGGAAAGGAAATACTACGAACTACTAATAGGCTCGAGGGTAATGTGCCGCGAACAGACCGGGCCGAGTGAGCGGCTCTTCTTTCAGAATAAATAAACTTTATTGAATGAGCGACGCGCACACATCGACTTTGACAGGTTCAATTATGGAAAGTAAACATTCACTAAACCACGGCGACCATCATCCACCGGGAAAAAAATCTATGCGATATATCGATATGCGATATTAACATCCTTGGATTATTTAATTACGAGGGTATAATGTTAGAATGAGCTGACAGAAAAATCTAAACGTAAACAAAACTAGATCGGGCCAAACTTTTGGATGAAAAATATCAAAACAATAAGGAATAGGAAAACGAGATCCGCGTTGAGCATCGATAAATTAATAGGCAGGCAAGCAGGCGTATTCAAAAAAAGCAGGGTCGCTGGACATTTACTGTTAGAAGCCGCCGAGGCTGTCAAACTGCTTCGCTTTCCTGTCTGCACATTGTCAATAAAAATACTCACAAAATATAATAGACGACACAGAGCAACTTTGAGAAACGTTCAAAGAATTATCGAAATCAGCTGAAACGCTAAGCGGCGAGCGTATTGAGCGTGAAGCGTCAAAAACCGACAAACTTTTTGGCATTCTTGCCGGGTACATTGTCCTGGAGGCAACGCCTGCCTGACAGCTATTCAACTTTGTAGCTATGCAAATATGTCGAGTCTTGCGTCGTCGGACGATTGATTAAGACGCATTGAATATGTACTGACCTTTGGAACACAGTTTGAGAAGTATTATTGTAATCCAGGCACTTAATAATAAAAAAAATATAACCGAGAGAGCGTGACGGCACCGCACCACGCACAACACGTCGACTGCGAACACGGCCTGTGACTCACTCCAGGCGCGCCAACCGACCGGGAACACGCGCAACTCTCGCGGGGGGACAGGAGCGTATCAAACCCGACGTAAATAATACAAATTGGAAACTCTAAACAACCTAAAAAGATTACCCCTTATCATACAATCGTGAAGTTTTTGTCAGTTGACGTGAACACTATCTTGTAAATCTTTTTTGCGTAACACCAATGCAAACTTTTGAAATAAAATTTAAAAAACACATTAAACTTCTACTTTATTTGGGCCAAATAAAAAAACTAAAATATTACTAATATTTTTCAACAAAGTTTTTTTTAATGCCTTTTTTGTCACCTGGAATGCCTCTAACAATATATTTTTATTAGAACAGTTATTATTGTTTATTAAAATAGTTAAAATACTAATCGGGCTCTATATTATCTACAGTTTGGTGTTGCAAAGCTCAAATTGACTATATCTAAAAATTATTTAAAAATATATATATTCGTAATTAATATTATTGTAACCAATATTTTACCGTAATATCTTTAATTTTTATGTGAATGTACGATATTATTTATTTGAAAAATACAATTCGTTTAAAGAAAACATGAACTAATTTGTTTATTTACTAGCAATATCACCATGCACCATGTTTGCCAACACGTAAAAAACAAACATAAGTTCATTATCAAACAAAATCGAACATAAGTACAGGATATATAAATATTTACGAAATATCTTTTTTTACTCGGATAGTAATCATCCGTAACTAAAATAAATGGATATCAAAATCTGTCGATTATGTTTGTCGCAAGATGTTTTTCTGGAAAACTGTTTTAAAGAGGAAACAAGTATCGGTATACCGCATAAAATTTTCTCGTGTACAAACATACAGGTAATTTTGACATGTCTACTGGCTAAAATATTGCTTTTTTCTCATTGGTTAATATGAGAGGGTATTCAAATACGTAACTCTATATTTTAATATTCGTTATACCATATTTTTCATAGGTTTCAAAAGGAGACGGTTATCCTAGTACAATATGTTTAAAATGTATGCAGAAAATTGATAATTTCTTTGAATTTAAATTAGAGTGTATAAATGCCAATGATGTCCTTAAAGAACGTGTTCTTCAAACGCAACACAAAACCAAAACTAAAAGTAAGATTTATCAATCAATAAATTTAATTTTAATTTGATACATTTTTGTTATATTGCAAATAATATTAACTATAGCTTATTGTCTGCAGAGACAAATATAACTTCGAATGCCAAGCTCAAGCAGGGCGGATCTGTTTCTTCAGAAGATCACCATGACCGTGTATATTTGGGTACGTCTCAAGCTCCGGAAGATGTACCTGATAGTGCATCCAATAAGAAATCCAAAACCAAAAACCATAAAGAGCTACTAAAAGCTTCAAAGACTTCACATGTCACTAAGTAAGTATCTAGTGAACTTCCTATTGAACTACAGGGTTAGTCTTCTAGTAATCTATTTCTTGCTTAAAACATATTTGGTGCCTTGTTTGCTGTTGATTTTTTTAATTTAATTTTGCAAAAATTTTAAATTGTAAATAAAATATTTCTTTATAGAAAAAGCACAAAGTCAAACTCAAAAACAGAAAAAATTACTAAAAACAAAGAATACTTCAAGAGTAATCACTGCGAGATTTGTGGAAAGACTTTCAAATCCATGGGATACCTAGTCTTCCATATGAGGATTCATAATGGTGAGTTTAAGAATAAGCTTTTGTAAAGCTGATTAATTCATGAAACAATTCCCTTGTGAATTGTTAACACCATAAGCTTAGATAGGTAAAAAATGTGAAAGTATTAAATAATTATCTGTGCTCAATGGTTCACGTCTTTGCTCATTTTTATACTGATATGTCCCAACAAAACAATATGCTATATTTCATACTTCACTCGCTAGTCTCTAAATCTTACAATTGGTGTGATCACTCTCATTTATTAAAAAAAATATCTCAAATACCAAGACCTTATATAGGTTCAAGTGCAGAAAATATTCAATCTCGCCCAAGATTTTTCTTTACCCATTGTGATTTGGTTCAACTCTTCATTCTAGGAAACAAACCATACGCCTGTGATGTATGCAAGAAGAGCTTCACATACAACAGTGCCTTAATTGTTCACCGTAGAAAGCATTCTGGAGACAAACCTTACATTTGCAAGTACAATGCTAATAAAAAATTATTATCAATATGTCTCAGATTGCATAAAGAGATTATTAACCGTTAATATTATTATATATTACTAATTGTAATTAAAATCGAATATTCAAGTACGTAAATTTCAAACACATTAGGCCACATAAATCATACAGTTTCTGTTTTACTGTCTTACTTATTCTTTGTCTATGATAGTAATCTTAAAATACTGTTGTCTGATTATTTGGAATTTCCACACCCATGAATCTGACCAATCAAATCAAAGCGAGTCAAAAATCTTTTTAGCGACATTTTTTTATTTTCAGTTACAGTTGTCAAGGATAACTAAACGAATCTTTAATTTATTAGTAGTAGAAAATACTTTTGAAATTGATGTGCCTGTAACCAATGCTAAATATAATTATGACTCTTGGACTTGAAATGCTAGATTGTTGGATGTGCCCCACTACAACGCAAGCCTCCTTAGAGCAAAAAAAGGTCATTAAGCTCATAGATACTCAAAAACTATTGGTTTTTTCAATGGATTACTTAAAATAAGTGTCGTGGCCATGAGGAAAAGTGCCTCGGACTGCCCTGGGATTTGCATCTAGTTAATTTGGATATAGAGCTAGGATTGCTGAATGAACTCTATTGCAGATTGAATGCAAAGAAAGTTAAGGATACAGAAGAAAAAAGATATGATAATTTATTTAGGTTAGGAAACAACTAGACTGCAATTTTTCCCTGGTGATGTGTGATTACAGTTTGTGCGGGAAGGGCTTCAGCCAGTCAGGAAACTTGAGGGTCCATCAGCGCTCGCACACGGGAGAGCAGCCATTCCAGTGCAACATTTGCTCCAAGGTCTTCTCTCAGGTGTGCCTCTCTGTCTAGTGACGTTGGTATTGTTATTAACACACTAAAGGCGGGGCGGGTACTAGTACCCATTTCGCAGACTGCTGTCTAAAAGCGGGGCAGGTATTTGTACCTTTTTGAATATGTTTACTCTAAAAGCGGCAAAAGGTCATTTTACTCTAGGTTTACAGCTCGTAATTTTTGTTTAGACTCTTCAAAGTTACTTCTTTAACATTTGATTATGTAATAAAGATAAGGAACTACAAATTTCTTCTTGTTATTGTTTACATCCCGATCTCTCCTAATTTAAATGTATAGAACGTCTTAAAAAATACCACACCAAAATAAATTTAAACTAGTTAAACCAGAGTTAATATTTAAAAATATTAGCTCTGGTGCAATTAAAGTAGTACATTTTAAAGCTATTGTCTGTTAATTTAGGTATTTAAATCCGATTTGATCAGAGTAAATGCTTTTTTTTTAGTAAAACATATTTATTGAAATGATCGATTTCTACTTAGTTGGCATTGATGGGCAGAAAATCATCAAATTTAGCATTTAATAATACAAGTAATCAGGCATATAACTTTTATTATTATAATGGAGTTCTTACAATGTATTTTTCAAAAATATTGAACATATATATTCAGTTTTACCAAAAACTGATTACTGAAAATTAGTAAGCTGACCAAGTATAAACTATACTTTTCTTAGACCTCAAGAAAATTCAAGGTGAGCAAGCGGTTATAATTTATTTGAGGCAATAGCTGTTGTAATCAACTGAAAATGCTTATATAATACATCACAAAGAGTTTTTTTTTCATTTGATCCTGGATGCAACCTAAATTTTGCTTAAATTATTATCTGTACAAATAAGTTTTAAAGGATTTGTTTTCAAGTTTGACACTTTATTGTTAAAAAATTGTTACATAAATTGTGTTGCTGCGCAACATGTAGCTGAGCGTTGTCATGTTGCAAAATTACCTTATCGTGCCTCTCCTCGTATTGTGGCCGTTTTTCCCGCAGTGCTCAGTTCAAACGCATCAATTGAGTTCGGTAAAGTTGTCCTGTGATGGTTTCACTTGGTGGTAGCAGCTCATAATACACTACGCCCAATTGGTCCCACCAAATACAGAGCATGACTTTGCCACCGTGAATATTCGGCTTTGGCATATGGCCAGGCGGTCCCCATTTTTTTTTTGCGCTTGGGGTCATCGTATCGTATCACAATACGATGCATAAAACCCTTTCTTTTTTGTCGTTGGAGCAGCTGTTCACAAGTGAAAAAACGGCGTTCGACGTCTCTTCTCTTCAATTCATAGGGCATCCAATATCCTACCTTTTGGATCATTCCCATGGATTTTAAGCAAACGGATATGGCTTGTTAAGTCCCACCCAATGTTTTTGCGAGTTCTTCTTGCGTTTGGCACGAGTCTTCATCCAATATAGCCTCCGATTCGGCATCCTCAAACTTTTCTGGCCGCCCTTCGCGCTCTTTGTCATCGGTATTAAAATCACCACTTTTAAAATGTTTATACCAAAATTCACACATGGAAATCGATGATGCATGTTCCCTGTAAGCTTCTTGCAGCATTCGATGGCCTTCAGCTGCACTTTTCTTCAAACGGAAGCCGAAAAGTAGGTTTTGTTGGCACAAAAGTTGACATATTCGGAGCACACAAAAACTAAGTTGTTTCCACTTCAATGAAATGACACATAAGAAAGCCTAATGATGAGGTTATAAAATGAAGTTAGTTGCAACACTGTCCGTTTTGATTTAATACTAGTAACATCATCTCTTAAAAATCCTTTAAAACTTATTAGTTCATCTAATAAAATTCGTTGCTAATAGAAAAAACTAGGGTTTGATGTTTCATTTGTTTTTAGGTGGGTAACCTGTACATTCACAAGCGGATACACTCTGGTGAGCGCCGTCACAGCTGTAAGCTCTGTGGCAAGAGCTTCAAGTTCCCCTCACATCTCGCTGAGCACTGCAACACGCACTCCACCCATAAGCAACACCGCTGCTCTGTGTGTGACAAAGGTGCGACTACCTGACTTTGGTTGCAGCTCATGATAATGATCGTCATTTTCGACGCTACAACCCTTAGTGGGTGCTAGTTTCCAAAGCAATGTACAACACTGCCATTCTTCAGTGCATCTCGCCAAAAGCACGACAGTCTTCCGTGACACTATCCATCCATCTCATCATTGGTCAACCATCAATCAGATGCTCTTTAGGGTTGCTGTTCAACGTTTTATTTGCTGGCTTTAATGTTTATTTTTTTTTACTTACTTCTTGACTGTATTGTAAATCAAATGAAATATTAATAATAATTAATATATTATATACATTTTCAAATTTTAATCAAAACTTTGAAAATTTTATAGATCACATTTGATGATTTATTTACTTGCAGGTTTCCACAAGCGCAGTTATTTGTCCACCCACATGAGGATCCACACTGGGGAGAGACCGTATAGCTGCGAGCTCTGTGGCAAGAGCTTCAGCAACTCCAGTAACTTTGCAGCACATGTCAGGATCCACACTGGCTCCAAGCCGTACGTCTGTTCAGTCTGCGCCAAAGGATTTGCTCAGTCTACTGCTCTAGTATTTTTTGCTCATTTCAAAATTATTGTATCCTTTTGTTTTCTTAAATTAATTTTTATCCTACAAGTGGGAGACGTCCAAGCTCAGATAATCTGAAAGAGAAGTTTATAGCCATACTGTACAGGTCCTTAGAGTCCGAACAGAGGGTTTCCTTATCCTATGCTTCTAAGAATGAAGGCTCACATAAATAACTCAAAATACGTACTACCTTACCGCCTGATTTTTACAATAATAAAATACTATAGGAACCAGTGACTCGCTGTCCCATACATATACTATTATATTAAACACAGAGACTATAAAGAAAGAGGCAAGCAGTAGGAATTATAGGCTGATGCTGCGTTTTGCAATGAGGAACTAGTATTTTTGTTCAATTGGTCACAAATGATGATCTCACTCGGTTCATCCTTTGATTTACATCTGATTCATGATATATTCAGATGAACAAAGAAGTTTTCACACAGGAAGTAGGTTCATGTATCTGTCACCTAGCCTGTAGATACATTTTAAGTGGGCATTTTCAAATAATATATTTTTTTACACATTTATTTCAATCGTTTTTCCAAGACATTTCCAGATTTTGGTGACGGTTGTTTTTAGACTTGTTTCCTTGAGTGCTAAGATATTTCAAGTTTTGAGTATTGATCCAACTTTTCAGTTGCAGTAGTGGAGTCGTTTTCGTTAAATTTGATGCTATTCTTTCACATGAATCTTGACAAACGGGTCGAAAAGCTTTTCATCATTGTGATAAACAGTATACGAACTTACTTCAGGGTTGCACTTGAGTGTGGATAGTCTCTCTTGAAACTGATTGTTTATAAATGCCTTCTTTCCTTATTGCAGGGGAGACACATGAAAATGCACGAGCCACGAAAAGCCAATGTCAAAGAAAATCCTATAAAGATCAAGAAAACTTTAAAAGGGGAAACTCATGGGCAGGTGTGTCTCAAGCAGCAAGAAGTCATTCAGCCAAAAGAAATGCTTCCACCAAGTACAAACCAACTACAGGATACACCAAACAAACAAAAAATCATCATTCATAGCAACCTGCCTAGCCAAATCCAATCGGCAAAAGAACGGTTGGTTTTACTCAATAAACTCAAACAAAACAAAAACAACATAATCAGAGGCACTGTCGATCAAATGCCTTTCATCAGTGCTACCAGCGTTACAAAGGCTATGAATAAGTCTCAAACTATTTCTTCTAAAATATTTACTCCAAGTCAAGACTTTCCTGTTACGAACGCGAGTACATCTGGAGCGAGTAATGTTCAATCTGGGAATAACCACAAGTTGAGTGAAGCCTGTTCACTCAGCTACGGCAGCGAAGCGACCTCGCAGTGTAGTGCTACGTACAGTCCAGTGTCTGGCCTCTGGTCCAGTGTCCACCTGGGACATAGCTATGTAACTGACACATCAAAAGTTGCAGTTGGTCTGCAGGTGGGCAGATCTGCGAGATCTTGTAAAGGAACAGAGGAAAGAAAATTGGTTTACATCGGTGAGATCCCTATTAAGACTTATTTAGCATCACTTCAAAATTTCGCATCTACCTCTACGGAAGGTTATACAAGATGCCAAAAAAATGATGTCATTTCCATTCCTGATGAAACAAGCGATAGTTAACCGGTGCATGTGATATTGCTTGTCTATAGCCAGTCAATCCAAATTGAAGAAATAAAAGTTGATAAGTTTACTCAATGACATTAACAAAGATATCTCAAGGACCATCCAGTGTCACTGAAGAGAGTGCACCTCTCGAGGAGCATTGACTGTTGACTGAATCAATTTTTTTATTTATTTAAAAATTTAAATAATTTGTAAAAAATACTGTGTTTCACTTATATATTGGGTTAGCTAGAGTCATTTTGGTTTTACAGTGTGAAAAAAAAGTTTTTTTTTGTAAATTATATATATATTTTTTGTAAAATTCATCACGCTTGGACCATGACGCTTTCGAATAAAATTGCTGCAGATAACCCATTCTTCATTGCCACTAATTATTCTTTTCAAAAATGGATTGGTTTCGTTCTGCTTGATGTGCATACCGATTCGTTGCGTTATACGAGGGCTGCTATTTATATATCCGGAATAAAATAAAATAACTATCATTGACTATTAAATATGGTTTTATTGCTTTTCAAAATATTCGCCCTGATGATCGATGCACTTTTGCATTCGGTGAAACCAGTTTTCATAACACTTTTTCCAATCGGAAGGCGGTATCTCCAAAACATGATTTTTGAATACCTCAACAGCTTCTTCTCGGGTTGTAAATCGTTGACCACATAATTTATTCTTCACGGTTGGAAATAAAAAGAAGTCGTTGGGTGCCAAATCAGGGCTATATGGCGGATGACCCGTTAATTCCACCGTGTCACCCTCCAAATATCGGGTCGTTTCACCTGAAGTGTGACAGCTTGCATTGTCGTGATGGAGAATGATTCTGCGTTGTAGATTGTTCTTCCTAATTTCTGCAAAGACTTCTGGCAAACAAATGGTCGTGTACCACGTTGAATTAACAGATTTACGATTTTCTAGTGGAACAGTAGCCACGTGTCCATCTATACCAAAAAAACAGGCGACCATTTGCTTCAAGGTGCTTTTCGCACGAGCAACTTTTGTTTGTCTTCGGCTCATGTTGGAACACCCATACTGTTGATTGTTGCTTAGTTTCGGGGTCATATGCATAAATCCAGGATTCATCACCTGTGTAGATATTGTGAACAGCTTTTGATGCACCACGATTGTATTTTTTTTTTTCATATTTTTGCACCAATCGACACGAGCCTGTTTTTGATCTATTGTTAAGTTGTGCGGTATCCAACGCGAACAAATTTTTTTTGCAGCCATGTGTTTGTTTAATATCTTATGTATACTTGTCATACTAATGCCGAAGGACACCTCTATCTCTCGATATGTAACATGACGATCTTGCATTATTAGTTCACGCACTACGTCGATGTTTCGTGGCACAACAACTGATTTAGGCCGACCATCTTTAATTTCGTCCGTAAGCATACGACGTCCACGATTAAACTCACTAAACCAGTGATACACAGTGGTCTTCGATGGTGCTTGATCCCCAAAAGTGAAACTGAGTTGATCGATGCACTGCTGTTGAGTTAGACGACGTCGAAAATCATAATAAATCATCGCACGAAAATTTTCTCATGTTAAATCCATTGTGATAATGACACGCAATTTTTAAAATCGCGCCACACAATGAAAACAATTTATTGACAGTCGGATGAAATAAACTCATTCTACAGCCAAATAGTTCCATTTTCAAATGTAATAATTACTTTTTAAATATTATTTATGTAGAGGCCAGTTCCGGATTCTTAAATAGCAGCCTATGTATGAATGAATCTCTTGCAATGCATGCAGAACCCAAATATTAAGCTTCTTAAATTATATTCAACTGTTATGTGCGATAGATTCAACTTTTCTGCGATATCTCAAACAATTGTAAGACGATCCTTTTCAATTATGGCATTGATTTGGCCATCAACTCCCATAGGTCGACGAGAGACAAGAAAAATCTCCAGATCTGATTTTTTTAAACCAATTCTGACACAAGCGATCTGTTAAAAAATCAATGACAACAACTTCACATATCTCTTTGTGAACATCACCAACTTTTTTTCCTTTACAGAAATAAAAAAGTTAAATATGTCAAAAGTGTTCATTTTCTGCACTCCCTAACTGTCCCTAAACATAGCTACTAACAAAATTAAACAAAACATGCTTATAATTTAAACTCAAGGTGACTTATCAAATGTCTAAAGGAAAAAAACCATAACATTGACAAGTTTTTTAAAACAATTATAACGTCACATATGTGTGACAACTAAAAGAACTTATGGGCCAAATTTGGTTGCAAACTTCATTAAAACAATTTTCTACAAGCAGCAGGCAATTCAATGTTTAGTGATTTTTTTTGACACCTGCTCTTATATGTATAATTAACTAGAAATTATGTTATACAGTTTTCTCAAAGTGTCCAAAGTATTTTCTGTAGCTTTTGGAAAGTTACGCATTTCCTCATAATTTGTGTTTTGCCTCTTTATAACATAATACTTTATTTTCCATCACAACAATAAATTTTATTTTGTCCTGTAAACTATGAGAAGCATTTAATTGTAATAAGTGTTTCAACAAAGCTTGGCAGGTGTGGGTACTGCTGCAAATAAAACCATATCACAGAAACACTGAACTTGTGTAGATGAAGTGCCGCCGCCGCCCTGCCCGAGGCACTTTCAGAAACGGAACACAAAACAAAGCACAACTAAAAAATATCTAGAAAATTGTTTTCTTCCAAACAAGTTTATAGCCCATGTCTTCCAGGCCAAAATCCCAGTAAAATTATTGTAGTAAATATTTTTTTTAAAGTTTATTTATTTGTAATGAAAATCAACTTTTGGAAGGTTTGTATTTATTTCTCGCTATTTAGGCCCAAGTTGTGATAATTGATCAAATTTATGTAATATACTTAGCAGCTTGGTAATTGCAGTTCTATATAGTGTTTTGCACCCCGTGATTCCTGAATTCCTGAGATTCCTGAATCGTTAGTTGCCAGGAGTGGATGTTTGGTAACATGTTGCTTGTATTGAGGATTTTTGTTTCATTGCAGTAAGTGCAGATCTACAAGAGCCAACTCAATAATTAAATGAATTCGTGAATTTGACCTGAAATAAAGCAGTTTAATCCTGAAATGTGAGTATCTTAATATAGAATTTAGCTTATTCACATCTTTATTGCATGTTATGTGGCTACAGATACTTACCCGTGGTAATTTGCTCTAGCTTTTCGAGTATGTGTGAATATTGCTATAATTGAAATACAGACAGACCACAGAAACTTGGATTCGTGACCAAGTAAAGCAATAATTTTTTTCTCTATAAAAAATTATGGTTATAGAATATATTTGTGATTAAGCACATTTTTTCACACATTGAAAACGATTAAAGAAAACTCTCAGAAAATATCATCGTGACTTGTGTGGGATTCGAACCCACATCGCCAAGCTTTCATGGCCGGTGCATTTATTAAGCTTGGGGATGTGGGTTCGAATCCCACACAAGTCACGATGATATTTTCTGAGAGTTTTCTTTAATCGTTTTCAATGTGTGAAAAAATGTGCTTAATCACATAAACATACTAATACCTGCATGGGTAAATAAAAACGCATTCTGATTGACATTAATCCAACTTAATATATAGAATATATGGTATAGTCCTGTCTAGGTTCTCCTAGAGAAGAGAGGAAATCCTTTAAAGAAAAAAAAGCTCAGGTTTTCTGTAATTCACTGTATACTAGACAAGTATCATTGGAAAAGTACCGAGCTACGCAGTCACATTTGCTTGCATTTGATTATTTCCAATGATACATCGCTATCATCTCCTGATTTGAGACAGATGTACATACTATAAATGCCATTGATCTCTAAGATTGTCCTGCATCCCAGACATGAGCAAACCTCTCTTGGAACCTACATGGACCTCGAGCAGGATAAAGAGCCGCCTCATGACCCTGGCACAACACCGCCACTTCTGGCGCCCCGTTATGAAGTTTGCACTCATTGGAGTCTCCTGGTCCACAATGCTACGAGCTGTCATATACTATGTTATCCTCACCTTTACTATCAACAAGGTTAGATTCCACTTCTAGTATTTATATATAAAACATATTTATCAGCCATGGTTACTAAAACACGTTTAAAAACATTGTATTTGTTTGATTTTCTAGAAAGTATCATTTTTCAACACTTTGATCCCGCTATTGCTGTTGATGGGGATGGAGTGGGCCGCCGACACATGCGATATATTCTTAACAGAAATGGCCCTGGACAACCTGTCGCAGCCTGCAGACATCTTGCTGAGAATATTCTTATCAACCACCATGGCCACTACCGAAATCTCTCTGTGGTTTATTATCCTTCACTTCTACGACAAGGAAAACAAGATTTGAAGCTTCCTTCCCTGACTGCACTTTCAACATGCCATTAAAAATATACAAATACATATTTGTTATGAAAAAAAAAAGTACAATCTGATAAAAATATTTTTAATAAATTTGACTTTTTGTGTACACAATGCCTCAGAAGTCATCAAATCTCAAAAAACTAAATGAACTTTGAAAAACCCCATTTCCTGTTTGCTGCTCCAATTTTGAATTTCACTTTTTTCTCTTCGTCCTAGATGGCTATTAAACCAACATTTTTCGAGCTTTTCACAAATCATTACATTTAAATAACTCGGTTCCAATTGATTCCGAGCCCACAAGACTCCACTGCAGCAAGACAAGGGAACGATCTTACCTTGGTCTATTGCAGTGATGAGCAACACGCGGCCCGTTAAATATATTTACGCGGCCCGCCAAGCATTTTTAAAATTGAATTTATTTTATCGACTGTATTTTTATAGCTGTATGCTTACTATGCTCAAAGACTGTGTCAACATTAAAAGAATATAACATAAAAATGCATTACGATACAAAACATGAACAACAATATAAAAACTTAACAGGACAACTCCGGATAGATAATTTTAATCAAATGAAGAAGAACTTAGGAAAACAATAGACTATTTTTAAAAATCAAGCTATTTTATCAAATACGGCAGTAAAGGCTAGTTTTGTTGTCAGTCAAATACTGGCAAAAAAAATGATAAAAGAATGTCTGACTGCTGTTACAGAAATAGCATTTCCTGATAAAATAAATATTGTTTCAAACATTAGTTTATCAAGATTCACCATTGCAAGGAAAATTGAAGACTTGTCCGAGAACATAGCAACAACGCATCGTGAACGCATTGCAAAATTCGAAACTGTTCTTTGGCACTTGATGAGAGTTGCGATATTAGCGATACAGCACAACTGGCTATATTTTTACGTGGTATTGACACCAAATTTAATATTACCGAAGAATTGTGTTCACTGATTCCAATTCAAGGGACTACAACCGGCAAATACTTGCACGATGAAGTACAGTCTGTGTTGGAAAATTTTTCAATTTCATTAGAAAAGATTATTGGTATATCGACAGATGGAGCACGAGCAATGTCAAGCATGGAGGTAGGAGTATCGGGAAGGCTATTTCAAGACATTAAGAAGGTCACAGGAAGGGAAATATTCGTTAACCACCATTCACCAGGAAAATTTGTGTGTGACAGCGGTTTCCATGAAAATGTTTTCCTCGCCATTTATAGCCAGATAAGAATAACGATTTAAAATTTTTATTTTTTTCAGTAAACATCGAAAAATTTTATACCTTTTATGTGAGCCCTGAGAAATATCCGCTTTTGACGAAAAATGCAAAGCAAATGATGTCTCTGCTCGGAAGTACGTATGTTTGCGAACAATTGTTTTCAACCATGAAATTAATCAAAAATGACCACCGATCAAGACTGAGTGATGCGCGACTAGAAAGCTGTTATCTCATCAATTCCGGTTGATATTGATCAGCTTGTATCGAAAAAACAGTGCGAAATTTCTCATTAAAAATTTCAAGTAAATTCGTTTTTCTGTTCTTTTCTTGTTTGTTTTTATTTTGCATTAAAATTTGTATATAAAATCTTTACTTTTTTTTAATTTTATATTTTTTTATTCTAATGTTTATTATAAATAAAGTTTTGTAAATTATTAATAAGTGTTACTTTATGTGCGGCCCGCCAAACAAAATTAAAATTAAAATTGGCCCGTTGATTAAAAAGGTTGCTCACCTTTGGTCTATTGGATTAAATAAAACACACATTTTCTAAATTCTTTTAATTGAAGAATTCATAAAGTTCTCTCGATTGGGTACCTAGAGAAAAGTAAAACAATGTTTTAACATTCCACTTGCACTTTTTTAAGTATAAATTTATAAAAAAATATCCTATCTTTAAAATACCTAGTATATTCCTGCGAGATACGCTAAACTCATGTTTCACACTGAAGGAGATAGCACTCGTGAAAGGAGAGTAAATAAAGACATTTACTTGGCTTGTTCTTTGTTCGCAAGCAGCTCAAGGAGGCACTCATACTACAAATCTAATACTTGGCTTCCCACTGACTGACATGTCCCAAACAAGGCATTTCGGAGAGAAATCTAAGAGAACTCTACAAAGTACATCTCAAATATCATTATCTATGCAATACCTTGTGAGTGGGAAGATTCTTAAGGCTTTTTGATGAATAAAAATTGAAATAGATCGGTCAGTTGCAAACCATGATTAGGTTGGTAAAAATGATGTTTTTTACTTTAGATTTTCAAAAAATATAAATTTAATTACCTAGTCTTTATATTTCACAGGGCCATAACATAAATAAATGTAAATTCAGACACTAAAGCATGAAAATATTAATATCATAATTAAAACTAAATAATCAATGAATTTATTCAATATTGAAATAAAACATTCAAGTCAATGAGATTTGTTCAAACAATAAATAACTGATGTCTTACAACTAAAAACAGAAAAAGACAATAAAAACTTGTACTAAACAATATGACAACACGCTAAGGCTAGAAGATATGTAAATACTGAGTCTCAGAACTAATGGTATCTTTGGACAAGGGATGCACCTCCTTTTTTATTTGCTAACATTTAGCACACAAAACTGTTTGTTTTTACATGTCCTTTATATACTAAATCATGGTTTCCTTTAAAAAGAGGAAAAACTGGTGACCAACAAAAAAAACCTGGTGATCAATAAATTAACAAATCAATGTATTTTTGTGGACAGATTTAAACAATACCAAGAGCTCTTGAACACCATAAATCAAAACATTAAAAAAATTCAAATTAAAACAAATAATTTCATTTTGAGCAAAAATATTTTAAGACAGAAAATCCAATAAAAATTTCTGAAAATATCTTAATTAAATACAACTTCACAACCAAAAATCCTCATTAGTAAGAAAATGCACTGAAGTGCCATAATTATTTTACAAGCATCAGGGTTCTCTAGCTACGAAATTGTCCCAATTCAAAACATTAACGTCCTTGAAATTCAGAAATGAGACTTTCGCAGTTATAAACTGCCTCATGCAGTATCTCAAAAATATCCATTTTTTATTTAGAACATTGTATTTAAAAAGCGAAATATATTTGCATAAAATGAAACAATCCCCCACATAAAAGAAACATTAATCAAAGGTTAGTTTACAATGACTTGACGATGTCACGAAAAGAAATCGTTCACTTCTCAAAATCTACATTATCAGATGATATTAAAAAATCAAATGGAATTCAGGCAATTCTTGCCGCAATGATATTAAACTTGTAAACTTATTACTTAGTATGATTATTGACTCATAAAATAGCCTAAAAATAGATGCAATAATTTAGGATGAATGCAATGCAACGCCCGCTGCACTATCTCTGTATTTACACTTGTGTCTGTTTCACTTTGCAGGTCTAAGTAGCTGGTTTTTTGGCCACCGACACATCCTCGGAAGGCTCTCCCTCACTGGGTTTTCGTTTTCTCCTGACGAGGTGGGAGATATCCGAGATCTTCTTCTCCTCAGTACCGTTGATCTTGACTGCGGGTGCACCATTTGAAGATGCAAGGCCGAGTGATTCGCGAACTGATCTGATAGCCTGAAAAACATTACATATGTATTGATTCATTGAGTTTAAGAGATACAAGAGCTGAGCTTTGAAACAAGCTCTCGATTTTCCACTAAATTGGTTGAATAAATAAAACCTTATAAGTTGAAAACTTCGGTGGATGTAAGACTGTTATGTCTTCTACATACGATGATAAATTTTTACGTAAATACACATGTGAAACGATTTCTGAAATACTTTTTGGGGACACACACGGGCGGAATTCAAACCCAAATCTTTTGGCTAGCGCAATTTGATGCCTGAGTCATAATGTAACTATGGGAGAATTTAAAATCTAAAGTTGAATTAAATATTGAATAATAATGATCACCAGTGGTTTAAATAGATATGATGCTAATAAATAGAAACACAAGTATTTGAATGTGGAAATGTGGAAAAATCACTCAAGTATTTTATTATATTTAAAATATTAAAATAGAAATAGAATAAAATTACTGCATTTCATACTTGAATACCACCAACAGTGTTTGCTAAACACACTTAGCCGAGACGGCCAAGGCACAAAACAACTGTAGCCAGGATTATTGATAAAAAAAATACATAGATTTTTTAGTTGTTTTATGTATGAATCGTTTACCTACAAACATACTATATACACACAAAAAACCTGTATAGGTAGAAAACAAGATTTCCTCTTTATTGGAAGTTTGGATTTCTGTCATATTACTGTTTGAATTTTATTATAATTTGAAGAATAAAATTATTGTGTAGTAATTTATTTCAACGTACAGTAAAATTTTAGCTAACCCAATTTTTTTTATACTTTGCAACAATACTACACAATAATAGTAATAAACCACTCCTTTACAACGTTATCATTACTTTTTAATAGTGGGCAACGTATGAGTTGTCATCCAAAAAAATAACACTCGTAAGGGAGTTGGATTAATGCAAAGGAAAAATAATAAATATTTCTGTAAAATTCTCATCCACACTTTATTGAATGAAAAAAAATATTTTTGGTTTTCTTACCGAATGGCAAACTTTAAAAAAACTATTATCACATAATTATTTATCACAATGTTTATTATAATTTCAGAACAATCCTCTTACTTTGATGACTGACAACTTTTAAAGTTACTACGGCAATTACATCTGGGTAAAACATTTTTACTAACATTGAAAATGGTACACCGAGCAACAAGAAAAGTATTTAAAAACAGCACTAATAGTGGCTATCAAATGTATATTTTGTTGTTCTCTGTACTTTTGACATAATATAGTCATGAAATATTGAATAATGAAACTGACATTTGTTTTGAAATGAAAAGAGTATATTTTGTAGACCACAAATAATGGAACTATTTTTAGTATTTTAAAAGGGTTCATTTTTATCAGCTTGTTTGAATTAAATTATTATTTTTATGACATTATTTTCTCTTTAAAAACGCAATAGGTGAGAACCTGTCAGATAATTTACAATCTTTACAATAGCACGTATTCTTTTGAGAACATGCAATGTTTCGAGATACAAAATGAATCATCAGTCGCTAATTAGATTGACATGCAACGATACACAGTTGATTTGATACATACTATGCAATACTTTTTAATGTAAGTAAAAACAAGTTAAAATAAGCGTATAACAGCAGTTGAACATAAATAGAAGGAAGTTATGTGGATATTCCCATATTGCTCTCTCGACTGATGGAGATCCTGCTGAGAACCTTCCTTATCTCCTCCCTGCAGTTGCATTCCCTTACCTCTGCTTTATAATCGATCATGTCTTGAATCTTCTCCCGTATCTCTGGCAGTAGCTCCTTTAGCTCCTTAACCTCCCCTTCGATAGAATAGAACGGGTCGCTTGCCAAGAACTTCTTAACATTGAGGTCCTCTGTGGCGGCGGCCGGCGCCTCGAGACACTTGATCCGGGCCTCCAGGATATCGGCAGCTTCCTTGAAATGGGTCACTGCATCTTCAAAGCCGTTTGATAGAGAGTGTGCAAGACCTGAAAACAAAAACGTTTTTCTCTAAATAATTAACACAAAAACCAATTTATTGAAATGTTCACTTGTTGATTTAATTATGCATCTCCAAAGATTTTATATATTGTATCATATTGTATCACAAGTAAGTGGTGATTCTAATGTCGACCGACCATCAAGAAGTGAGTTTTATTTTATTGATAATTTTCCACTACGAGCAGGACATTTTAACTCAGACCACCTAGATATGCCTGCAGATCTTAGCAGCCATTTTAAATGCACTTGTTTTCTCGAGTATTAAGCATTTTCGAGTTATGGTTATGGAGTCATTTTCAAAGAATTTGATTTTCAATCCTTGAAAGTGGCTCCAGTACTGGAGTCAAAATGTCTGAAAATAATCAAAACTCAATGCAGAGTTCATTGGATAGTCTAAATGAGAAGTCAACTGACCACCCTATTCGCAAACAAAACAAAAAGCTTATTTATGAGATTGGCAACTCAGATATCCCTGGTTGTATAAAGATGCATCAAGGAAGGATTTTCCATATCTCTGAACCTGAAGGCAAATAGTATTTAAAATCTACCTTGATTTAAACTCGATCTTATACATTTTACTTTTGCTTACTAACCCCAGTCAGCAAGCAAAAGTTTCAAGACAAAGTAGAGTAAACTCATTTCATTATACAGTAATTAATGTGTTAACAGATTTTGGCAAACGTTAATAAAATATATTTTTTTGTGTCAGAAGACCAAAGAAACCTTGATGCCGCATAATAACTATAAACAAAATTGCATACTACTTGATTTCATCTCTCACCTATTTGATAATGGGTTTCAGCAATTCGTCGCTCATCAGGACTGTTCAGTTCCTTTAAAAGCTCCAGGCTTTTGGCTGAAAATATAAAAAAAATACACCTGTACTATTGCGAAACCATAAAATTGGGTTGTAGCTAGACTACGACTTAATTATGCTTGGATCTGACCTATTTTATTTTCTTTTGATTAACTGGACAGCCTATATTGATGTCCAATTTCAAAAAGACCGATCAATGTAAGCTGAAGTTATCTGTTATTATAATCCATACCAATAAAAAAAGACAATTAAGTATCGTGTAATTATATTGGTACCTATAAATGTTATTATCTTATTAAGTTTGACCTTGAAAGTGTCAGACTAAAAATTTATATAGTGATTGCACCAGAGTGAACATTTCTTAATAAGATTCAAAATAAGTTGAGAAAAGTGCATTTTTATTTTAACAAAGAATTTTTCACAGCACGCTGTATGATCCGCAAATCATTAATATTAAAATTTTCCTTACTCATGTCGATGACGGCTTTGTCGTAGGTTTCACTCTCAAGACTAACTTCCCCGAGGTGGAGGTACACATCAGCCAGATCCTTCTTAGAGGTGTCGCCTCGCTTGATAAAAATATCACGCGCTAGCTCCAGCACCTCCCAGGCTACCTGCAGGTTCTCCACTTCATCCTCTTCATCATCAGAGCCTTCCCCAACTTCGCCTGATGTGGATGGAACCGCACTGTCTGCGGCAGGCTCCTCCTGGAAATTACCACATTGTGAAAAAAATCTTTCATCAAAATGATGCATTGTAATTTTCTATGAAAAATAAACTCTTGACACTAGGATGTCAGTTTCTTTTAACCATGTAGTATGACAGGGTCTGAATTATAAACGCAATAGCCATCAAGTTTCAACTTCTTTCATAATGAAGAAAACTTGTGTGTCCCATGACACAAAATTCCCATATTTCGGGTGATATCTCTTTGTAACATGGTTTGATTGGTAACTGTGTCTTGGAATTTGAAATAATATGTACAGATTGGTACTAAAATAGTAACGTTCTGCCAGAACCACAATAAGAAAAAGTTTATTTTTTTACAAGCAATATCAATCTAGTAAAAATTTATAAGACTGTAAAAGTTGGTGACATCTAGAGGATAAGGGACATTTCTTAGATCTCTGCAGTTAAATAGATTTAAACTCCACAAGCAAGAGATATCCAAACTCAGGTTGTCTTGATACAGCTCCACTACCAGGATGACTAGGGAGATGGGTCGCAAGGTAGGAAAGGCAGTGATAATAAAATATTTAAAGCAATTACAAATTTGACATCTAAACATATTAGTAATTTGCTTTAAATTTTTAATTAAATATGGAATATATAGAACAACCCCAGACAATTTACAGCAAACAAACAAACAAATCACCTTTGAAGAGGAGTTGGATGTCACCACATCCTTGGCTTCACACACTTCCATGGCTTCCTCCTTCTTTATGTCTTTAATTTCTGAGTCATCAGTCTTTTTATCATCTTCTCCGTTTTTCTCAGTCTCTTCTGGAATGAAGCAATTTATGTGAATTTTCAAAGATGCAGAGTTAACTATAGTCATGTATATCTTGATGATGCTGTCTTACCATTATTGTCCTCATCCACTGCATCATCTTCATCCTCATCGTCTTCGTCCTGGATCTCTTCTCCACCTTGTGGAATACCATCTCCAAGCACTCCGCTCTCTTCACGTGCCAATCCTAAAAGAGACTTGCCATACCTGAAAAACAATGCCAACTTCCATATTAAATTAAATATGGATTGAGAATGCGCTCGAAAGTCAAAGAACCCATCCCACACAAAGAAGTGTCAAGTACACAATCGGTTCAAAGCCATCAGAGGATATTTCAACTATTTTACTGCTTCACCTGAAGACATACTTCAGTTCAAATGATTAGAATGTAAGTTCACTAACTTCTGGACTGCGAGGCGATTTTAAGACAGCAGAATACCGGCCGAGAGATATGCATCAGTGAAGGTGTCCTTACCAGAAATAAGCCTCGCCGCACTGATCGGCATGCTGGCCATGCAGCTGCGCAAGCAACTCGCAAGCCTTGCCCAGACTGGACACGGCGCTGGAGTAGTCTCGCACGGCAAGGTGCCGGCGCCCCTGGCCCAGTAACTGCGAGGGTTCCATGGTGCTACTGTCTACGTCTGCAATGTCAGCCATCTAAAAGAGATTCAATAATTTATAACAAATAACTTATTAACAGCATCATAAGCTGTCTCTCAATCTTGGACTGCAATGAAGACTGCCGTACATCAGAATTACTTTCTCGGCTACTGATCCGAGAAAGTAATCGTATACATTCAGAATTCGTAACCATTCTCATTCTCACTAACTTAATTATCCTATTTTTGTTCATTTCATATTATAAATCTATATCGGTAATTGATAACTGTTGATCGGTAACATCTATGTGTATACATATTTATTTATATTTATATATATTTATATATATATATGGATACGCATTGTAAATAATGTATAATATACATCAAAAATAAAAAAATATACACAAATTAACCATTCGGAATAATACTGGTATTTATTCACATTACCAAGACCTCACGGACAAAATTAATATGGCAATCCAATTTTCTGTTGGTGTATCGTATCTGAGGATCTTCATCAGTGATGGTCATTGTAGTCTATGGTGTCCTGAGCACTGGCAACATAGAGCCCGCTCTAGGAGAGGTGATGCGGAGAGCGGCCATTACATTTCCGGTGTTCCCGACTACTCCACCTCGTTCAACAATGGCGGACGCAGCTCCAGCCGCTGCACAAGGCGGTTTCCGTGGGGGATTTGGAGCCCGCGGTGGCGATAGAGGACGCGAGAGTCCCAGGGGTCGTGGTCGCGGCAGGGGACGTGGGCGCGGTCGCGGAAAGGAAGATCAGAAGGAGTGGATCCCGGTTACCAAACTGGGCCGCCTTGTGCGCGATGGCAAAATTCACAAGCTATTTCGGCGGGGGCGTGTGCTGGGAAGATCTGCGAAGGGCGTTTGAGGTTAGGAGACCACGTGGGCGATGTGATCGGACAGAGAGCCCGCTCTAGGAGAGGTTATGCAGCCGCGTGCAGCGAAGTGATCAAGAGGATGCCGCCGCGTGCATGGCGCTTGATGCGCGGACCCACGGAGGGACCGGCCGGACGGAGAGTCGTCACGGTCGTGTGAGGCGTGGGACGCGAGGAAGCCAAGGCATGCAGCCACGTGCAGCGACGTGATCTAGAGGATGCCGCCGCGTGCATTGTGCTTAATGCGCGGACCCACGGAGGGACCGGCCGGACGGAGAGTTTCGTTGCGGTCGTGCGAGGCGTGGGGCGCGAGGAAGCCAAGGGGTGCAGAGCGGGGCGATATCGCACGGTCTCATGGTGCCGGCTGCGCAGTTGAGCTGGCTGCGACGGGAGTACGCGAGGGAGCGGCCTCGTGCGGCAGTCACTGGGCAGGACGACAACCACGTGGCATGGCCTCGGCGCGCGGCGCCGGCAACAAAGGAAAAGAGGATCTCCAGCCTTCAAGACCTTCGTATGATGGTGACATCAGGGGGGCATGTAGTCTATGGTGTCCTGAGCACTGGCAACATAGGGCCCGCTCTAGGAGAGGTGATGCGGAGAGCGGCCATTACAGTTCTAACATCTGAGAGAGGACGCCGCGCGGACGCGCGGCGTCGTGACTTGATCTTGTAATCCCACCACGTATCGTAATAAAGACTTGAACCACACGCCCCTTGTATTATTATCACTACAGTCATCTCACTGATCAATCCCCGGTCACTCCACTCAATCCAGATGCGACCGCGGCGGGTAAACGTAAACAAAACCCCTCCTATCTCGATCGTCCGGGCATTGTCGAACGCGACGAGCGGCGGCACTGGCCCTGCGCGGTGGCGATATTCAGAGCGGCTCACTCCCGGACGAGCCGGCGTCTCGTTCGGCAACGCTATTCACTTCTAAGTAGAGACGGGGGATCGATTGTGTAACTAAATTTCACTTCAGGGAGATCTTGGGTCATCAGGTGTGGACGAACTTTCTAAAACACGGTGATCGGAAGTATCGGCACGTCATGTAGGTAGGCTACGGATAACCTAAGATTTTGCGAAAGACCGTCTCCATATGGAGTCGGGTCGATTCGAGTGTGTCGCGAGAGGTTCCAAACACCACAAATAAGTTGAAAACATCGCATTCGGATCTACAGAGCTATACAATTGGAGGAACGCTCGAGACAACGCCGGCATGTCAACGTCACGTCGGACGAGTTCTGACATTTTAAATTGACATAAATAAATAGTCATTTACGGTAATGCAAACATTCTTACTTTTGTAATGTATCTGGATTATATTGGAGAAGAAATGCAGGAAAATGCCCAGCAAGTAAATAAATAAACTATAGAAATAAAATTGACGAGAATCGCTCCGCGCGTATTCGGCAACAATAGACGATAGACAATATCGGAGCTGCCAGTCGCTAAATCAAAATCTACCCAGAATAATAGCTTCACACTCGTATCAATTAAATATATAATTCTAATATTTTGACAAGCGACTAAAATCGATCTATCAGTTTACTCTACGAAGATTTTGTTAGAAATAGTATCTTATTGGAGTAATTTTAAAATGAGACAATATTTACTATCACCGATGAGTGGCAGCACCGCGCGCCGGGAGTCCGTGCCGCACCATTATCAAACAGCCACCACATGCGGTGTCACAATCAAGATAACAATACAAATACGCTATGCATATTTAAAATCGAATGTCATCGGAGGCTATGCTCGAATCTCTGCACAAATGAGAATCGAGATTGCGACCGAGACGTGACCGCGCGGAACCATCGACGGGAATACGCTGAGGCATTTGCAATATATGATCGTATCTGTACTTCATCGATCGGGTGATCGGGTGCGGGGACACTTTATGCCTGCTGGCTCTTCTGAAGGCTCTCTTCTTTGCAAATACTTCTGAACTGCCGACCTGGCACTGAGCCGGAACCGGCAGAAGGAATCATTTGCATTCACAGCGATCGCGAAGGAGAGGCTTTCGGTTTCGTCGTTTGTGCCGGCACCATGCGCAAGAGTGGGGGGGGGGGGGCTTCTAGTCGACTGCCGGATATGAAAAGCTTCGACTGTATTTTTTTAATGTTCTCAAAAAAAAATTGCCGCTACTGGAAATCAAATCTTCAATACGATCGTGAGATTATCTCTTCTTCCGTCGATTCGGTTGGTCCTGTTTTTGAACGCCCAAAAATTTATCACCCGACAGCACTTTATATTGCTCGTGTTCATTCAATTCATTCCTCAGGTGGATACAAAAATAAAGGTCGGTAAGATTTTAGCGGCCGCCCCGCCTCCCCGCCGCCTCCTCCCCTCCGCCCGGCGCCCTCCTCCCCTCCTCCCCTCCACCCGGCGCCCTCCTCCCCTCCACCCGGCGCCCTCCTCCCCTCCACCCGGCGCCCTCCTCCCCTCCACCCGGCGCCCTCCTCTCCTCCTCCCCTCCTCCCCGCCTCCCCGCCTCCCCGCCTCCCTCCGCCCCGCCGGCAGTCGAGCCGAGGGACTCGGTCGTGCGCGATGTCAGAACCTGGCGAGACGCTCCCGCTGCCCGCTGGAAATACCCCGAATTATGAAAAATAATCTAAAATAACGGAGCGCAAGAAAGATGGTCCGCTACCAAAACGAGCGAAATTTGTTTGTCAAGCGGGACAACGATAATATCGAATCGATCCTGTCGGGTGTGCCCGTATTCGATATGTGTACGTTTGCGGCTGCAATCGTGCAGTCGCCGCTCAAAATGTACCTTCGAAGATAACCGATAAATCATTAAAAAAAAAAAACACCGCGACATCTGCGACCGACTGTCGTAGCAAATCACCCAATCCGACAAAACACTACTTGAGAAAATACAAATGAAAATCGGAGCGGAATTCCTCACAAGTGGAGTCGGAGCGAGAGTCCCTTCCCCGTAGGAGCCCCCCAGGAGCCCCGGAGGCTCCGCTCCAGGATGGAAACTCAGACCGAGACGACGGAGGACTGCGAGTGCAATGTCCAGCCCTCGATATTTTTCCTGCTGGGCACGCTGCTGCTGACGAGGTGAGTCGAGAGTCGCGGGACACGCTTCGACGGGAAGCCTCCCCTTGCGAATGTATTTTCTTAATACACTCTCCCGTAAGAGAGTATCGGCAGTTTCAATAGTGATATTTTTTTTAAACGAGAAAACGCTCGCATCTCCGGATTACGGGTACTCGGTGTTTACTTATTTTCTGAAGAATATCGTCACCGGAAAGAAAAAAATATTCAACGCAAATACGTAAAGCTTATTTTTTAATGAAAAATTAGCATGTTCGAAAGATCTTGCCAGATTTTCGCAGAAGATGGGCTCATTTAAAAATTTAATTTTCTGTATTTCTGTATTTTCTGTCACGGCGACCCGATAAAACTGACTCGAAACGCCTTCGCATCGAACGGCCGTCGACTTTATCGGACGGTTTGGCGCCAATCTAATGTGTATTCAAAATGTCAACAAGAAATGGAAAAAACCATGAATAGCCCGATTCGAACCCGAGACCCCGAGACCCCGAGACCCCGAGACCCCGAGACCCCGAGACTCCGCGCCCCCCGGGGGAGAATGACGATCGTCAGACAAAATGTAAGGTAGAAAGTCGGGTCTGCGCTGAAAAAGAAACGAAACAATAGCGTTAGAAAAGAAAGGTAAATGAAAGAAGCTTTCCGGGTTTTAGTGTGTTCGGTGATGATAATGATTAATAATCGATTGATTGCTTAAAATGTGCAAACGCCTCATCGCTGGACAGATTTCCGCTCCGTGGTTTTACTTTTCAGCAGTTAATTGTACAAAAAACCATTTGATTCCTTTAATTATCTCGCTCCTCGTGATATCTTCACGTGGAGCCGATCGCCAGACCCTCGCGACGACTCCTCGCGTGCACTCGAATATGTTTACTTCATCATAGTTAATTTCAGTTTCTAAATAAAAAATACAGACGTATTGTGGAAAAAAGTCTGGAATTAAAAATCAGGATAATGCTTTTGCAGGCAAACGAGTTCCTGGTTATTAAAGAAATTATCGATAGATTTCAATTGTAAAAATTGAAATCCACGGAAAAGTCCAATCGATATTAATAAAGCATCTCCAAGTACCGCAAACCAGATCCACAGAACCAAATAGCACTTGAATAAATTCAATACTAAACTTAGGTTATATTCAATTCGACACATTATCGGAAAATTTACAAATTTACAATGACATAAGCGCAATGTAGCACTATAGGAATTATCTTTTCAATTGGATTGCATTATTATTTGTACGAGGATTCTGTTCTGATAAATGTATTGATAAAATATATTTCATTTAAATTACTCGCTTAAATATTAAAAAAGAGAGATCAATATTGTCAATGTTACAATATTTTTAAATATATTAAAAAACAAAACCGACACGCGTTATTTATTAATAGGTAAATAATGACACTCGGAATCTGCGGCGAGCGGGCCGAGTATAAGGCATGAATTTCCCAGCAACCTGTCCATCGAAAGTGATGAGGGACCCTCAGCATACAGAGATTATCTCCCTTCGGGATCGTCTCCCCGAGTCGTCGATCTCCATTCTGCATCAAATATGAAAGTAACCGGCTCCCGGGCTATCGGTAGATCCTGACTCACTTTGTCGACCCTGTGTGCTCGCCGATGTTCGTATCGGTTCGCTGTAACCTCAGTCCGAAGGCTAATTAAATTGAAGAAGGTTTACCGAAGTGCGGACGGCAGATTCGATTGACAAATACTGACTAAATAGAAATGTCAATCTGAAAAATTATTCTCAACCGCTCTGATATAATAAGTCAAATTCTTGCACGCAAAAAATTCTAAACGATGAGATGACATCAATTTGGAATTACCGACAGGGCTGTATTACTTTTGGCGAGCTGAACTGGAGGACGACAGCAAAGAGTCGGAAGAGATCAGGTCGCATCGTCAGAGCCCGTCTCTTCGATTTGCACGTGCGGCAGTCAGGACTGACCGCGAGAAAAAGGGATGACCAGTACGCAAACAGATCTCCTTCTACTTCTTCAAGGCGACGGAGCCGCCGACTCGAGCGGCCTGCACTCGTGATAGAACCGACATCCTACCGGTGAACTAGCCGACAGCGACCACGTTCGGATTTTTTTATTAGGCAAACTTATGAAAAGCCAAAAAAGAGGGCGATATTGGCTAGCTACAGATCGGTTGTCGATCGTGTTGCTAAGTGTGTAGACCGCTTTAGATCCCGCCCCGGTAGTGGCATTAAAGTTGGGATGATTTTTGAACTCCGTCCCTAGATCGGAGATATGGAAATATGTAAACGGTACCACCGATGTGATGCTCGTGAATATGAATATGTCGTATCGTATGTTGATGGTCGGCCTGGGAAGCATTCCATCTTCCCTCTCCCGCCGTAAAGTGCCCGCCATCCTCCCTGGATTTGATCAGAAAAGCGACTTCTGAGCGATCTCGTCAGCTTGCATATATATATTAAATCATTCAGAACTCAGTGTGATTTGGAAAAGGTGTTAAATTTCTAAGAAACTAAAAATTTGACCTACTCCTTGAAAATGGCTCCAATTCTTGAGCTGAAACATTGGAACATTAATCAACTCGACTTCACACCTAAGAAGAGAAATGGCACGTTCATTTCACGAACGATCAGTCTATAAACAAACAAGCGAGGAGACTGGAAGATATACCTACGACTAAAATGTTTTGACTAGTAACATTTGTAGCCGTGTCCGATTTGTAACGTAACCAGAATTTGCTTTTTATAAATCTACTACTACTTTATTTTTAGTATAAATGTGCGTCAATATTTAAATAGTAAAATCACGATCGGTAAAAGAAGTTCGTTTCTACGGGAAAACGCCACGGCCAGTTCGTCAAATATTCGCGTAAATTACGTCACTATCTCAATTTGCATCGTAATACAAAATTATAGGTTCCGGGGCGAATAATAAAAGCACATTATTTTATTCGCAGTAACAAATCTTCGTATCAGAATTTTAAGTGAGGATAATTATGACAATGTAAAAAATAAATACATTTCCCCCCCAGGCCATTGTTCACCCGATTCTGCCTTGTCCGGCATCGGGTCAGGAACAAACCAATCGATACTTCTGAATATACCGTTGCATGGCAAACGGTGTTTCGTGATTGTATTGACTAAAAAAACCCTTCTTTTCTTTTCTATTTTATATATTCATTAAAAACTTCACTAGTTGCAAAAAGTATTACTTTTTTGTTATGATCGCATTAAACTATAAATACCAAGTCAGTTTTGGCGCTGCAATTCGATAGATTAGCGCCGGCAGTTCTCGCTAGTCTCTGTTCGCTGTACACAATGTTTAGTAACTCTACTACTCTGAGGTTGTGGTATAATGCGGTTTGGGAACCACTGAGTAATGACATACATGAATGGTGATATCGGGGCACCGCGGAGTGCCCGTGGCGTGCCGCTGCTTCGCGAGCGCAGCGATCCCGCCGAGAGTCAACCCTCGATAAAAAAAAAACGCTAGATATTTTCGGAATGGAAAAGCACCTCGATTGATATTCCTCCGTGAAGCCAGAACACGTCAATAAAGCCGTATATTTATGTCTGCTAAATACGGGTCTATTTATTACTAAATTATTCATCATTTATTGCAGTGCGTGTCGCAGCTACTCAAAATAGACTTAGTAATTTTTGAATATGTATCTATACACAAATGCTGTATTTTGTTCCCCGAAAGTCAACAATGTCTGTCGCGGGTCGTCAAGCATTCGGCCGCAGCGGAGCCTTTTGATTTTGAGCCCTCGTCGTAGACATCGTTAATGATTGTGAAATGTGAACCGTGTATGAATCGATTCACTAAATTTCATATCCACAATCAACCTGTATGGTTGAAAAATGTGGATTTATCAAAAATATTCAATAATAACTTTGGTTTATTTCTATTATTAATTTAATTATGGAAATGTGACTTTCATACATAGTAGACGTCGCACGTATACATAGTATTATTCTGAGGCATATTCTCGACCGATTATTACTTGCAGATTATTCGATATCCGGCTATTCCCACCTCCAGTGTACCGCGAGTACATACAACATTAAACTTTTTAGCAACTTTTGCTCGTTTTTACTGCTTTCGGTGAAATAATGTTTTTGACAGTTTCAACGAAAAGACTATAAAATAAAACCAGTTGTTTTGCGAAAGTTTTATCTTAGGGCAGACTCACTGAGGCTCGAATATTGTAACTTAAAAGTGGACGTTTCTCTCTAGGTAGCACCGCGTTACTGTTTTCTGAAGATTTTGTGCCGACCAGGTTCGGCTTCTTCTCGACGAGTCGTGGAGAGTCTACATTGATCCAAGCCAGGGGTGTATCTAAATCTAATTTGGGGATATATAATTTAATATGTGGCCCGCAAGATCATTCGGGTTGGCCATACCTGATCTAAGGAATCGATCTTCACAAAACGCACTAGCGGTGGCTTTTGATCTTATGTTAATTCACAGATGCAGTGGTAACCGTGTTTGCTTGCCGACCTCTGTAGTTTTCTTTGGTTTCCATTATTTATATATCCCTTTTTTTAATGTTTGAACTCTATTATAAGTGCGCTTCACAATATTGCATACAAAATATAAGAGTAAAGAACTCGCGAGTTCACTTGCGAGGCTGCCGGCCACTCCACGCGGGTCATAGCAACAAATTGCACATACCATATATATTGCCATATACCAGCAGTTTTTGTGAGATTTCGCTGATAAATTGAGGCTCCACCAGTGGCTCCCCACACACAAACGCAGAGATGCAAGCAGAAAAACAATGTAGTTTTGTAGAATTGAAGAAATATCGCAATCCACCTTCCAAATATATATGTTCGTATAACATGTTAATTTAATCACTAATTTTGATTTAATGCTGACTCGGCAGTCGGACCGAAGACTCTCGATCGAGAGGTCTCCGGCTCGATCTCCGTCCTAACCGGTGAATACCAAACTGATGTAATCGGCTGCTTCAGTTTGGTCAAGGACGATTCGTATTGATAGTGCGTGTGTTAATACAAATTGTTTTTTAAATTAAAAAAACAGGCGATTTGTGTGTAGTCAATCGATACAATCTGAAACTGGGAGGCGAAAGCACCCCCGAACAGAAATGATAATATCTTATACATTTTGCAATTTCTTCTATTCGCATGCAATATTTTGAATAAAATAACTTTTGTGATTTTTCTACATTTATGTAGATGACCGGTTTCGCTAACCCGATACGTCGGCTTTTTCAAACGACTTCGTTTGAAAATAAAAAATAAAAAAATAAAAAAAATGTAGGAAAATCGCAAAAGTGTTTTTATTTAAAATATTGAAATAAGATTTCACCGAGTAAGTACTTATTGTTAAAAATATTGAATATACTTCTTATGATTGTCAATCGGCTCCGCGCGACGTCGGCCGGTAGCCCCCGCAACTCCCGCAGCCCCGCAGCCCCGCAGCCCCGCAGCCCCGCAGCCCCGCAGCCCCGCAGCCCCGCAGCCCCGCAGCCCCGCAGCCCCGGGGGCGTGACGTCACACGTGTGCGGAGGTCGATGCAGGCGGCGCAGGGCTGCACAGCGAGTGGGGCCGGGGACTCCGAATTATGAAGGACTCTCGGGAACAACTGCAGAAAGTCGTTCTGCTGAGAAATGCGCGCAATGTTAATAACAATACACCTATACCTCGCTATACGGCCGCTCGTTATACGGCCTTTTGCTATAACGGCCCTTTTCAATTATGGCACGTTTTCGATATACGGCCTAAAATGTTTCGCTATAACGGCCAATAAACCTTTTTTTCGATGTTATTTTGTTTACGAGCGTTATTCAGTGTGTGCTCATAGAGCGGCCGGTTTAGACTTGTCTGTGAGTGTTTTATGTACATATTTATTACTGATTGTTACACATTAACTGGAAAAATTGGAAATAATTAGGGACATTTTTGGTACGTAAATATATATGTATGTATGTACAAATTAAAAAAATTTAATGTGTATTTTTTATTTAACTTGTTTTAACTATTGATTATATGGATTGAGGACAATAACAAACGGAGAATGCCAATGAGTCAAATGATTATCCAGGAAAAATGGAATGGATTTGAAGAATGGAGATACCGATGAATCTGCTGAAAATGTCACATTCCAAGCAAGCCGAGGATGGTTTGAAAAATTTAAAAATAGATTTAATTTGCATAATTTGAAAATGAAAGGTGAAACAGCCAGCGCCGATGAGGCCGCATCTAAGGAATATCCCAACATTTTAAAGGGAATTATTGAAAGAGGTGGTTATAAACCTGAACAAGTGTTTAACGTAGACGAAACAAAGCTTTATTGGAAGCGAAAGCCTGATCGCACGTACATTTCAAAAACTGAAAAATCTGCGCCTGGTTATAAGGTGTCTAAAGAACGATTAACTTTGCTGCTTGGTGCAAATGCCGCGGGTTATTTTAAGCTAAAACCACTTTTAATATATTTGTCCGAAAATCCAAGGCCTCTTAAAGGACTAAATAAAAATTAATTACCCGTCATATGGAAATCCAACAAGAAAGCTTGGATGACTAAAGCTACTTTTGAGGATTGGTTCAAAAATCACTTTTGTACATTTAATTAATTTAATTGTCACTTTATTTTGCTATATCGAAAGTTGATTTTGTTACAGAGTATTGAGAAAACTATAAATTATACTCATCTATTTTTTATTATTTAATTAACGTCCATTTTCAAGGTAAAATAAAATCTTGAAGATGTTGAAAAATTGGATATAATGACGACTTTTCAAAACCAAAGTTTGTTAAAGATTTTTTTTTTTAATTTTTAAAATAATAAGTCACACATGGTTTATATTTAATCTTTTAATTTCAATTGAAAAAAAAACTTTTGAATGTTTAGGACTCTTGTAAAATGGACCAGATGAATCTCCAAATTCCTACACTTTAATCGTAAAAACACATATTTTTCATATTAATAGTAAATTTATAAGAAATAAAAATATATTTTATTCGGAAGAAATGTATCAAACTTTTTTCATTTCAATTTTTTCGATTGGTGCAGTAGATTTTTCGCAAAACGGACTAGAAAATGATCAAAAAAACTCGATTATGTGACCTAGACCCTTAAGGGCCAAGTCCCACTTCTCGAGTTTTTTTGATCATTTTCAGGTCGATTTTGCGAAAAATCGACTGCACTAATCAAAAAAATTTTAATGCAAAAAGTTAGATACATTCTTTCTTCCGAACACAATATATTTTTATTCCTTATAAATTTACTATTAATATGATAAATGTGTGTTTTTCCGATTGAAGTGTAGGAATTGTGAGATTCGTCCGGTACATTTTCCAAGAATCCTTAACATTTAAAAGTCTTTTTTTCAATTGGAATTAAAAGATTAAATATAAACCATGTGCGCCTTATTAATTTAAAAATTAAAAAAAAAAAATCTTTATCAAACTTTGGTTTTAAAAAGTCGTCATTTTATCCAATTTTTCAACATCTTCAAGATTTTATTTTACCCTGAAAATGGACGTTAATTAAATAATAAAAAATAGATAAATATAATTTAATATTTTTTTAATACTCTGTAAGAAAATCAACTCTATCAATAGAATAATAAACTAAGAATTAAATAAATCAAATGACACGATTTCTCCAGGTAAAACGGCCCTCTATTTCTGTCAGAACGGAGATAGCCTCCAAGCGAGCATGACGCCAATTCGTTTCTCGGTATTTAAAAATCGTTATTGGTTGATTTATCGCTGTACAAGGCTTGACATCTATTAAAAAAGATATTTAAGCTCATCATGTCACTTTTTAAACATTAATTGTATTAAATTTGTGCGTATTTTGCGAGTAAAATACAAAAATGTATTTTATTTAAAAATCTACTTAGAATATTTGTGACGTGTCAGCCATGCTTGATCCATAGAGAACGGAGCAGATGACAGCTTAGGCTACTGTGCTCGTTTGTCGTTGTTAGTATTGGCAACATTGCATTGAAAGCATGTCTCTCTCTAAGATGTCAATTTGGCAACATAGCTACTTTGTACAAATGACAATTTCGACACAGGAGCATTTGCGACCGTAATACCCGACCCAGTGATACTCAACATTTTTTTTCTTACAAGTCACACATGCAATATTTTTGAGTAATGGCTTTTTTCAGGCAATTAGTTAGTGGGGACTTGGTTTTACACTTATTTCCCATGTATTAAATCTTAATCTTTAAAACCTAAATATATCCAAACGCCTATTTCAAATTTAGTGTGATATTGAGATAAAACTTTTTTATTTTAGAAAAATCGGGTTTATAATTGCTACACACTACTCTCAATACGTTATCAAGGTGAGAATCAGTAAGTCGATTTCTATATACATTTCTTGCATATTTCACTTTGGAATACGTGTTTCGGGCTGGAGGTTGAGGATGCCTGGTCTAACAGTCATTGGTCGTGAGATCATAACGAAGTCTAACCTAAAAATTCATAATTGCATGTACAGTGGCGACGGACAGTTTGTGACAAAATTCAAAATGCCAAGAAAATACTCGCTTTCATATACATACTAAGAATCCAAAAGCGAAACGAGTAAATTTATTTTATATATTACTAGTGTCTTGTAAATCAATCGATTGGAGGAAAAATAAGAAAACTGTCGTGAATAATCATCTTGTCAGTTAGTAAATTCCTTCTTTTTTTAGAATTGTGTCCCTTTGATAGATCGTCAACACCTGATGGAATTAGTGGTGATAAAATTGTGGAAGTAAAATATCCACTATCAATATCGGGAACAAGTGTTGAAGAAGCAATTCTCAACAAAAAATTAAAATTTTGGAAAATAGATAAAAAACAGAATATTACTATAAACGTCCACCACGAATGGTATTTTCAAGTACAAGGACAATTGCACATTACTAAGCCTCCAATGAAGAGAGGCACTGGATGAAGAAGAAAAGAAATAACCTGTATAATGTTCAGATTTCTGTCCAGTGTCATATATTTGTTCAATTAATAATAAATAAATGTTTTTGGTGAGATGTGTGTTTTCATTATATATATTTGGGCCTTTTTATTATAATTTACATACATATGTCTAAATAAATATATATATATATATATATATACATACATACATATAAGTATATATATATATGTATATATATATATGCGTGTATATATACATATATATATATATATATATTTATATATGTATTATGTCACTTTATTTTTGTATGTTGAAAACTGATTTTTTTAGAGTATTGAGTATTTATTAGAAATAAAAAAAAGCTTCCGTTTGGAAGAAGGGATTTATCTAACTTTTTGCATTTAAATTTTTTTGGTTGGTGCATTCGATTTTTCGCAAAAGGTACGAGAAAATGATCAAAAAACTCAAATATGAAACCTCCAACAACGGATTTTGACTTCAGTGTGAATATTTATATTTCTTGTTTGGAATTTTTTTTGTAAAAAGGTAAAGTAGTGGTCGATTTATTGCAATTTTACTGAATTCACGCAAAGTTTACAAAAAAATCCCATGGAAATGTGGCTTTATAGCATAATTTCAATAAGTTAAATATGACAATAATTATTTTAAAATGTTTATAAATATTTATTCCTTTTTGAATATTTGAAAAGAAAAATCAACAATATAAATTTATTAAATATTAAAAAAAAAAAATTCTTCTTTGATAATTGACCATAAATAACAAAACTTAGTCCAACTAGAACTGTCATTCAGTTTCCAATTGAAAGCTACGCTAGAGACCTCTGGTGTCCGGGTTGGTGAATGAAAACGGAATTTTTGAAAAAGTAGCCCTCTTAACCAACAAGGCTTTGCTAATTTTGGATAATGCACCAGGGCATCCTACTAATTTATCCGAGTTATCTGAAGATGTCATGATTGAGTACCTTCCGAAAAATACAACAGCTCTGATCCAACCAATGGATCAGGGTGCAATAGCCACTTTTAAGGCATATTACCTACGCCGAAATTTCCGACAACTTATAAGAGAAACCGATGGTAAAGCTTCAATTAAAACATTTTGGAAAAACTATAACATCAAAGATGCTGTTGACAGCATCAGTGAATCATGGAAGGAATTAAAATTAACAACAATTAACCATGTTTGGAAAAAAATATGGCCAGAATGTATAAAAAGTGTTACATATTTAACAAATTTGGAACCGATCCCATTGAATTTGTATGAATTTGTATTAGAATAATTGATTCATTATACGGCTTTTCGGTTAGCGGCCAAGTTTCGTGGAACGTATCTAGGCCGTAAAGGGAGGTATAGGTGTATATAATACATATAGGTAATAATTCATACACGAAACGACGAGAAATATTCTCGGAGGGAATTTCCCCGACACCGGTGGGATTCGAACCTACACTTCCATGGCTATAGCGGCTGGGTGCTCTAACCTGTTGAGCAATAAAACAATGGACCCGTATGTTGAAGAAAGTGGATTTATAAATAATACTTGATAAAGAGCACGACCAAGTCCGCGCGGAGCAACAGTTCGAGTTTCCGCTGCAGACTATTTCCCATCAGTTATAAATATTTAACTTGATATTTATTATATAACTGGTGCTGGGGAATAGCCGGCCTCGGGGGAGCTGGACCCGGGTTCAGCTTGAATATGAGTAATCAACCTCGCGACACATCAAGTAATGTAGGGCACATCCGTGCCCTATACATTATGCTTTAGTGTAATTCTCTCTCTTTATAGGTCGCTTTCTGTTAAGAGTTTTGCAATCTTATCGATATTACCATATGTTTTAAAATATTGAATTACATACAAAACGAGGAAAAAATTCATGACATTTTTTTTCAATATTACAGGTGGGATATTCAAACTCGCACATCCCGTGGCTTAGTATTGAAAAGTTTTCGAGGTGGACACGCCAGCAATTACCACTGCGTGCTCTGTACTGATCGGCGACCTGATTCATGCGCCCCGGTCTTCTATTCTTACAGATTGGTATAGTTTAGTAACAATTGGAAATCTCTCTCATTTGCAAACTCTCGTTTCGATTGCACTGCTCTGGCTTTCGACCATAATCTGGTTACAAATCGGTCTCTCTGTCGTCGATTGAAAACTAAAACGACATTATTTATCGTCATTTAGCCATATTTAGTCATTTTATCATCGGTTTATTATCTTGTGCAAGCAAAATCAGTGTTGATAGCGTGGAAGTCTTGCAAAAGCTCGCATTTTATTTTATAATTTTACAGTTTTCATGGTTTAACACTGTTTACTACCACGTGGGTAAAATGACCGACTAAAACGTTCACTAAATATGTGTTGTTCTAATCTAATCTGGTAAACCTGTCGTGCAGGTTCACTTACGTTCACTGTTCACTAACATGGGGGTTACGTCAGGTTTGGTGAGCTGAGTGGGCAAGTGGGCTACGTTAATGTGGATGAGTAGGGCGATTACTAACATGTGGGTAAAGTAAGGCAAGGCGAGTACAGTGCTGGGCGAGTCGATTATTTACTAATATGTGGGCAGTATAAGAGATTGGATGTTCTATTTTCCAGCAAGTATGGCCTCTAGTATTGAAATCCAAGCTCGAGTGCTGCGAGGGCGGTTCGGCTTGACTGTGGCAACTTTTAAACCAGTCGGCTGGTGACTTGGGCTCGACTACTTTATAGTCTCCTTCTAAAAATAAATTATTTTTATTTTATTAAATAAACACAGAGATTTAGATATTATTCTCTGGAAAGGATGTTCAAACTGCCAAGTGTTTAAGTGGTTAGCTCACAAGTTTACCACTTCGGGGTCTCAGGCTCAAATCCAATTTTTTTTATTCCGTAATAAATTTAAATTATATCTATGTTCATAGAAAATAACAACCCATAAAACCTCACAGATTTAAGAGATTTCACAGTATTTATAACAGCAGGTGCTTTTAAAATCATTTTAAAAAATCCGCTGTCACGTTGACTACAGCAGCAATGAAAAAAGAAACGGATGAAAAAAGCAATGATAGAAACTGCCATTTGTTTCAATACTAAATTATTTTGTTTATATTTAAAAAAAAAAAATTCACATTATTTAACAACGTGGTATTAGGTTCTTAATTTAATTGATTTTTCAGAACTTGGGTGAAGGGATGAGAAATCATTAATGCTATATATTATATTTGATAAAATATTAAACAATATAATACTGATTATTTTGTGGACTGCCGTTTTCTCTGCTGACTACTGGGGCGGATCGGTTGGCGAGCGCTGTACTGCACTGCAATGCATTGCACTGCACTGCAAGCCGTAAAACAGTTAGTCAATGTTCCACGTGACACAATTTGTTTTTCGGTCGCTGGTTATTTTGGCTCGTGTGCCCAAAAGCCGTAGGGCCTATAATTCAAACTTGTGAACACTGTAAGTACACAAAGTACTTTTATCTTTCAAGATATTTATAAGCCCCATCCCTGCATCCGAAGTAGTCTGCTACGGAAGCTTTCATATAATTCCACACTAAAGCTCCCGCATTAGATTAGCCTGTTTTATATCGCGCGGCAGTTGGGCTCTTAAAAGCACAAGACGACTCCAACTCGGTTCTTATTACTTTTTCAGACGCGAAATAACACTTTTCAGTACCACATGAAAGAAACTGAACAATTTTAATAACGCCAACGATCTTTTTATCACCGCTACTTAAAAATAAAATTCTCTATCGATGAATAGATAGTCTCAACATGCGCAGATCGAATAGATCATATTATTGAGTGCGAAAAATTATGACCTTTCAGATAACCTTTTATTTTAAAACATGTATTTATTTTAGTATTTGTCTCGTTTTTCAAGATTTTATTTGTAATGGCGAAATTTGTTTTGAGACGAGAAGAAAACCTCTTTAAAGTGGACTTGGAACAATCGCACTGCGGCTCGGCTGAATCTTTCCCCGTAGAAATGTACCTCACAGACCAGTTATTGAATTTAGCGTAGTGTTGTTTGCGTTCGTGTGAGGTGAGGTCAGCCATCGGCGACCACCGCTCGAGGCAGATGAGGTGCCATCGTGTCTTTAGATCTAAGAGAACCTAATTATGTAATAATTGTTACACACTTCATAAAAAAAAGAATAAGAAAAATAAATACATACCATAAATGATTAAATAAAAAGTCACCGTAAAAAAATTTGATATAAAATATTATATTCAAGCACCCTCGATTGACTCGGTAGAATGACAAGAAATGCGGAGGTCCCCGCTGGCACGCGGCCAGGATGTCGGGAGCCAGTGGCTTTCGCTCTATCAAATACTAATAATCACTTGAAGTTAATTCCAGTCGCCCGTTCAATTAAAAGTTCAAATGGACTGCACAAAATTAGCCTGGCTAAATAGAAGTTTGTTCGCAGAGCTAGTGTCAAGTTTCTTGTGTAAATAAAAATAAATTAAATACAAAACTAAGTCTTCAAAATACATCAATATTATTCTTTAATTTTATCCATGATTCTGAAAATGAGAACATAAAGTCCTAAACTAAACCACTATGTGAGATTAGAAGGTTGTAAATGCAGAGGTAACCACTTGAAAACCTCCAAAAACAACTGTGGCCGTGTCTGGTTTGGTTTGAAATCACAAAGAACTAGAGTTTTTTTTTCAAATGGTTTCTTTCTTTTGAATACTTAAGATTATTTTTAATTACATAAATATAGTAATTTTGTCTGTTTACTAAAAATATTAAAAAAATAAACTATTTATTGTTGAAAAAAAAACTGGAGATTTTAAACCTGGCTTAGATTCATGAAACACTTTGCAATAACAACCCCACTGATGGATCCAGCCTGAAATGTGGGCTCACTAGCACCCCTCATTCCCTTCCAGAGGCTGTGCTGCCGGCGTTCCCCCGACTCATCTTCTCACTTCACTACAAGTAATAACCCAATAAGCCGGGGGGTTTACGAGCCAGAACAAGCTTTTCTCGGACGTGCTGCTATTTACTTCCATACACTCTGTATTTTCTGTTGTCTGAGGACTGTAAGAATCAGTTCTTGTCGGAGATTTGATGTTAAAAATACCAAACAGCTATCGATATCTATTTTATTAACTGGTGGTTATGTAAAAAAAAAAAAATTAATTTCCAGGATTCTTTATTTAGTTAAATATAATTACATACAAATATGGTTACAATACTTCTTAGGGCTATGTCTTATAATACGGTATTTCCTGCCCCGGATACTGCGCGCAGTTTCAGGGGCTTACAATTTGAAGTCTTATGTGGCAGCGTACATGTGGTTCTTAAGTTTATGTTTCAAGTTGATGGAAGGGATAATGTGTTAAAAACCCTTTAGTAGCATGAGTTGAAATAAATATGAAATATTAATATTAGGTAACATAACAATGTAACAGTGTGGGGGGGGGGGGGGTAACTTAGTGATTTGACTGAGTTTATATACATTCAAGACATCCTAGTTATTATTAGGAACAGTAGCTAGCTTATATGACTAACAACACATATTGTATTTAGATTTTAAATATTTTAGGGCTAGGGATGGGGTACAAAAATCATCCCAACATTTCTGGTCTTGGCTACTTTGCGCTCCACTCAATGAATTTTATTGGTAACATTTTCCACGTAAGAAATTTGGTCATGGTGTTCAAACTGACAGTTTGTCTTTTCAAAGTTGTAGATGTAAACCCCGCGTCCTTTTTGCCTTCTCTCAGGTATTTTTTTTAAGGAATAAAGGTTATTCATATGAATAGTTCTGTCAATATTGATAATATTGGCAACGGCATCAGTTAGTAGTTTAGAAAGATGCGCCATGACCTGTTGAAAGTATTTTTGTCTGGTTCGCGATTTTCTTTATATGAAAAGAAATATATTTATTTATATATTTTTTTTCATTAGTAATAACGAAATTTGTTTCGTCTGATTTTAAAATCATTCGATCACACCCATCACTCTCACCGGACTCGAGGCGAAGGTAGTTTCCTGGCGCCGCTCGTCCCGCAGCGACTTCTCGCATCCATCCGAGTGGAGCGGATCTCTCCACTTGTGGAATAAAAAGTATAAACACGACCAACCTTCGATGTATTGATCGACAATTCGCCCGTTTCCCGTGGACTAAAATGTCAAACAAAACGGAAAATATCATCAATAAGGCTGGAATGGCGGCGACCACTCGGAGACTAGTGATGTTTTATTCGAGCGAGTCACAAAAACGATCGATCGGGTGGCTGTTTGGACATTAATTTAAACCGAACCGTGGGTTTTATTGAGGGCCAGTTAATTTTTCTATTTATTTTAAAACGGCTTGAGCAGATAATGTAACCACATAAAATATATAATATATTTTAACATTAATATAACAAAGCCGTCATTCTAAACCCTTTTTAAACTCAGATAATTGCAGATATGATAGTAAAGCCTTTAATAAACGAATCTCTTTACTCCAAATACTGGCTTAAATCCACAAAACTCGATCTTTGGAAGTATCAGCCCGATAACTTACATTCCTACAGAACCGAAGCAGCCGCTGCGCCGCGCTTCATATGTTTGAGAGTTGTGTAATATAATGCAGATTTCCCCCCTTATATTCTTCTGGAAGAAGATAGAGGTGTTTTCCGCATAAATTTAATGTGAAATTTTAAAAATTAACTACGATTACAAGATAAAAACGGCAAATCCGAGAGAAGTAGAAGAAAGCAGAAATGAAGGCGTGATAAAGCGAGAGGTCTGAGTGAAGACGGCGGATATTAATATGATAATTAAATGGATTTTCCTGGAAGAGATGATAAATATACGAAAAAGTCATAAATCAATACTTTAGTCGAAAATATTTGCGTTTACCTACTTTTGACAAAACTTGAAAGAAAAAGATCCTAGTACTCATTTTTATTTCCACATTTCCAAAAATCCGCATTTATTGCCCTTGAAAATAAATTACGTGCTTCTGGTCATTACCATCATTACCATCCGACGTTTCGACTTCCAGGATTGAGACATTTTCAAAGATCGGAATACACGTAACGACATAAGAATATTATATTTTCCATACAGGTTCATTTTCATTTTGGTTTCTAGGAAAATGATTATCACGTGAAACGATGGGAAAGATTCCAGCATTTTACTTAAAAGTGCTATGACACGTTTTAACACAAAAATAATTTATTTAAAAAATAAATAGAAAGAGTGATGATAGTAATAGTAATATTTGTGATTTAATTAGCTAAACTTTGGACTTTTGGTGTCGTTTGTTCCAGTTGCTCAACGGCGATGCTGTGCGCGGCCATCATGACGGACCACTGGGAGCACGTGACCTGGAGCCGCTCCGTGCTGGACGTCCTCACCAACGGCTCCTCCATCTCCCTGCAGTGGTACCTAGATGGGACCGTCGCCAGGGTATGTTCGTGCATTTACATTTATTTACATTTACTGTGCGCGCGTCATGATCACTGACTTACAATGTTTTCAACGGATTTAAACAGTTTTCACAGACGGAAGGATTTACAGATTAAGTAAATATATATGCTCCGTTTGGTTTGTAAACCGCCTTCTAATCTAGTGGTTTAGCAATTATGGAGGAACTGTCGAAACTCTTATCTGCTTTGTTTTCGCCAGAATGAAACGATTTTAACTGAAGAAACTGTATATTAATAAGCATACTCTCCATAAACGTACGGGGCCGCAATTAACGGGGCGAGCGAGCATGCAGCAGGAAGCGTTCAATCTTTGCCCAGCGGAATGATTTATAATTTCAAAGAAGAGATTTAAACGAAGAGGAGACGCTCGGTGCTTTCCACCGGCCTGATTGCTCCCCTCCGCCCCCGGAGACACGTGCCCCAGACGTGCAGCCGCCACCCCCGGCTCATGCAAATAGAACTGTAATGAGCGCTGGGTCGAGGAAACGCTGCCCGAAATATAACTTGTCTAGTTTTAATTTAAAGAATATTATATTTGATTTGTCTATGAACAAAAATTCAATAAAAATGGGACAAAGTAAGCTGACTGCGCGGTGGTCCGCTTGCCGACCGCGCGGTCCCGAGTTTGAATCCGCGTGGAGCAATGAGTTGTTTTAATTTTGTTAAATCCATAAATTGTCTTCAGGTTCAAAGGTAAGGAAAATCTTTAAAAAAATAAAATAAAAAACCTCTCTGGTGAGGATTTCCTGCGATGTCTCCGCCTACAACTCCGGCCCTGGTGCCATTGCGAGGTATTTGAGTTGGGTCGTGAGAGGCGACGAAAGCAAAAATTGCACGTGCCAGTCATTAGTACGCTCGCTTCAGACCGCGGGATTCGTGGTTCGAGTCCATATCGAGAAGTAAGTTTTAAATTATATAAATAACAAAAAAAAAATTCTCAAGTACAAAAGAAACTCCTCGAGAAAAAGCCTCATTGACGTACAGGGTTAGGTTGGGAGGTATGGTATTTGAAATAACAGTTACACGCTCATTTTTCAACTAAACTTAATTTTTATATTTTCAATGTGTAACTTGGATGTTGCTATTACAAAAATCTCCTGACGAGCAGATAGCCCTAACTCTTTACCCACCAAAGTAATCCCCACCTCGCGTGGCTCCCCGTTTAAATCATCCATACCTCCCTGCCTAACACTGTATTTAATAATATTCCCCCCCCCCCCTCTCTCTCTATATATATAAACTTATTTTGATTATAAAAAATACAGATCAAGTGCATTTTTATCTTAACTAACTTATTAGCGATGCACTGAATTGTGAATAACCAATATTGAGGAATGAAAAAAAAAAACTTTCAAAATTCTTTATTTATCATTTAGTATATTACATTTAATCCTTTGGGCTATGTTTAACAATACTGGTATTTTTTGCCCCTGTTACTGCGCGCAGTTTCTGGGGCTTACAAAGTGTGGTCTTATGTGGTAGTGTACATGTGGATCTCGTGTTTGTATTAGGAAAAGGGAAAATATGCGTTAAAAACCCTTTTGTGGCATGAGTCAAAATAAATATTAAATATTAGAATTAGATAACAGAATAACAGTGGGGGGGGGGAGGGGGTAAACTTACAAATTTTACTGAGTTTATATAAATCTATACATCCTAGTTATTATAAAGGAACAGTAGCTGGCTTATATGATTAACAACACATATTGTATTTTTAATTAAAATACTTCAGGGCTAGGGATGGGGTACAGTAATCATCCCAACATTTCTGGTCTTGGCTACTTGGCGCTCCTTCTTGTTCAGAGTACCCCGGGAGCCGTCGGAGACAGTTATATTTTCACCGAGGAGGAAGTGGTGGGGAAATTTGTGTCGGTAGTGGGTGGATAGGAGGTCGGGGGTGTCGAGTCCGATCCCCTTGAGGAGGGGATTGCGGGACTCGCCGATTGAGGAATGACTTTACTCCGAATTTATAACTATCCACATTGGAAACATGGAGCATAGTTTACTAGTTTACATAGTTTACGTTTCTAAAATTTTCGACCGGTAAAACTTGTGCGGCTTAAAAACGGGAATATATTGTATACAAGAATAATTCTATGAAATTTAATCATTAAATTATCAAATATCCCGTATAAAGTAATAATCCGCTATAAAGTCTAACTGAAGGCCCGTAGCTTTCCCTTAATTTAGGTGCTCACCCCGCAGGTTAATTGGCCGGCGCAGGTGAGGGCCGGCTCGGTTTCGCCTGACCTTTGCGCCCAGCGGCATACATTAAAACTTTGATTAAACTGCCTCTAATCTTAAACTCACGGGGAAATTAGGCACACGATGTAAAGGCGAACAACTTTCCTGTATTTATTCACTGACTCTATATATGTATATTATATATATATATATATATATATATATATATATATATATATATATATATATATATATATATATACACACTTACACTGAAGATAGGTTCCTTAGAAAAACGTATAAATCGAAAAAAAAAAAAACGGAATTGTGAATTCAGTAATTTATTTCAACGTAAAATAAAACTAAATATATCTAAAAAAATAACGGTCCATTCATAAAATGACAAAAGTGTAAAGGTAAATTGTATGCAATTCATTTTACATATTTTATAGAAACAAGAAAGAAATATAATGAAATGTTTTTCCAACAATTTAATAACAGTTATCACATTCGTAGACTTTTAATATTTTCTTCTTGGTCGGTATGATGTCACTTTCATCACTCGATAGTACTTGATGCGATTCAAGTTCGATGTTACATGAATTAGAAACAATTTCAATTGCGCTTGGTTTTGGTCAAATCTTTGTAGACCTTCCCATATTGAGTGAAGCGTTTATTAATATCTCGCTGAAATAGGAGAGCTCGTTCAACATTGAAAATGATTACATACTCAATTTTCGTCCTAACTCGAGTCCTTCGCGGATGACTTTTGCCGGGAACGCAACCGCTTCAGACTTCCCTTCGTCACTTTCATCGAGACTTTCATGTCTCCGCAATCCTGACCTTACGCGTGCCAGGAAGACGGTCGCATCAGAATAAATAGAATTCACAATAGAATGGAATTGAAAAATTACCGCAGAATTTTTTTAATTTTTTTAAATTCCCATAAATTAAAACCGTGCAAACAAAGTACCGTGTAAATCGGGGGATAGTAAATATAAATAAATATGTATTCACACTGAGGACATTATGATGTTTTCGCGGAGTTTCTTTTCCGCTACAGAGGTGGGTCTCGAGTGTCGGAGCAGCATCGTGAGCTCTCGTGCCGCGGGGACATTGCTTCATTTCCGAGGAATATTAAAACTTTTCGGATGCCTTTCGTTATGTCTTTTGCTGAAACATGCGACATTTCAAATCACTCACGATGGAATTGTGCTTGCTTTGCTTAAAAAATCTACAAAAATTGAGTTGTTTTAATTGAAACAATGTTCGTTTGTTTTTATTAAAAAAAAAAATTGAGTCCACGAATGGATATGACCAAAAATAGATAATCTGAATGACGGTTTCAAAACTACATCTACCTCGCAGGAGGCAGCTCCACCCGGTGCCGCCGGAAGTCGTGGGGAGGGGGAGGGGGAGGGGGAGGGGGAGGGCAGACTTCCGGAAGTCTGCGACCCCCCCCTTCACTCCCCCTCCCCCTTCACTCCCCCCCTTCATCCCCCCGCGACGCCGCTCCGACGTTCGATCGCCTCGGTGCGTGCAGAGGCCAAGAAAGCTAGAACGAATGAAAACGATTATTTAAAACAAAGGGTGTTTTTTTATTATATTTGCAAAATTGATAAAACTTTGTTTCTGATTATCTCGAAACTACCAAATTTTAGATAAACTAATCTTATAGCGATCTCACTTTAACCGGCGTTTATCACGGGAGTGTAATTGATTTCAGCGAGCGAGATTCCACCGCATCGCGTTTATTGTAACTCTCACTCTTGTCGATAGCGGGTGGAAATCTCGTCAAAATGTGTGAAACGGAATATCAGCGTGGGTTCGTATCCCATTCGTGACATGTTAAGTTTTTTTTTTATAGAGTTTTATTCTTGCCGTTGTACTGTGCGACATAAATAAATGTATTGCAAAACTTACTTACGCTTGATACCTCAACTGAATGCGACCTGTATATAGTATATGAAAAACGGGCCTAGTTTTTTCATCCAACAGGGGCTCTTGATGATTAAAAATTAGAATTGAAAAATGCAGGAGTGCCGGTCCTCGGCCGCGGAGTAATGCGGCTTATGAAAGTTCTGATTCCCCTGGGGTTTGATTCTTCGTGTGGCTTGGCGTGGCTTCGCTCGTGTTCCGCGAACACTGCTCCGTCGTAATTCGTCAGTTTTGATGAAACGCATTACGTGTCGGCCGAATTCCAGTTAAGGATTTGTATATTTTGAAATAATTTAGTATATTTTCTTAGATTTCCTATCGGAGTTTGATTAAAACATTAAAGCGATAATTCGGTAGCGGCACTCCACTCGGGCGAGCAGGCGAGGAGCTCGAGGGTCGAGGCCGATCCCGGTCCCGGGTCCCGATTGATCATTTTCTGAAACGCAAGCTTAACAAATATTACGATTAAAACCTTTATAATCTACAAATTCGGTTTTTTCATTATTCAGGGTGAAGATTTTCAAACGCTTTTCATTTTAATTACAATTATTTTTTTATTGTTATTTTATTTCTTAAATCTAAGAAATAAATTTTCAGTGTGCGGCATCCGAATGTCGTTACGCTCGGTGCCGAGGAAGCGTCCAAAGCGAGAGGATCCGACGAGGAATACGTTCGTCGTCTGCGTTATGGAATGGAGTAATGGCCGCCTGGCGTTTGAAATAAGCCCGAGAGTCACGAAGATCGGCGAGCACGCCATCTTGCAAATTGGCCGAATTCAAAATTGATTAGTGTTGCCAACATGAAATACGATATTCCTGAAAATACCGTCGGCGGCGAGCGATCGAAGTCGGCGTCTCTTATGTGAACGCTTTCGTTTCGGGAAATCGATCTCGGATTTCGATAATTTATAACATTTTTAATAAACATTATTTTTGTTCAATTTAATACACTACACTATTTTAGATAAAACTTCAAATCGCTTGTGAAAAGAGGAAACATTTATCTCATATGAATCTTCTTCTTCGAGTGCCTCTTCTCAGAGTAGGTTGGCGACCGTTTCACTGAGCGTATACTCGTGCTGAGCCAGTGTTCGTGGTTTTATAAGGGGAAAATAGTGCAGTGGGTCCCCGGGTCCTTCTACACCGCAGTTTTATATTGGAAGGAAAAGTCTGCGTATTGCTGCTCCCCGATAGCATTCTTGTATAATCCTTTCCTTACAAAGCTCTGACGTTTAGATCTGATATTCCTTCTGCATCGAGCAACGGAAACAATAGCAGGAGTCCCCCACCTCGGCGAGCTACTTCCGGAGCGCATTCTTCCACAATCATTTTGTAGGGGTTGTTATCTACAAGTGCCTACATCATAAAACGTGTACACGGGTTAAGTAATTAATTCCACTGGATACACGGGTTGAGTAATAAAATTCACTGAAATGTGCTATACATTCCATTGATCAGCGGTCAGTGACACCCGTTAATATTTTGTGTGGAATGTATCCCAGTATTTCAGAATAGCGTCGGGACGCTATATAAAGAGCCTCACACTCTCCTCTGGTCTAGGTATCGAGACAGTAACCACGTATATTTATCCTTCCGTGTAGTTATTATAAATAAAGTACGAATATGTAAAATATTTCGTCAGCCTTCTGATTTCCAACCATACATCAATCCTGCAATCACAACATCACATCGACGACATCGGAGACACAGCTCTTCTTATTACCTGCGGTGAAAATTTCAAGTCCACTACTCCATTACCGATCCTTTACACACGCTCAGGGTATAGAATGAGAGCCATGCATGAGCAACATAACGGGGAGAGCGGGGAGGGTGAATATTGATATTTCATAAATCTGCGAATCGATATATTTAAAGTTAAACGGTTCACCCGCGAAACGAATAGATAAATCATCAAAAAGTTGTTCGGTACTCGCGAGGACCTGCCTCGGTCTTCCGGGCGAGAAGTTCTATTGCTCGCGAATTCTAAAAGCATAAATGATATACTGTCATATTGAAGAGACACTCTTACGTCTGTCCAAATAACCGAGAACGTAAAAAACCGAGGAACTCGAATAATGATTGCTAAATATTAAATAAATCCACAATCGGAACTCACTCGAGGCTATTGAACTATTTTAAGATTGACGATTTACACACGAAACGCCGAGAAAAATAATCGAATAATTGTTCGGTTCGCGTAGATTTGTACAAATGATTCAGGATTTTTTCTCGTCGTTTTGTGTTTCTTTTCTTTTAAAAAACAATCCCACACGAGTGATGCACGCGGGGTTACAAAATATGCAATATGAATCGTGTAATTGCGCTCCCGGCGACCCGCGGGAAGTCACGAGGGGAAGGGATTTATCTGTTGACGCAAACACAAGTCACAGCTCTTCGCCCCGACTCTCGTAACTGCACACCGCGGCTCGGGGGCGGGGGCGAGTCCACTTCTAGCCCAGCTATCCGTATTATCAACGCTTAGATTCCCTGTTTAAAGAATAAAAATGCATTTCGGTAGTCGGCTGGACGGCGGCGTTATTGATTCTCAAGGTGCCTCCCCGCCCTTCTGCCTCCTCGCCATTCTGCCTCCTCGCCATTCTGCCGAACGGTGATTAGCCGAGAGCGTCCTTTTTGCGTTGTTTTTTCGACATAACCACGAAATCCACTCGAAATAATCACCGTTTTGTTGTCGGTCGGGTCGCAGCGCGGGGGGGCGAACTCGGAGTGAGAATCAGAAGTAGGGGGTCGATCCCAGTGCCGACTGCCGAAAAGGGCATTACAATATTTTGTATTAACTTTCAAAAAATATTTTAATTATTTAGTACGAGTGGAAAAGCCGCGAAGTAAAAAGCAGAAGTCTCTAGAGTGCGAGCCTCCATGAGGCAAATCGCAAGTTGCTGCACTCGAATTCTTACATCTTGAAATTGTGACGCCTGAAGTGGAGCTTCCGAATGTCGGCAGCGGGTCCGAGCCTCCGGGGCCCCTCGTGTCCCCTCGTGTCCCCTCGTGTCCCCTCGTGCCCCCTCGTGTCCCTTCGTGTCCCCTCGTGCCCCCTCGTGCCCCCTCGTGCCCCCTCGTGTCCCTTCGTGTCCCCTCGTGCCCCCTCATGTCCCTTCGTGCCCACTGGGCGGCTTGAAACGAAGTGTTTCATATTAATACGGCCATTCTATTGTCAGTATTGTAAAATAAATCATACTATGGCATTTAATATTACAATTTCTCCGTTTTCGTTCAGGGACGTTTTCGGCAAAGAGGAAAATTTAAAATTTGGAAGTGGTATTGATTATTATTTTTGATTAATATTCGTATTACTGAATGGCGAGTAGGGAGACGCGGCGCTCCGGAGGCGGGGCTTCGTGTTCTCTCCGAGCTCGCCCGTCGCCTGTAGCATGCAGATGGCTGCTTACACACGGCCAAGCAGTTGGAGAAGCTCTCGCTCCGTCACGGCCAGGCACGTACTCCGCAGTACTCTGTCTGTTTTTTCTTCTTGTCTCGCATTATCACGCTCACTTGCGACTTGTGCCGCCCCGTGCCGCCCCGTGCCCGCGGCGAGTGCGAACAGGATCGTTTTGTATGTAATATTGACTGCTCAGTGTCAGGGTATCCACGCATGCAGTGGGTTACTAGCTTCAGAATGCGGTTGTATTGACTGAAAACATTTGGATAATTGTTCCAAGAAATTGAAAAATTATTTGGGCAGGTTTCGCATGATTATCATTAGAATCCGGCAAGAGCGGGGGCCGCTCCGGCCGGGCGTCCTGCCGGGCCAGATTAAGGAAATAAAATTTCCTACCAGACTGTACAACAAAATTTCATTTAATGTACGAGTACAAAGCAAATACACGTTGTCCTTTTGCATAACTTCAAATTTATGAAACCGCATGACGCTATAGTGAGGGACGCGTCTTCCGCTCCCGGGGGGCTCCAGGTCTCCAGGGGGGGGCTCCAGGTCTCCAGGGGGGGGCTCCAGGGGAGCTCCAGGGGGGCTCCAGGAGGGCTCCAGGGGGGCTCCTCCGGTGGCCGTGGCGGATTCAGTTATTACAACTCGAGGAGCGAGCGTTGGTCATTTCTGGGGAGAAATAAAATCCACCGTTCATTTTATGTTTAAAAGTGTTGTTCTGATTGCTTTCAGGTGGTCGAGAAAAAGAAAGATGAACGGCACAACAGAAATATCTTCCTCGTTCCGATGAACGGGGGCATCTGGACGCTGTGCGTCACCCTGACAGGTTGGTGCATTTAGTTCTCGCCGCTCCACGCTCGGCGACAGAAATGGCCGTCCACAGTACGTTGTATATATTTTTATTTTGTCACATTTAATCCTTTAATTAAAAAAAACAGTGGAAATACGTTTACCTTTAATTCTTTTTTCTGATCGGTCAAATATTTTCCTGCGAAGAATCTGACCGATGAGATCAGGACGAACTGACATTCATTTTCTCTTTGTCGTATTAATAATTTTATTTCAGTAGCGATGATGGTATTTCCAATTTTCGTACAAATTTTGTGGGTTTTCATAGCAGAACATATTTTTATTCAAAAATTATTTGTAATGTAAAAAAAATGGATTCCTTAAAAACGCTAAAAACCTGGATTCATTGAAAATTAAGAAATTCAATATCGCATCGTATATCGTATGAGCACGTTCTCTACATCCAATTGAAACGTCGTCAATGTAATGTAATGTTTTATTTAGTGGGCGGTTTCCGGTGGACTTTCAATAACTCAAAGAGTTTTTTTTTTTATTATGAACGAGAAATGTGTTTTTTTTACGATTATTTGGCTTCTCATGCGAAAAGTCCATCACGACTCCGGATCTCTCCCCGGGTTACGATCGCCGGTGACGACGGGTCCATCTTCCCGGTCGGCGCGACACGCGATACCTCAAGTGAAGATCGCCCCTGCCTTCCGGTTTAGCGATATTTATTTTAATGACTCAAATTGAACGATGTGACCTTTCCCGATGTCTCAATTCTAAAAAAAAGCTTTATCTCAGATACCGTTCATCCGAACATCAATAATACAGAGAATTTGAAAAAAATATCTCATTTTAGTTCTCGCTTCGGCAGTACATCTACTAAAATAAAAACGAGCCTGCGAGACCGATCGATCGATTAGCGATTGCGATGTTTTGACAAGTGATACCCCTCAATAGGTAAAACAGATAAAACAACGGTAAACCGTAAACGGCATGTACACAGTTTTCAGAGCTTGACAGCTTGACAGCTTGACAGCTTGACAGCTTGACAGCTTGACAGCTTGACAGCTTGACAGCTTGACAGCTTGACAGCTTGACAGCTTGACAGCTTGCCAGCTTGACAGTTTGACAGCTCGACCCCTTGTCGTGTGACAGAGGAGGAGCTCGCGCTGCTGTCGCGGGTGGGCTTCCCCAAGGCGCACGCCTGCGTCAACTACTTGGCCGGGGGCACGGAGGGAGCCCGCGGCGAGGAGCCCCGCGCCGACTGGCAGCATCGTGAGTGCCCGATACTGTCTCACTTATTATGCGGGTACAAAACGTTCCAACCGATCCTCACCTCCATGCGATTAATCTTTCAGGAATGCAGAATTTGTCCATCTCGTGCGCCCTGGTGTGCCTCATAGTTCTCGGCAGCGCGGCTCTCGTGGGAGCCTTCGGAGTCTGCAAGCACCAGATCAGCGCGGTGCTCGTCACGGGGGTCATGTACCTCTTGGCCGGTAACATTGAAGTTACTCTTCTCGACCTTCCACGATTCGATGGAAATATACTGAAATGTTGATTATTTGCTTAAGTCAATATCTTCTCACTGTATATTTCACAATTTGAAAATAGCAATAATATTCATAGTTAATGTTTTGTGAAATTCCAGCACTGTTTGCTCTGTTCACGCTGATGATCATACACTTCAAGCGACTGCAGTCCAAGCCGCGAGCCTCGGCGGGCGCAGACGGGACCATCGACGGAGTGATCGGCGGCGGGCCCCGAGCGGCAGCCCTCACCAAGGAGCTGCTGGCTGCGCGCCTCTTCGCCACTGCCTGGTCCCTCGAGCTAGGCTGGGGCGGCGTGGCCTTGTGCACGCTCACTTCCGTGCTGTGGATACTCCTCTCCAAGGTCATGAGGTTCAATCCCATATCTGCCATGCTAGTCTAATACTAATCCTGTCCACTATTATATCCTTTTAAAATTTACTCTGTACGCTAAAAATATATCTCCATAGTGTTTAAAGTGATATCTTTTTGCTGATTGTTATAAAATATTTAATATTTCCGCAATTTTTACCCATTCATTCTGGGTTATAGTGTATAATTTAGGTAAAAAACTCACATACATAAGGATGGGGATAATCCTTAAAAAAAAATTCAAGACATGGCGCAAGCCGAGCCATACTGCGGTAGTTGAAAGGACTGAGGTCTCAGACAGCAACAGCCGAGTAGTGGGGGCTCAAATTCTAGCTGATCACCCTCGTTGATCGCGTTCTGTTTCATTTAAAAAATATAGTCAATCCTCTTCAATTTTATACAATATTTATTTGTGTAACATATAAGGAATAAAATATATAAATTGCAAATTGCACAAAAGTTAAATTTTCTTTTATAGACAATGAAAATTATTTTAGTATATTTAATATTACAGATTCTTAATTTAACGAACAGCTCTAACAATAGTTTGCACATTTTGCAGCAAATTTTTTTTTTAATTGAAATTACTCAATAAAAATTTAAAATATTTTTTAAAAAAAGACAAAATTACCAATTTTTTAAATTATCAATGTGTGAAAGAAAGGTCTGGTTCTGGTTTTAACACATTCATTTCAAACAAATTTGTTTATATTAAATTAATGCTTGAAATTTTGTGTAAAAATTACAAATGTAAAAATTTATATTCTTACCCAAAGGTAAGAATATAAACGGATCTCAAAATATCAAAATGGATAAACAAGTAATAATTGAAATTTTTTCCTTATTGAAAAGATTTATGTTAAAAAAATTCTACATAAAAGAGAGTTGTTAAAAATAAATAAACTTTTGTCTATTAATGTTATTTTACAATTAGTGGTGTATTAGAAATGATTTACGATTCTAAATATTATAGAAACAATGTTGTGTTATATGTATCTGTAAATCATTTTACAATGATTAAACAGGAAGCGTTGGAAGGAAGTATTGTAATTTCAATCAGTTTCTTGGTTTGCGACCAAAATGAAATCAGTGTAAACATTTTACTACTGTCTCCCTTTCTTTTGAGGCGGGGTTGCTTGAGGTGATGCTGATGGATGCACGGCTCTGATGCAGAGACCCCTGCTTTGATTCTCAATAATTTTTGGTTTAAAGTTGCTTTAAAATAATAATAGTTATATATGAAATGCCAACTTTTGGAACACATCAATCAACGACAATTGTAATGACATGTAAGGCTGCGTGGTGTTTATTCATCTTCGTAATTGCTATGCATGTTTCTGAAAGGTTGAAAAATGGAAATAATATTAGACAAGCTGTTAAATACTTCACAGGCTATTTGCGAATCTGATAAAACTAACACTTTGAAAATTAAATTGAGGTCATGATTCTTAAGAAGATTATTTATTGATTAAGTTGAACAGTTTGTTAATTTTATTTTCGTTGATTGACCTCGCAAAAACCGGATGTGATAAAATATTTACTAAAATTTCTGCCTTGACAAAACGTATCACACCTTAAAATAAAATGTAATGGATAACTTAGTCGTTTTTGACATGTTTGATTTACGTGATCTTATATGACAAATTTGCTAATAAGTATTTATATGTGCATTTTTGGCGAATAGCTTGTTTATGCTCAATAATAATTTACCTTTTAATTTCAAGCGTTTAACAGGTTAAAACATTTTTAAAGCTGGAAAGAAAAGCAATCCACACGTCATATCTTTGAAACTTTTTAAAAGGTGACTTTAACAATTTAGAATTTGTTTTAAAGATGTTAGTAAAGGAAAGCTACAGCCACTGCTCATTTCCACGAGGAGCATTAAGTCTCAAGGGAGACACTAGGCAAAGAGAAGCAATGTAATTGAAAGTAGCTTCCCCTTCAATAATTGACTTTCAAGATGTTTAAAACGAATTGTGTGATATAATAGGTTAGAAGTTTTCATGTACAAATATCTATCCTATCAAGAATAAAAAAATATGTCAAACAATACATTACATTTATTAGTAAAAACGGTTAGGTTAGATTTTACTTAAGTTATATCATATAAGAGAAAATAAATATCTACAAGAAATTTTGTAAAAAATGTTAATGTTACTGATGAAAAATGATTATGATTGTGATGTGTAAGATATCAAAACATATTATGTAGCTAATTATATATATGAACTAGAACTTGCAATTCTACTTGCTTTGAGTGCATCATTAGTGAATAAGAGTTATCACTGATACTAGCAGTATTACAGTATTATTTGGTAGATAAAATGTCTATCTAGTCATGAGAGTTATAAAAAATATATTGTATAGACGGGTTCTGTTCATATTTGTATTTTTTTAATATCTGTAGCATCCAAAAGATGTTAATAATCTTCATAATTTAGTCTGACGAATTCATCGAAATATTAAAGGACTCACTATGACAAATATTTATGAACCTCTTAGCCGTTTTAATTTTTGTATTTGATATAAATATGAAGTATGACAAATTTAACCTGTCTGTCAGATTATGTATTTATGACTTAATTTCTTGCAAAGTCGACTAAGTATTAAAATTATTATTACCATTCTTTTAAGAGGTTGTTATTTATCAAAATACAGATAATCATTGATTACATGATAGGGGACTTAAATATAATCAATGATCTTATAAGTTTATAGTTTATATAAACAAATAGTTTATCCCTTAATGATTGCTCTACTCAGCAAAAGTTTAAAGGATCTTCTAATTGCACCCTGAGAATTGCAAGCCAAGGATACTGTGCCAGCAGACCCCTTCAATAATTTTTATTATATTTTTAATTTCTTTATATCAGTAGTAAAGAACTGCACTAACTTCCTTAAATTTTGTTATAAAGCTTATCATTGATATTATTTATATGATGATGGTGATCTTTATCATTATTTTTTATTAAAGTGTACTATAGGCCGCTGATGTTTAATAACCTCCTGACAGTGTGGGAATAACTAAAGAAAAAAAAACCAAAATCAAAAGTGATCTGTTCAATAACAGAAATGTTAGATTTAAGTAAAGAAAGATTTATACTATAAAATTATTTATCAAAAATATTTTTATATCCATTTATTTATTATGCTTTTTGGTTTGAAAAAATCACAATATTATATTTGTTAAATATTGACTGAATTTTATTGATAATGTGAATTGCAAGAATGATTAGTTTTCTTAATTTTTATATGTCTAAAATATCAAAGAAGTGTTAAAGAAAGCTTTATTTATGAAATTAGGATTAATCTGAGAAAATTATCAGTGTGTACAATCATACTTTCGAAGAACAGATTTTCTTTTAATCTTTTCACTACGGTGGATTAATTTTCAAGCCATGTATGCTGCTGTATCATTTTGCAAATCCTTCCATTTTAATTCTTGTTCTTTATAATGTATAGAAACCTGTTTATATTAAAAATTAATGTCAAATCCATTCACACTTGTCATCTGCCAGAATTAGATTGAATTTGAAATATATTAGCAGAAAAAAAAAAAAAATAAATTCATAATTATAATTTTGGCAAAGAACATGGCATGAAAATGTGAAGCTGCCACGATGCTCCCAGAGGCAGTCATTTGTGCCAGTTGTGGCTGTAATGGGCTCAAGCGTCTTCCGTCGGCAGCCGCCTGAAACCAATGATATTGGCCTTCACCTTTTCATTGATTTATTTTGCTGCATTTAGTATAGCTCAAGCGAAAAAGACATTGATGCATTTTTACCACCTGTCAACTCAACTCTTGTTTTAAAACACAATAATTTTAATTGCTCAATAATAATAATAATATGTACTTAGGTTTTTTATATTTTTAATGATGTACTAAACCAATCAGACATAGCATATTTTTATTGTCTAACTTGAATTGGATTTTGTTTCAGAAAAAGTTTGTTTTATGAAATCCTTGTACTATATTAAAATGCTTCATAGTCATTGTTAAATTTAATGAGTCGTTCAGAACTCAGGGAATTAAAACCTAATTTATATATTTGTTTGATTAATCGCCCTGTTGTAACTCTGTTTGCAATGTAGATAACCTACATACCTCAATTCCCATGCTTTAAAATGGGTTTTGTGACTATTGTCTTGTAGCTCGAAAGAATCTTTGTATCAGAACTATTACCATTCTGGTAAAATCACCGACGAGTAGAGCTGCTCACAACTTGAAACTAATAAATATTTTTGCGTAGATCTGAAATATCGTAGTGGAATTTTAGCGAGTCCTTTTTATCAAATATTTCTAATATCTTAAAATGACATCGATTTCTCAATGTATTTTCTAAACAGTGTAAGAAAACTGAAAACGCTTCTAACTTATGAATCTGAAATGAAAAAACCTGTAAAAACATATTTGATCCATCCATGCATCGCTTTTCAGTAGATTTAAGTAGTCTAATAAATAATTGATAATTATACATAAAATTACTAAATACTTAAAACTAGTTCATAAGGTGATATAACTGCATATTATTTAGGTTACGCTGTTTGATATTATGAATTTTCAATGTAAATAAATGCTACTATAATATTATTTCTATGGAGCTGCTATAATTATATCCTTATATATTAGTATGATATATAATTAAAAGTCAACACTGTTCAACATGTTTTTCATTCAGCTTTTGTAAATCTTATTTTTATTCCCCAAGCTCATACATATAATTTGAGACTATAACCACACCGGTCTGTGAGAGTAAGAAGGTGCAAAGGGAAAAGGCAGGCGATCGCCGAAACCTGCATTTCAAAAGGGTTTTCATTCTCTTCGGACATTTGTAATTTTAACGGATTTGCAAAAACTCAAATAAGTTATCGTTCCAACCGGGAGCCTGTCGATAGTCAGAACTCGAGTATCGCATGATGAAATGTCGCCAATCACTAACTTCATACTTCTTTGTTTTATTTTTAGACTGTTTGTCATCCTTTATAAAATAATAAAGAATATTAAGTATGCTTTCGAAAAATATTATGAAATTTGGATCATCATTTGTAATGTAGATACTGATAGCAAATAAAATATTAATCCAGTGACATTTACAAAATAAGGTGAATTTGTTTTTTCAGAGTTAAGTCACAACAAAAAATTGATGTTCCAAAGTTTCGACGCCAACTCTGGAGCCAAAAAAATTTATATTGAAATAAAATCACAAACAACGACTGTCAAAATACGTTTATATAACGGTCGTGGAAATGTCGAAGTGTCGGCTGTGGACATGACTGCGAAGTTTCGTCTCTCGGGGACTCAATGGGAGCTTCCTACTCATTTCAAAGTACACGCACCTCTTAATCAAAACCGAAAAGTGATATATTTTGAAACTATTTTCTAGCAGCGTCGGTCGAGGCACACCCGCGGGAGGAGGTTAGGTTAGGTTAGGTTAGGTTAGTCGGTCGAGGCACACCCGCGGGAGGAGGTGGTGGGGAGGGGAGGGGGGCTAAAGGTAAACTTGCAAAAGTATGATAACGATCGATCGGTCGAATAAAAGATTATATTTTTTAACCTCTAGCTCCGAAAGACTCTTAAGATTAAATATTGTTACCTCACAAATTACAGGAAATGTCTGTTTTTTTAGTTAGCAATCGCAATTCATTCGCAATATTTAAATCTATTGAAAAATCAGCATTTTCAATTAGTATAATCACCAATTATTTACATAAAAATAAGCCACAGGCAGCGCGCCTCGACGCAGATATTCTTGTATTTTCTCGTAAGCGACCAAAAACTACCCGCAAATACAACACTCGTTTGATATTTTTTAAACGACCATTTTGTTTGTTTTTCAAGTAATTCCCATTGTTTAGATTATCTGAACTGGATTTCATTTACTATTCAACGAATCAATCCCGGGAGAAGTGCAGAGCGTTATTGTACATAATACAATATTATATAAATGCACAATTATTGTCATGCACGTTTGATTGCCTCCAGTCTTACCGGCCGATCGAAACGAAACCAAGTCCCAGTATCGGGCAATAGCGTCCGAGGCGCGACTCCGGGCGGGCGTGCTGACGCTGCTGCTCGCGCTGCTGCTCGCGCTGCTGCTCGCGCTGCTGCTCGGCATCTCTCATTGTTCACGCGTGCCAGTCGTCGACCGCAGTCTGTCGCTCCAGGATCGTTTGCTTCCAGATGATGCGGCCGTCTTGCGAGTGTTGCGAGGTGTGCCGAGAGAGGGACCGCGATCGACCTTTGGACTTGACGAACAAGTCGCCCTCCTCGCGGCCCCCGCCTCCGCCCCCGCCCCCGCCCCCGCCCGAGTACTTCCCGGTGTCCTCTCCATTGCCGCCTCCGCTGAAAAATTTAAGCCCCTCGGGGTATATACCGGAACCGCCGTTTCGCCGTGCGCCGGTGCACCCGAAGACTCCTTCGCCCGGAGCGATAGTGCCGTCGACTCACCTGTCGAGACCGTCGACATCGTGGCTGAAGCCGCCGACGTCGCCGCTCGAACCGCCGACCCCCCATCCCACGCGATGGCCGTGGTGGAAAATTGTTCCGCCACCGTCTCGGGGGCGGAACTTTCCCGAGTACTCGCCGTTGGCCTGTTCGCGGGCGCCTCCGAGTGCTCCTTCGACTCCGTCCGCCGGCGCGTCAATAGGGTTGACAAACTCGCCGATCGACCGATCGACATCGTCGTCATCGACTAAACCGCGAACGGTGTCATCCCTGCGGTCGAGGGGGTTGTCGACACCCTACGCGAGGCCATCGACCCGATCGACGGTACCGCCTGCGCTGACAGTGCCGTTGCCGCGGTCCTACTCGAGACCGTCGACGTCTTTGAGTCCCCCGAAGCCGCGCGACTATCCGACTTCACTGCGATACGACTGTCGAGACTTTAGAGCCGGTCGTTGCACGCGAATCAATTGTAAGTTTTCTCACACGGGAATGGACGTAAACTCTAACTCGATGCATTTTTGTCATGACTACCAAAATGCCGTCTGCACCAGGTCGACGTGTCGGTACATACACGCCAGCACCCAGCAGCAGCTGGAGGCGATTTCCAATTGGAAGAGTGGACGCTATAATGAAGGATGTCGAGGTGGTGAAGTCAAAAACCCGCCCTTCCGTTCGCCTCTAGCGCCCAACTTTCCCACCCCATTCCCGAGTTTGCCCCCCTCGAGCTTGCCGTCCTCGAACTTGCCGCCCTCGAGCTTGCCGCCCTCGTTCTGGCCGCTCTCGAGCTGGCCGCCTTCGACCTTGCCCCCCTCGTTCTGGCCGCCCTCGAGCTGGCCGCCCTCGAGCTGGCCGCCTTCGACCTTGCTGCCCTCGTTCTGGCCGCCCTCGAGCTGGCCGCCCTCGATCTTGCCGCCTTTGATCTGAAGTTACATCTGAATAACTAGATAAAATAGTGGACGACATCGATAATAAGCCAGGCTTAAGGGTGCAGTGAACGATTCCGACTGACAGTGTTATTAATTTTATTCCCTTTTAAAACCAAAAGTGTTGTGAACTCAGGCTGCCTGTCGTCTGCCAAGAAGTCCGCGGCGAGACTGCAGCGCTCCCAGGTCAAGATTTGCTAATTATTATTAAAAAAAAGTTATTTTATCAATTTAGTAATTTGGTTTCTGAAATATAGATAAACAAAATATACGGTCAGCAGCTGCGAGTGCTAGCTGCCCGTGCTTGTCGTTGATCCATCTTTCAAAACCTGTGGGTCAGTTGTTCAAATACATTGTTGAATATTGTTTTGCCGCTTTCTCTATCATTGCAGTCATGTGCATTGCCAATATAATTTTATTAACTAAGATTTGTACAGCGAATTTTCCAAATGTATTTTTAAAGTTAACTTTATTGACTGTTGAATAGAACAACCGTAACTTCTAAATTATTGATTTAATAACCATTTTAATAGAAAAACTTAGTTTTTTGTAAATAATACTTTCTCTCTAATCGCTTTTATATAAGATTGATCAGCGTTTAAGTCAATCCTCCTTTCCAGCATCAATATGTTTATCTTATAACTGGCTAGCTGCGTTCAATCGATTTTCGAAGAAACCTGTTACTCTTTTTGTTTCATTTTATGTTTTTGGGTGTCTTGTTGCTATTTTATGTTTTCTGCCTGTAAAAGTTTTATTCTAAATAGTCTGAATTCCCTGTTTTATTTCTATTTATTTTATTACATTGCATGGTTAATAGCTCCTTAATATTCAATTTGTACTTAAATAAATAATACTAAATTTATATATATTTTTTACTGGTACCCTAAAAACTCTCAATGACTGCTAGGTAATGATTTATCTGCTGCGGTCATCTATCACAGAACCACCGTTCCGTTTGCTACAGATCATTTGCCATGTTGTCGAATATATATATATACATTTACGTGTAAATGAGAATGTAACATAGTTTTTTTAAAAGATTCAATAGATAATAATTATTTCATTAAAAATTTATACAGATAATGAAGATTTAAAAACTCATATTGTCATATTAAACTCTCTTCATACAAACATGTTTACACTTATTCTTTCCAAAGAATCTTCTTGCAACAATATGTATTTAAATTGAAATGGATCTGAATGAAGGCAGGCACTGCCTAACAATGTCCAAGAGAAGCACAGCATCTGTCCTCTCAGTATTTATAGCTCTGTATCGCTCTAAATACATTGCTGTGTTTTTAGAGATACAAAGCTATTGTCTGAGGAAAACATTTCCTTTGAATATTTTTTGGTTTTTATGATAAAACTAAATATCATTTGAAAAACCTGACGTGGTTAGTAAATATTAAAGACCTCTTGAAAAATTCTAGTTCACAAAGGCTTCATGGTAAATTGACAGCTAAATATGATCATAAACAAATGGAATCTTATCACCAACCAAATTTGCTGTGGAAGTTCTAGACATATTGTCAATTTGCCATGATTGTTAAATAAAAAAAATAAAATTAAAATGAAACAACTCATGTCAAGTGGAACGAGTGCTGGTGCAACAAACAACAACATTAATGCTGCCTTATTGAATTGATTGATTTCTTTTGTGTTGATAAAAAATCATGCAAATTTATCATACACTTTCCTAGTGGTTGTGCATATAATATGTAAGTAAAATGTATTTATTTAATATGGATAATTAACTATGAAGCTAATAAATTAATTATAGGTTTGGCTATAATAGCTTATTGCCTGTTTGGTATAGGAAATAAGAACCTCTATATTCAATAAAAAGTAAACATAAATTAGGAACACAAACAAAGTGAGAAACCAATCAAATTCTAAGTTTGATAGAATATCATTATTAAAATATTTAGGATGCAACACAAGCAATCAAGGACTTGTAACTAGTCATCAACAATATTTTGGAATGATTATCAGCCTAGATAATATTGAAGGTGTAATATGAACCCGAGTGAGTTGGGAACATTCCAGCAGATACAGATTGGTCTTCATTGTTCCGCTCAACCAGCATAAATATGAATGTATCAATCAGTGGTGTGCAATAAAACACCAATTGCCATAAAGCATATTAAGCAATTTAAAAATTAAATATTTAAAAAAAATTAATATTTACCAGTCCAATCCAGCAAAACAGGTAGTTTTAGTATTTTTACTTTACTACAGTATCATCAAATTTATTGATTTTTAGTGTGAACTTATTATTTATAATAAAATGAATCAAATGGGATGTTAAATCCATTAAAAATTTTTAACAGCAAATATTTCTACAATCAATAAAATCAAAATATTTACCATATCAAGAATTATTTCACATTATAAAACACGAAATATCTTTTTGGATTTATTTTTTGTAGCCTAACACAGATCACCCTGTATACATTTATTGTTTTAATAATTGTGAAATTTTATGTAGTAGAGGCGCCAGCCAGTCCCAAAATTAATTACTGAAAAGAATTTTAATTCAAGTTACAGATTTATTAACCTAAGGCTTGATGGTTTGCAGTAACCTGATATTACAGTGGAGAGCTAAACAATAATATACTTATCTGGGATACAAGTATTTAGAAGAACTTTTCCTGTATGGACTTGTTCAAATTTGAATGGGCCATATGTTTTTAGTTCCACCTCTTTTTGAAGGTTTCCATACAATGTATGTAGGCGGCGCCAGTCTAATTTTATTGCTGTGAAGTGTAGTAAGTCTGAAATTATTGGTACAAATGTCACTTATTATTTAATTACACTAACCCTTGCGGCTTTGCAATATTTCACATTAAATATTTGAGATCAATTTCAGGGTTTTACACTTCTTGAGACTTGTGGTAAAGGTTGTTAACTTAGTGTGATTGCTGAACCCTGAAAAGGTTTATTCAATTCAGTAAAAATTATAAATTGCCCTCAAGCTTAGAAGGTATGTTAAGCCTTTGAGAAAAATTCCTTAAAATGTACTATTTGAACATTTGAAATTCGATTTGATCCTTTTGTAACAATTTTATAATAATTTGTACTGTGATTAGTTGAGTGTTTCACCATTTACTCTATTTTTTTTTAATGTTCAGGTTCATTCTAGTTTTAATTAAACTCATTTTAACATAAAATAAAAATTATTTCGCATTGCTTCTTTCCTTGAAAATAGCTCCAGGATCAGAGCTGAACCGTAGGAACATTAATTAAAAATTGAAAGTCCTTTAATACCGGTTTCCAAAACCTGTGGAACTTTTGTATTTGGACAGACTATTCCCTCTTATGTGATCACATGCCAGTGTTACACTTGACTACTAAGCGGAATTGCTTGAGTTTTATTTCATTTTACTGGAGTTTTATATTTTTTTGGTTTGCTTCTTATTCCCATATGATGAAATCTTTTCATAGAAACTTTAAAGGAATCAATTTTAAAAACCAATTGATTAGTATAACTACTAGACATTACACTGTACAAATACATTCAAACCTCACTTGTGGCGGGTATTTTTGAATAAGTGAAGAAGTTGTGAGAACAGATGTTTGTATTAAATAAACTAGAAATTCAGGTCTCTGCCCAGGCCACACTTAGTCTGATAAATAATCTTAAACAAAATTCCAAAGTGTTTTCAAGGGACTCCATAACAACTCATATTGTGAAGTGTTTATTACTTTGAGTTGACAGGTTCTCCATAAAAAAAACCATACAATGTTGCCCTGGTGCAATGTTTGAAGTCGTTAACATGGGCTAGCTTCAAAACATTTATGCATGAAAGTCTACAAACATCTCACTTTTTAAAACAATATTATTCTTAATCTCAACATCAACTAAGGGCGGAGCTTAACAAGACAAATAATGTAGCGGTGTATTTGCACTGACCGCTACAATATCTTTGAATGTTCTCTGTAATCATCTAGCCATTTTATCATTGGTCTATCCGCAATCCGATTCATGTAGTGCAGTCTAGTCTGGCAATTTGTCTTCGACAAGTCAATATTTTATTTACTACTCTTATCTTCTATCAATTTACTACTCATGGTAATATAGCCCAGCACTGTAGCATCTCCTTCTAACGTCACCTCCTTTTATTGGCCCATATATGTGGCACAGGATTATACACTTTTTTGCACCACGTCCATGACACATAAACTTATAGGTTGACGTTAGAAAGAGGAATTAGCTTATTCACTCCATAAATAATTCTTTAATCAAAAAATATATTGCTTCTGATATGCTTTCTTCAAATCTATTAAGGCCTTCAAAAGTCATTCATTTTAGGTTTCAAAATTAAATTGATCTTATTTTTTGACAGAAAATTAACAATGTTGCACGAGTTTAAGAAATAGTTTGTGTAACGTAATTCAGGTATATGGCGCGGAAAGGCTTCCGCTGCGCCCTTCATACATGCAACTGTATCAATTGTTTGATCCACCAAGCAATTCACAAAATAAAAATAACTATTCAGAAGTTTATTTAAATAACATTTTATTTCATACACTTAGCTGACTTAGTTTACAAAACAAATTATTTTGTAATGACTTTCCAAGTTTCTTTGAACAAGCTGTCAAATATGTCAGATGGGATGATTAAGTGCCATATCTATGATATGCTTTATTATTTAATACACTAAATTGAAGATGGCTTTGATCAGCGAAAAAGTGCTGTTTTTACAGTCATGCTACATATTTGACAGCTTCTTCTACCATGTTTTGTTAATAATTTTCAGAGACAAGGTATAAGAGCTCTTGGGTTTATATTTTCATAAATATGAGTGGGTGATTACAAAATATGTGTAAAACATTATCAGATAATATACTTTCTAGGTGATATTTTGGTGTTTGTAGATGACAAACATTGGAAGATCATATTCTGATTTGTATGGAATAAATAATTAACACTAAAATATGATGGAAACGTGAGCAGTTATGTAAATGAAAAAATAAATTCATTAAGGATCTTTAACCAATCACCGATACAAAAACCAGATATCTACATAAATATACTACATACTATTGCCTCCAGATCCAAAGGGATAGAATTTTTTAATCTGTTTTAATACAAACAACTGTACTCTGTATATATACACGTGGTTTCCTCATCATATAAATTAGAACACAGTGATTCCTCAGTTACTATTGAGTTATGTTCTGTTGACACACTGTTTATCACAACTAACGACAATGGTGGATTTATAAATTTTAAGAAATTCAATATTTTTGACAGAGAGTACTTGGTGGAATTCCATTTTAATATTTTGAATAAAAATACTTGAGTGATTTTCCACATTTTTGTTTTTATTAGTGACCGGTTTCGCCAACCTTCCACGTTGGCATTATCAAACAAAGATAATGCCAACGAAAAAGGTTTGTAAACTCTGGGAATGGGAACTCTGTTTGATAATGCCAACGTGAAAGGTTGGCGAAACCGGTCACTAATAAAAACAAAAATGTGGAAAATCACTCAAGTATTTTTATTCAAAATATTATAAATTTTACATAATTGAAAAATAAATCCCTATTCATAAATTACTTATATGGTTGAAAAAGAAAAATCAAAGTGTCAAAGCTTTGAATGCTTGCAATTCCTTTTATTTAACTATTGATTCACATTTGTAAAATTCACATTTTAAAAGTCATCGAGGGAGGATACTAAAAAAAATATTTTTAGCTACATTATTATTTAAAAATATTATAATTTAAATATTTGAAAAAAATATAAAGAAAAGGTGCACGATACCTTATCCCAGGAGGAATTGCTATGTTCTGGCAATTTCTAAATCGCAAAAACAAGTAGGCCAGATCATACAATTGTTTACACTAGAAAACATCAATGACAGAGGAATCACCGTAAGGGAAATAAAACAGTTAATAATATAAAAATAAATAGTCATAAAATACACTACAATGAATAAAAATTAAAGCAAATGAGTGAGCGTGGTTTTTAAGAACATATTATAATTTATCGTTTAAATATACTATCATTGGTATTGTAACAAATATTATTTACATGCATTGTCCAAAATATTGAGCTTGAATTTATAAAAATATGACATGCAATCAAGTTCATCTTATCAGTGACAATAATTTACTTAACATAGTTATTACAAATTTTTAATAATTTTGATTCGCTTTGAAATCTACGTGTTAAATTTCAATAGTATATTTCAATTTTTATACATGCATAGGTACAAGGTCGGAGGGAATGCACCAGTGGATGTACTTGCTGAACAATTTATTCAAGACTTATCCAAGTCGCAAATATATTGCAAAGGCACTTAACGATAAATTCATACGAGGAATGTTTAAAATTACCAAAAGAAAGCATTTATGACAATAATAATTTTACAATGTCCAGTGGCTAGCAAGCTTGTTCGAGCAATAATAAATTTTTAATTTTTCAATTTAGTTAAAATTATAAATTGTCTCCAGGTTCAAAGGAAAGGAGAGTGCTTTGGGAAAAAATACTTCTGATGCAGATTTCTGTGACTTCCCGGTATACAACATGGCAAATGCCGGAGGCATAAACAGCATTGAATGCTTCCCTACTGAATGGTATGGCTATAGATTTCTCAGATTATCCGAGCTTGAAAGTCTCCCACTTGTGGAGTAGGAACAAAAAAATAGGTAATGTAGGCACACAAACCTTGCTTGAATTAATGTAAAATATACGAAAATCACACAAAGAGGGGTATCTGCTGTACTGGCCAATATGGTTCACTCTTACAGGTTACCATGACAAATGGCCTCTTGCAACGATTTCAATGGTTTTTTATTCATAATTTAAGAGCGAGTTTAATTTTCAATTTTAAAATGTTGTATGTTAAAGTGTGATGTAAGCTGTATCAAATGTGTCTGAGATATTTTATTAAAAAGCCAAGGCCTATCCCTCCACCTTTTAAAGCTTTATAAACAATAATGGATGATTTTTGTAATAAAAATAAGGTAAGGTAAAATTTTGGTTACTGAGAAATTAAGTAAGGGATATTATTGGTCAAATGTTAATTACATTTTTCTTCCACAAAAAAAAGGAGATTATACCAATTAGCCATTTAGATTGTGAGATTTGATTTTGAAAAAAATTGCAGCGATTATATGCCATTTCACATTAACTTAAACAACATTAATTTATTAATATCTGTTTAAATCAGTAATTTCTTAATTGTTTGGCATGTTTATTCTTATGCGATTGCTAGCATTCCATAGACAACTCAAGAGTTGAGAAATATTCTGTGTCGTTAATATATTATGTTATGTCTACAATATTTTGTGGAGCAGAAGTTGCGATGAGAACTAGATCAGTACCCTTGTATTTCATACATAGTTATTAAGGTTTAAATTTCAAGTATTATTTTACATTTTATGTCAAAAAAAACCACCAATGTCTGGTTGGAGGACAATATACAGAGTTTCTAAAGACATGGTATCATCTAAAAAAAAAAGAGACTGGATATCGGGTCATGGAAAAAGTTCATCTTTATTCAATCCAAAATAAAATAAATACCAGGTATAACTTTTTTGTAGCAAATAAATATAATTTTCAAAAATCATACTTAAAGCTAAAACTAAACATTTTAATGTGTTACCTGATCTCCTTTTTTTCAAGGATACCATGAATTTTGAGCCAGCACTCTGGCAGGAATCTTATAAATATCTTGTATGTGAAAAGAGTTACATTATGTAGGACAATAATACAAAGGTACATTAAAAATTATACAAAAATTGAATAAAATACATAATTGAAAAAAATGCTTAAACTGATGGCAATATTGCCAAATTCCAAGAAATATTGCAACATCACAGAATATTTGAAAAATAAGCTTTTTTTACCCACACAGGCTTATTGAGTTTACAATATATTTTCAGATTGAAACATATGAAATGATGAGAATAATCAATGAATTAATGAGACAGTCAGGTGTCCACGTCTTTTTGATCATTTTGGCTTTGTAACTAATTTTAAAATTTAATTGTTATATGCAAGTGTGTAACTGATGTACTCATGCCAAATAAACGTTTGATGGTTCAAATAGTACAAATGTTCTGTGTTGGGGTGTGAGGTGTAGCAACTTGCCAGACTAAGGCGCAGCGGAGCCATGATGCTGCACCTGCGCATTGTTATTTTGTTTTTCTGTGAATTTTGTGAACCGTTTACCTAAAAATGTACTGTCAAAACATTAAGCGCGTGTATATTTAACAATAGTTTGCTAACAATCTTTAAGATAATTATAGTTAATTTTCTATTCGATATATACAATCGGGACAGTCAAATTTCTGCTGCTTGTAAAACAAGACTTTTAGAAACGAGACTCAGTGCTTATCTGAGGGGAGAGACGTGTGTCTTCTCCGCGAGTGTAGCTAATATCAGATGGTCTCGACGATGCCGCGCTTCCTGGGCGTATCTGTGGAGATGAAGGAGGTCTCCTCGGACAGCTGGCTGAGGAGCTTGGTAGGGGTGCTGGTGCTGGGCCTGCGCTCTGCAGGACCAATGACTTCCGAACGGCAGGGCTTTATCAAGTCTGGCTCGTTCTGGAGGAGACTTGGTGTGTGTGGTCTGCTCTGCACCTGAAAATGCGACCAGAACCTTTTATACAAGAATAATTTATTTGAACGAAGAACTGAATATACTGCGCAAGACTCTCACCGGGTGCTCACATAAAGCTTTGAAATATTTATGCAGCAAAAAAAAGATATAAGGGCTCTTGACTTCTTTGAGTCAAAAAGTCCGTCAATCGTGTAGTTATTAGATAAGATTAGATCTGATTTCATTTTGATTATCATATTGATACCGACCAGTTGTGAAGGTGGGAGTATGGAGACTGGAGGAGCAGCCGACATGGGCTCCAGGGGGATCTCCTCGGAGCGTGGTCGTGGCATGCGCGGCGAGCCCTCACGAGATCTACTCCCACGACTGGAAAAATGTAAAGTAACAGAAAACTCTAAATAAAATATTTTTATCATTAGCAGTAGCTGGGATTCCATCCAACAGAGCTAGCAATGACATCTCTAGTCTATCCGCTAATGTTGACATATGAAATATATCTGTAGCAATATTTATCGTGATCTATAGCCATATTTATGACAACATCTGGCAATTCTAGCATGTCACGGAAACTGGGCCCCTTCTGTCAAAGACGGTCGTGGTCAGTCGCATACTGCGTACTGTTAGCAGTTGTGTTTACTAAGTAAACACAACAAAATTATTTATTGAAAAACAGCCAAAAAAACTGATTGAAAATATGCAAAATTATTTTTTTCAGGTTAGCTTTACTCTGAAATACAAGACTTTTGTAGTTGCTTTTTATTGTGATCAGCAAAAATTTTACTGAAAAAAGTCTATTAGGTTTTATTTACATAAACATAAGAAGCTGTTCATCGCTAAAAGCTTAACCTGAGGTCCCTGTTACGCAGTTGCTCACGATGAGCGCTGCCCTCGCGCATGCCCAGGGTGGCAGGACTGGGTCGGCGCTGGCCCCCGCTTGCTGCCGACGCGCGCCGGGGCTCTCGACTCTCCCGGGAGCTGATCCTGCAGTTATGATGCAATTTTGTTTCATGGGATTCACAAACAAAAAAATCAAAATTTGGAGTCTAATACATGTTTTTAAGGGCCAAGTCCCACTTCTCGAGTTTTTTTGATCATTTTCAGGTCGATTTTGCGAAAAATCGACTGCACTAATCAAAAAAATTTTAATGCAAAAAGTTAGATACATTCTTTCTTCCGAACACAATATATTTTTATTCCTTATAAATTTACTATTAATATGATAAATGTGTGTTTTTCCGATTGAAGTGTAGGAATTGTGAGATTCGTCCGGTACATTTTCCAAGAATCCTTAACATTTAAAAGTCTTTTTTTCAATTGGAATTAAAAGATTAAATATAAACCACGTGCGCCTTATTAATTTAAAAATTAAAAAAAAATTTTTTTTTAACAAACTTTGGTTTTGAAAAGTCGTCATTTTATCCAATTTTTCAACATCTTCAAGATTTTATTTTACCCTGAAAATGAACGTTAATTAAATAATAATAAATAGATAAATATAATTTAATATTTTTTCAATACTCTGTAAGAAAATAAACTCTATCAATAGAATAATAAAGTAAAAATTAAATAAATCAAATGACACGATTTCGCCAGGTAAAATTTCTGGCAGACCGGAGATGGCCTCCAAGTGAGCACGACGTCAATTCGTTTCTCGGTATTTAAAAATCTTTATTGGCTGATTTATCGCTGTACAAGGCTTGACATCTATTAAAGAAGATATTTAAGCTCATCATGTCACTTTTTAAACATTAATTGTATTAAATTTGTGCGTATTTTACGAGTAAAATACAAAAATGTATTTTATTTAAAAATCTACTTAGAATATTTGTGACGTGGTCAGCCATGCTTGATCCATAGAGAACGGAGCAGATGACAGCTTAGGCTACTGTGCTCGTTTGTCGTTGTTAGTATTGGCAACATTGCATTGAAAGCATGTCTCTCTCTAAGATGTCAATTTGGCAACATAGTTACTTTGTACAAATGACAATTTCGACACAGGAGCAATTTGCGACCGTAATACCCGACCCAGTGATACTCAACATTTTTTTTCTTACAAGTCACACATGCAATATTTTTGAGTAATGGCTTTTTTCAGGCAATTAGTTAGTGGGGACTTGGTTTTACACTTATTTCCCATGTATTAAATCTTAATCTTTAAAACCTAAATATATCCAAACGCCTATTTCAAATTTAGTGTGATATTGAGATAAAACTTTTTTATTTTAGAAAAATCGGGTTTATAATTGCTACACACTACTCTCAATACGTTATCAAGGTGAGAATCAGTAAGTCGATTTCTATATACATTTCTTGCATATTTCACTTTGGAATACGTGTTTCGGGCTGGAGGTTGAGGATGCCTGGTCTAACAGTCATTGGTCGTGTGGCCATATTCGTCAAGATCATAACGAAGTCTAACCTAAAAATTCATAATTGCATGTACAGTGGCGACGGACAGTTTGTGACAAAATTCAAAATGCCAAGAAAATACTCGCTTTCATATACATACTAAGAATCCAAAAGCGAAACGAGTAAATTTATTTTATATATTACTAGTGTCTTGTAAATCAATCGATTGGACGAAAAATAAGAAAACTGTCGTGAATAATCATCTTGTCAGTTAGTAAATTCCTTCTTTTTTTAGAATTGTGTCCCTTTGATAGATCGTCAACACCTGATGGAATTAGTGGTGATAAAATTGTGGAAGTAAAATATCCACTATCAATATCGGGAACAAGTGTTGAAGAAGCAATTCTCAACAAAAAATTAAAATTTTGGAAAATAGATAAAAAACAGAATATTACTATAAACGTCCACCACGAATGGTATTTTCAAGTACAAGGACAATTGCACATTACTAAGCCTCCAATGAAGAGAGGCACTGGATGAAGAAGAAAAGAAATAACCTGTATAATGTTCAGATTTCTGTCCAGTGTCATATATTTGTTCAATTAATAATAAATAAATGTTTTTGGTGAGATGTGTGTTTTCATTATATATATTTGGGCCTTTTTATTATAATTTACATACATATGTCTAAATAAATATATATATATATATACATACATACATATAAGTATATATATATATGTATATATATATATGCGTGTATATATACATATATATATATATATATATATATATATTATATATATATTTATATATGTATTATGTCACTTTATTTTTGTATGTTGAAAACTGATTTTTTTAGAGTATTGAGTATTTATTAGAAATAAAAAAAAGCTTCCGTTTGGAAGAAGGGATTTATCTAACTTTTTGCATTTAAATTTTTTTGGTTGGTGCATTCGATTTTTCGCAAAAGGTACGAGAAAATGATCAAAAAACTCAAATATGGAACCTCCAACAACGGATTTTGACTTCAGTGTGAATATTTATATTTCTTGTTTGGAATTTTTTTTGTAAAAAGGTGGTTTTGTAAAAAGTGGTCGATTTATTGCAATTTTACTGAATTCACGCAAAGTTTACAAAAAAATCCCATGGAAATGTGGCTTTATAGCATAATTTCAATAAGTTAAATATGACAATAATTATTTTAAAATGTTTATAAATATTTATTCCTTTTTGAATATTTGAAAAGAAAAATCAACAATATAAATTTATTAAATATTAAAAAAAAAAATTCTTCTTTGATAATTGACCATAAATAACAAAACTTAGTCCAACTAGAACTGTCATTCAGTTTCCAATTGAAAGCTACGCTAGAGACCTCTGGTGTCCGGGTTGGTGAATGAAAACGGAATTTTTGAAAAAGTAGCCCTCTTAAGTAATAACAATAAAATTTGCACAAATTTAACCAATCAAATCAGGGAAAATCAATCATACTTCTCAATCTCCTAACGATTTGATTTTTAGTAGCAGTGTTGTTAATTACATTAGACTTATTCTGTCAACACTGTTTGAGATTTTTTGTTTTATTGGATCACAAGACGGACAATGTATAGGACATAAATAATTCTATGTCTAATGTATATACATATTTTATGAATACGGTTACTAACCTATTTCCTCCATCAGATCCTTTGCGGACGCTATTGCTAAAGTAGGAACCGATGGCCTCGTGCTCGTAGCCCGGCACCTGCGGTGTCACACTCCCTGAGGGAGCAGCACTGGAGTCTGCAGATCTGAAATCATCACATTCTCGCATTCGACGGAGACTAAATTGGGTATGTTTGCAAATGAATTGCTTAAGTCTCGACCTTTTGCGTGATGCATATTCATTCTAAATAATGTATATGCATATTTTAATCATTCTTAAATAATTGTAATTATAGACGGAGGTAGTAAACTTCCATTCCAATGGGAAGTATTTTTGCTAATTTGTTTTATCCTTTCAGATTTACACCATGAGGAAAAGGTTAAACATTCTTGGCATTAAAATATAGGTTTTATTATATACACGCCTTACTATATAAATACACGCATTTTGTATATACCGATGGTGCCTAGGAGTGCCGGTGTCTCTCCTGAGAGCTGCAGCGAAGCCGGGCACCCTGGCCCCAGCAGAGAACAGAGGGCGGTGACCCCCAGAGGGTCGGGGTGCCAAGACTGTGCCCGCCACCTCCAAGAGGCGGCCAATCTGCTGCATCTTTTTTTGACGCGCCTTTGAGCGACCCTGAAACACACAAAAAACAAAGTGGCTTTATAAGAGACTAGCGGATACCCGGCGCGTGCTACTACGCTAAATAAAAATATAAAATACATTTTTTATTTGTTCAAAAAAAAAAAAAAGAAATTTTGTTTATTTATTAACTTTTTTATCTTAATGCTAGCGGATATATTGAGTTTCTTCGGTAGGTGTGTAAACATAAAGTCTTTTCGGCGTTCCAACTCTAAAGCACGCAACATAACAGGAATATTGCGAAAAACAGGAATTTTCTATGTTTAAACCAGCAATACTTAGCGATTGGCCGTGAGCCTTGTTGATAGTTATGGCAAAAGCCGGACGCATTGGAAACTGTAATCGCTTAATTTTGACCAACAACTTTTAATGTCAATACATTGTTGATTTTATAAATAAACATTTTGTTGATGTTTTTTCTTCATCTTCAAGATGGTTCTCAACATGTTTCGGTTGGATTATGGCTAGGATCTCCTATGAAAATGCAGTTACCTTGGTGAGTCTCTGCTTGGCGGCCATGCAGCGGATGTGGTCATCGAAGACAAATTTAGCCTGCAGAAGCGGAGTCCGGCCAGGGTGGGCGCGACCTGTGAGGCACGGCGGGCGGTGCACCGTGAGATGGAGGCAGCGCGAGTCCTCTTTGTCGCCGCTGACCTGAAACATGCAACATCAATTATCAACAAATAGAAAACCAATAAATACCTAGTAATTTTAAGAAATACACCATACTGAAATGTATTTTAAGGGCTATTAAGATGGATTCACTGTTTTTCTGTTTATCTGGAAGTCCGTGCCCGCTACTTGTGGAAGAGCAAAAAATATTACTAAATATTTAATAGATCTTCAAGTAATAACAACATCTGTCATAACAGATGTGATTGACACAGGGAAGATATGCTGACAATACGAGGGGAGGGTTGTAATATAGTAATATAGATGTTTTAGACCAGGGATGAGCAACCCGCGGCCCGCAGGCCGCATGCGGCCCGATTAATATGTTTATGCGGCCCGCCAAGCATTTTTAAAATTGAATTTATTTTATTGACTTTATCCCATAAATAGATTGTTATAAAATTAATTACGAGAAATGATAAAAGAATGTCTGACTGCTGTTGCAGAAATAGCATTTCCTGATAAAATAAATATTATTTCAAACATTAGTTTATCAAGATTCGTTTGTTTTTATTTTGCATTAAAATTTGTATATAAAATCTTTACTTTTTTTAAAATTTTATATTTCTTTATTCTAATGTTTATTATTATAAATAAAGTTTTGTAAATTATTAATAAGTGTTACTTTATGTGTTTTGATGCGGCCCTTTGATTAAAAAGGTTGCTCACCCTTGTTTTAGACCAATAAACTAAGCAAGCAATGTGAAAAATTTTAGGAAAAATCCCCAGCAGCGTGCATGATAATTCAGAGGGAGATGAGTTAAGTCACAAGCTATACTGACCTCCAGATCCTGAAGGTTTCCAACGAGCTTGGCCACACCCCAGCCGAGGCGGCGTTGGTCAGGCTCCACGAGGATGATCTGTATGGGATCTATTACCATGAAGCGTCTGGACTTCTGCCCGTCCTTCAACACTATCGTGCACGCTATCAAGTCTGAGTTGTCTGAAAACACAAAGGCAATAATCATACTATATTATTTAAAATTGACACACTTGTTGTTCACTCCACTTTTGATACTTTGTCAGATCACATATCAATTTTTTACAGTTGTCCATCTTATTTCCAATGAACTTGATATAGACTTGTCAGTCAGACTATCTGAGCTTGAATATCTACAAGTCAAAAATCAAGACCTTGGGCCAATCAAATCAAAGTTAATCAAGTTCCAACAAAATTAGAAGAATAATGTGTGGAAAGCAAGAGCTTACTCAAGTCTAGTACGTTTCCGATCTGCACATAGGAGAGAGGATTAGTCAGGGGCAGCTCGGCATCCGTGTCACCACTCAAGGACAGCCACAGGTCCCTGATCAGGAAGTAGGCTCGGATCGCTCTCCTAGCTCGCTCCACCTACAGAAGAATATTGTGATATTCAATCAATATTTGAGTAATAAAAAAACACTAATGTTTCTTTCGTAGAGTAAAATTCTATGGGGCTTCAAAAGATAGCAGCCTTTGGAAGAGGTGCTACAGTGCTGAGCTCTATGATTTATTGTGTCAGCTTAGTTAAGTCAGAAAAAATTGTCAGACTGCGTTGTCTACATCATCAGTACTGTATGGATAATCAAAAAGGTGTCAAATCCCACACAAATCACGATGATATTTTTCTGAGAGTTTCTTTAAATCATCTTCTATGTATGAACTAATGTGCCTAATCATATTAGTAATAATAACCTCTCCACAGGGAAGCCTCTTGGTGAACTCGATACCAGTCATGGGGGTGCCAGTGGGGGGGAGGAGGATCGCTGCATCCATGCACAGCCACTCCACATTCAGCGGTCGCCTGCACATCTCGCAGTACCTACAAACAAACTTGCCATTATCATCTCTTTTGATTATGACATTAGCCTACGATGGGCAATTCACATCTTTGAAATAATGCTTTACCTAGTTTAATATGATTTCGCTTTTTAAAATTGATTTCCAGCTTAATTCTTGATAAGTTTTTGTCATACATTACTAAGAAACATAAGATGTTTTAAGTAATATCACCAAATGTGTTTGCATGTAGTAGACTTACTCATCTTCAAACATATCGAGGAAGATCTCCTCGCTCTTATAGAAGTTACGCACAAGGGCAGCAGCATGCTGGCGTGCAGTGTCCACAGCGCGTGCACGCCTTTCAGGGGCGGAGGTCCCTGGGGGCCCGGGCAGCGGCGAGCCTGAAGGGTGCGTGCCCCGGCCTCCGGCTGTCTGCGCCAGCAGCTTCAAGCTCAGTTCCAGGCTGACGAGGCGCACGCGCGACGCTGGAAGGTAACGTTTATTAAGTTATGAACAACCAGAAAATATGGGGAATTTATAGAGATTTAAACCATTTTTCTTCTAAATATACAAAGTGAATTTGAATGTAGTTTATCTGGAATGAATTTACTTTGAAAAGACAGACGTTATTTCATGTCAGATGTGATTTATTTTTAGTTTGATTATATTTATGTTAGCAGCAGTGGTGTGCGGTCTACACAAATAATAAAACATTGCTTGCCTTATAATACTTTTGAGGCTAATATAATATACATTTTAGTGTTTAGTTACAATTCATTTATTATCATCTAGTGAATTGTAAGAAAATATTTATCTATTAGGCAGATCCCTTAAAGATAAAAAGATCAGTGGCGGTCGTAGGTCACTTACAGGGCTGGCAGCTGAGTTGGATAATTCCGATGAGCTTGTCCACAAGGGTCTCACTGTAAATAGGAGCCGCAGGGCGGGAAGGGGCCACGCTCTTGCTGCCGGGCCTCAAGATTATGTCCAACAGCTCTGCATTTATACCTGGAAGTATCCAAACAGCTATAAAGGATTGGCTATAGTACAGAAAAATATAAATTGACTAAAACAATTACTAGCCAATGTTTATTTTGTATTTATATTCCAATAATGAGAGCTCTGGTATAGTAAATATGAAAAATTAGTGGCGGCAAGAAAGAGGCAGTTACAGCTTTTCCAACTGAATATGCTTTGAACTTTGAATAGTTTACAATTTTAACAGAATCGAAAAAAAACTTATTACTTCACATGGATTCGAGCTTGGGATCCCATAGTCGGTATGCATCCACGCTAGCCACTGAGCCATTAGGCAGTTTTGGACCAACAGTGCATTTTTGCCTAAACTTATAAGTCTAAAAATGTCCACGAAATGCAAAATCATGTATTACATAATTATTTTAATAATCTTCTAGCTCAACATTTAATGAATTTTCACATTTATTAGTTTTAAATAAAATATGAACTCACCCTCTGTTACCCAGCAAAATCAGCATGTAAACAGATTTTCAAAATAATGTAAATTGTAATTATTGCTAAAGTAAGATGAGATAAAAAAAAATCCTAGATAATAGAGATAATTACAAATTAACATAAAAAAACGCTGCATACGTAACTTGAAAACAGAATTGTAAGTAAGAGATCTTTGCTATACTGGTAGGATTTCCTCGATGGTGTTTTATCTTCACAAGTAATACAAAACCAGAAGGAGGTTGAAATAACCGATGTTAGATATTAGTTTTTGCAAAAATAATCCATAAGGTTGATTTCATATAAATAAAGTCCCTGACGTCAATATAGGGTCATTGTTAAAAAGTAAAAGAAAATCTAATAAAATATTTGCAAAAAGAAACCAAGAAACGTATTTCAATATCTCACCTTTATTGTTGGCAAGCGCATACAGCAGACACAGGGCAAACAGTGCAATGTAGTCATTCTCCGAGCAGTCCAGAGACTTCAAGATGGTTTCCAGGAATGGTTTAGTGTCTATTACTGTCTGCCTCTTCACAACCGGGAGATTAAAACCTCCGTGTTCTACCACAGGCGTTGTTGTATTAGAAAACGCTATTTTCTCCTTTTCTTCATCAGTAATATTAATATGTGTATCTTTGACGCTACCGGAAGCATTTGAATCTAAGCCGGAGTCCGGCAGAGGTGAGTCTGGTATGTTCTGTATTCTTTCACTAATCGCTGCGTTGTATTGCTCTATCAGATGTTGGTTCACAGTCGGATCAGCGGTGATCAAATCCTCTGAGGAGTTGTTCCTAGTGCTGGACGCTTCGCTGACTTGCGAGGTAGACGGAATCGATGTGGACACCAAATCTGGATCCATATCACAGCTGGACTGATCGTTGAAATGTTCTCTATCTAAAAAGTCTTTTATAGGAATTTCAGCAGAGGGTTCTCTATCACAGGCGACCCCGTCCTCCAGCACAGACTCATCGTAACGGACCCCCGCTGAAGTATTCAAGGCTAATGATTTTTCTAAAGTTTCAGATGGCTTTGCGAATTCAAGCTTAATGCAACCCTGTTTGCTTTTTAAATAATTTTCTAATATTTTCGTAGCACCCTCTTCGAATACAGAATGATTCGAATGCAGCAAAATCCACGCTAACGCGTGTACTAGCGGACCATGTGTTATAATAAGAAATACTTGCGACAGTAGAAACAACGAAACGACACATGAAACACGCGGCTTCTGCTCATCTTCAAATTCCTCGGCTCTCGAAGATCCAGCTTCCTGAGCGCCGAGATCTATTCCCTTGTGATGCAAAATTGCAGCCAGGTTTCTGGTGATGGTTTCTATGTGCTGGATTTGTTCAGATTCCGAATTACTGATGGCGGATTTCTTCCCTGACAGTCGTATTTTGTGGGTGTTGGTGGAAGTCAAGGAGTAGATGTACAGAGGGATAAGCAGCTTGTGGAGCAGGTGCTCGGTCAGCACCTGGTTCAGGTCGGGGATGTTGAGACACAGGATGTCATTCAGGTAATGCAGATGATCCAAATGCTCTGCTACGAGGTCGTCCAATTTTTGCTGCGAAAGATGACTGGAAAACAAAAAATATTTTGATTATATTAATAAAACTTGATGTGCAGAGGTAATTTTTCTTATTTGGTATTGAAAGAAATAAACAATGCTAAATAAATTTAAATTTAACCAGATAATTATCAAGATTCCTGGTGTTTAAAAGTCTCTTGAACCATTTGATTTGATTAATTTGAATTAAATGATTACAATAAAATATATACCTCCATGTAACCCTCCTCTCTTAATATGTAATTCGGTACTCACTCTGCATCATTCCTCACGCAGACGTCTAGCTCCAGGATATGTTTACCGATGAACCACACCAGGTTGCTGAAGTAAGGCGCTGCAGTTCTGTTATAATAACACATAACTTTGATATTAACAATATGAATACAAGAAATTCAATATTTTTGACAGAGAGTACTTGGTGGAATTCCATTTTAATATTTTTGAATAAAATACTTGAGTGATTTTCCACATTTTCGTTTTTATTAGTGACCGGTTTCTCTGTTTGATAATGCCAACGTGAAAGGTTGGCGAAACCGGTCACTAATAAAAACGAAAATGTGGAAAATCACTCAAGTATTTTATTCAAAAATATTAATATGAATACAAGAGAATGAATACATCAGCTGTTAGCAGCACTACCGTGGTCCAACATAAGTGGGGTTTCGTCTTCTAATCAGAAGACAAGCCTAGCCTAAATCCTATTTTCTGATTGTCAGGCCGCCTCAAGTTTGATTATTGGGACATTATCAGATATAATAATTTTAAGTTAAAGAAAGACATTCATGATATTTTAGCTCCATTACTGTAGTAATTTTACTTTAAAATATCAGGTCAATAATCAAAAGTTGATGCGGCATAATACTGAATGAAATAAGTCTATGAAAAGATAAGAAGAAGATTTAGACTCCACCGGTGCCCGTGAGACTTAAGGGAAGCAGATTGGTTTTCTGGTGTTCACATGGAGAGTCCTACCTTTATCGATGAAAGTGGGGGTATAATTAGAATTCATTTTGACTTGGGCTATGTATTAACCTTTTGGGAGAGTCTTTTGGATGTTATTGATCTTTTCAAGATTTTTTATTGCCATTTACGGTATGCACTGACCTGTCTCTGATGAACTGTAGCATGCTGGCATCCTGGACTCGATACACGTTGAGAGTGAGAGTTCGCACGGCGATGCGTACCATGGACTCTCGGTGATTGAAAAATTTGATAGCCTCCGTGTACAGGGGGAAGTCATTTGTATGCTGCAAGTTCACACAAATACACCAAAACATCATTTTAAGTCATTGTGCACTTTTAACAACTACTCTTAATTTTTTTTGTAACAATAATATGTAGCGCACAGATCCAAGTATGTTTCTCATCGATTCATGTGTGACCAATTTACATAAAAACATATTGATAATTAAGTTTGAATTTAAAAATATTAAAGATGTAATAAATGCTTGAAGGATGGATACCTCATTGTAGAAGAAGTGAATGGTGTGGCCGTTGAGCTTGAAGCTCAGAGTCTTGAGGAAAGAGATGTAGTAAGCCATCACCTCCTCGTCGGAGAAGTCAAACTTGTGCACAATGATGGAATTCACGTGGTTGTTGCTCAGCAAGTAGTCTGAAAATTGTATAATGCCACTGCACCAAACACTGAAAAATGCTTAACTTTAGGGAATATCATGTGTTTGCTTTTTATTTCTTTATGACTGGTTAAACAAATCACTCCCAAAAAATATATAGTATAAATTGTATGAAGATAAACCATTTATTCCGCATATAGGTTTGCAGGTTTAAGTGGCCATTACTAATGGGCTTATTTTATTGGGAGTTTAGCCTCGATAAGTTTTAATTAAAATTATAACATTTTATATCTGGTATAAAGAAAAGTAATCAATTTTTTAAAAGTATTCTTGAACATGGCCTAGTACTGCAATTGTCACAAATCGAATTACAAAACCCCCCCAACGCCCCCACCGACACCCACCAGATCCCAAACATAACTCCACAGTGACACAAGTCACCCAGTGATCATCTTCCTGTTCCGCTGACAATGCCAAATACACTAGACTAGAATTACAAAACCTGCCTAATATATTATTTCAATAAGAAGTATATTTGTTTAATAATAAAGCTAAGAATCATTCATCCAGTTTTCTGCCACTGTAACAAAAAGATTAATCAAAAAACACAAATGACATCACACTCCCGTGATTGCGGTATGAGATTAGTCTTACTCACAAGCACACTGTATCTCATAGTCACATGCTCACTGATGCACACTACAGCGTGACCTTTGACATCAAAAATCTAAATATCACTCACTCTAATTTTTGAGAAATCACAAGAATCACTCTAATTTTTGTATGTGAAAGTTATAACTTATCAGATAACATTTTAAAATTATATTATAGGCCAAGTTTTTTGATAGAACAGTAAAAAATAAATATAATATAAAAAGTAAGAATTTTTTGAGGATATTGCAAGAAACTTGAAAATTTTTTTTAGTTATTAACACATTGTATGCGGGCGACTTGCGCCGCGGAACTATGCGTGGAGCGGGCGTTTTTCGCGACATTTCGCGCGAAATTAAACATTTGGGTAACTTGGAAAATACTCATTTGATTTTTATATTTCTTTTTTTTTGTATAACTTATAATTGTATTATTCACAGTTCTGTGGACATAAATTCTATATTCGAACATAGGTTTTTTATACAAAAAATGTTTACCTAAACATAAAAAGAATCAATAATGTTTGAGAGTGTGATATCTATCAAAACATTTGCCTCTGTGAAGAGGAACTTCGCAAACTTTACAAATAAACCTGGTCATACTGCGCACTTTGCTTACTGCGCATACTGCATACACGACATTGTCTCTGAATGTTTTTTTTTCCTGTTCCTACGAGTTTTTCGACTGTGTGTTTCCTCATATCCATGGATAATCTTCGTAGATGTAGATGGTCCTGGATCTTGAGGAGGGCCTTCTTCCGTAGTAAGTAAATTAAAAAAAAAAAGTCAACTGTCTGATATAAAAGGCACAAAAAAAAAAGTTTTAGGATTTTTTCACCATCACAAACACAATACAATTTTTACGCAAAATTTTCAAACAAAATATGTAAATTATAATGTAAAACCAACCTTGGAGAAACATACGACCGCTAGTAGTCAGGTACGTACCGTTAAGGTATGTAACGTTATCTCAACGCAACAAATATGTCTCTAACCAAAAACTACCCCATTGCTCTTTTTACCTGGGTAGTTTCGACCTTAGTGACGCCATACAAACAGTGCGCTAGTTCGTACAGACGTATATTTACAAGCGACCCGCATTTTACCGCCAGTCTATCAAAAACATATTTATATGCGACCCGTGCTCTAGTACTAGTCCACCAAAAGCGACTTAACATGCGCCCCGCATACAATGTGTCAAGTACTAATTAATTAAGAAATTACTAATTAATTGAAAAAACTTTTAAATAAAAATAACAGAAAAAAAATTTCCTATACCTAGTTTTCTCATTTTTTAAAATAATAATGTATCTTTAGGATCACCTTTTCACAAGATTTCAACTGAACCCCTGCACTGTACTGACAATCAACTCAGTAGATAATATTTTAACAATTAATTTTCCACTCATAGAATGTGGTTTATAAAATTGTTTTTAGCTTACAGAGAGATGTTTCGTTGCGGATGTTTTCGAAGAGGATGTTGAGGGTCTGCAACAGCTGCACGCACACGTATGATGAGCCCCCGCTGCGCTGGCGCATGATGCGCAGAAAGAACGACAGCATGTTCTTCTCCAAGAAAAAACTAAAAAAAACAGCATCATTTTAATTATATTTTGTATGACAGTTATTTTATGAAGTTAAATTTTAAAATGTTATTGTAAGATATGTAAACATTACAAAATGAGGTAATTGCACAGTAAATATAAACAGTCTGTGACATAATCAACATTAGCGATTGCATCGGGGTACAATTCATCAGCTCGGATGCAAAATGGCTAAACGAAAACAGCCAAGAGTTGACGGTCTGAGAGCCGGAATGTGCAGAACTTTACCTATCCTGATTGAAAACTCACATGAACTATATGAAGGTCTTTTGTATTTCCTAAGAATTTTTGTCATTTCAAAGTTGTCAATTACATTATCACTGAAGCCGCGGGGTAACATATCGATAAAAGTTGCCCTGATCGATTGTAATATAAATAAACATTTATCTAACTTACATAATAGCGAGCGAGATATTTTACAAAATAAACACACCAGTACATTACGTACGCAATTAAAACTGTCGGGGAATTTTTTTCTTTGGATGATATTCAAAATTATACGATTAGCTCAGCGTTCAAAAATATAAATAGGGAAATATAAATTGGAATCTAATAATTTACAATTGAGTGTTCGCAATACGGGACAGAGGATCGTTTACAGACAAACACTAACAGACTCACTCAAAAACGGAGCTGTCATTCTGGTCGCCCCAGATGAGGATCTCCGCAATGGAGCGCAGGGACTCCACCAGCAGGCCCCTGTTGTGCTCCGAGACCGTGTGGTTCCTGGCCAGCACGTTGTACAGGTACTTGAGATGCTCCAGGGAGTGAGGGTTCTTCGGACGTCCCCATCCTCCTCCGAACCAGCTTCTACTTCGGAACATGATTCCGCTCTGGATCGCTCGATTCTCGATCGGATCAGTTTCGCCGGCGTAACGGACGCACTTCGCCGCGAACGTCCATGGTCGTGAGCAGCAGGCGAGATATCTTCACGAAAACAACGTCAAACCGACGGCCGCGTCGACGAAACCGCGTCGAGGTCACGCAGGCGCCGTCGCGGGCAGAATGTCAACATCGGTAGTCGCGATCTCCTCCGGATGGATGAAAATAATCGGGTAAATTTCGTTTACAGAAATGAGGAATCCGATTTCTCCACCGAACGACGGACAAGGCGATCAGTCTCGGTAAACGTCGAAGCGATCAACCGATCTCGCAGCCGTTCAGGTGACATTGCCCCGGTGGAAAGTTAGGAATCTGCATCACCGACAGGGCATGAATGAAATTAACAAAATATATTTAGGGAAATAACGAACGATGCAAACAATACTCAGTGCAGTTTGGCACTGGACAAGGATGATCGGGTCTGGCGCGTCACATTTTCTTCGGCGGACGTCGAGGACGTCGAGGACGTCGCGGCCGCGCGGCAATTGTTTTGAATATATTTCGCAGAGACATCTAGCGACTCCCCGGCGTGTGTCGCGTCTGGGGGGAAACACAAACAATAGTGTTACATAAATTGGCAAATACGAACAAAAAATCCCGCAGATGAAACCGTTCCAGCCTCCGAGCTCTCGATTCGTCACCGGCGGTCCTCCGGGGGGGCTCCGGGGGGGCTCCGGGGGGGCTCCGGGGGGGCTCCGGGGGGGCTCCGGGGGGGCTCCGGGGGGGCTCCGGGGGGGCTCCGGGAGGCCTCCTGGGGCCCCGGGACTCCAGACCGAACCCAGAGTCGGCGCCCGCCTCCTCGTTAACTTTTACAAAAATACTTAGTTTTAATAGTAATAGCATTTACAGTTGCTCTTTTTACCGCTTTTATGTATGTCAATAGGTTATTCTTTTAAAGTAAAACAAATATAAAAGCGATTAAACGTGTGCGTAGGACCTTCTCCTCCGAGGGCCGCCCGAAGAGATTATCAATGGAGTCTTATCGGCCACGGAGATTACTCGCGTTCCGGGAAATCGCGCTACATATTCACAAAATTGAGGTAACCGAGTGCGTATTGTTTGCCGAGAAACTATTATTCTCGTATTTGTCTCGCTTTGCTATTTGATTGATCTGTGTACCTTCCGTTACTCTGAACGTTATTGCATATTAATTGCATTCGTATATTTTGCTACCAAAATATACAAATCGAGTTCGTTTCAGTCGCGAGTCGCCTCTCATGCAGGGGGTTGTCTCAAAATAATCGATTATCTATAAAATATTATGGATGTATTGTAAATAGGTAATTTATCAATAAATCGTTCAATTGATAAACGATTCCGATCGAGTCGACTGCATAAATGATCTCGCCTCGTTATTTGGAGCATTTTCCCAAACGTCAGGGGAGGACGCGCGCCCGCGACGGGTGGCGAGACAGTCTCGAGCGGGGCAGCCGTCCGGACCGAATCCACAGTAAATCAACAACGGCCGGAGATTGCATTTCGAATCAAATATAGCACTCGTATTGTCCCGCGGAAGCCGAGTATTTTTGTCGCCGACTGTGCTAGAACAAGAAGTACAAAAAAATACTTACGGGACCGTATTTACACTATTGTATTGGGGAGGGAAAACATGTGAAAAAACCCTTTTTCTGCGTGAGTTTGGAAATACGTTGTAGGGAATACAGTAAGCAACTAGGAACTAGATAGCAATAGGACAACCGCTCCCGCCCCGCTCTTGCCCCGCTCCCGCCCCGCTCGTATGTAGTATGATCTCGAAACGACGGCCGGCGCGCTGTTCCCAGTGCCGCATGGGAAACAGTGCTGGAGAGGGGGAGGGGGTGGAGGGGGGGGGGACAAGCGGCAGGGGAAAGTTCCTATAATTGATTTTTTTCTTATTATTTTTTTGTTCTCCAAGCGAGAGATACCTGAGAACGTCGAGAATTACCCGACTACCCACCTCTGGAGATGGCTTAAGAACTTAACGAAATAATCTCCTCTGTGCATTGAACTCCCTCCCTGGCGCCCTGCAGCGGCTCTCCTTGCGCGAGGTCGTCTGCTCGCCCCGGAAGACCCGGGAGCCCTGCGCGGGTCGCCTTGCTAATTTGTTCGAATACAATTTAAAATAGTCAACTCTAATATTTTATGCACGACTAATCTTTCACATCTATCTCTATTGAATATTTAAAAATAACACGAAGCTCACATAGTGAATTTTATCAATAAACTGCCATTTAAAAATGAATAGTAAAATCATAAACAATTTCCTTCACGAACACCGTGCTTCCCCTAAAATTAACCGATCTTTTTATCTTGGGTCGGTTTTTGGAGCTCTGCCCCGCTGAGGGCTGCCTCGCTCTCCCCGCCCCGCCCCGCCCCGCCCCGCCCCGCCCCGCCCCGCCCCGCCCCGCCCCGCCCCGCCCCGCCCCGCCCCGCCCCGCCCCGCCCCGCCCCGCCCCTTACATTGCTTTTAAAAATAAACGCCCACACCCACGTCACTCGTCAACGGCAGAGGCAAAAACACCACAGACGATAATGTGAATATGTTTGCTTCGTGCGAGCGATAGTTTCTTTCGCTGTTGGGTGAAAATATAAATGTCCAATTTCTGAGTAACTGATTGAATTGCGCAGCGATTACAATATTTAGTCTCGGATATCGTATAAACATTTAATTTATGAGTATATAATTGACGAAAATGGGAAAAAATAGTTTGATCGCAATCAAAGATGGTTTATATAAAAAATAGTAATTTAATTGATAAATGAGACATTTTTTAACAGCTCGACAATCACTGCTCGATTAAATTAGACTTTAAGAAGTCGGGTGAGTGTCTGAAACCATTTAATTGAGTTTATAAGATAGATGGACTTCGGTTGTGTGGTTTGCGAGTAGTCGAGCCGCCCGGTGAGATATCCGGTCTGATGGACGGCTTGACGATGTGGTATCGTAAACTGGACGGAAAATTAACTTGCCTTCCCATCGGAAGGCCGAAACTATATATTTTAAGGTAGAGATTCAAAACCTTCCGTATATTTCAATACTCCATTTAAAAGTATAAATATACATCATCTTCTCACTCCTGAGATGTGATAAATTGACTATTTTTCAAGATGCAGGTGACATTAAAACTTATACCTTGTGCCAAGTCTAGTCTCGCCCCACCACCGTGACCCTGCAAATGACCGAACATATTAATCACTATCCGCATGGTGAACCCAGTTTTGCTTATTTACAGTATATAATTTATTGATGAGGTTTGGTTTCGAATTCCACTCGCGTCTCGAAGCCGTTTCTGGGGAATCGTTCGTGTTGTTTTATGTGTGAATCGATTACCTCAAAACATACGGTAGACGCGATAAATTTACATAGTTAGTGAGCGCGGATTTATTTGTGTAGCTTTAATTACACCTTTCCTCCGATTTACCCGGTACTTCATTTACACGGTTTTTAAAATATGAAATTATAAAAAAAACAAAAGTTTCTTCATTAATTTTGTAATTCCTTTCGCTTTGCCACACTGGCGCTACTATTTCTAGTCATTTTCCAATTTTAATCTATTCTAAATTACATTTATTCTGAGGCGACCGTCTGTCTTCCGGTGTGAATAAAGTTCAGATGAAGAGATCATCCTGATGAAGAGAAGTCTGAATTGGTTGCGTTCCCAGCAAAAGTCATTTGCGAAGGACTCGATTTAGGGCGAAAATTGGGTAATCATTTTCTACAAAATTACCCGAATGGTAAAAGAGGTCTCCTATTTCAGCGAGATATTAAACGCTCAACTCTATATGAGGAGGTCTACAATGATTTGACCAGAAACCAAACACAATAGTTCATTACAGATTTCTTTACCGAGGTTTGCCGATCTGAAATTGTTTCTAATTCATGTAACATCGAACTTGAATCGCATCAAGTACTATCGAGTGATGAAAATGATATCATCCCGACCAAAAAGAAAATATTTAAAGTCCACGAATGTGATAACTTTTATTAAATTGTTGGTTAAATTTTCTATATATATATATATATATATATATATATATATATATATATATTTCTCGTTTCTACGTTTAAAATGAATAACATACATATTACCATTATATTTTTGTCATTTAATGTTGACCGTCGTCTTTATGTTTGTTAAGATATACATATTTAGTTTTATTTTACGTTGAAATGAATGACTGAATTATGCACATTTTAGTTTGTCTTCGATTTACACGCTTTTACGTATAAAAATCTACGACTTCGATTTACACGGATTACTAAGGAACCTATCTTCAGTGTGAATCGGGGGTGCGGTGCATTCTTGAACGTTATGCCGCGTCAAGGCTTTGTCGGTCTTCCGACGTTTCAGTTCCAGTACTAGAGTCGTTTTGAAGGAAAACAATTTTAATAAATTATTACACAATTATACCTGTTGAGAATTGAGATAACATCATCGTTTAGATTTTCCCGGGAGCTTTTGTAAGCATATATAATAGAATATGGAAACATAAATATATGAATGGCTAGAAGATTGCGATAACTCTAATAGTGAGAGCTTTCGCCTTTCAAGGGATTCGTCAGACTGAGTCTGTCGAAGTGATCAAAAGGCGAAAATGATCGTTATTTTTCATCCATCTGGTTTGGAAGTTTTCATACAAACCAGCGGAGACTTGGTATTGATATTTCGCGGATGGCTACCGCGGGAGTCAGGAATGCGAGCACCAGCAACAGTTGCCAGCTCGCCAGTTGCCGCCAGTGCTGCCTGCAGTGTCCGAGCCGAAATGGATCTAGAATTTATCTTCGTTATGAAGGGTTTTTTCACATATTTGTCCCTTACTAAACTAGAGAATTTCATGTACGCAACTACCTGAGCCACTTATTTAAAGTCCCACAACCTAAGAGCAGGATCGAGGAATATAGACACACACCGCATTGTTGAGTACAGAACTAATAATCATAAAACAACAATTTAAATATAACTTTACGGAGAGAACTTTATGAAGCGTTGATTAAACTTTCATCCGTTTTCATTTTCTATGTAACTGTTATACAAATATTAAAAAAATACAATGGAATTTATATGGTATTTTTTAAAGTAATTAATGGAACACTATAGTAAATGCTTTCTGAGTAACACTCAAATTATCATTGAACCGAACTCTCTCATTCAAAACCTGAGCAAAGAGTTTAGTCAATTGAACATAAAAAGGTAAAACCGATCAAGTAAATTATATATTTTATTACAAGTTCTAAGAAAACAAGATGCTGCATTTGCCATAAATGAATAAATGCGATCTATCAAATATAAACTTTGCGCGGAGACTTGGTTGGCCGCCATCTCCGGGGAAGGCATTCAGGATTTGATGACGTTTAATTTTCTAAAAACTTACCGCAATTCACAGAGCTACATTGCTCGCGTGTGCCGTGCACCGTAAAACGAATATATTTTTATTTCTAACTAAAACAAAGGAACACTTTGCGGTGGATCGTATGAATATTGATATCGATTAAATTATTTAAGGCTTGAGCTATTTTTACGACATGTATATCTATAATAAACCGATAAAACCTATGCACCGTTCAAAATGAAAACAAGTAATTCATATTCATAAATCTTTATGGTTTGTTAAATGAATCTGTTTTTCTGATATTGTGTTAGTATTTATATTTATGTATATGAATTTTTTTCTATGGATTTTCTTATTTTTAATTTTTTTATGTTTATCTATATACACACATATATGTGTAATATATATTTAAATATTCAATATTTTTGACAGAGAGTACATTAGTGGAATTCCATTTTAGTATTTTAAATAAAATAGTTGTCAGTTTGATAATGCCAACGAGAAAGGTTAGTGAAACCGGTCACCAATAAAACAATTAACATGTGGAAAAACCACTCAATTATTTTATTTGAAGTATTAATATAAATTTCTCGTATGGCAGCACGGGAAATAACCTGAAAATAATGATAGCAGTGATAATGGTTTTAACAACTTAAGGATATTAAAATAATCCCCCTTACTTAAAAAATATCGAATCTTATCGATAAAAATGTTTCTTTATTTTAAAATCGAAGAATCTCTTAAATAACTGGATGTTGTTTCACAGATAAAATGGCCAAGGTCTTTCGAATCGCAACCGAAGTTTCAGGGAAGTTCGTTACTTTAAAACAGTTCTCGCGTCTGCGCTTCGGGTTTTTTTAAACAAGAAGGCAATATATAAGAATGCCCGAGAGCTGCTCAATGTGTGAAAACAAATGATCGATTTTCACCATAACGATTGCATTAAAGAAACAATCAAGCTCTATGGCAATGTCATTTGTCAGTTGTGCGCATAGACCATAGGCTCCCAAACTATTTTGTCCCGTCGACCCCTTGTCGAGTTTTCCTGTTTTTTGTAGACCCCTGCCTTGCTAATGTTGATTTTTCACAAATTTATCAACTTCAAATATATTTTGACATCTGATTTTTAATCTTTGGCTTGAAATAAGTCAGATTTAAGCTTAAATCCCCTCGCCCAGTGATTTCCAATCTATTTCTTTTTTTTGTAAGAAGATTGACAACCGCACTGAAACCCTTTTCCATGTGGTGTGAAGATGGAAAGCTATCAAAAACCTTCTTGCGATAGTCCATAATGCAGGATTAACAGAAGTAGATAGGTACAATCTGTGTTAGGTACATTATGACATTTGCGGAATGGCTAAATTTGATTGAAAAATGATCTGCTTAAATGAGATCCACTCTCGTAGACCCCCATTCACAGTTCGTGGACCCCAATTTAATTGTTCGCTGTCATCGACCCCTTGCAGGGCAAAATCGACCCCTGGGGGTCGATATTGACCACTTTGGGAACCAGTGGCATAGACAAAGTAGTCAGTGGTACGTCATAGCCTCTACGGTTGTCTGTGGCCGGCTCGTGCTGTGCCTCCGCCCGCACCCCCCATCGATGGGTGGAAAACGATTTCATCCGCTTTTGATGGATTGCGTAGATGGCGATGAGCACTTGAAGGCGATCTTTTGGTTCGATGGCGAAATTCTGACGGCGACCGCGTCGACAATGGTGGACAGAAATGTGGGATTGTTACTAAATCTAAACAAGGTGAATTCATGCTAAATATACATAGTTCCGAATGTGCGCATCCATCTGTACCATTGACTTCTGTGACATCTCAAAAAGCGAATGAAGCATCATATTAAGGACAAGGTCGCCGCATCAAGGTAAGCACATTTACTTTCATTAGGTTTGTTTTTATTGCGGACAGACGATCTGGCGAAATTCATCTTTGTTTGTGTTGATCGTACCTGAAAGTGATTTCAATATCGACATGCTCGTTTCATCACGCACAACACCAGTACAGAATACACATAATGGAACTCTGCAATATTCATTTCAAAAAAGTGGATCATCACTAATATTATTTATTTTAAATAAAATAATTTATAGGAATACCACTGAGTACTTTCTGTCAAAAATATTCAATAAATTGGCTGAAAGGAAAATCTAAAAAGGGTAGAAGTTTTAAATTGTTGATTTTGCAGGTATGTATTTATGCTATTTTAATCCATTGTATTAAAAAACAAAGGTTTCAGAGACGATTTTCAAAGCATAGTGGGACGTAGCACAGAGGACCCAAATCTTTGGCTACCGATGATTATTATTAACGTGACCGAGTCACGGTGAACCAAAATAAAAGACTTTTCTCTTCGTTTTATGTTTAATTCGACTGACTCAAAACATACAGTAAGGATAACAAACATGTCTGTGAAATCAATACGTATTTATCAAGGGCTTAGGACATTCGATGGTTCGCATTCTAATATATAAATTTATAATAAAGACGTTCACAAATATTAATCAAATTACATATTTACAGATTCCGAATGATTTAATACTGAACAGCATATTTTTAATTCAATGCATTTCCCGAAAACTCAAAAAATTTACAAAAAAGTTCCCGCCAAGTGCTTGAGGAATACTTCCTAAAATGGTTCTTATCAAAGAGTAATGTGCGATATGTGCGCAAGTGTCGGTTTTGTGAAACGTATAAACTTTTTAAATTATTACCGACATGTTCAAATGTTGAATATACTGACTCAGTTTTTTTTTCTTCGTCCTCTTTTTTAATGCATTATAAATAAATTTTCCTAGGGTCACAATAGTTGTGGAATTAAAATAAACGTTAATAAAAACATTTTCAAGTGTCAATGCAGGTATAACCTTAGAATATATGGTTTTTGGATATACAATTTGAGTGGTCGGTAGTTAGAGTGACTGTCTAACTGTCTCTGTGTGTATGAGGACGCATTCTTACCGATTAACACAAACCATTTCAACGCCTAGCTTCGTTTCTTAAAATAATAAAAGCCCTACATCTCCCCTAGTGAACATTGTAGTGCCCTCTGCTTGAGTACATTACGTATCTGCATCACATATAGTTTATTTACGATGCTCCGGATCAAACATTACACGCGTTTCTTCGTTCGATCGGTGAAATACGATATGAGATTCGACGTCAGCATCTCGCGGGCGGCTCTGTAGCCAGCCAAGCCCTGCTTTCAGAACTTCGGACCATAAACTGCCGAGGGCTTCTGCGCGGCCTTGCACGTGCCAGCGCACCGCACCTCGCCTCACCTCTATCTGATCCTGTCGGCTTAAGGATGATATGCGCAGACCAGATATCTGCATTCGAAATGAAAATACTAACTTGTTAAAGTATCGCCATAAATCAAATTGGTATGGTCATAAATAAAATATGATCCGTGTGTTATGACTTGACGTTTTTGTATTCCAGAGAAATGAGAGACGCGCAAGCATTTCTGAGTCGCGATGTACTTCTTTGATTCAGTCCTAGCTGATAGTAATACTAGTCGCTGCACACTATAAAATACACAAAGAAATTTCATTTAAAAAATATCTTAATGTAATTTTTATATGTATTAAAAAATCACTACAAATTTTGTAGCATTGTTTCGTCTATAATGCTAATGGGTAAGAATTTTTCGCGCGAAAAAAAATGTTCAATCAGAACGGAGAAAGTTGACATTCGTCGTTTTTAGATTCTGATTTTATGTAGCAGCGATCGCGTAATTTTTGTGAAAATATATAAATTACAAGAAGTTTAGTAAATAAAATACGGCTTTTTATTGAATTGGAATTTTATTTATTTATTTTTTTGACAAAACGTGTGCAATACCCTTAGCGACAGTCCAGTGTGTTGAATTCTCGGAATAAATCTCGACGGTCACAAATTAAAAGCATACAAAAATAGAAGTGGCCTCTCTCTCGGCTGGAAATGTATCGCGATGAATCAAAGCGCCGTGGCATTCTTGGTTTTTTAGGGTGGCAGCACTGGAAAAGAAATGTCACTTTGACGTTTTTTCACAGCACCGCAGTCCGCTGAATGAAAACTAGAGCAATGTCATGGCTTTGAAGTGTGTTTGGTGGACGAATTCTGGCATTGTTGGTACGAATGCACAAAAAGAAAGCGACAGCCCGAGTGAAACATAAATGTACTACCTCAGTATGAGATTCTAATGCAAATCGATTGAGATAGATTCAGCAGATAATGCACATCTCATACGCAATATCACATACCTACCATTTCTATTTTAGCTTTAATAAAGTTGTGTAAAAAAAATTCAACGGAAGAATGAAATAAAACCGAACTATCTAAAATAAATCAACTTTTATCAACGACAGGCTGGATTATGAGGTTTATGGATATGGACAGGAAATATGAGGTTTACCGTCTTCATTCAGAATGTTGCCAGCGAATCGAGACTTTTGAAAATAATCCTTTGAAATATTTTTTCATAAATATAGTATATTCCACCCACCTTTCGCCAGACTAGCTAAGTGAAGACATTCGACGGCTGTCATATGCTCACAATTTTTATAAAAAATAATTAAATAGAATACACATCATTAAACGATTTTAAGATGTGTATGTTCATATTTTATAGAAATTGCATGCCACAAAGGCGCTATTATCTATACAGGCGTATCCGTATTTACTATAGACACAGAAATGATATGAGAGTTTCTTTTTACGGAGTTTATTTCTCAAGTACACGAAAAAGGAAGGAAAAATCTTCAAAGCGCTTCTTCGAAACCGTATGACGGTGCCTGGCAGCACTCGGATCGTTTGCAAACTTCGTCGATCAGGATTTCAACCTAGCCCCTGGATGTGACACTTTCATACAGGAAAGCTTGTATAGAAATAAGCGAAGGCAACGGGTGCAATCCAAATCAATCTCGATTCAAAATTTCTACAGCGCGTCGATAACGAAGCGCTCCTCAGGCGAATCGCTCGTGAAAATGGCGCCCGTTAGCTGACGACCGCCCGAATATCATCATTGAGGCATCGGCAATTCCCTTTATTGGTTTATTTCTCGGCGATTGTGCGGCGCGGAGCGTGTCGACCCGGACAAATGTACGGCACGGCCGCAGCCAAGCCTCGCCGGCAGGGCCGCCAGCGAGGAATTTGCTTATGTTTATTTCTATTAGAATGTACCGCGAGATTCATGCAATCGATCAGTTGACTTTTGAAATTTTGATGCTGCCAAGCAAGTTAACCGGGAACCTCGGAGCGCCAGTCCAACAGTCACCGCCTCCACGCGACAGTACACAGATCGGTGCTTTGGTATAACGAATTGCTCTACAAAAGACCCATAGTCTTTGGGACGCAGCTTTACTTTGCTGATGACTTTTCGATGAAATTTGACCTCGCCTCGGGTAGTGACTTTGAGAAGCCGGCACCGCCGCGCTCTGGGTCGACTTTTGCAGATTCCATTTCTCTCGTCCGGGGTATCGGCGGAGACAAAACCAGTGATAGAAGAGACTCAAGAGTATACGATACGACATGCGAGTGGCAGCCCTGTTCGCCGCACAATCAGTTCTTTTCTTATGGCGGACTCGCGTGCCATTTCCGTCTGCAGAATTGCAAGTTTACTGTTCAAAGAATACGCGGGTTCGCAAAATAAGAGGAACGCGCGTCACGACGGGCACCGGACTCGATATCCGTCACGACTTCCGCAACAATCGGACCTTCCGCCGAGTCGTCCACACGGCGCCGGCCGTCAGTCACCCCCGCTCTGTCGGTCATCACAAATGGCCACGACCGTCCGAGACTGCAACAGCTCGAGGCCTTCGCTCTGTGTATGTTCTAGAGCAGAAATATCTCGAAAGCCAGGCAAGGCTACTTACCTGGACCGACATCCTCGCCCATCGCCGTACCGCGACGCGACACAGCCGCGGGCGAAGGTGAGGGCGAAAGGTTTCTACGCGACGGTAGTTCTTCATTTTTTCCACAGCTCGGGCGGAATGTAAACCATATCAAAGGTCACGCAGCTGGGCGCGATCTAAATTAGGTAAATTGTGGTGGGAACCCGTGGCGTTGCCGGTGCATTGAAAAGTGCTTTTCGGGTGAACCGCGGAGTGCGGCAACTCCGCGGCCGGCCGAGATGGTATCGCTCCTCGCCGCGTTTCTCCGCGAGCTCCGACTTCTTTGTTCGGGAAGTTCCCCTAATTCTTTGTGTTTATTGTTTCCACAGATTTTGTACTAACGGCCGATTCTCATCGAAGTCTGATTACGATGCGTTTTATTATTGAATTTTATAATGGAAAACGCACGAGCGGACCCCTTTCGACACGATGCCTCGGGTTATTTATTCTTCATTGTTGAGGGTCGGAGGCCTCGTATCTGCACTTTCGTTCATTTAAAAAACCTACCATGAAAACAAAACGCAACCCAATGCATCGTCTAATAAATGACTAATTAAATCAATGAAAAATATTCAATAAAAACTAACGCTAAGAATTTCAGGGCCTAAGTGGCCGCGACTAAACTATTTATTATTTTGGCTGCTATGCCATCTCAAGCTTTTACTAGCGCTCCAACTTATTGGTCCTGGCACTGGATCTATTTTCTAGGAAGAAATGCTGGAGATTTGGAAAGCGCTATTTATGGTATAAATTCTAAGGATTTTTTTAATAGTTTGAAAACAAATAGGAAAGAAATTTATTCCTTTCTGTCTCCACACTGGAAACTGCTTCAATAGAGGAATACAAAGAGCGTCTTGAAACTCTCAGAGGCAGATTTTTGTTTTTATTAGATTTAATTCTTATTTTTCATTTAATATTCAGCATAAAAACAAAACGCGTGACCTCCCGAGGGTAATGGCGTCAAACATCATAAAAAAGATTTAAATTATGAAAAAATTCTGTATATTCACAAACGCGGCTGTAACCCAGATATTTTCTTTTTTACATTTAATTTGTGCGGTTAGGATAGGTAAGGTCAGGTACCATTTTAATTGTTGAATATTTCACGAGCGCTCTCCCGCGCTCGCAGATAGACTTGGCAAATTAATTAGAGGAAAAGAGTTGATCGCATCTGGTAACCGCGACGTGCCAAGCTATGACGGACTGATCGCGCCTCCGACGCGCGGACGACAATCGTGCGTTCTCGCGATTCAGATCTACACAGAAAGAAGTATGTTTTCAATATTTTTATATTCATTTCATAATGTGCACATTTAGAACCATGAATATGCATGGTTTACATGTAGTTGAAATAAAAAAAAGTGATAAATAACTACATCAACCTAACGTAATGAATAGCAGTGGCGAGCGCGGAATCCAAAATAAAGGCTGAATCTAAACGAGTCTCACAGATCACGCAAACTACTTATTTTATTGGTTTTATGGCGGCATGAACCGCATGCCACTGATGTCTAAGTATAATTTGCGTTAATATAGATGTTTGTATTTTTAATGCACCCGTTATTACCGCATATATGGCTAATAGTATTTTTTCAAAAGAAAGATTTAATCCAATTTTTCTAAAATTAAATTATAAAAAATGTATGCCTGCTAATGGTTTACGTCTTCGCTAACTTAAATTAAATTTAATCATATTAATATATTTGACCACAAAAATGCTTAGATATGTATTAGGATAAAGTCAAGAATGCTTCACGCCATGAAAAAATTATCTAGCACAGATATAGCAAACTGCGGGTAATCTGTTGAATGACGAGAATGTTTGCAAGTCATAATATATTTATCCGGCAAAGTACACCATCCCCCATAAACTCTTTATCGAGGTCAAGAATTATTGCAATATATTTAATATTAATCCACCATGAATACATGTGTCTGAATTCACCTGCAAGACAACGGCACGGGGGGAAAGGCTTTTGCGGCTCTGGAATATGCGATATCTGAAATGGCTCATCTTAAAATATGGCATTTTGACTAAGTAATTTTTTTTATCATTAAATATAATTACACGGGGAATATGCAGAACAACATGTACAACCTGTTTCACAGTTGTTAATTGATAATCTATTTGTATCTTTAATCTTTTCGTCTAATTTTAAGTACACCCTTTTAACAAACGCGGACACCAATTAGCCTAATGAGCGCGCGCGATGGCGGCTGGCAGGGGCGCTCCGCCCGCCAGGTTATTAACATGATTTACGGACGCGCTTCTTCCGTTTCCGGTTCGCTGGCGCAGCCTGATTAATGCACCCCGCACAGAGATGCAATTACAAACACAAAAATGCGAGATTAGACGTGCACGTGTTTACAAGTCTGAGTGCATTTTAGTGTAATTGCCTCGTGTTTCCCTTCTCTCACGCCCGCCAGAGCCCGGCCCGGCGGGAGCTGAAGAGACCTTATGGGGTGGGGCTATTCTGGGCCAAGGAAAATTACGGGGGTGTCGATGGCAGTCCGCGCAAGACCAATGCATTGCATGCCCAATGTCATATTTGGCCTAAACGAGATTTACATATCAGCTTTTTACTTTCAAACATAAGAAAGAGACTGTCAATAGAATATAATAAAAATTGTCAATTATCGAAAAATTAGTGTCATTGCCCCAAGTTTATCTATTTGATCCTATATTTATACCCCTCTGAAAAGTACTATTTTTAGTAATAATACCATATTTATTTTCTAATCAAAATTTCACTCATGAAACGTCGAGAAAAATTACGAGTAGAAATCGAAATCTTTCGCGATACAGGTTGGATTCAAACTCACATCCCCGGCTATAGAGACCAGGTTCGCCGTTGCTGGAATAATAAATTTGGAGCACAAAGCGCTGTTCCGTGAAGCAAAATGATTTTTCAACGAGAAAAAGGCAGGTAGCTTACTTAATATTAAATAAAAATATAGTTTCAAATTTAACACTTTCATACACAGATATATATCCTAATGGTGGATTAAAATTGTAATATTTTTAATCGCTCAGTTTACCCAAAGTTGGCTCACCTGTAGATCAGTGGCCTGCGGTCCGTACAAGCAAAAAAACAGCTAATACCTTACAAAACTTTCAATAAATTATAAAAAACCCAGTGATTGTTTTCAAAATTAGCTCCAGAATTATTTAAATCCAAAAAGCATGCAACAGACAAAAAATAATTTTATACGAGGCTTGATGATTTTTTTTGGTTGCGTGGACCGCACGCCACTGATGACGTTTGTGGGTGATTTTTCGTGTTTGGGTTCATTCCCCTCGTCACGACGTCAGGAGTTCGTTTCCTCGGCTGAGCTCGAAGCTCGGGCTGCTCAGCTTAGGAATCGATAATAAGAGGGCGGCGCGTGTTTTGTTATTGAATTAATAATTAAATCGTGTTAGATTTTTTTGGAATCTACGCCCACGCCACAAAATAAACACTGTTTCCAGATAAGAACCTCGATAACAACAAATGCGCTCTCGTAAAAAAAAACTTTCATCGGTTCTTTTGGATTTCTTCTGCCAATTATTGATTTAATCTCCGGGTTTTATTAAAATGTAAGTTTAACTTCACGCCGCGGCTCGGGAGCGCGTCTTGACCGCAATGGCGTGCAACCCGCATAAGGGACAAAACCCTGTCAAAGTGTAAAATAAATAATTAGACACAGTAAACACCAAAAAAGAATTAACTTTTTTGTCTATTTAGACAATGTACAAAAACTTATAACAAAGAGTCCGAAATGAATTTTCATATCTTTATACCTGAAGTCAAGTAATAATTTTTACAAATCTGAAAATACTTAGCCACATTCTTTGTTTGCCAAATCACAGCCCAAATCTACAATGTCGTAAATGAAAAATCTTATTTGATGTAGATTTAACCTAAACCTATTTATTTTATTTTTTTCAGTATTAAATCAGCATAAAAATGTCTATATGCGTATTTAATCCTAGGATTCCACAGTCGATAAGCAATTGTGCTAGGCACTAGACCAAGAATTGGTATAAATATAGATTAAATTATATAGTATTGTGATAGTTTACAGTTCGTAGAATATTAACGTTCAGGTTTTCGGTTCTTAGATTTTTTATTTTGAATGTTTATAATAATTGAAACCCGAGAAACCGAAAGTTTATCGACAGTGATAAATCATGATTAGAAGATGGAGATAGTCTTTCCTCTCGAAACTCGGGTTTAATTCGGCAGAACGTGAAAGTACGCAAGGCAGGGGTTCTCACGGCCGGCATCCTGTTCCCACGGGGGCCTTCCTGTTCTCACGCCCCTCGCGGAAGCCGCAACGGTGGACGCCCCTACTCCCCATCACAGGGCATCAACGCGCCTCATCTCCTGCCAGGAAAGCGCTGCAATCATCCTAGCAACCCTTCATTGGTTATTCATGAGCTGGAATTGAGGCTAGCGTTAGGCGTAATTAATTTGACTCCAGTAAAATAGTTCCCCGTGTTGCAACTTGGTTTGCAATAAAGATAACCTGAACGCATTAAATAACCGAATAGTAAATATAGTCCAATTTAAAATAGATTAAACTGATAACTTGATTACAAAATTTCTTGCAAACTAAAATAATACATTTATCTTCTCATGTTCAAAAAAAAATATCTTCTACGCTTCTTTACAGATCTGGATCAAGTTTTAAATATTTTCATAGTATTTTTCCAAATCTCTCGCATTCTCTTACTGAAAATATTATATATATATTTATATATATATATATATATATATATATATATATATATATATATATATAGTTGAGAGGATTAAATGCATCAGACTGCAGTACACCAAGAAGTGGGATCAAATCCCATTCGTGTCAATAAACGACGTATTTTTTCATCGTTTTATGTGTAAACATTTATTTATATTATTTATCTAGAATATATACATTGATTACACACTTGAATAAAAAGCATAGTTAGAAACAGGGCCACGGTGGTCGAGAGATCTAAAGCATCAGAGCGCAAATATCTCATGCGTATTTTTCAAATTCTTTTGTGTCCTGCAAATATTAAGTTTGAAATTTCTCGTACAATCCAACAATATAACCGGTTGTATTTTAATACATTTTTATGTATTAGAATACAACCATTTTTTTATTTGATTTTTTGTCTTTCTATAAAAATATAGAAAGACAAAAAATCGATGTTGTGAAAAGCTGAAGATGAAATTTGGAAAAGGGCTCTCAGCTAAAATTCCATTCAGGTGCTCCACAGTTCTACCATGTCCACAATGAGACTCCTCGGGGCACTATTTGTGCTACGGGAGCACGTAAATGAAGCAATTATTCCTATTCACTATAGATAAATTAATTAGGATACTCAATATTAGAAAAACTTTTTCCTTTCCTTTCTCTATTCAAGGCAAAAATCGCTCACAAACAACAGTGATCGTATTCGTGAAACCATTTGGCTATTCATATACAAATAGATGTCTAGTGTATTAAAACTTCTTAAAGTTTGAAAAGCGAAGTGTGACAGTTGAAACTTTCATATACAAATTTCCCAAAAGCAGAATATTTACGATCAATGTTGGGTTGTATAGTGTCAGATAGCTCTTCACGCAAAGAACCTACCATGGAGCGGGACACACATTACTAAGCGCCGAGTTTATTATATTTTTTACGAGATCGTGGGCTTTATGTCTCTGGAATACTGCATCTTTCGCTTTGCCGCCGGCGAGGCACCTCCGGTATCTCCGATCGCTTCTGTTCTCTCTCGCCAGGCAGTTTATCACCAGGGGAGCCCGGCGTCCAGGAGTGGCGGAGCGTGCCGGCCTTTTGGTTGAGCTAACCAGGGCACGGTCGGACCCTGTCGAGTGTGCGGATCGGATTCAGAAAGTGTGACTGTTAAGCTGCAGTCGTTAGATGTGGCAGTTAGACTTCGCGACTGCAGACACCTGGCGATGGCACTTCGATGGCCCTGCGGCGCAGTGGTCGGCGCGCTGATTGCCAACCGCGGGGGCTCAACTAAACCCGTATGGGTTTTTTTTCTGGATTCAAAGCCAAGAAAATCCCCCGAAAAAAAATCATCTCTGACGTAGGTTTTTTTTAATTCCCGGGCAAATGCAAATCGGCAAATGCTAGTAACGTATACAAATTAACAGCCGACATCTCTCACTTGCCTACTTTATGTCTTGTAGTTGTTAAATGACACGTCGTTCAGATGATATAATATTATACATCTTCCGGCCGTGGAGTATAATTAAAAAACAGTACCCTAATTTCTATAGCAAAGTTGATGAATCGATTATTATTATACAACTCGTTAACTAATGCTTAAGGTTATTGGTGTTTTAGAAACTGGATGTTTGTAGATTACTTTGGTAATTTACGATGACATCTGGACAGATTCCCTGTTGCTGCAGGCGTTGCTTGCTAATTGGCCATTATTAACTCCTTTGCGAATAGTTATTTGCAAATGGCTATAGCACCCCAATTAAAGTCCTCATTTAAAGATATCAATATTTAGATAAAAATACAATAAATAAGTAATCGATTTACTCATTAAATGAAGAGAAAAAACTGCCAGACATCACTGTGACCACAGCAGTGTACGCCCTAGATGTTCTAACAGGCTTTAGGATTAATCAGTGACTTCCACTCTAAAAAATACAACCCTCTGCCATTCGGACCTCTCCTGGGTTAAAGGAGTACATTTATAGCTGTTGTTTTAGGGATATTCAATTAGGTTAGTGGTTTTCTATGTGCCGCAAATAATAGATTATCACAGTTGCCGGTTGACTTACATAGCTCGTCAAGGTAAAACCGCCACTGCCTTTACTGAGAAAGGCAGAACGCGTAAGCTACATTGCACTCGGGCAGAGCTCGCCTGCTTCTGCCCCGCGTGAGTTTTTTACCTTATTGTCTCTGGTTTTGATTCGATTGAAAATAAATTGTTATTTGTGGTCGCCAATTGTGGCAGAATTCCATATACCATCGGGAATATTGTTATTTGGGAGGAGCTACTGTCCATGACACGCCATAATATATATATTATATATATATATATATATATAATTTTTGTATATATAAGACATGTATGTCGACTACATGTGTCGTTACATGTGAAATCTAAAAAACTTAGTTGCGCACCTAGTATATATATATATATATATATATATATATATATTTTACCCGTCCTAATTATCGTTTATTGAATATCACCGTGCTCAATCACGATCTATATGGCACCAAATCTGTATGTTTGAATATTGATGGCACTATTCTGTAGAACCTACGATTTGACTTTTTTCCGGGCTTTCCGGCTGCAGTGCGAGCCGAGCCGAGTCGAGGTCCCGGCGATGGCTTCTGTGATTGGATTCTGCGGCCGCCGCGGACTGCAGCGGCGTAATAAAATGTAATATGCCTAATGACGTCGGAAGTCGGTCGGCGGTACCGTGACCGGGGCGGGGACCAGGGAGGGGGCGGGGACCAGGGCGGGGGCGGGGACCAGGGCGGGGGCGGGGACCGGGGCCACCAGAGGACGGGCAAGCGAAATTACAAAACATCATATTTGTGACGTCTTCAGGCGTCAGTCTTATGAAGCACTAAAAAGCAAAAGTACTTTTAGCAATTTGGTTATAAGTATTTATTCGGTTATCAATAAATAAATATCCAAACAGTATATTGAGGCCGGGCGGGGGTTGAGGAGCCCTGGCGCGCTCGTCTCCCGGCGACTCTCGGACGCAATCTGTCTCGGAAATTCGGCGTATTACGATGCGTTGCGCCCGCGCCCGCGGGAAGCTTTGATTGTTTCCTTTTGGAAAAATATGCATTTTACTGTTTTAATTTTGAAAATAATCAAAAAATGTACTCGATCGTCTGTTGCAATGGTTTCCGGTCGCAGACTTGCGCCGTGCTCGGCAGAGGCGAGCAGTCGGTGTCAATCGTGAGCGAACAGTTATATTTACGAAATGTTAAATATATGAAATAACGAATAAAACGCATCGCTTCAGTTATGGATAGATATTATTCATTTCCATAAAAATTCTTATCTTTTGAAATGAGTTTAATTGTTTAAGAATGGTTATTATTATTTTACTTTTATTTTAGATAATACTTTTAAAAAAGCCTTTTTATTTTTCTGTCGAAAAAAGCATATGTTATCATAAAATTTAACTGTTTGCGTCAGCCTGGATTTTGTCCCGATTAAAATTATTTGGGGATTTATTGTTATTTCCAGATGTACAAATAAATAATTTAAAGCAATTGTTGAAGCAGTTAAATAATTTTTACAGATGATTATTATTAATCAAAAGAAAAAGTTAAAAGTACGTACATATTTTAGAATGTATACAAAGCAACATAACCTATAAGTGCACATACATTATAATTAGAAAAAAAACATAAAAATCACAAATTACTTCTGCATTGCTTTAAAAGCATTCCTTACATATTATTCTATTTGAAAACATGAAGTATTGAGGATATTTTATTTTCGTGATTGTTTGGTGGTTTTATTTAAATTCTGCACTGAATGTACTTCGACTTGCGGATGGTCAATGCGCGCGTTTTCTTAGAAACTATGCGGCCCTTGATGCGGCATTGGAAGAAGCTATTACTATTTTTAATTTGAAAATTATTTAAAATCTTCCTGAATGATCTGAAAGCTCCTATTTTGCATTATGGGCTTCTCGTTCAGATTGTCTAAATTTGGATGTGTGTCGTTTGCGGAGTAACCGTATTCTTTAGTCTGTCAGATTCCCGACGTCTCCAAGGTCGAGGCCTCTTCTCGCAGCGCTCTGCGTGATGATATACCTCCAGTGTTGATATCACATTAAATTGTAATTGTTTAAAACAAAGTATGTACATTATATTCAAAACACTCCAAGGATCCGCTGTATTATTCCCCTGCCTGCTGATAGCATTGTTCGGCTGAAGCTGAACAGGAAACGCTCGCGGCCCTGAAACGAATCCCTATATTTTGTTTTCCTGCAAAATTCTTATCGGCACGTTCTCACGATATTGCATTAGTTTCTAGATTAATTTGCTTGCTTTAATAAACATTATATATTAAATTATTCGCATCGTTTCCTCCGGAATCGCATTATTTAAAAAAATATATAATAAACGGGGACAATGGCCTAGGAGAAGAGCCGCCCGTGGACGTGCCGACTTTGAATCTCAACTTGGATGCATCTCGGAGTAGTTTGCTCACTCCCGATGGCTATCTGAAAGAAATTTGGATAAAAAGTAGTTAAGTTTTTCCTATATTTCCGTGCATTGTTTTAACAATATTTTAACACAACAAGCCTGCACTTGTAATTATTATTCAATAATTCCGTGTGTTTTGCCTATATAGATTTGTTTCGTATAAATATTTATTTATGTATGAATCGATTACAAAAATGCTGTACAAATAATGATCAAAAATGAGGACTTATGAAATATAAGTGTAAAACGTCTGTGATCAGTAAATGTTTCTTCATTTATCTAAAAAGATATATTCAATATTTTTGACAGAGTAATTTGCGGAATTCCATTTAAGTACTTTTAATAATATCTTCTAGTAATTTTTCCACACGTTTATTTTATTGGTGACCGGTTTCGCCATTCCCGTTGGCGGTTGCGTTTCATAATGCCAACGGGAAAGATTAGTAAAACCGGTTACCGATAAAATTTAACATGTTGAAAAATCATGAAAGTATTTTATTTAAAATATTATCTAAGTATACTTCAAAAATAGCAATAATATTTTGAAATATCCATTTGAGCACTTATTTTGTCAAATGTTGAATAATTACAAACGCTAATTTTTGAGACCTATCAGGTCGGGCACTGTCGCATTTTACTTAAATTTCCCGAACGCTCGCCTTCCTGCTTCTCACGTCCTCGTACTCTTATGGAGTACGAGTAGAGTAATTGCAGACCTACACTTCCTGATTATCTGACATTGGATTCTTCTTGCTCGTGAAGAGATTAGAAAAAGCATAAACATTAGAAAATAAATAATATTAACAAAAATAGCGTATTCGATGAAAACGAAGAATATATATATATATATATATATATATATATATCTACTATAATAATAGCCATTGTGTGTTTGTATGTTTGTTTGTATATGTGTATGTTTCGTTTTTCCGTTCTGTATAGAATATCTTAAAAGATACAACGCTGATTTTTTGCACATAAGTTAAGTAAATTTTTCCGCAGCTATGTGCCGAATTTCAAGACGATAGGATAATATTTTCATTCATAAACTTTAAAATATGCTTTAGCGAATTTCAAAATACGTCATTTTATGACGGGCTACATTGCTAGTATATATATAATAAATCAAATGCTAATAACTGGCGAGACTCGTTCCAGAAAATCTAATTGCAAAAACGAACCAGCAAACATTTGAATTCTAAAGTTTAGATAATCTTAAATAAGATTGATAAATATAATTCGCGCTGTGTTGTTTTATTATAATTTCTAGTATTCATGTAAATCGTAACGGAAATCGACCTAAAAATATGAATAGCAGCTTATTCCAATTACCGTGGGAGACAATCTTTTGTTCAGCCCAGCCCAGCTCAGCAGTGCGCACACGCTGCGCCCTGCCCAGCCGACTTGGCTGCTTCGTATGATAATTTATCGTTATAGAATTTAAGTAGTTAAGGGCCCGATTACCTGCAGCAAAGTTTTTGCATTCCTTTTGGAGGAAAAATGCATCACAAGAAAAAAAAAACAGGCAGAAAGCTAGATATGTCATTTTTAGTGCCTAGACAATATTTTATATTTTTTAATTTGATTTGAAATTAAAGTTTGCCATTTTATCAGATTTCTACAGGATAATGCATCTGAATACCGTATAAGTCAAAAATAATAAATAAAATAATAAGGTACTGGCAAAAACCCCTTTTGAAATTGAAGTCATGTTATTTGAGGAAAATACACATTTTAGACGAAATAAAAGGCCACTTAAATTTAAAAAATAGTCACAAAATAATAAATTTTAAATTATTTGGGTTTGGATGTCTGCAATCTATCCAACAATAGTTTTTTAGAAAATCACGAGAATTGTTTTAATAATTTTACTGAGGTGAATATTGGTAGAGCTGTTCTTGTGGCGCTGTACTGGAGCTGGGCAAAGAGCGGCCCGGCGAGAGGCGAAGGCCGCGTGAGATTCCATTGTTGATTTAATCTAGACTTAAACTCTATTAGGAACAATCAAATATTCGCCTACATATCATTTTATTTTTATAAAAGTATTTACAACAACCGCTGTCTTCTGCCTGCCGGAGAGACGCGCTCGGCATTCCCTGGTAGAATTTTATTGGCCTTTATTTTTCAGCTTCTAATAGTTATAACTTTCAAGTTTGAGAAAAACTGCTTTGGTAAAAGTTTTTTTGGAAATTATCTAAAGAAATATCAACAGATAGTTTCTCCAACCTGTTTCGTTGGCATTTTCAAACAAATAACTGATGAAAGTTCATAAATAAAATAATAATAGGCACTGGCAAAATGTTTCTAGCTTTTTGATTTTAAAGTCTTGTTATTTGACCGAAATTCACATTTTAGACAAAAAAGGCTACTAGGCCCCTATTGTTTTACTTTATACGTTCTAGCAAAAATATGAAATATTGTAAATTGTTAATTTTAAAAGTCGTCTCAATTTAATTTTTTTGAATACATTTGTTTGTAAACTTGCGGTTTTTTTTTTAAATATTTCATACATTCTGTGATACGTCGTTTCTTTACACTCTGTCTAAACAATAGTAGAAACGGGTTTGTCCGATCTATTCACCAACAGGAAACAATTCCAGATCTGATTTTGCAACTCAACGATTCAAGTATTGGTTGCTCTGCGGCTCCATCGTTGCACTCATAGTTAATATTCTCGTAAGGATGCAAGGCTACAAGGTACGGAATAATTAAACCACAAGATTGTAGTAATCAGGAAGTGTGGAATGGAATCCCTTTCCTCTCCCGTGAAAAATTATGTTATTTGTGTTTCACGTGTAAATATAAAAAATTTCAAGATTCTTTTATCTTAGGGCTGAGGTTATGGTATGATGTGTGGCTATTCCCTGATCCAGCGCCACATCTGTTGCTTGTGCATGGCTGCCATTCCGTACCCTGAGTGTGTATAAAGTATCAGTAATGGAGTAGTGGACTTGGAATGTTTGTGGAGGGATGTGCTCTGGAAGTACCTTGTCGAGGTGGGGGGGTCTTGATATTGTTTTTGTAGTTTGCTGCAGAAGGAGTATCAAATCTGAACGCCAGGCTTTGTAAGGAAAGGATTATATAATAATGCTATTGAGCAGCAGCAATACGCAGACTTTTCCTTCCAATATAAAACTGCTGTGTAGAAGGACCCGGAGACCCACTATATTATTTTCCCCCTTAAAAAACCATGAACATTGGCTCTGCATGAGTATATGAAGGATATATATATATATATATATATATATATATATATATATATATATATATATATATATATATATCGCTTTCATCACGGTCCGATTGTGTTATCGCACCCTAAATCTCGCCTTGTGGCAACACCGAAGGTAAACAACCCGTGACGTCTGCCACTTGACCACGGAGCATACAGGCGGCCCATAAAGCGCCTGTAATTGGGTGCAGTAAAATGATTCGCATGCAGAGCGGACATGGACGGCGATCTTAAACGGTTTTTAATAAACGCGCCCGTGCCGCCTCGCGGGCCCCGGAACGGTAAACTCCCATCGTGACTTTTCACCACATTCAACGAAAAAACATTTGCAAAATTGCATGCCATTGTCGAACGAGATTAAACGGTCGTAAAAGTTTCTTGAAATAAGTCCCCGGCTCGGGTGCCTGCTCGCGCCGCCGACCGCTCTTGCTGGACGAGCCGGGCAGCTCATCACAAATACGAACCAATCGCAAGCTACTTCCAGGGTAACAAGAAAGGAAAGTCCCTCTAGAATTTATACTTTGACGCGGTTTCCCCGTGTAAGCCGGCCAAGTGGTTGTAATTTTAACAAAATTGAATATACTGGAAAAGTATTGCCACCGCGGTCCGGCAGCGAGCGCTGGACACTGAAACACAATCAGTAAAAAGCGTTTTAAATGTACACTTTTTATATTCTTAGTGCAATTCATGTTTACTTAAAAGTTGGAAATAATGAAAACATGAACGAGTGTCTGATATTACAGAATATATTTATTAAATATAGGAGCTCTATATTTACGATTATTTTAAATAAACTCGCATTTTTTACCCAAACAGGTTTATTATCTATGCAACGTAAAGATAATTGATTCACATGTAAAACGACAAGTAAAATCGACGAGCGCTTTTGCCTTAAGACACTAGCATTTGGAGGGCTTCGTATTTCTGTATTATGTAAATGTAAACAAATAAAAATGAATCAATGCCAAATAATCAATATTTTTGACAAAGAGTACTCGGTTGAACTCAATTTTAATATTTTAGCTGCTCAAACAAAATACTATAATATTTGTAATTGCAATTTACGATTTCTATACATGCGTCTGATTTCCAGGCATGGCGGTTACTAAAGGAATCCAGGAATTGAAATAATGGAAGGAGGTTTCAGCATCGGCCAAAGTCCCGCCCTTCACCAAGAAAACGTGAATCGCCCTTTGACGGGTCGACCGCCCCTGTATCGGTCATCTCTCTAATAAGACAGATTGACGATGCCTCTGTATGAAAAATGAGCTCCACCATCTCAATGATAAGTTTCAGCAGTCTCTTGAAACATTTGGATTTGGATTAATATTTATATTTAATTGAACAATAGATGTATAATATGTTGATATTGTGATAGTTATTATTTTCGATACTTCTTTGTGTGTCTGATTTATTGCTTTTGAGAATCTCTCACGAAGGCAATGATTTTGGGACCGCTCCTCCTTCTTCCGTTTAGTCTGGGAAATGGATCCGCAGACTCGGTGGGGCTGCGCTTTCCATCGCGGCGACCAGGCACGCCGAATCGCGCCGAATCGCGCCGAATCGCGCCCAATCGCACCCAACCGCACCGGTGATCTGCCACGCCAAACGCAACAAATCTTGCAATTCACTTACTTTCCCAGAGACTTTCCAGATAACCGGGCGATAATTTATTATAGCAACTGTTAAAGTGAATCTCTCGTCATATCTCTTTTTCATATATCTGCTTCATTATTATCTTTTTCATTTGATCGCCAGACAATTATCAGCGACAGACTAGTTTAATTAGTAGTGCTCCATTTTTATACAAAAAATAAAAATATGCAAATGGCTAGAAGATTGCGATTAGTTACAGAGTCATTATGGTAAAAAATGATTAGGGCGCCAGCCCACTATAACCGAGGAGTGGGAGTTCGACTCCCGGCTGTGCCTCGACTTAATTTTTGAAATAATAAATTACCACCACCCATTATTTATATAGCATAAACATATCAGTTCCAATATTTAATGATTTAATCTCTCGTTCAGTTAACATGCCACGGTAGTCTCGCAGGTTGAGGCCAGGCCGTGATAGCTAAGGGATGTGGGTTCGAGTTCTACTTGTCTCCCAGAAAAACATTAAGGATTCCATCAATATATCTTCATGTTACCGAAACACGCGACATCTAACGATTGCAAAATTATTATATACTAGAAATGTAGCCCGTCACAGAATGACGCGCATTCGATGAACAATGCTTACAATAATAAGATGAATAATGCTTTAATTTTGTACCATCAGTTGGATGAAGGTGCGAAGTTCTGTGATATACCTTGGCCTTGAACTTTGAAGCAGAGTGGCCCACTGTTAATTTAGCTCCCATTGATGCAAAAGATATACTGTTATTGTATGATCTTATTTTTCTCTTGAAATTTCAATTATAAATATCCTTTAAATATACTGGGGAAATAGGCCTTGCTGGTAGTTTCACTTTACCTTTGTGATAATAGTCGTTGAACTTTCCATCTAATGGGTTTTCTGCTTGATAATGTAAAGCATTGCAGAATCGACAGGTCACACTAATTAATCCGAAGACAAACGCAGCGTTCGCTGTGCATCAGTTTCTTTTTGTCTTGAGGTCGATGCGCGTACTCGAATTTTAAGAAGACGCTGCTCACGTTTTCCTTCCAACTCATAGCTTGACATTTATGTCACATTTCGTGTCACAAACAACGCATCACTTTTCACTGCACTGTTCTTTATTTGATGCAGTCTTTATCACGTTCAATAGTGCAATTCTTTTTTAATTACGTTTTCTGTGCGTAGAAGGTGTTATTTTGAGTTATTAATGATGTGATTAATAATTTCTAATGCAATTTCGATAAAAAAAATAGAGATGGCATTTGTGTCAAACTGACATAAGCTGGAAATTCCTTAGAAGCATCCAAAATTTGTTTTTTTTGTAAAAGTTCTAAATTTGAAAATCTCGCGGTGAACAACATCTCGCGGCGAAAAACAGAATTATATAATTCGTACATATTGAAATTCGCTAAAGCATATTTTATAGTTTATGAATGAAAATATTATCCTATCGTCTTGAAATTCGGCACATAGCTGCGGAAAAATTTACTTAACTTATGTGCAAAAAATCAGCGTTGTATCTTTTAAGATATTCTATACAGAACGGAAAAACGAAACATACACACATACAAACATACATACAAACACACAATGGCTATTATTATAGTAGATGTTCAGTTCATTTGGTTAAATATTTATTATTAAATATATTTTTGATTAATAAAAATAAGAAAATATTTATTCGATTTCTATGGTTTTCTAAGGTATCTGTAACCTCACATTCTAATTTGAATACAATTTATTTTCAAGTTGAAACGCGCCTGGATTGCAAGAATAACCGATCGCTCTCATAACTGAGCACATATATGCAGCAATAACTGACATCGTATATCATTATACAAATGTTTTTCATCGTACAACGCGAGTAAATATTAAAGCTTAATAAAAAAAAGGTATCTGCGAGCACAACACAACGCGGTTTTAATCATTTTTCAATTTAACCAATAAAAACTTAATGCTTAATCCTGATCAAATTAAACTTAGTGTAGGGATTTAATAAAGGAAGCTGTAAATAAAGAAATAAAAATATGTGTATAATATTACTCTTTGAGTAATATGATGTACTTAAGTAATATGGAGCTATTATTTTTATTTGTGTATTATTTAAACAAAGCTGAAAGGTGCTTTGGGAATCAGTGCTATGAATATGGCAATGGTGGCATACTCGAACATGCTTAATCAATAAATCGATATTTTAGTGAAATTATGTTGATTGACCTAGAAACATTAACAAATCAATAAATTTTCGAACGGATATAAGAATTGATAGATGAATGAATGAATTATTTTTTAAATCGATTCATATATCACTAATCGATAATAATTATTTAATATTCACTATAAAAATAATTTTTATGTGAATAATGATAAATTATAGCGGATAAAATCATACTCTCACAATCGGATATGTTTGATCTATACGTAAGAAAAAAAAATAGAACTGATGAAATTATTAATGAATAAAAGTTATTTATAATATTTATGGTTTTATTTATTTACAAACAACAATAAAAAATAGTATAAAAACATACCATAAAAAAGTTATTAATTTAATAGTTGAGTTGATAAATTGTTCGCGAATAATGAGCAGTTGACGAATTAAAGAATGCTTTGATATATTAATTAATCGATTTGCAAGATTACTGTTAAATTGGAAAGATACATGAATCAATCATTTGAATGAGTGAATTAGAGCATCAATCTTTCAAAATTTTCGTAAAAATCAAATTATCAATTTTTAATAAAAACTTACATAAACAAAAACATATTTTATTCTCAACACCACACGTAAATCTCAACTCAACACCTCATGCAGATGGATGAATTGGCTCGATCGCGCCCACTTTTGTCTTCGCGGTTCACTTCCCGCGCGATGTCTCCGGCCGACGCATGAACCTGTTTCGGATCACGGATCGCGATCGTCAGCCACACGATTCAACTGGCGTTTCGTTTTGATCGGGTCAAGTTCTAAGATTTCGACGGTCTATTGTCTTTTTGATCAAATCCTAGTTTTTAGGTAATCGATTCACACATGAAACGAAGATAAAAAATTCTTAATTTTTTGAACACAAGTATATTTGTTCTTTTAAATATTTTTTTTGAAGCGCTGGTTTTTACCAGGAGCTTTTGGTGAGTTAAATTTATTTTTACATCTGCATTTGAACCAGAAACCCCATGGAAGACAAGCAAATGCGGTAAACGCTGGATCACGAAACCGACCACCACAATAGAAAACGTAAGAATGTATGCCGGCTGCTAATCGAACCATTTGGTTGTAATCCGTAGCATTTAGGCTGTTTCCTTTTGTTGCGACACGACCTCCGCTACGGATGCGAGGCTCAGCTCAGCATCGAACTAAACCAAACATTGCATTGCTCACTGCATTTGTATCCCTTGCTTTATTATTTAGTTTTAATTTTAGCCGACGCAAATGATGAATTGCTATATTATGCGGTTCTATACTAGGACTGCAAGTGAATCCGATGCTGTAAAAAAAAAAAAAAACAAACTTGGTGAAGAGTTCAAACCGTATTAAAAATGGTCTGAACCTGAAATTAAAACAGACAAGACGTCAATTTAATAGCCTTTTAGAGGATTTAGAGAATAACAAAGATATACGAATGACATTAAATTACCGAGATATTTAAAGAAGTAGGAAAAAATATATGCAATTCAAAAATTGTTTAAATTAAATATAAATGATAATACATATTAACATTTTGTCTATGAAGTCACAAATATTTGTTTTCAATTAAATCTTTTTTTCAAAATGAAATAGTTATTATTTTTTAGAAAATGTGACTTTACAGCATACATTCGTGTGATTTAAATATGGCCATTAGAAAGTAAAAATTAAAAAATATGATCTTTTAAAACAATAAGAACACGAAACAGAGCAAACAGAAGAGTATGGTTCATTGTCAAATTATTTATTGATATAATTGTCGATTTATTTAAACGAATTAAGGCTTTAGAGTTTATTTTAATAAACAGTTGTCTATATTATTTTTGACATCGTTTAAGTCATGAATAGTGTGATAGGAACGTCGTTTTCATGGTGGTTGAGTGTCATGTATTGTCTTACTGTGATTTGGTTGATGGTTTTGCTGACAAAACACTTGGTGGACACCCATAACATGCTATGGAGTATCAGGCACAAGGAGTAAGATATGTCCATATTAAAAACCAATTCTAGTTTAATTGAGCTTGTAACGCAGAGGTGTCAAACTCAATTTTGCAGAGGGCTATATACTAAATTTAGAATGTGTAGGCGGGCCAGATTCAAATAAAAGAAGTCTAAAAGCTCTAAAAAGCATGATTCTTCTTTCTGTGACACATTGCGATCGCGGGCCGTATCTTTGACATGACTGTTGTAACGTATTTAACAAACTTAGATTATTCGGTGATAAGTTCCCGGGTGTCTTCCGGAAAGATTGAAATCTAAATCAAAACGACAAGCTTCGATTCCCATTAAAATAAATCGTCAAATACGATTGAAATAATGTATCATATTAAATTTTAATGCAACAAAATGACATTTTTTCAGAAAATATTTTTTTTTCTACAAATAATTCATAGCCTATGTCCCGATAATGATTATCTTTATTTTCGAGGGCCTGTCGACTCTACGCCAAATTAAACGAAAGCCTTCGAATGACGAAGACTCACAAATAAAAATAATCACTATGGAATATTACAAATATAATAAAATATCGTAATTGCATATTGTATTATTTTGATTTCAAATTTCACTATACACCAAAAGTATTTCAAATATTCAAAAGTTTTTTCTACTTAGTAACGATGATACTCGGGACGTTTCTCCGCAAAGTTACAAGTTTCAATAGAGCGAAAATGTCTATGCGGTCGTTATTTGTCGCGCGCATCCCGCATCGCGCCGCTTCGGAGCCGAGGCGGTCGAGTCTGCATTGCACGACCATAAAGTTATGAAAACGACAACGCCACAGCGAGAACGAAAATAATGAAAAAAACAACTAAACAAAACCGAGTCGAACAAATGACGCCCGATTCAATTTGTTTTATTGCGTTCGATTTTCAAAATTAAACAAGAGAAAGCCGCGTCCGCGACGGCCGCCGCCGGACGCCTCCCCCCCCCCCCACCCCCCCTCACCCCCCCCACCCCCCCTCACCCCCCCCACACACACACACACACACACACGCGCACGCCACGTTATAGAATTCTTATATGTAAGTTGTATTTTATGTGCCGAAATAAATTTTTATGCCAGAGATTTTTTTTTGGATACACTTGAGACTTTCCATTATTTTTACAGAATTATTTTTTTATTGTTTTATTAGTGCTGGAACCCAACAATCGGTAAGTGATTTTGCTTTCCATCAAGCCGCAAACCGCCTCCCTAGCCGGTGGCTTGTTTTTTTTCAGTCTTTTCCAATCCTGTTTAAATTATGAATCGTTTGTTATTTCAAATAAAAGAAGTCTTTCATGGAAAAACCCTTTCCCGCGAGACGCCCGCCGGAGACGCCGAGGCGCCCGTCCCATCCCCGGCTTCTCGCCCGCGTGCCTTTGCGTTGCAGACTTTTCAAAAAGCTCCTCAGCTTGATCAGCCGACTTGGGATATTTCTTATTAGCGATAAACCAAAAGGACGACTGTCCTTAGAGAACCGCTGCTCGGATTAGCCCCGCTCTCCCGCGAGGTGCTTTACGGCCCAATCAGGGCTCCCTCGAGCCGGACGGAGCGCCGATTTTATTGTTCGTCGTAAACCTCGGCCACTCTCGCCGCCTCCAATTACGTCTCGATTTATACGAATTTTCACTTCGATATTCATTTCTCGTCGGTCTAGAAAGCTCCTCGCCGGTCGACGCCCGCTCCGGCGGCGATCCAGAGCTTTGTATATTGTAAATAGATTTGAAATCATTTGCCAAAAAAGAAGACAATTTCCTGGTATGGCTTAAATCACGATTAAAAAAAACAAATTTTACTCTCGATTTTCTATGGGAGAATTCAATTATTAAAACAATAATTTAGACGTACTGATCTCATTTTTATAGTAAATGGGTTTTAAAATGGCTTTTAAAATAATAATTTTCATTGTACATAAAAAGTTGCTCAAAACTAGATATAAATCAAAATAAATGGTTCAGTTACGAAACAAAAAAAAATCGTTTAACTAACTCTTTAAAGGTTTTTGCATTCCAGTGGCTAATATGAAATATTTGATAAACCTTCATTTAAAAAATATGTTTTTCAGTAACCCAGTCCAGAATAAGGAAAAAAAATTCTTTCCAAATCATTCTGGGAATAACTTGTTCATAAAGTTTGTCTCCTGCGAGTGAGATGAACACTTCCGTTGGTCTCCGAACGTCTCCGCAGATCGATTCGGTTGAATGTTGCCGACCACTGCTCTGGGCCGATTGATTCAGCCCGTTTAGTAATTATTTTTTAAACACATTTACTCGGCAATATCTTCCAATAATCAGTAAAATCTATTGATTAAATGAAAGGCGCTCGTATTTTCGACACCGCGGCGTTTCCAATTAATGTTTACAGCAAGTCGAGTGGGTAATTGCGTTCGACTGCCAGACGCCGCCGCGGCGCTCTCCGCGCAGGAGTTGTCGAGGAAGCTGTATTTGTCTACTGCTGTTTTTAATGTGTGTATCATATTACCTATTATAAATGAAAAACAAAAAAAACATTTTTTGCTAGATTCAAAGATAATTCTGTTATTATTTGTACACTGCTGCACGCTGCAAGGCTAATCAAATAATTTAAATTTACGCTTTACAATTTACAATGCATTAATTGCTATTTCAATTTTTACGACACTTTATACCTGTTTTAGTTTTTTATGGTTTTCTCCACGGTTATTATGTTTCCTCTCAAGCGAGCTCCGTCCGCCGCGGAGAGCGTCCGTCACTTCCCGCAGCCTGCAGCTGTAATGCAACCTCCCATACAATATTTAGGTAATCAGGACGAGATAAGCTTCCACGACATTGGTGGGGTTCAAGCGTCTGCCTTCACGATTCAAAAATACACTTGTATAGGTGTATAACATTAAATAACTTTGACATTTATCAACCGATTGACATGAATCAACGCTCAGTGGAACCACTTTGCGGCGCATTTTGTTTCCGTATAAAGTGCAATTGACTCAAAGAATATTGCCGGCAGACGGTCCACGTCGCTTGAAATACGCTCAAATAGTCGCTTGAATGGCTGACACTGAACCTGATTTTTGGAAGTAAATTTTGATGGCCGACGAGGCCCATTCCACACTCTCTGGCGCTGTTAACAAGAAAAATTGCCGCATTTGGGGGAACGGACAATCTACACGAGATCCATGAAACACGATTGCAAGGCCAAAAAGTGACTGTTTGGGCAGGAGTTTGTGCCAAAACTATCATTGGGGCATTTTTCTTCAGAGAAGGCGTAATAGTCGATGAGAATCGTTATCGGTGCATGTTGGCTCATTATGCTTGCCCAAAAATGTGTGAAAACGGTCTGGATGTTTACTGGTTTTAACAAGATGGTACGCCATGCCACACTGCAAATCAAACAATGCAGTTTCTGCAACGCAAATTCCCTGGACGTGTTATGTCAAAAAAGGCGACATTGACTGGCCACCCAGATCTCCAGATTTTACCCCTCCGGACTGCTTTTTGTGGAGTTATTTAAAAAACAAAGTGTACGCCAGCAAGCTTTGGACCATTGACGAGCTCGAGGTAAACCGCCAAATCTGCGTAAATCGCTATACCGCCCGATATGCTCGAAAATGTGGTGGAAAACGCAGCAAAAAGGGCACGTTTTGCTTTAGCCAATAAAAGCAACCACTTGATTGATTTTGTATTCAAAAACTAGTTAAAATAAATTGTAAGAAGTCAAATTATATTAAAATAACTTAAATATATAAATTGGTTGCTTTTTTAAAAAGTTATTTATTATTCACACACCGATATAAAATATAGCGCACCTGTATATATTTATGTATAAATATAATATATTAAGTAGACAAAATCTGGATACGCAATAGTAAAAACAGGAATGTTTGCAAGTCATTAATTATTTGATTAACATGGGTGCGTTTATTATATTATGTCTATAAATATTTATTCCAAGTTACTAATCACGGCGGTTTAATACGCAGGAAATGCTGTTTTTTTATTCCATCAGTGCCTTGCGAATAATAAGGATTAATTTCTAATCGTTTCAGATGTGTACTGCTCTATCCAGATACTCATAGCTAATAAATCACGCCCACGAGGATGTTAAATATCGAGATTTCGACAATCGCCAGATGTTATTGGTGTGTGCTAAAATGTAATTTCTTAAGTAGAAGCATTATCGACAGTTAACTTTTTATTTGCATATTCGAGCGGGCGCGCCGTCTCCGGCGAGGGAATGGGACGAGCGGAGATTTCATTATTGAGTCCCTTGGCCATCCTTCGATATATAATATGTATAATTATGTGGAAAAATCTCAAAAGTATTTTATTAAAAATATTTCAATGGGATTTTACGAACTACTCTGTGTCCATATACATATTAAAATAAAGATTGTACACAACGGCCTTATTGACGAGTCGGACAACAACTGTCTCGATCTGCAAAGTTATTGATTCACGACAAATAGTCAATTTAGCAATAGCCGAATGGCTTGGATATTAAAATGGAATTCCACCAAGCACTCCCTGTCAAACATATGGATTATTTATATACAATATATGTTCCTTAATACATTTGAAACATACAATTAAAACCGATGAGCTATTAAGAATTATGTGCAACAATGCTTGTTTTTAGTGTGTACTTTCTGAAATTGTTCGATGAAAAGGTAAATTTCTCTGTGATCTGAACTTTCCTCTCAAATATCCGTACTGTTGGGACACGTCTTGTCATGAATAAAATGATGCATCAATAAAATGGTGACTTATATAATTAGTATAAAAAAGCCAATAAAATAATATTATGGATCTAACGAATTCAAATTAATATTAATATTAATGTGACGCTTAAAAAACTATTAACATTTCTAATGAAAACACATCTCTTAGTACACTCCCCCTGCACTCGAATAAATGCCGCTGCCACTTTATATTCCTTATGACAGTTTTTTGAGCAGCTCTAGACGTCGCTTAAATAATTATAGGTCAATTAAATTGATTAGTGTTTATAAATTATTCATATTACCCAGAGAGTTTACATATCCAAAAGTGATAGTCTGAGCGATTATAAATATTATAATTCACCCAAACATGCAATTTGTAGATATATTACGACAATTCAAATATATTTTTTATCAATATGATTAGATAAAGTATTAAAGTCATACCATATCTGGGGGAACATGCTTGTATTTTCTTGTGTGAGGTTTTACTTTTACATATTTATTTTTTGTTGCGACCGGTTTCACGCAACAACCTGAGAGTAAATGATTCCTCGGAATGACCCAGAAATTAAAAATTTGCTCGACGAGGCCCCACCCGTCTCCGGTGAACACGATGAACAATAATATCATATACTATAACTCTTGATTGAAAATATCAATGCCATGCTAACCGCCTTCGTCCTTTCGCAGCCCTCTCGGATCGTTCGACCTGTAGAAGGAAGACCCGGCCAAGCCGCCGAGTGACCACCACCGCCACCGTCCGTGATCTTCAACGAAGCACTGGATCACAAATATTATATATCAAGCGCGTCTTTTACAAACAATTCGTGATGTTGAGCTTTCACGTTTGATGTTTGACTTTTAATTAAAATATTAAAAACAATTCGAGTGCTGTAGCCTTACGATAGAATTCTACACCATTAAAGTTACTATGATTTTCCGAATAAATTTGTAAAGTAAAATTCCTTATTGACTTTACATGATATATATCTCAGCTTGCAGTGCTATTTTACTGTAACAGTCATTATATTTTTGACAAATCTAATTCACACGACACTTACGCAAAATATTCAATTGACGATTGTGAGTATTTAAACGTACTATATTTCGGTCATCTTTTGCGGGGAATGTGTTTTTATGCTTCAAACTCGAAAATATTTAATCAATATTATTAATTTATTTTGTATTATAATCAGCTGTGTCACCTTTCTGATTGACTTGTATACTTCGGTGATTATTTTATGTTAAATATCGATATTACATTTAATGATGATTATCTATGCTCTACAAATAATTTTGACTACTATTATGTTTTGCTTTTTATTTTATCTGGTTTTCAAGTTTTTACGAGATGGAAAATTGTGATGTTAACAATGTAATACTTGTTAAAGAAATACCCTAGTTATATAGAATATTATCTTTGTATTGATTTTGATAGCCTCAATTCTTTTATCAATACGCAAATTAAAAAAACTTTTTTTACGTGGCGTGCGATTACTTCAAAATCTGAGCAAACAGTTTTATTTGTATTTTAAAAACTATCTTATTTTTTTTGTTTAGCATGACAAACACGTAAAATATATGGCATGTTTGTTATGAATCCCTTATTAATAAAAAAACACCAAAGTATGTATGAAAAGGAGTAACCGGCGGGCCCATCAATTCGATAATGCTTCTTTGTAGCAAAAAAAAAACTCTCATTGTCATAGTAGAAGATGCCAGTTGTTTTGAAATCGAATCGGTTTCGTTTAAATTTACTAAAAAAACTATTTAAATTATAAATATTGTTATCTAGAGGTTAAGAAATTAGAGTCCGAAAACATTTCACAAACGAAAGCGCTCTCTCAAATTATACAATTACTAATAACATAACCTCGTTGGCGTTTAATCAAAAGATATCGATCCCCTCGGAAGGCGGCCCACTTGGGAGCGTGCCCTCGTGAGGCGAGGATTGATTGCTTTTGCAACTTTTACCGGAGGATGAAACCGCAAGTGGCGCTCCACGAAGCGCTGAATATTCTCGCGGAATCGGCGATGTATGAATTATTAAATTTGGAAATTAAATTCGCTTCCATTCGACTTTCCCTGCAAACTCTCAATTTTCATGCCCAGAGAGTTCTTAATTTATAGTTGAACTAATTAACCGCCTTTGCGTCAGTTTTAGAGTGGTTTTTATGTTTTCTTAATGTATGAATGGAGATTAAGTCTGTTTCTTCGACGTGTTTATGAACTGAGAGTACATTTAATGGCTGTAAAGAATTAATTCAGTGTTGGATCGCACGAAAACAATTAATTGTATAAACAACATTTCACTCGTGGTTTTTATTTTTATTCCTTAGATCGAGAAACCTGTAACCGTCTCACTCTGCGGTGAGTGCGGCAGGTGGAAAAGCAGTCGGGGGCAATCTGCAATTGCGGCTGTGTCTAGTTTTATACTTTTCCTGTTGTTTTCTTGTTGTAAACAAGAGAATCGTAGATAACCTGCGTCAGGTAGACTGCGAGACATAATTAAGACTTTTTAACATAATTATACAATCTTTATTCAAAATCAAATCCGGTACCTCATGATCGGCAAGCGAGCGAGCTAATTACAGGACCGCGAGGATGTTTCAGGTTTTTTATTGATTTCGTGGTTGGATTACTAGTTCTTGATCGAGAATTCCCGCTTTCGATGTTCATAGACTCTTCGTTCGGAATACTCGGAGCTCGGGTGTTTCCTTCTCAAGGTGTGATTCTCGTTTAATTGTTTGAAATACCCGTAGATCGCGCGACAAATCTGACGTCACAGACGACCGCCGATTCGAGTACGCCATAAAAATTAATCTCAGTTTAATCGGTCTGCTTTCTTGTCAAGTGAAATCAAATAGTGAAAAAAGAAAAAAACCTAGCACGTAGATAGTTTTCAGCCATGCTACGCGACGCTATCATGGGCAATTGTATCCGTCGTGTTTTCATGCACACACGTTTTTTATGATGTTAATTAACATACAAATATTGATCGTACTATGTTATTTATGAGTTGAATTGGAAAAGCAAATGAATAAACAGTTTTGAGCTTGTATATTACGTGGACGCAAAAAATATCCACCGCGGCAAAAACGTATATGCTTATATTTAACTAAGGTAAATCTTAACCTGGCGATTGTTGTTATCCAATTAATATAATAATAATTAATAAATAAATAAATAATATGCATGCAATATAATCTATACTAGTAGTTTTCCGAATTAAAAATATGTTTTCAATCGTTTCACCATTGTGTCGTGTACTTCAAGCGTGTTAAAATAATAAACCTGCGCGATCCACCGAATATCTAATAATCTCTCGATGAACACCAGCTAATTGAATGTTTATTTATATATGAATATTTTACAAAGTTCATAAAATATAAATGGTTTACGCTTGAGATAATTCTCATATATTTTTGGAATGTTTTCAGAAATTACGACCGAAGCGAGCGTGTGATGAGCTCTTAAACTCTATATCAGTGGTTAATAATATTTCAATATTCGATTGATTTTTTGTAAAGCCATATAATATACTTTAATAACAAACCCTTAAGGAACATATGGGATTGACTAATAAATATCCCTGCTTAGCGTTGCCGTAGCAATACATTGTTCCCCCTAGTTAAAACCTTATAGCATCTCATTTTGCTACTCCTTAATAATATTTTCCACTTTTATTAAATGGGATTTATAAAGGCTTTAAATGTTTTTATTAGCTAGTTTTCACAAGTATCTGGTATTTTGGAATACGTAAACTTTATTGAGTTGAAACGACTTTTTTATCGCACGGCGCGTGGCGCCTCGTTCGAGTATCTCCCCGCTTCGGCGAAATATAATAAAATTAAATGTTTTATTCATCACCCGGGCGGTTCAACTTTCTGTGCAATATTTTGTTAAAAATTAAATGGTGTGATTTTATTAATTTCAAATATTGTTTACCTGGGAGTATATGAAATAGAAAAACAAAAACAGATAAACATTATTTTATGAAGACACAAAAGAACATTTTCTTTCCTAATTTAATTATTAAAAAAACATGTTAAGCTTGTAAATAAAATGAGAAACAAACAATGAATAAATATAGCTTTCTAGAGAATTAAGAAGTCTGCACTGCGGTTGTTGGTCTGCCCGGCCGGTCAAGCTTCTGCCACTGCCCTCGGGTTATATCCTCACGAAAGAAAGCTTATTTATCGGTTGTTTCTTAAGATTTTATTTGTAAATTTATTAGAAAACACTAAATTTTATTTGAAATGAATTTTCTGTCGTTTCCAAAATGTACCTTGAGCATACCAACTCAAGTATTGTATGAGTGTTAAATGTGTATCTAATAATTAATAAATATTTTTATCAACGTACCTCCACTGCCGTTTGCCAATTTAGACGGATGATTTGAATATTTCTCCTGCAAATTGATTTCTTTTAGCGTGCTTATGAGATCAGACTCTCGCCTCTAAACTTAGCACTGCTGTCAATTAAGAGGTCAAATGTCAGTCCGCACCTATTCGCATTTAATGTGCGTGATGGACTCTTCCACCTTTGGCATTCCATGTTCACCATCTTCGCGTTACTTTCATCTTCTACTTCAGATCCGGTCACTCTATAGTTGAACTAGTCTGAAACTTACCATGTGTGTACAAACACACCCTAAGATTAAAACTCAGTTTGATCGTACCAATTTAATAAGCCTGTTGATTAGTTTAAATCTATCATACCATTGTATATATAGTCTATAGTGATTATGATTTCATTCAATTTCTTACTTGTATGTCATATAAAGAGGGGTATATTAAATTTATTTTGTAAAAGCGTTCATTTCACAGCCTGACATGAAGTTTTTTAATTTATTTTTAAACACGCTATGTAAATAAAAATGGTATTTACCCAATCGAAAACAGGGACTGGCAAATTAAATATTTCGAAAATATCCCTGCCAGGACGATAATCGAATCGAGATTCGGGGAAGAATCGAGATCTGAACGTTTAATCACGTTGGTAATTTTTATTTTAAATATCAAAAAAAGTAATGTTCTTCGTTTAAGCAATTCAACAGCTGACTATTACAACAAAAGTATGGCCATTAACACTCGAATAGAATGCCTAGCCTAGTTCGTGCAAATGGCTCCCCATGCCATCAGCCATGGCCCGACCCGGCGCCGGGCGCTACTCCAGCTCCAGCTCAGGCTCCAGCACAGGCTCCAGCTCAGGCTCCAGCTGGCCAAGCACACGACCGTCATTCACCGATGAAGCTGTTAAGTTTTATATCAAGTGATTATTCGTCGGGTAATGTTGTGTTTGGCTCACCCGTGTTCAAGCCTAGAGGCGTTTATAAGCCCTACTATTCAGTGAGAGTGAGAGGCGGGTAAGCGAGCGAATAAAAACTATTATGGGTGTGTCTGCTTTGTCTTGTCGCAGACAGTACAGATTATTAGTTTTGAAAATTTATCAAAATAATTTTATCAAACAAAAAATAATTATTTTTAATTCACAAGGGCTGTTTTTGTCAATTCATATTTAAATCGATTTTCTAAAAACATTTTATCATTTTACAGATGAAATAGAGAAACTCTGTCTTTTGGAAATGTTTTTTTCTGTAAGAGTAGAAGGCCGCAAGAAATTATGAGTAATAGGCAATCGTTTTAATGCAATAAGTGATGTTTGCGGCATCTGAGTGTGTGTGATTTTGAAATATTTAAAAGGGGATTTTCTTTTTTTTAGTATTTATACGAAGACGTAGTTTGTACATTTTCCGAAGTTAATGAAATTTATTATAGGACCAGGGTTTGAGTCGCGACGGTATAGCCGAGAAATAAAACTCATTAGTGGTGTCTAAAAACCATTTATAATCTCTTTTGCATTTTATGACTTTTTTATGGATTTCGATCAAGAAAAGTTGTTGTGATTGCAATCGGCCTTGCGTTTTTGTTGGGGTCAAGGCACGCCACTGTTGTCAACCATCGTATAGTGTCATCAAACTTGTGACATAACATTAATATATTAAAAGTCAATGAACTTTCAATCAATATAAACTAAAATTAATTCCGACAAAATCTCTTTTGGCAGATCATAAATACTACGAGACTGGAGTGATGTCATACTTAATTGTTGGATTTGACTTCTATTACTTAACAAGTCTTTCTTGCGTTGATTTATGTTGACATTTGACATACGATTGCATGCATGCTTTTGCGAGAAACTACCTGCTAGTTAATCAATCATGCTTTTGAATTCTAGCTTTATGTAAATAATAGTAAGTACCTTCATGAAACAGAATGAAATGAAAGTCCTAATAGTGTATAGCAAGAGACAGATGTGAATCGAAATCTCCCTCCTAACTAGTGAACTGACACCACAGTGCTTTCGGCCACCGTAGTCCAATAGCATTGCGTGAATTCTAATCGTTTTATACAAGTGAGTCTCCAATAAACCCACCTTAATGAAAGATTTTATTGTTTTATATTAAAAGATAAGCCAGGAGCTTGATCTGTTTCATATCCAATTATTTCCAGATTGCAATTAAAATATACCATTATACAACAATATAAGGGTTATATACTATATAATTAATAAATAAACATATTTATTGGTTTTATAAGAAACTAAAGAAATCTAAGAAAGTAAGGAAGTGGTAATCGGCTTCTAACGACCCTGGGCCGTCTCACCTTTGGCTGCTGCTCCTCTGGGAGCACGGCGAGCCTCGCCTCGCGACTAATTACAGGGAAGGAGCCGCGCAACAAGACGTATGGCGCGGCAATCTCGGGCCCGGATGTTGGCGCTTTGGGATCGGCCGGAGTTCTGTGATTGCGCCTCGTGGGAGGCCAGGGACATGCACAGGGTCCGGGGTTTGAACCCGGGTTTTATATATATTTTTAAAATTTCTGAACATTATAATTTGCTCAAAGGTCATAAGAAAAAAAAGCGTTTTTTGCAGGGCTTCTGTGATTTTCGTGTATAAAACAAGGGAGGTGCTGGTGGCTATTTAGCTGGACATTCTTGAAATGGCTTCCAAACTGTTTGTAATAATGGCTTATCAGCTTCTAACTTACTGTTTTTCAAAATTGATTGGTTGTAGACTTTCCTCCCATTTCTCCCATAAACAACAATGTCACAAATTCAATTTAAGGCACACAATTCACATTTAAAATTATTTTTCTAAAGCATAAGTAAACTTTAAACCCGCGCTCTTTGGCTATCACAACCTGAAGCCTCTGTGTTACTAATTAGAACTGAGCAAGAATTTGAATAGCCATATCCAAGTACGTAACCTATTACAGATAAATATTCGTTGGCTTACAAGATTTCCTGACGATCGTTTTATATCTTGATGTAGTATTTTCATTATCGTTACAAAAATTTTACTTACTAAAGAATTTCACGGAGGAGACGTTAACGAGGAATTTAAAGGTCTGAAAAAAATTGAGCCCACCCAATAGGTAATTTGACAGAGACTGCCAAATATTGCAAAAATATATATTTAATATTTTTCAAAATGTAATCGAGCTAATTTTTCAGGGGAATTTTTCTGAATAACCCATGCTCGCCATTGTTATTGTACATAGATCGTGTTCTGACAATGGCTGGAATGAAGCCAGTAGCAGACACGCACACGCAGTTCCACTTTTTTCCGAAATTCTGGTAGCCGCACGATTGAGTGATGGGCACAATCGATTTAATTTCATAATCGACTTAAGCCATCATGAAAAAAATGACTTTTATTTAATGAATCACGCTACACGCGCATCATTTAGAATTTCAGCAGTTTATTCAAATTCACGACATTATTGATCGAGATGATTTTTTTTGTAGCCGACTTTTTTTCTATCGGGGCTATCTTTACAAGGTGATTCCTTTTTGAGTTTCCTATTATTGGATCTCAAATATTCTGCCCAAGCCACTACTAACTATTATTTGATAATCAGAACGTTTTTTGTATGAAATATTGCGTGTTTCTTCACAACAACAATTATTATTATATGGTTTTTGTATGTGTTTAATGACATTATATATGTAAATAAATATAGTATTTCAATGACAAGGGCTGCTTGTGCAATTTCTATTATAACCTTATCCAGAAAATTTTAATTTTATTTTTTATAAAAACGCTCATCCGATTTACATTTCGATTTAAAAACAGACGATTTTAATAATGAATTATAAGTGTAGGCATTATATATCACGCGTGTTTGATTATACACATTTAATTTTTCTTATTCGATCGCGCACGTTATATTATACATAGTAGATTATGCATATTCAATAACGCATATTCAATAACGCATATGCAATACACATTCGATTATGAATATTCGTTAACATACTGTGGCAATACTAAGTAAATATTGATAGTTAAAATACGCATATTTAATTACTAATTCGACTACTTTTACTGCATTACTTTCTATTTGCAAAATAAGCGATTGTTGCTCTCGGGGTTACGAAAATTTGTGAACGTCAAACATTTTAAAATACGCATCCTTAAATGTTGAATTCGATTATGCACATTCCATAACGCATACTCGCTTATGCATAATCGATTACGCACATTCGATCGGGCGGTTCGAGTTTTCCCACCGCCGCTGAATGTCCACTTCCGGCGGGGCTCTTGCGGTCTGCCGCGACCCACTTCAGGTCGGAGCTAATCAAATCAGTCGGGCGGCGGCGGCAAATCGAGTTACAGTTAAAATATTTATATCAGACGATAAAAAATCACCGAATTCCATCGACCGACGACGGCGACCAGCGGCCCGCGAGGCGCTTCAACCAGAAGACAATGCCGACCATTCGGACACAGATGACATAGAAGCAATTTTCATATTGTTGTATCGATTCTATCAATTTAGAATGACAATCGATTATACATTACAGTATAGTTGTCGGTTTTTTTAAGGTACATGAGGAACATCTTCTGATTGTCGCGGCCTGGCAACGCAATACTCTTGATCTCCGTGGCTTTGTAAGTGGTAATATTTGGTATATTTGGACACACGAAGCTCGTTATAATAACCAGATCAGTCTGTGTTTTACTTTATTCTAAAAGCTCATGAGATGTTGATTTACTTTTATTTAAAAAAATAGCTTAGAAAAAGGATAGCCCTTATGAAAAAACCATTCTTACTACTCGACAGTATCGCTATATATAATATAAAGAAATGGCTTTCAAAATCGAATATCGCTTGTAGGTCGCACTCTCCAAACGTATTTCCTACCGAACTTTGCTAACCTCTTCTCTGCCGTGTATAATTTCAATTAAGATGGTTGTTCGCTTTCACCCCCCGGTGAAAAAATGCATTTATCAATTTATATTCACATCTGATTTCTTACCAAAAAGTATTTATTCTAATCCCGGAAGTGAAATTCATATAAAAGTTTCATGCAATTACCATTGATATATAGTATCAATGTACTTTTTTAAATTATTAAATAAATACTTTATTACTTCAGTATTTTTTAAAACATATTACGTAAAATGTTTTAAAATATTTATGGTCTATCATTATTTCATCCATAAAACGACGATAACAAATTTATATATTTTTTCATATTGATTCTTGTTTTTCAAATGTTAAACATTCAGATTGCGAAACAAGCATATTGTAAAGATTAGCGCTATAAGCCTTAAGGATATATATTTTAAAATTATTATATATTTTATTAATGATCATTATACGCTAGTAGATTCATGTATAAAAAGCAATACCTTTATTTTGTATGCACGAAGGGCATATAATCAAAACCCAAATTAACGAAAAAGAAATAGTGCCTACAATCACTAATTTAAATATAAGAAGTGTCCAATATGTCAATGATATATATCAAATAAATAAAATGGTTATTATTTCATACTTTTATTGTTTTTTAATACTAATTGGAGAATTATACATTCGCTTGTTAGCTACCTTTAATTTTATAGCCCTCATATGAGAGATCAAATTAATGTTCACGTTAACTGATCAATTAACTTATATTATCCGCGAGCTCGCAAAAGAGCAGCTACTCGCCCAGAACCTTCAAGGAGATTAAATTAATATTAATCATCTCTCAAAACTATTGGTATAAGTTTTATTGACGATTCTTCATATAATAAAAATAATTAGTAACGATAACAAAGTAAAAGCTAAACTAGAACAAAAAACAAAGCACTGCATGTCATAATGTATCTTTTGACATAATATTTAAAACTCTTGCTGTTTTTTCTTCAAATGATCATTGAATGTATTAAAGAATATTAATCATGATAATATTTATTAATTGAAATTGATTTTTTTTAATACTAAATAATCCCTACCTGAATTATTATTACGGGAAAATCTTTCATAAAGTTATATGCGCTGGATGCAAACGGACAAATACACAACGTGTATTTTTCAAAATATAAACAAAACTATGAGACTTATCATCCACTTATTGTAAAGTGTTGATTTTTCTGAAAAATTTGCATCAAAACTGAAAAAATCTGTAAATGGCACGCCGGGATTTATGAATTGCAGAATCGGGAATTGCGAGGATGCGCGCTTTCATTAGTCAGAACCTGACCTCCGATGTCCGGCTATGGCGCCCCGGGCCTGAATTCGGCTAGACTGATATATTCATGCAGTTATTAAAACCATTACTTGTCTCTAGGTTTATTTCTAAGGAATATTACAAATTAAAACTATATTACAAGTTTTCTGCGACAGTGCAATGAAGCGAGAGCCGGACACGCATCGAGCCGGGCTCCTCGCCCGCCCCGTTCCTTGTTCCTACGGTTTGCAATTTTTTTAAGCGCAGTGCGTTGATTGATTTAGCTTAGATGTTTCAATGGCATAAATATATGTTTTAAAAATCAATTGCACATCCTCGTTAGTTAAATCTCGTACTTCTACCATGGCGTTACATGCGCTCTAATTAGTGGGAGTGTCCGCGCTCGGAAGAGAGAAAGTGGAGTTTTATGAAGATGGAATGACAGTATAGGGTCGAAAGCGGCTAATAACACACATTTCATACTCTGCACTGCAATTCCATTGATGTCTTTATCCGTTCTTGCCTGGTGCGTGCGGGCGGTCCAGTCACGGTCACGTCAAAACACCGGAAGTAAACCTTTTCCCTTCGTTCATTTATCTCCATTTTAAGTCATGTTCATCTCAGACTCAAGACTCAAATTTTTACTATATGTTTTTAAGCAGACGATTCACACGTAATATTGCGAGAATAATCCTTAATTTGTATTTCAGAATACTAACGGTCGCGGGTCCCCGCCCTCGGCCCAGTGTGTTTGTGCCTTAAAACTAAATGAGAATTCAAACACTATTTACATATGTGTAACCGATATTTCCAAGCATGGTGCTTGTTTGACATGTAACACGATTAATCTATTTAGTTTAATATTTAGTTTTTATTTATTTTATTAACCGATTAAATGAAAAATTAAAAGAGGTTTATGTGAACTCTTAGCACCAAATCAGTTTGAAATGATCACGTCTGTAAAACAGGCCGCAATTTCAACAATATATAATTCACAAGAAAAAATAAATCAATTTCATATCAAATCTTTCCTTGCTGTTATAGATTCTGAATTCACGAATTAACTCCCATAACCTGCCAAATCTAAAATTGGAATTTCCATTATAAAACTAAAAAAAATAATATATATATATACTATTTGCTGACAATCTTAATTAAACAGCATCGAAAATAAATCTAAAGCTCTGCTTTAGTTTTTATTATATTCTTAAATATTTAATTGGGACGCCAATTTTTCAAAACAATGTTAATTATAATGTGTTTTTGTAATTCATCACTTTTAACATAATCTGGAACGTGTATATATAGTTAATAATATTAATTGTACATTTATTTTTGTCTTAGCTTTTGATATCTCACAATCTTCTTTTTTTCTATCTTAAAATAATTTATTATGTTTTATATATATATATCGAAGGATGACCAAGGGACATAATAATGAAATCTCCGCTCGTTCCATTTCCTCGCCCGCTCGAATGTGCAAATATAAAGTTAACTGTCAATAATGCTTCTACTTAAGAAATTGGTTGGCAATATCAAACTGAGTTTGACGGGTTGGCGAAACCGGCTACTAATAATATTTAACATGTGGAATTACAAAAGTATTTAATTTGAAATATTAGTATAAATTTTTGCTCGGGTATTGTAAGGCAACATTTCTGTTTCCAATGTACTAATCGCACATCCTCACGATGCAGTACCATAGCAACGTTGGACATCAGACTATTTTACTCATACAACTTTTCTTTATTACAAATGAAACTGTATACAGTAAAACCTCTTAACCTAAGATTGGGAGAGAGAGGGGGGGGGGGGGTGTTCGTTTAAGTCGAAAGTCCGTTATATAAAAATAGGTTTAAAATAAATCAAAAAACTTTTTTTTGAAGATTCACCGCATGTTTTTGGATATAACTAAACCAGATTATTTTTTTGTCCGTTTTGGGGTCCGTTACATCGAGGTTTTGCTGACTTTGAAATTTTAGGATTTAACTTGAACAATTCGTTCAATTTTGAGGGCAAGCAATTGAAAAAAATTTAAAAGGTCCATTGAGTTATCATTCAATTTAAGGCAAAAATAATAGTATTTTTTTGGATGAAATTTACTCCTGAATTACAAAAATGCAATTCGACGTTGTGAAAACCTCATGTTTTGCCGATTGATTGCGCGTCAATGCCTATCCAGTCGATCGAATCCAAAATAAATATATAGAAGTTAATTTGATACTTTTCATTTGCAATATTATAATGTTTTCGCGTTAACGAGACAAGGCTGTTGCAAATCAAATATAATGCGTTTACATTACAAGTAACTTATTATTGGAGTAGATATGTTAAGTTGCATTTATTTAGTATCTCGAAGCGGGTACATTTCTCGCGTAATTAGTCCAAACGCAGTGAAGGCGGAGCGGGAGTCTACTTTCCACGATATAAACATCGCGGCGCGCGCCGGTAGCGCATTTGTACCGCGGGCTCTACGCGAGGCGCACCTGTCCACCTGTCTTCTCGCCCCGCCGACCGCGGCCGCACTGACCCCCGCGAGCCCAGCCCGGCCCAGCCCGGCCCAGCCCAGCCCGGCCCAGCCCAGCCCGCCCCGACCCAGCCCAGCCCAGCCCGGCCCGCCCCAGCCCAGCCCAGCCCAGCCCAGCCCAGCCCAGCCCAGCCCCCCCCCGCCCCGGCCCAGCGCCGAGGACAAGTTTCAAGTTCGCGAGTGGACTTCATCAACAAGTGTTTCTTAATTCTACTTTTTGTGAATTTTTGCAAGAACGAGATTTGGCTGGCCGATTTTTAAAAAATTGAAGGTACGTTACAAAAATGCATACTCAATTGTACGTCAATCGAGTTCACGTTTGTGCGGATCGGTTAATCGACTGCACCGAGCTATTTACTATTCATTTTGAAAGTTTCGCCCTATCTCAGTACACCGACATGCCCGTCCGGTCTCGAGTAAAATATAACGCCGAGACTGAAAATTAAATAAAATGTGATTTTGTGAGAGGATTTCCGTTGGCATGACAAATATACGCTATTCAGGGAAAAAAAGCATTCGAGAGGGTGTTCTTTTTAAAATACTAAATTGGATAAAAAAGCACAAATTCTTTTTAATTTATTTTAACTGGATCGAACGACATTTATTATTCTCATAAACTTTAATTTTCTAAATATATTTTAAATATTAATAAGGAAACGCTGAAATGTGTATTAATGTTCGTTTGAATGATAGTACGTGCGATAAATACCGATTGTAAAAATAAACAAATAAAACGAGCCATCAAATAAATGCAAAGATACGGAAATAATTGGGTGTACTCTCTTTTGAATAAATATATACTATTATATTTAAACAAAGTGTTGGAAGCATTGAGAATTCATAAACTAAAAATTTAATGTAAATAATAAAATGTGATTAATAATTTGCGCGGTTAGTTCTGTTATACGGTAAAATAAATTTTGTGTGAAGATATTTATTGTATTGAAGCAATATTTAAATTTAATGTTACATTGAGTGTATATTTGTACAAAAAACTATGCATGAACATACGAGTGTTAAAATTTAACAGATGTTAGAAATTGTCATATTTAGAGATTATTTTAAATGCGAATATTGAATCAAATTTCACAAATTTTACCTTAATCATAATGGTTCATAAGATATATTCTATATTTTTATGGGCTCAAATTTATTTCACTGGAATTTAATTACAATATATTATACACTTGTACATAACGATTCAAGCTTTTGCTCATTTGTAGAGTCACGTTGAACAAAAATCTAAATCTCTAGGTTTCAAAAGTCACCAGGTGAAGCTTCAAACTCTACAAGTGTTTCAACAAAATTAAGTTTAAAAATTTCTGTGTGAATTATTTTCAATAAAAGAAATTGATTAATAATTTTTTTTCTATATAAAAAAGTGCTTTCATGGGTGCGAAGCCGCATTGATTGATTTAAATTTTGAGTCTTACAAAAAGTGGTTATTTTTGTTTTAAAATCAAGTCACAAGTCACAAGTCAAGTCAATAGAATGCAGGAGAGCTGAGCGGCGACTTAACTTTATTGCTGAGCTTTTATAGTTTTTTTTAGAGAATAAAAATATAATTTTATTGAATTAGTTACTATGAATTTATTAAATCAAAAGAATAATATTGAATAGATTCTGGACAATGTTTTTATCTTCTTGTGTATTTAGTGCGCCATGTTGTGTTAAATCCTCCGAAATATTTTAATTTAAATACTTTCAGTAATAAATCCAATCGTTTATTCACAAATAGACTTGAATTTTTATCTGTGTAATAAGTTAAAATAAACGTTACCAATTAGGTCTAAGACGATTGTGGCTGGTAAATAGTTTGCACACCGTTCCCCTGCTCAAAAATGAGAGTTTAAGCCATTATTTACATGTATGCGACTGATGTATCAATGCTAATTAAATGATAAAAGACTAGCAAACATTCTTGACGACTGTGGACCTCACGGTCGGTAAACAAGTGTGCTAACCACTTTACCAAGAACCGTATCAAATGGAAATAGTTGAGTGCTTTTGAATAACAATTAAAATTATTAGTCCTTAGGAATTTATTTATTTTTTTTATAATTTTTTTTTATTTATGACATAAATATTTAACTCGGTGTATTTTATTTGAAGAAACTATTATATATGAAATACTTTAAAAATATTGCATATATCAAATAAAATACACATAACGAACCATTGAAAATGTCATTATCGTCACGATAACCACTTTGTCGAGGAAAACTTGAAATCGATTGGTTCATTTCAGACAATATTATATAAATTAAACGTCTAGATTCACAGCATTTTTTTTAATGACTACTGTAAAATTAATACAAATAACTAAAATAATCCGTACGGACTGTGCTACACGGCATTTACAAATTCAAATGAGTAAAAACATATTCGTGGTAATTTATTTTGTCGTCAATGCTCGCAAAAGGCGTCGGGGAGGGAAGCGCGTCTGTTCAACCGTACAAATTAGTAATTCAGACGCAAAGGAAACGGATATCGATACACTCCAACTCATGATTCAATAACTAAGTCTTCCGTGGACGATGAGTTATGTTCACGCTGAATGGGAACTCAGGCTATCGTACGCGCTAAAAAAGAGGACCACACCACCAAAATTCATCTGAATATCTCCTATACTAGCAATGAAAAAATCATTTTTGTAATTATTTATTCGTTATTTATTAAACATTTTTTTTTACCCTAGAAGCGAAAATTGTTTTTTTCTCTAGATAAACTATACCTTTAAGAATAGTTTTAGTAAAATAATAATAAAATTATTGCTCTAAAATATTATGAAGACGGATCACAACTTTGATGTTTACAGTGGCGGGCAGATAAAATCCCAGCACGGAGTTTTATTAAATTTTAAATCACGTTAATACTAAAAAAAACGAGAAAAATTTGTGAAATAATCATACGTACATTTTATGAATTAATTTGATATAAAAAATGGGAAAATAGTGCTCAAATATTTTTCGTAAGTAAAGTTATTACTCATTGCTCGAAAAGACTAGTGCTAATGGCGCTTATGGCAGTTTGGCTGTTCACCGTCAGAAGCTCATTTGATATAGCAATGTGTGTACCATTTAGGGTTTTTTTTGTTTAAACTGGCTCATTTATAGATGGCGGTATGGAAATTATTCAGACGAACAGCAAATAAGTTCGAATAATTAGCCATACGATGTTATACATTTTTTTGATACGATCGTGACTTCGCGCCTTTTAAAAAATATGTGTTGTGGATTCATATTTGATTAAAATTAAATTATAAGTATTATATAAAAGCAGACTACATAAACTTGAAACACATAGAATATGGCTTTTGGCATATTTACTGGATGTTTTTAGAAAGTAATCGAATGTTAAAATGTATGGCTTTTTAACATTCTTTAATATGTATTTATTTATATATATATATATATATATATATATATATATATATATATATATTTATATATATATAGCTTTTGAAACATATAGAATATAGGTTTTGGCATATTTACTGGATGTTTTTAGAAAGTTATCGAATGTTAAAATGTATGATTTTTTAACATTCTTTAATATGTATATATTTATGTATATATTCATATATTTTAAAAAAAAACTATATAGTTTACCATTATATTATATTTGACTACCGCGACTTTCTGATTATGGTGGTCTGCTCCTGCGTGTTTCAATCGCCACGACAGCGCTGTTTTTTGAACGTATTTAAATTTTAACAAAACGCGAATTTCAATACCCAATCATCGAAACAAACAATAATTAAAACTACAGGTGAATGTAAGCACAGCGGCTCCGCACGCCACCCCGCGATAATAGTAACTTCTTCTGAACACGAAACGTTACTCGTTTTCTATTCGACTCCAATCGCACGGTTTTCGCTCACTTTTTTCTCGACATTAAGAGCGCTGTTTACAATCAGTTTCCAATCATCAAATTAAACCTAACTAATTTAAGCAATTTTTTGTGGATTCAGCGAGCGTACGTCATGTGCAGACTTACCCAGATTATAGGCGATAATTACATGAAATATTTTATAATCACAATAAAAATAGTAAGCTATTCATATTGAAAATGAAGTTGCAATGAAGTAACTATCATGAGTTTTGAATGATCACAATAAAATAATTTCGAAGCATAGTAAAAATAACTGTAACTGTAGAACTACGGTTGTGATCTTCGGCGTGTCGTCGGCTATGATGGAGTCATCATCCTCGGAGCGGATTCCTCCGAGTCGTGACGCCGCTCGGAACAGTGGCGTACGAGGACATCGCTTGAAAGGACTCGCAGAAAATATACAACCCTCAAAATAATAAACCATACAAATCTCAACATATCGTTTTATTTAAAAATAAATTCAGTGCACAAATAGACTATCGTTAAAAAGAGCTGCGATGTGTTCAATAATTATTGGTGCGTTAGTAATTTAATCTCAAAATCTAAAAGTTTTTCTATGTTTAGTTTTACTTTTATGTATCTAATATTTTAGTGGATTAAATTTATTATAAAAGTTAAATAGATTAGGAATTCATCTTTTGTTAAATATTTAAGTTTTTTTTCTGTAACAGAACTATACTATTAAACACATAAGTTAGTTAGTTAATTATTCACTATGGCGTGGCTTATCCAATAACACTCAAGTTTTATCTTTTGAGATTTATGCTGCAAAAATGTTAAAATGGTGATATTGAGTTGATTTATATTTTTCAATCACAAGAGGGTTGGTCTAATATATCAATTACACAATATATGTCAAAAATATATCTTGAGTTAGTACAGAGGTTTTTTGGGAAGCTTTTTACAATATAATCATTAATGTAAAACTTGATTTCATAAATATCAAATAAAAAATGCAATATTTCAATTCAATAAAATATACGTAAATAATCTAAGTGCAAAGTGAAAGTGTTTGCATAGATTTTCATATCCCTGTACGCTTCTGACCTCAGCGCAAGTAATTTATGTATTCTCTGCAGAGGTTCTATTTCTCAGTTCTCCATTAAATAAATTAAAAGGAAATTTTATTGCTTAATCTTTAACAGCTAAATAATTGACTAAGGCATCGTTGCTAGGCATTGGAAACTGCTCGGGTATTCTGCTTCCTCGAAAATCATTAAATGTTTCATATATATATTTATATAAATAAATAAAATGAGCCTAAAATTCACCGCACGCCATTTACCGGTGCTTTGTACCTGTCACCTGTCTTGTAAGTAATATTTATGAATCACTGCGCCGTGCGGGGTGATGGATGGCTGCGACTCCGCGGGCCTGGGCTCCCCTCCCAGGATGACCTCCGACCTGCCCCGACACCTCTGCCTCTCGAAGAGATGGCCAGTCTTGATTTAGAGGAAGCTGCGCACCTCGAAGGCGCGTGGAAGCTATCTTGAAATATCTCTGCCCTGTGACTTAATGGCTTGCGTCGTTGTTTCCGAGGCCTGCAGTCCCGAACCCGAATCCAAAAAATGAGCATTAAGCGCAACAGTCCATACAATAATGTCTTTTAAGAATTATCAGATCGATGAATATTTATGTGATGATGATGACATAGTTTTCATTTGCAGTTAAAAATAAATAACGGATGCGCTACTCGCAGCTCGCGAGCCTCGGAACTTTTTTAAAAATATTTTTATCTGTTGTAGTTTACCAAATACTTTAACTGTTATGTATTGTATTTAAAAAATGAGTAAGTTTTCTTATTCTTGAATACATTTTTTCAAATTATCTTGTTTTTGTTCAGTATTGTATTTATTATTATAATTTCCATACATTAAGTTTAAATCAACAATGTCATTAATTTTCTGTTCCCTTGCATGCTCTACAAACATCCGGACAATCTTTAACATATTTATATAAGACCTACGATTAAGAAGTTAGGCTATTAAATCATTTAAAGTATTGTTAAAATTTAGTTAAATATGTATGTTTATATTAAAACCAAAAACACTTTCATGAACTTTGAGACGTTTGGGTTAACGTGTTTTTAGATTAAAGTCTGCGTTCTATTATTTAATAAGTAATTAATTTTCTCGTAGCTGATAATTTTTATATTACGGAATAATTATTATGAATCATTTTAAATTACACCGCCATAAGATGCTATAATAATGAGTCTTAGATATATTATTAATATTTTTTGTGGAATATATACGCCATTGGGGCTCGGGCCTACTTCTTATTGTTCACTTTTATATATTCCGCAGCTAATTACATCTCTCACAATTTAATTATAGATTGTTTCCTCTATTTTACCAGTGGCGTGCACTTTATTTATTACAAATGAACGTAAATATCACAGATGATTTAGTTAGTTCAATTTAATTTTAATTCGTAATATTTTCAAACTCGCTCTGGATTTTATACATATTCAAATATAATGTATAAAACATGTTTGATAGTATCGCGAGTATGACGCTGCTTTCCTAACATTATATATGTTAAAGCTTTGAGCAGAAGTCTAAAAAAATATGTAAAAAGATTAAGAAACTGAATAATAGAAATTTTGACAGACTTGTTGGAATTCCATTTTAATATTTTAAATAATAAGTAAAATACTTGAGTGATTTTTCCACATATATATTTTGTACATATATACATTTACCACATATAGACTCTGTTTGATAATGTCAACGTGAAAGGTTGGCGAAACCGGTCACCAATAAAAATCTATATGTGGAAAAATCACTCAAGTATTTTACTTATTATTTAAACTATCAAACTGAATAATAGTTAAATATTCATAAATGTTATCAAAACACAGAGTGAGTTTATGAAATTAAAAACCTATTCAATACGTTCGACAGAAAGTACTTCTTAATGCATGAAAAATGAGTGAGTAACACTCAAACACAGTAAATCTGAGCGATGGGTCTTTACTTGATGGTCAATGAGAATAAAAAACCGCAAAAATGAGGCAAGCAATCAAACAGTTGAAAGCATTCAAATACATACATATCTTCGGGCATCTTTAGTGAGATTTAAAAGAAAACATATACTAAAAAAGTTTTTCACTTTTGGATTTAAGTAAAATTAATATTTTCACAGATATATATTATATTAATTAACCACTTCACTTCACTTCAATCAATTAGCCGGCGATCACCCAGTCCTAGGTTCGAACCTGGGTTTAATAAAAGTTACTAAGTTTTTTTTAATTCTACGAGTATAATACTTTTGTAATAAAAACTATTAACATAAGTTTGGAATTCACCGTCGGGACAGGCCTCTCGATCGAGAGTTCACGCTAATATATTCAAATATGTTTCCAGATTTGTAAAAATGAAAGTTTTATGAAAAAATGCCTTTTGATACTTGCTCTCTGTTATAAAAAAAACCCATAAACTCCAGAGACTTATAAACGGGACACTTTTTCATATGTAAATAAAAGCTTCTTGCTACTTGTTTGTCCGTCTCTTCCCTTGCGGTTTCTTGTTCTTGCAGAGTGTAAAGTTTAAGATTTACCGTTCTCAGATTGTTTAGCATATATATTTCTGACTCATATAGTAGAGATTACAAGAATGGGTGTTTTTGTTGTTAACAAAAATTGACGCAAAACGTAAATATACAATTTTTAATGTACGCTACTGCAATGCACAAAATTCGCTTAAACGAGAGGTCAGGCTGGGAATACGTTATCGTGTCATATATGGTAAATAAGAATAGGCCTTCTATTGGAAAACCGTCAAGGTTTTTTAATGTTCACACGACCTTTGTTAGATAGTGTACAAAGATTTCTTGCGATATCATCTATATGGTGTTCCAGCTTTACGTTTCAACTCACATGATATTATAAAGATCTATATCTAAGGAGTTCTTTTCAATGTTTTGCAGTCATATATATATATATATATATATATATATATATATATATATATATATATATATATATATTTTTGTGTGTGTGCGTGCGAGAGAGACATAGAGAGAGAGAGGGTGTATATATACGCACTGGTTATATGTTACCAACATCTTTCAATGCCATGTAATGGATACTAATTTATTAACATTTTAAATGGTCAATCCTTTTTTTCTCGCAGTGAAAATTGATTAACAGTTTAATTAAAATATATTAACCAGTAATTAAGCCAATGAAATATGGACTTGCCACTAAAGTGTATTCACTTGTTAATTGCGCTGCTTATTCTCATTTGCTGAAAGAGAAACCAGTTGCGATTCTAAGCATAGATCATGCAGCCGACTTGACACTCTCATGTGTGAAGCGGGGAAAGTGACCAACTTTTCTAAAATATTTATTGTTTGCAAATGTTTTCTTTTTAAAGTAATTTTAGTCATCGGCCATTACATTGGTAAATTACATATACATATATATAATCACATATAATTTTTTTTAATGGATCGATTAACCAACGGGACAAGGAGATTAATTTTCGTACCTCTCATAACCAAAACCTTTTCTACTTTTTCTGTTACGTCACGTGTAAACATTTATCATATATTTTTGAAGGTTACAACATTCAGCTTTATATATTGTATAAATTCGTTGCTTTGCAAAATAAATCAAGTCTCTCGGGGATGATTGTATCTAATCAACGACGGGATGCAACGAACCGATTTCGCAACACGTCTCTTTAAGTGCATCTATTGATTTAATCTGATACTCCACGTTATTAATCTGATGCGCATTTATTGGCCGGGCGTCAAGACCGCCATAAAGCGCCGACTGCGGGAGGAGTTGTTGCGCCTAGACAGCCTCCCTTCCCCTCGCCCGTTAACAAGCGTACTTAATCAGACTTCCGACACACTTTATCGCCCAATAAACAATATAGCCGGCGCAGCGACAGAATGCCCGACCCTTAGGCTGCTGCAGAGGAATGATATATATATATATATACACATATATATCATCATGTTTGAATGAAGTTTTACTTTGGAAAATTCAGATTGTTATATCTATTTCCGATGACGATTTAAGCTCAGACGCATTGCTTCTCAGTGCCAGTTGAAAGACGGTGGCACTTTGGCAAAACAGAAACGAATGAATCAGTTTCAGACATTTTAATTTCCCAGCCTTAGTTGAGCGCCATGTAGTTCCTTGCCGCTCCAGTTCCTCGCTGCAGCTGTATTCAAAAACGCCGTCTAGACTGGCGCGGTCGTTAGTATTCACCGCGCTACCTGCTAACCTTCAATGCTATCAATCATCAGTTGAAATATACCTCAAAGTGGGGAAGCCCATTTTTCTATTGTTCAAAAGCAAGTATCCATGACTTTCTGCGAGCTGTATAAACCTTCAGCTTTTCAATAAAGTCCATTGTTCTGTCGTTTTTGTAAGTTTCTACCATATAACAGATATTTTTCGACTTTTACTACGTACTAAAAGAATGTAACTACTGTTTATTATTATAAACAGAAGTGTCAGCTGCCAAAAATGTGCTAGTACCTCGTTAGTACGCGACCGACCTTAACGACGTTATTGGCAGAAAATATAGTCTCATAAATATTGATATAGATCACTGTCAAGATTTATAAAATATTGAGAGTTTCAATAACAAGTATAAAAAGACAAAATAGTTCAGTACTGAGCGATTCTCCTTACGAAGGCTTATTCGATATTTTATTGTCGTCTCAGTCCTTTAGATCTAGTGTTTATATTAAAAGCTTAGTTATTATTAGGCGAATATTCGGCGTACGTGTTTCGCTAATCTCACAGTGCTGTACGCGCCTCGCAACCAGTGATGTCAGTTATGGGCGCTTTCAACATACAAAAGCTTCATAAGACAAACTTTTTAATTTACTATTGAAGTAAATAATTCAAATTTGCTAAAAAAAAAACCACTGGAAGTAGTTTACATGATTATTATATAATTATGAAAAAAAAGGTTATCCTTCATTGCTGTATGCATGGTGTCAACCTTCATAATTTTTAAGTTTTATTACAAAACTGGTCCATTATTGGTATTAATGGGAATTTATTTTCTCATTTATAATGAAATACTATAAAATAAACAAAAAGACATTTGTAGTCATTATTATTAAAAAATAGGCACAGTTAAGCTTGTATTCCATTAGTGTCTACTATTAAGTTAATATTGTAACTTATCGTGGGAATCGTGCCCGTGTTGGTTTTTACTCTCGATAAAAACGAATCTGTAAAGGTCGTGAACCTCGCCGTGTGGTCTCTGCTGAGCATCGGATGCCGCGATAAAAGTAGAAGAGCGCTAACGCCTGTGACGTGCTGCCACGCCGATTTACCCTAACGTGACGTGAAATATTATATAACCTACAAAAACTTTCAAGCGTTACATTTCGCAGCCAACTTTTCGCCTCCCCTCTCTCGAAGTGGCACTCGGGTGTTTTTTGTATTTGTATATGCTATAGTGGATTTTACGCACAGCCTCCCTGGTTTAATGTTCTAGTTTCATTTGCAAATGGCCAAATATATTCAAACAATTCACATTAAGTGTGTTCGTTGGTTCCAGCGCCATATTTAAGGTTGTTATAAGGATTGCGTTTTCGGCTGAACTGCGGCGGTTCTTCTTTGATGTTCCGCCATATAATATATATATAAATATACATACAAACATACAAATATATATATATATATATATACACATGTGCGTTTGTTCAACCTTCCTCTAACTGCACTAATTGAAAAACCACACATGACAGCACAAACTAGTGACGGGCATCGTTGATAATTCGTAATAATTGATTAATTAAAACGAATCGATTAATTAATTGATGGTTACTCTAATTGATTATTAAGGAACGAATAATTGAATAGAAAAATGGCGAAAAACAAGTCACGGACAATCAAATGTTTTATTTGGCGAAATTTCCGAAATCTTCAAATTTGGGACATTGGTTTTTTTAGATTCAAGATTGTATAGTTTTAGATCATAAATAGGCCGTTTTACTTAAACACAGAATAATTTATATAAATAAAAATTTTAATTGAGTCCAGAAAATTTAACACATGATTATAAATCTTTTAGATAAACAAAATGGATTATAAATATTTTGTAAGCTATTGAATGCTTTGTTAACAAATAATTTATTTAATCGGTTTTTTTTTCAGGGTCTCTAAGAAAACGTCCAAGTCATGCGATTAATTGATTAAATTTTGAGTGTCACTCGATTCTGCCCGTCTCTAGCATAAACGCTTCGTTCAAATAACATAGGACTCGGCGTTGTATTAGCTGAAGCAATAATACGGCTCGAGTAAATATCGTACGCTAATGTGTATCATCAGACACAGGCACGGAGTCATTACGCCGCCGTCCACGGCGTGTCATTTGCGCAAAAGTAAACACACGATTTACTAACAACAGATTTTACAAGGCATCTCTCCGGCAGAAATGACATGAGATTAAATCAAATGCCATGTTTTTAATTTTTGTTTAAGTTGAGAAAAAAACTAATGGCGACTGTGCGATGTAATCATTTTTATGTTAAATGTAGTTACTTTTACAAGACGAGTGTGAGACATTTTAACTCAGATAATTCAATCATTAAAAAAAAGAAAAACCAGCATGTACGTAAACGACCAAGAGCAATCTGAGTGGCAGTGTTCAAAGAAATAATAGTGTTTATGAGATGTATCTGTAAACAACAAGCAAATGCTTTCCACTACGTGCCAATTTTAATTTACTTTCTATAACTCAAAAACATTTTATTCTTTAGACCAGTGGGATGGAAGACTCTGCATTTAAGTATCTCAGGTTGTATGTTCCCGTTCTTCAAGCAAAGAATAAAAGAGTCCTTGGCACAAAACGTATTCTAAATGGGTAGGACAGTAACAGTAAGCCTCGACAAGAAAGACTTTTTACAGAAAAGCTTTCTTTATCTTTGACCTTGGAGACAAATGGTATTTTTTTAAAAATCAAAAGAAAAATACTGTTTTTGGATTATTTCTTGTTGTATGACCTCCCCAGTCTTAACCAAACAACATATTATTCTGAACATGCTTGAAACGAGGATATTTTTATATAAATTTATGTGCTTGTGTAAACCGATATAAAGTTGTATATTTTTTAAAAATAAATACAGACAAAAACGTTTGCAAACCAAGAAATATTTATCTAGCTTTGATTACACATTTGCATACAACCGCCACCGTGGCCAAACGGGCACGTCGTCAGGCTACGATAACCTAAGGATGCGGGTTCAAATCTCATCTGCCTAATAATATTTCGAGGATATTCCCAGTTCAAATAATGAAGTATAATGACAAGCTTGATAATGACACGCACCGGTGTTGTGACTATAACGCAAGTTAAAGTCTCGCCCGGCCTAGTTCACGCAGTGTGAGGCCGCCGGCAGTGGAGGCGCTCCATCATTACGAAATTATCCTTCACACCTGAGCCGCTCAGGTGAAGATTGATCGTCTTTAGGGCCCAAACGAAGGGCTTTCGTCACTCCGACCCGCCTGTGATGGATACTTTTAAAATAATTTAAATAACAAATGCATTTCTTATTTTTGGTGTTAACATCCGTATATCAGTGATGATTAGTAAATATTTTTAATAAATTCCTATTTCTTACTTAAACAGGTTTATTGTACATACACTATTTAGGTTATTGATGCACATACGAAACGACGAGAAATAACATCGATTTTTTTCGGTTTGGCATTTTAACTAACCGAAGCCGGGTGCCGTTGTAGGTGAGCAAAATTTTGACCAATGATATACTAGTGCAGAGTAAATGGAGCCGAGAGCTTACAGTCAACTTTTCTTTGTGGGTATAAGAAAGGCCAATGGCAAAATCAGACACTACTCGAAAACATGAAAACTGATTGCGGCTGTACCCGAGATAGCAAGTCTTGTTATTGACATTTCTCGTAGGGTTTTTGATTTGGTGGTAATTTATCATTTTAATATTTTTGGAACTAAAAAATCGTTATTTTTCTCGGTTTCAAGCCCCGAACCCTGTGATCGGCGAGTAAGCGAACAAACCACTCGACCACGAAGCGGTTAATGTACACAAAAGCATCTGTAAACGAAGTTAGTATCACGAGATATAAAATAACACAGCTCTATTGTGTGGTTATTTTACCTGTATTTCCGTAAAAGCCATTATTCTCGACCTTCCTGCTCGTTTTAACATTTCAGCACATCGAATCTACCGAGAACTACTGAAAGATACTTTATCGAAGCGAATTAATCGCCAATAACGCGCAATGCATTTGCAAAAAATACACTGCATTTCCAAAAAACCTTATATTTTTTGTATTTATTATTTTAGAAAGAAAGCAGGCCAATTTAAACCTCGTTTACTTGATAAATAAAATAAATATATAGTGTTAAACATTGTTCAATAGTAACCTGCTATTGAACATTTTTAAATGTATGGACACCCTAATTCTTAAAACACATCCATCGCCTACAACAAAATTCGAGAGCTGCACATTTAAAATATGCTATATTACAAATAATATACTTGTTTGCATCATTACTCCCAAAAACAATACCTTAAAATTTAAATGATTAAAACAAAATACACAAAAAAATACACAAAAAATCAATATTGAATAAAAACATTCACAAAAATAATTCACGCTTGAAAAGTAAGATCCATATATCTAAACTGCATGGGTCTAAATTCGGAATAAATTCATTACTAAACATTTGCTTTTTACAACACACTTTAAAAATTAATAACAATTTTTAATAAATAACAAATTATTTTCTTACATAGTAAAAGTTATTTACTGAAGCATTTTTTTTTTAAATTGTTAAAATTAATTGATATGTGATGATTCTTTTTCGTTAAATGTCTTCATCTTTTTTTTATTTTAAGATAAAATAACTATTATATAATTTTTTTATTCTCAAAACATGGCGAAAATACTTATAGTTTTAAATAACTATTGATTCCCATACGATTTTGATCGCACGATTCGATATATTCTGGTGGTAAATATAAAGTTGTCGGGTGTGTCGTCTCGATTTGGTTTTTGAGTGATCCAACATTTCGGTCTCAGTACTATGGCCATCTCCGAGGAACACACGAACCCAGTATCGGGTGCAAAACACTAGAGCCATAAAACAGCAAAAATTTGTAACATCCGAACCGAATACTTATCTTCAGGTAAATTTCACTTTCGAAGAATTAGCGTCTCGGTGGAGTTGGCTCCGCTGAACCCCCGGCGCCATCTCTGGTCTCTGGTGCCGCTGAGCCTCTGGTCTCTGGTGCCGCAGAGCCTCTGGTCTCTGGTGCCGCAGAGCCTCTGGTCTCTGGTGCCGCTGAGCCTCTGGTCTCTGAGCCCCCGGCGCCAGGCGTGCCCTTGCCTGATTCGGTGTGAAATTTGCCGTGAAATTGTGCTAAGTGGCGAGTGATATCTGGAGCGGCACGAAGAGCCGGCGCCGACCCACCCCGCAGTCGCAGTCGCATGTCGCGGAGCACTCCGTCTCGGCGATGGGTTCTGCCAGCTGTATTAAGATATCACCGCGTGATGTGACCTAAATGCCAATTGCGACAACGCCTACCCGGAGGCGATTACATATGTAACGTCTAAAAAGACTATTAAGCTTTTCGTTTTTTTCATCTCATCGCCATTCTATTCGAATTACTCTACAATAATAACACAAAAGATCTAAATATGTAACCATATCTGAATGTCACAAAATTAATTGTTAAATACATTTGGTTGTCTCTTTATTATTGGGAATATATTTGTTTGTCGAACCATGCGCATGAATTCATTTTGAATAATTATGAAATACATTCCTGTGTCAGCCAGCTTGTGTTGAAAAGGTTTGGGCGTAGAGATGTCCCGCACAAGTCGGCGGTGTGCGCGGTGTTACTCAATGCAATGGTAACGGCTTCGAGACCTGAATTGTCCAAAAACCGCCGATGAAACCACAAAATCATCACGGCGACCGTTTCAGAGCATTGCATTAAATCGAGCGCACTAGCAATTGTACTTGACTTAATAAAATGTACATTATTACCGCGACGTCATGCAATGCTACCGGAAATAACGAATTCTGCATTCCGATGCGATCGTAACATCAAGTAGATTTTTTTTTTTTCATAAAAATTGATGCAAATATTGTTTGCTTCTTGTTTGAGATGTGCTTACGTGAGTTCAACGAGCGGGTAACATCGAAACCCGTAAAATCTTTATGAAAATAAATTGAGCACCCCGTGGCTTGTGATATAGGACGATGACTGGACAGAACGATCTTAACAACCTTGTGGTCCAGTAGCTAGCACGTTAAATGTACAAATTATCTTCACATTAAATAATAAAGAAAACTCTACATGAAAAATACCTCTTTGATTAGTTTATATGGTTTCATTGTATACAATGCCGAGGACTTATTAAATCGAACTGAAGCATGCATCATCTCTCGTCGTCCAGTGCTCGTATAAGTGTTGCGATGTGGACTCGTCGTTTTCAGGTTATCTGAGTATGAATGTTTTGCGCTGGATGAAAAACAATTTGAAAAGACATTTCAATAAAAACACGTCCTCAAAATCATACTATTTTTGTAATCACAAAAGTACAATAGATTTCAATTTAGACAATTGCATTCAAAAGTATTAAAAAAAAATTAGGTTGGGTTAGGTTAAAGTTCGAACGTTTTGGGGTTTTGTTATTATAAATAATCGGTTTTTAAGTATTTTGCCAAGATTTTTTATTTTTTAGAGTAACGTTTCAGATTCGGTACTAGGGCATCTACAAATATTTAGTAGTAATCGTTTTCGTCACCTTTTAAAACTTTTAACTAATCAATTTTTCTTTTGTTTCAGGTATGCATCTTTCTATTACAACCAAAATGTTTAAAGCAGCAATAATTTGAAATTTACGTCCAACTTTAATTTAAGGTAAGATTGTGAGAATTTACTATTAAATATAAAATAAAAACATTAATGACAATTGATAGTATCAATAATAAGAATAAATATGAATATAGGTGTAAATAACAACTGAGATAATCTGCAAGTTTTGGCGGCCGTTTTATAGTAAATATTATGGTCTTAGGTGTTATGCTACGTTTTTATTAATGAAAACTAAATAGTATTCTAATTCAGGCCATCTTTAGGGTAGAACTGCTGAATTATTGAAGATTTACACTACTAAAAAAGTAACAATTACCAATTTAATTAAGAAACAGTTAACTTAATTGAAATATTCGTGAAAATAGAAAAACCCTGAAGTTTAAGGAGTGACCGGCTTTTTGTAAAAGAAATCCTAAATAACCATTACAGCGTATGTCTGATGTTGTTTTATTAAAAAATATATTTGTTATTGCTTTATTAAAAAAGCATATATTTTAAGTATATAAGCAATTTAACCTCAATCGCTTTTTTGTTTTTGTTGAAATATCTGTATAGGAATAGAATAATATTTCTAAGCGTTAACAACAAAGAGCGACACCCACCCACATGCCATATCCCCTGAATGCATGCAACTGCTTGCGCACTTGTCTCTCCCCTGCGCCCTCCTACTATTTCACAGTATTTTGTGTTTCTTTAGTGTTGAGTTGCCTGAAGTTTTCTTCCCTCCGACGTTTCGGTCCCCGTGCTAGAATCACCTTTAGGAATAACAACGTGTGTCAAAACCTACGAACATAACATGCAGAGTACTTTATTCTAGTCTCCTTATTTCGACTATTTGATATAGAATGTCTTCCGCTCACAAAAAATCATTCAAAATAATCGAAAAAAATATTATTTACACCAATAAAGGGTCAAGTATTTGTACCGAATACCAGCTGGCTGTGTCTTGTAAAAGATTTTTCTTTGTTTCGTGTGTGAACGGTTTACCGCAAACCCGGCCGAACTCGACCTCGCCAGACGAATTGGATCAAATTTTGAATTCGAATCGTAGAACGCTGTTCTAGAACGGAATAAAAGAACTTGAATAAAACTCCACTCGACTGAAGAGTTTAATAAATTAAATTAGGCATCGCGAGACTTTGTAAAGGAATCTACATTAAAAAGTGTGCAGTTTTTTCCGGCCGCGTCGTTCACGCTCCGCATTGACACCGCTTTCCTCGACATCAATCATTTCTAAACCGTGCCAATCAACCAAGGAATCCGCTCCTCGGCAGTGAAAGTCTGCACGGTTGCATTTGTATTACTCCACGGCGGTGATAGTCAATAGAGTCAATTTGAATATCCACTTAATCCGAAGAAGTCATTAAAATTAACTAATGATCTTTGATCATCGAAATACTTGAATATACGATAGTAACTAATGGATTGACGACCTAATGTCGGAAGCGACCATCTGCACGAGAGCACTCCGCCGTGGCGCCTGGTGGAATCGAATCATCGCGATCACTGACTTTGTTCTAGTATGGCAAAACAATAATCAATGCAATAATTCAGTAAAAAGAATAGTTTTTTTATTTAATATTTTTTTAAGCAATCAATTGACAGGGTGCATTTGGTGGAACTCAATTTTGATAATGCCAACGTAAAAGGTTGGCGAAACCGGAAAATTCACTCAAGTATTTTATTAAAAATATAAATATTTTTTTAACAGATGTCACATCCAATTTTTCACGAAATTCGCTAAAAGTAATCACCCTCTCAGCGGCGAACGTCTGCTTCATTTTTATGTATTTCAAAACAATCGTCTTAGTTCTAATAAGCGATGAAAACCATAAAAGTGAAGAAGTTTCTCCAGTACATCGACTGTGATATTTCAAAAGGAGTTTGCGATTCAATCCGTCTGGTGAAACTGAATAAAGACATTAAATTAGTAAACGCGTAACACATAAAATAACTCGTATCTTGTTTTCGCATCTTGCGTACCGCGCATCGAGGAGATTCTCCGTCGTATATTTTGCATACATATTTCTATTTTAGCATCTGATAAAAGCGCGGATCTCGCAATGGGCGCAAGAATACTTTACAATTTATGAAAAGACTGTACTTCCCGGCTAGTGTTTCAGAAATGTTTATTTATTTTCAATCACCCAACTTAATCAACCTCATCATGGTTAATCGGTTAGCACACCATCTTACTGATCTTAAAATCTTTCTTGCGCATTTTATTATCAATAGATTTATATCAAAAAGGCAAATACGGGAGACGTAGCATGCTGGACACAACCGCGGGCCGAAAACATATAAATTAAAAAAGCAAAAATTATTTAAAAATGCCACATACAAATGAATTTATGCTCTAAAAAGCCAATAAAATCTTTAAAATGTATCAAAGTTTGTAATACTGTCTTTCTTGCACGTCGAAGTTTATAATTGTAGGCGTATTATTTTTGATTCACTTGAATTTACATTGTTATAACAAAATATGATGTATGAGTATGATGAGTATAATGTTATAAGAGTATAGAACTAACAAAAAATACTACACAGAAGATAAAATCTTCGACTTATTGAAATCTATTTCATTAATCTTAATTATGCACTGAACCTTTTTTGCCATAAATTGAGCGATACACAATTATTTTTATCTTTTTTGAAACAATAAATCCTTATATAGTTATTTAAAAAAAGTTTGTGTCATATGAACGAGACAACTTATTCATAACAGAATAATTAATAGAAGTATTACAAATATATATTGTTTTACAATTTGATCGCTGCAGTCCAGGCGTCCCTGAAGACGAGCAAAGTATGCAGTTCACGATAGAAAAGACTTCTGCTTGCTTTCAAATATGTCTAAAATTAAAAATGTCTCGAATCATCGATTAAATAAAATTTATAACTTGACATTTCACTATAAAAAGTAGTTATAGGCGATTTGCCTAAAGAAGATAAATTGTAAACAGTAAATTGAAATATATATAAATCCCCGGCCGGTGATGAAGTCACCTTCCAACTCCGACTATGTCACCCTGAAATAAGCAATGTGTAGTTCAAGGGGAACAATGATTTTTATGATTCCACAAATAAATAAAAATAAACCGGAAATGCATGGCTCTTAAGTGCAGTTGCCGCCTGTTGGTGCACACTTGTATATTATGACGGCGTTTTGGATTCAAACTCCGGTGAAATAATATGTATTTCAAAAGCGGAATAAAATCTCCAACTAGTTCGTAAAGTTTAACAAATATTTTCTTTTACTCTCGAAGAGTAGTGTGGCTTGTTGACATCTTGTTCTTATAAAGTTTGAAAAAGTATCGATCGGGGACTAAAAACTACAAAAAAAACATTCATACGTTTTTTTGTAGTTAAAATGTCTTAGTATTTTTTTAAAAATTTAAATGAAGATTCAGTTGATACATCCTCCGTATTGCTTCTATCTCATGTTTTAAAGCCTAGAATTAAAGGTATTTTTAAAGACCTTTTAATCGCCAGATCGTGGCTCGGTCATGTTGAGTATTTTTTTCTAATCATTTAAAGCTTTGGTATTAATTTGAATTTTTCGTAAATCTATCAGATTAATTATCAGTACGCTCGACGCTCCTTAAACATTAAATAATTTGGTTACCCAGTCGTATTAGTTTTAGAAAAATTGTTTTACCCGTGACTATTTGTTTTGATTTATTTAAAATTTATAATATAAATTAATTATCAATAATTATTTTTAAGGTTGGGTTTTTAGTTACGGGAAGATTTTGAACATATTTCTTACTATTTTGTGTATCTAGTCAGTCTTTTCAGTATTTCAATATTTTCTGTGTCAGCACAATAAGCCTGTGTGGGTATTTAATGAGAGTCAATTAATTTAATGATTGACAAAAAAGATTTGCTCTATTAACAGGCTTTCGAGCGCCGCAAAGAACTTTTTATATAAAAACAAGTGCGATAGTCACCGCACTCACTAAAGCGAGACAATTCATAAATAAACAGCTTCTTCTCTGACCACACTAGCTTGCTTTTTCGTACAAAGATCTTAATTTAGTTGAAAAAAGGTAACTTAAATAATTTTACAATTAAATAAAATTGTCCCGTTTACCACAAGACGAAACATTATAATTGATTACATAGCCTAATAAATGGATAGCACTTAAATTATCTGGAAAGTAAGACATCTTAAAGATCGCGAAGAGCGACGCTCTCGTCAGATAAAAGGTATTTGTTTGTTCAAGCGTTTATTGTGACTATATAAATGCCTCGTATATTTATTAATCATTTCAATATTTATTTATCGATTGGTTTTTATTTGTGTATATATTGTTATAATTTTAAATTTAATAGTTCCTTTTTAATATCCCCAATTACGATACAAGTTTAATTTAAGGATGATTAAGGTCATTGCTTATAAATTGCTCAATATAATCACTGCTTGAAAATAAATTGTTTCAGTGCGGTTAAAATGTCAACGCTATGGACGAATAATAACTACGAAGCTACCTATTTTTTAATTATTTTACGATTCGTGATACGATCGATCATTCGAAGAACTAAAAATCGACAATTTCATAAACTTCGAGTACGAATTTGAAGCTTCCATGAACCAACTAATTCGATTATGGGCCTCATTAAAGGTTAATATGCCAAACTAGCGAATGTATAAATCTTTTATTTTATTGCCTTGAATTTACAACCTTGCATTATAATTTTTTTTTTTTTGTTAAATATCTTCATATTAATTTTCATGAACTTAACACTATCCGCGTTTTTAAAACTAAACACAACATATCTTAACTAAACAATACACAAGTAAAAAGACAGGAAATAAACTACAACAGTCACACTTATGGTCGAAAATGTTTTAAAACTGTCAAATAAATAAATGGTTAAATTTTTAGCTTACTTACAAGGTCACAGACCGTATTTTGGCAAACGTGGCATCAATTGAAATATAAGCTCTGAAAACAATAACAATGTATGTAACATTGTCAAATCAAATAAATGCATATATTTAATGAAAACTGTTATCGATTGATATTGCAAAGGCAGTGTGACTGGATGAAAATTTCAATCATTGTATGCAGCGCAGAATCAACGTGCCTAGTCTTTTGCCGATAAAAAATGTGAAAATCAAATATTTAAAAACGTATTATACGCAATTATTCGGCACAAAATGATGGAATATTAATTTAGTAACCACTCTCGTATTCAATGCCAAAATATCCAAGTTATCGTAGCTTTCAGGAAGACAGATAAGTATCCATCATCTTCTTAAGCGACCATGTGTAACACGGAAATAACAACTTCTAGAATGGACAATACACGTATAGGCCATTTTTTACATAAAAAGTTAATATTTATGTAATTATCGATAAATTAATACATAAAAAGGATTCTTGGATAACAAATAAAATCTCTGACTTAATTTCGCATATTTGAAGACTATTTCGGTCTTCATGGAGCAATAGTAAAGCTGGTCTTCGCTGAGTGTAAAGTTTGTTTGTTTTTTATTTCCTCTAATAACAAAGTTACATTTATGTCTGTGGCACGAAGCTATTTCTTTGATTGAAAAAGTGCATCTATAATTATATTTGGTCCAACGACGAGAAAGGCAGCAGGGCGACCTCTGGCTGCGGAGTGTTTGTTTTTACGATGGCATCAGAGCACTCTTTGAAATAGAAATCGGGGATTTATTATTTCGTTGATATTTTGTATGAATATGCTGGTATTAATTATGTTAAAAAAAAAACGTCAATTAAATTAAGTTCTTTTGGCACTCAAAATCCTTAATGCGAGAATATGAATTATTGCATCCATGCAACTAAAAATATAGGTATTGGGTGAAATTTCTATATTTATCATAGCATGAAGGTAACTGTCGGGATATTTCTCTTCGTTTCATAAAAGTACCGTTTTTTTGAGATACTACGTACGAGTGGTAAACGCAAATCAATTGTGTATTCAGTCATCGCCAGCCCAATAAACTGTGTTCATTGTATCTGAAAATACAATGCCGGGTATTTGCAGGGTTGAATTTAAAAAACGGTTAAAAATGTACGTTTATTTAAATGGAATTGTTGCCGGCACAATTACGTGCTTGATGCGTCTACAGGATACGAGAGTAGTGATGTACACAATCGACTACAACTGAAATTCAAATACAAGAAACACAAACAATCGGTTGACTGTGAATTGGTTTATTTTTAATATCGATTATTATTTATTGCATGACATTAGTAAGAACAATATTCAACCATTGAAACTCTTCGATAGATGACTTCGCAAAAGTCTCTCAGCGCGGATACAATATCTGGACATGCAAACACTCGGAATGTTTGCCAACAGTTGGTTGCGGCCAGGAAGAACTCTTCCATGTGATACAATCGTGAGATTTTGAAGAATACAAACTTTCCAGGAATTTTTTACAGAAGTTTTCTTAGCTCATTCTGACCGTTAATGAAAGTTTATATATAAATTTGTTTAATAGAAAAGACTCAATTCTTTTTATATATTAATCATTTTTGGCAAAGATTACTTAGTGGAATTAAATAAAATACTTTTGTAATGTTTTTCATTCTTAATTTTATTATTTTATTAGTGATCAGTTTCGCCAACTTTTGCCGTTGGTATTATCAAACGAAATCGTCTGAGTGAATGGTCGATTAAACCGATCACCGATAAAATTAAACACGCGGAAAACCACAAAACTATATATTTTTTAAATATTGATTATTTTCACATAAGATTCAAAGCTACATTAAACACTCATATATCTAATTATACTCCTTATAAACTTATATATATCCAAAACACTCATCAATTTTTTTTTTCACATTAAAATAATTTACAGCTCGAAAGCGTATTTTTTGAGCCCATCACTAGCCGCAAGAGCTGACTCGGGTCAATAGTCGATTTACCGGCGCAGGTACGGGGAGGCCAGGACGAATCGATCGAATCGGTGGTGCTCTCCTCTCTGGCACATATTCAATTACCCTGTCAGTAATACGAATCCACCGTCAATTGTATATACACTTATATAGACTTATATATATATATATATATATATATATATATATATATATATATATATATATATATATATATCTCTTTTTAGATACAAAAAGTATTGTTTTGAATAAATTATTAAAATCTAGGAGAGTACAAAATATTTTATTTTAGATATTACCATATGATAGAGTGGAACCTCAATGTTTGTATTATTTTTCACCGTAAAATTCAGTGACCAGTGCAGAGACAAAATTAGTCCATACATGCAACTTAATACATATATATATATATATATATATATATATATATATATATATATATATGTGTGTGTGTGTGTATTTGTCAAGAACCGTTGAAAAATATCAATATCTCCTAATGTTTAAGAGAGCTCTCTCCATAATCCATGTTTTTAAAAAATAATTTTTATAAACAGGCAATTTTATAACAGAGAAAATCAATCGAACACCTTCCGGGTTTGATAAGAAGCGACCATGCACTGCACCGAGGATTCCTGTTGCGTCTTTACTGGTTGCAGTGGAATAAGTCGCGGCCAGCGACGCGCGCCCGGCGGGATAATTCAGATACGTGATATTCCGGAATGTGCCATTTAATACAGCTGTATTAATCTTCTTGCACCTTTGTGCTCGAGTAGATCCCGGTTGCGTGCGGTCCACTAGACGAGGTGACCCCTGGACCGCTGCCTCGTGATCCGAGCCGTGCCTGGCGCGATTGTTTGCCGACCACGAGGTCTCTGCTTTTATTCAGGATTGGGGAAAGTTTTCCAGATTTTGGATTCCGTCAAAGTTATAAATTATCTCTGGATACAAGAGAAAATAAAATTCCTCTCATCAGATACAGCCACTACTGCCTTCAATAGTTTTCTCGTCTCTTCGCTCTCAGGTTAACGCGGCTCGGATGTCTCTCACTCGCGGAATATATATTTTATATATATTACAACAAATCATATCACAAATTCTCAAATATATTGTATTCGATGACCAAAGTGTCAATGTTGTCAATATAATCAATTTATATTGAGCAAACCAAATATCCGTACTTTTTTAATTATTAGTACATCGCCTCTTACACCAGAAAAAATATTTCTCGTGGTGATATTTCACATTATAGTGATTTATAAAATGTTTATATATATATATATATAAAACTAATTACTTAAATTTTAGACTCACTGCCCGCCACTGGTGTCATACCGCCGCATGCACAGTCGTTTACTAGTGCAAACATACTCGCAAGCAATGCGGGGCTTATTCCAGTGTTGCCATGTCACGGCTTGCTTTTATTTTCAAAAATAGATCCTACAATTGTCGAGTTCAACTTTTTGATCCTGAAAGACAATTTCAAACTGAGTCTGAATTCAGGGGTTTTTTGCTTTGATTCAAACTGCAGTGTTTTCGAGTCTGGATATAGGGAATATTGTAATTTCCCGACTCGACCTAGCCGGGGTGGCGCGGGGCGGCTGACCTCGGGGCGGGGCGGGGCGGGGCGGGGCGGGGCGAGGCGGGGCGAGGCGGGGCGGGGCGGGGCGTCGACCTCGGCGCGGGGTTGATGGCCTTGAACTACAAAGCCCCGCGCCGCTTGATTTACTGCTCCGGAGCAGCGCGCCGTGCGTTATCTACTTCAAATAGTATTCCTAACAAATGAAACATTTCAATTGTTTCACAATAAAACTCGACAAAATTAAATTCATCCAAGTCATTTCTGGGTGAATAACTCGTTTTGCTGTTACAGATGGTGTCAGTGTTCCCTAGTGCCGAACAATCGATTAGTCCCAATAAGTTGAGATATAATTTAATTTTAAATTCATAACAATAATACGCTATTTTTTATTTTGTTTCACGTGGCAGGTGTGGGCACAGATAAGCATAAAACCCAGCGTATTTATTTTAAGAGTCTTTATAATCTTGGGTGTTGTATCGTACAGATTTTGAGAATTCCATCGTTTCGGTTTACAAACTGGGAGCGGTTTATGGATTTGGTCGAGTGTGGGGGAGCATTTTTTAAAACATATCGTTAAGGAAGTCTAAATTTTCATGTAGAATATTTTAAAATATCGCTTGTAATTTTGACATGAAAATATCGACATTCAACAGTCACGTCGGTTGCATCGAGCCTACATTCTCATGGCACCCCTCCCCCGCCAAGGCCGCGGCAGCTGCGGGGGGGCGGGGCGCGGGGGCGGGGCTCAAGGTCAGCGCTCAAGGTCAGCGCGCCGGCGCAGGGACCCTGCAGGGTCGTCGCTCCACTGGCGCCCGCTGCCAGGGCTGCCCGTCATCAGACTGATCTTCGATATTTATACACACACACATATATATGTGTATTATATATATTTTCATAAAAATATACGTATATTTCTATATATATTATAAGTTTTATTGGTTGGGACGTTCCAAGCAAGAAACCTATAATTCAATTTAAGTGTTGTCAAATTTATTCGTATTCATTTGTTTATATTGCTTATTTCTAATATTCAGCTATCGGTAATTTATAATTTGCCCTCTTAAGTTAAGAAGCCTCTTAAGCTGATGAAGCTGCGGCGACATTCACTGTCGGTTAAAAAGGGTGCTATCAGATTTTATATATATATATATATATATATATATATATATATATATATATATATATATATATATATATATATATATATATATATATATATACAATAATACACTGCGCGGCGCCATTTCGGTCCACAAGGCCCCGCGCGTCTGCATCTGGCAAGCTCTTAGATTACTACGTTATAAGCTACATATTAGACCGGCGTAAATCTCGTCATTAGTAAGATTGCAGCTGGGACATGTCACGCCCTGGACAGGGTCTAGTTGTACAATAACTGCTTGAAAGAGATAAAAAATATATTTGTAAGACTGAGAATTATCATTATATGCCTTGTACTTTATTTCACAACTCCTTAGTTAATGAATATGGTAGAAGCGCTGACTTCACTTTTTTTTTTTTTTTTTTTTCTTGTTTTATAAACATGTTTTTCCAGTCAATATGATTTATCATTCTTATAAATGGAGTTCATGATATTTTTTAACGTTTAGTTCAAAATAGTTTTAAAATGCTCAATTTCAATGTGTAAAACACTTGCAGAGAAGTGTGTTTCATCTTCCTCGTTCTCGGGCTGTCATAGCTTGGGTGTTGTTCGTTCGAGGAATCGATTAAAAAAACTCACCAAGTTTTTATCTAACTCCTCAGTGGTCGTAATTGACAAGACTTAGTTATTTGTCGATTAAGGTGACGAACGCTGCTAATATGGCACCGCCAGCATTGAGTGATTTTCTAGACTACCTCCGCCGACATACCTGGTTTGCCGGCTGCATTTCTAATGAGTCATCGTCATCGGCAAATGTCACTGCAGCGTGTTCACAGGAATCGCCACATCTCCAAAACACTCATCATGAATTTCGCTCATCTTCTCGCCGTAAAAATCACACGAGACCAACAATTAATTCAAATACACCTTTATCCACGATCCGAAACATCTGGGCATTGATGACTATGGCACACAAAACACATAGCTTTTCACTTGAAGACCATCTTTAATTTAGATAAGACTATCAACGATCTCAAATTTATAATACCTAAATTACATTTCGACAGCCATAGTCTTATCAAAAAACATATTAATTAATCCTTTAAAACCCGGTCACTTTGTATAATAAATAATTTATGAGTCTCGCCACAATTTTTTTTGTATTATATAATCTAACAGAACGATAGAACTTTCCGTCGGAGATAATTATATGAAAAAGAGCTACTTATTTATTATTGTTATAAATAATGAGAGAAATAACCTGCTGTGGTGCAGAGAAAAATGCGCAAGTCATTTATTTATTTATGGTCGCGAGTAATTAAAAGTTTTCCCTGCGCTCGCGGATTGCAGCCGGGCTTCTGTTTCAGTGTTTTACCACGTATGGCTGAAAAACGGCAGAAAAGCAGCTTTCACACTTCCTGAAAACTCTTAATCTGCTTTGTAGAGTTAAGTTATCGTGAAAAGATAAACTCATCAACAACATGCATTAAGGTGATCAACGCTCTAGTAAAATCTTCTTCAAAAGAGTGCCGAGATAGTCCAAATTTCACCTTTATCAATAAAAATGTTTTACAGTATTTTCCTCGACATTTCATGTTTAAATTAACAACTTAAAATAAAATTGCAAATATAGGTGTATATATATAAAAAAACATGTATAAACATAAAAAGCAAATTTATGTCTTATATTTTAAAAATCTCTGGAGAAATAAATTCATAACGTTGAATTATTATAAAATGTCCGATAAAAGATGAAAAATTTAAAATAGTTTGCTTTTATAGAACAAACTATTTAAAATAACATTAAGATATTGTGCGTTTTGAAAATAATCGGCTTCATTTTACCCTAATTTAAAAATATTTATTGATGTTTGTCATAAATATAATATTTGATAAAGTCGATTTGTAAGTTATACCAAAATAGGTGTATTGTGTTTAAAGTGTATTTTTGGCCTGGAAATTTTTATGAATATTGCAGGTTAGAATTTTTCCTACATCCCAAAACAATATATTTTCCATTAAAATAAGTATATATTTTTTAAATTATTTTAATTAATCTTTAATTAATATTAATTATTTTAATAACCGCTGAGAAATTAACAAAATACAAACACAAATACATGTTTATAAACTAGATTTATAACCTCCTAATCCCAATTTATCGAAATATCAGCTGCGTTTATTTATTTCATGACCACAATTCTCACCGCGAGTGTGCGCAACGTTTCAATTCCATGCCCCTAATGACGCCATAACTCACGTCTGCAGCGTAACCCTCATCCAGCGTAACCCTCGTCCAGCGTAACCCTCGTCCAGCGCAACCCCGCCTCGCCCTGGTCCCACGTCGTTCTATTAGTAAAGGGAATCCCCATTTCAATCGATTATCCACGTCTCTAGTGATCCTTCCCATCTAATTACGACTCTCAAACGTAAACGTACAGACCTGCAGCCACTCTCTTCTCCCTTGAGCGCCCATGCGAATCACCATATTTATTGATGTCCTCAACTTATTGAGGACATCAATAAATATAGAGCACAAGGAGAGGAGATAGGTTTTCAATCCTATTCACATAATTATTATTTCATATAAGATTGTATATTTCTCAATAAGTCATTCAGAGTTGGCACCAGAACAATGAGTGTAAAGAAGTCACGTCGTGTCAATTTTTTGCTTAACGGGTAGTACCGACTGATCTACAATAAAAATAAAATAAATGATATAAAGAAATCGTAAATCAATAATTTATACAAAAATCTAATGACACGTAGCTTTTTGCAAATCTGTTTACCTTCTAGTTACTTTGGTGATGGTCACTTAGTTTTGTGGGGGGTCATTATAATTACGGCTTGGCATGAGTAGCTCGTCATGAAGTGAATCTAATCATAGACGGGCTTACAAAACGGTTACACCGCCTCGGATCGTCCTTGAGGAACAAATGTAAAAAAATGAGTCTAATCTAACGTCTTAAGTTTAATTCAAAATATATGAATTTTAATGATTACTTCTTATCAGAAGCACCGACCGTGACTCTTGATATTTTGTTTTTGATATATCTAAGATGACTCTTCACTACCATGATCAAAAATCTTCAATAATACTTTTTATATTATCGATTTCAAATAATCTAATATAATTTTAAAATAAAAAACATAGCTTTTAAGCATTTAAAGGAACAATGTTAAAAAATATTGAAGAGTCTAACACGCAATTTTTGATAAATGCTTAATATCTTTGATTTATTTCGAATGTGTCGATTGGTCGAATATCGACTGCCGTCCCATCACTATTTAAGATGAATATATTATCAAGAACACGGAATAAATAATTACTAATTGCTGTATCCGATTACTTATTACGCAGTAGTTCGATGCGAGCGGCTATTCCCCATTATTCTTCGTCAGAATTTAATGGCTTATCGCAAAACATGCAGGGCTGCCAACAAACCTTTTAATATATCATTATTAAATTAAATTAAAAAATATGATTCATCGCTTTTCAACCGCGGATTCGAATACAAGAATAAATTGTCCATTTGTTAAAATTAAAAAAAAAACCTTCGAATAAAAACCGAATGCAAGTTGTCTGTAATTTCTATACTTACTACTGCAAATATCGAGGACGTCTGCGAGCTTTCTGCTGGATCGCCCGCTTCTTCACTTGCGGCCCCCTGTATGAAATAACTAAGTATTGTTTTAGTCTTTTTACGAATCAGGAACCTTTTTTCATGCTATTTATTTATGATTTAACGACATAAAAATTCCTGATACAGTTCGATTTATATATTTTGTAATATGCATTTGTTTAAAATAAGCAGATTTTTGGTCACTTTAAGCGCGGTGTCAGCTGGAGCGCCCGAACCGGCCACCGAGCCAACCACCTGGCCAACCACCTGGCCAACCACCTGGAAACCTTTATTTATGGGGACGCGTGCATACTTCATTTAAGGGTTCACGTCAGAGCTTTGGATCGCGCAGACCCGGGAACTTCAACCTGGCATGGCCCTTACACGCCCAATCAACAACTTTTATGATTAATTAATACTTATTCTATCTAACAAAACGAGATAATTTACTTTATATATATATATATATATATATATATATATATATATATATATATACGCACCATAAAATAATATATTTGATTTAAATTCCGTGGAGCTGCGACGGCCGAACTCTCGCACTCGGCGCGTGTGGGTGCTCATTTCCCCATTGTGCGCGGGACAATGGCAAGGTTCTTGAATGGCGACGGCCTTGCGGAGGACCTGCTCCAGGAATTTCCGGAATGCGAGATTATTTCCGCTCTTCTAATGGTCGATGTATTCATTTCGAACCTGTTTACTTCAATAGACTCGAGCCATTTATAGTACATATTTCGTTTCTGATTTATTATAATTTTGTTTCTTATAGTATTACAATGCCTGTAACGCTCATTTTTTGATTTTGAGAAATCATGATAAATATCAAACCGCCTACTTTATTTTTTACATATAAATTAAAACCAAATGATTGAATGATATTAGTTATAAATTAAATTGTATTGTATCTGTGAGCATATTATAGTAAGGATACATATTTTATATGTAAAAAAAAAACTCAGTGATGATATTATTAAAAAAATATATATATTCTTTCAAATTTACATGTCATGTAAATGATTTAAGAAAAATGTAATAATTTTTCGTGAAAACCACGACGTTCCCAAGGAAATCAAATCAAATTAGCGTTTTTTTCCGTGCTTTGTTGTTAATTTTGATAATATATAAAATAATACACTATTTGTGAAACTATCAATCGGAGAGCTGCATAAGAGTCGGCGCGGCAGGTCATCCGTCACGGGCCGAGTCTTCCTGCTAAATGATGGAGACACCAGCCACCAGCTCGCTCGGCACCGGCTGTGCGCGGCGCGGCACGCAGTACTATAAATAACGTTGCATGATAATTAAGATATTAAAATGAGCAATTATGATCTTCTTGCACCATGCTTCTATGCTCCTGTTACAATTAAAATATGCAATAAACAATGAATTGTATTTTGTTTTTTTTAAAGCTAGGTTATGGTACCCAGTGGGTTTTATATTTAACCGTTCGTTGAAATATTATTTTAGCGAAAAAGACTTTTTATTTAAAAATATTACTTTTTGGTATATCAGTTTTGATATGAATTTATTTTAACCATTTTTTCGTATAAAAAAATCGATATTTTTTTCTAACCAAGCATGTTGGTAAGAACGGTTTGGCTTCTCGACATTGATAAATCGATAATTAATACTAATTAAACTACATATTAACGGTTTAAAGCCAATCAAAATTTACTTCTGTTTTTAGTTGAATTGTTGTTTGTTGAATTGAATAGTTGTTCGAAACACAACTAAGATTCTAACCTGCACTTCCTAGATATTGTGGTATAATTCCGTTATCCTTTTGACTACTGTCACTTAGCGAGAATTTGAATCGTTATATGCAAGTATGTTATCGTTGTACTTATCTTAGATTGATATTTGATGACTTGCAAGGATTCTAGATGGTTTTATGGTATGGACATATTTATCCTATATTTATACAACCAGATAAGATATATAGTTTTTTTTTCTTTTTATTCACCTGCTAAATATTAATGTGCAATTTAACAAGATGAATAATAACATTTTATTAATAGAAATGTTTACATATTTATTTGTTTGTTGCTTCTGAGCTTTTTATAAATTGAAAATTATATAAAATAATAAATATTTATAAAAATTCATAACTCATAATTCATAACAAAAAAAAAAAATAGCAAACTCAATTCTATACACCAAACTCAACACTTAGTCAACGGGTTGAATGAGCTTTCTGCCTTGGATAAAAATCTTAATTGTCTTCAAACCGATTGTTTTTATTTATATTTATAAACAATAGTACTAAATAAATATATTTAAAATTAAGATGTTTTTTTATGGGTATTTTATTCTTATTTATATAAATAGATTGTAAAATTATAAATTAGAATATATTTGTGAGACATCACAATGGATCACTAAAACTTTGAGAATTCTCTCACCATTTAAAGGTTGAGGCAAACTTATTCGTATATAAATACCCTTTTTCATAATTTGTAGTAAGGAAAAATACATATATTTATTAAGTTTGGGTAAATTATTTGGTTTTGTTTTGCTGTAGTTAAGTGTAGTTTCATAACATTTAACTTATACAAAACTAAATACAACTACAAATAATTAAACTTACAACTTTTCACTATCAATTAAATTAAGATAAATTTATCAATTTACTGAAACTATTGAGGGTGTTTAATAAAATTGCAATATGCCGACTGAAGAAATCTTTTAATTGTTAGTGGGGATTGCAAAAGTGCTGATGAGTATCTCCGGTATCCAAAAACAATCAAACAGAACGTAAAAATTTATGATTAAAAAAATAATAATGGTGCATTGCAGTTGTTTTGGTTTTATAAATAATTATGTTAACGATTAAATGGAAGATTTTTCTTTCATTTCAATCGTGAATAAAAGAACATAATCTGTATTCGTTTATTTTTATCAAGAAGACTTAAAGGAGTTATAGAAAAAAGCAGCATAAGAGAAAATGTTAAAGAAATTATTAAATAAATAATATGCAGTGTTGCGAGTTGGAGACATCGGCTTATTCTACGCCATTAATCAGAGTCTAGAAACTTTCTTGTGTGCACATTCCAATTTTACTCATACAAAATATTTCAAAATGAATGGCTTAATAATTTGTGGAATTTCATGCGGCAACACGGTGCATTTATACACTACTAAGGCAACGATAATATACGGTTATGTCCTCGCCATGAATATAAATTAATATTAAATATGAATTCCAAAATTGTTATCCTACGCCGTGTTTCTATTGCTATTTTCGTAAAAGTTTAACATTTCGTTTTTCTCGTTTTAAAGTAAATAGAACAAAAAAGAAACAACTTATAAATTATATCAAATTATGGAGCGACATGACAACCTGACTGGTGAAATTTTGGAATATTGGTTTCTAATTCTTATTCTCACTTAACATGTGGAGGTGCGATTCAATGTTTGCACATTTGTTTGCGTTTTATAGATATTGGATATCTTCTGTTAAACATAGATAATACCTTATTCATGAGATTGCCGACATTTTAAACTAAACACTGAGAGGGTTTTCGCATTGAGAGGCACTATCGAACTGATTTATGAGACAGATGACTGTTACGTGCGTCACAAATCAGAATTTACAGTCTCAGGTTCAAACTCGGATCAATAAATATTTTTTATTACTTTTGAATTTGTCAAAATATTCATTATTTTTCAATTTCATGGGGAAAAATTACTTAACTGTAGATTTTTCCCTGCATAAAACCTTTTGCTAAAGACGCACCACGCCGGGGACGGGCGTTGCTGTTATTCTCTCATAGAATAGTGAGGTTTTTGACTCTTTGATTGAGCAAGTCTATTGTTTGCAATGTAAACATACACAGACACGACATACTTTGTCAAGAAAAAATATAAAATGATGAATAAAAATATAATTCATACATTTGACGAATTCAATTAATTTCTTACTAACGAATTACATCAATCCACACATGGCTATTAAAAAAAATGAGCCTTGCTTACAATTAATATGTCAGGTTTTGAATAAACATCAATATTTTATTCGGGTTTGAATCATTCGACCAATAAATTTATAATTGAATAAATAGCGTGTATTATAATTTCATTGAGTACTTTCGAATGTGCCGGTTAATATTAACGTATATATTTAATTTATAGAAAACAAGCTATATACTAATTTCACGTAGCATTGCAGTAATTATTTTAACATTTTCGTAAATTAAATTCGGGAAAGTTATTCCAAGTATTGACATAGCAATATGCTTATGATTGAAAACGTCAATTATTGTTTTTGATAACGAGCATATAATTTTTACAAGAAAGATAGAGGAGATATTTTCGGGTAAATTAACCTAGTTAGGAGAATAAGTACCTCGCTTTTTTATCGTCTCGATCGCGGGTTCTGTCGCGAGAAGCGGGCTTCTACTCGCTGTAGAGATACACGCTGTGCATGCTTAACAGCAACTATTCGCTGTGCGCGATTTAACATTGTAGAAAATATTAAATTTGTTTTGTGAATAATTTCATTTATTTGTACAATGATCATAAACTATTTATTTTATGTATGGTAAATAATTCAGTATTTACTAATAATAAAACATATTTGTTTGTTGGCATGATGATATTTCGTGTTTCTCAGTGAAAGTGAAACGCGCGGGCGGAACGTTGAATCTCTTCAGCGCTTGTAAATAACACCATTTTAATAATATGTATTTATGTATAAAGCGGGTAAACTCTGTATATTTTTATTATTAATTTAGTATAAAGAATACAAAGTGCCTAAATTTTAAGTGGTTCTCAAAAACGTTAAAAGGTGTAATTTAGTTTTAAAAACATTGTTTAGTAAATAGATACGATCTGTGACCGTGAAAAAGTGTAATATTCTAGAATTTAAATATGAATATTTTAATTGTTAATCTAACACATTTTCCAAACAGTGCACTTGGTAGTCTCTTCGTTTGCTTATAAAGCAGACTACGCCCGTTATCCTGAAACCTCGTACCAACCGATAAGTAGTTGATAAGTTCACTTTTTGTTTTACTATACACTTTTGCTGAAAATAATATCGTATGTATGCATTTTGCTAAAAATAAACAATTGACAATTGCGTTGTACTAGGAGTAGAAAAGCTGAAATTTTTTATATTAAATTGTATTGTAAGTATAATAAGAAAAAAAGCAAGCAGGTTGATCAAATAAACTTTTTTATCGTAATTCCGAGATCTGATCATCAGAGAAAGGAGATTTTTATAGTGAACCTATCGTCTCCCAATCTTCTCCTGGACGATATAGCTCATTAAAACCGGCCTTATTTGTTAATTGATATTTTGGAGTAGGACGTAGCACGCACACAAGGCAATTCCATGCATAGCCAGTACTTCTATGTGACATGTAATACAGATTGGATGCAAAAAAAAACCCCAGACAAAAAAGGAGACACCGATCAAGTTTGTTGGTGCTTATCAGGATCTAATGGCTCTTGCCTATAACCGCGCCACTCTATACAAGTAAGAGATTTCAAGGGGAAAACAAGTTAGTGTAATAGGAATAATTCAGGGGCAACTGTGACTGTGTCCAGCTTAATACACTTCCAGCACGTATTTGCTTTGTTGAAAACCTGCTGCTGCAATTTTTTTGCAATTGACTTTTTAATAAATAAAATTGCACCAGGCTTCTCCCCGTGAAACTTGAATTTATTGTTAATTATAATTGAAAAAACTTATCGCCTAAGTTGGATTCCAACAAAACTTTGCAGACGACAAGCAACCGCGCTGCGAGGCATTAATGGATGTAAGAGAATTCCACCTCATCAAATAAAGGAATTTTATTCTTGGAACAAGTAAAGATATCAAAACCCACTTGAGATAATTGTTTGTTTTTCTCGTTATTTTAAATGACAAATTCTTTTAAGTTATTCTCGCAATTCTAGCCTTTAAAGGACAACAATTAAATTGAATTTATTTTTAATTAGCAAAATCAATTAACAACACGTACTTTCCAGGGTGTGGGGCCACCCTGTAGCATGGTTTATCTTGCACAACTCAACAAGATTACACAGTTACATACTAAAGTTTTTCACTACAATTAATTATTATTAATCAAATATAAAGTTTTCATGCTTTTTTCTTAAAAGGGTTTAGTATTTTTTTATTGCCTGTTTTTAACTTGATGTCTATCTGAATTGGATAATTTTTGATTTAATTTAACTTTTAAATCAACCCAATTTAAAGTCCATTATTTTTAATATTTGCTGACTGCGCAGCATTCATAAAATAGCGTATTTGCTCATTTCTATATATTTTTATTGAATCTAATACCTCGACGATTTATTTTCAAAATATAATGCAATATCTTGTTTCAGTTGGTTACGGTCACCCTAGCTCAAATGAGATACATTCGCACACGTTTCCATACAGAATTCCATTTGGTCCGGAGCGGCCATACATTACGTGGTCTCTGGTACCAATTAATTAAACACACCATCGACAGCGCATCCCCCGGCCGGCCACTCCGCGCCGCGCTAATCTCCCGCTCCGTGATTAACTGATTACCACTTTTAATTAATCGTCACGAAGGCAGACGCGCAGCCTGCTAGGAGGCTGCGAAGCACCAAGCAGACGGCCAGGGGGAGACCCTCGGGCGCAGAAAACTGAAGGCGCTTTCTTTCAGTTTCCCCTAAAAATCTATTCGTCTAGATTCCTTCTGTCGGTGTCTATCAAAACACATTGCGGTTCTTATCAGGATGCCTCCAAAAAATATCCAGGCGGAGCTTTTCAGTTAGATGCCTTTAAAATCTAAAACTGCAGTTTTTTTTTGTTAATGCCTTTGAAAGCGCAAAAGCGCATTTTTTCGTAAAATATAAACACTTTGTTCAAATAAAAAGCACCATCGCCCGCGCCCGTTTCTGCGTGCGATGACTAATGGAGGAGCTCCGCTGTGCCAGTGTTATCCCGAAGGAATCTGGTGCGATTAATTGAAAACATTATTCAAAAATATAATAACACATGCAAAATACTTGCCTTGTGGAAATACAATGCAGGACTGCATTCGCTGCAATGTCGCTCCGACCCTACAATCCTTATAAATTCATTTTATTTATGTGTTTTTTCTTTATTGGATATATAAATTAGTAAATCTTAATTTAATATTATTTGTTGATAAATAAATTCATCACAAAGCATTGCTTTTTTTCAATACAATTCACTGTCTGAAAAGTTTGATACAATATCGAAATCTCTCAAGTGCGCTTTTGGGCGCTATGTTGTCGTGCCGTAATTTCAAATACAATTTGTGAGTATGGCCTGTAAAAAATTCAGAGAACAATTAAAAAATCTTTACGTTGTGATAAAAATAAAGTAGAAAATGAATCTACAAAAACAAATACAATTTTAAAATAACAAAAATGTCGATTTTTTTTTAGATGACATCAGACAGTTCTAAATGTCGCAATATGACGTTATATCTTTCAAACACCGTGTCTTCTGTAATTTAACCAGATTTTTAATCGTTACATGCAAGGGTTTTATAGATGTACCTAACGGAATCACCAACCGGTACAAAATTCTAAAACACGAAGATCAATTCAGTTTTAACTTGAATTTCATCGTTAAAGTAGCCATTTATGAACAAAGAGGTTGGTTATTTATATAAATAAGTAAGCAAATCCGATTTAATGAACATCCGGCGCTCTCGACACTTCCGCCGTGGCCCGGACTCGACCTTCCTGCCCTTGCCCCCTGACAGGTGCTGCAGCTTCCGAGAATTCGGAAACCCCTCGATTGACGATGATCAACATCAAATCTTTGTAATGCTTTGACCGATGCCGATAGACTGTGGCTTGTGGCTGGCATTTTGAACTAACCCTTCAGCTACGCCGAAAGTAAACTGCTGAAATGGCATTTTTATGTTTTTCTTCAGGAACGGGATACATTAAAGATTAAATAATAGTGTACACAATAAAACCCTAAAATAAAACAAATATGCAAGACCATAAGCAGAATAGACAAATAGGCAAGCGGTTAAATAGCAATTTGGTCGATTCTGACTTACTATATCTTACTATATACTCGAATTTATTTTTTATACTACAGAGAAATAAAAGTATTCAATTTATTTATACTATAATTTTGAATTCAATTATTATACTTTACTTACAGTTTTATTGCTCAATAATATAATATCTAAAACAACATCAACGTTTTAAAATAAATAAAAAATATTTTATAAGAAGCTGGAGACAATTTTCAATTTTAATTATTATCAAACCGGTTATGCTTTGGACTACCCCGCCGTTTGTATTGCTGTCATCGCCCCATTCTACTTTTCAATGCTACCGATGTCCTGTCAAAACACATTCATTCAAAGGTGTCCGTCAAAAAACAGTAGCTGATAAGACTTTTTAGCTGGGTGCAAAAAAATTCATGTACAAAAAGTGCGTTAACCGTAGTGTCGGGCGCTTCGAGAGAAACCGCAGCGGCTACATTCGTTTCTACTTTGACAAAGAAGCAGCTACATTCACGTGCTATATAAAAACTTTGACGATTTTTTCTTTACAAAATCGTCCGATGGGAGAGTTTTCGCTTTTTAGGAGAATCTTCAGACTTCATGCAGATTCTGAAGAAGCTCCCAAAAAGTGGCAGCATTTAGATATTAATTATTTTTAAACATTTTTTGAAAAAAAATAAAAAATCATTTCGACACATGCAATGTAAATAAAAATCGATTTAGACATCAGTCTGAGATTCACGTGTCAATACCGGGCTTGAAACCGAGACCGAGTCAATCAGCCAATTTGTGTAATATATAGAAGCAGGCTTTTAGTAGAAAGCAGCAGCTCCCGAGTCGGAGCGCTGGAGACTCGGCGAGGCCGGACTAATAACATACATTACTCTTTAATCTGTAATAAGCATCAGTGTAAATAAACAGTTGCCGGGGGCGTCTTGCTTTTTTTATTAATTAAAAGAGCGCTGCCAAAAAAACAGTTTAAAAGGAGTGATATGCAGAAACTTTTTGCAACGCGCGGCCCCATCGAGTCACGCGGTCCTGGCCGCGATCGATGCATTTCATGACGGGTATTGATTTCAGTCAATAGCTTCAAGTACTTCTTGTGCTTTTCGTCTTGTCGTTCAACTGAAAGGATCGATGATCGGTCTCGCTTCTAACAATTATGGCAACCACCTGGTTATGGTTAGGAGGTTACAAAAAAATCGATGGAGATCGCTTTTGTATTTCAGGGCCTTCTTCAGCAAAAAACACGAAAAGAGATCTCTTATCAGGCGCATAAACTGCACGCCTTTTTTTTTTCTCTATATCATTAAAAAAACGGAGTGCGTATTTGATTATATTCGAAGTTTCTAAATTGAAACAATCAAAGGTAATATTAATAATTAATTAAACAAAACTCACAGTTTAAGTAGAGGCAGTGATGAAATCATTACAATAGAAAATTCTCGTTAATTTGGATGTTAAATAGAGTTTACTTGAGTTTGACATTTTTGACTGTTTTGCTTTGAAAAAGCGCGCAGAAGTAAAACAAATCAACCGGCGACCGGCGAATCGCTCCGATTCAACTTCAAAGCTGCATTCTTTAGTAAACAAGAGCAGTGCGTACTTCGTCCCGCGGTTCAAATTCAAAAATAAAACAATCGCAAGCGGCACTCTTTCCCGTTGCTTTTTTGTTTCGAAAAAGTTCAAACGCACGGCGGCCGAGGAGAGCCGCCCTCCCCGCTCCCCGCTCCCTCTCCTCGCTCCCCGCTCCCTCTCCTCGCTCCCCGCTCCCTCTCCTCGCTCCCCGCTCCCCGCTCCCCGCTCCCCGCTCCCCGCTTCCCGCGTGTTTCCGGTCGCCACTCCAAACAGATCTCCGTTTTTGTCATCTTTAAAATTACATTTATCTCGTTCTATTTTTTCGGATATTTCTTAAATGATTTTACTAAAAAATGACAAAATGCAAGTACACGGAATGCAATGAATTTTAATATATATTTGAAATGGTCGCCAACCTTCTCTGAGGAGAGGCACTTGATGAAGAATTCAGCCAACTATTCAGCTACTTAAACCTTACTATTAAATAGTATTTTTTTAAATAAATAGAGCTGCGTGAGACGACCCTTAGCAAGGAGGACGTCGCTCTTGTATCATGTAGTGCCCGTCGCTTATGCGTGACAGTTTTAAATTAACTTTTTAAGCGGAGTACCGACTTACGTATTTCAATGCAATTGGACTCAAAAATTATACTAATAGAAATTATCAAAACATTTGGATAATAAGTATTACTTTACAGATTTTCATTTTATTATTTTGCAGATTTAACATTTATTCGATTTTGTATTTGTGCCAAAATAATAAAATATTTTTAAAAAATCCAATCCTGGACGACTACCGTGTAATTTCACGGAAAAACTTAGTACTCGAAAATAGTTTAATTCATTTCAATTTTAAGTCTAGATCGGACCGATTTGAAATGAAAGTGGAAATAAGTAAAAATCTTTGGGGTTTGGGCAGTTGAGCACACCTTTCCACACACATGAGTCCCATCAGGTGTGAATCACTGTAGGTAATCGAAGAGTTTCAGAATATTTTGTTATCTCGTTCAACCCTAAATTTGTTCAAAAAAAACGTTTAAACAGTAATTAAGGCTTGAAGTCACTCAATCTCTGTCGTAAATGTACAGTTTTTTAATCATAAATGCACGTTTGTTTGTGTATTCTTACAGCTATAATGAGCAGGGAATGGTAAATAAGCTGTCAGTTCATCGAAACAACTACTTATCACATTAAAATCCTCACATCTAATTGAAAAAGTACTGCATGCACCTCGGCGAGTCTGCTCGCAGAGGGGTAAATTACAATATATTCAACCGAGCCGCAATTACTCGGCATTACAGTGATAACAAAAGCAATTTGATGCGCCGCTCCCGGAAGTCGCTGGGGCGGGCTCGCTAATTGCCGCGAGATGATTGAACATTTAAAAATAAGGCTTTTTACATGTAATTGAATATGGTGCACTCACGCGTTTCGACACGATGCATCGAACATTCATCACTTATAATAACGGACAGAAGGCTCGTCACTACACACACACTCTCATATTTATATATATATTTTTTTAAATATATATATATATATATATATAATACTATGAACCGTGGATCCGACAAAAACAATAGCGTTGTTCTGCAATCGTAGAGATTTTTATTTTAACATATACATACACAATAATAGTTTCTCAGTTTTAATACAAGTTCATCAATTTACCTGCAATCGTAGAGAAACGACAAATTATGTTTGTCGTCCACTTCACTACACTTTAATTAATGGAGATCTTGATATATTGATCTACCTACAATGAATTGACAGCTCTGACTGACAGTCCACATAAGGATGTTCAGTGTCGCCAACAGATGCTGCTGGCGCATAATCCTGAAGCAATTATAATTGCTTTACATATATATATATATATATATACTTTATATAATGTCAGAGATAGCCCGACGAGTCTGATGCTGTCTCTCCGCACGGAAGAGCTCTCATTGTATCAATGATAAACTTGAGTATTCTCGTTAGTAATTTAGTTATGTTTGTATGAATTCTGGACAATGCCAGATTTTTACAGCAAATGTGAAGAATAATTAAAAATTCAAATTATTGTTTTATCAGTATCTATGCGCAGGTAAAATCTTTTTCTCGTAATTGTCTTGGCGTGAGATATGCATTATCTTATTAGTTAGTATTCACAGACAGACATGGTCACCGCTCTTTGTAATGATCTCTTAACACCTTCTTCTGCGTACCAACTAGCCTGCCATGGTTTTTTAACAGATATATATCTTTATTATTAACATTTTTTGTTGTAACTCGAAAATTAAGACCACTGCATTGATAATTCATTTAATATTATTATAACATTTTTAAAAAAAGTTTTCGTGTTTATCCCATAAGCAACGTATGCAACGGTGAATGGTAGAGGTGTTAATTTCTGGTATAAAAAAAATACCAATACCTTTAAATTCTCACTTAGGATACATCGAAGGATCCTTGTTAATATTTAGATTTTGGAAGATTGATTGCCCTCACTGAACGCCACTGCTGTAGCTTCACTGACCTGTCGTAGAAATCAGCAAGAGAGGTAGCTCGACCAGCGGTAGGAAACAATGGAAGGCAATTGCATCTGTATCTGGCATTTGTTTATGTATGCATAAAAATGCCGTCTGAGAGTATATTTCAAAAGGATCGTCAACGTTACTTAATTCAGATTCGAACATAAGACTCCGTGATTGGCGAACAAGCACGTTTGCTTGAATTATCATTATTTTTGAGTAATGAAATGAAATGAAATGCAAGAAAACAATGCAAATTGAAACGAACCTTAGTGAGGTTTTAGCCGATTTTCACAAGAACGCAGCCGCTGTACCTACTTAATAAAATATTTAAGTTTTTCTATTTTTCAACAGCTCGTAAGGTTTTGTTTTTTCCTGCCTCCATGCGATGCATTTAACTGCTGATTGTCCAGGTAACGACCGCTTAGCGGCAACATGCAAACGTTTTTACGAGATTTTTTTTAATATACACTCACTTATCGCTCATGTTCGCAATGGCGTGGCCCGTAGAAAGAATAATCTCACCAAATAATTGCAAAAAAGTAAAAGAAAGTTTCGTGAGAAAGACAATTACTGGATTATTTTCGTATACAATCTCAGCGAGTAGGGACTCTCTTGTTCACAAAAACAGTATTTATTTTATTTAAATTATATATATACGATTGGACTTATGGAGGAAAATGTTTATATTAAATTTATTATCCACATTCACACGTCGTTTAATATTTATTTTTATATTTTGGATCGTGGTAAAGTAAGAATTGAATAACACAATAACAAAATAATCACGAATAACAAATGTTTAAAATCTCTAAGGGTCTTTGCGTGCACAAACGGTGTAAGCCCTTTTGCTGATTGATCAAAGATTATCGAGCCCAGGTTTTAACTCAGTTCTGAGTCCGTTATTGTGTTTTGACATGCTTCTTGACTTATGGAACGCCAGCGGCGCAAAGACAATTTCTTTTCTGTAATTACTTTTCAGTCTGTAATGAAAAATCAACGATTGCTTGCCATCGATCCGTTTGTCTCGGACGTACTTCTCCTACTTGTAGAATCTCATCGACATTCCAATCGCAGAGGCTCATCACCAATCCAAAGCGTACCGGTTTAATTTGTGGTACTTTTTTGTAGGTATATATCTAAAACATTAACTATGTACTAAAATATTTTTTTTGAGTTATTTAAATTATTTGAATATCATACAATGTATCTTGATTTTTGCAGATGCTCTTGGGATTTAATTTTTCATATATTTTCATTAATTTGTTTTTGTCACATTTTTGAGGCTCCATTTGTGAAATACAGGATTAATACAGCTAACTAGCTACTATACAACACATATTTATTTAATTTACATTTGTTTGTTTACCGTATTGGATTCAAGCTTTTTCGTTATACAAAATGTTTAGTATACATAACCACATGCAGCGTGCATTGGTGCCGTGGAGGGGACGTGGAGGGCTCGCCAGACCACTGGGCGGCTACACAATGAGACTCACTCGGAGCCGTGACCTTGACGCTTCCTGTCCGTCTGCCCAGCGGCGGCGCGGCTCGTCCGAGGAGGGGCAGAGTGCGCACAGAACTTTACTTCCAGTCACCCGTCTACTTGGAAATGCCTCCTAGTCTAGCAATTAGCTGTCACTTATACTATATATAATATATATATAATATACATATACGAGCGCGTGCACATATGTGTTTGTATTTTGTCTTCCGACGTCTTGGGCCTTCTTACAGAATTTTTTTCAAAATCATCAATTAACGGTAAATAAAATTGGACTTATTTTTTTAAACTCCTCGAAGGCGGACCTTGCAGTCACAGATCGTGTATACTTTTGAATCGCGTTTAGATGATACCATGAGCGTTGAATCACGCTGGGTACGGAATATACCACAATATTATTATAACGCCATGAAGATGTGAACTAATCCGTGACGAAAGATCTTAACTCTTCTATTTGTAGCACGTCGGCTATCATTTCCACCGAAGACCTCGGTAGGCGTGATCTCGGGGTTCAGATGCTTTTGTGTACATTTTTTTTCATAACATCCATCTTTTCTATTTCAACACGTTTGATTCTATGTACTACGACCAAACACCTTCTTCCTCAGCATTGGCGCGGAGTGGTCTTTAAACCTAGACATGTGAGCTTTTCGAGACAAAAGTCTGTTAGGGTTCACCGCAGTTGTATTTTATCCTCACTGGATCTTTTCAAAAAGTAAAGTTGCCCACACACGCTGCCACACAACCGATAACCGAACGGTAAAGACTCAACAGCATCTTGTGAGACTTTCTTTTTCAAAAAAACCATTACTCATGATATTGAATATCGCTTCCTAAAGTTTAAGAGACCACTGTCATCTGCAAAAAGCAGTTTACTGTTAAACCAGACATGTTTATTTTTACATTTAATGGATGCAACGAAAAAAAAAATAAAGCATAGACCCCCAAACATTTATGTCCCGAAAATAACGTGGCGAATTTTTTTGTTTTTTTTACTCCTGCTTTCTTAATATTGATTTTTTTTTTAAAACAACAACGTAAACGTCTTTTTAGCAATTGCCACAGAGCTTCTCACTTTTATAGAGTTTACTGTTGAGCGGTCTCGCGTACGATTTCAAAGTAAAATACATACAGTTTTTGTTCAACTTATACTAACTAACACGACAGAAAATGCAAATCCAGTAACAATCATACACAGAAATACACAAAATGGGAGGCATTAGGCCTTAATTTAGGTGGTGACCTGGGATCTACTCCCGTAGACCCCAATTTAAACTCGCGCATCCCCCATTTTTTTGTCATGGACATGAACTCCTTGTTGGCCAGAATTGGCTAGTGGGGATCAATATGGACCAATTCGGGAATACATAATATGTTCAAAAACCACCAGTATATCCTACATCTTCGACTTACATGACTGAATTGGACTTCTGAATGGTTAAAATAATGCGGATCTTTTAAGTATTTTTAATTATCCGTTTCCAATTTACTTAATAGCTTATTAATAACTACCTTAACACAACCACACTGCATCTCCAACTACGCGTGGCCGTAAAGCCGTCGACCATAAGCTTGTGTGTATTTCAGTGTTCATATGCTGCAATCACTGAACGCACATTAAAAATACATAAACGAGAAACGATTTCTACAAGTTCTACATGATTTAATAACTCGTAGCCAATCAAACTGATCGCGCCTTCCACACGTTTGTTTTCATAAAGATCAAACAGATTTCAAGGAAGATTAATCAAAGCAGAGACTGAAGTGGTTTAACATTTAACATGCAATATGTAATGTTGCCAGGATTTTTTTTAGTCGAATATGTTTCGATTAAAATGTTATTTCTTGGTCTTAAGTGTCAGTTAGGCTTGCTACATACATAACATTTTAATGGAATTGTTGCCCATGTCAAGGAAATTCCCAGAATGGTGCAATTTGGGTAAGCAACTGTAGGAAGTCATATCGCAAGCAGTCAATTTTCTTATAGCGAGTTTTTGGTATTATTTTTGTTTATTATTCTAGATCTTTTAACGACACATGTAGTCGACATACATGTTTAAACTTCCGTTTTTTTATAGCTTAGACATCTGTCAACAATAAGCAGTCATAATACCAATACATATCGCAACGCAATAATATTTTTTCTATCAATCAAGATGTCGAGTTTTGTGCCATAAAAATACAGCATTTGTGGGAAGCTTTGCTTTTCTGCTTTAACTTGAAAAAAATGCAGGTGAAGCACTTCGTTTGCAAAGCTACTTGTGGAAATTGGTTTAAACGCTTCAGAAGGGGCGAATTCGACACTGATGACAAAGAGCGCTTCGGAAGACCAACAACAATTGAGGACGCCGATCTGCAAGCGTTATTGGATGAAGATGATACGCAAACACCAGATCATTTTGCGGAGGTATTAAACATGACTCGCCAAGGTATTTCTCAATGTTTACACTTGGCCAATTTCGAAGTGGAAAATTGGTTGGATGAATGGTTTCGGTCCAAAGACGCTTCGATTTATCGTCACGATATTCATGTATTGCCAGAGAGATGGCTAAAATGCGTAGCAAGCGAGGGACGATACTTTGAATAAACTATTTTTTGTATTTCTCTTGAAATTATCAATTTTTCATTTATTAAAAATACCCCGAAACCTAATAGCGCACCTAGTATATAAATATATACTTTTTTTTTTAAATTACTTTTAAATATATTATGTAGATATTTTGGAATATTTACACATACAGCCTCAATATTAATGAGACGCAATTTGCCTTCAAGTAAGAATGCATTCGAACAGTTGCATAAGTTTAATTGCGCTGGACGCGGTAACGACGCGCTGACTGGGATGAGTGATCGACCCTCAAGACCGCGAGAGTCTTCCGTTCACCCGAGCCACCGTCCAAACACATTTCCTAGCCAACCGAGTGGTCCCGGTCTCAAGCCACCGTGAATAAATAAGCTATTTAAATGATAGCACCCACGCTGGTTTATTGCGTTAATAATTTTTAGTTAAGTTTAGTTTTAGTTGTAGATTCACGTGTGTAACGTAGGGGAAATTTAAGGCCGCAATAGCCGCGGAGATGTGAACTCGAATTCACCTGTGCCTAAAAAAATGATCGAAGTGTTAATCGATTATCTAAATATCGTATTCTTTTCTTCAGACTAAAAAACCCTTTAATAACTTAAACTTGAGCTTGAATAATTATAGAACTATGATTTGCATAGTCACATAGTGGGTCTTTAACCTAACAGGTGTAGATATCTGATGGAACCAAAGGGGTTGACAAGCCCTCGGTCCCATAGTTATAATATCAATTTGCGTCCACTTACATGCAAAAAAATCTTGATTGCCTTGCGAGTACACGTTCACTTAGCAGGGTCGGTGCGTTTAGTTGGTCAATTATTTTCAGACTTTCATTGTAGCAGGAATTTATTTCGAAACGTACCGATGCGTATTAATTTCAAAATTATGACCGCGCGAGTGGCCTGCACTGCCTGTGACGCAATAAACTCTACTGGCAATAGTTTAATTAATGCAACTTTTGTATAATAACTCTATTTTTTAATGACTTTTAAGAAAAACTAAATGACCGAAATTGATCAAGTTAGATAAAAAGGATTACACTGGCTCATTGTATTAAGAATAAGTTTCCATGTAAACTGTTTACATATGAATCGATTTTTTGTGGAACGCATGCGGCATCCAACTTCTTTTTGCACAGTTACAGGAACCCGCCGGGTGAACTAGCGTGCTCCTGTAACTGTACGAGAATTTAAAACGTTATTCGCTAGTGTGTAAACGGTGTATCTAAGCTAGATAAATACTCGATGACTTGCTAATATTTTAAGATTGATTGTAGTTTGAGTATCATTAAAAAAAAATCATATATTTTCCTCCAAAATAAGCTAAATTTGTTCAGAATAGTGACTCGAATTTTAAAAATGTGTTTGAATTCTGGTCTACGTGTATCAAATTTAACAATACACCCTGACATAAAACACGATTTACTAGCTCCGACGAATCGTCGTTTACTGGAGTCTCCTTCAGCCCCCTTGCACCCCTCCCCTATCTGCCGCGAGGTTCTCGCGCTCCTCTCCAATCGTAATTATGATGAGCAATTGCCTTTAAATTTAAGTGTAATTTTTCACTGTTCATTTTGTTCGTTGCTCGGTATGACGAGTCTACCTGCAACTTCGTTCGCAATACAGTTGACCATTCATTTTATTTTTATTGAAAATACAAGGTCGGGGCGGGGGTCGGGCTCACGGCGCGGGACTCCTGGGAAGCCCTCCTCCGTCGGCTGTCACATTACGTCACTCCATCTCATCGTCGCTTGCCTCACAGCACAGCGGAAAGCAATTAGCCGCTACCGACTCAATCAGCCGGGCTCTCGGTTAGGCAAATTAGACGTTTATAAATGAGTAATGATGGGCGAGTGGGCGTCGCAACTTCGATCGATTCCTCTACTTGGAATAATATGTATATATAATGAGTAATTTTTGTGATTTGCAGAGATGTTCGCATACCCGGATTGAAGCCGAGAGACAATCAAAGCTCCGCCTAATCTCCCAACGGCTTGAATATGCCGGCGTCGTTTGTTTCGGCCGAGCCCGACCGTTTTTCTAACTCCATTTGCGTTCCAAGAAGAATGTTGCCGTCCAAAAAGATGACAAAAAAAACACTCGCACTGCCTTCTCGCCGCAGCGACACCTAAATATTTTTATCCGCCTTAAATAAAAAAAAACGATTCACTCGCTGCTCTTGTCGGGTGGCCGGCGCCCTCCCGGCCGAGGAGACAAGCGCAAGTCATTCCCTTGAATGAGAGCTATTTATTTAACTTTCACTGCGATGGCTACTTCATTTTAATTCCGAGGTTCTGCCTTACAATGATATTTAAGAAATAAACATACTTTGATCGGGGACTTTTTCGGAGTCGTGTTTTTAATCTTGACATTCCATCTGTCATTGCTAGAAATCGGATGTAGGTAGCAAATCAGAGCCGAAATCTATAATATAATTTACATGACTGTGACCACAACTTGACACAGCTTTATAAGTAGCCAATAGCGTTCTCTTTTGCTTTATTTACCTAGGCTAAGGCATGATAAACGCCCAAAATAAAGGGACGCTATTGCCTAATTGCAAGTCCGTGTCAGTTGTGCCGCCGACTTTTCTTGTAATTTGTGACAAATAGATTTAATGAATGTCCATCACAATTGTTTGTTGCATTTGTATATTTTCTGAACATATTTCGCCGGCTGTATGTTTTCTCTCCCCTGCTGGATGCGCGCTCGCGCCGCGTCTATCGAGAACAGGTGATCTGGAAAAAGAAGAAGACGCCAGCTATAAGATGTCACTTAATGTCCCAGTTTTTCAGGTTTAAGACGAGGTGAGAAGCAATTTATCAAGCTCAGTAATAATAAATATATATTACAACAAATGTAGGTTCGCGGGACGGGCGTGGGTAATATATTCATTCCCGCTTTCATGAAGTAAGTGCATAATTACACCTCAAATGAGTTCCTTGATCATTTTTATGCCCGTTTAGTTCATTTCCAGCAAAGGTTTAGAACGAACAAGTTACAATTCAATGGATTTAATATTTAAATCTTTCGTGATTCTCTCAAAATAATACTGGAAATATTTTTTTGCAACTTTACTTGAATTAAATTTAAAAAAACATTCATGGTTTTTTATATTGTAATTATTGGCAAGGGTATGAAGTTTTTGGTGACCATAATATTACAAGTACTCAGTATTTTGAGTCTCATGCCGCGGTTTTGCGTTTTTCATTTTCCAACGTTTTAGTACGGGTACTGGGGCATTTTTAGCCCAATTACTTGGCCAAAATATATTTTTTTATTTATTAGTCATATCATTTATTATTTCTTAAAACGATTTTTTTAGATTTTAGATTCTCCGCTGCTTTAAAAGTAATAATAATTGAGAATAAATAATATGATCTTGTTAGATTCTCGTTTTTCAAGAATAAATGGCTTTCAAAAAATACTTTTATTAACTATGCGCATTGTGGCCAAGTTCTCGCAACTCAATTGAATGGGAAGGCATCCGGTTTTTATAAAATCTATTTTCAGCAATCAATCAACAACCCCTGAATCTTGATAGCGAGCATCTTGCCGTGAGCGTCTTTAATCGGTTTGATACGATCCCCTATTTAATGCCGCCTTCGCAGAGATTGACCCGTTTAGTTTTTTACAGACGTATAAAACCGTAGATTTAATAATTAACATAGAATTTTCTGATAAATAATTCACCGTTCGATAAATCATTTTGAAAGATTAAAGAAAAAACCATTTACCTGTTTTCTTGATTCTTTTTTTGGGATTTTCGGTTATTGATTCATATTTGAATCGATGAGATAAATTCTTAAACTAAATGGAGTTCGAGCTTGCACTCTCGACTTTACGCCGTAATTTTCGACTACTACTACTTTGGGGATTTGAATGTTTAGGTCGTATTAGTCACCTCCATTCTTATCCATAACTTCGAGATTCACCATACTGGTGCCCAGGATCTAGCGCACCTCTCCGAGCCTGCATATTGTCGGTAGCCATGCAGTCTTCAGTCTTAGGACGTCGTCTCTATTAATGGCAGAATCGAAACGTTTAAAGTCACAAATCACAACGAAGCACAAGACCCAAGAAAGAAGAATATAAAATATTAATAACCGTTTTAGTAAAAAGTCTATAAATTAAATTTCAGTAATTTTGCAGTGTTTCTGGTATATTAGAAAATTTTCAACCCATTAAGTAGCGTGAAAGCCTCAGAGCAGACGCGGCCTCGGGGCTTGCGTGGTTCGCAGCCACAGGAGACGTCTTGCTTTTTTGTACGAAAACTCACAAACTAGTCTCGATTTTTTCCAATCAAAAAATCGTTTCGAAGCAAAAAACGCAACAACTGCTCTAAAAAATCACTCACTTTCCAAGTAACTTTCGAATTAATTTACTTTTCTCGTAATAAAGTGCCTTTGTACTCTTTACACATCGCAGGCCGTGAAAATACTTGAAATGTAGCATTAAATATCGTGCATTGCATTTTTAGAAGTATTTTAGAGCATTGTGGACGTCTTTAGGCCACAGAGAGATACACACTTCAGTTATATACATTTGGTGCAGTAAGTACGATGTGCTTGGTAAATTAAAATTTCCGACGTTTCGATCCCGGTACTAACGTCAACATCATGGATCATGAATTATCAGGAGATACTCTGTGCCATATGACTATTGATATTTGTTGCTTAAGTATGGATTATTACAAATCAAATCAGTCCATCGTGAACAAGTCGTTTTATGCGTTGATCGTTTGATTTAAAACATGTTTTGTACACAGTAACCCTGTAGCGGTATGTAGATATATTAAATGTTTAATAATGATCTGTCACACGGAATACGAATTCATCACATCAGCTCTGAATTAATATAAAACACATTAGAGATTACTGAAAATTGCAACATTCATATCGCATTATCGTACAAAATAACACACTGCGCCATGTAGTTAGCCCGGCAATGCATCTTCAAACTCATTGATTTTATTTTCCAGGCTGAGGCTTTACGCCTCTGTCCCATTACGTCGCACACACTCTAATATTACTACCATTTAGATGCCCGCTGTATATTATTTTATTTTCAATGTGAGGTAAGTAATGGCGGGTCTAATATATGACCCGCCCGGGGCGTAGAAGGCTGAACCTCATCTTTAGAGATCGGTGCCGTACTCGCTTACCGTAAATTACCATCTAAATGGTAATAGAATAGTAAAGGTAACCGATCTTTCATTACTTTTTGGTGGTCGTTAAAAAGTTAAAAATGATTTAGTCTCGCAGTGGCGCAGTGTCTTCTGTACAACTTGTCTCATTTGTACAAAGGGACTAAAACCCCCAAATATTGTGTTTGCACTTACTTACATTATTCCTTGGGTTTTATGCCACGTCAAGGTTTTGTTATGTGTGAAAACAGGATATATATTCTCTTTTGGTCATGGAGGCGACGGAGATGAACAAGTTACTGACGACATATTATAGATAGGAGAAATATGTCATCTTAAATTCTACGTGCGCTCAATTCTACTGTTTATATATATGTGTGTATGTGTGTGTATGTATGGACACACACATCTGTCTGGTTAGTAAAAATATCATATATACAGTTAAATTCGAGAGTTATTTAATAATTTAAACTTATGACAGTTTACGAAGACATTGGACAAAAGTGGTTATTTTTTTTTTTTTAAATATGGCAATTCGTTTATTGTTAATAGCTCGGTTATAAAGCTGTGTTTGCGCAATTTTTGATCGTTAAGTTGATCACCCGCGCTTATCATCGCGTCTCATCTCTCATTGCGGCCAGTCGGCCGTTACGGCGGATTTATGCGCAGAGCGTCGTCCTGGCGCGGGTTACAATGTAAAAGGCTATTTAATTACCATAACCGATCGTCAATCGAGAAGTCCTCTGGTCGATCCCCGTCCTGAAGGGTGAACCCCCTTCTGATATTGAATAAGTTCCTAATAAGTCATTACGTGATTAATTTAATACGCAAAAATACTTGTCTTGAATGTGTGCTCACGGCACGCCACTGATAAAAATGTAAAAAAAAACTTTTCAAATGAAAATTCTATCAACTTGCGATTTATTTTTGATACGACCAATTTCGCCAACATGCTTTTTGCAGGCGACATAAGGATCCTTTTACTTAAATTAATATTGAACCCAAAAGTCTTTCCAAATTATAAAACTTTGGCATTATATAGAATCGTCTAGAATAGTTATTGCATAGAGTCTCCGATTAATCAGGAAAATTAAATTCATTGATGATTTAATTTCTTTCTGGCAATCGTTTCCTCTCTCCCTAACGCATAGTCGTTTGCTCATTTCTAAATAGTTATCAAATCCTCACTAGATTGTTGACGATATGTCGTGGAAATAACAATATTACTATTTAACTAAAAACTACTACAGTGGAATTCTATCATGAATTTTTGGTCATAAATACTAGATCAATCAGAAGTTCTCCTGAGTTGAAATGCAGGCTCCTCAAGCCGCTCCACCTCCCCCTGCACAGTATAGTCAAAGGACCATATAATAAAACAATACTGTAGTTAAAAATAACAATATAACAAGTAAATGCGTGCTGATCCCTGATTAGGGGATTTGAATTGAAAGGGCGACACAAACCTGGCTGGGCACTTCAATGGCGACGCGCCGGGCCGCTAAATCGCCGCATTACGCGACACAGTTAGCTCTCAATACCGTTCAGCGAGCGGGAGACATGCGAGCTCAGATAACCTGAGAACGACGAGTCTATAGCCATACTAACATAAATAGAACGCATCGAAAGAAACACTCGTGGATACTCGCTGTGTTCAATATTTTTGTTGTTTATTAAATTGCCATATTCCAACTCTTTTGAAAGCGTGTTGGATGAAATTTCTACGCGCGACAAACCCTAAATTCCAATATTACAATAAATAATTTCATGGCACAAATACCAAAGATAATCTTTGACATTATATGACTATTCCAACGCCTAAAGTTTCTTTGAGAACCTATTATACAAATTAATAAGCGTGACAATAAATTATACAAGTTATTTAAAAAATCTCGTTTGCATTTGGTAAAATAGGAGGTATAATAAATATCTGCACCACAGAAGTAAATTTTAATGTTATAAAATTAAAAAAATATATATATTTGATGGTGTCTCTGTAGAGAATCAATAACCATTTGCACATTAAAAAATATTGTTAAGTTATCAAAATAATTAGCTTTCCTCTTATACCATCGGGAGTAGTGCGAGTTTTGAAACACCGCGTGTATTACTCGCCGCATGCAGTAAATAATAATTTAATGTGACTTTTAGTTTCGTCGTGTCACATTACCGTTTGCTAGGAACTGTAACTTTGCATATAAATTCTATTCGATATTTATTTCTTTGTCTCTGTAGGTTCTTCGTTTGTTTCAAGATTCCAAGGTAGAGCTTTAACTTTAATTATGAAAGGCGATGTCCAGGATGATTCATTTCAAGTAATGTGCACATAAAAATATGACTTCGTTTTGTTTTTAAGTTCTTCTAATGTTTTTTTTTTTAATAAAACGCATCCTAACCGTTGTCAGATATTTAATTTAAATTAAAGTCATGTTTCTTAAAATACAGTTTGAACTCTTGCACGCTGCTGCAGTAATTTATATTATTTGCATTGTATTTAATATTCTAAGTACATTTTATTTAGCTGCAGACATGTTTAAAATGTTAAATGCCCCGCAGCAAAAGACGCGCACATGAACTACAGTTAAAAAAATCGATCTGTATTCGGGGCGCAGGCAAGGCTCGATCTTCACCTCTTCCGCTGTCTGCGGCTTCACCCATTGCGGCCACCGTGGAACTAACTTAGCGAAAATTTTAACCGTCGTATGTCGTTGTGAAATAAAGACATTTTTTTTAAAAAGCCCACTCTGTAAAAACAAGATGCGTGTTCAAACCCCATATAGCTTTATTCGGAATAAATTCATTACTGAATATTGTGTTTGGGAATACAAAACGTTTAAGTGGTATGTGAGTATTTTGTTTAAAATAATACTTTATCATATTGTTTGATTTATTTTTATATGATAAACTCATTTATACATTCAACTGATATACGTACACTGATATATTTAACGCCACCATTATTTAACAATGTGAGTAGCTTTGCCACATTTTCGGAGAACAACAACAAACAGTTACTGAAGATGAGTTTGTATTGTGGTTCACAGTACTGATTTTTAGACATTCAAATAGCTTAAAAAATCATTTTAAAGCATATTTGTTTTATGTTTTTTTTTCATTTCTGATAACTACTCAATTCCTAAGTCGCCTGCAAAATTATTTTGTAATATTCTAAATAACAAGATTTGTAATATCGCTCTGGAGCCTGAGACAGACTCCAATGAACGGCACTGAAATAAGTACGTCCACGCAAAAACACAGTAGCGAAAAGTTCCATCAGAAGCTACACGCAATATTAATTGTGTAAATAACCGCAGCTCAATAAAATAATTTAAATATAAATCGACAACACCAGAATGGTAAGTGATGATGCTTATAATAAATCATTGGTTTTTATGGAGTGTGAACATTTTTGCTCGCCACAGTAGCGCCCGCCATTCTAGTTCCCAGGGACCCGTGACAGGGACGCCACTGGCATGTCAATTATCATTTATAATAAATCAATCTGCGCCTGGGGCTATCCAAAGTAACAGCTCTGTTTTACTTATTCACTAAATAAATCCAAATATTGTATAGCCCCATAAGTAAATGTATATGATTTAGAAAAATGCAACGCGTTAATTTATAAAACACGTATAGTTATGGTAAAAATAATTTCAGACTAAAAAAACCGATTACGAAATGTACCATGTTTGTCTTATAATGACATGTTTGTGATATTTTTATTAGGCTTTTCAGGATTTTTCCTTTGACTCGATCATGGAGTTGTCTTCACGAATTCGAAAAAAAATTAATAAAAGTGAATTATTTTCGCGCTTGTGGCAACCCTGCACCGTGGCACAGCACAGCACAGCACAGCACAGCACAGCACAGTGTAGCACCTCTTTACGTTTAGGACATTATTTATTATTTAACGGTACCCACACCGCAAAGGCGTCAACACGCAGTAGTGATGGGCGTAGTCTATTAACTTTGATAATTGTATTCGATAGATCGAATGATTTCGCGCTCTGCCTGCAATCCCAACTAACAAATATCAAAAAGGATAATTGTAATCAAAGGCTTGTTATTTAATGATTGAATATTTAAATATCTAAACTCGATTTTCAAGACTATCAGAAGTCCAATATCTTACATAAATAAATGTTTAATATGTATTATTGTCATATTCATTTGATTGGAATTATTTATTATATTTTTAACCGGAATTTTTATGAATTAATAATAAGGCTTAGTTAAGTTATATTTCAATTATTGTACATTTTTTATAATGTTTGAAATATACATACTCATTTAATTGTTCAATAATAATGGTTAATCTAGTTTTTTTAATAATTATACTTTCGCGCCTCTTATGAAAAGTTTGCTCATAGATATTTTTACTCTTAAAAGATTACAATTGTTGTATTTTTTATTAAATACAAATAGACACACGGCAAAACGATTTAAAGTTAAATAGTTACTGAATTGTTGTAAATGAGACTTTTGAATAGTTAATTCGCTCACCGATTGATATTTTCGTGGTGATGGTGATGATGGTGGTGATGGTGGTGGTGGTGATGGTGATGGTGGTGGTGATGGTGGCCAGCTCTGCACGAGCGCCCAGTGCAGCGCGACTCACGGGTGCGAATGGGGGCGGTTCGTGCCGATGGCTCGGCAAACGAACGCTCAGCAATGCGATCGCGATCGGTGTCGACGGTCGAATTCATTTTTATCGTATTCACCTTTTTGCTCCTCGAGCGTCACACGAGACTGAGACCGTACTCTGGGGCCCTGTCCCCAAGTAGACTCCTTGCACTGCACCATACGTACGCAATACGACTCACAGACAAGCCCCGCCAATTATTATAACTTTTTCAGACTAAAAGATATCCAACTATCTTTGAGACACAGAAGCGATTCGAAGGGGGGCAAGTAAGCTCCTAATACTTCCAAAGTATCCCACTCGAAACGCACAAATCGATACGAATTGAGAGAACAGTCTACTCTGTCAAATATCATACAATTTAAGCCACTCATTATCTTAATACATTCCTTTGGCGGAACCCTCCAATGTTCCTCGACAAAAACGCTTTCTGTTCCTTTTCTCGCTCCCCCCATCCCTCTTCAGTCAATCTCACAACTAAAACCTTCTATCTGTCACTCGAAGAGTTAAAATATGAAAACATTCCTATTCTGCCAAAAACATAATTATTCAAGACGAAGAAAGTATCTTCGCGAAGATGGCATCATGAGCTGACGTTTTTTTTCTTTTTTCGCAGGTAATTCCCAAATTAACCGGTCCTCGCTACGTCACGAGCTGCGGCTGCGACCCACTTCCGACCGCAGGCGGCTCTCAGCTGCTGGAGCCCCCTCCCCCACGGCCGGGCCCCCTCCCCCTCCCCCGGGGACTCGCTCGGGGCTGGGGCTCCTCGGGCAGACCAAATCTTTGCCGCGCACTAACGTGCAATTGACAAATCTCATTAAAATATCCACCTCTGCTGGTGTTTTCGTATTATTTTTTTACGATTCCGTAATAGTATTTTATCACTGGACGGCAGCTGCGGTTCGATTGACTTACTTGCGGTTAATTACGGACGCCGATGCATATCGATTGTTGCGGCTCTCCGCACCGCGACTCGCGGCAACGCGGCCTCCAGGCCCCCGGGCCTCCTCCAGGCCTCCAGACCTCCGGGCCTCTGGGCCTCCGGGCCGCCTCCGGGCCTCCTCCAGGCCTCCAGACCTCCGGGCCTCTGGGCCTCCGGGCCGCCTCCGGGCCTCCTCCAGGCCTCCAGACCTCCGGGCCTCTGGGCCTCCGGGCCGCCTCCGGGCCTCCTCCAGGCCTCCGGACCTCCGGGCCTCGCGCACTCTCGCACCTTGCGCTTTAATCTATTCAATATTATTCATTAAATAGACTTTTTCTATGAAATGTAGAGAGGTAGACGTATTGATATTTGGAGATAGCCAGAAAAAATGTGAACACAGATGCTCTTTCTTTGTCAGTAAAAAATGGACAGTTTCTGTGTGTCTAATATGTGATATTTATCACAAACGTCGAAATTTTGAATGCTAAGAATTAAATACTGTTTTGCTAGCCTTAGTAAATATTTTCGTTTTAAAGCTCGATCTGTGCGATATTGAAATGCACATTTTTGCTGTAACTAGTACAAAGCGTTTCTATATTTCTGAATTGAAACTATTTTACCAGTTTTGTGCTTTTTCTCAAAAAGTAAACCAAATATCGCGTCTCGGACAGATGGCCCTTAGGAGTTCGGTTTTGTTGATCGGCCTCTGAGTACTTTCTCCTTCCAGCTTCGGTATGTATTTACGTTCGCAGCCTATAGTGCTTAAAAAGAAACCGTAATTGTGTTTATCAAATTATCTTGTTTCTGTCGAAGTAAAAGTCTGTCTCTAGCCTAATTCGTATCCTAGTGCTAACGCGGTGTATCATTAGCCGAGCCCGACCCGCTGGTGTGGCCCGCTGTCCGTGTAAATCAATATTTTTTTAATTTCTATTTAAACCAAAAATTGTCTCAGAATTTTAAAGGAAAACAATATTTTCCAGAGAAAGCGGTCTCTGATGCGAGTTTGTACGCGTTCAGGCACAGAATTTTTATCTGAACGCTAAGCACCGCTTGTCTACATGCTTTTCCCCTTTGGATGAATAGTTTACTTTTAGATTCGTCGTTCTCAAATTATCTGGGGAGGGAATGTCTTTCGCTTTTTTGATCAGCATTAAAAGTAATTTTCCCAAAAAAATTGTCCAGGTTTATCATTTTCAAATGCGACACCAACTCTAAAACTGTTATTATAGTATGAAACTACCGATAATTGATATATTTAACAATACTAATAATCTTGCTCAGCTTTTAAACTTAGAGCACGCCACTGATAAGTGCCTTTTATTTATAAATAAACTGTTGGATTTTCTTACGTGTCGTCTACGCCATTAGCACAATTACTTTAACGATCGCACATATTTACGTACCTACTTCTAAGTTGTTGAATATTCCATGCGATTTAAGTATAGCATTGTGTCTCAGGGGGGTAATTATTATGTCAATGGCGTCCTTGAGCTCCTGTCTGGCGATACAAGGCGACCGTCGGGCTAGTGATGGACACCACCGACCACACTTTATCGAATAATCGATTTTCGATTTATTCACAAAAATTGTATCAAATCATTTCTAAAAATTTCATTTATTATAACAATTCGTACATCAGAATGCAATCGATTTATTTTTCGAAGATCTTTCTTCTGATGATCGCTGATTCATTTTATGTGATAATCAAATATTTTTACGAATACATTAACTACAGTGAATATACAGCATATCGGATTTTTTTTTTTAAATCGATTATATTCGTCAAAATAATACAGTAATACCCCGCTTTTGGCGACCCCGATATGCGCGGTTTCACTATAACGCGAATTTCAAATTTCGTGTTAAAATGCTTCGCATTACGCGAATTTCTTATTTTAAGAATGTGTATGAACATAATGTTGTCATTGACTTCTTTTAACAATTAAAAACAGCGTTGGGTGTTATGAACGTGTTTTACAAGAACGTAAAAGAAACGCTACCCAAAAGACAAAAGATGTATTTTTCAGTAAAAATAATATGTAATACTGCATAAAGTGTTCTTAGAATTAAAGTGATTGATTCAAATGATTCGTATTTTTTGTATTAAGTTTTGACTATGTATGTATGTTTAATCGTAAACCCCGATTTACGCGAATTTCAATTAACGCGATTTTTTTCCGCAACGTATTCCTCGCGTAAAGCGGGATATTACTGTATGTATATAAATATTCGGGTATAAGAATAAATCGATCGAAATTGTCGGTTTGATAGCGGCCATGGCTGGGCCTAAGCTTGCCGCCGCAGCCCCTGACGAGGGCTGGCTCGGGCCTAATAACCGCTCGCTGTGATATTTCAGACCCATTAAAGAAATCGCTCCCAGTACAATTACGCGGGCGGCCGGGATGAGTCACCTGGACCTTGAAATATATAAATATGTGTCTTATATAATGCCTTAACCCGCTAACGCTATACATATATTAAAAACCATTATAACTTACATTCCTGTACAATTATACCGGGTATGGGATAAGTCATCCAAGCTCCCGTGGAAAGACCTTGAAAGATATAAATACACTTACATGTCTTATTATATATTGTTTTAACCCGGGAACGCTAAATGCGCCCTGAGCATGCGACCTGGAAACAATTGTAACTTACATACTTTCTAGTCCAATCACAAACCGCGAAAAGGTTTTAAATTTAAATGAGACAAACGCTTACTTATCGCTTACTTTCGTGTACAATTCAATCCGGTTGTGAAATACGATAATAACCCAAGCCGAGGAGAAACCATGTAGTATTAACAAATATGACTTTGTGCATATATATACATATAATATCTCGATTAGCCAATAAGGATTTTTGCATTTCAAGGACTTCTTCGGATGTCAAAAGTTTTACGAACCCATGAAAAGGCGGAAGAGCATTCCAACTGGCTATTCATATTCGTTGTTTAAGCGTGGAGTGTTACAGACTAAACCAGCCTGTCGTGGACGGCGATGCCTCGGTTGGAGACGTCTTGGGCGCGTGGACGGGTTAGCCGATCTGTTGCTGTATATTGTCCGCGGGTAATTGCCTCGCGTGGTCGACACCTCTCGGCTCAATTCCTCCATCTGGGAACTCTCGGCCGCTCGGTGTCCGCGTCCTCCACGCAACCGAACAATTACTGTGAACAAACGCGTCCCTAAGTGCGGCGCCATTACCCGCGCCGTCACCCGCGGCGCCCTCGCCCACGTAGGCCATGCTCACCCGCTTCTACAGGTGCTATTCAAGGCAAAATTAAAGGACTTTGATACTTAAATCTTGGAGGACTTTTAATACCCGCGCTTTGGCGTGCCGTCACCTATGGCACCCTCGCCCAGCCAAACCGTGTTCACGTGCTGCTCTGAAACGGAGTTACTAAAGACGAATGAAATCAAGGCCCGGTGCAAAACGAGAGAAATCCAGATGCTTAGAAGACATTTGTTTTCTTTTAACACTCACGTTATCCTTCCCTATGCAGGACATATTAACCTTCTCATATTGGAACTAGTACTAGAGACGAACCCTGTCCTCGTACTCCTGACTTCAATCAAAGGTTTTGAAAACAGTCAGCATTATCGTGCAATTAACGGACTGATGCTTAGAACGCTTATTTTCTTTTTATGCAGTTTAAATGCTTATATCATCCTCGCCTATCGAGGACATATCCACCAGGTTCTTTTTTGAATCAGAACTATTCGAGGGCTTAGCTTTCATAAAAATATATGACCGAATTTAGATATATTAGGTAAAACACCAGTGCAATTAGACGAGTAATTTTTCAGAAGCTCGCAACAGTCTAGGCATGATTTATGAATCTCTTCTATCCCTGCGTCTCCTCCTGCGACCTCCAGCCCTCGGAGAGTGGTGTAGTTACAGAGTTCCTCGTTTTCAGATTATCTATGCATGGGTTTCATCCGATCATAGTAAAAAGAAAAAAGTCACCCATGACAGTAAAGCTTAGTTCGCACTACTTCATATTTATAATACACACAAACAGCCATAGAGGTTTCTTATTTTTTCGTAGTGAGCGCTTTTGTCATTACTTTTAATATGCAGGGGCAGGGTCGAAGCAGGGGCCTTATTCATAGCAGAAGTCACTAATGGAATCATTATTGTGTTTTTATGACAAGTTTTGTAATATCCTAGATAAAGACAGCATTAACTTTTCACCTAGTTATCAAAACCTATCTCTTTATAATCATCGTTTTATCATTGCTTATAAGCAAAAGTTTGACAAAGCCTACGAAAAGTAATTGCGTCCACCACAAAACATATTTATCAATCTCCTAGCCGTTAGGCTTATCATATACAGAGTACTACAAATTTAACCAGTCCGCCGTGGATAGCCATACATACATTCTGCGTGACACTAACGAGACCTCAACGGGGCTTCGTTATCGCAGGCGATTCTTCTCGCTGATGGGCCCCAGAGCCTCTCGACCCTCGGATCAGGCGTGATGCATGGCGGACCAGTGAGATCTGCTCGGATCGCTGCCACGGACCACCTACGGTCTGTAGATCACTGTAGATCATTGTAGATCCTCGAGAATCCGCTGCTCGGTCACGACTGTCCTGTCTAACGCCGACTGCATTCTTCGTCCGCCCACGGTGTTGCCGGGAAGTGGAGCCAACTGTTCACTTCCTTCGCACATTCTGTCCTAGTAACCACCTCACCGTGGTTCGACAAGAACAATCTTCTAAGATTCATTTTTAAATGTTTAATAATTATTCTCAAAATCGAATTAATAATAATAAAACATTCATAAAAGAAAAGTTCATTTAAAATTATATGATTCACAACCTTTTTTTTATTCGACCAGCTGGAAACATTCATGCTCAGACAATCGAATAAAAAAGAGTACCTACCTTCTCTAAAAGTAGGAGGTTGCTAGCGTTTAGAGGCAACTGCGACTGTGTCTAGTTTCAAACATCTCTGGTTTTTGCTTTTGTGTTTACAAGTATTTCACAAAAAGCCTAATTAGTTTTTTTTCCTTTTGAACGTGAAAATAATTTATATTTTTTACATAATTAAAGCCTGTGGCCTCATGGTCGGCAAGCAAGTGCACTAGCAACTAAAATAACAATAAATTACAAAGTTATTCGTGATGCTCTCGGAAAACATACCCGCATCATCATACCATCATCATCATCACCCAGGTGCGCTCTGAGGACGGACCTCGCGTTGGGGCGCTTTTACTTAATCGGGAATATTAATAAGTGCCAAGTCAATTATCGCAATGGAACGCACCTTGAGTACATCTTTATTAAAACGCAATCATCATTAGGCCCACACACCTCACGGGGGAAATAATAAACACATTACTGGCGAAAGGGCTCAGCCTGGACCGCACCCTCTGGATGAGCAGAGCCCATTGAAAGCTGCTTTAATATGTTATTTTGATAAGCAAAAAACACTCACGTATGTCACGCGTCCTAAGTGTAGAACCACCGCCATAGACCTCTCCTGGCTGAATAGAGCCCATTTAGATCCGCTACATTTGCAGCTGTTTGCATAGAGTTTGCAGTAAAAATATACTGACTGCTCCACCCGGGTTCGAAATCGACACCCCGCGGTCGCTAGGCAAGGCACTGGCCCACGGGGCGGTTTTTAGGGTGACCTGCAGGTGGAACTCGTGAGTTGCGGTGAACCCGCGCCACCTGGGCTGGAGCTCGCTCACCTGCAGATCAATTAGTCCATCCGTCTACCGAACTGCGGCCGCCGTAACACTCCATCAACCTGACCTCTCCCAACCTCCAGCCCCGCCGGCTAGGCCTTCCGCGTACTTACAGAATACCAAGATAAAAAAGAACCCCTCTCCCGATGTGAAAAGCTCTTTCAGCTCCGCCACAATTCCACCAAATCCTTAATTGGCTGACTTTGGTTGGTTAAATATAAAGACTATTTTATTATATTGCATTCATCACATATACTATAATAGTTGCAGTCATTCTGTCAGTCATGTGAATGGTTTTCTGTAAGGTACACTTTTTGCTGCTTTTCAGTTTCCTTACCTCCCTTTAATGCTGCTTTTAAGTTTTATCTAAGATATAATAGCAAAACGGAGATTTGTCACTTTGATTGCTTCGTGCTGTCTAGGTGCGGGGTGTCACTCCATTTTTAGTTGTGCCGGGGAGACTAAGGGTGGTGGGTGGCGATGAGGGGGAGAAGAGGAGGTAAAACTATTGACCAATGCTGGTAGAGACACTTCTCGAGGTAGTAATTAAAGTATTCTGCTAATGCTCATCATTATATATACGAGTATAAAGAGACATCGCCGTCTTAGTGCAGTGAAACTAACAAGCATTAGAGTTAAACTGAGAAAAAATTCTTCTCCAAACACAGTCTTCAGCTATTGTCCAGGAAGTCTCTTTGGGCCAAGAAACAAAGAGCGTAGTTGTCGGTTTTTTTTTCGGTCCCTCCCTTTGGGTCGTGATTGTTTGGATGTTGTCATCGCTGTCCACTTCCCATGCGTTATCCACCGTCGACCATACACCGTGTGTTTAATAACCTAAAATCAGAATCGCATATTTTTCGATTGCGTTTTTTGATCCGATGGTTTTTTTTATTTTAGAACTCAACCAGTAAAAATAAGTTTCCATACGCGAAAGCAATACCTTTTTATTGAGCGCTTTTAAAATTGTATCTATCTGCACAAAATAATACTAATTCATTCTGACATTAGCTCTAAATTTAAATATTTTAAAATAGCAAAATGTATAGATTGCTTAAGAAAGTCTTATTTTGAAAAAATTTAAGCATCGTTACTTTGTTGAGGTACATTGTAAGTTTTATAGAGCCCATAAATTGCAAAAATTAATACGAAGATAAACAAATACTCGTCTCGAGCAGTGCTTTACTTAGAAACCAGGTGATAAAACTGTCAGCGGGGCGAAGTAAAATTGACAAGCGCGTGTACTCCCGCGCATGCACCGGAGGCTGGAGCCGCGCTCCGGCCCGCGCGCCATGTAGGTGCGTGCTCTTATACGCACACTGTGGCTTACAATATTATCTGCAGACGAGTTATGCCTTAATGGCCGGCGCCTGGGGTGACCCTCGCTTGCGCTGCTGCGGGACACCACGCCTCGGAGATCGTGGGTTCCTGACCTGAATTCGGATAAAGCGATAGGTTTTTTCATCAATGTGTTGGATGTTTTTTATGATTTCGCATTTTTCACCCCCGCAGGTTTTATTATGCATACAAAATACAGTTCGATTTACACACAAAACGACGAAAAACATCCTGGAAAAGAGTTTTCTGGCCACCGGCGTCGTCAAATAACTTTTTGATGATTTTTCTCGTCGTTTTTCTTCAAATGTTCTAATGATAACCGCTCACAAAAAAAACAATAGTCATTATCTTAAAGCCACTCTGCTGTTTTTTTTTTTTTATTCCTATTGAATCTGAAAAGCATTTGAACAATTGAAGGAATTAAAAACTATTAATCTACCCACAATCAAACCCGTTACCCCGTGGTCGACAAAATGTCATTCTAACCACTGACCCACGCTAATACTTTGATTATGGATCGTGTGAGCCGTGCTTCGCGAGGCAGTCGCCGTATTCTCTCTTCTTCTCCTCGGGCCAGCTCCTCCTCAAACATTTGCAAGTTGCTCGCCGAGTCTATTCTATTTTTTTAAATTTAATTTCGATAGCGGTGTCGCTCAGCCCGTTGCTAGGCTGACTCGGTAATGAGTACAAAGTCGTTGATAACAGGTATCAAGCACTGTACGCTGTACTGTCAAAGGTCATTCTCTTTGGCGCGGCAACCTGTGATGGTTTTTAATCTTCATCAACGGCTCCAGTAGTCTTCCGCTATACTTATCTACCTCTAGTCTATCTACACTCCTCATACACGCACCTCATGATCGCTGTTCAACCTCCTCTTTACTAGCTCTCGATCTTTCATAGGGTGCAGAAACCAATTTTTACTGACTTATAATAAGTATATTGTTATTGTGACACAAAGCACAGAGCATATCGTGACGAACTTGACACCGTTTTAAAAAAGTTCGTTGTATTATAATTGTATCTTATTTTATCTTGGCTTGTTATTTTTCCAAAATAAAACCTCCAGGTTTCATCACATATGTAAATGCAGCAAGTTCCCACGGCCGGACACGCAAAGCATAAATAAAATAACTGTACCTTAATTTAGATCTCCTAATCTCTAATGAGAAATTAAAATGTCTGTTTCCTTCCGTTCCTATGACATGAATATTGCCTCTCATCATTTATGCTAAGGAATCTAAGGCCGTTATGTGAAAAGCTGCCATTATCTTCTAAATTGATACTAAATGGATTTTTTTGTGAATATACTTATTATGTTGCCTTTGACATTAAACAATTTATGTCCACTAAACCGCTTGGAGATAAGTAATTTTTTTTACTTAAAAATATATATTTGATGTTTTATTCGATAAAAACACTATTTTTGTTTTTTCCGCAAATGATTTTTATTTCAAGTCAGCGTAACCGTTAATATCTGAAAAGCTTTCGTTTTTGGTTTCACAGCCTCTCACTCGCCAGCTCGCGTTTTATCTTAAAAGACACAATTTGGCGAGAGAAGGGGGCAACAAGAAAATTATCCAAATAAGCAGGCAGTTCGAAGAAATTGTTATAAAAGGAGGGTTAAAAAAAATTCAATAAGGAAAAAACATTGCGATATGAAAGATCATTTAGAAGTAAATGATATACGAAGCCTGTCATCGTGGCGTCGCGTTCATCAGCGCCATGCTATGCATTAATGCAGAATACTTTCAGTGCAGAGATCTTGGTGTCTTTTAAATACAGTAATGACCGTCTCCGCGGTACTTATTTTGCATTCCTCCTGTATAGAGCGCTGGCTCGGCGCGCATACATTACTTGCACCCTGTATGTACAGGTGTGTGACAAATTAATTTACTTCAGCGGAGCTAGTAAGTCTCCGTGTATTGTCGTCATTTCATTTGCGCACCTGATCGTTTTCAAACTGTGGTCAATCTTTTAAATATACTTTTTTCAACCGCGGCTTTGTCAAAACGGAACGATTTTGGTGCTATTAAATACTGTGACTATTCCTTCAGGCTCTAGATCATGTTAAATACACTGGATTTTTGTTGAATTTAGGAGTGTACACGTTATTCTACATAATTCTTTCTTAATTAAAGCGGGCATTATAATTAAAATACAGTGTGTCTTTTTTAGCTCGTTAGTTTGAACAGTATTTAAAAATGCGTGTAGCTTTGTGTTGAAGTTCATTTTTTTAAACCAGCGGTAACTATTGTTGTTCAAACGAAAATGATTCTCGTTATAATTCTTATTGGTTTGCGTAAAACTCTAAAGCAATGGACACAGCTGCGTTTGAAGATGCACGCGTCCTTCAGTGACGTGGTTAATAGGGAGATTCGCGGCTTTTTTCCCTCAAGGCGGCTTTTTTCCCTTGAAATTGTTGACGTTAAAACAACATTGAGTTGATTTGGCCGCGTTTGGAAACGCGGGTTCCTCTCCCGGAGTCCTTTAATGAGGCGCGGTGAACCAGGAGATTCCTCGGGACGGGTTTTGTCTGCAGCAGCAGCTAATTGGCGCTTGTCATAGCTCCGTGTCCGCGCCTCTACTGGATAAAGGAGATGATTACGATTCCCGAAGCGTGCGACCGGCCAAGTGTGTACCCGCCGTGACATTTTCTCTGCACTCGCGAATGCTCAATTCACTTGAAGACATCATGCGAAAAAAAAAAAAAAACACGCCCTAAAGACGTCTCTAGCAGCGTAATCGATACGTTGGCTACAATAGAAACTGAAACGCATTTTTACCCGAGAAACTGAATTTATAATAATAAAAAAGTATTCCATAGTCCAGAGACTATTTCTTAATATAATTGTAAGCACGCTTGCTACTCGACCAGTAATCTAATCAACAAACCGGACACAACCGCAATTGCCTCTGACAGCTTGAAAGAGCTTGCTTACCTGCCCTCAACAACTCGAAGTAGGTAAGATGCCGACCACGACTCTGAAAGCCGCTGGCTGGCTAATTTCTTCCCTTGCGGTCTCTTATTCTTATATCAGAGTGTTCATTTACCTCTCATTCTGATTAATTTAGCTGGTATGTCTCTCGCTCGTAGACTTAGCATAATTTAGCTTATGCGGCACATGTGAAAGAGATCGGCTTATTTTGTTTCTAGCAAACGACTCCATAAAACGAAGGTATATTAATATTTTACATAATGAGATGCCCTTCGTATATTAACTAGCCATTTAGTAAATAAAATTATGATAGTTCTTACATTAATGCAACATACTAGACTTGTGAATCGGTTTACTTTTCATTTAAGCTTTATTCCCTTTTCCGTGAAAAGCACTCGCGTTGTTTCATTTCATATCGTTAAACTCTCCATACATGGACTCGGGTCGATTCTGTTTTAAGATTTTATTATTATTTCAGCTCTTGAAGACGGCATTTGCAGACGTAATTGAAAAGTCGAGGTATATTAGCACTAAAGTGTTGCCATTACACTATGTTTAGTTAACCTGTCGTTGAGCAAAGCTGTGGATCTAACCGACGTCATAAAACTCACTATACTGGTCGAGATTTTTCAAGCTGAGATAATTTAAGATTCTATAGCGATACTGCTTTTCGATACAAAAGAGTTGCAAAATAAGTGGCAGGTTAGCAAGCTTTCAGTGGCAAATGCAGCTGTTTTCAATTTAAATTAAATTTATGAAACAAACCAAGATAGCATACCTGCTATAAGACAACGATCAATCTAATTTCTCTAGGTCAGATTAACTTTCTGTAGATATCTTCCGCAAACGTGGTCAAAAATAGCTCCTTGGAAACGACCATTTTAAAAACAGATGGGTGTAACTGACGCCATAAAAAGGCCAAGTAAAACAAGATATTACATCAAGGCAAGTCTGTAGTAGAAACATTATGATAACTTCAGTTCCTTGTTCAGTTTTAAGAATCCAAAATAAATAAACTCAACAAAATCATCCTCAACGAATCGATTAAAGAAATGTGTGAAATCGATATTGTAAAAATTCACCAAAAAGACGAGATATTAAATCTAGGTGATTCTTTGATTAGATTCCTGAACATTTCAGTACACTAATAATTAATTTTCTCCGCCATATTTACATCTCAAGAGTCTTTTGACGATGAAAAAGGAGAAGAGACGGAATCGAGACGTAAACATAAAATTACTGTGGAGGGTTTACAAAAGCGATTGATGCAAAATTCACCTGACACGTGTGAGATGCCGAGGCGGGGCAAGGTCGAGGGTGCGGTGGAAGGTGCATCTGGTGACGGAGGGCGTCCCTGATGATGGAGCCGCCCCGCCCGCGGCCAGAGCCCGGTGCATGCGCAAATACGCGTGCAGATTGAGAGATTGCCTGATTCGCAAACTCGTTTCACTTGTTATTTATTGCACACTCAAGACTGCGTTCAAAACATTTGTAGTCTATAAATTTTTTGTTTAAATGAAAAATGATTCTTCGTTAATTATTTCAGTTTAAAATTACTATATATTTATGTGTATTATATATATATATATATATAGGCTCGTATAATCTTATAAAGAACCTTAAAAAACGTTTTAGACGGACAACACCTTCTGTATAACTAACTACACACAAACACTCTTGCGTGCAAGGGAGGGCGCTCAATACATATGATAATGCCAAGGTACAAAAATATTCCTAGCGAATACCTAAGCATTTTTACCTGCACTGAATACATCTTATCTTTAAAGGTGAAATGAAAGTTAACAGTACATTGTCTCGGGCACTTTTGTTACATTCTCCTGGAGATCGTTTCTCTGTCGCATTCCTCGGGTGTTGGAGCTGGAGTCGAGTCGCGGCCTCGTATCCGCACTCCTGCAGAATGCTGGCAACACAGCGGGCAGCTAAATCGTGAGATATAACGCACATAAATCCACTAAGATATTTAATGTTAATATGACCTGTCGTTTGAGACCGGCGGGTACGCGAGGCTCGTTCGATAAGCTCGGGGTTAGACCGAATGAAATGCGAGCCAAGCCACGGGTTGAAAAGGCACAGGAAGCCACTGCGGTTCAGGGCTAAGCGCGCGTGACTGCTGATCTCGCAGTCATCGTCTCGAAATCCACCGAAGTAAGTTTTATTAATACTTTTTTACGATCTAAAATGATTAGAATTAAAATGAAAAAAAACTAGTCTTGGTGGTATAGGGTACTATGGTGGGGAACTATATGACGACTATTTTGTATTTTATTGTCATTAAAATTTTAATAACATTAAATATGAATATTTATTATACACTGTAAATAAACTATTATACTATAAGTAATTTTTCAAGTTTTGTCTTGTAAAGTTGTATGCATGTGTGTGTGTGTTTTTTTTTAAATTATTATTAATAGTACCAAATTACTGACACAATATAATTACAAAATTATTACACCCCGTCAGTGGAGTGAGCAGCAGTATCTTCTCTTCCAAAATCTTCCGGAGCTCCTGACTCCGGGCGTGCTCGAGCCTCGCCAGGCGTGACGTCACAGATCAATTGCCGCGGAATTGCATCTCGAACGACCGAGCTTATCGGGCGACCCTCGCGCGACGGCTCTCTAGCTCTGGTATTGCCAGGCCACAAATTTTAACCAAACAAACCAGAATCACAACTGTAACAGGCCACACTGCACGGACAGCGCAACGCCAATTCAACTGAGTGGCACGGCCTGCCGCGCGTACTTTGGAAACTAAGCTCATTCGTCATTACTGACTATTTAAAGTATCCGCATTTAGCTCATACAGGTTGTTAGCAATATCGAAGAAATTAGTATTTATGAAATATTACCTTGGAGAGGGATTTGAACCCGCAGACTACATTTAAAATCAAGACAAACGCTGTACTCAAATATCAACAGCCCGAGAACATTCTCGATCATTGTGTTGTAAAAAATTCTGCATTGTTTATTATCGATTACTAAATAACATTCTGTTGGACTCGTCTGCGCTCGTCGGTGATGCTCAGGCGAATTGCTAAAGTACGAACAATGTATGATTGTTAAATCAAGCGCAGTCGAGCTCCTCGGCGGGCCCTGCAGGGAGGCGGCCAAAACTATATATATATAGTATATGTACGTGTTTATATAGGGCAGCAAATCATAATATTCTACAACTAATGAAGATTTATTACTGGAAGCGCCGCAGACAGAGCAGCTGTTCCCGCAAATGATTATTTATTACTTAGGCATTGGTGCTCGGTGTGTGCTGCGCGGCGTGTATTTCACGGCCGTCTCGCAGTCTAGCGGGTAGCGCACTCGCTCAACCTCGGGCGGAGGAGTGATGCTATATAATTCTGTTAAATTACAGATGTTTGTCAGTTTGATAATGCCAATGAAAATTGGCACGTGGAAAAATCACTCAAACATTTTATTTTTAATAGCAAGGTGTTTACAGGTTACAAAAACCCATGTTATTTTTGTGACTATTCAATTAGCATGTATATCCGTTAGGTTGGGGATTAGAGATTACGTTTAATTAAAATTGTTTTTTGTTAACAGTTTCGCCTTCAAGGGCCTCTTCAGATTCTTATTTTTTGTTTGAATATGAGTTGGTATAAATTAAATTAGTCGGTTACTGACTTTGTGACTATAACCTCGAGATCTGAAACAAATTACACAGAACTCACTTTCTGGAAATAATATTATAAAATCAGCTACGTCGGGAGTATGTTTTTATTGTTGCAACTCTTTGGGGTTTCCACGATAGACAGGTTTAATTTATAATGGTATACGAATACCTAAATGGCTATATATCACAATAGTTTTTGTTTACGAACACTTTCAGGTTTCAAGGAGAGGTTTAAATCCGCGCTTGAAAAGCCAAAGTGCTCATAAACAAAAACGATCGTAATCTGCTTGCCATTTGCCTAGTTATATTTGTTTTCTCTTTAGCATAAAATCGATCGATTTTCAAGATTGCCAGTGCAAGCTGCAGGGAAAAACTGCGATCCTCATACTATATATTACAAACTCATGGTCTTTAATGCCTACACAGTCACGGCCGGTTTAAAAGTGGCAGCCTGTTGCATCGGGAGGCAGTAGAGTCTGGCTGCTCCAAACAAGCGAAACGATAGCGCGCTCGAGTCAAAGTGCCTTTGGTTTGAAGCCGTTTAATTCCATCCGATAGATTTTCAGAATTTATTATCACTTCTTGAATTAATTTATTTTATAAAATTAATAACTTGCACGTTCTATGATTAACAGCACATAAAAAATATATGTTTAACCGGCATACAAAATATTCTAAAGCGAGGATTTTATGCCACCGTTTAAAATCGTAAAAATGACACAGCTTTCAAAAGTTATTCGACATTTCACTAAATGTTTGTTATTTGCTTATTTGTAAATAGTTTAAGAAAACTCACTCGACTTGAGGATGCAGTGTGTATAGCAATAATTATTATTTTAATAAAAATATTATAATGGATTCCACCGGGTACTTTCTGCCACAAAAAAGCACGAAATTGTGGGTCGTAGCGGGGGCGCCGCGCTTTTCCTTCCCTTTGTTGAGCATCGTTTTCATGAAACGACTGCTCGATTGGCGATGCTCCGTTTTTCCCGATTTCCAATAAACGACATCGTTAGTCCAGGAAAAATCCCGAGAAAAGACGAAGCAACACAGAGTATGAATCGTCATGTCTCGCACTCCGGGTGTTTGAAGTAAAAATGGGATATTTAATTTTAGACTTTAAAAAAAACTTTCGAAAGACAATTTATTTAATTTGTGCGTTCTTCTCTTTCCAGACAAAATGGTTTCCTGCACGAGGGCCCTCCTCGTGATGGCCGTCCTGGCGACGGTGGCCGCGGCTCCCGCTCCTGGCCGGCGCCGCCGCTCCGCCGAGGACGAGGGGCCCCGAGCCGCGGAGAGAGGCAGGCAGAACAAGGCCCTGTCGTACTTCGACTACGTGCCGCAGTTCTACGGAGAAGACGACTACGGCGACGACGAGGCGGTCTTCGGAGCCGAAGAGAACGCGGACGACGACGACCTCTCCAGGACCGTCCCTTCCAGGCGGAAGCAGAACATCTACAAAAACGACAACTTCGCGAATACCAATTCTCTGCAATACGATAACTCTCCCATCTTTTACATCCGACTGCCCCCCACCCCGTACATGTTCGTTCCCGGCCTCGGCTACGTCTCGCAGCCCCCCTCCATCGGCCCCCCGGTCCCTCCGCCGGTGAACCCGTTCATCAACCTCCCCATCGACTTTGTCTCCAACGGCAAACCCACGAACATCTACCAGTGGACCGGCGCTCCGAGCTATCAGGCGCCGCAGGACCCCTACAACCAGCTCTACTCGCGCCCCTCGAGACCTCAGCAGAGGCCCAGCGACTACGGCGGCTACCAGCGTCCCCACTCCACCAAGAAGCCCGCGGACTCCAAGGTCACCAACCTCAAGAAGGGACCATACGTGTTCAACGGAAAGCCCGACGATTCCGTCTTTGTATTGAGAGACTCCTACAACTCCTTATACTCGGACGCTCTCCAGAACTTCTACCCCTGAGGAAAGCGACTGTGTGAAAATAAATACCCAAGTTATGCGTATGTAATCAAAAAAGACTTAAAATGACCGACGGAATATTCTAAACACGTGTCGATTGGAAGAGGAGGAATACCAGGTGTATGAGTTTATATATAATATTAGTAGCCGCCTTCGGGACGGATTCGGAGTGACGCGGTCAGCCGCCAGTGAAGACATCAGCCGCGCGTCTTTTATCTATGTCCTATATCTATGTCTAATGTCTTACCGTCTAACTATCGAAGTGCCGAAATGTCTGAAGTCCTCGGTGTCATTTAAGCATCTGGGTATAAATGAGCTATAAATTAAATCACATCATGGTTTGCTTTATTTTTTATTTTCTAGAAGCTTTGGACAGATTTAGAATCGTAAAATAAAACTAACTCTGACGTCACCAATTCCCACTTACCGGAGTCTGCTCAAGTGAATGGCGTTAAATGATTTCACCCCTACAATTCGCTCGTGGGAGAGTAGGGGTGGGCCAACCGCATTAATTTAGTATTTCTGAAACCTCCCGGTTAGCTGAACTACGCTAAAGTCACATTTATAATCCTTTATATTTACATTTACTGAAGAGAACATCGAGACGAAAGGAGTCCGAGAACACTCGGGGAATCCTTTTCCACAGTTGTAATGCCAACACTTGACGTCCCTCGTCTGCTCTGCACCGCCAGATCTGGCGGCAGGCGCGAGGCGATCTTTGATAATCTCTCCGGGACGAGAGGTCCGACAGGAGTTGGATATTGTTCAATACATTCGATCGGCCCAAGAGACGGCGCAATTTTTAATTTTATTCTATTTAGATATTCGGCTTCTTCCTCTCTGGCCGTTCTCACTCTGAAACGGGGATAATAGGGAGCCGTGGTGATTAATGTGAAACTCTACGGAACGATCTACGAGTGACTGAATTTTTAATGGCATTATGTATAGTATCGTAACTGAGGGGTGAAAGTTCAGACCGTCCCGCACTGTCCCTCACTGAGCGCAAGCTGTGACGCCGAAGCGCGTCAGCGACCTGTCTCAGGGGAAAAAAATACACACAGTAGTTAGTAATGATATATTTGTTTTTATGTTTACGAAAGAATACTACATTTTTCTTCTTCATATATCAAAACAAGAAATATGAATAGCCAAATGGCCAGGGGTTTACGATCGACTACAAGATGATAGCGATCGCCCGGGCATTCGGCTCCTCGCATTTGTCGTTTGAGTAAAACCTAGCTTTATCTCTTTGTAACTTGTTTCTGTAACTATCACCGTGAAGCGTAAAATAATCCAGGAAGTTAAATTAATTATGTGTAGTTTTTATTTATCTTGTCGTACATGATACTTCCCAATTTAATGAAAAATACAAGACGCGCACCATCCACCCGACTCGTCCCGCTCCGGCTCGGTGGCCCGGCATTCGTTTTACTCGCGAGCGTCAGACTTTGTTTGTATTTATTTTTGATGAATATTTGGAAATGTTGGCTTGAGTTTGCGATCGCGCTGGAGGGGCGGCGTTGTCGAGCAGGGAGTGTTGTCGAGCAGGGAGTGTTGTCGAGCAGGGAGTGTTGTCGAGCAGGGAGTGTTGTCGAGCAGGAAGTGTTGTCGAGCAGGGGATGTTGTCGAACGGTCGGGGATGCAAGAAGAGCAGGGAGGGCCGGCGCTCTCGTTGTTGACTTATTTTTAATCCGCTCAGTAATTAAATTATCCCCCGGCGGTTTATTATGATTATTTTTTATTGAAAGACAATAAACTCACTAGAATAAATATGTTTATAGGAAATCGATAATAATATGAGGTACCACCTATTATTTAGTATTTTATATTGTCAATATTAACAATAATTAGGAGTTTCGAAGAAATCAAATTTCTTTTCGACGCGACGAAAGTATGTTTTGACCATTTATGATGTGAAATTGTATTTTTCTATAAATATTTATTGGATAAATTATTCTAGGGGCTCCGTTCGTTCGCGACGCCGAACTTCGGTTCGGGGTAAACTTTAGATGTAAGTTTATTTTGACGATGTCTAAAAATGAATATCTTGTTATATGTTTATCGATACAGTAACGCGCGAGATGCTCGCGGCAACTGCATCGGTTGAATGAAAATTGTATTTAAGAGACAATTAAAATCTGAATCTGAAATGGAGTTTAGTTATTTTCCCTGCTACACCCCCCTCCCCTGACGGCGCGGGCTCGGTCGGGCTCGGTCGGGCTCGCTCTGCCTCGCTCCGCCTCGCTCTGCCTCGCCCCGGCTCGCTCTGCCTCGGTCGGGCTCGCTCGGGCCCCGCGCGGCTGCGGCTGCCGGCCGCCAGGTGGCACGCGGGCCGCCATGGCGGCGCGGGCGAAATTCCACTCTCGCGTCATGCGAAGAGTCCGGAAGGCGTAAATGTATTTTCTAGACCTTTTAGCGCTAGTTTAAGTATACGACGGGTAGTTAGTCAGTATTTCTAAATAACAGTGCATTTTGTATGGTAGAATTCTTACATTTTTATTCCTAGAGTGCCACGTGACAGATGACATGTCAGTGAGGGCCGGGTGCGAGTCCGAGTGCGCGGCCGTCATGACTGTGACTTCAGAGTCGAGTTTCGTTCCGAGCAGGGACTGAGCTTTCCGCCGCGGAGTGAAAACGCCGGCGTTTCCGCGAATGCGAACGAGTCATGCTCTCGCTCGACGAGGGAGACGATCCGATGAGGAACTCCGCGAGAGACTGGAGGAAGGCCCTCCGCAAGCCGACCGCCTACCGAGTCGGCAACAGAACCGTCCGGATTCAGACTCAGTTTGTCACGCTCGTCAGTGCCGTCGGCGTGATAGTTCTCTTCGTCTTCTACTACTGCAGCGAGCGAGAAAGATCCGATCGCATCCACAGATGGATCCCTCAGACCAGGCCGTACAATTCCACGTACCCCCTCACGCCCCCCATCGGCTCCGGAGGCATGCTGTCGTACAGGATTGCCGCGGTGGCCGATTTGGACACCGACTCCTTGGCTAAGGACAAGAAGAACACGTGGAACAGTTATCTGATGAAGGGCTACCTGAGCTACAGCCCCGTCCACGGAACCGTGGTGGTAACTTGGGACACGCAACCGCCGCTCATCCTCAGCTCCAGTTACGCCCTCAAGGGGCGGGGAGTGGAGCTCTCGGAGCTCGTGGTCTTCGACGGAAGACTGCTCACGTTCGATGACAGATCAGGAATGGTAAGTATTGCTCGTGAGCTTGCGATAACCGTAGACCGCGGTCGATAGCTACGCTGGCGTTGCTATCGGCGATGCACCCTTTTACTGTTTTTAATCAATCTTAAAACGACACTAAGACGATAAAGTGCATATGTCAATACCGTTTACAAATTCTTTGTGCGAAAAATGTTGCCCATACTTGTATAGGGTTCTTTTTATTCTCCCTGTATCTATTTATCAGTTAGACCGGATGGGTTTTCAAAAATATGAAATTATATGTTGGTATACGCTAGAGTATGTTCATCACCTGTATACGTGTAAATAACAGTCAATATTCTCACCAGGTTACAGGTCCACGGTGACTGAAAGAATTAAGTCAGTAAGCCACAATGGCCAGGAAATGTGGGTTTAAATTCCACCTGTCCATTTAAAAGAATCCAAAGGCTTTTTCTCATCGTATGATGTGTGAACCGTTTACTCGAAATTGTATTTTTACATAATAAACCTATAGGAGTGAAAATTTAGATCCATTGAATATTTTGTAATCGCCTTTTACCTTGAAGTATAGTTTTGAACAGCTAGAAAAATTGAAGCGAGACACAACCTATTTGAAGAATCATCCATTTTATTTTTTGTTCCTTCTGCAATAAAATACTTGCGTCATTTTTTTTTTCACCTGTGTCAATACTGTAAAAAAACATTATCTCTGAATTTTGTAAGTGATTTACAGAGATACGTGTCTCAAAATTGAATACATTGAAACTAGTTTAAATATTCTTTGGCTTTGTGATAATATTACAAAAGTATTTGATCAGCCTAGTAATAACAATGAAATGTTCTTTTGGGTGCTTATTTTCATCATTATGCTTCAGATTTTTTTTTTCAAGCAATTCATTAATGCTGTATAATTATATCTTGTGACTGCCTTTTTATTCCTCAAGTAGAATTTCAGCTAAGTTCTTGATGCTGGTAGTTGTTGAGCTAATAAAGGAGGCTCGTGGCCTCGTTTCTTGAGAAAAAAACAAAGCATACTCGCGACTTAAATCTGGTTGAGTAGAACATATAAATGGATGTTATGTCGTCAGCATTGCAACTGTGTATAAACAATTTGAGGATTGCAAGTTTCCCAAATCACTAGTTTTTAAATCTTATGATGGGCCTGACCCCAGTCAGAAATCTCCTTGGTTGTTCAGATTTTAAACTCATTTCATGTCACGGTTAAACGGATACATAATAACATTATATTTTCAATGCGAAGTCAAAATGCTCAGTATTTACTTGGTATTTGAACTTTGTTATTGTGTTTCAAACATTTTTATCTATATATTGCTACCTAATCTGCATATTAATTGAGAAATGTCTCGGAAAGTACATTACACTGATAACTTAAGCTTTCACAACTTTTATTACAAAATATTTCAGGTGTACGAAGTGGTGGATAACAAGATTGTGCCGTGGTTGGTACTCATCGACGGGGACGGCCATTCCAGCAAGGGCTTCAAGGCGGAGTGGGCAACCGTGCGCGGGGAGGTGCTATACGTGGGTAGCATGGGCAAGGAGTGGACCACTCCCAGCGGCCTCTTCCAGAGTCACGATCCCATGTGGGTCAAGGCCATTAACATCCACGGAGAGGTAATCAAATGATCAATAAAGTCCTCGTGGTCTGGAATCATGTTTATTGTGGTATTTAGAAACTAGTCCAAAGTTTGTGGTATCAATTAATTTTCATATTGTTACTTAAGAAAAATGATAAATTTTATTCTAGATCCGTCACGAAAACTGGGTAGTGCCTTACAAAGCTGTGCGCAGTGCAATTGGCATCGATTGGCCCGGCTACATGATCCATGAGTCGGGCTCCTGGTCGGCCATCAAGAACCGTTGGGTATTCCTCCCTCGGCGCTGCTCCGTGGAGCCGTACAACGAGACCAAGGATGAGAGTAAGGGGTGCAACGTTCTCATCACCGCTGATGCTGACTTCAAGGACATCACCGTGGTCAAGGTAACCCGCTTCTAGTGCTCACGTGTTCTCCAAAGTGTAGACTGATAAAGATAAAAATGCAGGCTGTACAGAAATAAGGCAAAATAAGCTTAGGATCACCTTTATGATAGCTATGGATCACCATACAAGACTGACCATATTTTGTGGTTTCACCATTGATCAATTGCCAATAGTGTAATTTAAAAACGTGTTTTGGTTTGAAAAATATTTATTGTATATCATTTCTTAACAATAATTAAGGCAATCTTAAACATACATTTTGTAACAACTTAGAGGTATTTGTTTTTATAATTATATATAAATATTTTACATTATTTACAATAATTAATACTGGAAATTAGGTTAGGGTACACTCAAGGAGCATCCCCCAATCCATTAGAAATACAGCATCTGATTGGATTTTCACACAGACACCGGGGCAAATCATCATCACTTCCATGAAGTCCAATCTAGCATGGTGCCCCGCACAGATATAGTTATATACTCTTCATCTTTAAAACAGGTCTTAACTATCTCCTCAAAATAAATTTAAAAAACTCCAACTCAATGAAGATTGGGCAATGTTTGTGGACTTTCTTTCAAAGACTTAAGGTTATTAGGAAGGTTGATTGCCTCATTCCTTGAGAGCATCAAAGGCCGCATTTTCAACTTCTCAATGGAAAGGTTGCATAACACAGATGAATGGACCCTGAGAACTTAACAATTTTGTACAATGCCTTTATAACATCCCCCTAAAGCAATGACCCCCCTGGTTTCCACTCACCTTTATGCACCGGTCTATGAATGAGTTCATTAGCTTTTATGCCAGTCACATTAACCAGTGGTGACCATATGTGGTAAATGTGGATTAACTTAATGTTCAACAGTATCTCGCCGCCTTTCAGGTGGGATCTCCGACGCTAACTCACGGTTACTCATCCTTCAAATTCATTCCGGGAAGCGGTGACGAAGCGATTGTCGCCCTTAGGACGATGGAGTACCAGGGAACCACGGCCACATACATCATGGCCTTTAAGCTAAACGGAGAGATGCTGATGACGGAGACACTCATCTCCAACATGAAGTACGAGGGATTGGAGTTTATATAGCACGCCACCATATGTACAATTCATATACAAAATATCAAAAACATACAATGCAAAACTTCTTGAGTTTCACGCTACTGGAAAACATACATATGGGATATTTTGTTTGTGTTTAAAACCCTGATTAAACTGAACAGTGATAATAAAATGGTGATAACATGATAATTTTCCAAAAGAACAATTTGTACAACGATGCAATTCAACTTGAAGTGATGTTTGGATCATTGCAGCATTACTCTTACCTCTGAGCTACAATGACATTGTTACGCAGATGGTGCGAATCTTACTCATAGTTAGCAAATTGTTTCCATTTTAAAAAGATCAATCCCACCACGCTGTGAATGAGCTTTTTAGTTATTTCATCAAAATCTAAAGATTAAATTATTACCACCCTGCATTTTCTGTTTCATAATTAAAAAATACTGATTCAAACGAGATAAAAAAAATCCAATCACTATTTCAGCTGAGTGAAATTTGGTTTGCGAAAATGCACCTTGAATTATTTTATCACAATATTAGACTATGCACGCATTTATAACACATATTTTTAACGTCAAGACCATAATCGGCAAGTGGTAATGAATATCGATACGCTGGACTCACTCAGCGCATGGGGAAACCTGCATCACAATGGGTTCTTCCTTTGATCCTAAAGGAAATTTTTAAATTTTACTTTTCATTTTTGCCCGATCCTCGATTATTGGGAATATCAATTTTGCTATCAGTATAGTTTTAGCAATACATTTTCAAGTAAATGACTCGCATGTTAAAAAAAAAAAAGAAAGAAAATACTGACATTTTTTCAGGACACAAGTGAGACTCAAACTCTCACCTGGCTATTGCAGCCGTCCTTCGAGCTTCGTCCTCTCGGCCACCTAGCCCTGTACCCAATGACAATTTGAGAAGTGTGCGTGTACTGTAAAGCTACACTTGTAACACAAGAGATGTGGCTCAACGGGATAGTCACATCCCCGGCCCCGATGAATAAAGCATCGGCAGTGCCACCTAGGCAATACTGTGAATAATAAATTATATGTGATTGAAACTATGTGAAAAATAGAAAATTAATTTGTACAGATGTATTTTAATTGTAAATTAATAATGTTACCTCTAGTTAAATATAAAATATTAATTGAAAGGTTTTTTTTTATTGTTTATAGCTGTAAACAACTTAAGATCTTTTTGATACTGTAAAAAATATTTATGTATACAGGAACTGAAGGGCAGCAAGGGGCGCTGGTGATAAGGCGGTAAAGAAGCGAAAAGGGACAATAGTGAAGAGGAGGCGTGGGTTTGAGTTCCACTTGTGTATTGTTTCACTTGTTTGATGTGTATCATATACCCAAAAGATAATTCGTCCTACTTAAAAAAAACATTTAAAATTACTCATAGTTACGCTTTTTCAATGTTAGTAACTCTGAAATGCTGCTGACTATGCAACCTCCGTACCAATGTTTATATCCCAATGAAAGGTTTAGAAACCACTGATATATTACACACCTACATATGTCATAGGCATTCTCCTATGTATCTCGAAAATGAATTCTATCAGACACTCTGGTATCTTTACCCAGAGTATTCAAAGCCCACCATGAGTTTCAAGCCAATAATGGTTGATAAACTAATTTAAGGACAAGTTTGTTACTTCCAGAAAACGCATTCCCACATCCATCTCAGCTGTTTTCTATGCTGTTCTCTTGTAGAAAAATAGCTAAAACTCTTTTGGCAACATTCAAATATTTGGCCAATCGCCAACTGTGGGCCACCTGACAGCTGTTGGCCGTCTGACCGATCAAAAAGGTATTTTTGATTGGTCATCTTCTTTTTCTAAGTCCCGTTTCAGCAGGAATCGAAAAGAGTAGGAGAGGCATCCTTTGCAGACTGCAGAGACGGAGCAGTCAATTCCTCTATTGCCTCCCTACTCGTGCCCGAGACAAAACATTCAAAATCTCTCCCTGGGCTTGTAGCGCTTTCTTAAGGGGCAAAAGCCTCAATTGTTGCGCTACATTCATAGCAAAGTAAGAAAATTCATCTCGACCGATGGATATTTTCCTATTCTTACTTCCGTGGCCAGGAATTCCCAAGACAGGATCCTTAATATTAATTGATTCTATAGAGGGCCTCTTCAGCGGGCGATGGTGCTTCTTTGCTAGTTCGAAGTGGGGAATGGGCTTTTCGTCTTCGATAGAGTCATTCATTGAACTTCTCGAATCATCACAGTCCTCTTCCATCACCTCAAAGTTCATGTCTGTTTCGTCTATTATTTGGATGTTGACATTTTTCTGAAATAAACAAATTTACAGCCCCAATTAATCGACAATGCAAAATGACTGACAAACGGCTTCCAAATGCTGGGAAGTCTGCACATGCAAGGAAGTCTGCTTACCGCGTACATTTTATACTTTAAAACACGCAACTGTCAATCAGAAGTGAAAAACTATGATTGCATTAAGAACCGTCTTTGCGATGTTGGGTGAAAAAACCAGGAATGGAAGAGAAGGACTCTGGCATTTCCTTGAATATTTTAACTGAGTATAAATACTAAAAAAAAACATACCTATATTAACAGCTGAGAATTGACATAGTACTACTTAATTAATGTTAACAGTATTTCTTTTATATGATTTAATTATTGTTTATAGATTTTATCGTATGTCGATTTTTTGATTAAACGTCAATCAGATATTTACATTACGGGTTTATTATATTTTATCATCTCATTTATCAGTTTTTATTATCTTGCAATAGTCAAGAACATAAATAATTCACAGTAAAACAAAAATGTCTTCAACATACAATTCCAATATACTTACAAATTGATCGGTTTAAATGCTACGAAATATGAAAATTACTATTAAATGGAAAATATACAAGTTCTGTTGATTGAGTGCTCTCACTCGGTTTGCTCATGTCGGCCAAACTTGAAAAATCTTCCAAACTATGATGGATATCATTGTGGATTCGGGTGGAGTGCTGCGTGCACTTCGAGAAAGTATTTTATGGGTTTTTATAAAAGTCAAAAAATTAAATATTTACTTGCAAATATACAGCCAGATTAAAAAAATTATGGGAGTGTTCATCTCAAAGTCTATGTTTATAGTTAAAGACATGTCAGAAAAAAGCAGAAAGTACAATAAAATAATACCAGCCGGAAAAAATGTCGTAACGGTGACAGTAACGGGTTAGAAAAGTTCTCAGCAGCTTAACTAGTTCGCGTTCGATGATTGCGGATGTTAGCGAATACTCAATTGAATATGTCGTTTCGGTTAGAGATAATCGTCAGCAAAAACACTTTAAAATAACAAAATGTACCAAGCACAACTCAAAACTCCGTTCAAAAGTTTTCTAAACAAAAGTACACGCAATAACCTAGTCTTCACCTGTTCCACGGCGGCGAGGCCCTCGCGACTCGACTCCGAGAGAAGTATCATTTTAGAAGTCGCAACGGGAAATTTACCGCCGAAAGATTTAGGGTGGTCGTGCTGATATCTATCGTAGACGCCCGGGTGTCTCCTTTCCAAATGCTTCTTCAGGTTGGATATCGAGGATCTGTACTGGATGTCCGCGCCGCAAGCGTTACAAGTGGCGGTGTAATTTCCGTAGGCGCCGTCAGTGTAGAATTTCCACAGATTGCTCGTTCTTTTGGATTTCGGTGGACTCATTTTTAATTTCGCCACGCGAAAACGAGGGCCGTTCCGCAACCGCACAACTTTTGAAAACTAAGCTGTGACAGAAACAGCGACGGTGACAGCGGCGGCGGTCAGCGACGCGCGGCGCGGCACGGCGCGTCACGGCGCATCACGGCGCATCACGGCGTATCACGGCACGGGGCCGGCTCGCGCGAGGCACGCGTACCAAATTAAATTAAAAAGGGAATCAAATCAAAAAGCTATTTTTATTAAATAACAAAAAAAATGATTATAGTAGCAATCTACAATTCGTTTGTGCGATAGTGAAATAATCACAGAGATCACTAGGTTTAAATGGTGGTCGTACTCTTTTCACTCAAAGTGACGTTCAAATCGAATCCCAGGAAACGGTAACGTTCGAATCAAAATAAGCAGTTAAATACATTACATTTATTGCATAACCGGTTACTAGTTTTTTCTCATTACGGACTAGTTTGATTTAACAACGAGGTAATATTCTATTCTGTCGAATGACAGGGAGAACTCCTTGGCCATTTGGCTGTTCACATTTGTTATTTGAAGTTGTTTTTCATTTCATTATTGGTTTGGAATTATCGTTTTGTGGAATCCGCATAACGCACTCGACTGCGATCGAGCCAGGCTTTCCGAGAGCTCGCACGTTAAGGGCCCCCCCGGAGCTCTAACTAAATGTTTGCACAATAAAATACTGCATAATAAGTACGCAACAAGTTTAAAAAGGAGCCGACTTGGACTTATTGAATAGAGGTAGATAGAATTATGAAAAAATATATACGATTCTGAATGCTCAGTTCGATTGATCGATTAATACGAAAGAGTTGAATACGTTTTACCAATTTAATAAAACGACATTTTATCTGAAATTGAAATCGAACTATCAAAAACAGGAAATTAATAGTATTTACAATATGTCAATTAAATTACACATTTTGAACGAGTGACATGTCGAGCGGCGCGGGTGCGATGGGCGAGTGTTGCTTTTTATTATTTACATTACGACGATTCGCAATTTAAGCGAATTATCTCTTTTGTAACCGTTGATTGGGTTTTGTAATTCAATTTTTTTTTTTAAATTTGTTGTTAAAAATTACAACAGACAATAAATACACAAAGCGGGCTTAGAATCGCAGAGATGAACACAATTATCAATTATTATATTCATAGCAGGGTAACAGTCACCATTATTTTAGAATACGTATAAATCGGATCCGTTTCAATAATGTAAAAAAAAACGTAATTAAGTAGCACATATTTATCTTCACCTGTCATTTATTTACCTGTTCTACGACTTCGCTCGGTTCTCGAGGCGACGATTTTTGCAGAGCGTCCGGCATTTCCGCGGTGACTTCGGGAGGAGAGGTGTTTGACAGATAAGATGTCAGATCGTCGTGTAGAAATTTGGGATATATTTCAGGATGCTTTCTTTCCAAGTGCGTCTTCAGGTTTGTTATTGAAGATCTGAACATAATGCGCCTGGCGCAGACCCTACAGCTGGCGCTATAATCGGTGTTTCTCACGTCATCGTAAAACTTCCATAGATCGCTGGTTCTCTTGCGTTTTGACGTAGTGTTCATTTTTATCTCAGTGGTAGCTCCCGCCGGAGTCGAGCCGATCGGGATTGTCACGGGTGACTCATAAAAACACTGCTAAAAGAAGCACAATAACTAATAATGCATTTTAAACAGTTACGTTATTGTATCACTGAACGCGAAGCGACTATTTGTCACTGCTAAGCGCGGTTTCCGTCGAGGTTGCGCAGACTGCTGAGACCGTCGCGCATAGATTAGCTGCTCATCTGCCATAGACTAAAAAACTGGAAACAAAATCCTTTTTTGAAAATCGATTCTTATAAATTGAATAATAAACACAAATCACCGCTCCGGCAGAGTCGGCCGGCGCCTTGTGCAGTGAGACACTTTACACAATATCCAAACGTCAGATGGGAATACTGTTTTTATTTTTTATAAAACTAGAGATCACCGTAATTTAATATTTTTATCGACATTTTCCGTCTCACCAAAAAATTTATAGTAAAAAAATTAAAATATAGTTATTTGATAGTTCAAATTCTTTTTACCCAAAAATCTGATTTATCAGATCGGTGCGTGTTGAGAGTATTTTTTCATCATACTCTCAATGAATAAATTGTTTTAGTAGCATTACAAAAATTAAACTGTTACTTTTGTTATGTTTTTGTAGAGTTTTAATCAGCAGTATATATGTAACAATACACGGTGACAACGAAGCGGTTTATATCTTCACGCAAATTCAATAAAATGCTATTTCTCTGATAATCGATGTTATTTCTCTGAATATAAATAATATTTACAACTTGTGAATTAACCTTTACATGACCGACCACCGCAACAACGTTTGTGTTACTTTTTGATATTGTGATTAGATCTTAAATAATACAATTTGAGCCAGCACATAATCTTATTACATTAAGTTTTTGTGAAATATATTAAGTATTTAAAATATAATGTTTTTTTTTGTTGATAATTTGAGAAGTTGATCCTCGGAGCTCCATTAATACTTTGTTCATTTGTTAATTTCTGCAAAAAAAAATTAAGCATCGAAACTAAAACGATTGGTCGATAGTCAAAATTTGATGCGGCTTGACATTCGATAAAATATGTTCCATTGAAAGTTTCATTTTCACCCAAAAGCCATATAAAAATCGAACAATTCAATTATCCGGATTCGATAATGCGATTAGCCTGGACTCCGAAGCCGATTTTGGACTGTCGGCTGCTTGCAAAAAAATTGAAGTTTGGCGCGGCTTAACACTCAAGAACGACAGCCTTCGATTCTTGCGGCCGGCAGGGGGAGGGGGCGGCCGCGTTCTGGGGGTGCGTAGAACAGCTGCAGTAGATCAATAAGTGAGGGTGAATGGAAAACCTGCCCCAAGCTACAATGTTATGGCAAGCCTTTCGAGGTTATACCATTCCGCTAGTGCTTTTACTTCCATAAACCGGTAAAATCAGTTCCTAAAATGTAGAAAAAAATCGGCTCTAGCGTTTGACAACAACTCGCAGTTTGAAAATAATATATTTTGAGTCATCCTTTTTTTTATCACTTCAAAGTTTAACAATTACAAGATGAAGTGGCAGATTCGCGTCGATAATGACGAAGAGACGTGATGTGACCGTCAGCCCTTAATTGGCTCGAAGTCCGCAAGCATGGAGGAGCCCGCGTGGCTCGCGGCGCGGCGCGGAATCGGCCTGCTGCTCAACGACAGGAACCGGGAAGCCGAGAGCCTCTTTCGAAATAGCCCCCAAAACATCCACATGACTGCCGGCAGATGCTATGTCACTTTTATGGTGAGAATAATATAACCATTTTGCAAGGATAACCTGTAAATCATTGAAGGGTTGTATTTTAAAAATTTAAAACGATCTATTGCGTTGATGTTTATCACCATTTAATTTCACTGTTTACCTAAACCTCCGCTATTTGTAGACTAGGGAATAAAAAAAAAACACATCCTCATACTTATTAATATCAGGTGATTGATAGTGTTATTATGTGCACATTTTTTTTCCGTACTGTGAAATATATGTTTTTAGATAAACAATTTATATATCAAATTTCATGATATAATTAATTAAATAATTTATCTTTACGTTTACATAGAGGGATTCAAATTCTCAGTCATATACACTCAAAGAAACTATAAACGATTTAATTAGAATAAATTTATTTTAAATATAAATAGTAATGTTATAATAATCAAACTTCAAAAACACTTGGGGCTCACCACCTGTGTTTTGTATGGGGTGCTGTTGCCATGCAGTCGACGGTCGATTACTACTTTTGGCACATTTAATTTTTATTTGTCAACATCTCATTCTTATTATTATCTACTATAAAGCTATTGTTTGCGCAGCTGACGGTCTGTACATTTCCGATAACAAAATATGTATCTGCACTTTACGCTAGACATAAGAAATATTGAAATAGACCAGTGCTTTATTTCAATGAAATACCAATGCATAATTACTAAGATGTAAACTTTAAAAATCTCCTCACATCTCTATGCCTGTTTCTGATTTTTATAAGATACTTTTAAGCTCTAAGTTTCTTTTTATTAAACAGTCTGTAATGTCTCATTATTGTCTACTTTTCTTTCAGAATGCTCTTATGTGTTTCGATGACGCCAAAGTTTCTGAAGCCATTCTGGAAATTAAAAAAATTGAAGATCAGTGCATCACCCAAATAGGATGGATGAAAACCTTCAAGAACAAGATATTCTTCTCTCCGGATGACAGCAAGAGTCTGGAACAGCTGCTGGAGGAGAAAATTGTTCTCGCAGACGCCCTGGTTTGCCAGTCCTTTCTTACGTTTCTTCACAACGATTTCACTTCATACATGAGAGGAGGCTGGACCCTCAGAAAGGCTTGGAAGGTTTATCAACACACTTACGACCAGTTGGCAACCTTGCATAAGAAAATCTTTGGACATAGCAATTTTTCCTGTGAGTCATTTACTTTCTATTTTTTTATCTTTACTCAACAAGTGGAAGATATCTAAGCATTAGAGAAGTTGTATCTGTATCAGCGTGGTTTGATAAAGTTTTTACTTAACTAATCATAATATTTCTTTTTCAGCTTGGGTGACATCAGACGTTCGGCAGCCTTCCGTCCACAGTTCCGCTTCCAATATCTCAAGCTCTACGTGGAGTATATCCAATGCAGAACAGAGTTGTCCACATCCAATGTCTAATGATATATCAGAAAGAAATAAGTCGGTGCCGAATGACAATAAAAATATCAACAAAAGACCGACAGGAACGTCCATCCGTCAGATGAATAGCATTCCGGTGCAAAACTTTTACTCCTGCTCCAGCAAGACCTTTTCAGAGTTCTCATCGGTAGATTTAAAGCAGTCACCACGTAAGCTGCCTGCAAACCAAATTGCAGAGTTTTTTGATAGCGAAGATCCGCCCAACGAATTGGGAATCAGTTCAAGTAGAAGCTCCATCCAAGACCTCTCCGTCCCGACCGACTCCGAGGACCGTCCTAAATGCCTTCAATCCTCATCTGGCAAGCGCCTGAATGGATTCCCTCGACGCGGATCCTTGAGGAAGTCCATCTCTTTGTTTTCTTCTCTTAATAACCTGAGTTCTGCCATTTTGGAAGGCGCCACTTCTCTCATCGGTCTGAACCGAGAAACTGTTGACGAGTAAGTTCAATTTTTATATTTCTTCCGTGCTAATTACATCAATTGAAGGTCATAGTGCATAGTAATTAAAAATCATCTCTTGACCTATCCATTGAGTCGCGGGTTTGAATTTTGAAAAAAATTTGTATTTACATTAAATAATAGAATCCCTACTCTAAATAAGAATTAAATGAATACTGTTTTATGTTAATACACCTCATAAACTTCCTACGCAATCTATTGCAACTCTATGTGCGCACGGAGAGATACCCTCACCTGAGGGTACTCAGGAGTCTGGTTTAATGTTGTGATATTTGTAATCAGGTGCGAGGCCATAGACCCAGAAGCCATAAAGCGGCTGATGTCAGCGGTTAGCTTTGGGTACGGCGTGTTCCGCCTCTGCGTATCTCTCGCGCCACCTAGCATCCTTCGCTGGGCAAACATGCTGGGCTTCGAAGGAGACCACTCAGCTGCCATCCAGAGCCTTAACTATTCCAGGACCGGGACAGACATGAGGGCTCCTCTTGCCTCGTGAGTATAACAAGATTTATATAAATTCGTTCCATATTTGGAACGATGAGAAAAATCTTTTAATTTATTTTTGACACGTTGACTTTGAATATAAATGCTGTGCATCTTAGTCTTTTTGACTGCCGTAATCTTGAACTTGAGTGAGAACTTGAAACAACAAAAACTACTGACTACAAGAAACTATGGAGAAATTGCAAAATGCAGCATATTTTCTTGTTAGGATATATGAAGTTTCTTTTTGCATTCAGTTGCAGTGCGTTTGTCCACTGCTATGCAGCTGAAGTTGATATTTGTGGACTTTCAAAATAGTTTTGAAAGATTAAGGTATTGGGAATTTTTTCTCATGGTTTACTTTAATATGTAAAGTTCACTTCTGTGTTTTCTTTATTTTCAGACTTGCGTTACTGTGGTACCATACAATAGTCCGTCCATTCTTCAGTCTCGATGGTGTCGTGGTGGCATCCGGTGTGGATGAAGCCAGGAAGATCCTGGAAGACGAGCCCGAGTTTGAAACCTCTGCGCTGTTCTTATTCTTCAAAGGAAGAGTTGAAAGACTTAAAGTGAGCTACAGACAAATACGGTTACATAAGAAGGTGGACAGATTCAAAACTAACATGTAAAAATATGTACATCATATGGGAATAATATTTATAAAATAAATACAAACAAATATTCAATGCCATACTGCAAAAACAGTAAATATTCCAAAATATATAAATAAAAAGCATAATTTTTATAAAATAAGGCATTTTATGTAATTTTGTGAAATTTTAGCTCGCTTTTTGAGAGTAATAGGTACAAAATTCCTCAACTCAAATTTTCATCTCTCAGCAACGTCGCATCCTCCTGAAGCGCCCTTCTCTATCCGCAGACATAAGCGAGTTTGTCAGTACACATACCAACTTGACATTCATATGACTTTACTAACACCTCACTAACCAATATGTCTATTATTACACTGTCTACTAACTTTTAACCAATTAACACTTTCCGAAAATGTCTTTTGCAGCCAAATATGCCTGCTGCTATAGATGCTTATAAATTATCAGTTTCTCATGCTTCTCTTCCTGATGTTAAACTCTTGGGTAAGGTTTTTTCACAAATCTTTTAACACTTGCTTGTAGGTTTATTTTGTAGCACTCCAAATTTTGAATCTGATAGCTTACATTTTGCTTTACCTGGGTGACATTTGCTTACACATACCTCCTTGTTTAATAATAGCACATTCTACTTCTGTTGGGGTACATTCATTCATGTTACTTGCCTCATATTCTAGTAGTTGATAAGTTGCATACTGAACATGTGGTCCAAGCTTCAAATCTACATGGAGCATAATGTTATATTTAAGTGTGTGTAATGTTACATTAAGTTTATTTTATAAAAGTTACAAATTATCTCCAGAATCAAAAGCAAAGGAAACAACCTAAAATAAAATTTTGTTATGCAGGTTTCTCAAAACAAACAAATAATCTTTTATATAAAACAAGGCAAATTTTCAAGACATCAAAATTCAGACAGCCGTACTTACTCTTGATCGCTTCTATTCGCATGCTTCCCTGCATATCTTTCGCTCCGGCTTGCAGAATCTGGGTCACAAATCAAAGTACACTCAAGGAATGGTCCAAAACCTATTATAAAAAAATCTCCAATTTGACACTAGAGTAAATCAATACTGTTCCCTGAAGTTCACTAGATTTAGCCTATGAAAAAATCATTCCAAATTCCTACATATCATCAGATTTAATCAATTGGATACATACATATTTTGAACGTCACCATAAGAAATGACTTTGTAGTTCACTGGTAGGTCGGGGGTGATTTTTCATTCACCCACACTTTGATCTGCTGCAGCTGTTCTACGAACCCTACAAAGTATACGTACAACCTCCATCTGACATCTAATGTGGGGAGGATTTACATTGAACATAATATATTCCCAGTTTTTATCGGAAAATTAGCTGCTGCAAATAAATCATATGTTGTTGTCAATGATGAAAGATTTTAACCTAACCAACGATAATCACATAACAAAGGAGAGGTGCTGTTTGTATGATGAGGTTTCTATGGTTCCCTTGCCAGTTTGAAATCCTTAATGTCACAGCTGAATGGTCCTGTGACTTTTCTTAATGTTTCACTTTTCAGCTAGCCAGCTAGCCGACTCAACGAGTCACTCTCTTTCCAGCTTATGTTAAATTTCTATACAAATTTGCCTTGCTCGCAACTAGTACTAACAAATATAACCAATAGTTTAGTTTTTATTTATTGTAATGATATTTATTTACAGCTTATCTGAATTCAAATAAAAACAAATACTTTTATCATTGAGGCAGCGAGAGGCATAGGCATCGTCAAACTGATGTGGCCAATGACCGAAACATGTGTTTTACAATAACGACGACCATTATAAATTGTAATTTACTATAAAGCAGAAATCATATAATTATTGAAAGTATGAGTGATGATGATGCCTTTACGAAGCTTGCTATTTAATAAACTATTCTCATATAAAATGTTAAGAAAAATTCAAACCCAACCTCGTGGTTATATTTCCATTGACATTTTTGATTTACGCTGTTTGACAGATTAAATGATTGCACCTGTTGATTTCTGACCAATCAAACAACAGCTAACAGACAATCAGATAACAGAAAATTCAGTTAAGGGAACAGCATTAAGATAAATATTTATTATTAACATCAATCACGACTTGCCTTCCAATATTTTTTTTCAAGTATTCTTATTTAAAAATTTAATTTATTCTTGTGGCGTTAGGTCTCCACGAAGTGGGGTGGTGTCACCTCCTCACCCTGGACTACCAGCAGGCTTACGAATGCTTCCTTCAGCTGAGGCACCAGAGTAAATGGTCCAGGAGTTTCTACGCCTACCTCACCACCATTACTGCTGGTGCAACAGGAAACTGCGCAGCCGTGTTGCCTGGGAGGACAGACATCCAACACTTACTGGACAAGTCACTCAACAAGGTAGATATTCCTTACCTGAATTGTTACCCACTAGTACTCTTTTAATTATTGACAAGAATCAAATTAGTATTATCAAAACAGATCAGATGACGCGATACTTGTCTGTTATTAGGGAGCGCAGATAGAGAAGTACATCAGGCGCAGAGTGGAGAAGCTGCCGGGTAAAGAAGAGTCTGATGAGACCTGGGTGAAGGATCCTGTCTACTGGCAACTCTACTGCTTCGAGATGCTCTACCTCTGGAATACCCTCTCAAGCTGCAAGTCTTCTGATCTTCTTTCTATTGTTGCAAGTAAGATAACTTCTTTGCAATTCATCACTTGGCCTTCAGGCAAACTATGCAATGCCAAAAAATTGTCTCTGGCCTAACCAAAATGGGCCTATGCCCCTTTGGTTTATACCAAATTACATAAAATTGACATTGGTTTCTGTTTTTTTCAGCTTGCACTCCGCAGAATGGCTGTCTGACACTGCCCCATGAGCCCATGAAGGGCTTAGGCTGGCTTGTGAAAGGAGCCGCTGCCCTCGTGCTTGGCAACCGGCCCCCGGACGGTCCCCCAGAATCTCCCGGAGAAGCTTCTGCAATTGTGGACCGCCCCACACAACTGACCAACGCCACCAGTGCCTTTAGAACGTGCCTGCACGTGCGGCAGGACATCACTGACGATGCGCACATATCAGCCTTTGCACAGTATGAATTGGCTTTACTGCTCTTGCGAAATGAAAATGTGAGTAAACTTGCAATTATCAAAACAAAAGAATTTCAATTTCCAATTTTGTTGACCCACATATTTTGAAATTGTGTGTAACTTTGTGGAGGAATTTTTCCCTATTGTGGTTTTGCCAGAACATTACAGTATTGGTACCATTCCTTTCAGATTTCAGAGGCAACGTCACACAACCTGCTTTGTTGTCAAAATCATGAGAACTCTGCTATTTTGGGGCTGTGCTCCCCATCACCGATCTTATTGATTTACAATATCTTTTTGAGTGAAAGAGCTTTCACTATCATATTTTCCATCTAACTATTTTATGTTATGCTTCAGACCCGGCCCGAAGGTAAGATCTTATTGATGAAGTCGCAGTCGCAGTACAAGGACTTTGACTTCGAGCACCGCCTGAACGTCCGCATTGGCAGCACTCTGAGAAGTGTGGAGAAATATGAAGCGCAGAAAAAACTCAAGTGAAGATGTACCATGCCGCATCCGCCTTTTAAATTTACCCTAAGGATAAACGGGTCTTTCAATAAATAAATATATATAAATTAACAGGACCTTATATATTTAATACCATGTATATTAAGTAACACTGACATTGTTTTAAAAGAAAAATAACTACCTCTAGTATCTGATACCTCAGCGATTGTTAAATGTTGTACTCTCCTATGATTGCTACATAAAATTTGATAAAAATGCTTTGTTCTCACGGCTGAGTGGCTAACACTCTGTCCAATGCTAGTTTGTTGGTTAGCCAGGTTAGCAAGTTAGCCAGGTTAACAGGTTAGCCAGGTTAGCAAGCACTTGAGAAATGATTTCAAGCCAGTTGTTTTTTTGAGTCCTTAGTTGTATTGCTTCAAGCAATCATTTTAAATATGGATATTATATCTATATAATATCCAGTAGTAGAGGTTAAGAGTGTAGCTGCCATGAAAATCTTTAACCAGAGACAGGTATAGGTTATATTTGAAGTATACTTTTAAATTATTGTAACGCAACACACTACTTTCTCACATTGACGCAGTCAGATCTATTAGGTAGCCACAGATGTGGCCTTTGATACTCTCTAGAGAAATGAGATCACCGTAATTGGATAAGGATATACATGAAACGGAATGACATCATGTTTTATTCCATGAGGAATGTTTTGATGGCATTAGAAAGATCAATGTAAAGAAGTGGGCCACGTTCATTTACAAACATGGCCAAGTGAGAAATGAGATAGGTGTCCCATTTCTGCACGCTCAGATATGGAAGCTTAAGAGTGTTTAAATAATCAGAATTCATTTGGACTTTTATTTGCTTTGACTTTGCAAAAATATTCACTATGCTTCTTAGTCGGCAAAGCCAGTCGCTTTATGTAAACATACGAGCTTTGCTTGTCCTAAAATATCTTTTAAGCAATCTAAAAGTATATTTTTTATCAAAATTTATGCTAGATGAATATAATATAATATACTTATGGTGACATTTTACATATAGTAATTTATGTAAAATGACTTATTTTATATTCAATAGGCAAAATTGCTTGCTTAGACTTTAAACCTACTACATGCCTCTGACACACATATATATATATGTATATATATATATATATATATATGTATATATATAGATATATATTTATATATAAATATATATCTTTTTAAATACATAAAGTATTGTTTTGAATAAATTATTAAAATCTAGGAGAGTACAAACATATTTTATTTTAGATATTACCATATGATAGAGTGGAACCTCAATGTTTGTATTATTTTTCACCGTAAAATTCAGTGACCAGTGCAGAGACAAAAGCAGTGCAACATATGGGGTATAATGGAAGGATTCTTTCAGACTACTGTAATGCTCGTGTCATCTCAGCATCATAGCTATTATCTCACGATGACCCTGAGTCAGAGATTTTCATGGCGACTAATGTTTTAATCCCTCTTTTCTTGGGCATTCTTCGGAACTTATACATAATTTGAAATAAAATGTATTCAAGCAAGGAGATTCCACTGTGGACTTGTTTATTTATTATTTTTTAACATCAATGTAAAAAAATATTGATTTAAAATTAAATTAAAGTAATGATAATTGCAATATATTAGTATATTTACACTGTTTCAAAAGTATAATATTCCGAGCGTATGACAATAGAAGAGATGTCCATATTTGTACAATTAAGGTCTATTTTCGTAATAATATTTGGCACCCTTTGGTATTTAGGTTATGGTATAATATGACATTTGAATTTCACTATGACTTTTTAGTAAGTAAAGCTTTACATATGTTAATGGATCTGAATTTAATAAAGAATCGTTTTCACAAAGGTTTAAGTTTTATTTCTAACAGTTAAGATTTTTCAGATCGAATGCTGTCATGGAGAATGGCAGTTCTGTGCAGGTGAAGATGGCCCCAGTACCAGGACCGAAATGTCAGATTTCAACAAAAATGAGGCCTAACACTTATGAACACAGCATTTCTAACTCTGCAGATTAAGTTACCATTAGTGGACTTCTGGCTAATTGTGTATTCAAAAGATAGTTTAGATTGTTGGTATTTAATGAAAAAAACTTTGCTATTTATTTATGTGAGGTTTGTTGTTTTAGGTGAATGCAAGTGTCTTATAGATCCAAAAAAAACAATTTATTAGAGATTAACTTAGTTTTATTAATGAGGTCTTTACCACAGTAACTATTTAAGTCATAACATTATTTATATTAAAGTTATAAATTATTAAAAAAAACACATTTTGCAAAAGAGTCTTGTACATCTACAATTATCAATGAATACCAACATCACCAGAAGAATTTATAATCTCTTTGCTTTCACATTTAAAGCATACAAAGTCTATTTAGAAAGACTTTCATTGCTATTAATATAGAAAAATGCCTATTGAATTCAACTAAAAATAAACAAATGTAATAGAATAATTTTTATAAGGGTAACATTTACATGCGAAACTATATTCATGTCTTATGCAAATCAAATTTACTTTATTTTTATTTGAAAACTGTTGATCTCACTTGTGAAATCTAATGTAGTTTGTCTTCTTTTTTGATTACTTTCTTGGTAAAATTTAACACAAAATTCACAAGCAAGATAGCACTCAACTAAATCGATTACAAAATAAATAGCTAATAAAATAATACTTAGATGAGAATTATCAAAAAAAGCCAGTAGTTTTACACTGAGTCATCGTAGAACCGCTTCTGTACATACTTTGAGTCTAACCTCCCATGGATCCTTAGTCTGTATACGCAGGTATACCCCGAATTCCCCCAGTTGGAGTGGATCTTCAGCTGCACCAGCTGGAAAGGAACATTGGCCTTGTACTGGATGCTGAAGCTCTGGATTGCAGGGCCCTCCTTGTCATAGACAAACTCGCCAAAAAAGTACCCGTCTGGCTCTTCAATGGTTTTCAACCCCTGCAACAGATATGCAGAAACATTAATGAATGAATCTGCAAATTCGTAAATTATAAAATGTGAAATGGGAATAAGAGATATCCTCAAGCTACTCACCCATAGACTAAAGAGTTTAGGAGCGGAGGAGATTTCTTGCGTGGGGGCAATGCTGGCAGGGATATGCTCCAATGTGAGACCTGTGATGTATACATTCCCCAGTAAGCGCACAACGACCGCCCCTTGTGACCCCTGAAACGCCCAGCACTGCCCGGGTAACACTCCTGGCTGAAATCATTCACAAACATACAATTATTAGAAATACTAACCTCATTTGGCTTGGCAGAAATTTTCATTATGGGTGACTGGAGATAGGAGCTGACCTGGATAATGGGCCTAGCGGTGTCTGCAGTGCTGCAGAAGGCAGTGGAGGCCATGTTCCAAATCCAGGAGATGGGAGAATTTTCCAGCAGAAATGGTCTTGTAGATCGAATGCTTACAATCCTTCCCCCTGAAAATTCAAATTTACTCATTTCAAGAGAAATTGATGTCTCAACCGCCACGGAGATCTATAACCGAAAAAAATAACTGAAAGCTGTAAACTTGTGAACTACAAGTTTACAAGTTCAGGGTTTAGCTATCTTAATAGAAGGGAATGAACCCTCAGTTTTTTTTTATACATGAACAACAAGGTAAAATGCCAAAGACATGTAGAACTGTCTTAATTTATAAAAAAAGCTTATTTTTCCACCTGGATTCGAATCCAGGGCTTTATGCTCAGTGAACATAAACTTGTAAACTGTGGACCACGAGGTGGTCAACCCATCACCTTCGTTGGTGTATCCTCGTTCTCTGATGCATTCATATTTCATCTCATGTATTTATGACGAGAGAAGTTTTAGAAAATACATTTTACTGCTATTCGATTTTCCCTTTATTCCACTCCAACCCATGGTTGGCAAGCAAGTGGTTTTAAAATATTAAATATGTAATGCAACCTGCAGATTCTAAGGCAAAGTCGCTTCTGGAGGTCTTGTCAGCATCATATAGCTTGAGTTCCTTTTTGACCATCTCCTTGATGTTTGTATAGAGGTCAGTTCCATTGCTCACGCTTTGCGGTTGATAAGGAACCTGCTTTGTCATGGTCACTATCCGTGCCTCCAACTTCTCTTGAGACTCAGATGAAGACACAATATCCTTCTACAATTCAAAATCATGTCATTAATATATTTTTTAATAGGCCAAGTATTTGTTATTCAATGCCTAGATGAAAGCATGTTGCTTATATTTAGTCGCTTTTGCAATTTTGGATTTTCGTGCTATAAAAGCACATTTTCTCTAATGCAATTATTGTTTTAATTAATAGTTTTCTAAATCAGATAAAAAACTTATATTTTGATAGCTGACTACATGTGATAAGTAATAATAAGAAATATCTAGCAACTTACAGAGAGTCCATTTAAACTGTGCTTGATTTCTTCCAAAGCAATAGAGACACTATACAAGTTGTAAAAACCAACTGCAGATATCAACACTATTAATGTCTTCCATGCAGACATCAAGATGAACTTCTTCTTATTGGTGGATCGTGGCTGAGACAGACAGCACAGGCCCGAGTGGCCACTTGCTTGTCTACGGGAAGACATCTTACTTGACACATCTATCTGCAGATTTTTTTGCAACGTCTGTTCCAGTAATTTGTCAAGTGATAAGTCGTTAATATCACAGTTATCTTCAGGTAGATGTGTTTTTTCTAATTTTACACTATGTCGATTTCTCAGATTATATGAGATCGGTTTTTCTTCTGCTTTGTTTTTGGTAACTGATCTTGTTTTGTATATTTGTGTGCTTTGGACTTGTTTTGGAGTGGATTCTTTGTCTAAAAAATAAATAAATAACGATTTGAAGTGTGATAAATCATCATTGGTTTTAAATACGAAGTTTTTTTTCATAGAAAGATTGTAGATCTGTTGTTTTTTAATTATTAGAAGACAAATCTGTGAATAATTGTATTAAGAATTCAGCATGTAAAACTGGGTTGTTTTTACCTAGAGCTTGTAAATTATATGTGGAACTTGACTTTTCTTTAACGACTCTAATGGCTTCTCGCATTTTTAAAAAGTAAACAATACTAGATTTACCGTTTAGTGACATTCACCTTTTTCAAAAGACCGCGTTCAAAGAAAATGTTCCATAATGACATTTGTATGGTCGTAAATTTACACCTTTCTAGCCATTTATAAATATATTTATAGATGGCTAGAGAGAAGTAAATTTACTCTACATATAAATAACTAATTGAAATAAAACACTACAACACTGTAAAATGTTTTGATTGTATATTTTTTAAAAGCCTAGAATTAACTTTTATTTTTGTTTAGTTAAATTTATTCTCGAATAAAAATAAAATATCATCCCCGATTTCCACAATGAAGATAGCAATGAACGACTCTGAATCTCTGGACTCCGAGAAGCAGTTTGTGTGGTGAGGTTGGTAGTTTATCTCTGTGTCAATTTTTGACATGTTCAACGACGTATTTTTGTAATAATAATAAACATTACCAAAAATCCACCAAGTCTTCTATCTGTAATATGTTATCGAGTTATTCCAAGTTATAATAATCTAAATGCTCTTTTGGATAGTCTTTTATTTGATGTCACACAAGTGTAATTATATTAACTGATTGTGAAATATTGATAAGGTTAAGAGCTAGCCGCCTAGTGTTTGAGATGATCGGCGTATTTTAACCATAATATTACTGTTAAGACTATTATTAAAATGGATAGAAATTCAATAAACTGTAAGCTAGTTGAGGTTTTTAAAAAGATATCGGAGCCTGATTATAGCTTTAGTAGCAATTTCTGTTTTGAGAGTCTCCTCACTCATTTAGCAAAGAAAAATCCTAATGGTGAGTTATTTCAATATTTTTTAGCTTCAACGTAAATACTTATAATATTATCACATAGATAAAAAGTAATGTTTTTTTTAAACTATTATCTGAACGTTTGTACCCAAAAACTTCTGGAGGGAATGTCTGTGTGTAGATGATATAGTGGTATATTGGTCCGATAAATTTAATGTTAATTTTATATGTTGTGTAATATTTTGGTCATATGTAATAGAAGTCATAAAGTGATAATTTGTATTTTAGCAAACAGTGAAGATATCATCACTCTTCCGTCAGTTTCTAACTGGTTAATCCATGCTGCTGCACAATGGACCGGGGAACTAAACGACTCCAACAATCTCCTAAAAACCTTCATTCTTCGTTTGACAGCGGTTGCTACAGAAAAAGAAGCCATCTTCTTAAATCTACTGCAAAATAATGTCTATAAAAATATATTCGAGGCCACTAATTTGAAGGAAGAAAAGAACCCTTCTTTGAAGCTTGGTCTTTTGCAAATGGTAACCTCTATGACATGCCACAAACCTGGCATAGACTGGTTACTTGAAACCCAGCAGTGGCTAGATGTCTTGACTGTGTGCCAGCTTAACCAAACTATATATTTTTCACGTGCTGGGTGCACTTTTTTAGCAACATTTCTTTGGAAATTGAATGATCTGAGTGATGAAGAAAACTGCTCAATTATTATATCTAAAATAATAATTCCAGTAGTTGAAAATAAATGGAAATCATTAACAGTTATTGATGACGGGGAGCACTCCCTAATGGAGAAGGCACTGCTGCCAACATTTGATATACTCATTGAAATCATGAATGACGTGAAACATTTTGGCACTGGAAGTATTATTGTCAATTTAATAACAAAGAAATTTGATTTAGAATGGAATCTATGGAATCTTTACACATTAAGCCGCAGTCCGACTTTATTGTCATCGATTTCAAAGCTTTTATTCCTGCAGCGTTCAGCAAAAGTTTATGCTGATAAAGCAGCCGGAGAAGCTTTGACGCAGAGTGATCTGCGTGAGTTCTGTCTGCTCCATTGCAACATCATAGGCGCGCTCATATCGAAAAGAGACACAGAGAATGTTCTTCATCTCAGTTACTATGCATTTGTTTATATCAGCAAAGTTCGCGAATACCACAAGATATCATTCTCCATCGAAAATGAATCTGGACCTATTGAATTTACGGATCAGATAATGTCAATGAATTTATTACCGATGCTATCCTCACTGCGCTTATTTAAAAATGAATTCGTTGATTTGTTCATAGAGAAACTTGTGTCAATAACAAGTGAACATACTACTCGATCTGCGTACAACTTTCGTGACTTGGTAAGAGAGAAGAATGACCCGAAAATGATTATCAAGGCTATACACTACGCGGTCATGTTTAAGAAATATCTGAACAAGTCACAGGCGGTGACATTTTTTCAGTCCTTCTTTTACGGTCTGCAAGAATATGTCCCTCATAATGAAACCAATGATAATACCAGCAACTACGTGGTCATCGGAGTGGACTCTTGGGAAGCGACAAATATAATTTTGACGCTAATGGATGCCATCTACATATTTATAGACGAATTTGATATCCCTTGGCAGGAGAGCGTCGAAGTCCTGTGCGTATTCAACTTTTGCACTAGGATTATAAAAACCAGTAATTTAGAACCTAAGGTATGTAATATTTAATATGCCACTTGGGTTGTGAAGGCAGTCGACTGAGAGTAGTGGGAGTATTGAAATGGGATTGGGATATTGCGTTGGGACTGACTGGTCAGTCACTAAATTTCTCGAATGTTTTTCAATTATTTCATAAATCCGTATTTATTAACCATAGAGGTTTATTGTTTATAATACGTAATGAATTCATATGTGAATCAATTACTTAAAACATATTTTAAACCTGTATGGCTATCAATGTGGATTTACATAATATTTATTTAGTATTTAACAAGACAAAATGCTGCATTTTGTACTTTTAAATTCAAGAATGTTAAAAATTTATCAAATATCTATATAGCATAGGAAAATCAGTCACACACCTGCATTCAAGCTTAGTTACAATTAGATATCATGAGATGTGGGTTTGAATCTCAAATGTTGGTTAGAGACTACCATGGCAGTTGAGTTCTCAAATTTGATGTTACTATCCATTCCAGCTTACTATCCAAGCATTCAAGCTAGCCCAGCTAACCATTAAGAAGTTCTTGTCTCCGAACTTGGCCCTGCTGGTGAACTCGGCGCATGGCTCTGTCATCGAGGAGATTGGCAAGAATATCTACGGAAAGTTGCACGACCTCTCATGGGACATCAGGGACTCTGCCATGGAACTGCTGTACATTGTCACTGATGTGGCTGAATTCAGTAAGTTACTCAAGTTTCTTCTTTGAGAAATTCAAGAGAATTCGTACTGTTCAATTATTAATATTCAAATTAATAAAAAAAATATAATTTTTGTATTTTAATTTACTTAAACATTTTCTGTGTAGTGCATTATTGAATTACAAGAATTTTCAATTGTTGTATATGATTTCAGAGTTTCCCGCATTCCAGCAGCAGTTGACAGACAATCAGCTGCCGGAGCTGGTGCTGACAATGGCAGGGGAGGATCAAGAGCCTTACGTGCGAGCTTCAGCCTTGCGCTGCGTGGGCGCCATGGTTCGCATTCCGCTTCTCTGGGAGAGACACCTGCAGTATCTAAACATGCCGGTAGGAGGAAAACTATGAGCATCAGAGACTTTTGATTGGAAAAAATATGGTTTGCCAAATAGCCAAGAGATTATTAAATACGAAATCATAAAATGTCAATGATTAGTTCATTGATGAACTAATTCTTTATAAATGTTTCTAATAATGATTCTGCATTCGGAAAAAAAATATTTTCAGATTCTATAAGTCATAGTTATTTATTCATCAAATAAATACGTCGATCTTTTCAATGCCATCACAAGAAATGGCTACGTGGTTCATAGTATGTAGTTGAGGTTGGTGCTCATAGACTTGCAGTAAATTACATGAAGTGTCTTTTGAGGGATCTTGGTTTGATGATCTCATCAAGAAGTATTAGAAACTCGTTCCTAGAGAGAATATCTGTCAGATCTGATTGTGTAGAGCAGACAAGTGGAAGTTGTGTGAGAATTACAATTTTGTAAATAATCCTACAGAAACCCTAGATTCCACTTGTTTTAAAACATGGTTTATAGGTCTCACGATGGATCCGACTTAGGACAGAGACTTCCATAGCAGCTAAGCTCTTAACCTCTCTCTCTTGAATCATCAAGTCATTATAAGACCCCATGGCAAGAACAAAAGTATTCCTTATAAATCTATAAGGAATACTTTTGTTTTTCAACGGTACCCCATTGAATTTATCACATGTCCGATTCATTCTATATTTGTAATTTTTCAGTACTGCTAACGTATGTAAGCCGTCCGATATAATTCAAGCTTGAAAGCACCAGCCATAAAAACATTTAGTTTCCTGGCCGTTAAACTAAGCATATTTATTATGATAATGGCAACCAGGCTGCTGTGGATAATATTGAATGTTCCGAATTAGGAAAAATATTTTTATTTTATAATTTTTACAAATTATGATGAGAATATGAGAAATTCTAATATTTATGCTTTACCTTTTTTTAGAGTAAAATGATGAAGATCTTGCATGAAGAATCTGAAGGTCTCGTCCGGAAGGAAGCCGCCTCCGTAATGACCAACATCTATGAGCACCAGAAGTTCAATGCTGCCATTCTAGACGACGTTTTCCTCACCATGTTCCACTCGGCTGTCGAGGATCTGCACTGGGAAGTACAGCTCGCCGCCCTATGCTTTTGGCACAAGGTCATCGCTAACCAAATGTCTCATCAGGGCATGATCGACGGCATCTTCCCTTCGGTCACCTTCTCCAAGGAGAACAGGAAAATCGTCACACTGAACGAAATTGAAATTAAGAAACGCTTGAAAAAGATTCTGAACGAGCTGGCTTTGAGGGGATGCCTTGGAGTGCTCTTGTGCTGCATGAAGGACGAATCTGAAATCGAAGTCATGGAGAAAGCTTTGAAGATCACCAACGAAATTATGGAACTGCTCATCAAGTATCATCTCAACGATTTAAACTCCGTCCAAGACGCCTCACCAGTAATATCGAGGCCCGTGCTAGACATGCAGTTTTTAAAAAGTGATCTTGATATTACAAAGCTGTCTACCTTTAGAAATAAAGCAGACGTTCGCACTGAAACTGACAATATAATCATCAACGATGAATCCACTGTGGATACGGCAAATTTCAAGGACAGCATAATTGAATCTATCGTTAACGAAAACGACTTAAATCTCCTTGCCAACGTTTACGCTAACCAAATGAAGGTTCGTCAAGAGGAAGCGAAAAAGGAGAACGGCTATACCAGAAGGACGGAGTTGAAGGATATCTCCAATATGTTCATGGAGCCGGAAACTTTTGTGAAGACCGTTAGGGAAACCGACTATAGGAGGATCATTGATGACAAGAGGCGATGGAGAGAGGGCATCTCGTCAAACATACATTCTCTGTTTGAGGATATCCTCGCTGAATATAACACGGCAGATGTAAATAGCATGGACTGTTATTGAGTGATTATTCGCGATACCAAAACATGAGAAAAGATTTGGAATAGCCAATTTTACAACAAGAACATTTTAAGTGTAGTATTTCCAATATATTTGTTTATAGATTGTTTGAACGGTTAACGCGTTCTCGAGTGCCTTTTATTTTGAAATTTGGTGAGTTTTTGATAAATGTAGCTTTTTTAAGATATCAATCAATTTTAGAATGTTAGACTTCTTCTCTAAGAGGTTTTACACTGCGAATGTATTTATTATTCAGAAAGCAATTACATATACAATCTAAAATTACACAGTATCCCAATTTATATGAAATATATTTCGCTTTAATTATATATTTAATTTTATAGGCTTTAATAATACAGTGTGACTTGTTGAATCACCAATCAGCTTGTGATGTCCGCTATGGATTTGCTACTATTATGGTAACCAACAACATAAGGCAGGTTTCAGGGTACTGTCTTTATAATTCGCAAATGTGAGAAAAACCAGTTATGTCTAGCGCTCTCATATCCCGAAGGAAGAAATAAGAGGTAACCCTGGTAAGAACCCTTTTTATAGTCCAACAAAACACACAGAAGGGATATTTACTTGGATCTTTTGCATCATATTACAAGTTAGAATATCTGCAATTTCAGTCACGGATGATGTTACAATTATGTGTTTTACTACCTAAAAATGTTTTTGAAAAGGTTACATTCCTAACATCTTTAATAAATATTGTGATAAACGTTTAATCACCACTATTTTATAAAGCCTTATATTATAAAGTTAAACATTATAAAGTATTCACCCTGTATCGGTATAGATGTCACCTTGTTCTAAGGTTCTTAATCATGATCATTATCATTTTCAATATATATAGCAATATTCAAGATAGATGGCCTTCTCCAAGAAAACATGCCAGTGATCCCTGCTTCACACTGCTATTCTCCAGTTCATCTCACTAAAGTATCATAGTCTTCCTTTATATTGTCTAGCCATTTCTTCCTTAGTCTACTTACACTTTGTAACTTCTCAGGGTTGCTATATCTCGGTGCTTTCAATCATCCACCCAGTACAAATAATTCAGCAGGTGCAGTCTGTTAGTTTTTATTTCAGCATTTGCATTTCTGAGGCGTACGTTAGTATTGTCCTGATGAGATGTACAGTAATGTGTTTGGTTCAATGGGGGGATTAGGTGGGACTTGCAGGGCATTTTCATGCCAGACCAAAATAGCACCTGTTGGCAGGAGGCCTCATCTAATTTTAATATACACGCTCAACTATAAGAAGTCATTGTACGCAGTGCTTACTTACGAGTATTTCCCTTATCTTTATTGCTTCACTTTAAATTGCTTGGTTGTTAATTATTTACTCAGTACTGTAATAAATGGGGATTCCCTTGTTATAATAGCAATCCCCGATTGTAACTGTTGTAATTGGGGAGTGCTTATTTTAGATATTTAGTAGTGAAATTTTTGCAATTGTTACTTACCAGTGATAGTATAAGCATTGAATATAAATAAAAATCTAGCTAACGTTACAATTACAAGTTTGTGTCAAATTTACTCTACTCCAAATTTTTCCCAATTGAATAATTTTTTTACTTAGAATAAATTCCATTTCCAGCAGATATATTCATTGCCACTAAAAATTCTTATTCATATCACTTATCAGCCTACAGTGTTCCGATATTACTCTACCACAGATGTGTTCCTTTACTATTTGCACATTGTTAAATGTTTTTTGTCAAGCTGTAGTCACCTCTGAGCTTGTTCACCTGTCAAACCTGCGAATGCTACATTCAGAATAACTAACTTTGGATACCTCTTTACATCGTAAACATAGTGTAATTTATCAAATGTCAAATAAAAGATGAGGGTGTGCTTTTCAAACATTTTATTGAATAATTAAAATATTCAAAGCATTTACAAAAATATATTTCGTTTAGTATATAATTAACCTAAGACAAACATTACTTTTGAGGATTTTCATCATTACCCTAAGGACTCTTGCACATTTGTGCTCAGGCACTTCTTTAATATCTTTCAATTAGTTACAAATGTAGCAGAGTTGCCTAGTGTGCAAAGCCAAACACAAGATCTGGCATTCGCAACTATATTACCAGTAAATAGGCTATTTGTATATACATGCATTGAGTACTTTTCATTAATGATCTACGTTTCCTACGTCGATGACTTGAAAACTTAGAGCGATGGTAACATAAAAAATAGTTACTTTAATGATTCTATTACAAAAATGACTATAAAATGCAATGAATAAAGTCAATATTTTGTTTCAAAATATTTTACCGTTTGAAGTTTTGCTTATTTCATTCTCAGCTCAGTTAACTTAAGATTTTAAAATTCGAGAATAATTCTTACTAATAATATAGGTAGTTATAAAATAAACAGATAAATTAAATCATGGAAAACATGATGTGGAGAAAAAAGTGAAACTTCAAACTGTCAAATTAAACAAGTTATGTAAAATTCTTAAACTAGAGTCAAGACGGTTTCAGCCACCTAGATGTTTTATAAGGTTTGAGTGATGAAACAAATGACTAAATTTTGAGCATTTTAGAGAATCCCTCTTTTGTACATGTTTTTAAAACCCTATACACAAACCTATGGGAAAAAAAATACTAATGAAATAATAGTTCATTTTTTGTACAAATCTGACAGCCAGCAACGTTCAAAATAGGATTTGTTGCATTAGCACAGCTGAACGAATCCTAGACGGGCTTTATAACAGTCAATTAACGCACATAGATCATTTTTTAAACTTAATACATACTTAACAAACCCCAAGGAAAATGCTACAAATTGTACAAATAATGAGAATATACAAATAATTAAATATACTTTACAGGTTCTTTGGTCATTTGACTAAAATAAAGAGTCGATATTTTGTTAAAAAAATTACTCCAAGGTTTAATCAATGTAAAATTTAGCTAGTTAGGCAGGTGTTTTATGAGACACCTGAAAATATAGGAACAATATTTGTTGATAGCTTCCTAGAGATGAGTTTCTACTCTCCCAGTGTGGCTAAAAAAATGTAAAATAATTCTTATTTTACCATCGGTGCATTGCGAAATACTTTTGAGCAAGTTTCTTAAAAATTTGTTATTTATTTTCGTGGCTAATTATCAATTTTAAAAGTCAACAGAAAAATTATTCTGCTTCTGTGACACAGACCACGTCACTGTGGTCGCCTTCTTATTTTCCCTATAAAATTCCAACTATATTCATGCATCTAGCAAAATTCAAACAGAATTAGCGATCTTAATTAAAAAAACATTTAGCAAAAAAAACAACTCCAATGTAAGAAACAAACGTAATAAAACAACTAATCTAATAAACAAAAAAAGACAAATCTACTATTGTCAGTGATTGAATAATTTTGATAGTTATTTTAAATTAAAAAAGAATTCAAAATACAAGCACCGAAGCTACTGCAACTCCTGCCTTCAAACAAGACCAACGATCTTCAATATCTTACTTCAGATCCAATTCAGCGACCCACATTCACGTTCAGTAATTTTGTTAGATCCCAAGACATCTTCTGCATCTTGCAGTACTGTCAGGCACGCTTATTTCAGACCAATAGAACGCGTGATTTGCTCATAGAGTGTCCAAGCCATGGCAGTCATCAGAGTGCGGCGTAACATTCGTGGGACAACGCCGTGTAGGTACCCGCTGGTGCCGTGCGTCTGATACACGTTCTTAGCTGCACTAAGAATATTGGGGAATTGCTCGGGGTACAGCTGCATGCGGGTCTTGATGACGTCTGCCGGGTTGGTAGCGACTGAAGCCAACACACCTGCTGCAATTCCGCAAGAAAAGTGCAAAAGGCTTGCTTGCGTGGAAGATTGGAGCCACTCTGTAACAATAATAAACATCCCGTTAGTTTATACATTTAAAACGATAACTCTACAGCATTTATTGAGCGCTTTGAATACATAAAAAAAACCACTTGTGATATAAATACACATATATCTTGGTGAAAAATTCAATTCACAATCATCATTTTATAATCACCTTTTGGTATGGCCTTCTTGCTTTGGGTGTAGAACATGAGATAGAGTCCCGAGAAAGGGGCGTCACGAGCGAGTGTGGGGCCGAGGCCGCAGTAAAGGCCGCGTGCTCCTTCCTGCCTCCAAATGTCACGCAGGGCTCCGCCCACGCTGCTATAGCCGTACATGCCGGACTCAAACCTGCAACAATCAATGCATAAATAAGTAATCTGGCAATGTATCTGAAAGAGGTTTTTTGATAACCTATTCAAACATCATGGCATTATTGCACAACTGTAAGCATTGCGGTTAATATTAATTATTTGCTAAATCTGAGCAATTATAGATTACAGACATAAACAAAACTTCAAAAGTTGCACAGTTCTCGGCTGCGAAACTGCCGTTTCATCACTTCCATGATATCACCAGTCACTTCTATTACCCCACTAGCAGCAAAAAAGACTTTTTGAGGTTAAAAGACGTCCAACAGATGTTAGCTGTCAAATTTATCTGACTGCAACGAACCCTTGACACCGCGGAATGATTTTGTTGATAAATATTATAGGCATGTGTACCCAAGTACGGGGGCATATGTTCCTAAAAGGTCATTAAATTATCTACAAGCTGAGATCATCTAGCTTATCAATGAATGAGTGCGTCGATACTCGTAGGTTGGTACTGTTTCATGTACTGAAAACTCACGAAGAGCAAAAATTTTCTACTCCTGTACAATTCAAGAATATTTTCAAATTGTTTTGTTAAAACGATTTAAGATACATTGCGATTTAAAATATAAAGCTGCAGAGATAATCAATTTAGCAATATAATATTAGTACTCAGGTGTTGTTTAATTGTCAGCATATTGTATACTTAACAATTTTAAATATTATTACACTAAGTATTTTTATTTTAAATAATTAGGATTGATAAAATATTTATTTTGTAGTATAGTAAATATAAATAAAGCTGAAAGTAATTTTCCAATAATCCAAGAGATTTTAAAAATCGTAAGGTTTTTATTTTATAAATATCAAATAGTTGAAGGCTTTGCTCAGATGTTGATGTAACTTTATTGTTATTTTTAAATATTTAGGGTGACAATATAACGAGTCGATTAGGTTGTTTACCTGGTCTTGATGACGGTGAATGGAATGAGTATGACGCCGCTAAATGAACGCGCAGCAACACCCAGCCCCACAGCTTGCAGGGGGCCAAGGGGCTCGCTCACGCACCCGCGCAACCAGTGCAGCGTGCTGAAGTACAGCCCCACTCCCGGCACGCAGCGTGTCATGGACTGTGAACAATGAGATAAAATATTTTTAATTTAGTCATTTATTTTAAACTTACGAATATTTAAAAAAATTACGTTTCATCGAGAAAAAAAGGTTATTTTATAAAACGCACATTGAAAAAAGTTAAATAAGTGTATTTAAAAGAAGAGAAAGGATTTCACTAAACAAATTTTAGTCTTTTAATATTAACCAAGTCATCTCTAAAGTATTCTGTACCAGCACAATGAAGTCAAAGATTGATTCTTCATAGTTGCAAGGTGTTTCTTACATCACATCAAAAGTTATAAGACACCTTTATAAATTATGGCCATTTTTGACCGGTTTTGCCAACCTTTCACGTTGTTTATCAAACTGAGTCTATATTTTATATATAAATATTAAAATGGAATTCCACCAAGTACTCTCGGTCAAAAATATTGAATACTTAATTATGGCTATGTCAGCAGATTGGAAAATAATTGAGTCTTTCGTTTCCTGCTCTATTGCTTTTATCTAAGAGATAATGTCTTGTTTAGTAAACATTTGACTTTTCTTCGTGTCAGGCATGCTCGGTACATAAATTTTATACTATCAACTTAGCAAGGAACTAAGTGACAGCTACACATTCATTATTTGCAATAAAACATACTCAATTTAGACATATTATAAAGCACAAGGGGCTATCTTCAATCATTAAAGTAATGAAATATAAACATTGTAGTTTTTTAATAGTATTGACAAACTTGATATGTCTACATAATTTATATTATTGCTATTTTTCTGTAACAATTCGATTTACTCTAGAATAAAAGATACTTTTGACAGCAACTAAAAATTATTTTATTATAGAAAATGTTTCATTGAGATGCACACTTTAAACTTTAAAAAAGGGTAAGATCTTACATCTTAAAATCAATTAAACTAAATTTCATAGTTAAATTTTACAGAAATGGTCAGCTGATTACATATTTAATAAACAAACTTGAGAATCCTTTATTAAAATGTGGTTAATGATATTTAATTATTGTAGTCAACCTTTTGAGGAGATGAGATTTCTCTTTATATGAGGATAGGCATTTAATGAAGAAGTCAAATATGCAGCCCGTGTTAATTATCTTTGAAAATGAGAAGTATGTCGTCCTATCGTGTGGTTATTAATTATAATATTCCCGATGAGGTTATCTTGCAAAATACATTGGGAAAAGATAAAGCACACAGACAGGACACAGATCCCGAAGCCCCCTGCTGACTTATCTTACTTTTTTACTGCCTTTTATAAATTGTGATTAAGTTCATTCTTGACATTTTGACACTAGATATTCGGCGTGCGTAATAACCTACTTTGTATAACTTTTTTTAATAGAAAAACTGTTATTGCCATTTTAAAATACTGCAAATAAAGCCGTGTATATTTATTCAAATATCTTCTCTTCAATGATCTAAAGAAAATAACTATATTAAAAAAAAAAGAAGATATTATAATATAATAATATTTTTGTATCAATTCTATAATCTCTAACATAAAATATTTGTTATTATTTCATAGATGCGATTTGTCGGTATTTTTTTTTATATTGCATTTATTGTGTATCAGTAATGTATTATAAAAATATGACGCGTGTTTGATATCAAGAAGGCCATCTAATCAGTCAATCATTTTTTTTCTGGGCGACGATATGCATCTCCAATATTTAATTTGTTTACGAACAGATTATCTCATCAAGGATTGTAACTCACCGGTATCATCCCCCTCCATAGTCCTACGATATGGTCCTGTCGCACAATGTTTGCAACAATTGTTATCATGCCAGGTTGGACGCGACCCCTGAGAAAAAAAATTAATATATAATCTAAATTCCTTTAACAATAATAAGTATCATCACTGCTACTAAAATCTAATAGTTAAAATGACACTCAAATTGTTCTGATCGTATTGGATAGACTTTTGTCTGCCTTAAATTCTGACCCATCAGGATTTCAGAGGATTTTACTACAAAATGTATTTTATTTATATTTATATAATTTTCTTTAAAAAAAAAAATAATAACATGGAACTATAAATCACTTGGCAAATATACAATTTCCAGTTTGAACAGGTGAAAATGCACACATGTATGTTTAATACCAAATACGAATAATGTACGGAATATATAAACACAAGAGAATTGAATAATTTATTATTGTCCAACTTTATGATAAGCGTTTACTTATCATGGCCCGATTGGGATTAGAACTTTACTAGATAAAAGCTAATGTTTGTGCCAAAAAAGTGAAAAGAAAATATAAAAGAATAAAAAATATAAAATAAAAATCTGTCATAGTCTGAACATTTGTAATCTTGTTTTAGTTTGAATTTGCGATGACTGCTAGTTTACATAAATTTTTTATTAGTTTAAGATTACATTTATCTGGAGAATACATATATTTGATTGATGCCATTGTGTGCATAAGTGTTTCTGATATGACTACTAGTTAGTTAGCACAAAGTACTTACTGCACAGCTGTGGTGTGGACCGGCTGAGCTGCCGGGCTCTGGAGGCGAGTCTTAACCAGATCCAGCGGCTGGAAGAGGATAGTGCTGAAGGTCCCAGAAAACGATCCCGCCAAGAACGCTTTGAGAACTGGATGGTACTGCAAATAAAAAACAGTTATGGATTATGATTGTTTGGTAAAATTGACTCAGAATTCTTAAAAATTGACAGAAAGAAAGAAGAAAATTATTAATTGAAATCATATTAAAAATGCTAGATAATGATAACTTACATCCATTTTTAGGGTAAAATTGATGATTCCTTCAAAAATTAAAATAACTGTTTGTCCAATCAGTCTAAATATCACAGTAATTTAGTTCAGTCGGAGTTTTGATTTTTCAAAACAAAGAGTACAAATTTGGTGACTCTGCTGTATACAGCTCCGGTATATGAGGAGCAATATCGCGATCAGATCAGTCGGGAGAGAACACAAGGATGATTGAGTTCCTTTTGTATTTGGTGTGTTTAAACAGGAGGAAGGCTGCCGTTACAAGTAGCAAGCATAAGTCTCGCGACTGACACTTTAGATACAACGGCGAGCAGACACAGTCGTATCGGAGTAGTCGGAATAATAGATGGGGTTCACTCTGAACAGGCTGATATGCATTTTGTAGAGCGCTGATTCCAAGATAAGACACATGAAAGCGAGATACAATGTGCGTCACTTTTGATAAACGTAGATACCGGAATGAAATACGCACGTCACCTTTATTTTATTTGATAAGTTGTAATTAGCAACACACGTGAGATAAAATACTCGGTATCGGTTATTTTACTAGTAGCCGTTTGTCTGGGTGGACACAGCAAAGTTTGGACTCTTCATCGGAAGTGAGTTTGAATTCTTTAGAGCCTCAAGTCGGCTGCGGCAAGACGAGAACAAAGACGGTTAGCGCGAGTGATATCTACGGTAGTGAGAGGGGCACTGGCGATGGACGACGCCGGCGGCTTATATGAGGTCAGAAATGTTTGAAGTGGGGCCTTATCACAGCCGGGGGGGCGGTCAGAGAGCACGCGATCCCAACTGACATCAATTACGTACACAGTGCAAGCGCGTGGCTAATATAAACCTAATTATTTTAATATCCCTCGCGTTCAAATTAGGTTGAATTCCATGCACACCAGATTTTTTTTAATAAAAATTCATAGCAATTTATATAATCATTAAAATGTTATTTTTGTTTTTCACACACAACGTATGGGCACAGCTTCGTAACGTTACTACCTAGCGTCACAATTGAAACTTTCGCTTAACATTCTCGTAGGTGGATTCTGTATTCAAGGAGATTTATCGCAATAATAATGTAACGTAGCACACCTTTCGTTTATATATCGCAGAAGGAATGTGTTTCTTAGATAAGAGATGTTTTGAAAGCTGATTTTAGAATATAATTTACAAGTATAATCACAATGGTAAACAAAGGTTTCGGCGTGCAGCGCACAACTGTGATAATAAGTAAATATACAGAGTAAACAATTTTACCAAAAGTAGAAGCACCTGACCTAACTCGACCCTAACTTATGTTCGTAAAGTTCAGATATGGTAAAAAACAGCAATGTCATAAATTAAACTGCGTAAGCTTTAAAAATATTGTAAAATATGCACAGTACTCGTGCAGAGCTTTTCAATTGATAAGAAAATATATGTTTCCTGAAGAATTAAAACCCAACCTGAACTGTTTTTCTAGGGTGTTTGTTTGGTCATGCATATTCACAACTGTGTGTATTTGTTTTTTGATTGTTTGCCATAATGAAATACCAAGGGGAGGAATTGTGGAGGGATTCGTTGTTAGATTGCGCCTCGGCGTGCCAGACCAGACAACTGCGCATTTCTCAGGGCCCTAAATTTGAACGCGTAACCGAGCGTTTTCAGTGCAGCTCATGCATATGGTGATTTATTTAAATTGATTACGACCCGATTGCGGGTCGGACTCCGGCCGCAGGGCTCCACGGGCGAGGGGCGAGGGCCGGCAGCCCCGCCGCCGCGCTAGGTACGTGAAATATGATAACTTACGTCATTTTTTATCTCAGGCAGGTCACTGGATGTCGGGTCGAGCGATAATTCAAGAGGAAGGCCCCGCTCGGTCGTCGGCATACTCTAGACGCGACCTGATAGATCAAAATTTCCCGTTCAGCCTGGTGTCGCAGTATGTCACGAAAGCATAGCAAAACGTAAACACGTTTGACAGGTGCGGTCTAGTGAAACTTCGCAAAAAAGCAAAGCATTTGCGCGTACAGCGTACCTATGCGTACGGACGTATTCGCTGATAAGCTTTCATCAAAACATCGGCATGACATCCTACAATCACACGGATATGAAGTAATAAAAACACAGCACTGTCGGAACGCAAGTGGGGTTAATTTATCCAACTGGCAGATGTAGATAGATTTATCGATATCAAACGTCACATTCTCTGCGTCACGACAGGCCGACGCACGCCGCGCCTGCTCGTTGCCGGGAGTATGATTTTGCAAATAGCAAAGCAGCTCAATATTCTATTTGAGAAATAGGTTATGGTCAAATGAAATGAAATAATAATTAGTGAAAATTGAGTATCTTGATTCTATGTGTGCAGGACGGATGCCCCCCCGGGCCCTCGGGGCTCGTCGAGGAGGTCCGCCGAGCGATGCTCGTTTTGTTTTCATTTCTTATTCGAACTTGTCAAATTTCTGCAGTCATCGAAGCGTCATGTCGCAATTTAAGAAATACATTTTCTACAAATATTTAAGCCGCGCTGCGCCTAAAATCTCCCAATAGTAGCAATAGAAGATATCGAATGATATTTGTGTGATAAGATTGCGTAAGACGCGCATTATCAAAAAGCAAACATGAAGTGGATAAAGTCAGTTTTTTTTATGATTGTTGGCTCAAGAATGATTACTTTCTAAATTAGGTGCACTTTCGGTCTTATTTGTGTGTCGACCCAGAAACGTACAGAAGACGAGGGTTGGTTTTTTTAAAATAAAATTTCGCAATGTTTCATTGAGAGGTGACCGAATATTTTAACATCTAACAAGCTATCAAGATTTGAACATGATTTTTAAAGTAAAATAAAAACCACATTAATTAAGACCTAAACCAACAAAACGAGGATCTACAAATGAAAATAAAGGGGCTACTAAATTATTTAGAATGTATAATAGAAAATTTTGTTGCATCCTGAAAATCATGCTTAGATTATCATGCATGGTATTTCACTATTGGTCTTATTTTAAAGTAATCAATTACATTTTTAACTAATGTAAATTAATAGTTAATAATAAATCAACATTCTTAATAATCTTCTACGTCATTTATAAACAATAATCACTAAATATATATATACATACATTCTTTGATCATATAAAGGTATTAAAGCAGTAAAAAAACGGAAATACCATAATATCGCTGTATAAATGCTAATATTTACATGTATTTTCAAATTATCAACAGCATAATATTATGTGCAGGCAGAGGTGCAAAGTTCAATTACGCTGTTTGACCGACTCAAACAAACCTAAACTATGAAAACTTGTAATGGCAGTGATAACAGCCCCCCAGCAAACATCCTTATCTCCACTGATGACTTGTGACCTTCAGATAAAGTGGCCTGAGGTCCGCAGATAAAGAAGCTGGACTCTCCGACTCCAGGCGAGGCAGTGGGGTGCCGGGTTGTCCATGAGACAAGCATTGAACTGCTGCACTCTCAATCCTAATTTGATTCGCTTGCTATTAGATAAAAATAAAACATGTGATGATATTTTCAATCTTGTTAACTATTTATATAGTTATATTGGATAAATTTAGTTAAACCAAGTGTGTTTTGTTTATTCCACGAGAGTATTATTTTATTATCTATGATTTATTTCAATAGTGGTGATGAGATCCAACTATTGACTTCAGAAAATGTCAGATTTGCTGACAAATAACTAATTCTTAGGAGTTGGAACATTTTTTTTATTATTTGTTGTGGGTTGGAAATATTTTTCTCATGAGATATTTAGACCACGAAATCAAATGTGTTCATTAAATGATGAAATATTTATTGTCACTTAGGGATCCGCAATCTGTCCAAATTATCTGCTTCATGTTAGTAATTGACTCAAAGCGAACTTTGAAGATAAATTCTATCATTTTTGCAACAGAAGTACAGCTGGCCTGTGACCTGGTCTGTTTTTTGAAATTTTCACATTTAGTATATACTTTTATGTGATTAAGCATATTTTTTCACACATTGAAAACGATTAAAGAAAACTCTCAGAAAATATCATCGTGACTTGTGAGGGATTCGAACCCACATCCCCAAGCTTTCATGGCCGGTGCATTTATCCAACTATGCTAACGAGCCACTGCAATTTAGTGAGAATTTTTAATAATCATATTCTACATATGAACTAATATGCTCGGGCTAATCAATATTTAATGATTTGCAAACACTGGACTTTTTAATTAAAGTAACACAAAGTTACAAAGTAACAGTTACTTTAATTAAAAAGTCCAGTGTTTGCAAATCATTAAATATTGATTAGCCCGAGCATATTAGTTCATATGTAGAATATGATTATTAAAAATTCTCACTAAATTGCAGTGGCTCGTTAGCATAGTTGGATAAATGCACCGGCCATGAAAGCTTGGGGATGTGGGTTCGAATCCCTCACAAGTCACGATGATATTTTCTGAGAGTTTTCTTTAATCGTTTTCAATGTGTGAAAAAATATGCTTAATCACATAAACATACTAATACCTGCATGGGTAAATAAATACGCATCCTGATTAACATTAATCTAAATTAATATATATACTTTTACACAGATATTTTATTGAAAGAGATTTCACGCTGCAAGATTCTCTAATATCTATCAAATATCACAATAAGACATTGAAAAAGACAGTGTATCCTTCAAATTTCAGACCTATAAATAACACAAAATAAACATTGTAATTTATTTTGTTTGTTTTCAAAATCATCTAAATAACAATAATCACACCATAAGAAATGATTTGTATTCTGATAAGCAGCGAGATAATGTATTATTTCGCATGATGGTGTGTCCTCCCAAACAATTTAACATGACGTCACGCTTGAGTTATCCGGGCTGTTTTCACACTGGACGCACTCGCAAACGTCACTAAGAAAAAGTTATGACACTAATGAATAGGAGATAAATCTTGTTTTGAAAATTCAATTTGATACAAGATTGCCGTCATTCCCACCAGGGCTTACAAAACAATATATATATATAATATAAACATGTATAAGCGTGTTTCCCTGTTTTTTGGTACATATTATTAAAATATATTATTTGCACCGCCGATTCAGGCGTAATCGAATTCAATTGAATAAGTTAAGAAATAATTGTTTAATCAAAAGTATTTTAATTTTAAAGTCTTTTAAAGGACTAGAGATTATCTAGGAGGCTAGTAGTCTCATACCTCGAGACTGTATCAAGTACAATGCAACCTCCTATCAGATCTGGTTATTGCGAGCATTACAACTGTGCAAAAGAATCTTTGCACGCCTTAGGTCTCCTCGCATACCTCCATATCTCACGATGAGCTTGACTTCACTCAGAAGCATCTATGGCAGCTATGCCATGGATTCACAGAGTAGACTGACATGGCGTGGAATAATTTTGCATACTGATTATTCAGGTGCCCTGAGATATTACTGGCTTTTTGTTTTGCAGCACTTTTATTATAGTTCAAACTGGAATTTCATTTGCATGTTTGTTCAGGTGTTACTTATCTTATAAATGAAAAAAAGGCTCGCTATACTTTGCAATAACTCAACTCAACATAATAAAAATAAAACATATTTAATTATCATTTAGTCAAGCCCTTGCAATGGGAATCCAAATGAAAGTTCAAGGGTATTCCAGATAATAAAGACGTCTAGCCTGGACAAGGTCATGTTTCAATACTATTATTTTTGGGAGTTTTAAATTATGATTAAAATATTTTAATTTGAAAGTTATTTAGATTTTGATCATCTCATAGTTTACCATAGTGGTTAAAATGCTGGCTTACGAACCATCGGTCAGGGGTTCAAATCCGATTGAAGTAACAAGTATTTTTGTTGGAATAAGGGATTGTTTCCAGCATTAAAGGAAAAAAAACCCAGCTGTTACAGGTTTTAAATGATTTATTTGTGTACAACAAAGCAAATGCCGAAAACGCACCAGAGTCCGGAAAAATCCACAATTACCTCTGAACGCTTCCTTACAGAGTGGTGAGGTTATAGATTCCTCATTTTCAGATTATCCAAAGTTGTTTTAGCTGAATTATGCATGCTTTTGATAATTACATATTTTTTATAACACACCTCCTGTGACAGCAATGCACAATGTTTTCATGTGTATTTAAGAACAGTAAACAAGGTTTTTTTAAAATAAAAATCAATCATTTTTATCTTTAAAGTTATCTGAAAATATTTACAAATAACAAGTAATAACATAATCCCATTTAAGATAGGAATCAAGATATATCAAAGCTTAAGTACTCAATAATGACATGTGAGAATTTTTGACACGGTGTTATGAAAAATACAAAAGATAAAATAGAAAAAGCTTATAAATTTAATGCGATAAGTCTGGTGTGAAACAGAGTTTATTTCTCAATATAATTTATACGTATTGTATACACCAAGATACTAATTTTTTTCAACCCATCGAAAATGTAGTTTTTATTAAAGGCTTTAAATTAATCATACAATGTTAAGAAAAAAAAATGGGTAATAAATTATATTTTAGCATCTTACATATTTTTGTGAAAAATATATATACAAAAAGTCTAGATTTTATTTTCAATATATTCTTATTTTATAGCCAAAAGTTTTTAGCATTACGCTTTATCTGAAATAGTGTTTGATAAGTAAGAATTTTCCTCTCTTCGATCTGATTAGTCAGATCTTCTACTATCAAATAACAGCATTTTAGACATACTTCCATCGGCAAGGTATTGCTACAGTTTTTACAAAATTTTATATGCTTTTTATACATCAAATATTTAACTGTCATGGGTACATATGTTGAACATTTGTACATAGGAAATTCAATTCCGGTCACGTTATAAGGCCACAGTGGTCAATGGACCAAGGCACAAAAGCACTTTGTTTAGAAAAAAAAAATTGATTGAATTTTCCATCAATTCATTTTTAAACATATTGAACTGTGTCGTTATTCTATTAAATTTTATCAGGTTTTTCAAACGGCCCTCATGTACAATCAATCTCGCGCTTGTCCAGATAAGGCTGGCTTGTCAGTTTAAGATCTCCGCAAGAAATGCGCAGCACACTCTGATAAAAAGAAATTACACCGCAGAAAAATAACTAGAAAATCTTTCAACCTTCAGATAGTGTCCCAACCTTCACGTGTTATATAAGAAAAACATTATATGTTTTATATAAATTCAATATTACGACTAAGTTTTGGTAATTTATCAAAGATAAATAATTGCTTTGTGAAGAATACAAAATTGTGATAAAAAATATACTATATCATAATACTTAATTAGAGAATTTTCCTATTGCGAGGTGCCCTTTTTGCGGATGCTAGTAAATAAAATCTGTTTGTTGTAGTATTTACTGACAAGTTGTTTTCTGTGACTCAAAATGGGCCAGAATTTCCATGTATCTGACAATATTTGTTATTATTTTGTAATCTGGTATAATCAACACACAATGATACCAAAATCATGGGAAAAACCCCCCTAAAAAGTTTAACAATATAAGCGGAGCGAAAATTAATTCAATAATTCCATTCGACTTCAAAAATATATTTACGAAGCACTTTTTTACTAACTTTGTTGGCGAAATTATTTGCTTCGAAAATAAATATGAAGAAATATCATTTCAGCCAAACAAAATTTTTATTGAAATGTTTTCATTTAAATTACAACTCATTACAACAAAATATATGAAATTTGTTTTAAATACGTCATGTAGGAACATAGGTTTGTTAAAAAATGAGTGAATGACACTATCACGACAAACGAAAGCTTGTGATCCTGTCTATTTAATTGAGTATTTTGTTTTTGACGAACAATCACGAACGACGAACATTTGATAAACAATCTTGCTTTTCTTTACCCTAATTAGTAGTCATGTTTGAAGAATGTGATGTGGCATTATGATTTACCCAGAAGTACACTGCACCCTAGAAGAGTTGTGGAGTCAACAGAAGAAAACGTGACTGCATTAAGCTTTTCGGGATTGATGTTTATACGTCGGAGGAAAGACTAGCATTCAAGGATTCAATAGATATATATTCAGAAAGGAGTTAGAGAAAGAGAGAAGAGATTTCTATCTTAAGAAATTCTGTTTTAATAATAATCTGTGTCCAGTAAATATGAGGCGTGTTTCCTTACAGTAAATGCGAAGCAACAGGAGCAGGTGAAAGCTCTGAATAAAAGGACTTAATCAGTCTGACAAAGCGTTGAAAGACGAAACCACTCACAAATAAATATGTCAATTTTATAGCCATTTGGCTATTTATTTTGTCTGGATCTGATTTCAGTCAGAGAGTTCGAGCGGCGGGCAAGTAATTTTAATTACTTCTTATTTGGAATGTTATCAGTGGAGTGTACTTTACCACGCTGTTATTATTATTGAATTTTTTAATCTCGTGTAACATTACACAAGCGTGCATAGGCCTTCAATGTAATTGCATCGGAGTACATACTATTAGTCTCTTTTATTTGAGCATCTCTTTTGGATTGTTTTTCCAAAAATCCAGTTCAAGTTCGTTGATGGTAAATAGAGAGTTTGCTATCTTATGCATCGTTATGTTGAATTATATTTAAGCCTACTCTCTCTGGTATTTATGATTTTCCACAAGTGGTGTGAGGTAGGTTTAAAGTCTTAGAATGTAGTTCTATTCAGTGAGCGCAAAATAAATTGAACAAATAATGTAAATACTAATATGATAATACAAGAAAAATACTATATCAGTATATTGTATATTTTTGCCATAATCTGACGCAATCATTGATCATGGTCTAGTGGTTAGCACACTTTTTTTTAATTCTGTTAAAATTATAAATTCTCTCCAGATACCAAAGAAAGAAATTTATTAGAGAAAAAAACCCTCTTTTATGCAGGTTCTCTGTGGTTTCCCTAACAAGGCAAGTGTTACTGGAGACGTACCGTCTGAATGCTTCCGACCGCTTGATTATTTGCCTCTTAGTGGTATTGTCATTCTTACAGAGTAGTTTGATTATAAACCGCATGTGTTCTAATTATTTGGGCTTGGATGTTTCCCACTTGTAGAGTAAACAAAAAATATATAACTAGATATGATTACCCTAGTTACAATCCTTATAAAAATAAAGGAATACATTCATATCTTGCTTGCTTAGAAGCTAAACGGGTCTATAAGGTATCCAATATAAATGTATTTATCAAATATTTGTTCTCAATATTGCTTCATACAATTTGTACTAACCAAAATTAAGCTATCAAACCATAGAATAGGGATATTTCTGATTGCATACAGTGGATAGTTGGAAGTAGAGTGAGCAATACAACTGTGTAAAAGAATCTTTCAAGTACGCCCTAGGACTCCATTCATCTCAAGGCACCAGTCTCTCAAACTCACAATAAGTCTTCCTCCTTATATTTACCTTTTTCTATGAATGCATTTAAAACATAGGTTCCCAACGGGGGCGGTACCGCCCCCCAGTGGGCGCTGGGGCTTTCCAAGGGGGCGGTAGCGGGTCCAAGGGGAAATGAATGAACTTTTTGCATTTAAATATTTTTGATTTGTTCAGTATTTTTTCACAAAAAAGACGAGAAAATGATCAAAAAAAACTCGAAAAACATTTTTTTTTACCTAGGCAGCAATAAATAATACACAAAAAAAATTATAACTGTTATTTTGCGCATAGGGAGGCATTAGAATTTTTTTTTCTTGTCAAGGGGGGCGTTGGAATTTTTTTTTCTTGTCAAGGGGGCGGTGGTCAATAAAAGGTTGGGAACCTATGATTTAAAGCAATTTACATTATCGTGTTGGACTTCTCGAGTGTAATAGTATTCAACATCAAAAGATTTATCTCGTGGTATTGTGAATCAGTGGCAGATTTGTTTCATTTGGTTGTGCCAAATTGTCTAGGGGTTTTGGGAAAACTTGTGTGGAGTCTCGATCTCCGAAGTAATATTCATGGGATTCCTGAAACAGAAGGGAAATTTCATTAGTATGTTGAAATTAACCGCACATATATAAACAATAATTTCTGAATAATCCCAAATATTTTTTTTCAAAGATTTTCCTCATCGTTTTAAGTGTGAACTATTTACCTAAATAGTATTAACATGTACATAGTAAGATGTGGGGTCACAAAGCAATCCATAGTTTTTTAAAATCAGTCTCACGTGTGTAGCTTTTGTTAATAAAAAATATTATATGGGATATCCTCCGCCAGTCAAATTATTATTACTAACGATCATATATGACGATTTATATGATTTAAAAAAAAACTTAATTTTCTAAACGAAATTTACACCATTTTAACAAAAAATAAATTAAGCAATTTTTCAGGTGTATTTTCATTTCTATCAATTTGGTTGCACGAATGGAGGCAGTGAGAGCATTATAATTACGTAAAAATATCCTACCAACACCCCCTGAAAGTTGTAGGTTTCAGGACTTAACTCCTCTCGAGGCACGTATCTGAATCTTGAGAATGACACGGACTGAGGTTTTCAAGGCATTAGGATGGTTTTTTTTATGGAAATACGATATTAACAGTTTCTCTACGGATATACGAGGTTGATAAGTTTAAGGCAAGGTATCTATATAAATTTACAAAGTTTTCAACTTTCCCTGCAAAATAAAAAAAAAATTAATCAAGTGGGCTGCTAAGAGAGTAATGGACTGCAGGGAGTGCCTCTGTTTAAATTTAGAGTATATTGTTTATAAAACGAAGCAAAATATTTTTATTCCAGATAAGAGGAGTATTTGCCGGCTTAAGAGCGTGATAAGAGGGATACGTGGTGTTATTCACAATGGATTGTGACGTTGAATGGTAACTTTCCACGTTGGAACCAATCGATAAAGTTTCAAGTGTTTGTTTCTAAAGATATCTGTACGGAAAGGGGCCTAAATCTTCCACCAATCGAAACTGAGGTGCCACATTGATATCTGCTTGTGATTGTACAATCTTTGGTGATTACCTACTTCGTATTTATAATGCCATGCTTTAAACCTCCGAAAAATGGTAGCAAAATTTGTTTATTTTTGCAATAGAAAAATTTCTCTAATAAACACTATTGGGTTCATTGACTCAGTGGTTGACGCTTGATCGAGAGTTACCCAGTTCAAGTCTTGTCCTCGATGGTGAATTTCAAACTAATGTAATTGAGTTTGAGCCTGTTTTAGTTTGGTCGAAGAAATTTGTATTGACATTGTATGTGTCGATCGAAACAAATTGTTTATCTTTTTGAAATAAAAAGATAGTGAAAATATAATATTATGTAAAGAATATTATGAGATGTATTATTTTGATATGAAGTCCATGTGACCTATAGTGGTGAGTTGACAAAGTTGGTATTTGCTGCTGTAAGCAAGAGATGTTTACTCAGCAGCCGTGCCTCTGGGCAGCCAATAAATAACTCGGGGTTAGCCACACCCCCGCGCAGAGAGTCAGCTGGCGTCAGGACTGGAGCGATAACAGAGTTTTCCTACTTTTTAACCCTTTAAGCGCAATAAATAAACTAGACACATTGCACAGAAATTTTATTGTGATAAAAATATACTTATTTTAATAAGTGAAGTAAAATAATAAAAAGTTTATGAAAAATCTTACATCTATTACAAATAATTCTTGATAAAATAAAATTTATTACTAATAATGTTGACATAACGGCATGTGACATCGCAAAACACAGATGCCATATTATTTTACTAGAATGATCACAAATTTAGGAGGAGTAGATTTAGCAGGAGATGTTATTTTTCTGTTTAATATATTATATAAACAGAAATGGCAGGTAAGGCCTATAACAAGTTCGGAATCATCCTGTATTGGTTATAAAAAAGTGGGTTAATTTTGACACCTCCGCATTTTAAGGAGTTAAACGGACAAGATGTTTAGTGTTTTATGGCATGGATTTTTAATGTTTTATGGCATGTTTTCCACGGTGCGTGTTTACTTGGATTCTCAAGATAACAATTTTACCAGAAAAACAGATAATTTCTAAGAAATTATGATTCAAGACTTATTCTTAATATTAGCAATCTCTTCTTTCAGCAAATCATACAATAGTTTTTTTTTTGTATAATTTTTTTTGTTTTGTAATACATTAATTAGGAATTTTGAATGGAATGGTTGCTGTCTAGTATTTGTCTGTGATACTGTAGCGGTCGGTGCACATGCACCGATCTACAATTCTTCGACAAGATCGGACTTGTCAGAGCTGCCCGAGCAACAAAATCGGACTTTCTAATTTACAACCCCCAGTGCATCACGCGTCAGAGAGACTCCGACACTCAACCAGTAACCACGCGTAATTTTGTCTTGTAAATTATAAATAATAAATTCCGAATACGCAAATATTTCGCCAGCCTTCTGATTAACATTCATCACATCATAACCAACTTAATACCTTTGGCGAAAATACCTTTTTATAATATCTGTATGTTTATGATGATCGATAAACACCCGTCGCTCCAGCCTCCAACAAAATAACTACGGAACGGTGCCAAAATCATTAAGTTCAGGCACAATCGCCATAAGAATACAAATTCCATTTGTCAAAAATTTATATTAAAAATATATATATTATACATAAAGAAAGATAAAAAAATTTGCCTGTATTTACAAATATTAAAACTGACCATGTACAAAATTGTGACAAATTGAAACCGGCCTTTTCCAATTATAATATTCCTTAGTCTGTAAATTTTTTAGAGCACGTGACAACAAATGTGGTTATTTTAAATTAGTGTTTTTTCGACTTTTCAGCACAGATATCTAAAGTAAAGATATAAACTAAAGATTCCACGATAGGTAAGGAATCACACTAACTATTCGACAGTAAATCATATGTCAGATGAATTATATTCAAATTGCAAGGGTGCAAAAATACTATCCCGATTCCAGCTCTCTTTCTCTCTCGGATTAAAACGTCAACTAGATCATTGCTAAATATTGGGTTTTGTCTGCACAATGACGCACTGGCCAATATCACGCAAAATCACGAAATAACAAACAAAGGAATTGTGATCAATTCAATCATGCGTAAAATTAAAAATATTAAAATTGGATGTGCGTAATAATTGAGGTTAATTCAAATCGATTCTTCAAATCACAGTATTCTTTGTTAAAAAAAATTCTAGAACTCACTAACGTTAAAAAAAAATGTGATAAATCCTCACGGGAAAAACAATACTTTAGAAAACCTCTCCATTGTTGCTAAATGTAAATGGAATCGTCCGTTACCAGGCAGGTTGATCGGAAGAGCACCAGCCAGGGGTTTTCAATTCAAATAGAACTAAACTATTTTTATTAAGGAAACGGCTAGATATTTCAAACATACATATTATTCATTTTGAAAGTTAAACTTCATCATCAGATGATCAACAAACATGGTACTCTTTTCATACACTTTTAAGATAGATTTTCTTCACTTTCAACCAGAAACAATTATACTGAATAAAAATTTAAAAAAAAACATTGTACCGTGCAGATTCAAACCAATTCAATTTAATATATTTAGAAATAAGGCTGCCAAAATTTAAATAATCAAACAATCAACTAAGAATTTATAATATCTAAAAAATTTTGTCATAATTCAAAGAAAAATTTAAATTGACTAAAATCAATAATTTGAATTGAGTTGATTAAATTGGTCCGATCAGACACACCCCTAGCCGATAGTATGAAACAGTAGTTTCAAGTGTTTCCACACCAAAGTATGCTTATGTTTGTGTAAGAGTGTTTGGCGACCCCTGGCCCAGACAGCCTTATTAAACGATCTTATTAAAGATATGATTATCAATACTTTAAACTGATGTAAAGATATTACTCCTAGGCTAGCAACACCGATTCCAGGAACACAATATATATATTTGTAAGTAAACAGCTCGATATAGACAGATGATAAAAATAAGATTTTATATATATATATATATCAAAAAACTGAGAGGAAATATTAGTAAGCAGACAGATGTAGATAGCGCTCGGCAGAACAATCCCCACTCCAGATGGTATCTCAGTAGGAGATGAAAGATAAAGAAGCACTTAACTTCTCGCCGGACGTGGCAACAGCTTATATATTTTTTTGACAATTCCAAAACAATATCATATATAATCAGTCTTCCGTGAATCACTGACTTTCCTTGAAATGGCAACAGAAAACCCATTTTTAAATTATTAATGCGTTTATTGTTGAATAAATTGATAAATATATAAGATAGAAACGGAAATCTCACTTGAAGAATTACCAAGAACTCAGGCCATATAAGACAGTTACCAATTTGCATTTGCTGGGAATGCATATGGCGGAAATGACAATTTTGCAGGTTTCGCTATTCATTGTTTATCAAAGTGGTCTATATCAACGCCAAGGGCTTAGTTTTGACCTGAGAGGGTCCACATCAGCAAGGAAAAGGGGTGTGCGAGATGATTGGTAGGCGTTTTAAAGATCATAATGAATTATAGAAGATTGTCTCTAGAGTTGTCTTCACTCTGATGTCCCAATTTAATTGGCGTAAAATACACAAACGAAAATAAATATTTGCTAAACAAGGGAATTAATCTATACAAAACTTACAAACAAGTAACATCGCCTGAACTAATGAACTAGGTAATAATCAAAATGATTTCACATCTCATCTAAAAGGAATAATAATAAACTAATTTAAAACAAATTACACTGTGACCATTGTCTTATTCAATGTTTCAGTTTAGCGCAGCTTAATGTCCAAGAAAACAAGTTCATTGATAACGAGTGCCAATACCTCATACATTTATCGATTTATTTGAATGAATCTATAACAGTTAATAATAGATTATTTTGATGGTAAAAAATGGAAGATAAATAAAGATTAAAATTAACAAAAATACAGGTGTTGTTAGTTTTGCAAACATACTGATTGTAGATAAAGGGAACATTATCTTATTGTGTCATTCCTGTGAGCGCACTTGTTGCTAGGCGCTTTATATATGTCGAGTGTTGGCGAGTTGTATTATAGAAATGTTTTCTCTACCAGCTATTATGAACTATTCAATTTGTGTTTATTTTGTTGAAAACTTTATATCCTATTCAAACATGAGAAACTGTGCTTAAATCCCTTAGTATTTAATAGTTTATGGTATGGCCTATTAGCTGGTAGAGAAAACATTTCTGTAATACAAATCACAACACATATGAAGCGCTTAGAAACAGTTTTTTTACACTTTATTTTAAAAATGTAATAATATTCGCAACTTCCCAAAACCATCTAAATTTGGGACCATCTGGTAAGCTTAGTGTTTGTGCACGTCACACAGGGTAACTAGCTGTGAGTGTAGAAACTAAGCACGATATTGTACACTCGAATTCAATCGATTTTGGAAATAAGGTTTCTGTGTTAGAATATAAGTTTTAGATTCTTTTGGTGCTCCCTGTAGTAATAAGAATATAAGGTTGATAATTCTGTAACACGATTGGAATCACCCTGTTTACATACACACAGCTCTAAAGCAATACTATGCAATAATACTCAAATTTATGAAAATAAAGCCAGAAACATGAGTTTTATGCTATTTTGCACAGGTTGTCTGCATTGCAAAAAAGTTTGCAATAGGGTGAATATTACATATTTTGTAAAAAACTGAGTTTAGTTAGATAATGCTCACCGGGATTGTAGGCAGCAGCGGTGGAGATGCGGTCTTGCAGCTCTTCATATGCAGCGAGCGCAGGTCAGAGCGAGCGAACGCAGTCCCACATTGGGTGCACACATACGGCTTCTCTCCAGTGTGATTACGAACATGAATCTGTCAAATAAACTCAACATATGTATACATACATCATTGTATATACATTATTTTTAAAATTATTTTATAATTTTGGGATTTACCATAAATAAATAACTGAAGAAATATTCAAAAGTAGTATAAGATTCCTAAGTAAGGCAGAGGTGCGGTAATAACCACAAATGTAGAGTTGCTACTCAGAGTGTTGTGGCAGGAACATCGTATACCACAAGTGCACACTGGAGCAGACATTTTATATGTTCACTTCCTCCCTGCAATTCCTTACCTTGAGGGCGGTGGAGGTAGCACAGGTGCGCTGGCAGTAGCTGCAGGCGTAAGGGCGCTCCCCGGAGTGGCAGCGCAGATGCACCACATAACCCGATCGCGCTGCAAAGGACTTGTGGCACGTAGGGCACTCGTAAGGCTTCTCCCCTGTATGGATCCTGTAATGTGGTTATCTTAAATTTCTACTCATCAGTGATGAACACAACCATCAAAATAATTGACTTATAATCGATTGAGCCGAATGAATTACTTTTCAGTCAAAAGCAGTTTTCTATTGTTACCCACCATACCAATGTTAATATTTCAGTTTTATTTACTAGTAGAGCCATCCGTTACTATACTGTTGTACTACATTGCAAAGAAGAGGTTTGAGACTGTGCTAAAATATAATCTACTTATTACTTGATAATAAATAAATTAGTTCATACCTGTGAGTTGTATTTAAATACTTTGTTCAGTAATTTTTTATCCTTATCCTTGTAGTTAATTTAAGTTGTCTGATGGAACATAAATTTGACTTTAAAAATGTTTGACCTATTATACATCAGCATTTGAATAATAATTGAATCGGAGTAAATGCTTTCGAGGCACCTCTTCTTTTCCCCCTTCTTGTTTATAGGCTCCTCATTTTTAGATTTTCTGAATTTAAATGTCTTCCGCTTGTAAAAAAAAAGACATAAAAAGTGTCTGATATTCCCGAATCAGCACTTCTGCAGTTGGCTAAACTGACCTGCGATGCCTGACGAGGTGTGCTCGGATAGTGAAGGCCCTTTCACAGAGGTCACATTTGAAGTTCCGGATCCCCGCGTGGGCCAGCTTGTGCTTCTCCAGCGTGGCCTTGCGCATGAAGCCCTTTCCGCATAGGTCGCAGATGTAGCAGGACTCCCCTGAATCCGACCAATAACAACCAAACCTGACTTTCTTTTACCGTCTCTGTTATAGCATATAGTGATACCCCACTGTTTTTTTTTTTATGTAATCATTACTGACTGATCTAAATTTTTACTAAGCGTTTTCTGTTGCAATGAAGGTAACTCACCAGTGTGATACCTGATATGCTGGGTGAGTGCAAACATCTGGTTGAAGCCTTTGCCGCAGTGCGAGCACTTGTGGGGTCTCTCCTGCGTATGCGTTAAGACGTGTCTCTTCAGGTCCGCTTTGCGCGTGAAGGATTTTCCTGAAATTTTAAATTAAAAGTTACATTGAAAATAAGTTTAATGTGTTTTAAAGCATATTAAGAAGAAAGATAGAGAGATTTAGAGCTTAGTAATCAGAGAAATTTTTGACCGAAGTCAGGTTCATTGTAAGATGTAAGAACAGTCCTTTGAAACAAGTAGTCTAACGGCTGGCATATATTAAGGATCCTTTTACATAAAACTAATGCATACTAACTATTTTAAGGAACAGCTTATATATGTTGGACCATTATTTTTAACTAAGATATTGGTAAGTTTCAAAGGTGTGATAAGCAAAGTTTTATATTGGTCTTTAAACACTTAGGATCTTTAAAATCTAAGGAGAGGTTAAAGAAGTAGTCTATTGAAAATGTAAGGAAAAGGGAAAGATAGCTGTAAGAACAAAGTGGTTGAGATAATCTTGCTATTCTTGGCAAAATATGCATTATTGCCAAGTATGCGAAAATATTTCCAACCATCAAGCAACCATACGCTCAATTTTAAAAATGTACACTCACCACAGTGTGTACAGAGAGCCAGCTTCTCAGGAGCGATAGTGCTGGCAGTCGTGGGTGCGTGAGCATGCAGGGCAAGGTGCTTACGACGGTCTTGGGAGCGTGCAAAAGTCTTGTCACAAGTCAAACAGCCATAAGCTCTGTAAGAGACACAATTAAATATATTGCAAATTAGTATTGTGCTTTAACCCTTTCCACTCCAAGCATTTTTTTGTATGTTTCCACCAGCTCCCGTACAAAATTTGATATTAAGTAAGTAAACATAATTAGTTTTTTTTATATTAAATAAAACGATTTTATTAACTTATTATTTTTTATTCTTATTTCTAATATAGTGTACAATATAGTTATCCTTGAAATCAATTTTTAAAATTAATTTGAGTATGATATTTTTCGAAACATATTCCAGGATGGAGTGATGGTTTTGCCTCGCATGTTTTACAATAATACGAGGTTTCTTTTCTTCCACCTTTAATTTTTCTATTGGAACACACGGCACAATCTTTGTACTTGCCATCTGAGTGCAAATATATAAAATGTGACGTCCCATCTAATCGTTGCTCTGTGTCAGCTGCGGACGAAATTTTACGAGATGAAATCGGAGCTCTAAAGTCTCCGATCAGCGCCATCAATAATTTTTGCCTGTAATGTTTATGACTCAGCGGTTTATTTCCATTTTTTATTGCACCTTTGTTATATAATATAAATGAATTTATAATAGAGACTTCCAGTCCCCAAAAAAAAAAATGTTTTCTCCACCATCTGAGAGTCTTTCTTATAAAACAGTACGACGAAGCATAAATTTATTGTAATTTACAATAACCGTCGGTTTTTTCACTTCTATCAGTAAGTTCTGTTTGGGTTTATAACTGCGAATATTTCCTCGTTTTGCCCTTGCAGGTTTTCTTTGCACGAAAGCAACTGTTTTGTTTTGTCGCCGCCCACTAGCCATCCTGGAACACACCATTTTTTGTTCACGTCAGGTAGTAATACGAAGGGTCCCAACGTTCTAAAATGCTTACACAGTTTGTCAAATAGTATGTATTTCGTATATGTTTCAACAGAAAAAAAAAAAAAAATTGCCTTAAAAAAAATCAAACCAAAATATATTTCAGGTCCAATGTCGAGTAACACTCGACATTGGAGTTGGTGGAAACCTGCAATGTCGAGTGACACTCGACATTGGAGTGGAAAGGGTTAAGGAAGATAAAGAGCATCTAGCCAGAATAGATGACCATATAGAAGGCCAAAACTAGCACAGGTAAATGCAGTAAAGATGGCAATAGTGATAAAATAATAAATTTATTGACTGTGAATATAAATAGAGGGATATGTTAAACCTTTTAAACTGCAACAGTTTGTAATTGATAATTCACGCTGTATGAGTTTCATTTGAGGCCACAACAGACAAAGGTGTGTAGGTAAGCAAAATTAATTTAAAATCGAAGCCTGCCATCTGAATAAATAAGCTCCAAACTAATCAGTAAACATGATAAATTTATGACTCTAATTTTGGCATGTTTCTTACCTACCTAGTAAAATAAAATAAATGAAAACAGTATAATTTATAGTATGAAAACAACGCTAGTGATGTAAAATATACATGAAATGCATGATTATTATTATATCGACCACCCCCACTGTATTGGCCAAAAATTCTGACTGAAAAACATTTGATTATTTATTTAACATTGTATTATTTAGAACAGAAATCTTTGAATTATATATTTTACTTCACCCACCTTAAATTCACAACTTTGATTTTATCAAGTGCAGTTAAGGTTGTTTATTATTACTCACTTGACTTGCGTGTGAACAGGAAGATGCATATTCAACCCATGGGCAGTAGAAAAGCTGCGGCCACAGTCATTTTCCTTACAAGTGTATGGTTTTTCTCCGGTATGTGTTCGCATGTGCACAGCCAGCCTATCGCGCGTGGGGAAAGACGCCTCGCAGGATGTGCACCTGTGGGCACGCTCACCACTGTGAACGTGAGCATGGCGCGCCAAGACATCGGACCCGGAGAAGGACTTGTTGCAGATGTGACAGAGGTGAGGCCGTATGCCGGAGTGGGTGCGCTTGTGAGTGCTGAGCTCCTTCGAACGGTTGAAACTGTGACCAAAGGATAGAATATGAATTTTTAAAATAGACTTGTTCATTGCTACTATAAATTAAACCATACATTCTGGCAAAATAATAAGAAATATTTAATTCAAAAAGTTACTGATGATTTCAAAATAGTGAAAATTTTATCTATATTGCAGATGAACCAAAAAAATATAGCTCTATTCAACTAATTCAACTAGTATGGCATATTTGGAAGATTTTTAATCATTGGTAACATATATCAGTCTTTCAAAATTTGAACATTTAAAAATAAACTGTAATTTACCCTTTTCCGCAGAGCTCGCACACATACTCTTTCTTGTTCTCATGGCCCAGCATGTGCTGTTTCAGTCTATATCGGTGATGAAATTCTAAATAACAAATAAATATATGAGATGCCTTTTGGTGCAGTAGATAGCTCAGTCAATAACCTTGTTCATATTATCTGAGCTTAGATGTCTCCCCCTCATAGAATAAACATAAAGAAGCTTCTGCTGGACTTACTTAAGGATACTGACCTTTGGGACAGATGGTGCACTTATAGGGTGTGTCCGGAGCGTGAGCCTTGAGGTGCACAAGCAGCTCGTAGTGCCCAGGGTAGGACTTGCCGCATGTGTCACACATATGCACACGCCCCAAGTGCCCCTTCAGGTGCTGCTTCAGGAAACGCACACTCTTCTTGCAGAGAGGACATTCACTTTCTATAAATTGAGACAGGGCACCTAATTTAATCAATTGCACCTAATAAAAATATATAATTTTACATTTGCAATGATAATTATCTTAGGAACAAATGTTTTGCATTTTAGGAGAAAACAATTGGTGAAGTGGGAGATGAATTAAGAAAGCATTATGGTCTGGGGTCCAGGACATATAAAGAAATAGTTTAAAAGCTCAGTTGCCATGGAAATTTCTGACTGGTGCTTTTAAGACTAGTGATACCACCAAGTGATAAAGTGATGTGATATCAAATTTAAGAAAATGTTGATATTTTTTGAAAAATTGTTACTTATTGCAATCACGTTCTTGGTGCATGCATCAGCCAGTTCATGTTTATGGATATTATCAGGTTTGTCATCATGCACAGAGATTTCATCTTCTAATTGGCTTGTCGTGATACTTTCCAGTAAGTCATTAAGGCTGTCAGATTGGAGACACTCAGCCGTAGATTTGGCGCATGCTTCACCGGACAAAGTCGGAACTTCGGGATTTGAGAATGTGAAATTGTCTTCCAGTTTTCGTTCTGCAAATGCCTTGTGTTTATTAATCTAAAATGAACAATTTAAATTAAAAATAAAAATCTTTTTTACCCTAACATTTAGTTCAAAGGAATCAGGTGGAATTCGAACCTTCCCCTCTGGCTACTGTGGTCTGGTGACTTATCCTTTACGCCCACCATGGCTACATAAATTAGCAAGAATATTAAGCTTTGTTTTTATAAGTGTAACGTGTAATTAGATTAATTAAATACAACGGATGTAATAATTTTAAAATAACTTCCTAATATTTTTAAACAGTATTAGAGTTATCCCCAGGATAGTGAGAGACCAACAAGGATATGGATGGATCAGATTGAGCCCTTCTGTCATCTTAATTCCAAAAGGTAAAAGGTCCCAGAGAACAAAGAGAAGTGGCAGTGAAAGGGGGAGGCCTTCATCCAGTAATAGACAGTGAGTAATGATAATACATAAATAACAAAAGCGGATGCTCTCACCGTCCCTAAGCACTCCCGGAGTGTAGCATCAGATTTTTGACATTGGAGCTTGAAGAAGTAGGCAGACTTGGCTAGCTGGAGGCAACCTGGACATATCACATAAGGAAGATTCTCGCTTTCGTTGTACTGAAAATAATACATAAAATTTTAAATGCACATGAAGAGAGCAAAATCCCAAAAAATTACTTTATAAAATAATATATTGTTTTACACATTTGATTCTTAAATTTCTGATAGTCTTACAATGATACCTTAGAAGCAATGTTAAAACTGTGATAACACTTTGGTCTATGGTGGTTATAACATTGGCATGCAAAAATCTGAGCAAGTCCTAATTGCAAAAGCTGTTTCAATAATTGATTAATTTATGTCCAAATAATCTTTGATTTTACAAGATTGTGTAACTTTAAAATTTTGATTAGGATATCCAATTATTCAAATATAGATTCAACCTCAAATTTTTGGCAAAATATAAAGCTTTCCTCTTTATCTTTCTTAATTATAGTTATCTTTGTAATATAAGAATCTTAAGTTTAAATTCACGTGCACTCATAGTAAGAAATAGTCACTTTTAAAACGAATTATGGCAGACACTAATGGGTTTTTCGGCCCGGGTGATTGATGGGTTTTACATACCCCAGTAAACGAAACTTCGGAACCCTGGCTTAACACCCAAAAACTTTACTAAGTTATCAATAGCATTAGAGGCTACGAAAATATTTACCTGTAGAGTTGTGATAGACTCGAGTATCTCTAAAGCAAAACGGGATTCACCCTCCACGTCTTGCCGAGAAGTCAGAGGAATCATATCGTGTTTCTGCATTAGACAAGCTCGACATATCTCCAATGAACAACCTGACTTCATCAACTCAATCAATGTTTTCGTATTTGAATTTTCAGATCCATGAGAGAAAAAATAGTCCACATTACTAGATTTAATTTTTCCAGCGCCTTGCAGTGCATTTTCACTCGTCATTAGTTTGTTCTGATTTAAAAAACGTAGAATCCCAACCTAAACTTTCTGACAATGACGTTCGAAACAAACAAATACACAATCGGTACTGCCATCTCTAAAAAATAAAAATTCAAAATCACCCATTCAAAAACGGACGTGGACGTTTAAAAATTATCGTTTTTCAATTTAAAATATCGCCAAAACGATGCTTTATTTACTCTGATCTATTTAGTCAGATTCCTGCTAAATCGAATGTGAAAATATTTTATGCAAAATTACGCTTAATTTCACTTACTAGTAAGGCAAGAAAATAAATATGATTAGAAATTCGAGCAATTAATATCTCCAAAATACTTTAACGGAAAAATTCACAGTCGTAACACAGGCAAAATATTTGACCGTATAACACAGTGGTCGGCAAAGTAAGGCTCCGGAGCCGCATGCGGCTCTTTGACCCTGGCACAAATATCCCCAGGTATTGTTTTTAATAAAATTAAAATTGACAACATACAAACCACATTCCAAGGAGATGTAAGAACATTGTTCGCATTAAATGTTATCGGTCATTATCATGATTTAAATTTATAGATTAAATTTTTTACCAAGTTGGGACGTGTTAAGCTCCGCCCCCGACCACAAGGTCAGACTTGTTCGAGCAGGTAGAAACTTTCGAATATACCGCTACAACCCCAGCGATAACGCAACGCACACAGAAAGACGCAGGCCAGTAACCCGACCAGTAACCACGTATAATTCTGTCTTGTCCAATTCATATAAATAAACGAATACGCAAACATTTCGCCAGCCTTTTGATCTACATCCATAATCAACAATCAACATAACATCAACGGCGAAAGTCTTAAGTACTTACATATAATTAATAACACTTTATTTCATTTGACATATATATATATATATATATGTGTGTGTGTGTGTTTTATAAAAAATTCTTTCTTATAATTCTTTTTTATATTACAGTAGCCTTAAGTTTTTATATTACTCATTCTATTTCTTATCTTTTCAAAATTGTATTGTATTAATTTTAAAGCCCTAAGGGCGTTTGTTTGATAATAAATAAAGTTTTATTTGGTATACCTGTAATTTAATGAAGTGTTAAATTATAATAGAGGTTTGTTAAATCAATAAACCGATTTGGCTCCCAATTTTTTTTTTTACCTTGTTATGTACATATTTGGCTCTTTGGTTAATAATTTTGCCGACCCCTGCTATATATAACACAATAGCACTTTTAAGATACTCCTTTTAATAAAGCTTTCTATTTTGCGTCAATCATAGAAAATAAAATGTAATCTATTTCTTAGTTATATTTTTTATAATATGTACAAAATTTGTTAAAATATAACATTTTTTTTTAAACAATATTTTCTAAATATAATAATCACAACACACAAAAACAAACATTATTGGAAGCACTTAATAAAGAACAAATGAATGCATGTGCACACACTCAGGAGACTTGTCGTTACTCCTCCGGAGCATTTCCTTCAGAGGTATTTTCATCAATGGCCTCAGCAGGAGCTTCAGCAGGCTCTGCAGCAGCTTCATTCTCAACCGGCTACAAGAAAAACAGAATAACACCCATAGTCAATTAGGAAGGAATTTAAAGTTAAACATAATCAGTTATAGTAATAATGATGAAGCCGCCGTGGTTATTTAAAATAAAAAATTAAATTGTACCTATAACTTACATTTGAAAGAGAAACTTAAAATAGTTATACTGAGCTTCATACTTTGGAAAATTTATACACAAATCTGGAGTAAGTTGTAAGATACATAGAGCATAATCAACTCAAAAACTATAAATATTTTCAAAGAGAATTTTGCAAATCTTTGATTAAAATTTAACAATAGTTAAGTTGTCCTTGAAATATTTGATGTAATGATAATTTGATTTGGCATACTTCCTTTACATGATCTGATAGCATGATCTGTATGCAATTGTGCCAACAGAAGCCATTTATTTATTTTAAAATATTAGAAATTATAAACAAAAATAGTACTGCTGCTTCAGTGATTATTTCTGGGGCTACTTCTGGGGCTGCTTCTGGGGCTGATTCTGGGGCTGATTCTGGGGCTGATTCTAGGGCTGATTCTGGGGCTGACTTGGTGGGTTCCTCTAGGGCAGGTGCCTGTGTTTCTGCAGCGGGAGCTGCTATCTCTCCTTCTACAGGTGCTGTCTCTAGAGCCGCTTCTCCTTCTGCAGGGGCTGCCTCGGAAGCTGCTCCTTCCTCGGGAACTGCTTCTGGAGCTCCTCCTTCTACAATAGCTGCATTGGAAGATGCCGGCAGTCCCTCTCCTGAAGCAACTGCTAAAGGTGCTATTGAAAATACGTCTTATTATATTAGATTTACATTGTGATATGTTGTACTGTTACATAATAATACAATGGATAATGTTTCCATTTCTTTTGAAGGAAAATAGCCTTAAAGGCTGTTTTTGAATATTTTGAAATACCTTCTGCCGTTGGTTGATCTGCTGCAGATGTTGTCTTCTTAATTGATTGGACACTCTGAAAACCATGATGGGACAATAGTTTATTTGTTTTTATATATACAAATAAATTATATATATATATCTTTATTTTTATTAAATTTACAAGATATCATGACATTTAGAAGAACTTTTAATTTGTAAATGATTTTTAAACTTTTACTATTGTGTATACTTACTCTAACTTTGATGTTGCTCCCTGACAAGCGTTGCTGAGACCTTTGTTTTGGCGAAGCTATTGCTTGGGCTGTGAAAATTGTAAGAATATATTGTAATCTGATGTTTGATGTTCGCAATTAATTCTTCATATAATATACCAAATAAAAATAATACATCATGCTCACACACACACACACACACACACACACAAAATTAACAAAAACAAAATTTCTGACAACTCTCAATAATTAAATTAACTCTCCTAGTTCAATTGCTCAAACATAAATGTACCGACCTGAATGCGTATAAACTGTCACTTACCTTCAGATGGGCTTGATTTTATTCTATGTTCACTCAATTGGGCCATGCATGATTCATCCTTCATCACCGGCATCTCGGTGATCTTGTACATCTAGAAATTATTAAAATGTATCATTTAACACACATAACCCGTGTCGGTATTGTGTGATCTGTTTTGAATTTTCATACAAATATTTTTATTATATCTATTATTTCTAACTACCTTGAATGACAATTGGAAATTTAAAACAAAAATAAAATGCTATTTAAATATACATGCTCAACTCAACTGAGTTTCATCTAATTAACTCTTTGTTTCTCAATAAAAATAGAAAATGTGTTATATATTTCAATCACAGTATTTCTTGAGTTGTGGTTATAATATACAGTTGAAGAAGGCTTGTACTATATCTGTTACCTTTCCATCCTTGGCCTTGACCGTTCCTGAAGTAAGCGGCACAGCTTCTGGTCCCCACTGTTTGATGTAATTGCCTGACTTGGCGTGTCTCTGAGGAGCAGTTGTGACAGTGTGGCTACCACCGCAGTAGCGATTCACCAAATGAGCCTCCGGTCTAAAAAACGTAATACCACATGCATATCAACAGTACTAACTCACAGTTTTGTGGTTATGGCTTCATTCCTCGAAAGAGTATATAAAGCAACACTTGTAGCCTCTCATTAGATTTGGTTGCCTAGAGCTGATAATTGGCAGCTGGGTGACCATTAAAATGAAAATGATAATGATGATGAACCTTCAAATACCCCCTCAGAGTTTTGAGCGTCAGGCTTCCATGGAAGCTAAATTCTTAATCTCTTCAATTAATAAAGCTGATTGCTCGGATTTGAACTAACTGCATTCCACTGATCAGAAAACGAGTGTAAACTGTACCTTGAATATTGGTTCATCTGTTTCTGCATATCTTCCCAATCGTTCATGTTCCGGGATTGAGGGAAACTCTTCTGGAACTTTCTGATGTCATCTTAAATATGAAAAAAAAAGTTAATGGAACATCCCTCCATCCAAAGCCCAACAGAAGTTGATTTGAAGGCATACCCATTTCATATGTCTGGTAAGGATTGAGGGAGCGATGCGCCGGCATGGGCTTAGCAATAGGGAACTGAGGACTTTTATTCTGCCTCATCATGACCACTTTATTGTCACACGATATGCAGTTCACATCCCTGAAATAAGAAATGTTTTTGAACACATTGTAACAATTGGCTAACCTAGTTTCCGAATTTCTCTTTTAATCTGATTTTAAGCCTTTTAGAATGGTTCAGATATATTTTATAAATTTGAAACGTTTGTACTTTAGCATCTTCTTGGTTGCAGCAGCTTCGGCCTCCTCTTTGATCTTGGCCAGCTCAGTGATGCGGTCTTGAAGCATTACAAGCTGCTTCTCTACTAATGTTTTGAACGGCTTGAAGTCATTCGCGTCCAGTTTGTTGACCATGTCGTTCTGCAGCTCCACGAGAGCCTGCTGCCACATCACCTCCTGAAAAGCATTGGCAATTATTGTTATAACTTTGAAAGTAAATGTTAGGAATGTAGAAATTTTCATGGCCAATTTTTTTGGAATGATATTTTTTACTTATTTTATTTTCATATTGATTTTGTTAAAAAAATTAATACATCAAGTCAGCTTAGTTATATAAAATTCCACACTATTGCATAAAACCATTTAATCTGATGGAAATATGTTCAAAACTTTGAAAGTTGTTTGATATGTTAAGTATTTTATGGTTTGAAAATTTCTGACCTTTAAAAAATGTAATTGAATGTGATGAGTAAATGTCTTGTTATAAATTTCAATTGTCAATGTGGAAAGTTTTCATACTCTATTATGAAATTGTCAATTATTGATACTGTATTACCAAAAAAATTTTAGATAATACTTTCACTGTAGTACCAGATACCAGTTTTAACATTACCAAAGTGTGGTAATCTTAAAACGCTGATGATCAGTTTTTTTTTTGTAAATTTGACCTGCAGTTGAGATTAATGATTTTATTTTTTAGTAACAGTGTTAATTAATTTATTGTATGACATGTGAAATACAGTGTCCACATTACCTAACATTTCATTTTAAACCTTAATTTTTAATAAAAGTAAACTTATTAATGATAATATTGTTAAATCAACTATTATTTTTTATGCACGAAAATTTTGATCAGTAATGTTAAAATGTAGGATGAAGATTGCCCTCACGAATCAACATTATTTATTTCTTTTTGATAACTTTCAAATTAATTCTTGAAATAGATATTTGCTTTTAAATTGCATAGTAAAGGCCTTTGAGAAGGTGTCATGTCATATTTCTTTATTAAAGTATGATTCATACCAAAGTCTGCAGTTTGGTAGTAGCTGCATCGAGTGCCTCAGACAGGGTGGAGTACACAGCATCGAACTGCTTAATGGACACTTTAGTGTTTACGAGGGTGAGGTCAGCTTTACTGTCTAGCTGCTCCTTCATATTCATATTCTCTCTTTTCGCACACTTCAGCTCCTCAATTTCCTCATAAAGATCCTAAAAACATACAGTACTATTTTAAACCATTCGTAAATTCACAATTTTACTCAAATAGTGTTTGTGTATTTTGGCTACCTAATTTGGATTATAAATTCTTGGTTCTTGGGTTTAAAACTATGTTTTGCTTTTATAATGGTTCAACGTTTTGATCCTGGTTCTAGGATTATCTCCATCTGAAGTCATCTTCCATGAAAATGGCCCCAGTACCGGGACCCAAACGTTGGAACATTAAAAAAACAAAAATGTGACCTAATACCCAACATCCAAGTTTTTATAATACACATTCACTACTTTATGAATTTATAACACACGCAGCCAAATTGTTTTGTAATTATGACAAATCTGTATGGGTAATAAATCAGGATTTAATTTTTTTTCATAATAGTTGTCAGATGTACTAATATTGTACTCACATGTATATGGAGATTACTGCATTCTTTTTCATCAATTAGCTTAGAGAGTGTGACGTTTACAGTTTCTATATCTTCTTGCAAAGCTTGCACTTTATTGTAGAATTCCCCAACACCTAAAGAATGATTGATGTTACAAAATTTTGCTTAGTCATTGTACGAAATGACAACTTTAGAGACTTCTGACTGGGACCCAGCTACGAATGCCAGTTCCTCTGAGAAAGTTTACCCACGGAACCAGTTAGTACATCTGCCTGAAGACACAAGAAGTGACAAGGAATCAACTAGTCAATGATTTCAAAGGCAGCTGAGGTTTTATTTTCTCTTAGTGAATAAAACTGCTCGCTCAGATTTTGAACTTACTGCACGCCACTGTTACACATAAATTACAGTTCAGTTAAGTTTGAAACAAAGCTCACCTGATATTTCCCCATCTAAGCCACCAGTCCCTTTATGCTTGGCAGCTCCGTTCAATTGAGTCCACATGTTTGTTAGTTCTTTTTCTAAATCACTCAGTTGATCTTGCATAATGTTCATCTATTATGAAAAAATTAAATAGATTTATTGAAATGAATTTTGAATGCCACAGCTCATAAACTATTGTCCATCGAAATATTATTAAGGGGGCCGAGCAATGTTGACATGAAAGCTATCTTCTGTCACTGTTGCGGTTGCCAACAGTCATATTCTGATGGGTTGATTTATCAAGTAAGTTAACAGTACCATTGAAGAACACCATCAGATTAGCATCACAGGCACCTTTTAGCAGGGCTTTTGTCCACTAAAAAAGACGTGATGATTTGTATCACGCACCTGATTATTGAACATGCTATCTAGTCTTTCTATATGGCCAGAAAGGTCTCCAAACTTTGTGTCTAGCTTACTCGTTCTTTTTTCATTACCAGAAATATCAGTTTCCAAAATCCCTTCTGCAAAAGAGCACATTTACTCAACCTGACTTTCAATTATCTATGTTATGATTTCAAACAATTAATAAAATAATAACAAAAATGATTGGCCAAATGGCTAGGAGATTAAAAGATTAGACGATATGTTTGGAATGAAAGCACATACCAAAACCAGAAGATCATTGACGACATAAAAGACAAAAACTGTATTATAAGTATTAAAATATTAGTTGTATTTTCTACTCACCTGGTCCACTCGCTTTGAAATGACCAAAGATTTCTCCCAATTCTCCCACTTCCATTTTGAGGGTTGCAAAATCGATGAGCAGTCCTTCTATCATTGTTGTGACACTCGGTGTATTCAGCAAGCCTCTGAAAATCGCATTATAATTAATATTACAATTGTTGATTGAAAAATAACATCTTTCATAATAACGTGATTGTATCTTACTTGTCGGAGAGGGTCTCAAAGCCTTCTCCCGAAGCTGTAAATTTAAATAAAAATAATTGAATTTTGAAAAAATAAAATAACAGACAAAATAATTTTTTTAGTAGAAAATAAGACAACCAACTAATATTTAGCATGTGCGTTTCAAACATTGTGATATTCTTGTTTTAATTACGAGAATTTTTTTTTTTTATAAGAACAAAAATTATGTGGCTGTATTAAGTCAAATCACATTAATCAATTGTACTAACGTTTGGTTTTTGAAGACTAATCGATTTCAATAATGACTACTCAAATTAAAATGCTTTGACTCAGATTAAAATTAAAATAATAAAAGTATTAAATTGATAATACTTACACTATGTTAATGAATTTACGCATAATTAATTTGAAGAAATAATGTTTTATCCATTTGATTGATTGTAATGCAGTATATACAACTTTTATAATCAATGCTAAATTTAATCAGTCTCTCAGAACTGAGGTGTAAATCTTTTTTTTCAAAAATCATACAAGCAAAATCTACTTAAATCATCAAAAAAATAAATTACATTTTAGACACCTTGTCCCATAAAAGCATTGCCATTATTTACCTTGGTCTATTCCTTTTGTTTTTGGGGCATTTGTAAAGTCACCGATCTTTTTGTTGACCTTGGTATATTCTAGCACCAGATCCTCGACCATAGAAGATAGTTTATTGATGCCATTTTCTGCTGCTTCCATTCGAGCATTGACATTCATCAATTGCCACATCTCCGTCACAGACTTTACACTGCCCTTGTTCCTGGAAATTGCATTACAGTTTTGATTTTGTGTTACTTTATGCATCAAGTTACAGCCCAGGCAATCTGAATAAGCAGTATATAGCTACACTACTTTGTAAAAGCAGAAGTTTGCAAGGGAAAAGTCAGTAAGCTGATAATTCAGGCATTCAAAAACATTTGTGACTACTTCTAGGTTGATAAGTAATTGGTAATTAGTTTGTTTTTACACAAGAAAATCACAGAAAGCCTGTCTGTGAGAGATTTCTTTCTTTCAAACCTAAAGATAATTTATAATTTAATAGAATTATAAAAAAAGTGAAAAAGGTTGTTGTTTTACCTATATTTATATCAAAGGTCCAATGGGCGACAGGGAAGTTCTTTAATCACTAAGCTACATGGGTGTTTTAAAATAAATAAATAGTAAAGACAGCCTCTCACCTCACAGAATCAATAATCGTTTCATTGTCAGGGACCAACCCGCTGATTTGAGCAGACAAATTGTTTACTTTCTTCTCCAAAAGAGAATGCTGAGACGCAGTAACCACAGAGAGGCGTTTAATCTCTTTTTTTGAACCTTGTATTCGTGTAAAATGGTTGAAATTTATATTAATTAAGATCAAATCTATCAGAAAATAAATACATATATCTTTTAACCAAAAAACATTTGAAACATTACATATGCTGTAATGAAGCCTTGACCATGGTATATACCTTAAAATACTGTTATTTGATTGATTCGAACTTTCCAAGTCTCATCAAGATCAAATAAATCACAGCAAGGTGACATTTTGTAGATATGATTTTTAGTAAGTGATAAGATCCACTTACCATCTCCTGTAAGGTCTTGAGATTGTACTCGTTCCACTAAACATAATAAAATATGTTTTAAACGTTACTCAAATTTTTGTTTAACTTTGTAAATAAGTAGAAGCTGGAAAACTTACCAACCACAATCGTTTCATCTAGAAACCAAACAAATGCATTATTCTATTTGAATATATTTTTATCTAATATAATACACTAATCAATGAAATAATGTTTTGTGGTTACCATCTTCTTCTCCCTGATCGCCTTCTTTTGGCTTCTAAAGAAATAAAAAGTGAGTTTATAATTTAATTCTATGCATTTTAATTATTAAAAAGTTAGATTCAAATTTATAAGTTTCAATTTTTATTTCAATAAATAAATCAACAAGGTTGTGGTATTACTTAAGTATTGGGTCTACCGTGTATTTCTATCCGTATTGAATTAAAAAAAAAAATTTCAACACATTTACTGATAATTCAGAGATGATATCACAGATCGTGACTTATTTAGGTGAAAATTGTTTACTTAAAGTTTTTAAATCATCTCCCACATTTCTATCAAACCTTTTCACCTAATTTCTATTTTATGCATTTGTATCATGTAATTCATACAGAATGAATGTTGTATTTTGGACATATAAACATATTTTTGTTAAAGAATCTTGTCCGTTTAGTAGTAAAATTATGAAAATATTTTGTCAGGAACTTTAGAAGGACATTTAAGTAGAGATACGATTATAAAACGAAACAAAAATATATGTTACAAGCAATGAACACATTCACTTGACATTACTGAACCGAGCTTTCCGGAAGACTATGATGTTTATTCATAACTTCTAAGCTGACATAATTAATAGTTAATTTCCTACACCCAAACACGAACTCTAATTAAAATGACAGTTTCAAAATGATTATTGATTAACAGTAAATGAGACTTTTTTTAAATAACTTTAAAAAATGCCAGAAGTTTTCAAAATGAATCCTAAAATTTGACTGTTTGTTTTATTATTTACTATTTCTAATTAATAATGTTACATATACAGATACCTAAAACAGATTTTATCAATTTTTTTTAACCCCTTGAAAGTACAAAGGTTTTATAAAGAAAGTAAATTAATAAAAGAAACATGAAATAATAATAAAAAAAATAAAGTTAAATAACTAAATGTAAATAAACTCTACTGACCGTTTGCACAATATATTCTGAGACATCTACACTGTGTGTCCGTGGTTTATTTTCTACAAGCTTTTTGATTACTCCAGATTCATCTCCTCTAATTTCTATTTTCATTTCTAGGATATTTATCTGCGTAGCTATCACATGCAGCAGTGAATGCAGCAGATTAAAATTCACCACTCCGACCTGTCAAATTAGTATTAGTGATCAAACAATTTTGAGACATTTCACTCTGTGGAGTGCATATTCATATTCTTGAATGATGCATGCAAACATTTGGCCTTAAAGCAGCTTTCAAATGATGACTCTACGAGAAGTTTCTGAATTGAAATAAGCCGAAGAGAAAAGTAGTTCGAACCTGCCAGCTAGGTATACACATTTACTTAAACAAAATGTAAGCAGTAGACCAAGTGGCTATGAGTTACACGGCAGAGATGCAAATATGTCTCCTTGGTCAAATAATGGTGGCCCCACCTTGTGTGACAGATAGTCACTTGATCAGCTCGTAAATGTAAATGATACATATTGGAAAGGACAATGATTGCACTTACTTCAGGAGTTCCGAGACACAAGTCAATCAACTGCTTCACATCAGTAATGACAGAGTCGGACTTTTTAGTATTGGAAGATTTCTTTGATGGTGGTGTAATCTGAGATATAGTTGAGTGTACTGTTGAACCTACTTCCTCTGTAATCGACATTATCCTAAATTATTATCAATAATTAATTAAATTAGAAATATTGTAATCTTGATACCTATTTCTTAATCAAAGTGTATAAATATTGTATATAATAAATGCGAAAATGCATTAATAACTAATTTCAAACAAACAATTTTATAGAAACTGTAAATGCTAGATTTTACACCTGAATTTATAATAATAAACAAAAGATTTCTAAGTATTTATCTATTTAATTGTGAAGAACAAAAAGAGAATTACAAGAGATAATTGTATGGGTGGACCAATTATTACTAAATAGCCAGTTAGAAGGTCGCGATAAATTTCACACTCCATTTTTTAAACCTACATCGATTTAATTCTCGTTCCTCGTTATTTATAACAATATTTTAATATTATAAAACAAAAATCAAATGGTTAAATCTATCATAAAAATAAAAAATTTCAAATGCTGTAGTCAAACATTTTGAACTATTCAATACCCCGGACTTGGCTTGATACACATTCTGTTGAAACGTTTATTACATAAAAACAAACATGATACATTTGAAACATATATGCTTTGGAATAAATATCTACATTTTCTACAATATTAGATAAACTATTATATATATTATATAAACTACATAAATCTTGAGATTTTTAGTAGCAAGCAGTGCATAAAAATTGCGAAAATCTTGTTCAGAAAATGAATGTGACTTAATTGACAAAATGTGAGTGTTAACAGTTTTTATTTTTCTATTAGATCTAAATTGCAGATCAACTTTTCAATAAAATTGTGCAACATATACTAATACAAGTGCTCTAGATAGAACTGCTTAAAATTGATTATTCAATTGCATCATATTTCAGAACTTGTGTGATTTTCTAATTAGTCTTGAAAGTAAAATTTTACCCCCATCACACAACTTGGAAGTTACTGCTGTAATTAAAAAAGAGTAAGTTTTTTGTAACAGGAAATAAAATACAAAAATTACTTTTATTCATCCATAGACAAAGCTTAATTTCTCTTTGGTTAGGCAAATGTCATTTTAGTTTCTAAGCAATTGTCACTGCTGTCAAAGTGACAATAATAATAAATTAAGTTACTATCGACTTTATGTACATATTTCATAAATTATTTGGCTCCTATTAAATTAAATTTATTTATTTACTAGCTTTTATCAACTAATTATTAGTTATCCGTAGACTAGCAGTATAATATGCAAGATAGTAACTGAACACAGCGTAATGAAATTAATATCTTAGTACAACGAAAAGGTGTGTTTATCAAATAAAATTTGTATATATTGCGAAATAATTATATTTTAATTTAAAAACCATTGCATGGATATTTGAACGGTTTTTTTCATTATTATCAGTGTTGAATAAGCAAGCGCCATGACGTCGATGTTCGACCAGTCGGAGGCGTCGCAAGGCCGCCCACCGGCCGCGGTGACGGTCCCCACGCCACTGACCAGCTCGGGCTACGTGAGTGTGTCTCTGGAGCCACCATCGCCTATCTTCTCCAAACAGAGGATGAACTTTAACCCGTCTGACAGCATCACTCATGTAGCTGTGGCCAGCGACTATCTCGTGCTTGGCATGGCTAACAATGTACTCTTCAGGATCGACCTAAAGAATCCAGATAGGCATGAAGGTGAGGATTTCTTTGTAATTCATCTAAGTGACATATTCCATCTTTATTCTTATTCAATAAGAGATAAATATTCAAACACAGTTAATCTGAATACGAGAAGTCTATAACCACACATCTCTGTAAGAATAAGAGATTAAAATCACAAATAATATAAAAGGCAAACATTCGAGCATCGTACAGAATAGAAACCTTGTTCTAGATGGTAGGTATGTCTAGGATGTCTTATTGGTAGACAAGATTCTTTAATTGACAAGATATTTGATACTATATGTATGCAGTATAACCCATCATTGATTGGACAACTATACTACACTAATCTTATTGATCTACCCTATAAATATTCTACCTTTTTGCAAATAGAAGAAGGCAATCGTCTCTGACTTACTACAATAGACAAAATAATGCTGCAGTATTTGAATCACTTGATATGTTTTTTGTTAAGACTGATTCATCTTAATGTTACATTTGATTTCCAGAAATAACCATATCCAAATACATCCAGCCTTCGATGAAGCTGTCGGGGCTGTTCATAGACCCGCTAGGCTGCCACGTTCTCCTCTCGTTTGCTGGCAAAGCGGAGCTCGGCCCTGAGTTGCTGTATCTTCACCGCAAGTCCTCCAAGCCCAAGCCTATCAACAAGTCCAAAAGCTACGAGGTGACGGCTGTGGGCTGGAACATGGAAAATACCTCTGAAGCCACGACCGGAACCATCCTACTGGGAACTTCTAAAGGACTCATCTTGGAGTCGGAGATTGGGCCGGATGGAGATAAGATGTTTCAATCCAGCATAGAGCAATACTGGAGACATGTAATTAATTTTATTTTTTTCATTTAAATAGTGATATTGGGTAAACTTCCTTTTCTCTATACACCTATACCTTGCTATACGGCCGCTCTTTGTACGGCCTTTCGCTATAACGGCCCTTTTCAATTAAGGCACGTTTTCGATATACGGCCTAAAATGTTTCGCTATAACGGCAAAAAAAACTTTTTTTCAATGTTATTTTGTTTAAGAGCGTTAATCAGTGTGTGCTCATAGAGCGGCTGGTTTAGACTTGTCTGTGAGTGTTTTATGTACATATTTATTACTGATTGTTACACATTAACTGGAAAAATTGGAAATAATTAGGGACATTTTTGGTACGTAAATACATATGTATGTATGTACAAATTAATTTTTTTTAATGTGTATTTTTTTATTAAACTTATTTTAATCATTGATTATATGGATTGAGGACAATAATAAACGGAGAATGCTAATGAGTCAAATGATTATCCAGGAAAAGACTAAGTATTTTCGAAAATTTCAAGAATGGAGATACCTTTATATGATTAAGCATATTTTTTCACACATTGAAAACGATTAAAGAAAACTCTCAGAAAATATCATCGTGACTTGTGAGGGATTCGAACCCACATCCCCAAGCTTTCATGGCCGGTGCATTTATCCAACTATGCTAACGAGCCACTGCAATTTAGTGAGAATTTTTAATAATCATATTCTACATTAATCTAAATTAATATAATGGAGATACCGACGAATCTGCTGAAAATGTCACATTCCAAGCATGCCGAGGATGGTTTGAAAAATTTAAAAATAGATTTAATTTGCATAATTTGAAAATGAAAGGTGAAGCAGCAGCTAGCGCCGATGAGGCCGCATTTTAAAGGGAATTATTGAAAGAGGTGGTTATAAACCTGAACAAGTGTTTAACGTAGACGAAACAGGGATTTATTGGAAGCGAATGCCTGATCGCACGTTCATTTCAAAAACCGAAAAATCTGCGCCTGGTTATAAGGTGTCTAAAGAACGATTAACTTTGCTGCTTGGTGCAAATGCCGCGGGTTATTTTAAGCTAAAACCACTTTTAATATATTGTCCGAAAATCCAAGGCATCTTAAAGGACTAAATAAAAATCAATTACCCGTCATATGGAAATCCAACAAGAAAGCTTGGATGATTAATGCTACTTTTGAGGATTGGTTCAAAAATCACTTTTGTACAGAAGTGAAAAAATATTTGCGAGACAATAACTTAACCAACCAGGCTTTGCTAATTTTGGATAATGCATCAGGGCATCCTACTAATTTATCCGAGCTATCTAAAGATGTCATGATTGAGTACCTTCCGAAAAATACAACAGCTCTGATCCAACCAATGGATCAGGGTGCAATAGCCACTTTTAAGGCATATTACCTATGTCGAACTTTCCGACAACTTATAAGGGAAACCGATGGTAAAGCTTTAATTAAAACATTTTGGAAAAACTATAACATCAAGGATGCTGTTGACAGCATCAGTGAATCATGGAAGGAATTAAAATTAACAACAGTGAACCATGTTTGGAAAAAAATATGGCTAGAATGTGTAAAAAGTGTTACATATTTAACAAATTTGGAACCGATCCCATTGAATTTGTATGAATTTGTATTAGAATAATTTATTCATTTTACGGCTTTTCGCTTAGCGGCCAAGTTTCGTGGAACGTATCTAGGCCGTAAAGCGAGATATGGGTGTATTATTGTTTTATGGAGCGCTAACCTAAATGCTTTTGGGTGTCAAAAATAATCATTTAATTCATACTTGATGGAAAGTTTCCTGTCAAGCGTATTTATTCCTGTTTTTCCTTCCCTCTTTCATTCATCTCTATTTGTCTAAAAAGACAGCTTCTCTGTAGTGTGCTGAAAACACAAAGGGTTAAAAGCATGAATGATGATTCCTGGGGAATTTTATCTTGCACACATTGTGTTGTACTCATAAATTTTCAGCTCTAATTCGTTCTTATTGCCTTGTTCATGAGGCATTCTCCTCGGCCAGGCTAGTTTACAGCAGCCTTTCAGATATATTGTTTCCAGGGTGCATCACAAGGAAGTGTGAGTCTTTGTACCCCAAGTTGGACTTGTACAGTAAGTTTATTCTTACCTAACCTAACTTGAAAATGTTTCTTTTTCAAGCTGCCAAATTATTTGCCGCTCTACAACAGCAGAGACGTAGATGGATTGGTTTGTCTCTTCCTTTACATAATGGATGTGTATATAATGTTTTTGGTTTTCTAATTTTTCAATTATAAATACCCCAACCAGTTGCAATCTTATTTGCACTTGAAACAACTCAAAAAAATTTTATGTTTTTTTTTTATAATTATGATTCGTTGAATGCGTGCAGGTGCTTGGATGCTTTGTTAAATACTAATATTATTCAGCTGTCATGAAATTGCAATGTTATTGATCAGAAATAAACAGTATTACACAACTTCGTCCGAAGACTTCCACGGTAGTCAAGCTCCCTACTTCTCTGTCTTTATATTCTAAAATTACAGGCAAAAACAGGTCTTCGTTTGATCTTTGAATTTTACGGTAGGTCTGACTTCGGCCAGACATCTACAGCAGCAGAATTTGTTATTTATCTCTGATATTTTTCCAGGTATTCGACATTGGGAAAAACACCAACACTCCCATCACCGGGATAGAGTTCTTCAAGGTCATGAACACCCACAAGTACAACATATTTGTCACCACCCCGGAGCGGTTGTACCCGTTCTCTGGGTTCGCCAATCCCGAGGACAAGCCGTTGTTCCAATCCATATTCAACAACTACCTTAACGTCCCAGAGGCGGGCTTCCGAGAAGTCCTCTCAGGTCTCGATTACTCCATGCTGCAGTTTTTCTACGAAAAGACTAAGAAGCAACCTTCGCTGTTTGGTTGGCTGACAGGGGCTGGAATCTTTCACCGACAGGTTTGTTCAATAATTATTATTGTATGAACCCTTCAAATCCGTACAGCCTTTTCTCTGTTGCTAGTTCGTTTGTTATAGGAAAGCAGGCTCGGGATAATTTAAATAAACCAGCGTCTTCTTCTAACAATACGTTCTGCATATATATATAACGATAGAAAGTAAAATGGACCATGGTAGGTTCTTAAAGTAATAGACAAATCAGCTGATGTCCGATAACTATTGTTTATCAATTTTCAGTTAATTGATATGCGCATAAAATGATGAAAAAAATTCTCACTTGCTGGCTATCATGGTCTGACATTTCGTCTTTTCGACCATTGTGAATCTGTAATTAAATGAGAATTTTTAATTGTTATATACACCAATTCTAAACTAGACAAATATTGGATGAGTTGCAAATATTTTTGCCTTTATTGTAGTACTAAATGCTGCATTATGTCTTACTAGAGCATTTTTTAGCATTATGCATATGAAAATATAAAAAGACAATATTTTTAGATAAACTGTTTTTACATGAAATAGCAAAATTCTCAATTTTTTTCTGAAGAAACAGGTTAGATTTGAATTACATTATTGAGTTTTTCTTTGTTAAGATATAATTTTTTTAAATCATTCAAATTAGCAAATGAGGAAATTGTTAATTTATTTTTAAAAATTAACTCGTTTCAAGTAGGAACCGGAACCATTCCCTAAAAACAAATGTACATTATAATTATACTAGTAATGTAGCCCGTCACAAAATGACGTATTTGATGAACGATGCGTCTTTTGTTTTTTTTGTAAAAGTTCTAAATTTGAAATTCTCGCGGTGAACGACATCTCGCGGCGAAGAAGTGAATCATATAATTAAAGTTTAGCTAAAGCATATTTTAAAGTTTATGAATGAAAATATTATCCTATCGTCTTGAAATTCGGCACATAGCTGCGGAAAAATTTACTTAACTTATGTGCAAAAAATCAGCGTTGTATCTTTTAAGATATTCTATACAGAACGGAAAAACGAAACATACATACAAATAAACACACAATGGCTATTATTATAGTAGATTTTATTTTTAGCTGGATCCTCGGAACAAAGACTACAAAACTGCAGATTTTTTAAATGGAGACAATCTGCACTATCCACCAATGCCATACGTGACGGAAGATTTAACTACTCAGACTCCAATTTCCTTTGTTCTTACCGAGTTCCACGCTCTTATCCTGTATCCAGATTGCATCAAGGCTCTGTGCCTGCTTAACAGAGAGCTTGTGCTCGTAGACGAGTACAACGAATCACTCGGCAAGCTCATTCACATAGTAAAGGATCCCGTCAAGCAGACCATCTGGGCTGTGACTGACCGAGCCGTTTTCAGGTACAAAGTGACCAGAGAGGAGAGGAATGTTTGGAAAATCTACGCTGACAAAAATGAATTCCAGTTGGCTAAAAAATATTGCGGGAATAACCCAGCTTTTATTGATAAAATAAAAGTAAAAGAAGCTGAACTGCTTTTTGAGAAAGGCGACTTTGAAAAGAGTGCGGAGATTTTTGCAGATACCCAATCAAATTTTGAAGGGATTTGCTTGAAATTTTTAAATGCCAATCAAGTAGAAGCCCTGAAGCTGTTTCTTCAGAGGAAACTGAAGACCCTGAAGAAGGAGGATCAGATACAAATTACAATGCTTGTAGTTTGGATTATCGAGTTGTACCTGTCCCAGATAAGCCAAGCTAAACTTGACAATCCCAAAATGTACGCCACTTTGCAGATGGAGTTTAAAACGTTCTTGTCTGCATCTGATGTTGCAGACTGTGTAAAGCGTAACAAATCAGTTATTTACGATCTTATGGCATCACATGGTGATAAAGAAAACCATATGAAGCTGACTATTATCAACAAAGATTACGAAAATGTTATCAGGCAGAATATTTATAAAAAGGCATACTTTGACGCAATCACAAATCTGAATGTTCAAAGCCGTAAAGATCTGTATTACAAGTTTATCCCGGTGTTGATTCAGAAAATTCCGAAACAGGCGGTCAACGCCCTGATCGAGCAGGGGAAAACATTGAATCCGGCACGGCTACTACCGGCGATGATATCTTGCCAGATGGACGAGGAGCACGTTAAGGAGATTATACGGTACTTGGAGTTTTCAGTGCAGGTAGTGGGTTGCACCGACTCGGCCATGCATAACTTCCTTCTGTCACTATACGTCAACTATGACCAGCCATCTCTGAAAGGTTACCTCGCCAGTCAGGGACAGAGTGCGGCTATGGTTCACTACGATATTCACTATGCTCTCAGGTAATACAAAAACTTTGGAAATATATGTGAATTACATTTATCTCCATCGCTCTCATAATTTTTTTTCCCGTTCAGATTGTGTCAGGAAAAAAACTTGACGGAGGCGTGTGTACAGCTGTTTTCATTACTCCGACTGTGGGAGAAAGCTGTGCAGCTTGCCCTCACTATCAACATCGACTTAGCCAAGAGCATTGCTGACATGCCTGATGACATCGAACTCAAGAAGAAACTTCGTCTGAAAATCGGTAAGGATTTAGCAATATTGCTGTATTGCCAATGCATGACCTTCTATGAAGTCTAGTCTTGAAGTAAGATTGGCTCATAATTGCACCATTCTTAAATGCTGAAACCTTAACAAACAGGGGGTTAGTGACTTTCGTTTTATTTACGCCCTGCTCCATCCGCTGGAGAAGAAAGCTGGCGCCCACCCCTCCTCCTTTTGTTTTGGTTTTTTTTTACGTAAAACCTACCCATCTAGCCTTTTACAAATTTACTAAGCAAATAGTGATAGTGATGAAAAGTAGAATGGTGTTGTGAATTCACAAAAGATTTCCTTTTATGAAAGATGAATTTACGGTTAGTTCTGTCAACCACTGAGCCATTGTAACTGAGTGATAATCTGAGTTCTTATATGCCAAGTGTATAACAGTTCTTTTAAATATAAACGTATAGCTAATATAATCAACTTGTATGGGATAAAAAAATGAATTTGTTAAATATCTCAATTCATATGAAATGTTAATAACAATTGTTGATCCAATCTGAAACTTGCAGTTAAGCTATATTAATCTGTGATCCAACTGCTAAAATGGGGATCAAACCCGAGAACTCGAGAAGCAACTCTCAATAGACTGTTTGACTCCCTAAATTTAAAGACTTATACTTATTGATATATTTCAGCTCAGTTCGTGATCAGCGGCAAGGAGGATATCCAGCAAGCCATGGAGCTGCTGCAGGAATGCGACCTCATTAAGATCGAAGACATCTTACCCTTCTTCTCCGACTTTGTCACTATCGACCATTTCCGAGAGCCTATCTGCAACTCCCTGCAGGTAGATAATCATCACAGTATCAGTACAGCACCAAAAGCAACTTCTTAACACACTTTAGGCGGGCGTTTGCACGCGCGAGTTTGCCGATTTCTATTTTGTTTCCAGGAATCGTTGAAAAAAACATATTAGCATGTGTTCCAGCTTTTGCATGGAGCCAACATGAAACGTAGTACTACTTATCCCGCCTTTCGCGTCAAACCAATAAAAACGTAGTACTACGTGACTCGCATTACAGCAACAATTTTAAAAAACGTAGTACTACGTTACCCGCCTAAAGTGTGTTAATATAATAACATGTACTATCTGGGTAACCATATCCTCAAAATAAAAGGCTATTTAGTATATTGCAGCAGGTAGTGTAGAGAGAATATTTTAAATATTTATTTGATGATGAATCTTTGAATTTTGTAAAAAATAATGAATCTCCGTTATTTTTTTAAATTAAATATTTGTATGGAGCATAGGTGCTATTTGCGTCTGGAAAGAATGAATAGTAGCAGGTAGTGCATATTATATAGTATAAAGAATAAATGATATACCTAAAACAACATTTATCATTCACCAGACAATGAATTTTCAAATTCTTATTTCCAAATTAATAAATATATATTTTATGGATTTTCAGGAATACAATCAACAGATACAAGATTTACGCGAAGAAATGGAAGAAGCTACAAAATCAGCTGATCAAGTAAGTCTGTTCTTGAACAAGGCTGCAAACACTACTGACACTAGTAACACTTTTTGACTTGCAACAATATTACATCAATTGCAGAAACTGAGATATCAGCTATCATGAATGTCAGGCCCATCATGAAATTCAGTAACCGGTGCAGAGAAACAATTGAAGCTCAGAGGTCTCGACTGATTCTTGAATTTAATGACCTCTAAATCTCTAGTCAAGAGTAGGTTTAAGTAATTCATAGGTTTTGGCTGGCGTTATTATGAGTTGGGATAAGAAAGTTATAAGAAATTTTTAGTTGGTCCCAACATGGGAACTGAAACGCCGGAGGAGAGTCAAGAGTAGAATGATCCAAGTGGTTCGAAATCATTATAAACAGCTTTGAGTGTCCTGCTTTTTATATCTCTGGGACTTGGCTTGTCACGCACAGAAAAGTTAAAAGAAGTGCTTTGATTCCTTTTAAACCTGGAGATAACTAAAAAATCCAAAATATTGAAAATCTTATAAGTTATGATGTTGATTGATAATTGCCATTACAGGTACGGTCGGAGATCCAGACCTTCCGCAACCGCTGTGCCCTCATCAATCACACAGAGTTGTGCGTGCTGTGCGATATTGCTCTGCTTCTGCGCCCCTTCTACATCTTCCCTTGTGGCCACAAGTTCCACAGTGACTGCTTGTCCAGTGAAATGCAGCCGCTTTTAGGTCTGTACTTTATCTGCTATTTTACCAGTCATCCCTCAGCGATAAGTAGATCTTACTTATTGTAGAACCTTTCGCCATATTATTTATTATCAATATTCGAATATGAGTTTGAATAATTTGCAGGTCCCGCTAAGAAAAACAAGTTGGCAGAGCTGCAGCGCCAGCTCACGTCTCACTTCCCTGAGTCTGCAATCGGCTCTCGGGAGCAACTCGCGCACGAGGTGGACGCCATTCTAGCCTCCGAGTGCCTATACTGTGGCGAACACATGATACAGGCAATAGACACGCCTTTCATCCCTGACGCTGATTGGGAACGGGTCATGAAGGAGTGGGAATAGACAATTTTTTTGGAACTAGCGTTTCCCAATTTTGTAGTGCTATCACTCATTTTTATGTGTTTAAAAAATGTGGTGCCTCCAATTTTTACAGTTGCCCAAGATCTGAAAGACTGCTTAATTGAAAGTGATTACTAACTAAAAACTTTTAAAATACAGTAGTATTGCTATTTCTATGCTGATGTCTGATAATTCAGAATTATTGGTGTGGAAAAATATGACGTATCAATCTGTTCTGGATTGTAAGTTTTTTTAAAACAATTAAAATGTATTAGTTTACCTTTTTTCAAACCTCAAACTTGTTACATAAGACCGTTTGTCAAAAACTAACGTGAACAAAGTAGCAATAACGTAGAACCGCATCATCTGACCTTTAATATGTGGCACTTGGTTTTGGACTTTTTGTGCCATAATTTGTAAATAGCGTGAAAGTGATAATTTTTATAATGTTCTGTGAAGTAGCCATGCAGTTGCCTGTGTGGCTGAGCAGAATGACAACCGGCAAATGCCGCTTTTCCACTGTATGTTGTATATATAGGTTTATTAAGTAGATAATAATGAAGCATGTTGTATATTAGCAGTATAATCCATACAGGCAAAAAGGAATTGCTTGCTTTAAAATAACTTTTGAGCACCTTTAATGTATATATTTTAATATATTTATACAATATATTATTAAAATTTGAGAAATTATAATACACTTACAATATTTTACAACTTTCAAATGCCATCATGAGGAATGGATTAGAGATCCATTGAAATGTAGTCGAACTTGGCACTTATAGTGAAGTCTATAAACCTTTTGTACATGGATTCAGGTCTATAGAGGGAGCTGTCGGCATTGTTACTTGAGAGTATCAAAGACCACCTGCGGCTTCTTTTTAGATCTGGTTGATAGCAGACGAGTAGATATACAATTACGTAAAAGGAAAACACTCCAAGGGTCGCAAGTCACTGGAATCCACTCATCTCGAGGCACCAGTATCTGAATATTACGGTTGGTCTGGCTTTAATTGTGCACTGTAACTGTAAGATATTGGATGGAAAATAAAAGAAAGTCAGTAATTTGTGTTTTTTTTTTCATTTTTATTTTTATCGAGTTATTTTAAATATTGACAAAAATAAGTAAACAGAAAATTTTACATTGATTTATTTATAAATAGTACCACCATTAAGTATTCACGTGATTTTGGACTTGATTACCCTTATAAATTTCATCAAATGAAACAATTAACTAGAAATATTCTAAAGTAAATGTTACTTTCTCTAACAATAATAAATATTATCGACATAATAAATACAACAGACCGTCCGGTCAAAGATGCAAAGTGACCTGCGATTCCGTCTTTGGATTTCTGGTGCAGTGTGCCGGGCGTGACAGTGCCCGCACACAATTACGTGCAAAACTGCAGAGCACACTGCCGTTTTCAAAACCGAGTGATTCAACAAAAAGCTATTACGCAAGAAAACAAACTAATCGAATACATTGTTATTCACCGGAGAAAAAAAATATATAAACCTTTTATTTAAAAATATATTGTTGAAATTGCATATTTATCAAGTTTTGTATGAAAAAAAAGAGATTCATAAATTATCTGAGCACATCGTAATTGGGCTTGTGTTGCCGTGTTTCAGCGTGCCAGTATCAATATTAATACCACAAATGGAAGTTAAAATAATAAAGAAACATGTATTTTCATGTTTTATCCTAAATTGCTTATTTTGGTTGATGAGATCTAATAAGATTCATCTTTTATGAATTTCAGCTCAAATTATTTGATTGATTTGCGTTTTTGACATTGGTCAAACGTGTGCACATGAACATTCTTAGAACAGCGTGGTATACACAACACAAGAAACATTTTTGAACAAGAGCTATAACTTTGATTTTTTAGACTATTTGTGATTAGAAATATTCAAAATGTTTAAATTATCTGCATTATTAACGGAATGACCTCCGAAAAACTGTCATTGCGACCACTGTGCTGTCAAACCATTCAATTCCTTCAATACATCGCACAGATAATCTATATTAAAAAATATACTTTTCCTAAGAATTATTAAGAAAATTTGAATATTTTAATTAGTTACAAAATAGCAAACAGTATACAAAATCTTTTGTAAAATAATCATTGAATTTCTTTGTTTACAAAAAAAGGACTTGGCTTACTTTGATTAAAAATTTAATCATGAAAACAAGATAAATGTGTTGAATACCTTTAATAAATACAACCAATGAAAATTTTGAACAACCCGAATGGAATCACAAAATTTACAATCACTAGGAACTTGAATATATCATCTGTTCCAGTAGGTTCTTCCTGAACGGCGTGCAAGGGGCCCGAATCAGCTAATGGCATAAAAATCGGTGGCGTGCAGTTCATACAAGCAAAAACCAGTGAATTCTTATTCTATAATAGCTATTGTTGTAATCTTTCCAAAATCAAGACATCCGTTATTGTGACTTTCAAAAATATTTACAAGGTAAAAATGTCCTGTCTTTTTGCTTGAGTTGACCGCACGCCACTGGTACGAGCTCAGCAAGAGAATCAACGGGTGACGGCATTCTGCCTGGCTAAAAGGAAACCAGTAAAATAAATTACTCTTGGACGAGCAGCCGCACCGATCGCTGCACCAACACAACAAATTTAACAAGATAGCACCATCGTATTTACGGACTTTGAATTGACATCTTACATCGAGAGAACAATTGGCGTGGAGGCAATTTTATATCACAAAAGAATAAGATATCAAAAAAAAAAAAAAATGCCAATAACATGGTAAAACGATGTGTAAAATATTAATGTTAACAGTTGAGCTTCGCTTCCTTGCAAGTTTGTTTGCAATGCGGATGGCCAGAGAGAACAACAACAAACAGTCCAGAGAAAAATTTGTTTTTATTTTAAGAGAAAAAGACATTAACCTCCTTTCAACACATTATTAAAAATGCATTTATTACCAGGTCGTTTCCTGCGTTCCAAAATGGCACAAAATTATCTAGTTTCCGAGGATAGTTTTTTGTAACTGATTTTGTGACCATTGACTTTGGGTCTGAAAGAATCTGTACAGAATGGTACCAAAATCGTTACTTTACTTTACAAAAGATTTCAAAGTAGCGAAAATTAACATAAAGATAAAGCTAGTGTTGAGACCGAAAGGACTCCCAACCGGCGCCCCGGCCTTGCCAAAGTCGGAATGAAGCCTCTTCACCCAGTCATCTCGCGCAGCTAAACGCGAGTGGCATCTAACAATGCAATGTAGAAACAACTCAGAACATTAATAGGCCTTGTTTGTATGTAATCTATGATGTCACAATCCGAGCTTGCCCACGCGGGGCGCTAAGGCACAGCCGACTACCTAATATTTGCATTTTTACAAACAATATTTAAACATACATATGAGAATATCTGTACAATCAAATCTGTTAGTGCGATCCAGAGCCTATTGAATGGCTTCCACTTCCATGGGAGCGGTGGTTTCTGTCGCTTGGGCCTTGTCCACTTCCATCTTCACCTCTGGCTCTTTACTCTTGTCAGCCTTGGGGGCACTGCTGTCTGCCGCGAGGGGTTCGGTGGTATCTTGCGTCTTCTCTGCACCAGTGGACGCTTCCGCCGGAACCGCCTGGACCTCGGCGCTCTCTTCCTGCTTCATGTCTTGCTCGGCAGCAGGCTGCTCCTCCGAGGCACCCTTACCGGCGTTACTCTCGGCCTTGGCTTCAAGTACGGCTATGCATTTCTGAATACACTTTATAGCTTCTTTTCTCGCTAGTCGAATATTTTCTTTTCCTTCGGTTTCGATGTCATCCAATTTGATCAAGTTCCTCGTCAGCATCTCGTCAAGATATATGTATTCTTTATCTTTTTTAGACTTTCCGGTGAAGTTTTCCACTGACGTCATCAGATCCAGGACGTCTCTCTGGATAAGTTGGATCTTGAGAATAGGGTCATTGCAAGGCGGTGGAGGAGGAGGTCTCTGGGGTTCGGGAACTGGGGGAGGGGGCTCGGGAGCAGAAGGAGGCGGTCGCTGGGCGGGCTGCTGTTGGGGTTGCTGCTGCTGAGGATGCTGCTGCTGAGGATGCTGCTGAGGATGCTGCTGCTGGGGATGCTGCTGCTGTTTAGTTTGCTGATCAAACTTGCTGGCAAACGGTGAGGGACTCGATCTACCGGAGAAGCCTTTGAACGGCGTCCCAAAGGCTCGAGAGAAATGAGTCGGCTGGTAGAAGTCTCTGCCGGGGAAAAACGTTTCTTCTTTAGGGGGAGGAGGAACGCTCTCGGCGAAGGAGGCCCCGCCGTCGGTCTTGTTGACGACGGGTTCGTCGCGTCCCTCGACGAAAATAGGGATGTGCCTCACGGTGGGCCCGGAAGGGTGCCGCTCGGGCTCGGGCGCGGGCTGGCCCGTGGCGTTGCCCATGGGGGGCAGCGGCGCCGGAGAGGCCTGGGGCGGAGCGGACATGGAGCGCTGGGCGCGCGGCTCGCAGTCTGCGGACAGGCGGCCGAGGTCGACGGTGTTGCGCAAGCCGTACTGCGCCAAGCCCTGCGCCAAGCCCTGCGCCAAGCCCTGCGCCGTCTGCGTGCCGGTGGTCACGTGCGCGGGGGGCGGCGGCGGGGGCGGGGGCGCGGGCGCAGGAGCGGGCGGCGGCTGGGCCTGGGCCTGGGGCTGGTGCTGGGGCTGGGCCGCGGAGGGCTCGAAGTGCTGGTTCCACCGCGTCGGGATGTGCTCGCGGAACTCGGCGGGGAAATCGTCGAAGAAGATGTCGCCGAAGTGCCTACTTCTGGGGTCCTCTGCGAACTCTACAAAACAAAGGGAAACACATCTGTAGTACAGAAACAGTGGGAGAGACTGCAGTCTGATTATAGATTCAAAAACTGTTTTTGTACCTCCAATATATATTTGATATGCATCCAATATTTATAATTTTTAATATATTAAAATTTACATTTACTACTTTTCATTTGAATGAGTGATACAGAACTGCACAACTGTTTTATAACCTAGAAAAATGCACTATGCTGCGTCGATATATTATTTTTTTGACTCGGTAACACCCAAGAAAATAAGTTCATTATCCAAAGTTAAGTTTGCAGAAGAGATGGACTTATTTTTTTGGGTATAAGCCGAGTCAAGTCTCGATCGATGTTCCAGTATTGCGGCTCAGGAATTGGAACCGTATAAATTTTGATTTCTTGAAAATGGCTCTAGCACCGGATCCGAAACGCTGGAGCACGTGGTGTGGCGAGTGTTGAGGGGCGTACCTTGCGCGGGCTGCTCGTGGCCCGCGGCCGAGCCCCGTCGCTTGCGGACCCCCCAGGAGGGCGAGCTGCGGAAGGCCGCTAGCTGCGGGTGGCGCTCGGCCAGCTGCTCCCAGGCGTCCTCCCCCTCCGGCGAGTCGGCCCCTCCGCGGAACCCTCCCTGGAAATACAACACTTTTCTTTAGGGACCAGAAATCGAACTTCGAATCCTGACCTCCTAATATGCCTTCTTTTAGCAATCGGAGTCCTCTGCCGCATTCAAATAACTTTTCCCTCCTTGGAAACACGATAGACCCTTATTTAACCTGTTAACCGGGCGGGACGTATAGATACGTCTAACGTAAACAATATCGGCTACGGGCAGGGCGTATGAATATGTCCTTGAAATATATGTTGAAAAGAAATATGGTTTTATTTTGGAAAGGGAATTTATCTTGGAAACAATATATATCTAAAAAAAAAAAGGAGCTAGATTTGGAATGAAGTTGTTTATTTTGAGTGAAAGCCAATCTGGATACGTACAAAATAAATTCGGTCGACACGTCCTAGTGAAAGAGCTCCCCGGTTAACAGGTTAATAACCAGAATCCTGTAATGCCATGGTTAAAATAGATTTTGACAAAGACTTCAAACTTAACCCTTCTTATTCTCCTTTAGCAAACAGAATCCTTCCATACGACAGTCAGGACAGATTTTAACGACAATTCCAATGTAAAACAACATACCAGATATTGCCAAGTAGATCATGAAGCAATCTTTGGTCCATCGTGATTATTCTCCGTGTGTCAGCGTATTCCGTTTTCCGCTCACATTCCTATTTAATAGTCAAACAACTGACAATAATCTGAGTCTCTCTTTGCTTAAGTGCAAGGGATAAATCCCAGAAAGTCACCGCTTGTTTGTGAGATCGCGGGGAGAGAAGGCCGATTGTCCGACCAGGGCTCGAGCGAGTCTCCATGGCCGATAAGAGTGCAGCACAAAGCGGAAGAGGCGGGCCCCGGTGATCTGGGGCAACAACCCATAATGACAAAAATCCCGATAGTGTGGCTTTTACTGCGTCCGGAAGGTCGCCGTCAGTCATGGAAGTGAAGGAGACGAGGTCGGATCGCCCTACATGGAGCTGCCGCTTGGAAAAAACGCTAATCGATCGAAACCATGAACAAAGTCCTTATCTGCATCACCTCGTTTAGATTATTTGACCCTATCGAGGAATATAAAAAAATATATAAACTTTGACTCGATATGAATTCTACAAGCTCTAATAAATTGATGGAGGAGTCTATAATCAACTTTTCTGTACAAGGCCGCAAAAAAAGAGACAGGAAGGCAAGCGGCTGAAAGCGGCCGTGTACGGCTAAGTGCATCTTTGAAATCATAGAAAGTCTGGAAGTTTTTTCTTGAAGGGTTTTGATTTCAATAAAACTCGAAAGATAATTTGTAATTGATATAAAATTCTCTCCGCTCTGTTGCTTGTGAAGGTCTGACATTCTGTGTCCTGGGTGTATGTGAAGGGTCGGTAATGAAGTAGTTGACTTGGAATGAATATGGATGTGTTCTGGAAGTACCTTGCATAGATGAGGGGGGGGGGGGGGGTTCATGCAATTGTTCATATCGTAAAAATTAAATTTACAAACCGAATACAAACGATAAATAATTTGAGCTATAAACCAGGATACCCAATTATTCGAACTTTTTTAAAATATTGAATATACGAATATCTGATCTTAGGTGCAATTTCCGACTGATCAATACTCAATTATTTGACCGTTTGATTATTATAACATGTCGTTTTTTACGAACAATATTTATTTCATTATTGACCGAAGCATTTGTTTGTTGATAAATTAATTGACATAAAAAAATATTCATTTATTATAATAAATAATAAATCGAGAATTTCGAATAAACAAGCACCTCGAATGTTCCATTATGTCCAGTTATTGGGTCGCGCTGCTCGCCTCAGATAGTGGCTTGGCCAGGTGGGAAACAACGAAAAAGGCTTGAATCATGTCGTAGAGTTAAACAAACATTCACAATGCATACGTAATCCTATAGAACTAAATATAGACATAGAAGACGCTAGCACGTCTCGCCTAGCATTTCTTGTTGGCAGAAGTCCTGGAGTGCGAGTGTGATTATTTGTCACGCTCGAGTCCCGCTCTCAGAGCCTCAACGTTGACAGTGCGCGAAGTAAATATATTGAACATGTAATCCATAGGTTCCCAAAGTCGTCAATATCGACCCCCAGGGGTCGATTCTGCCCTGCAAGGGGTCGATGACAGCGAAAAATTAAATTGGGGGTCCCATTGGCCATGTTGGCCACGATATTTTCAACGATATGCACGTTGAGTTAACACAACTGAACGACTATTTTCAATGTACAGCATCACTATTTCGGCGCGTTGTTTCAGTGTGAAACATGGTAAAAATTGTACTGAATTAATGTTTCATAACATGTTTACTTATGTCGATCGGTTTATAAATGTCAAAGATATTCAATGTTTACATACCGACATAAAATATGGCGCACCCTGTATATCAGATGTCAAAAATATGTTTGTAGTTGATGAATGTTATAAAAATTTAATATTAGCAAGGCAGGGGTCTACGAAAAACAGGAAAACTCGACAAGGGGTTGACGGGACAAAATAGTTTGGGAGCCTATGATGTAATCGATACGTCAATAAAGGTCAATAAATTCTTTTTTTCATTCTTCGGAGTTGTGAGTACGCAATTATATCATGTCATTGTTAGATCTTTCCCGAAAGTGGTCGAGCCTTGATAAGGAGCCTTGCAAACAGGGGTTTCTAGAATTTAATAGATGATTTTGCCTGTATATATCAATAATTAAGAAGAGCCAAGGACAATGGATTCCTCATATACTTTCAATAACTTTATGATAAAAAATATATTATGAAATCTGTATTGGATGATGGTCGAGAAGCAGGATAAGATGAAAGGCGATTTCGAGCCAATTTTACTAGCGAAGAACAGGAAACCTTTTAAAAGTCTACAACCAGAATGCCTGGCTAAATGGTTCATATTTATTGAGATCCAATGCCTGGCTGGAGGCATGACGCCTCATCATACCACCAAAAATGCGTGCGTATGACAGGTTGCATGCTTCGAAATTATAGAATGAAACTCGACAAAAATGACCACTCTAACTTTTCAGTATTTGCAGATGGCAGTCACCTGTGTAATTTAAGGACTCTCCTGTTTAATTTCACTACTAGTTCCTCGGTAGAACTGTGGCGGGCAGTAATGAGGTTTTCGCCTCGGGAGAGATCGGGCAGTCGGAGTCCACGCACAGTAAGAAACACGACACTCGAGAGCCACATGGTCGGCAGCGGAGGCATCACCGCACCTCGCGACTGCGTGGCTGTTAGTCAGCTGTTACTAAAAAGGGGAGACCTGGTGGCGTCTCTTATTTTTAAGATAAGATTTTTTTTCACATTTAGTAACATCAAAAAAAAATCATCGTTTCACTTGTTTGTAAGAATCGGAAGTCACGAGAGAAGAGGAATATAAGTACACGTCGGGAAGAATTCAGAGGCAGTTGCGGCTGTGCATGGATATCAGATATTTTTGAACCAGACCCGGAACTGCGTGGCCGGGAAACAAGCTTACTTACCACTGAACCAAGAGTGTTTTTGTGTTTCCCGTCGTTTCATGCATGAGGTTACTTCTGTCAGTCAGCGCAATATTTGTGTTCAAAAAAAAGTATTTTTGATTCTATATTTGGAATTCAACACGAAATTAACTGTTACTGTTTTGCTGATAACAACACTATTGGTTTTAAAAAAAACTAAATATATATATATATTATAAACACTACGGTTGCATGAAAGAGCAACTGTTTTTCCAGTGTCAGGATAATTGAGTGCGCTCGAGGGGCCTGAACAAGGATAGATGAGTATCCGACGTCTCCGAAAAAGACGAGACAGGAAATACAAGCGGATATCCTCTAAAATGCAAGTGGCACTTATAAAAAAAATTATTATTAAAAATAATTTTAAAAAAAGCCCACGGATAACGAGAACTCCAGTGAAACAAAAAAAAAAACCTTTCACGCTAATGCGGGAAGAGAGTACCAAAAAAAACCTGAAAAATTAAAAAAAATAAGAAACGCTCAGGGACTTATTTCTAATATGCAATTCCTTGAAAAATAGCTTCAGTGCCAGACCCTCAACACAATATTAAGGCAATCGATTCATATATGAAACGACGAGAGAAATCTACAATTTAATTTTTTGTTCCACCATTTAGTGAACAAAAAAAAAGAGAATTTTTCTCGTTCCGTGTGCGTGAATTGATTTTCTAAATACTGTATACACAATAAAACTAACTTTGTGATAATGCGTATTTACTAAATACTTATTAATTTAACACGTAAATCATGACGTAATATGTAATTCGATTGAATTTATAGTTGTGTATAGGTAAGCGTGTTTTAGAAAGTAAACAAGTCCGTTCGAATGGTTTAAAAACGATGTGCATCCTCACATAGCAAATACAATTAGCCAATTGACTAGAAGATTACTAACATTTTTTTGTGAATACTTTCGTCCTTTCATTCAGACTAGATTTCCGGAGCTCGACGAAGCCCCCGACAGGCGATCGTATTCACAAAAATGTCCAATAATCTCCCAGCCGATTGGCCATTCATATTCATCTTTGAATACTGAGCATTACAAATATTTTAAATATAATGATTTTGTGATTTTTTCACGTGTTTAATTTGATTGGTGAAAGGTTGGAAAAACCGGTCAGCATTAAAATTAAACACGTGGAAAAATCACCAAAGTATTTAATTTAAAAAATTAAAATGAAATTCCGCCAAGTACTCTCTGTCAAAAATATTGAATATTACTAATATAGCCAGTCTGTCGTAAATAAGCATCTTGACGTGTTTTTTAAAATATTGTTTGAAGATTGGATTGATGTTTTTAACGCCAAGCCGCGATTTCTGTTTAAATAAACAGATCTATCAGCACCCAGTAATAAATATAAATGCCGGCGTCCGTCAATTCGCCAAACGAAAATAAGTCGATTTCTGGGAATGTGTTAAAATTAGCGGCGGACAGTTTACTCTGCCCCACTTAACTTATAACATAAGAAATATATAGGACACGCTAAATATATATAAATATATTATATACATAGACGGGCATGATAGAACGTGAAGAATCGATTATTTCTTTATTTTAAAAACACTGAGAGCTCTTTCGTTGTGTCGAGGCATCGTTAAATGCATTAACAGAACCGGTGACTGAAAGTGTTCTCATCAATTATTAAATTAAGTTGAATGAGGTTTATCATAAATCAACTTAAATTGCATTATGTACAATTTAAACAAACCCACTTAGATAAAAATTAAGTAATAAACTTACGTAAAAATTATACAAAGAATTATTTTTGATTGATAAAAAAAAAATCTTGTGTTTGGGTGTTATTTGGATAATTCATTATCTGTTATTAATGAATAATGAGTTGATTTATCGAAAACTGTACAAATAATCGTATAAAACAAAAGAGTTATGCGATTATTCAATAAATAAATACAAATAAATATAAATTAATACATCGATTATTCGAGAAAACGCTGGACGGTCAGTCAGATTGAGCAGAAAAACTTACTAGAATATTTTAATAAATAAATACATTTAAAAAACAAACTGTGATAATTTTCTTAATAAATATTTTTATTCATCTTTTAATCAAATTCAATATTTAAATTTTAAAAGTGGCTAGTTTTGCAGAGAAGCCGCATGCCAGAGAGGAGCTGGAAAGTTCGACGACGGAAATGAAAGTAACAGCGGAGGTTCCAATAAAAAACAAGTCAGAAATCGTTGTGCAAATTCATAGTAGGTTTAAGTATGTCATTCGATTGTATTCGTATTTTTATTATACGCATAAACACAGTCAAGGGGGCCTGCTGGTTGAGATTATATTACAAAAATAACACATACACGCATACGTTATATTTCCAAAATACAAAACTCACTTTGGGTTCCATAGATCTGTTGGAATGTAAAAAGAACTTTGACGGTTTATCCACTACCACGGGAGAGTCCATTATCACTGTTTGCGAGTGCTGTCATTCACGTGCACCGCGGCAAGTCACCGACACAACTTAGTCACCACGCCGCACAGATCCTCGCGCGGAGATCGCTCCTTGTAGGGAGAAGTCCACAGTCCAGGCTGGGGCGGTCAAGATCCAACTGATAGTCGACGGTCAGAAGTCGCAGCAGGACTCGGTGTGCCCCGAGCGGTGGTCGCCGAGAGACTGGTCGGCGGAGACTGAGGAGACTGGGCGAGACTGAGCGAGACTGCGGCCGATGCTTTTATAAATATCGCGCGACGCCCGCGATGGGTCGGTTCGCGGAAGCAGGGTTGTCAACCGTGAAAAGTCATTCCGCTGCCAATTTTTTCTGGCAACAACTAGTCTAATTTCAGGATATCCATATATTGCATGTGTTTTCCGAATAACGGAACTATTACAATATTCATGCGACACACACAAAATATTGAGATGTTGCAATCAATACGATATACAACCTAACTACACAGTGCCGAGAAAAGTGGTTTATTTACAAACAAAAAAAAAACTATATATATAGGGTGTCCAAAAAGAGTATCGGGTTACTGCAATCGGGACCGCAAAAATTTTTGGGCCCAGAGATGCAGGAGTTTCAAGGTTTCGACTCAAGAACGTGGTTCCAACAAGACCATACACCCAATCAATCAATTAAAGCTGTTAACGAATTATTCCCTAATAATGTCATTTCACGTAGAGGTAACATCAATTGGCTTTCCAGAAGCCCCGCCCGACCTCAGCCCTCTTGACTATGTCGTGTGGGGATACCTTAAAAGTAGGGTTTATGAAAATAATCCGACGAACCTAACGGAATTGAAACAAAACATCAGGTCAGAAATGGCAGATATATCGAGGGCTATGTGTCAGCGTGTTATCAGCAATCTTCGTTCCAGATTAGAAGAGTGCCAGCAGCGCTTAACGGTCACCATTTGGATAACATCATCTTTTCGAAATAATTTTCCATTTTGTATTCTTATAATCAACAATAAAAAAAATACTTATATATATATATTGTTTAAGTGCATAGGTCGGGCCAGCCCTGCGCCGTGTATTTCGGAGTGGCCAGGCGCGGCGCCGCGAGCTCTCTGGAAAATTCTCGAACGTCTGGGCCTTCCGGAACGATCCGCCGCGCGAACAAGACAGAGCGCGAGAGCGGCGGACACTTACTTTCAACTAATATGTCGATATATCCGAGACAAATCTAAATTATTATAAACAATAACATATTGAAGGCGGTCGAAGGTTTTGGCGGCCGTCGATTTTAAAAAAAGCTGTTATTTCACGTGTTGCCAGTACCGAGACCGAAACGTGAGAAATTTCAACAAAACTCACTATAACAGCCGAGTGCACGGCATACCTGACACACTGAGCGGCCGAGCTTCAAAACCCGATATGGATTTATTGCGCAATCACTCTCGTATCTTGCGTTTAGTTTTTTTTTTTTTTTTATCAATTCGTGTTTTTTCGTTTGGACTTAAAATAATTCCAGTGAGGGTTCTGCAGCCCCACGACCTCAATAAATAAAGCTTGAAATTTAAAAATGTATATTTCAACGTTATAAATACGATACGCTGAACAATGTTAGTAAATAGTCGGAAAACGACTACCGACGATGCACAATACTATGTTAATAACAATTTGCATTTTTGAGCATATAACCGATCCAACCCAAATGTCCCCTGCCTTGTGCCTAGTCTCGTGCCTGGATAAGGACGCAATCAAGTGATTGCGAGGAAATTACGCGCTCATTGTGCTAATCGAGCTAGGCCAAAATGCGGTTGCACCAAACCAAAGATGGGCGCAATCGGACAATTCCTTCGATGTTAATTTTTATATTTAATGTGATTTTTAAACGAAATGACATGATAATGAGAAAAGGGTGTAATTATTAATTTCAAAATTGTTTATATATAAATATAATACACATTTAACTTTCACACTCAATAGTGTCTCGTCTTTGCATTCATCTTTCGAGCAAACGAATAGTCGAATAGTCGGCAATTATATTACTCGAACGCACGAACAGCGGTTTCGAGCAATTTTATTATCATTTTGAATGAAAATATAATTTTAAAATACGATGCATTGTATTAAAAAACGGATAACTTTCATATATTTTTTAATAATTCAAACAATGACTGAATAATACAAATACTATCATTTTAACTGGAAATGAACAAACTACGAGTATTCGGATAGTTAAAATATTCCGGTATTCGACGACGCAGCGGCACTCCAGAGGCTGACCCACATTCGCGACAGCCCGCCGGTTTGATCGGATTCGTTGCAATCCGAAATAGATCGAGTCAATATTAGCAGAATCCACACCCGAGCAGAAACGTCCAAGCGCAGACATGGACCGGACTACTACACCTCAGCCCAGCGGCGCCAAACCGAGCGCAACGATTTCATCTTTAAGCCTTCATAAACTCCTAAAGACAACTGTCATTCAATCAATAAAACAAACGCAACTTGCTTATTGTTCAATATAAATCATATTAAATAACAATGCTATGATTATACAGCAGCAATTGATAAAATGTAAGCAACATTGTGAATGTATAAAATTTAAAAAAACGTTTTACTCTATAACCTCGTATTCTAGTGCACAGCACACTCGTTGCCGGTCGTGGGTCTCCCCGGTTCAAATCCGGGTGGAGTGATAAGTTTTTTTTTTTTAAAACTATTTTTAAATATTAAATTTGCGTTGGGTTCAGACGGTGAGAAAAGAACCTGACACGATGCAAGGATAAAGCTAGGAAAATGCACTCGGCGACGTATTGTGCGGGTCACAGCCGTAATTGTAGCGTGGATCTTCCTCGAGTGTCTCTCCTCAGAGGAGGTCGCTGGCCATCTCTCTGAACGTGTGTATATCCTTAATTCGGCTAATTCCGCATAAATCCACATTTTTCGCACGGTGGGTGTCCTGAATGTCCAGGCCTCAACTCCACAAAGAAGAATTGAGACAACGGTGAACCCAAAGATGAAGTCGTCCGCGCGATGGGCGATGTTGGACGGATCGCGGCGAGTCTATTTTGGCAGATTGTTCTGCAACTTTGTCGTCGTCGTGTTCCCGTGCAGAGCATTCGCCGCGGAGGACGTTCGGCACGAGTGAGGCCGACACGCGCCGACTCGCTCACGACTGCGACTCGCGTGACGCGAATCGGTATTGTTCAGGTTTAGTGCTCATTGGCACGTCGGATCTCGGATCACGTGCCAAATGATCTCGTACAACATAATTGACTACCTCACCGTGGTGATATGAAAATTAATTTATAAATAGCAATTGAAATAAATTCTAGCATTATTAAAAAATAAAAATCTGATAAAAGAGTAGCATAATTTAATAACTTGTCTATCTGAAATTTCAGGTGCGTATCCAGCTGTAGACCTGGTCTATTTTTGAAAGTCACGAGTGGAGACGGGACGCCGCTACTGATCTAGTCGCTTTCTGTGACATCACGGCGTGGCCTAGTGTGAATAAGAAACCGGCAGCACTCTCAGCTGGATTTTGACTGCAGGTCTTGTAGCTGCCACTTTTACTGTAGTAGATTCCTGTGACGTCACGGCGGGGTGTATAGTAGAGTGAAAGCGGCGCGGTGTATAGTAGAGTGAAGGCGCCCTGGCGCGGGGCCAGGCTGCCAGGCTGCCAGGCGGGGGCGGCGCGCCTGCCCGCGCATTGTTTACGGCCGGCGTTGTGTCACTCCATTCACGCTTCCCAGAAGGCAATATAAATAAATATATGCGTAACGATTACAAGTTCGGCTGCACTGTGTCTTCAGAACTCGTGGAAGTCTATCGGTTACTGCCGGCGTCTCTAACTAACGGACTTAGAAAAATCATATACATTCAAATATACGCAACTCGACTGACGATTGTTATAATTTTACGAGGAAATTTTATCAGCTATAAACAACGTGTATTTATGTTTATCCAAGACTCGGTTCGATAATCTGACTTTCAACCGTAGGTAATATAGTCTAGCCGTGAATTATATATTGCTGGATATAATAGAATTGCGCGAGCTACGTGATTTCGTGTATCCACTGTTTGTTTCGATAATCCGCTTCGATAGTATTAGATAATTATTCTATCAGCTCTGCGGGCACGAGGCAATAGAAACTTGTCGTGAAATCACAGAATACGTGCACAGTAACAGGGGTCTTTTTTTCTGTCTTAGAAGGTTACTCAAAAAGGTCAAAAAAATTGTAGCGAGCGTGATAAGTACCGAAGCGCGAGGCGGTTTTTGCACAATGCGGTCCCCAAGAGAAACTTCGACTGGCCTCTCCCTCGGAGTTTGTTTGTTTACGCTATCGACTCCTGCTTTCTCTCGCTGTTCAGTGTTTATGCATGGCATTCCCCGGTGCTGAGTGGTGCCCGCGATTTGGACGCAGTTGCGTCTCAGCGTCCGCGTGGGTGCAGATCACGCCGCGACGCCCATTCAGTCGGACGTTCGGCGATCAGCGGCGACTTTTATTTTAATTCTCAAAATCCCGATAACGGCCGGCGAGTGCAAGTCTTCTACGCCGGCTTCTATTTCTTTCTAGAATGTTCCGTTTGCGTGGGGGGGTGGCCGCAATGTGAGGCCGAACGCACGGATTTGTGGACAAAATTTTACCATCATTTTATTTTCGATGCAAGCAAACAAAAAAAATCTAAGTGTACAATAATACCCCGCTTTGTGCGACCCCGTTATGCGCGGTTTCACTACAACGCGAATTTCAAATTTCGCGTTAAAATGCCTCGCATTACGCGAATTTCTTATTCAAGAATGTGTATGAACAAAAATGTAGTCATTGACTTCTTTTAACAATTAAAAACAGCGTTGGGTGTTATGAACGTATTTTACAAGTACGTAAAAGAAACGCTACCCAAAAGACAATAGATGTATTTTTCAGTAAAAATAACATGTAATACTGTAAAGTGATTGATTCAAACGATTCGTATTTTTTTGTATTAAGTTTTGACTATGTATGTATGTTTAATCGTAAACCCCGATATTACTGTATTTTACATTTACACAATCGTCAATATTTATTCATCGGTTGATATTCTTACACAAACATAAAATACGAATTCCACTGCACGTCATTATTATCAGAGCATTCAAAACCAATACTTATCGATTCACACATGAAACGACGAAACAATCCTGAGCTTGAAAGCTTTTTTTCGTCGTTTCATGCGTGAATTGACTGACCCAAAATATAGTATACACAATAAGTCAGGATTAGAGAAAATATATATAATGCGTTCCTTGTTCCGTCTCTTGTGTGAATCCTTGCGATTTGTGCCGCGAGCTCGCGCGCTCGGCCCCAGCGTGCGCTGTCGGTTCCACTAACTCATCCATATGGAAATAGTTTTGGCGATAATTGTTCGATATTGTAATATACTGATACGCCCACGCTATCTGACCTGGCTGAGGTCTCATCGTTAAACTATTGCGGCTAGATACGGTGTTTCAAAACACGAGGTGTTACGCTGAGATCGAATCATCGAAATATTAATTTTCTCGTACGATGCTTTAGTGTGAGGTTTAGAATGATTTAAAATAATATATAGCATATTGTAACCATCTTTCTCATCGAGGTCTGGCGAAGGTCTGGGCTCTTGCGAACACGCCGCCAAGCTGCTCTGTCTAATATAATTAATCATCCACGGGGAGTGAGGAACGACGCGATCTTGGTGACACTCAACAATGACATTCACGACACTGTGTGTACTAACTAGTATTCTAAGTATACAGTGCAAATTGTGTTTTATTCAGTTGGTTGGTTTGTTAGCTCAGTTTCAAGGCGTCGAATATTGCTCGAGAGAACCACGGCTCGATCTAAACCCAAAATGATTTTTAACACAAATAAATTTGATAATGTTTACCCCCGTTTCAGTTAGATACAAGAAGATTTTTATAAATATTGAATGACTTAAAACTAATATTGTGATCGTATGTTTTGGCGGTCGTTGTTATGATAAATTATTGGGCGTTACGTCGCGTTTTAATATAATTGATGTTTCGTCCCGGTACTGGGTTCATTTTCTGAGTTTCTCTAATTCATAAACCCCAAAGCATATTTATTCACGTAATGCGAATGCGACTGCAACTTTACTGTACATATTTTTGTTTAAGATATTACGAGTTGAGCTCCCGGATAAACTTTCAGGCTTAACAGACGAGAGGGAGTTCATTATAACTAAAACTCACTATAACGAAACATTTCATAAGATTCCCGTATAACGAAAGCGTGGCAGTATTATTACTGCGATTGTAACTTCGTCCGAGAGAATTCGTGTTATCACAAGTAGACATGCTAATTCCTTGATAAATAGACGCGTTATGGTGACCTTGTCATCTGCGCCGGGACAGGTGAGCGGGTGGCTTGTCGAAGATGCGGCAGCGGACACCTCCCCAGATCTTGGTTGCTCAGCTTCCAAGGACATCTTCAGAAATACCTCTAAATGATGCCCGATAAACCATTTAGTCATAGAACTAGCATTTATATGTATTGAAGAACGAACGAACATAATAAATGCGAATAAACGCAATAACTGACTCTTCCAAGAATGAGACACATCTAACTTCAAATAATGTAAACCACGAGTTTAAAGATCACACTACATTAAACTAGGAGATCTCAGTTTAAAGTAGTATGGTATTTAGCTTAGTCGGGTAGTGAATGATTCAACGATTCCAGAGGTTTTTGCGCCAATGTCAGGATAACTCGTTTTAGAATAAACTGCATCAAGAGTTTTTATCAAAGGATTCTTTTTGAACCTGGAGAAATTAAACTAAACTTATTGCTCCAAATAGACGAGCTAGCCACTGGTCTACGACATGCTGATAATAAATGATACCCTTTTTGCTAATAATTGCATTTATTTTAGAATTGAATAATTCGAATTTGGTCCAATGCGACAAAAGATGCGCTGAGCTTTCAGCTGAATGACATAATACTCATTTTAAGCACCGGGTATCTAACATCAATTTTCAATTATAAAACTCCTATGCAAATGCGATACAATCTACAATAACAATCAACGCTGGCATTTAAGAAAAATTAAAAATAACACCGGCTAATGATGCCTTACGCGTATCTTAAACGATAGGGTGACTAATCGTTGCGTCAGTTCACCGATGGAATAGCTTAAGCCGAGTTGGTTCAATGCGCCGGAATTGATAACGGCCAGATGCGTGGAATTCTCTTCTCGACTCTTGACGAGTCTTACAGATCGATTGAATGGCTCCTGGACGAATAGAGCCCGGGAGACCTGCCACATCCGTCGGTGTCCTTGGTGGAATAAACAGGATACCACCCATTCTAAGGTCCACAACCTGCGCGCAGATTCAAGCGATAGTCAGATACTGTATTGAAAGAATCCTGTATTTTTTAATATATGAGCACTCGACATGAATCTTGAATCCATTAATTATCCAGAACTTCTTTTAGAGATACCTACCTCAGAGGCAGTATGTACGACAGAGAAATCATATTGCTTGCCATCTCAATTATCCATAAGTAAATATTAATTGTATATACTTTAAATACAAGCGTAATTTTATAAACCAGAAAACACTCCGATGATGATATAATAGAAACATGGCTGTTTTTAATGCGATTTCAAAAGTGCAGATGACTGGAAGGTTTTAATCATTTCAGAGGGTGCGTCGCGTAATAAGGCCACGTCGGTCCGGTGTTCCAAGATTGACATCACCCAGAAGCTCTGTCGTGGCGAGCTCTCCAACCAGCGGCTGAAAAGAACTAGCAGCCTGAACGGAGAGGATCCTGAGGGACGGCGTGAGGAAGCCAGGCGGAGCTGGCGCCACGCCAGGGCGGGCTGCTTGACGCTGCGTAGTTTGGTAAACACTCCTCGTCACCCCGAAGGCCAAAATATGCTCGAGATTTTAGCTCTAAGTCACTGCGCGTGTAAATTAATATACGTAAATTTTATAATTTTTGCGTTCGAAGCCACACACAACAACTTGCTAAAACAGAGACCCGAAGACTTACTTTATAAACGATTAATATAAAAAAAGCATTTTAAATTTAAAATGTAAGGCTTGCATGCTAGTCCGCTCACCTACTATAACATAATACTTGCTTCTGCGATCCTGCGTAAGACTGATAATATCTGAAAGAGTAGCTACGCCGATCATTATTAGCAATTCGTATCGAAATGCACAGTGTGATTCGGATATGGGATTCTAACGTAAGAACTTCCAATAGAGAATTGCCGAGTCAACGAGTCGACCGGTGGCTCGGCAGATCTGCAATTTAAGGCTCGACGGTGAGCTCAGAGTGTTGGCGAAAAGGTACCAGACCGGCAAGTGAAAGGCGCAGGAAGTCAGAGTACCTGCCACGAGTGGGAGGACTAGCTCTTGGCACATCGTCGGCTGCAGCAGCAGCAGCCAGCGGAGTCGACGCCAATATCGTCTGAATACTCTATTTCTTCCACTGTCGCATTCTGTCTCACCGAAGAAAAACATTTATTCCAATGAATGAACGGTAATAATACGAAAGATTGTATTTTGGTAGGTCAGAAATATGGACTTGAACACCTGACCGTAATTGCATCGGAGAAAATGATTTACGACGAATGATTTATGAAAACGTTACGCATAAGGGCCTAGGTCACGTGATCATTTCTCAATAAAAACCACTAGACGAAAAGACAATTTATATTTTAATCATGGTGACTGTTTAAAAAATGGCTTCAATAGTTCCGCATTTCATCATGTTAACTGTTAATTCATTCCGAATTGCAATTGAATGATTTCGGCGTGTGCAAGAACGCCCGCACGGCATAATGGGCCGTAATCGTCCGCGTCTGAAGGTCGCCTTTAGTCTGCTTCCTAGTCTATCGATTATGCATATTCGAGTGCAATCGAATATGCACAACCGATTGATTTGAACTAACGATGCGATGTAAAAAGTGAGAATCACACAATTCGCTCATACACGGCACACGACCCTGTATTGAAATCTCTTGCAAGTAACAGAGACACAAGCCAGACGCGGGCGTTATCGCTCAGGAGGAGTCCGCACTAATTGCACGCCCTCGCGGCGCCAGAATTCCCAGCCCAAGTTCGATAACTTGCAACTATTAAATAGTGATGAGTACCGCTTATTCGATTTGGCGATTCAATTCGAATAAGTCGTTAAAAAAGTTAATGAACGAAACTATGAGTTATTTTACTTAAAAATACCTTGATGTGATAAAGCGAATGATTTTTCGTTTCACCCAATATTTTTCGCATTATTTTATTTTTGTTTATCTATTTTGCTATTTTGATTTATCCTTATACTTTTGTATTATTTTAAATTTACAGTTACCCTAATTAAATATAAAATATTGTTATTGTTGTTAGAAACGATCAGTTTTCCGCAAATAACAGTTCAATTACTAGTAAACCATTTCCGACTGTGCTCTCTGATCGCTGTCTCGTTGACCTGTCATTCATAAACTGGTTAGCTATTGATTAATTCATTAAACTTGATCGATTATTAAAATTAATCGATCAAGCGATGACACCCATCATTACTCTGCTATCTCAGTTCGCGCAAGCGACCCGCGCGGAATGCGTTGCGAGTATATTTAAACACAAGGGCTCCCGGTATCGAAATCAGGAGCACGCGTTATATTCAAAGGCTTCTTGAAACCTGTAGACATATCATATTTCAGGAAAGCTGTATTAATATTCATAATACCAGCACAAGCTTCACATTTCATTAAAATCTCAAAAATAAAAATATATAAAAACCACTTCACAGTCGATTCTTGTGATGGATCATTGACAAATGATCGATCATAGCGAATTATTGATTACCAAAAAATATCGATTATCGAAATCGATGTGGAAATTATCCGGCAGCGTCGTCAGCGCGCGACAGACCTGCCCACGGGCCATTGACATGCAGTCTCGCAGTCATGCTAATTAATCGAACGTCAACAATATCAATCGTCGATTGGTTCGACAACCTGAGGAATGCCGGACGACGCCGGAAACGGCGCTATTTATGAATGAATTCGTTTATGGAGCGCCACAGCACGCGGCTGCATCCGAGAACACAGCATTTCTGACAACGACCGCCAAAACCTACGAATCAACGAGCATGTTATGTAATTACCGCGCGCGCCGGTGAGTCGGTTAATGGCCGGTTTCGACCGTGGCCTCGAATCATCGTCGGGTGGCACCGAGCGTGGAAAACAAACAGATGAATGTCGCCGCGTCGATTTCGCGGAAATTGCAATAAGTTGCAGCGTCGGGACTATATTTAGACGCTCACAATGCACCGCTGAGTCACCGCGCGGCCTCCGCTCTCGAAACTGACGGCCCAGTGTATCTACGAGTATACAGGGTGGCCGTAACGAGCCGCGCGAGAGGGCAGACCGCAATGGCGCTGGAAAGAGGCGGTGACTCCATCGTTCTGGCCCTCTTGGTTTGAAAATGAAGATAAAACATATGGGAGTGATCGAGTTTTTTTAATCTTTATTCAGAGAACAGAACACACGCGTTGACTCGGAGATGAATCTCGAAAAAGACGATCTGATTTGAGAAGTCCGGTAGAATAACTAAAGGAGTCTATGATTGTAAGATTGCCCAGTTGGCTTATCGGTCAGACCGTCGATTCTTGACCGAGAGGTCCCCGGCTCGATCTCCGTCCTGATGGCTGGACCCCGAGCCGGTGTAGGGTTGATAGTACGGCGGTTGGGTTGAAAAACCTCTGCGGAATAAAGTTAAATTATTTATTACGTAGCTAATTAACGCGCCCGTGGCATACAGCATGGCCGTAAATAATTCGCAGGATGCATGAAGCCTCGACGTGTCGACACACAACTGGAATATTAAATCACGTGTATAATGGGAGTGTGTCACACCGCGGACGGGCGTCCCCAGGGGCTCGAAACTGATGAAACAAGTCGCACGGTTCAAAATGTACAATTTGAAATCGCGTCGTTATTGATGTACAAATATATAGAATGTAATATATATTTTTAGGTAAATAGAGACAATTTAGCATGAATATAATGCACTGTCATCGCCGGTGTTGCCATGATGAATCTTTCCCCTTCTGTGCCAGAAAACGGGGAAAATCCGGTTACTCGGTGGGCGGCGCGCGCTCCCGGCGGACTCGCCGGGTCCAGCGGCTCCGTATAATTAGACGCGCCGTGTCACGGACCAGGGTAAACAAACGAAAGAGACACGGGCACTCTACAGGATAGGGTAACATAGGGTAGTAATAGCCGCAAACGGAGTTGAAAAAACTTTTTATCCAAGAGCTCGGTGAGCCTCACGGTTGGTGAAACAATGTTAGGTTTAACAAACGAGCTCCGCGCGATGCTGGTGATCTTTTGGCAACGTTTTCGCGCACCTTCTTCACACTTCTTCAAAACTTTCAAATATAAACACACCGTTTCAAAAGTATTAAGAAGCGATCACATTTAATATCATTGCTATGCGGACATCCCCCGAGCGAATAGAGCCAATAAGACCCGTCACATTTGTTGATGACACTGACGAATCGTTTAGAACAAATGTGACAGAGACAAATCATCTTTTTTCGCGACCTGTAAAAACCAAATGATCTAAAAAAAAAAAAAAACGTGTTATTCTCTATCAGAAGTTCATAAAAGCGTGCTACGTGTTATAAAACCCTACATATTACAAATGAGCCAGTTTGAAATGCGACGTTTAAATTTTTAAACTGCTGAAGACAGAGAATGTCGGCTCTCCGGACCGCGAGTCCCGTGACAGCGGCGGGGAAAACCCGCGGGGCTGCGGCTGGGGGGAGGGGAGGCGGGGGAGGGGACGCGGGGGAGGGGACGCAGGGGAGGAGGCGCAGGGGCGGGAAGGGTATAAATACACTACATGGGCGCCGCCACTGGAGACGCCGCTCGTCTCCTTGCAATACTGCGCGAGGGCAATCGAGCCGAAATGATCTGGATGCAGCCCGCCGAGGTCTGCCACATTCATGGTGTCCCCTAAGGATTGAATCTGTTTAATAGATTGAGCGTGGATTTCTCTACGAGCGGAGACATCAAATCACAAAGCCACGTAATATCTCACAAAATCTCAATAAGAACGGACCAAAAACTCAAAGTGTTTTCTTTTCCTTTGAACCTAAATACAAATTATTTAACACAACTGAGAATAAATTTTAATTTTTTTTTCTTCTCTCAGTGCCTCTTTTTACATGAATTTTTGGCATTGGAGGAAGAAAATTAATACGACTGAGAAATTTGCGACAGTAGAACTAATAATTCTGACATGTTCCGTGAGATGATCACCGACCGAGAAGTACCAATTGACTCCAGCTTCAAAAGGAATAAAAAAAATAAAAATTGAATACAGCTAAATCACAAAAAACCAAATTGTATGATTATTTTCATTTTCAATCAATTTATGCTATAAAAATAGTTTAAAAAAACTAAAAAAGATTTCGCTCTGACAGGTTTCGTACACGGGAATGACCCCGAGGCCAGTAAGTGAACATACTAATCACTGAATAGAATTCGGCAAAATCGCAAAAGTCAATTCATAATAATTACACAGCGGAATTTGTCAAATATTCCAGCAACCAAACCGGGTATCGACGACTTTATTGGCAATGCCAAAAACACCCAGAATTGTTAAATGTCGCGTTAGATGGCCACAAGGAATGGTATTGTTTCGACATTCTATTTAAAAAGGCATCTCCGAGGGAAAACCGCGCTGCGATTTTGGCAATTCCCGTGTTTTCATTTATTTGTGGTGTTGGCAGCACCGGCGGCTGCATAAAAGTTTAAACTCGATTTATGTAGGGAAAGTTTACTTTCTGCATTGGCCCGGCAACAGAGTGCTTTCCGTGCTCGCGTGCGACAGCGCGTCATCCTGACTGTTTACAAAGCTATTTTTAAAGATGAAATAAACTGTAGAAGCCAAAAATCTGCAAAGTTATGTTTTTAATTTGAAATTTAGAAAGAGAGCTTCGCGTTGGAAGTATTCAATATTTGAAACGGCGAGGGCTTTTTCAAGCTTTCTTAATTTTTTTAATACAGATAAACAATTGATTGTTTATATTAAAAAAATAAATGTTTTTTAGTATGACCGGAACGGAGTTCACATAATCGCGAGAACAGAGTGCATATATAATATTAGCACTGCCACATACATTTCCATGCCTTTGGGAAAAAGGTAGGTTTACTTATAAATTTCAAGCTGATAAGCTGAGGCTAACTAAGACTAAGTTTTAAAATGGTGGGTGCCAGTGCACAATCGAAATTATAATACAACCAGGTTGTTATTGTTACGCCTGACCAGATGGAGAACTTGGAAATAACCCTCAAAGTATTGAATAACACTTTACAAAGAAACTTCAGAAGTATTTTTTTATATATTATGAATTTTCTCGAGGTTGTGTAGGGCTCTTTATTAAATTTGCAACAAAGAACAACTCTCTTCACAAAAATTACAACATGAAGGCATAGAGAAGAAGTCGAAGACTACGTAAACACTCCAGCAGTCAACGGTCCATCAATAAGAGAGAACGCAGTATACTGTTGACAATAAACACAAAAAAATGCTCTTTGGCAGACGGCCAATGTGAAAATAATTATGTTATTAATTCCCCGTGTGGCTAGTGTATCAAAAAAGTGTCAGCAGACAGCTTAGTGTCAGTAGCTGTGGTTTAAAATTCACCTCCCTCCTTAGTATTGCCAAAAAATACATTTATATATACAATTATCAAAAAAACTATAATGTCACACAAATCAATAAAGATGTAATAATTTATACAAACATGAAAATTACTAAAGTAAGTTTGGATGACTATATTTAACAATGTAACCTTGGGGACGTATTGCAGAAAAACTGCATTTATATTTTTTTCCATTGTGACCGTGTACTTTTTATATGAATTTATTGTTCAACGTTGAAAAAAGATTGAATTATGTATCGAAAAGCATCTTACATTTGCCATGTTGTTACAGGGAAATAACAGAAAACTGATTTAAACAAGATTGAAAAACAAATTTTTCAACACAAATTCAAACCTAGGACTCCATTGTCAACAAGCAAGCGTGATAACCCCTGGAAAATGAGGTAATTAATAATTTTATGTTTAAAAAAAATTACCGAAGACTAACCATATATGCCAAAGAGAGACTACAATCTCTGTAAATTGACCAAATGTATAAAATATATATCAGAACCTCAACTAATCATTTGACTACGTGCCTGGCTTCAAATCAACAAGATTCCATTGATTTTGATGGTCAGAGGTTATTTACAGATCAATTACATAATAACAAACAAGCCCTTAACCTCACAAAAGCATATTGGACATACAGAACAATATCAACAATAAACGGTATTTTACACCACAACCTTCTCAGTATAAAAAATATTCATCTGATCTTTTGCAAATATAAGAATTTATCAAATAGAGTATCTTCATAATAAAAAGATTGGTGCGTATTTATCTTAATAATAAATAAATATATCGACAGTACATGCTACAACATAGAAACTAGAACCAAATACAACCAAAATAAGGCTAAATAATGTGTTAAAATGGAAAAAAACTGGGTTTTTCAATGATAGCATATAAAATTTCTCCTCTAGCCACAAAATTAATCTTATGTGACAAAGATGTGAAAAATACAGCTATCGGGGAAAAAGCAGTTAACAGTGAACATTCATTTATAATTTTAAAAAAAAAGGTACAAAGAGGGGTGTCAGTATCCCCTAGATTATGTGAAAATGAAACACTCCAAAAATAAAAATCTGGAAAACAGAGCACTAACCTTGCAGCACAGGATGTTAGATGGGTACACTCAACACACGATTCAAGTCCTTGCAGTAAGATCTATGTCAGATATTCCTGCGAAAGAATTTCATAAAATACACAAAATTTTCCATAGATTCATAAACTTTACAGCGATGTTTTTTTTACTCCATATGTAGTAACTTTGTAAGCAACTTATGAAGTGATTTTTTTGTATTTTGGACTTGTGCCAGTGTAAGCATTATACTTGCAATATTTAGGTTTGATGACAGGTGCGCTATTTAATTTCAGAGTAATGACTTTTTAATAACTGTGTATTTTATTAATCCAGAGTGTGCGTGCGACAAAATTAGACATGTGAGCACAGCGAGTATATAATAATTTTACGTTTTGACATTCGCAAGGTACACGAGACGATGAATCGTAGTTAATAATGGAAAGAGCGGTCTCAGAGGATGCATTTGTTAAGAGCGTACATACAGTATTGTTATTAACTTCTTTTAATACTACATCTTTACAAAAATGCTGCAGATAGGTTAATATAAAAACTTAAAAGCACAAAAATAGTTATGAATGTGGGCCAAGAGTACTGGAATAACATGCTGAAACAACTTACAAAGCCTGATCTTCTAAAGGGCATTTCAAGCTGTGTGACACTGTCCTATTCTGATGAAGATTTTTAAAATAAACTATAAAAATAAAATAAAACGAACAATAGTTTTGACATGTACACGGAGACACTTCTAGAAGGATCGCAATAGGAAAATCGCACTAATCTGAAGTTTGCTCCGCGGAGTTCGCAATGATGTTGCTAATTTCTAATTTCCATAAAATTGCCACCAGAAAAAACTATCTTTCCAGGTGTCAAATAAAATAAGAAACTACTCACACCATACAAATTGATACTATCGAAATTATTGTTTTTTTTAAATATGCCATTCAAAATTTTTATATTGAATACATATGCATCAATAAACTAAATATTTATTTAACTTTCCATAAACTAAGAATATTAATGAGAAAAATGTAAGACCATTTGATGATTTGATTTTCAGAAAATTATAAATTTATTTTAAATAAATTCAAAATAAGTTTTTTTACTATTCTTAAGTTACATTTTTTTATTAGAATATATATTTTTTAGATCGAGCAACAATCAATGTCATGTGTCAATGTCAAAAAAGTAATGATAACTTAGCATCGGTGAAAATTTACATACAATATATAAATCAAAACACAGACATTAATTTTATGTATTATGTATTTTTCTTTTAAAAAACCACATAAGCACTCATTCTTTAAACGGCTAGTCATACTTGTGTTCTAAAATAGTCTTTTCGAGAAATATATTAACCGCAAGCTTGTTATCTTATCACTTTTGCAAATAGCATTACCTCTTTGACATTGCCAGTGCTTATCAATTAGACGTTGCTTTATTGCCATTAAGTTTTAAAAATAAAATGAATCCAATAGCAAACTTTAACGTCTTGAAAGGTTAGTTACAATCTTATAATGACAATGCATTTGAATATTTAATGTATACTTTATGCTTGAAATATTTTTACAGCTTCCAAGACACTTGGGCGATATGTCTTACCATCCAGATGCTTTAATTCCAAGTTAACTCCTGAAATTGAAGTTTTGCGCAAGACCTGCAAAGACTTTGCTTCCAAAGAGCTTACTCCCATTGCTGGGCAACTTGACAAAAATGGCACCTTCCCCGCAGAGCAGGTTTGTATAATTATGCCACATATGGAGTATCATTTCCCCTATTTGCAACCCTTAACTCTTACTCAGTTGGATGTTCTTGATTCCTCCTAGCTCACAGTCAACTTGAAAATATTTAAAGCACCATAAACAAACTGTAGTGCAGATAAACCTATTCTGTGTTATGCAGAATAACATGAAAAATCAGGTCTATGCAATTTATGATTTATTGAGGTCATAGTCCAGTTACACCCCTTTTTATTTCTATTGTAGATTTATGTTGGAGTTTGTAATTTCAAAAAATTAAGAGCTGATATGGTTTAGTAAATGACTACACATTAACAATTTTTTTTTTTTATATGCTGAAAGATTACTAACGATAATATATATAATGATTTTTGCTATTTAGAAAATTTTAACTTTTCTCTGCCTTTTTTATCAGAGTGTAACAATTTTGCTAGGAAAAGGTTAGTGAAAAATTTGCACAGGAATCTTTGTAAATCTGTTCCAGTTTAGGCTCGGGTAAAAAATCCTGGTAATAATAATCCTGAAAATGCATTTGCGAAAAAAATTGATACAAAATGTTTGTTTATTCTTACAGATAAAAAAACTGGGTGCCTTGGGGCTCATGTCAATAAATGTCCACCCTTCCCAAGGTGGCGCTGGCGGCAGCTTTCTGGACATGTCAGTGGTGGTGGAGGAGCTGGCCATCGGCTGTGCCTCCACAGCTGCCGTGGTGAGCATCCACAACTGCCTGTATGCTGCACTGATCGACCGCAAAGGAACCCCCCAGCAAAAGGAGCAGTTCCTGGCTCCATACCTCACCGGAGAAATTGGCTGCTTCGCTCTCAGTGAACCCAGTTGGTAACTTCAATTTAGTGCATTTGTTACATTTAAAATGTCAATTTAATGCCAAAAACTAGTAAATATTGACAATAGATGGTACCGTGATCACTATTCATTGAATATAATTAATGCAAACACTCTCACTCAGTTACATAGTCACATTCTTTAAAAATACTGGTTGTAATAGTCAGGGGGTGTGAGTCTACCAAATTATGAGTTTTCTTGTGGTCCCATGTGTAAATTTAACTTTGAAGTTATTTTTTTTTAAATTGTGTATTTATGAACATACTGTCAACACAATAAACCGGTACTGGTAAAAATGCCTGTTTTTTAAATATGTTAATATCATCGGACTTAAATGTATTTATTCATCAGATGCCGGCAGTGATGTGGCAGGTCTACAGACATCAGCCCGCAAGGATGGAGATTACTGGATCTTGAATGGAACCAAAGCCTGGGTCTCCTCTGCCAAGGAAGCTAAGGCCATCATTGTATTCGCTAACGTGGACAAGACCAGAAAACACCGAGGAATCACTGGTGAGATGTTTTTCACTCCTAAATGCAAAAATATGTGCCATGTAAAAATATTAAATACAGCAGGGGAATAAAGTAACATCAAAATCAGAGTAAGAGTTTATTATTGGTTATGTGACCATCTAACCAATCAGATCAGAGTGAAATGAGCATTGTTTTTGCATCATTTTATCAATTCGCTTTTGAGTTGCAATTTTAAATTGTATAGTTTTATAATAAAGAAAGGTGTTATATGAATAATATTTTTTCTAGCTTTTCTGATGAACCTGGACACTCCCGGAATAACCGTGGGGCCAAAAGACGACCTCATGGGAATACGGTGAGATCTTCTGAATATCATCAAAAGACTGATTTAATACATAACAGTCCACAAGCTTGATCAATAACTCCTCAAAAAATTCCATAATAGAGTTTACACTTGAAGTGTAAGCAATAGAACTGTGTAAAAGGATCCATAAAATATACCCAAAGAAAAGCAAGTCTTTGTGATGATGCGCTGGTCTCTGAATTTCAAAATGAATCTGACTATGATGCTTAGACAGTAGTTTCAGAGAAAATACTCAAAATATTTATTTTTTGTTATAGAGCGTTATCGAGTTGTAGTGTATACTTAGAAGATGTACGGGTGCCTCATGAGAATATCTTGGGGCAAGTCGGAGAAGGCTTCAGGATCGCTATGATGCAGTTAGACAGGGCTCGAATTGGGATCGCGTCTCAGGCTTTAGGTAAATCATTAATAATGCTTTGTTTTCTAAGATATCATTATTAAATACTGTACCGGACGTACATTTAAACTGTTACCACAAGGCACTGGCAAAGCAAAACTTTAAAGCTGGAGATTTCGGGAACAGAGAGGTGGTCAATGAAACGCTACATTTTTCACACTGATCTTTATTGTACAATACAGGCATATTTATTTACAAAGTAATTCCTGCGTGAAAGCCGCGCAGGATCGTTGCCCGTGCCGAACGGTGCCGGGCGAGAATCTTCGTACGTGCCGAAACGGGGCCGGGCGAGAGATCGTTGATGCCGCTCCCGTCACGCCGGCGGTTCTCAAGCGCGGCGCGTGCGGGCCGTGCATACAACGCCTGTGGGTCCGTGTACTGTGAGCGGTGGCCGCTCCGGCGCGCCGCTGGTTCTCAACTTTTTCCCTTTCTGTGTGCCTCATTCGGCGGTGAGCCGCCGTGACGTACGGTCGTGCCGTCGCTCCGAAACTCAAACTCCGCACGTCACGCAAACCCTCATATGTCGGATACGAGCGGCTCACGTCCCGTACATAGACAAGTAATTATAACAAAGCGACGCGCGAGATCTCGTCAATGCCGGGCGACCGCCAGTCGAGACACGCCCGCGCTCGTCGCGTGCGGTGCATCTGGGCCGTCCCTATGAGCCGAGGGCTCGTTGGCCGCCAGCGGCGGTCGCTCCGGCCTCGTTGGCGGCTTTCTACCTGTTTTACGTCGCGCGTCGCGCGGTTCTGTACAGGCGGCAAACTCGCCGTACAGTCATGCAATCTATTTAATAAACTAGCGGCCGTCGTCCCGTACAAATACTTTATTTAATTACTCTTTGTATATTTTTACCGATTTAAATTTTTGACCAAACAAAATGAAAACACTTTATCTCCATCATATTAACAAAATGTTTTTAGCTCAACTGTATACACATGAAACAAGAATTGGATTTCAGATTGTGGCCTTCGACATTCACTGCTATATCATTTATGCGTTGAAGATTTAGTGTTGTTATTAGGTGTGGGTTTAAATCCAACTTCACCAAGAAAACTATTTTTTTTCTCATCCTTTCATGTGTGCAGTATAAACTTAAAACATTTTGTCATCATAATATTCTTGCATAGGCGCTAACTGCAGAACTGTTAAATATTCAAGAGTCACTTTTGATTCTAAAATATTATTTCTGGACTTATTTTTTGTCTACTGCTGCCTCAAGTTTTGACCATAGGAGTCAAAATGCCTAAGAAAGTAAATTGACTAACAATGGTCACTAAACATTGTTAACAAGATTTTTATTTGTGCAGGCATAGGACAAGCAGCTCTGAACTGTGCGATTCAATATTCGCTGCAAAGGATCGCATTCAACAGACCTCTTGCTCAAATATCAGCTGTTCAGGTTAGTATTCATTTCAATACCATTGTATGGGACAGTCAGCCACTGCCGAATCTATGCTCTGTATCTTAGGTAAAATAAACTCCCACACTTGGTCACCAGTCAGCAACAATGTAGCGGCTAGGGAACATGTGTTTTTGTTAGTTGAACTTGAACCTTTGTTCCTGGAAGATAAACATATGGATATATTGTGTGGAAAGAAAAGATTTCACGAGTCAACTTTAACCTTCATATAAATAAATAATTGATAATTTTTATTTAGAAACAAAAGGATTCATTGAAATTCTTATTTTGTTGTAGCATCGTATCGCAGACATGGCCATCAGGCAGGAGGCAGCGCGCTTGCTGACGTGGAAGGCTGCCCAGGAGATGGACTCTAGCCCCCGAGCCACCAAAGCCGCTTCCATGGCCAAGGTGGCTGCAAGCACCGCTGCGAATTTCATTGCCGACAATTGCGTGCAGATCCTGGGCGGCATGGGCTTCACCAAGGGATTATCTGCTGAGAGACATTATCGGTAACATTCTCATTTTGGGTAACTAAACTTTTACTTGTTTTCACACAACTGTGAAATACTTTACTTCTTCACATCTATTTATTTCTTCTGGTGTTCAAGGACACTAACTTACCCTGTAGAGGACTCACCCTTTGACAACCTTTCTTAAATTTTAAGTGGACCTAACCTATTTTGTATTCTTATTGTTATAAAAGTAGGTAACAAATCTTTCTAAATGCAATGTCATATATTTCTTTGTGGCTAATACTAACCTTGACTTATCCACCTCTTATGTTAATGAATACCTTTACACCGTGATGTCAACTGATTTGAGATTTTGACATTTATTTATCTTGATAGCAAATCAACTTTTGTATCGATCATTCATCATATCGATCAAGTAACAAGATTGAAAATATTTATCTTGTCTTTTTAAAGATATTCTAAAGTTGCTTATAGACGTTGCGACCCAACTGATGACTTTTTATATTCTTTATAATTTTCCTAAATAATCAATGCAAAAGAGGAAGCTATTTGCCAATTACTTTTCGGTTGTCGATTGTGTTGCAACATCTGTAGGCAACTTGAAGTGACTGTTAGATATCTATCAATACTTATCTTTAAATAATCTCTCCTCAGAGATGCGCGAGTCACGCAGATCTACGGAGGAGTCACCGATGTCCAGAAGATGGTAATCGCTCAACAGCTGATCAAGGAAAGCCTCTGAAAACCGATCAGCTGATCTTCCTGATGCCCAGCACGCAATGGAGGTATGCTCAGGAGTATAGGCTAGCTAATATAAAGCCATCACTTGTAAATGTTTTCATAAAACTAACAAACCTTTTTTTGTAGTCAATAGTTTTGTTATAAAATACTTGAGTGATTTTTTCACATAATAATTTTTATTAGTGACTGGTTTCGGTTTCAGTTTGATAATGCCAACGTGAAAGGTTGGCGAAACCGGTCACCAATAAAAATTAACATGTGAAAAAATTACCCAATTATTTTATTTAAAATATAAAACCTTTTTGTCCCATTTGCTTTTCATAGAAATTCTCAAGTACCTCTTAGACAGCCTATACAATCTGCATGCCTCAATTGTCTCAGATTTTATATATTTTTTTAACCTTTTGTATAGTATTTTTAACGTAATAGAATATAACAAATGTTCATTTTCTATTATCCTGTTTTTCTATTATATTCAACTTTATGGATCGTTTATATTGATTTTTTAACTAAGGTATATTGTTGTTAATTGTAATAAAAAAAGTTAATACGCTATTCTTTTTTACTGCTGCTAAAAACGATGGAGAACTAATGGCAATTTGCTTTGATCTGTTCTGCTAGATTTTATTACATGAAAAAAACTATCTTTTTACTTGTGCGAGTTTTTAAAGTGAAATTTGAATTATCTGCATTTGTTATTAATCTGTATTAGATATATTTTATTATTAATATGTATTTATTTTATATGCGGAAAGATATTTTATTTTTTCAATTTATTAAAAAAAAAAATTATATATATATATATATGGAGTACATAAATTAAACCAGTCCACTGTGAATATTATAAATAACAATAGCTAATCAAGCGGCTAAGTGAATCTAAAGACTCGGTTTGACTAAAGAAATTAGATGAGAGAAAAGGTTGCAAACTTTCTTTTTTAGCGTGACACCCAGAACATGATAATCTCAATTTACACACAAGACTTAGTTATGTTTATGTCTGTCTGTCATTTTAAATCTTCTTTTTAAAAATAATTTGAGTTTGCTTAAAAAAATATTTGTTTATTGAATACATACTTATGAATATGTAATGTCCCTATATATTTAGTATAAATATAAAAATATCAATAGCAATTATGATTACATTTGTATTTACATAAATAAATTTATGCGTGGACTAATAAACAAATTCTTCTTACAAATAATAATAATCTTCTCAAATAATAATCTTCTTACAAATTCTTACAAATAAACAAATTCTTCTTCGGTCTCTGATGTCCTTTGCCAGTATTTTTATTGACATAACTGGTATAAGTTACAGAGCTCAGAGTTATAGCATCTTCTCCAAATGAAGCCCTCCATGGTGTCCTGGGTTCCTTCATCTTATTTCGCAGCGTCATTGGGCACGTTCAATGACTGACCCACCTCGTACAAAATTAATCCAGATATTTATATTTATTTGTGGAAGTTTTTCCGCATTATTCTGAAATAGCTCACTATGGCTGTTTTTAAATATGCCTTTTTATACATTTTTTATGCAAAAAAAAATAGATTTTTGAACCATGAATTACAATGTCATCGCAAGCAATTCATTTTAGTTTCTGTAAAATTAGTAATTATTCACAATCATAAATAATATTTTTTTTAGATTTAGTATTATAAGTGATCGATTACTCATTACTACTAAAATAATCGATTTTTCTTTCAGATAATCGATCATCTCATAATTTTTAGATTCTTACAAAAAAAAAAACGAATTTCTGTTTTAAAATTCGAATATGACAAATGACGGCTTGTTCGATTTTTTGAAACCGTAGGTAATTTTGTTGAACTCGATTAATCGATTGCGCCCGTCACCAGCCGTCGTATCGATCGCCGGCGCGATCACCTTCGGCCCCGAAACCTGACACCGCCCGTCCAGCGCACTCGACACCACCACCACCACCACCGCGGCGTCAGGAAGGCCAGTGCGAAATATTCGAGCGCGATTCCGTCCAACGGAGCCTCCAAACCGCAGGCCGGGGCGCAGTGGCGTGCCGCACTCTCGACGGCAGGACTGCCTCGCTTTTTCCCTTTTTCACTACCTACCGGTTATTTGCGTTTACTCCGCGAGCGACAAGAAGACATTGCAACTACGTACAGTTCCGTCGGAGTAAAAGGCAGGTGCGCGAGCGATAGAATTTTGTGAGGAAGCATCAGTCGATGCGTGCCGTCGTCTCTCCAATCTGAATTTCCTCGGCCCGTCCACCGTCGAAACGCTTCAAGAAGAAACGCAGCGCAGCACCAGAGAGCCCAGTATTTATAATCCGAGACCACTTTCGACTGCACAACGCGTTCAGGAATTTCTTATTATTTGTTGCCAGAAATTCCCCAAACAATTGGTGCAGAGCGCAGAAGAGTCGAGGCGCGCAAACACGGCCGAAAATTCCTCAGCGAAATTATCTAAAACTTTATGGCGGCAATTTGCTCGAGAAGAGACGCGAATTTCGGGAGATATTTATGACTGACTGTTTGCTTTGGGAATTCCACGGCCCATTGCGTTATTTACTTTGAAAGCAGACATATTTCGGGAAGCTTCCTCACTGGAAAACTATGTTTTCTTGACGAGATCGAAAACTCCCAAAACGAGCGACACTTGCGGATAGCGATTCGGCCCAGCTCAGTGACGGCGGCCGTGGGGAGAAAAAAAATTTCAACGATTTTTTTCGTCTCATCGTGCTCGAATCGATCTACCAAAAATATATATGGTGTACTCGGTAAAACGCAAGAGTCAATTCAGTTTCTCGGGTGTCGATCCGCTCGAAGTTTCGGCCCCCGTGCCGGGACCGTCTTCGAAATCCCCGAAGACGGTCCCAGCGCGGAGACCGAAACCCCGGAGGACAAAAAAACTTCAAGCAGCTCGACACCCGAGAAGCTGAGTCGACCCGATAAAACTCTATGGGGGGGAAATGCGGATTCATTGAATATTTAATAATACATACTCGTAATTATCGATTCGCGCCTTTTTTTTGTCGCTAAATCGAATACACTTCAGATATGTTTTTTTTTTTTAATAAGATTGATTAAATAATAATTACGAAAAGTCAACGATACTCACGAGTCACAGATATTCATGGGCCAAATACGAAGTATTATACATTCTCGCAGCGGCTCCGAAACCGAGTCGGCAAGAGCGCCGGGCCGCGAAAACCGCAGAGTTTGGGGTTCGATTACCACCTGAGTCGTGAAATAATATTTAAAACACGTCGACTGCCATGTCAGCCACCGGGGGCCAACACGGAGGTATTCCAATTGGGCCGCGTCGGTCACCGGTGGCCGACACGACATACCTGGAAATACTAATAAATCACCTCAAAAATATCTCAAAACAAATTAAATAATTGTATTTCGGCCCATTATATTAGATTACACCTAAAAACGTGAAAACATTTTTTGGACATTTTACGAAAATCCGTTTGGCAGTCAACGTGTTAGTGATTTTTCCTCGTCGTTTCACGTGCGAACCGATTACCAAAAAACGTATCGGATACCTACCCGCATGTACTGGGTACCCAAAAATCTAAGAATATATTGACTACTGGCGCAGTATCCCGAGTAGGTTACCGGGGCACGCGGCGCATTGGCAATCGCCACCGCGCACTGCAAGCATTCTGGCAATCAGATGCCCGCTTTCGAGGGAACTCCTTCTCATTGCGTCACCTGCAAGTCATGCCATATACCTAAATATTATAATCCGGGTAATGCAGGGCACCGAGAGTCCTGGCAATCGCGTGGATGACTTCGAGGAACTCTCACCGCATCACCTGCAATCAAATACCGTGCCTGAATATTACAAAACTGGTATCGTACACATTCCGGGTGATCGGGGAGGCCTCGCTCCCTCGTCCTCGTAGGGAAGGGAACCGATTCGGTTTTTTGCTCGCTTCGTGTTGCACATGCTAAATAAAAAACCGTGAATCATCATCACCCGCCGATTGAAAAAACGGGAGCGCTAGGGAGCCTGCTGCTAAATTTCATTACATTTGTTACAACACAGAGAAGTACAAGTACAGTAATACCCCGCTTTACGCGACCCCGTTATGCGCGGTTTCACTATAACGCGATTTTCAAATTTTGCGTTAAAATGCTTCGCACTACGCGAATTTCTAATTTTAAGAATGTGTATGAACATAATGTAGTCATTGACTTCTCTTAACAATTAAAAACAGCGTTGGGTGTTATGAACGTATTTTACAAGAACGTAAAAGAAACGCTACCCAAAAGACAATAAATGTATTTTTCAGTAAAAATAACATGTAATACTGCATAAAGTGTTCTTAGAATTAAAGTGATTGATTCAAACGATTCGTATTTTTTTGTATTAAGTTTTGACTATGCATGTATGTTTAATCGTAAACCCCGATATACGCGATATTCACTTAACGCGATCTTTTCCGGATCGTATCCCTCGCGTAAAGCGGGGTATTACTGTACTCCCCTTCGTTTCAAATGGGGTACAAATAATCCACACAGTTTTCTTACTCAAATAGTACGATACTTGTGAATCGTGCAGATATTGCGTCAGTTTTCTCAATTGCTGGAGCCGATCGATAAAGTGAGATCGATTTTTTTTTTCCTAATGTATCAATCGTTTTCTGACCGACCTCGTCGGGTCTCTGCTGTCATAATATAACGGCAACTCGGATTTTTTTCAATTTCACGTTTATCATGTTTGTGATCGGCGTTTGCTAGACGACCCGTCGCATCCCTAGGGAGGGACTCGGACAGGTGGCTCGTGCAGCGCGCGGCCTTGAGCGGCGTCCCCGCGATTTGCCTGCGCGGGGCTCCGCCCTCTCGGCCCTCCGCACCCGCCCCCGCCCTCCTGCCCTCTGCCCTCCCGCCCTCCGCCCCTCGGCCCCCTTCACTCGGAGCTTGCGTGCGTGGCTGGCGGTGCACCGCGGCGGCGACTCCAAAAGTTCGCGTTCGATAGGTCAGATCGATATTCGCACGAGGTCTCTCGTCTCGAATATCAGTTTCGCTCGACTGTACAAAAGTGGAAGTGGAAGAACTAAAACGCTTATTCCGGTGGTATCTCGAGAAGTTCGCGTTCGACAGGCAAAACCTCGATTTTTTTGTCGCTCCATAAGTGGAATTGGATCCGACCCTTGCTACTGTGTACCGAACGAGGATTTTGAGTTTGAATCGATAGAAAATAAAATCTACAATATGCAGTTCGTATTCGACGTTAGTATTGCTTTCAACGCCTTATCAGTAAACTCAATGCCAATTATCAAACACTGAAGAAAAAAAACTTATTCTCACTAGCGGTTGATTTTCCTTGTGCAGTTTTGTAAACAATTTTTTATACTCCCCCGCGTGTTGCATCGCTCGGGTGTGCCGTCAATTCTAGGAATTTAACAAGAATAGTCCCGGGGCCGGTGCGCTCGCGGATCGACCGTCGTAAAATCGACTTTAATAAATTTAAAAATTTGTCTCCCAGTATCCGGAGGAAGAAAAATAAAACTCCCCGATACCTGCCTCTCGTGGGTAGACGACACCTTATCGAAATAAAAATAAATACTCAAAAATGCATCGCGATCTGCATTTTGTACTGTCGCAGAAATATAACCGTTCAAGAAAATGAACGCCGCATCGCATGTCGCTTACTAGAATTGCCGATACCGAATATTTTAAAACTATTAAAACTAATCGATGCGGATCTATTGAAAATTCACTCATTCAAAAAATTATACCCAACCGTGATATTTAAATATTTATTTCAAGACTTGTAAACATTCCTAGATTGTTTTTCATACGAAATATTTTTTGTCCGATTGGAATATATTAAATATTTACCATGCATATTCAGTGCGGATATATTATAATATTCGACTATTTCAAATGGTAGATTAATACTTGCAACCGTGCCACCCGCAGGACACCGACATCCTCCAAAAGCCGGGTGACACTCCACACCCCACTTTCTTGCATTCGAAACGTCCTGTATTCATTCGTAGTCATTTCCAAGGCAGCAGGGGTGATGAATCAGTGCACTCAGAAAAACGAAACAATAACAGCTTGAAGGTTCATATTTTTTCTTTTGTCCGCGACTTCTTATCAGAAAACTAATCGACCACAGCCTCGGCGCACAACGCCGTAAGCGCCATTGAGAGACGACGCGTGAGATTTGTGAGGGCTCGACACAATCAAATGATGAATTCATAGGCCTCATCTTTCTTTTAGATACTCCAGCGATTTATTGTTAGGTCAAGTAGTTAGCGAATTGACGTGCTTACAATTAAAGCGATCACTACTGAAAATTATGAATTGATTCCGAATTTGATGCTGTGAAATTTGGGTATACGGATTTCGCTTTCCGAGTGGACACTTGTGAACGTCTCGTAATTAAAAACATATTATAGATTTCAAACAGAATCCACGCAAACGAGTATCGGGAAGTCGTCACGATGCGCGCAAGAGATTTGATTGTATTTAGTATTTTTAAGAGAATTTCATGCTACAGTGTGCTCTGATACTCATTTGCAATAGTAAATTTATTTTCTTCGCGATGCTATTCGCTCTTAGTGAGTAATTCTGTTATCGCGGCGCAAAGCACGGGGAACGCCTCGCGAGCTATGTTAATTAGTTTATTCCTAAAAACGGTCTGTTTGTTTGAAATGGAGCAATCTGTGCAAGCAGCGGACTGAAGATATCAAACCTGAAGAGCGATCCCACTCCGACCAAATCTTTCCTTCGATACACTGTCGGCCCGATATCGAACTCTTGCGACCTTACTCCGACTCTATCTTCCTTCCGTGGCGTGCATCAGCATCAGCATCAGCATCAGCAGTGGCCGAGCAGTCGAGAGGTATGCGCGAGCAATTCAATCCGATACGAGCACGTGACATCATTTTCCCGTTGCCCTTTCGACCGTCTCGCTTAGTAGCGGATACCTTAGAAATCGGCATCGAATGCAACGAGTGCGGGCGTCAGTTCTCCGAGTGTCTCGCTCCCTGCGGTGGTATTTCGGAAACCCGTTGAATGCGAGAGGTGTGGGGAATTCGATTCTCCAGAATGTGTACCCTTCGATTTCATAAGAAGAAATCCACAGCCCTCGACAGACTAGTCCACGATACTCGCAGCGTCTACGAGTGAGCACGTCTCCCCGAGCGACCTCTAAAATCAAAATTGATGCTGTAATTTCGATTCTACGGTGAATCATTACGACGGGAAAAGGTTCACTTTAAATATTTGGAATTCACGCACTCTCAAGTGATACTTCTGCGCACGAACATGTCTCGTCTGTACTCTCAGTCGATTCCCACTCGAATGTACCCGACGAGGCGGGGCGGGGAGGATTGATCCTAGATTTCTTATCAGGAAACTTTTTTTTTTGAGATAAAGTACAGTAAGAAATTTTTGTCCGAAATAAATATTTCAAAAAAAAAACGCAAACGCGTTGCCCCTAGGTTTTTTTTTGTTCGAGTCTCGACAAGTATGCGTCGTGCAATTTGAAAAATCTAAAATATTTTTTAACTTATTTATTGAAAACCTATACTTCTGACCCACGGATTAATAGCATTTTAGATTAATCGAAAAGTACCGTATTTGCATAGTTGTGTGTTTTAGACGAGCGCGAGAAGTAACGAAAAAACACAACCTCATCTGAAGAGTTGAAAACTTTTGAAATATTGCAGTTGCTCAAAAGACATTTCAATCGATCGCAGTTTAATTATATTTGGAAAACAAAATGGTTCGATGTCGACGACATTGTTGACCGGAGAAAATATTTTCTCGAGCTTCGTCTCTCTGGCGTATCGAAAAAACACTTGAGAAGAGTATTTCTTCCACGCGTCTCGCTTTTTCGACAGCGCGTGTGAATTATGAGAATTAATTAAACCGATAATTACAGACTTCCGTTGGTGTTTTCATTATACTGATGCTCAAAAACAAATATTCAACGCTAAAAAAATAAAAACGACAATAAATTAAAAAGAACTACTTTAATGTCTTTATTTTTAGACAAGTTTCTCGGGTTTGATGCGATTCGTCAACATTTTAATTTGCGGTAAACTTCTCAGGTTTTGTACATCATTCTTCTCCATCGGTCGGATACGCGTCTTCGGACTCCCCATTGATGTAAAATACTCCACCGATTCAAAAATAAGAGACGCTTGCTATTTCGGAGTAAGATTGTGCATACTTGTGCCGGGAAAAAGAGCATTCGGAATTAGCATCCGACAATTGAGAAATCGTAATACATCTAAAATAATACCGAAACGATGAAGAGATGACGCCAATTCGCTTCGATCGCAATGGTCAGAAAATCTTGGGCCAACAAGATAATATAATTTTTGGAAACACTCGAATATTTGGAACGTATTAATTGTTTCGACGGAATGCCGGTGCATATTTCAGGTGTTGGATTATTTTTGTTTCGGTTGGATCCTTCTGCGACCGGACGAGTCCTCGAGTGGCGGCGGCGCAGATTTGTTTACTCAGATGTGGCAACACGGCCGATTTGTAGGAATACCTCCAGTCCGCCGGCGCTCGCTGATAACGCCAGATAATAACGGAGCACCCTAATCGGTATGGATTTTACGATAAACGTCTTATCAATGGGAGTGTTCGCAGGCGATAGTAAATTCCACGTAAGTCACCTTTCCAGTCTTCAGAAGTGCGTCGAGCGAGCGCCCCGTCCGAAGATCCCGGCGGACAGAGCGTCCGAGTTGGATCTCGTCCAAAACGCGCGCAGCTTATGAAATACGAGAAAACTCGACGAGCGGCCTGTCACAGTCGAGTAGCGTCGGAAGCGCGCGAGGAGTCCGCCGAGGAGTCCGCCGAGGAGTCCGCCGAGGAGTCAGCCGAGGAGTCAGCCGAGGAGTCCGGCAGCAGCCGCGGCGCGCGCGATTCGAAATTTGCACCCCAGGATGCGGCCGCTCGCGAGTGTTGCCGTCCTGCTGCTGGCCGCGGCCGCCGGCTCCGCGCAGCTCCGGGACCGTCCCGCGGAGGACGCCGCGAAGACCTTCGCCGTCTGCGACATCTGCCAGTGCAGGAGGGCGTCGGGGCTGAGCGAGGGCTGGGAGACGTCCCCCTTCCTGGACGTGGTCTGCGACGCCGTGACCGGCGCCATCCCGGAGCTGGACCGCCTCGGCTGGCCGCCGGAAGAAGATTTGGAAATTCACGTGGCCGTGGAGTCGCTCGGCATGCAGACCGTTCCCAGGTGGGTGTCCCCGAACTTTACTTGTCGAATTAAAAAAATACAACTGACATTTTTGCGGCAAATCGGTGCCCTCCGATGTGGCAGTTGATTATTTTTCTAAAGTAAGCTCTAATAAGACTACACAATGTGTAATATATTTTGAATATTTGACGCGGCGGTTCAGGTAAAAGATAGGCGGATCATTATCTCGCAGTCAGAAGTGTGAGTCCGCGCCACCGTGTGGTTATCTTCCTTGATAAAGTGTGAATCACGGTGACGATGACGCGATGACGCTGCCGCCGAGTGAGCTCCTGCACGGGCGCCTCGAATAACAACACTTCTCTGAGCGCGGGTGCTGTCGCTCGGGCGAAACGACTTTCCTATCTGTCAAACCCCGCGTTATCTAAATCGGGACGGTATGTGGATACGTTTAAACGAGATGTATTTATTTCCAATGACGATTCAGCATTTTTGCAAAATTACCGTGTTCTATTTTAGTTATTTTTGATGAGTATTGCATACCCGCGCATATTTCACATACGTCCATTGTGAACGATTTTATAAGTAAACGATGGCGATCAAACGAATGCAAACATTTATACGAGACTAATAGCGGATGACATCACCGAGAAGCGGCGCTCGCGTCTCCGCGCTTTCTTTGCACATATTAATACAATACGGAGCTCTGACGTCGCTCCCTCCGTCATCGCACCGTCCGTCTGTCTGTTATTTCCGCAAGAAAAGAAAATGACCTTCGTCCGGCCCCGACCGTCCGCCTCCTCCTGCGGGCGCCGGTTTCTCCTCGCGAGCGAGACGATCGCCCGCTTCTACCCTCGCCGAAGCGACGAACGATCAGTGAAATTGGTCACGAAGCGATGTCTGCATTCCTGAGATTTAAAATATTATTGCCATTGCGCCGGTGTTTACCCGCCACGCAATGTAATGCGATTAAATACCGACCGCTTGTCATTCCTCAGATAAAAAGTCCGCTCGCGGAATGTCAGCTCCGCGGGGTGACAGCTCTTGGCATAATTTTCTGCTCATTTACAAAATATAAAAATTACATATATCTTCTTGACGAGTCTCCGCGTCGACGTTGAATGTCAACTAATAAAAGTACACACTCACAAATGGTAATATATTTTTTAAGCTGCGTATTGATTTACAACGCGTACCCCCCACTTATCGAAAAAATTTAGACTCGGAAAAGTCAAGTAAAATAAACATACCTAAGCACAAACAACTGAACGAGTTCGTATAATTGGACGTTTACTTTTTTTTTAGAGCTATTGAATGGCGATCATTTTTAGCCGACTGTGAAAAAATAATAACACGCATAAAAATATTTATAAATGCTTATTTTTAAGAATGGCATTATTGTAATAAATAATCTGGTCCAAGTGTTGTAAATCATTTTCAAAAATATTTCAGTAGCTCTTTGTGACATTTATTGGTACATTAACAACGGTAATATTATTTAACCGTCACCTGCCACCAAACTCGAGTTTCGCAACATTCCCAATGACGTGCGCACACAAACGAGTGTTAATGCCGTCTTAAATCGATTTAATGGCGCGGTGAGACATCGCTAAAAGTAAATCAAATCGGAAATGTTTATAAATACGTTCTCGAGTGAATTGTGCTCTCCAGTCGGCATTCGCGGAATGTCTCGACTCTCAACAGATCCTCGCAATATAGTAGCTGTCCGTGCATCTCCGGCCGCTCCTGGAGCTCGAGACTTCAAGCCCGCTCCAACAATTGGTTGCATCATACTTATCAAATTCTCTCGCAAGCCAAACCGATGCAAGATAAAACCCCATTTTTTTTTACTAATTATGGGCATATTCAAAATATCGATTATTCACAATAATCGATTCATTAGATTGAAGATAATCGGTTAATGAATTGTTTACCCTAAAATATTTAACAGAGCTTAGTTTATGGAAGAATGTCTAAAATTCTGATTTCTGGTTGGCCATAATTTTTTCCACAAAGAACTTGACTAATGTGATTAATGAGAATTGATGTTTTTTTCTTCATTGTATGCTCGTGTAGTGTAGGTATACCTATGTTGATATTATTAACTTTTTTAAATATTAAGAAAGATTTAGGTAATGGGGGTCACTTTATTGAAAACATAGATTAATTATTTATTTATTGCCCTATTATAAGCTTTACATATCTAACTAACAATTGAAATAACCTTTAATCATTTTGGCATATTAATTTAAGAACTATAAGCATTGAAAAAAAAAACAAATCTGATCACCATTGACTACCGATGTGGAGAATGGAGATTAGCACATGTAATTGCGGGCTGAGTTCCACCCAGTGCAATTCGCATGCACTCAAAGCCCACATTAAGTGCGCCGGAACCACATTTCATTGTTTCTCCCAAATTTGCCGCATACAAGACACCGGTCATCGGATCTTTTGCTTCAAGTATTGTTGGATTCCTGTAGAATTTGTCAAAATGGGGCGACCATCGTTGCCTATTGACTTCGATTGCCTACATCTATCCTAATTCTATATCAAATTCTCCGTCTGCAAGAAATCCATTTATTATAATTATCTACCTAATTGAAATTGGAAATGATAATAATCGATTAACGAAAAATATCACATTACTTTTACCGCAATAAAAAATTAAACTAGTTTATTTGAACATTCAAATTTATGTCATTTTTTGTTCAGTAGGTGTGGTATTTTTGATTAATGGTTCAACAATTAAATAATTGGTTATCCTTATCTGCGCTGAAATTGAATGTCCATGGTAAATGTCAATTATTATTTCTGTTTTGGATCCCTCCGGTATATTTTTTAATTTACGAAAACTATTAATCTGATAATTAGCAAAATCTTTTGTTATTGAAAAATGCGTATATGATTTGAAACGGCGATTCGACCTTCTTATTTATTATCCTTAAAAATATTTCTCTCGCAGGTTCAGTAAATAAAACATTTTTTTAAATTTCGTGCTATTTTCTTTTTTAAGAGATGTACTCATAATCGACTCGAATATATACGATTATGCCCATCTTTATTAATTTGTGTGAAAATTCCTTATTGAATTATCGATCTGTCAACAAGGTAATCGAATCAAACAAAGGAGCGATGAGTAAAACAATCAATAATAGATATGCAATTTTCTGACATCTTATTTCACAATTTTTTTTCTTGTTAATAATCTGTACAGATATTTAGTGTGGCCAAGTAAGTGAAGAAATTCATCTATGATTGTTAAATATTCAATATTTGTTCTACCTGGTTATACCTGGCATTTTTCCAATACAGGCTTACGCGAAACAATGAAAAATGTTTATGAATTTTTTTTCAATACACTGATGGGGATGACGCCTAGCACTTTTGTTCTTTCGACCACCTGAATCTTTGTATACGCACTTATGTACAGAGTGTAGGGGTTAGTACTTACACCGGAAAACGTGTCTTACTGCCTGTTGGAATGTGATATTCGACCCATAATCCATTAGATATTTTATAAGACGGCCCATTAAAATATGACATACACCCATAGTAATTAGCGGTCAGTCAAAAGGCGATCGTATTTCAGCCGAAATGTCCTCGCAATGAGACACCCCCCGATACGTGGGAATCTTCCTGTTTACGCTATCCACAAAGGCGGCGGGACCCTCTATAAGCGGCTCTATAAGGGTTTTCACTTTTCGTTGGAGAATTACCCTTATGATTTTTATTTGATTTCTATAATTTCATTTATTACAGATTACCAAAGAATGATCGCATCACAATGCTTAGTTTCTACCAAAACAAAATCCACACCATCTATCCCAATGCCTTTGCGGAGCTGCCAAACCTGCAGCAACTATCGCTGGCCAGCAATAACCTGAAGGAGGTTATACCTGACATGTTTTCCAAGCTGATGAACTTAACAGAATTGGATCTATCAGACAACGAACTAAGCATATTTAATTACATGGACTTCCAAGAACTCGTTCAGCTGGAGAGGATGTTGCTGCAAAATAATGAGATCAAAGAAGTTCCCGTGGAAGCACTGAACATGCTGCCGCAGCTGGAGTACTTGGATATCAGTGATAATCAAATCTACCACCTGGGCTTCGGGTCAGTGACTGCTGGAAATCATATTCTGTCAAAGCTGAAGTTTCTGTTTGTCAGTGGTAATATGCTAACAGTTATTGTGAAAGATACTTTTCGAGCGGCTTCCTCTTTGTAAGTTTATTTATTTATTAATAAATATATATAACTTATTTGCAATGGGCAATGATTTTTCTGATTCATTTGATTTAATATCCAGAGAAGTTCTCAACTTATCGAACAACAAGATAGCCAACATCGAGTCGGACGCGTTTAAAGACTGCACCACCCTCAAGGAACTGGACCTGTCCAAGAACCAGCTGAAGGAGGTCCCGGAGTTTCCGGCTAGCGTAGATTCCCTGGATTTGCGCAACAACATGCTCCTCAAGTGGCCTAAGACTCCGGAGAAGCTGCGGATGCTGGACATATCAGAAAACAGCATCTATGAGCTTTACAATGAGATGTACACTTCTCTAGACTCGCTACAGGTAATTTATTCATTAATTATCTATTAGAAAAACCATTTTATCAAATTATAGGGTTGCCTGTAATTATTGTATGTTTTGAATTCATTTTCATCTAAATTATTAAATTTAGAAAAATATTTTTATTTTGTCAATTTAGTCACTCATAACTGATTATGCAATTTATATGACTTATTCAATTGGTTTGTAATTAGTAATTAAATCATTCAGTTTTAGAACTTTGAAATTGAATTTTATTCATTAATATTTTTACTGCATCTATAGTATTTAAGAACTGACAGCATTAGTTTTTCTTACCTGTACTAAGACTTCTAGTAATCCTTGTATAATCTAATATTTTGTGTATAATATTATGATTTTAACTTTCACATTTCAGAAACTGAATATTTCCAAAAATCTGGTCAAGACCTTTGAGCTGAAAAATCCCCTCAAGTCCCTCAAGGTGTTTGACTTTTCGTACAACCTCCTTCCGGAAGTTTCCCCTAGCCTCAGCTCTAGAATACTCCCGGCATTAGATGAGTTGTACCTGGACGGGAACCCCATGGAGTCCATCTTCTTCCCTAAGCCCCTGCTGCTGAAGAGGCTGTCGGTGAGCCACATGAGTGAGGTAAAGGCTGTGGATAAGCACGCGCTGGAGAATGTGAAGGGGCGGACGTCAGTCAGGGAGAGCACAGGCGCCGAGGTCACCGAGTGCATCGACTTGTACGTCTCTCACTGCGCCAAGCTGGAGCATATAGACGAGTTTGCCTTTATGGCGATCCCTATCTGTCATGTAAGTTTTTGAGAATTATTTTGTAGTTGATCTTGTTTAGTTGTTAAATAAAAGTGACTTGTAGAGTGATTATTCTAATCCCAGTTTTTATAATATCCTGTGGTTCAGTGGATATCACACTTGCTTATTGATCATGAGGTTCCAGACTCCGGTTGGAGGTTTTCAATTTCTCACAAAAAATCATCTATTGATTCAAAGGAAACTAAATAATTTACAAAAAAATGCTTCCTGGTGCAGGCTGTATGTGATTGTGATACAAGTTAAATAGTAGAGACAGACGTATTGCCAACTACAATTTAATTACTTTGAACTGCATGCTTATCTGCCGAATTATCTGAATGGATGTCTCCTGCTTGAGGAGTTTATCCTCATGGTGGAAGAACAGTAGTTCTCTTTAATAATTGCTATACCTGAGTCTTATTTACATTAACATTTATCAATCAGGCGGCACAGACAGATCAAAAGAGAGAAAGTGACACCTTTTGTGTTCACTATTCTGTTCTACTATTAGAATTGTAGCATAAAAAAGTTCGACTAATAATGAGAGATTGATGTATTTCAGCTGGATCTGGGCTATAATAAGTTGTCATATCTCTCCGAGAAGACGGCCAATTGGTCATCCATGACCCGGGGAGTAAACTTGCAGGGTAACCCCTGGGACTGCCGCTGCGAGCTGCAGTGGGCGTTGGACATGCTGCTCAAGGACCTTGTCGACAACCACCCCGTGTATCTGCACGAGCTGAGGTACCCTTGAACCCTTTAGCTGCACAAAATTGATTTGATTTCTAAGATGATAATTTTTGTTTGGATATTCTGTATGATGCTTTGTGTGTGTGCAGGTGTGAGTCTCCACGGCCCATGAAGGCGCTGCGCATGGTGCACTGGTACCAGTGGAAGAAGAAGGCCTTCTGCACGGATGCTATGGAAGAGCAGTCCTCTAATTACTTCGTGAGTCACGTCTTATGCAGTTTTGTTCATCGTAACAATTTTCATATTTACTATGCAGTATTCCTTGTAACAAGTAATCAGCGATTTTCATTTTAAGAAACAATATTAATTTTCTTCGGTGTTGGGTTATATTACTAAAACTGTCTTCAGGTTCCAATGTTTTGTGTTGACATTATGAAGATTCCAGCTCAGTACTTTGAACAAGTCTTCGAGACACTGCTTCTGGTTTATGATCTCCTCAAACTTATTATTTAAGCACTGCCACCATTCTTTGAGTTCAAGGAATAATCAATAAATTATCCATATCTTAGTTGGCTAATAACATTTCTGTACTTTTCAGTTGCTGGAATCTGAGGAAAGTGCAAAGGGGCCGACTGTCCAGATGGGCGGAGTCACTATTGCCATCCTCGTCACTATTGCAGTGGCCTTGGTCCTCATTGTGGTGCTGATCGTATACTTGGCCCGGGGACACATGAGGCACAACGCAGCCGTTCGGCGCCAGATGAACCGCAAGCGCCAGTCCATGAATGACGCCAAGGTCCTCAACCGCGCCACCGGCGGGCAAAATGACTCCCTCACCAAGGTCCCCGTATAACGCTGATTATCAGGAAACCTCAATTTTCCCAATGTGGAACTACTTATAATTGATGTTTTTAGTTTCGCAATGCCTGTCAGTGAATTTTCTACTTGCAACATCATACATCTGTTATTAATTGTCAGATCTCTGGTCAGTTCTGTTATATTTAGTATCATGCATGATGTTTTTTTTAACAAAATAAGTAACTGCATATAAAATTATTTAATTGAAGCCTCTCATGGAGACAATGACAGGAGATTGGAGACTTCTTTGGATGAATGGGGTTGTAATGACTGTGGTATTTGTGATTTTATAAAGACTAGTCTGCCTTGTTAAATAAAGTGCCAACTGAGACGCTCAGACGACGGATTGTCATTTTCGTTGAATAGAAAAGCAACAAGTGCCATCTGTGTTTAAACGACTGAAGTTATTGCCATTTTTAAAGATGATTTAAAATTTAAAATTGACAGTATGCAGGGTATATTTTTGTTAGTGTTAAGAAGTCAGTGTACTTACTAAGCATTTTAATAATAAAATAGTAATTTAAAAAGTGATAATGTGGCAGACTTAAGTGGAATTTGTGAAGATCTCTGAGGAGGTTTTATGTTATACATATTTAAAACACATGTATTTTATTTACCATCCACATGGATTGTTCCTTGAATATTATACAATATTGTGTTAACCTTACTATTTAATAATGATAAATCTTTGTAAATTTCAATGAATAAATGTTTTAGGACGAGTTGACACAAAGTACATGACAAAATATTACATTCTGACCCAGGTGATTTGATAGATCGATTACTCACTGCAACTTTTATTTATTTGACAGACTTGATTAATGACTAACATGTTGTTTGAGAAATATGTGCTTAAGCGACGTCATGGCCTGCTTTTTGTGTTACAATTTCAATGTCTTTATGACAGCTTTTAAGCCACAAAGAAAATACAATACTGTGGCCTCAATAAATAATTTTTGTAGATCTGTTTATTTTGCATAAAATTGAATATTTGAAATCGCTTAGTAGATTTAGTAAAAAAACCTTTGCCTTGATGCAATAACAATAGTGTTAGGATTGCCAGAAATTTAACCTTGAAAATATCCGACTTATCAAACAACCACTTAAGTTACTTTTGTTATTACTTCCAAGCAAATATATTTACTTTAAATTCTTTTCTCTGTACCAAATTAACTTAAGAATCATATTTTCTTATATCAGTTACGGTCCTACCAAACATTTAAACATTGCAAATTGTGTAGCAACACTTATGTTTGCAGAAACACTGGTTTGTCTTCCTTGAAATGCTGCTATCCAGTTGTTCACAACCGACTCAGAGCCATAATTTAAATAATGTTTTCAAAAATTGATTTTTATTTATTTTTGGATACAATTTCTTTTTATTCTTGAATACTTAAAAAAAAAAAATCTTTTTTTCCCTCTGTTAATTTTTATGACAAAATATGTTGTGAGAATTTTATTATTAAGGAGTTACAAAAATGTAATTGTAATGATAAATTTCAAGAATTTCCACGAAAGATGTGATGCCTCACGCCCTTCATATGTTTGTATAGATATCTTTATAATGTATCATAGGCTGTATTGTTACCATGGACGAAGATCCACTGTTTAGTTTTATTATAATTATTTTAATTTACTGTTTTGATCATACAATTGATTTTGTAATCAGATTGTAAAACTGAACATCAATCATGAAATTGGTTTCGTAAAAAAAAAACTATTGGGCACGAAACCAGTACATGTGTATTTATTGTGGCAATTGGTTTCATGAAACTGGTTTTGTGGTGCATAATTCAGCTTATGCCAACTGGTGTACGATTTAAGAATAAAACCAATATTTTTACAGCAATATTTTTTATTTTTTGTCTCATAAATTATATTTCGATATGATTTAGCACTTTTATTCTATATGAAAATACTTTTGGGAATTGAAATCATTTCATGCAGAATCTTAAAAACCATACATATATAATAAAACCAATAGCTGTGATATCTAATTAAAAGAGGACATTGGGAAATTTATGTCTACACAACCAGAAAAAAATATTGATATTTTGGAAAAAATCTTTTAATTTTATAAATTATAGTATCACTTTTATATTAAATTATTAATATATTATTAAAAAAATATTTTAAAATAGATAATGAAAATTACAGGAGCTGAAAGGAATGCCGATTTTTTTAAAACACTTCAATAATAACAAAAATATAAATATTTAGTCCTTCCGATTTAATGGTGATAAAGTATTGAGGAATGGTGTATAGGCCATTTTTTGAACATGAATATAAATTTATTTATTCTAAGTGGGGAAAATATCTCCACTCTAACTAATCTGCTCCTAAATATATCAAAAATCACAAGAGATTTGGGGAAAGACATGCTTCTATCACATTTTGTATAAATTTTCATTTCAAATACGAACACAACCATTTACTTTTGTGACAGGCTCTGTACGATAGATTTATAAATACATACATAAATAAGTATGTGAAAAATACATAATAAATATACAATAGATACGAGAAAATATAGTCACAAGACATTTTGGAGAGGACATGCTTCTAATTAAAAAAAAAAAATCGTAATACGTGTATATATGCAAAAATATATAAATAAATATGTGACTAATACATACTACATATACAATAAATACACAAGTTTTACACAGCCACAAGACATTTAGAAAAGGACATGCTTTTATCCAAAATTTGCATTTAAAAATACAAACACAACCAATTTTGTTCTAAATATCTACTTTTGTATAAATACAGTAAAATACATAGAAATTCATAAGAAATACATATATTTATGGAATTTTAGATGTGCAAGTGATTTAAGAACAATCAACAGACTGTACAAATTTATCAATCTTAAGATAATTAACAAAGTTTGATTCAAGCTCTGTTATTGATTAAAAGCTTTTTAACAACTAATTAACAAACAAAAATAAACTATCTAAAATAAAACCATAACAAAATCAGATCTTGAAAAATAACATAAAGCTGATCAATGCACGAGTTGTTATAATAAATTAATAAAAATGATTTTAAATCAAATATATAATTATAGTAAATAATTAATGTACAGGTTTATAACTAAATACATTTACTGTCATTGTTGGCTGTATGCAGCAACTCTTCTGTCTTTATGATTTAATTTTGTTTTTAGCCGTTTAGCCGCAGCAGTAATGAATTGTTTATACATTCCTTACGAGATAAATTTTTAGTGGTTCGTAAATTCACTGCACCAATGAAACTTTTAAATCGTTTGGATTCTACTGTTAAAATTTTCTGTAGAGAAAATTTCATAGATTTCAGTTCAACAATAAACAAGTCTCAGTTATATAAACAAATATTTTCATGAAAACTTCCATGATACAATTTTTGGCTAAGGTCACAGGCCACATATGTTGCAGATAACCTATCGATGAGGTGAGTTGTAATCGCATGGTCTACCGTACAATCTGAACACAACTGGTTTAAAATATTCACACTTACTTGTTTCAATGCGTGTCAAAACTAAGCTTGTGAATTTATAATTTTACCAATAATATATACCATGTTTCAATCTTAGTAAGATAGATGGAAGGCGTGAATAATTGAAATGATTTATTTTAGTGTAAATACACCAGATAATATTTTATAAAGAATACTTAAGAGATGTAAAACGGCATACAAAGCATTAATTACAAAATAATGCGACCGCGGCTAATAAGCCAAAATATAAAAAAAAATTGAGAGTTGCTGGCCAGCCCCAAGTGTGTTAATAAACTAAATTAAATTTATTAGCGACGTATAAAAATTTCATTATAAAAGGGTAAAACTTGCAAATACATTTGAAATAATAAAAGTGTAAAAATTGCACATAAATATCTATAAAATACTTTGATCAAGTTTGTGACATCAAAATAAATCTATAAAATAAAAACAAAGAAATATTGCAAAAATGTCATACAAAGTGAAAGTACGTACTTAATTTTTTTTTTACCAAACAAGGCAGAAGCACCACTGAATTTCGAGTTAAAAAGATCTATTTTCAACAGACCCAGGGAGTTAACATCTAATTGATCTTTTTCTTCACGGAGAATTCTGATTTATCTACTAATAATTTTGTTTCAACACTAAATTATTTGTGAGATAAATATTGACAAAGAAAAGATTTCAAGTTAGAATATTGTTTAGAGTGGATGTAAAACTATACTGGTTTGTTGACAATAGACAGCGCGGCTGCTTGCTTGCTAGTTGGAGGCACTAACCAGACTTGAAAGGCTTGAAGACACTACGGAGCATCTGTGGCCCGTTCCAGTATCCCTTGGTCATCATGTTCCAGTACAGCAGAGGCATGGCATCCTTCTTCATCAAAAACATGGAGTAGCGCTCTTTTGACTGAAATGGGACAAGTTAACATATAAAGACATTAAAAATCATTAAAATATCATCAATATCTTTGTCAAAAGAGAATAGACAAATAACTCGTAAAATTTTGCTGTCCAGAGACAAAGTGTCTCTGCAAAATAATTAAGATGTACCACTCACAAAAAATCTAAATAAAAAATTCACCACCATTATTGATTGTATTAAATTGGTACTGTGGAAAGCAGCTGTTTTGTTTTTAGTGGTAAATTTGTAATTGTTAAATTGATCTCCGGATGGTTAATATCATGGATAACTTTTTAATGTTGTATTAGAAGAAATTTTCCGACAGTGAAGATGTCAGTAACAGTGAGAACATTTTTTTAAATCTACTATAATAATAGCCATTGTGTGTTTGTATGTTTGTATGTATGTATGTATGTTTCATTTTTCCGTTCTGTATAGAATATCTTAAAAGATACAACGCTGATTTTTTGCACATAAGTTAAGTAAATTTTTCCGCAGCTATGTGCCGAATTTCAAGACGATAGGATAATATTTTCATTCATAAACTTTAAAATATGCTCATCAAATACGTCATTTTATGACGGGCTACATTGCTAGTATAAAAATAATGAACTCAGGCAGATCCTTACAGGTTATTTACTTTTTTTAGCAAATTTTTTTCCCTAATTATTGGTTTTGAAATAAACATTTCTATTTATATTGGTCTGTAAAATACTCAATAAGTTATGAAAGAACATTCACTTGATCAAAAACCAAAATAACTTGTCAATTAATGCAATTTATAAAGTCCTATTTTGACATATTGTTATTATATAGTCTAATATGGTGCACTTTTTAACAACTAAGATTGTTTATTAAAAACAAAGATGGCTTGGCATTTCAATTCAATTCAAGTCAATTTATTACAAGATTAATAGAATATTTAAGGGCCCACTGATAAGCCATCGACAATTGAATCCCATGTTAATTATGATTATCCTCAAATCTGCTTCAGTTTAGTCAAAGATAATTTGTGCTGATCTGATCAGTTTGCTTAGATCGTGTGTTATCGGTACAAATCGTTTTAAAAAACAATCATATTGACCTGATCAACTGGGAAGGTCTCGGTAGGCTGCAGATCGTAGTCGAACTCTGCGAGAATACATTTGTTGTAGGATGTGACGAGAGGACACGATGCGTAGCCATCGTACTTCAGCATCAGTGGCTTCTTGTGGACCTGGCTCTTCAGGTTTTCAGACAGAACATGAGACTGCGCAGCTGTAAATTAAAAACCACCACAATTAGTATCAGTACATTAACAAAATGAAATAAATATATAGTATAAAAATAATGTAGACTTCTAATATATATATTGTAGAACAATATTTTATCTACTACTTATATTTTAGAAAGAACCCTATAAACACACCTAGAGGGTTATTAGAGTCCCACTCGTTTCAAGGCACCGGCTTAAATCTTACATGGACCTGACTTTGGTTCCACAACAGCTTATACATAAATAAGGCCTAATAAATGGTTGGACTGATTGTGTTACTGGCATAGCAAGCAAGGCAACTGAAGGAGAACATCGACATACCGACAGCAGCGGCAGTTTTGGAGTTGGGGCTGTCGCAGCAGTCTCCCAGGGCAAAGACATTGCTGAAACTCGTGTGCTGCATTGTGTCTCGATTGACTGTGACAAAGCCGGCGGGGTTGACCAGCGAGGCAGCGGACTGTAGGGCCTTCAGAGGGCCCATGGGGGGCGTGACATGCATGAAGCTGTACTGGAGACAAACAATCCGTTGATACTATTGATTCTATAATAAATGGTGCTTTATCACTTTGAGCCTTTATTTACAATGCAAATGCATTTGCCCATTTATTTTTACAATGACAAACGGTAAATAAAGAAGTTTGTTTTATATATTGGGAGGACATGGTACAAAGCTCCAATGTTTCGGAAGTATATTTTTGTAACATGCTTCAAAATCGGCTTTGTGACCACAAACCTGCGCAGAATACTACTGAAATCATTACTTTTAAAATTATTTTTAAAAAGTTACACACAAAAATAACTCAAAATTCAATAAAAAGATAAACGGTTCATAAAATGATGAGAAAAATCAATAATATTTTTCAGTGAAAAGGTATGATTCAAAACCCACATGCATATTTAAATAGACTTAATATTTATTTGTCCTGACAAAACATGTACTTCAATTACACACTTGTATATTATAAAAATTACTCAGTTTCAGTTCTATGGTGGTCAAAAAAACTAAATATGATTAATATACGGGGTTAATCTCAATAATTCAAATCTCTGCAGCTCAATTATAAATTCATAATGTTAGAAGATGTCAACTTGTTCAATTGAAGGAGCAGTTAGTGTATAATTTTTTTTAAATAATCAAATGACTAACCTTAAATGTGAACTTCTTGCTTGAGTCGTCCAGGTTCTGGAAGATAGCAAGGCCCTCTTGCGGCCGGACCTCCACTAGGTTGGTGCGGAGGTTCACATTTATGTTCCGCTGCTTCACAATTTTCCAGAGAGCATCTGCGTACTTCTTCACTCCAAATATGACTCCCAGCGAGGTGTTGAAAGTGATGTTCACATTGTCTCGGTGCCCATTCTGTTCAACAATTCATTGATTCAACTTAACAATTATAGTTATACATAAATTAACAACTTGCTTAAGAAGTAGTTATGTAGTTTTGGTGACCGTATTTTCAAAGAAGTAATTCTCTTGAAAATGGCTTCAGTATCAGAGATATATTCAATTTGTTAATATACTGAAATGTGATATAAACGCAGAACTTCATTTAGAGTATTTTAGAAACTATATTACAATTATTAAATTGGCATGAATACATCTATTCCATTTTTTGGTGGTTTCAGGGCCTCTGGTTTTAATTCATTAGGTGGAACTATAGGAAAGCACACGTGTCCTGTAATATTTTGTACAGGATATTTTAAATTGTTTTAGGTATATACAGTGCAGTTTAAACATGTAAAAAAATATGATGAGGTAGAAAACCGATTTACATTCTTGAGGAAGTCCTCGACGAGATACATGATCTTTTGTGGGGCTCCAGGGCACTTGACGGGGGAGTTGGGGAAAGTGAAAGCTGCCTCTCCTTTCTGCAGGTTCTGCAGGCAACGCCAGGTCTTCTCCACGTATTTCGGGGAGTAAATGGAGCACACAGGCTGAATCTCATCTTCCAACGCCTCCACCAAGCCGGGGATCTTAAAGCAAACAATGTGCATCCATCAATGACATTAAAAAAACTTGCCTTTTTTACAGTGGAAATTTCCTATACTTAAAACTAATATACGTAGTAATTACTGCGTATATTAGTTTTAAGTATAGGAGTTAAAGTTAGGTTAGTTTAGGGACTAACTTATTGGCGATGCCCTCGTGGGGTGACAAGGCAACAACAGGGCTGTACGGGGATGTCCCGCAGAAGTAAATAATGATAAGCAAATGGCCAAGAGATTATGAATACTAATATTAAAATTAACACTTTTGATTTAACACCATAGATAATGCACAAATGCAGTACTTGCATTGTTTTAAATGCTATTTTGGTAAAAATTTCGAAAACAACATACAAATGAATAAATGAAGAACAAATTATTTTTATTTAATTATGACCCTGTTGTGTTCAATGTACGATATGTTCTCTTACAGCATCGTAGTTGAGTTGCATGCCGGTGGCTAGAACCATGTACTCGTATTGGATGATGTCTCCGTCCTTGGTTATGACCCGGTTTTCCTCTGGATTGAAGGAGGCCGCAGAGTCTTTCAGCCACTTGGCCCCCTTGGGCAGGGTGTCGGCCATATTGCGATGGCTGTCCTTCAGGACCTTGACCCCAGCCCCCACCAGGGTGAAAAGAGGCTGGTAGTAGTGCAACTACAAGAAAAGACAGTAATTAAGAACAGAGATTAAGAACTGCTATGGAAGAGGCCGCAAATGAAGCCTTTAATATTCTCTCGAGGAATGAGACCATCAGTCTCCTTGATAAACCAATATACTTAAAAAGACACTCCACGGACATTTATGGAAGTCCACGAGTCCCAGTCTTTGGACCTGGTATAATACAATATACAGATATGCTTTCACTCACATACATAAACTTTATTGTATAATGTTATGTTTGGAAGTTAAAATAATAATAAAATATTAAATCTCTAGAATGTTTTAGATAACAATGAACTATCAAGTATACCTTTCATGATTGATTATGGCCTTTGATTTTTTTATCTACGATAAATCTAGTAGAGTATGAATGTCAAATTTATATGTATCAATATGTTTGTTTAAGATACAAGGTGGAATTCCAATAAAGAAGAATTCACAATTGATGGCATATAAGATAACAGAAAAATACAATTCAATATTATCATGTGCACATAGTTTAATCTTTGCAAAACAGGTACCCTATAGAGGAGTATACAGGGTGATTCTTAGCTTCTAAATAGCGCAACAACGCATGTAGACAACAAACAATCAATGTTACCGATGGATGCAGTTAAAATATATTGATAATTAACCCTATTCAAACTATTGAAGAGAATAACTGATTTATTTAATTTTTGACAGAGTACTTGGTGGAATTCAGTTTTAATATTTTAATTTAATTTATTTAAATTTAATATTAAATTCTTCTATTTTCTATGGTTTGTTTTTTGTGAATTACTTCTAGATAAAAATTATCAATTGTCTGATTATTTATATTTAATAGTAGAAAACTACATGGTATATTTTAAAACCTTGTATATAATAAATTTAGACTGCTCAAAATCAATTAGAACTGAAGTGTTTACGTTGCATTGAGTAAACCATTGGTGATGAGAATCATGTAAGTTTTATTTTTACATCTTAAAATAAACAACCAGGCAATCTTACAATAGTTCTTAACCCATTGAGAGTGGAATAATTTAACCCTTTTACCATGATGTTTTTTTATGTTTGTTCTAGTTTAGATAATTCAAGCTAAGATAAACCTAAATGAGCAAGAGGTCGCAAGATAAAAGGCAAGTGGGCAAGCAGTTAAAAGCGATGGGGCAATTTCCGTTGTGATCAGCGTGGTATACCTATGGTAGTTGCCTTGTTGTATACAGGATAGAAAGCATGCATCAGAGGTCTTTCTTTACTTTGACTTTTGAGAAAATTATTTTATTGAAAAATTTTATTATTTGGAATATATAAATGGTTTTTTTTTTACATAGGATTCTATCTATCTATTTATGTAGAAAGATTATATCTATTCACAGAGAATGTTTCTAAAGGTTCACATAATTTTTATTTAATAAAAAAGGTGCACTTACACTGTTGGGTTCGAGAATGATGATATCCTTGGGGCTGAAGGTCTTGGAGAGTTTGGCTGCCGTGGCACATCCTGCTGTGCCTCCGCCCACCACCAGGAACTTGCAACTGCAAAAATGAAAGCACGCTGCAGAAGGAGTCTCTTATAGTCCTCCACCTAAAAGAGTATAACGAAGTCATTGATCCTTATTTTATGTCAGAAAATGATAGTAATATTTAAAATTAGGGAATCCCCTGTTTGAATTTACATATAACTGTGGTTTTTAATATAACCTTTTTTAATTACCAAAGCTCAATTATTTCGAAAAGATCCAGTAAAGACAGTTATATTGAAACTCTCATATTATGTTACAGGAAAAAGATAATAATAAAAGTAAATAATAATAAATAAAATATATACCTAAAAAGTGTTTGTAGCTTTAGGAAGCGTTTACCATTATCAATACTAGATTATCAGGTCATATACTGTTTTTTTTATTTATTTAAAAAATTTAGATCCCAGTACTGGAGCCATCTTCAGGGATTTGAAAATTAAAAATCCCTGAAAATGGCCCCCAGTACATAGACCGAAAAGTCGGAACTTTAAAGAAGTTACGCGGCAAAACACATATGAATGTTTTATTGATAATATATAACTCAAAATTGGAAAAAAATCTAGATGGTTTTAGAAATAGTGATGAGTGAAAATAACTTTGTTATATTTCCCACGATAAATCATTGAATATAATTTAAAATCAGAATTCCATCGGGAAGTCAGGGATTTGGAGCTGACCATCTGCCATTTCGTTTCTACTGATAGCATCTGCTTTTAAATACCAAAGATTACATCTGTTTGATATTTGCAATAAATATATTATTTGTAAAATACAATATCGCTATTGAATCTGATAGCATCGTTAATAAAACGCCGTCAGGAAATTGTGTCATTTAAGTGTATTTGCTTTACGATAATGCAACAATGATACATGTTCCTAAGCCAAGGAATTATCGTTCATCTTCGGGAATAACTTTTAGTCATTGCATTTTAAAAGTGATGCAAATATATTGCAACAAGAGATAAAATTTTATTAATATGTTTTCAGTACACAGTGCAGATATAAAATTTAACAAAAAATATTTGATATGTGATTTTTAAGATTGGGATTCGAACTCAAAGTCCTTCAGGGTCTGACGACTTAACCTGTAACTCAGCAAAGATATTTACAAAACTTTTATGTATTTCTTTATAACTTTTATTATTTGTGAATAAAAATAAATCATATGGGACAAAGTTGTTAAATGACTTTTCAGTTAATTTTTACTGCTGAAATTTACAAAATATTTTTTTTATTTGAACCATCTTTTACAAACTAGTCTGTGTCTTAATTCAAAGAATCTGCCATATTATATCATAATAAAAATTAAATTTCAAGATTCTTTTATTTTTTATTAATTAAATTTACAATAGTTCTTAGGTCTAATGTTATGGTATAACGTGTGGCTATCTTCTGATTTCGCGCGCAGGTTGTGGGGCTTGCAATGTGTGACTTAGGTGGTAGCGTAAAAGACTTTTTTTATTTACATTATTGTGTTGGGCAGGGAAAATAGGTGAAAAAACCTTTTATTTGCATGTGTTTACGTGCACATAAATAAATAACTACGAGCTAGATAACAAACATTTTTTGGCAATCAGTATGACTCTTGTAAAATTTAGATTATAGCGGTAGAAACTATTTTTGCCAGAAGGATATGATACAGCTGGGCGTGATATTTTGCAAGGTTTTTCACATATGAAAATTGATTTACGCGATTTATTTTAGATGAATTAACTGCTTGCTTAGTGCCCACCGTTGTTAAAAATACACAATATTATACAAATATATTTAAAAATACCATACATTTCAGAAATGTTAATTGTTTAGAGCAGAAAACGTAGCAGTTTCACAAATTATATAGAGATTAGATTGGACCATTAATAATTTTATTTATTGAGATTGCTTATCACTCACTTGTGTTTGTCATTTAGGCTGCTGCTAACCGAAAAGCACCGCGATGTTATCTTCACATCACTGATTTTGTTGAATCTCGTTAATAGGCGGAGCGACATCGCGGTTTAACAAACAGTAAAACAACCGAAATTAAAAATACACATGCACTTGTAGATTTTAAAACACGACTGGGGAGAGCTTATTGGTTTTAATAATTGATAGTTTTGTTGTTTGATTAACACGGATAGTTTGGAAGAAGAGTTGCTTAACGGCCCACTTGTTGACGCTCCCGGCTGCCCCGCGCTACTGTCACTCTGACGCTTGGCAGTTTTATATAAACGGGTCTAAGCAACTAAAACCGAGTCTACACCGGACCACATATTATCAACAGGTCGTCTAAAAACTATACTAACAGGATATAATATATATTTTTAATGATTATAATATTCATTAAAAAAAATTCAAGATTCTTTTATGTTAGGGCTTAGCTTACAGTGCGGAGCGTGACTATTCCTTGACTTTGCGCGCATGTTGCGAGGGTTACAAGGTGTGGTTTACGCGGTATCGTAGGATGGATTTATTATATTTATTTTTACCCTTTTTAGAATTATCTTAATGCACTCGACCCAGCTGCATTGTTACTGTAAGATTGAATTATTTTTTAAAAAATAAGTTTATAATTTACAAGTTTGTGTAGTATTTTTTTGATACTGTCAGTAAAAAAAATGTATTATGGCGCAATTAGTGGCAATTGTCAAAACTTGTTAGTTGAATAATTTGTTACGAATTACGGATATTTTAGTTAATTAATTAAACTTGCCAGAATAAAATAACGATTCTCACGCATGATCGCCTGATATTGCGCAATGGTCATTATATAAGCAATTTATACGTAAATTTTTAGATTAATTTCACCATGTTGAACCAAAATATAGGAAGAGCGAATAGTGAACGAAACTAAAGAAATAACATCACCTATCCGATTCCATTTTAATGTATACAAAATACCCTTTATTTATAAACAAATAAATATGTACAAGATTAAATATTTGTATAATTTTTTTATTTTAATATTTTTTTTATATCAAGTCAAGTCTAAATATAATGTTTAATGTACGTCTCTGGTTTCTGACATTAAGTGTATTTATTTTATAAAGTAAAACAAGTCAATGATATTATTGGTACAGTGCAATCAACAATGTGTCCACAGTATAATCTCATGTTTATTTAACATCTTATGTACCCAAAGAGTGTCAATATATAGTAACTTAATAATTTTTTTAACACAGTGAGGTAGCTAACATACGATTTTCTTTATTATTAATTTATATTAATGGAGAGACTCAGAGACTTGTGATATATGCCGAGAGGACTTCAAGGGCTGATTACCTTCAAAGCATCCTTGAAAACTCTTTTTAGATGAGTTAAATAGCGTCAACTTCAATTGTATTCTACTGAAACATTTCACATATTAGCATTCAAAAGATTGATCTATTTATTTGGTATAATTTATATTTGATTCTTGAGGAATAGTTATTTTTAAGATATTAAATAGACAACACTATCTGAGCTGTTATTTATTGTTGATTCTAGTGTGTATGTCATTTTTTCTCCATCTATTTATATGTATTACAATTTTCTTTAATCAAACATCTTCATTGTCATTATTTATGATTTATCTGTTAACTAAAAACCAAATAATTGAAATGTCAACAAAATTTTTAAGAGAAAATGTTAACTTTCTCTGATTTGTGATTTTTCTGGTCAGGACAGATCAGATAGTAGCATCTTTAGACTAATTACAATGAGTCAGTGGTTTTGTAATATTTTTGGTATAAGTCAATGTGTCATTCTTTGATCATTACTATAAAAAAATAATTAAATTTGAGCAATAATAAGAAATTCAATATTTTTGACAGAGAGTACTTGGTGGAATTCCATTTTAATATTTTGAATAAAAATACTTGAGTGATTTTCCACATTTTTGTTTTTATTAGTTTAGTATTATATAAAATCTCACTCTGTTTGATAATGCCAACGTGAAAGGTTGGCGAAACCGGTCACTAATAAAAACAAAAATGTGGAAAATCACTCAAGTATTTTTATTCAAAACAATAATAAGAGACAATATAATCATGCGTTATTGTAATGTTTTTAGTCTTTTTTTGCTGATAGAATGATTTTTAAGATATGCTATAGTATTAATTTATGGAAAAAATTTTGTTATTAATATTATTTAATGTAGTTAAATAAACCTTTCTAAGTCTGATAGTAATCCAAAAATTTAAAAAAAAAAACTCAATAACCTTCATTCAAATATATCACATAGAATAAATAAATTGCCATTTCTTTGATTAGTAATCTTTTCATAAGATAAAAATATTACATGAATAACATAAAAATGAATTTTTAATTACCGAAATGGTGCTATATCCTTTTTGTGTGGAATTTTTGACAGTTTTGAGGCCATTGTTTGCTTTGATCAGTACTTTAGAATGTGGCTTAGTTGCAAACATTAAATTAAATATTTCATTTCAAATGGAATTCCACCAAGTACTTTCTGACAGAAATAATTGATTATTTATTAAATGAAATATTAAAAACCAATACTTTTGTACTTGAAATAAGAAAATGCTCTTTAATTAAATATAGTTTATTAAAATAACACATTTTAGAATACATCACCCACAAATTAAACTTTTTCAGATAACATCACAATTCAAGCTATTAAAAAAATCCCTATTCAATTATGGTAGAAATATTAAAATTGCCACTAAGAATATATGAGAGATATCTATCACTTCCTCCAAAAATTGTTTTTAATACATCGGAAACAGATAATTTCTTTAATCAGAACAAAAACACCACTACTATTATTTGCTTCATAACAGGTATAATAAATATGACTGCTTAATGTAATACTTACTTAGTGAATTGAGCAATATTTTTTTTTATCTTTGTTTTCACAATAAATTTTGCCATTTATCTAATCTCAAATTGACATCATCATGTAAATATAATTTTAAATTTGCATAGGCTTTTTTATTTCTGTGCGCAAGTAAATGAGTAACTGATTTTCAAGTTCATAAATAATACGATAGATATTATGAAAATACATGTAAAAAAACATAAAATAAAAATATATCATTTTAACTGTGGCTTTGGTTTAATTTGAATTTGTACAATATTAATTTAATTTAAATTAAATGCACAATAATTTAAAATACTATTTGAGAATTTTTTTAAATTTTTTTGTTTTATGAAATATTTTTGGTGATAATCCACATATTTTTATGGTTATAAGAAAGGAGTGTGGAAAATCATTGAATTGAATGCATTTACTAATTATCTTTAAGTAGAAAAAAGAGTGAACGTCAAAAAAGGAATAACACAATGACGAAGAATAAAAGAATGACTTGAAAGACAAGAATAATCCACAGTTAATATTAAAAGTGTCAATATCTTGTGGATCCAAATTCCTGTAAAATTATAATAAGACAAAATTTTAAATTTAAACATATTAAATTTCCAAGAGAATCAGCCTTTTCAATGTTAGTAGTTTTTTCTCATTGTATGATATTGAAGTTCACGATTTCTTTAAAATGGTGGTAATGGTTAAGGTTGATTGCTTTTTGAAGGAATGTGATTGTTACTTGGGGGTATTTGCTATTTTTTTAGAGGTAGTTGTTTGTGACATGAATGTGTGTTTTATTTTGTTTTGTTTAATCAATTTAGGATCATTTTGCTTTAAAAAACTCAAAAATTTATTAGCTTTATCAAAATATAAGTGATTGGAAAATTATTAACATATTTCATTATTTATAACAAATCAAAATAAAAAAAAATTATAAACCTTATAAGTTATTATTGACATTACCAAAAATTAATAGCACAATATATGTATAGGATAAAAATATAAAATGTATGTTTGTAATTCACCTCCATAGTATTAAATGTCTGTTGCAGACTACCTACATCAATTTCACAACACCCTTGCAGTTTAGTAACTAGAAATGGGTTTGAAAAGTGAGTATGTTAACATCAAATTTAATTTATTCATAAATTCTACATTTCTTTTATAACGATTTGTGGTTTCTAGGGTGTTTAGCTGCTTGAAGTTTTCTGTTCTCCAACATTTTAATCCCCTTGATGGGACCATCTTAAGGCATTTTAAAATCCCTGAGAGTATATAGATATTAAATATTATCAATAATATGTAATCTATTTTAACGAGATAATAAGTGTCTCAAAAGACAAGGTATCATTTAAAAAGAAGATGTATCATTAAATAAATCATATGAAAACCAATATTTTGTTATTATTTGACAGCATAACTTTTGAGAATCTGTATGTTAAAACTAGCTTCTAAGCCTATTTTGCATCTTAGACATAAGTGAACCGGTGCCGGAGTGTTCGGTGACCGCCGACGGGGTGAAAGGCTATCTCATGCTATTGGCACAGCAACGCCGCTTTTGGCGTCCCGTCATGAAGTTCATGTTTGGCGGGACCTCTACTACCACAGTGATGTGTGCAGTCTTTTTCTATGTTGTACTCACCAACGCCGCTTGTAAGGTAGGCCTACATTTATTATTTTTAGCAGTACAACAACAATAAATATCAGTTTAGGTGCACACAATTTCCGCATAGTAAATAGCCAATAAATAGATATTTATCTTCTTGAAAGAGAGTACTTGGCTACATTCCATCATAATCTTTTAAAATAATTGATGTTTTGATAGAAAGCAAAATACCATTAAAATATTTTAATTAATTAAAGGTACACTGATATTTCTACATAATTAAAAATTTACATTTACAATACATTTTAAAAAGCGATTGGTTTTTGTTAATAATTTTTGTCAACATCGACCAGCATATTGTAGAAAGTAGAAAGAATTTATATAAAATATCATATTTCTAGAAAATGTCGTTCTTCAATGTGATAGTCCCGTTTCTGCTGTTGATGGGGATGGAATGCGCCACGGACTGTTCCAACAGGTTCCTGTCAGACATGGCCCGTTGCTCCTCAATCAATCCAGCTGTCTTCCTTTACAAGCTGCTTCTATCTTTGATGATTGCCACTACTGAAAACCTACTTTGGATTACATTCCTTCAGTTCTATAAGGAAGACAAATTGTTGGTAATAATTTGATTGTTTCTTCCCTTTACAAAGAAGACAACATTTGGTTTGATTGTTTCTCCTGTAAAATTAAGACAAAAGCTGATTGTTTGTAATAATCTGATGCGCCTTCATCTAGGAGAAAGTTTACCTGTGATTGTTTGCGATAATCTGATATTTTCTCACCCAGATCATTTGCCTGGTTATGCTAATATGTGTGTTTAGATTGTTATGTTTTGTACGCTGGTCAAGTATTTGTAAATTTATTTCTATTCCCAACTGAAAGTATGTCTAACTCGTAATGAAAATACTAAAAAAATAAAAATACGTATTGTAAATAATAAAAAAAATGGATAATACATTAAAAGTTTTTGATCAGCTAGATTTGTCGTATTATTACTTAGTAAGATTAACTTAACGATTAACATAACCAAAATTATTCAAATATTTCATGCTAACAATAAAAAAAACTGAGAGATGTTTGAAGATGAGGATATTTTACCAGTCTCGTTTCATGTTGACTAAATGTAATTATGAAGTTAGCACTATGGAAGATTCATATTTTACATCCTGGATCCATTATTATATCAGTATGTATTATATTAACTCCGTGACTGGAGTGAAAATAGATGCAGACAATCATGACAAGGAGTCTATCAAACATCAAGCATTCAAATAATTTTTTAGGGTAAAATACAATTTTCTTATAAATATTATTTACAGAAAATATAAATACATATATCGTCAGCAACATTCTAATATAAATCAAGCAGCTCAACATTATAACACCTCTTCCAAGGGTCAGCATCTTTCATAGATCTATATTTACCGTTTAAGACTTAATTATAAATGTTAAGAGCCTCTGCTTCTCTTTCTCAGTGCCTTGCTGAATATTTGAACATTACATAAACGATTTTCTTATTTATCCAATAAATATTCTATCTGATAAATTTACTATCATATTTTAACCTTACTTTTTGTTTTTCAACAATTTACAGTTTTAAACGGACAAGTACAACAATTTTAAGAATGTTTTTTTATTTAATTCATGTTCAGTGAATATTGTAAATTGCAGGGCCTCGTATTTGTTTAAAAAAGTATATCTATAAAAAACATTAAAACTAACAGCTGTTACAATATGCACTACATTCCTAAAAAGAGACTCGGCCTTCCCTGAAAAACAAACAATTCTTTTGCAAATATTGACAATGACATTAATGTAGCTACGTTTATAAAACTAAAAAAATATACATAAAAACCACCTCATTGTCTAGAAATGAGCACTGTTTCTTAGTGATATAAATCCATTTCTTCGAACTGTATTACTTTGAAGGAAAATCAAATAAACAATTAATGATAAAATACTAAAATAACATTTATTATATCATAAAAAAATTGCATCAAAAAATAAACTATATAACCAAGCAATATCGCGATAGTAACTTTAACAGATGTTTTATGATAGCTTTCAGATAAAAGCTTTTTAAATGAATATTGGAATCGTAACAGAGCAAATGTTTTTCCAAATTGAACTAAAGTAAGACTAATTTTATATCGCCCTCGAAATTTGTTCTTTCTAGATACACAAAGCTTGCAATTTATATTATAAGTAATCACAACCAAGTTACAGCAGCGTTATTCCATCACAATGATTGAACGGCTGGTTCCTGCAGAAGTACTCCAAGGCCTGCGTCATGAGCTGCAGAGGGTCAACCAGCGTGGACATGCTCTCTCCTCTCTGCAGAATGGATATCGCTTGACCCAAAAATGCATGGCATGGCTTTTTAATTGAGAAGTAATACCCGAATCTGTCCATCGTCAAACTTATCTTATTGGGAAACGAGAATACATTTAAGTTATCAAATTCACGCATATTTCTATACTTATTTTTCTCTTTAAATAATTTCTTGGGTCTTCGATCATTTTTGGAGCTCTTCAATAGAGGATTTTCTTCAGAACTGCTTTCTGAGGAGGTGTCCAAGGAGCTGGAAAAATAATCAAGGCTGTATTCTGATGACGGTACGGGTTTTCCACCCTGTGATTCTTTCTTTATGTGAAGATAAGGCTTTGGAAGAACGGCTTTCCTGGATTCATGATTGAGGATAATTGTCAGGTCTTTTATGGGATTCTCCTCTGATGAAACGTCTTCCATATCTGGATCAGAAAGCGGACTATGAAAACGGTGGTCCTTTTCAGATAGTAAATCAACCACATGTGGATCGTTTCCATTTGTTTTAACTTGTCTTTTTTCTCTTGGTTTGTCGATTTTTTGACGTTTTACTCTCAAATCTTGTTCTTTTGGTTTCACCCTGGAGTCACCTGCATTAATAAATCTTTTGACTTCATTCTGAATGTATGTGGGTCTATCTATAGTCGGCTTGAGTCCAAATTCAGGAGAATGCGATTCTATAGAACTGGGCAGTCCATCAGATTCTGATGATGAATACGATAGATAACTTTCTGATGACTGCAGAGGCTCTTTGGAGATGTTGGTACTCTTAGATACGTCTTCCAACAACTTATCGATGGCTTTCACGCTAGGGATCTTCTCAGACGTCTTTATTTTATCAGTGCGATGCCTGGTGAGTTTATTCACATGGTGTTTATTAGCATGCAAATGGTTTATGTTCACAACGGGCATCTTTGCTTTTCTCCTGTCATTAAACTTCTTTAAGAGCCCCGTCTCTTCAGAGCTTGTGATATTGATGATTTTTTCCAGTGATCCCCCAAAGTCAACGACTTCTTGAATGTCTTTTATTGCAGCTTTTCTTTTCTCAGCAGCATTGCTGGAATCTTTTACACCCTCCGCGTGAATCTTCTTCAACGCTTCCACAAGGTGATGTAACTTGCTGTTTGTGCTCTTATCTTGGGTGAACACGCTGGTTTTGTCCAGGAACATCTGCCAGGGCATGGATATGCCTCCGTGCTCCCAGGTTGTCAAAATCCTCAAAATGGAAGGAATCATCTCGCAGGAGACGGTCTTCCAGACAAACTTCAAGGGACTTTGCTGGAAATAATTGCTAAACGTCGATCTAACGACGTTGACATTTATCAAATTGGGCAATCCGTCATAATTCAACTTTCCTGCAGTTGGCGTGATAGATTTAAGTCCACCTTCTTCGGTGGATGTTTCAAAGAATTTGTACCTTTCAATACCCTTGTGCAAGAGCTCCCAGTCCTTGAATCTCGAGTTTCTTTCGTACCCGCTGTGGGTGTCGTTTTGCAGAACGAAGATGTTGATGACGTGGTTGGGGTGGAACCTGCTCGCCCAGGTCAGCGCTCTCCGGTGGACTTCGGGGTCGAACTCCTCCTTTTCGTTGAGGATGACGTGGAGGTAGACCTGCGTCTTGTCCTGGCGCGGCACGACGTCGTGGGTGAAGTGGCACCTTTGCTGCAGCGTCAGCGCGGACAGGGGACTCGGCCCTCGCTTGGCCGCCCCCGCTATCATGAGGAGGAAGGCCACCGTCATCATGCACGCTCCCATGGCGATGAGCCAGCACATTGTCAAGTGATCTGGAATGCAGCACGTTCAGAACTCAACACGCTGATTGTGCACAATGCTGTGCGTGACAATTTTAATACATCTACGTGGTTTTTGAATAGCCAAGATTTTATAAGCATAAATTTTGGATTCAGCATAGTTTACATTTTGTTTAATTTCTTCCATCACAAAAATTTATTATTTCAGCGATAACTGGAGTGACAGGGGATAAATGTAAATTGTGTCAAAGAAAAGGTGTTCGGATGATAGAATATTAAAAATAAAATCTAATTCATATAATTGGGTATTTTTATGAGTTTGAATAAATTATTTATATTTGAAAATTATTTTTAAAGCTTGGATAATCAAGCTTGCTGTATGGAAAACGTCGAGCAAAAAAAAAAAGTAGTCGAATGTGAAGGTTTTAAAGACAGAGAGGCCGCAACGGTTCTTAAATGTTCAGCCGCGTCCGTTTCCGGCGTTTCGACATAAACACTTCACGCTTTGTTCTCGCCAGTTGCTCAAGCGCACGGCTCTCACCTGGCCACCTGTTGATGATGCTGGCGGCCCCCGCGGCGAGGCTGCGTCCCCTGCCCCTGCCCCACCTCCTGTCATGGCGCCCCCCCTTGGTGGTGTCGTAGCCGTCGTCGTCCGAGCCCTTGGAGCCGCAGGCGTCCAGCAGGTTCACCAGCATGGCCCGGTCTTCTCCGTGGACTTTGCCCATCTCTGAAGCACCCGGAGAACCACTCAGCGCATGACCCTAGGTAGACGATCTAAAATATTAGAGTCGGCATAATAGTCACTCCGTTGCAATTTCGTTTGCAATGCGGATCGGGTCGCCTTGGATAAGCAGCAATAAAAAATATTAACAGCAAATGTTGCTGATGACCGAGAGTTTGCCCCATAAAGCTTAATAACTTAACACTTCGTTCTGATCTCAATTGTCAGATTCTTCGATTCGTCAGCATGACCAATCAGAGCCAGAAATTTAAATTTCCTTGATTTTTCATCCCTCATTATTGCATGTGTACATTTATAAATAAATTTAATAAAATGGCTTGTATGGTGCAACTGCGTAACTATTGAATATTCAATCATTTCTGATGGACGGCGAGCTCGTATTAAATATAAATAAACTGTTTTTGTTTGGTTTGTTTTAGGATAAAAACAATTTTTTTTACGGAACTGAAATTGCAAAGTATTGAAATGTTTCAAAATAAATTCACGATAACACCCAGTTTTCTCGAGATGAACTCCATTTTCTAAGAAACCGTGTATAAACCAACACAACATTCAATTCTTCATTTCAAAATAAGCCAATAAAATATGAGTACTAATAAGTATTTTATGAATATATATTATCTCATCAAAGATTTCCATGTTTTTTTACATCTGAACACAATTTATTGCTTCCCTCGGATTAGTATCAGGGTTGATAAGCAACTGTGTCAACAGCTAGACTACAATCGCATACATACAAGAAACACCCCACAAACCTGAAAATTCTTTACAAAAACCTTTTCTTGGGATATTGTTTTTACACAAATGTCACCCGACCGTTAATTCAGATGATAAATCAAACAATCGCCTATCACTTCCACTTTTCAAAACCACTGCACTTCAGGTCATCACTTTTTAAAGATGGCTGAATGGTCGCGGAGCCGCGCACTCGGCGGCCGATGACTGTTGACTGGCGACATCATCGACACATGCTCATTTCTTTATTCAATTATAAAGCCTTTTATTTACGCTTTTATCCACAATAGGGTGGTATAGTTAGCAATACACTTTGGGTCTAACAAATATGATTAGATATATTTATTAAATTATTACCTTTGCTTTAATGTAGTACCTACCTATTACTTGACAGGTTTTTTTTTAAATATTTTATCCACGACACGCTGGTTTTATTAATAATATTCCATAGTAGTTTCAAATGTAACAGTAAATAGTAGTAGTATGCTAACTACTAGACTGCGAGGCTGTTAATTATGTTCAGTTTGGCTGTGACCGATTTTATATTTATATTCAAAATAAAATTGGTATAATCAAGTTTACTTTTAAAAAAAGATCAATATGAAGTTTAACAGAAGTGTCTCTCAATTTCCGTGAGTTTTGAAGCACCGTGTACATGTCGTCAAGCGAATATCAGCTGCTTGATCTTTGGGTGTACTTTAGTCCGTTGGTGCTTTTGAACTGCTATTTATACGGTCGAGGATAGAGTTCGAGTTGTTTGCTCGATTTTCTTGCTCGCCGGCAATGTAGATGTGTTTGAACATCTGAACAAACAGTTAGACGCGCAGTCGATTCCGATGGCTGTATTTGGTCGCAGGCCACGTAGTCTCGATAGCAGGATCTGCCAATCCCCGTGTTGCTCAACATCGGCTTTCCAAGATAATCCCCCTTTCTGCATCTTCGTTTGTGTGCAAGGTGTGATTCCAAACTTGTCGTTAATTCTTTTGATGTTCATAACATAAAAAATACAAAAAATTAAAACCTTTGATATTTAAAAAAAAAACATTACGAGTTTATTTAATTTTTTTTTTAAATATTTGGCGGTCATTCTAGTGGTACAAACCCCCGATATGTCAACACTGTGACGTCACGATCTTGAATCTTCACTAAAGGAGGTTTATTTTCTTGTCGAGGAGAAACTACGAATTCGATGGGTTTTGAGAATATGCTAGTCAAAGATTTTTTACTTCATGTGGTTAAATTAGGTCAAATGATGCGTAACACGTTTGACATCAATTTCCATTTATTATTATTTAAAAGAATTGAACTTTTTTATTTCTGTCTGTGAAAAAAATAAATAGTCATCGTTTTTATTGATAATAAAACAATAAGCATGAAAGTAGTTATCATGTTTCTGTCAAGTAAAACAGAATATCAGAATAATTAAAAATTCAGTATAACGAACATGTATAAAATACCTATTGAAGTACAAGAAGAAATGTGTTTAACCAATTATGATTTAGTTGTATGTGTGTAGGTTTTTGATAAGTAAATATTGTGAAATATAAGTTTTTTTTATGCATTTGATTTTGCTCAATGTTTGCTCATGGGGTCACAAAAATGATGTGAGCTAATGTAAATGAATTATATCGTTACGAATAGCAATCGACACGTCGCTAGTACATGTGTATGAAATTAAGGAGAATAGCCTGCATTGCCTGTCGACCACGAAGGCTATCAAGACAATGCGATTTTCCGGCAGTAAAATAAACCATTTAACTCACGTAACTGTCGTGAAAACCCATTTAAATTTTTTATCAGATCGATCGGGAAAAATGCAGCGGAGGTCAAATCTGGGCATTTTTTCTTTTGTATTTTCAGATGTCTAGTTTGAGATAGGCTATCACAATAAAACAATATTTCATTTTTACACATTTATTTTGGCATTGACAATGCATTCATTAATTTATTATTTATTTAATATTAATACACTGTTCTATTCCAGTATTTATAAAAAGTACATATTTTGTATATATATTTAAAAATAAAGAGTATGAAAAAATCCATTTCTATAGAAAATTATTGTAGGAAAAACAAACTAAGGAATGCGGGAAGAGCTCCCATTTTAGGGAATTTGCAAGCGTCAATTAATGATTGCATGAAATACGTCTCCGCGCATCTCGGCGCAACCGCATTCCCTCGCATTTCTTATTCCACCTGAAGAGTCCGGTAGAAATGGAGGATTTAACTAATTAGTATTTATGAAATAAAAACAGTTTAAATTATATAATAAATAAGACACCGCCACCGAATTCCCCTTTGAAATAGTTTTTAGTCAGAGATAAAAAAATATTTCAAATTTTAGTAAATTGAATAAATACATATTATTTGTAACTCTATGCGACTACCATTTTATATAATATTTCGATGTTGTTTTGGTGTAGCAAGTTTTGTAATAAAACTAACGAGCTTGAGACATTCAAACAATCATAATTTGAAACCATTTTAGACGAATGCGAGTTTCAACCGTAATAAAAAAATTATAATTTGAAATTTTGAATAGATTTTTAAAAATTAATAATATTATTATCGTGCGGGAGGCACGCCACTGGCGATTAGCACATTCGCTTGCAAACCAGACCGAAGGTTTAATCAGTTCGATTCCAGGTTGTGCATTTTTTATGTAACAAATGCCAAAGACGCAACAGGTCGGATTCAGTTGCACGAATAGCAATCCGATTTATGGGAATATGGTTGTCGAGTGACCTTTCGTTCATATTATTTGGGTTCGGATGTCTCACGCCTGTGGATTCGTTTGTAAAATTTACACAAATTTCCCACACTGCTGTGAGTCGGAAATAGTCAACGCGCACTGGGTTAACTATTTCCGAATAAATGCGTAGTCACATATAAATGAAAAATACATTTTAACTATTATTATTATTTTTGGGTATACAATGAATATTTCTCACGTTCTAAGAAAACATTTATAATTACTTCTAGCATTCTATAATTATCTAAAACTAATCAATAACTAATATGATTAATGGCATTTGTGACTAAACACAAGGAAGCGTGGTACATTCATTTCAAATTTCGAAAAACATCCGATTCCATATTCAAAAATTCAATTCGAATATGGAATGAGATTAATTTCCCACCTTGTCGGCCTGTCATGGCGGCGCTCGCGGCTGACGACTGCACGTCAAATCGTCCTGGAGCGGTCATCACCCGATCGATTCGACCGAGCGCGACTTCCAACTCACGATAAATCGACGCGAGTGAAGTGATTCGTCGTTTCATGGCATCATCAGCCCGCGTGCACTTCGAGCTGCGCCGCGCGAACCATCCTGTGAGTGCGCTTCTGTATCCTGCGCGGATGGAGGTAGAATCGCACAGACGAGACTGCGGCGGGGAAAACTGATTCAATACATCGCAATTCAATAATCTAAACCGATGATCGGATAATATAATAATATCTATTTAATTATATTTATATTTATTTCCCCAGTGATCCCCGGTTTCCTCTGCTCGGTCCGAGCCCGCGTCCGCCGGTCTCTCGTGTGTTCGATTCTACGACATCTTTACCTATCTGCAAAGTTTTGAGTTTAGGTTTGAGTCTCACCATCTAATTCGTTTCTGATCGTTCGCAATTATAATATAAGCCATTTCGTTTCAATCGGCACAAGATCTGATTTTTTTAAATTAATAATTTTTTTGACTATTAACATCGTAAGCTCCTGGCGAACATATTTCGGTTACCCTTTTCAAATGCAATCGGATTGTGCTGCTTTTGATTTTCAAGGCAGGCTTACATATTGCTCGATGCTCCTACGATTACTCAAGTGCTCGGTAAACATTGAGCACATATTATTTTCCCTAAGCTACATACTTTTATCCTAAAAGACATTTTTGAAAATCAATAATCAATACGTGGTAAAATTGAACAACGTTTTTTCAATTTGCGTCGTAAAAAAAAACTAAAATAAAAATCGCACGTTGTATCACAATATTTCCAATTTCTCGCCGCGAGATGGCATTAGTCTTCATTAGTGTGTAAGTCGTTACCGCTACGGTGGCTAGATGGCGATGTTGAGCGTCTCCACGGGGACTTCCCAGCGCCGGGTCCAGAGCAGGTCGGGGACTCCGGCGCAGCGCGACACCCGCGAGGCGCGCTCGCAGCGGCGGCTCACCGCCCAGTACACGTAGTCCTGCGGGCACTGGTACACCAAGCCCCGCATCTTGTGCCCCGCCAGGGACCTCTGGCACTTCACGAAGGCCGGCGAGCACGGGGCCTCGGCGTCCAGTGAGAAGTGACCCTCGGACGGGCACAGCAGGCGACCCGCGCGCACGGCAATCTGGAAGACGACACATGCGTTTTTGAAACAACACTAAAACTCTTACCTATTTATTAACTATACTACCGGGAAAAATCTTTATAGTGGCCTTTCCGGTACACTGAATTGTTTCTACCGATCAGTTGAGCTCTGCCCGATGATCTGGTAAGGACAAAACTGGAAATGGCGGATCTTATTGGGCTTTCCCTTCATTCATGTAGAGATCAATAGTGAGTTAACTTAATATAAATTGATGGGTATGCTAATGAAATCTCAATTTTATTTTTTTAACAAAATTCGATGTCTTGCGAGGACGTATATATGTTAGTTTGGTGAAATATCAAATAAACTAGGCATGCGAAGGCTTTTAAAGGGCAAGTGTTTCGGAGGCTGACTCACCGGAGGCATGGAGTTCTCGTCGAGGGACCTGAAGGTTGCTTTCTTGGCGATTTTTCCCTTACACTTCTGCTTGGTCTCGGACTCCGCCAGGCACTTGACTTCCTTCTCGTCATAGATGGTGTCGTCGGGGCAGCGTAGGACGGCCACCTTCACTTCGTGATTGCTGTCGTTGGTCGTGCACTGGTAGAACAGGTTGCAGTACTTGGGGTGCCTCCTGAAGCCGGTGGGACAAACCAATGCCACTTGATCTCCTTCCAGCTCTCCCACAGGACAGTTTGTCTGGCTCATCTCAGTCGTCATCTCTGTGGTCATTTCAGTAGTCATCTCCGTTGTCATCTCTGTAGTTCCTTCTGTTGTCCCTTCTGTTGTTCCCTCTGTTGTTCCCTCTGTTGTTCCCTCTGTTGTTCCTTCTGTTGTTCCCTCTGTTGTTCCCTCTGTTGTTCCCTCAGTTGTTCCTTCTGTTGTCGTTTCTGTCGTTTGGTCCGTGGTGGTTTCAGGCATATCTGTAGTCGTTGTCTGCTGTTGTTGTTCAGTGGTAGTCTGCTGTTGTTCTGTTGTCGTTTGTTCAGTCGTTGTTTGCTCTGTCGTGGTTTGCTCTGTCGTGGTTTGCTCTGTTGTTATCTGTTCTGTCGTTGTTTGTTGCGTTGTTGTTTCCTGCTCAGTCGTGGTTTCCGGATGATCCGTTGTAGTCTGAGCTTGTTCCGTTGTTGTTTGCTGTTCGGCGGTCGTTTCTTGTGCGTCTGTCGTTGTTTGCATTTGCTCTGTCGTTGTTTCTGTAGAGGAACTTCCCCCAGAACAATTCCTTGGCGGATAAACAGACTCTTCGTGATTGCAGGTGTCGACTTCTGGATCCCAAATAGTACCGTCAGGGCAATCAAAGAAGTACACTGAATATCTTTTACCCTTGTCACCATCCCAATCGACACACCTGTAGAATTTCTTACAATTAGTTGGATGGGCGAAATAACCAGCGTGCGGGCAGCTTATTGTGGCATTCATCACAGTTGGCTCTGTCTTGTTACAGTTAGAGTCGTTTTTTCCACTCTCTGTTGTGGCAGGCATCTGCGTGGTGGACGATGGCTTGGCTGTAGTCTTGCTAGTGGTTTTAGTTGTGGTCGAGGAGGATTGTGTGGTAGATTTAGAGGTGGTTGACAATGGTTTTGAAGAAGACATTGTTGAACCAGTGGCTTGAGTTGAAGTGGGTCCCGAGCCTCCCATGCAAGCACTATTCGTTACATCCCTCGGATGGTTACAACCGGTGATATCGTCATCCCAGATTGTTCCTTCAGCGCATACAAAGTCGTATTTGGTATAGCCTCCATGTTCATTGGAAACGCACCTATAGAACTTCTTGCAATCCTTTGGATCTCCGTGGAAACCCTCTGATTCGCAAGTCCCGGATGAAGCATGCGATTGCGAGGATTCAGATTTAGTTGTTTCTTCATTTTTTGCTGTAGTCTGTTCTTGCTTCTCCGTCGTGGTAGCAGTGCCAGTAGAACTAGTGGTCGATTCAGATTTCTCGGTCGTCTCAGATCCTCCGTCAGTCTGTCCTCCACTCTTGCCACAGTTCTTGACGCTGTTTTCATGATTGCATCCTAGAATTTCTTGATCCCACGCGGTTCCATCTCCACAAGTAAAATCATACTTGGTATAACCTCCCATTCCATTATCGACACAGCGATAAAACTTTTTGCAGTTATCTTCATATCCATAGAACCCTTCCGAAGTACATTTTCCGCCCGACGCAGGCTTAGAGGACTGAGTAGTTGAAGATGATTGATCTCCATGTCTAGTGGTCCCTTGCGATGTTGTCGCGGTGCTCTGAGTTGGTTTTGCTGATGTTGTCGTATCTTTATCATTGTATTCGCTATCAACTTCATTTTCTCCAGGCTTTGTTCCACTTCCACCGCAACCTTTCACTGCGTAATCATGATTGCATCCTTGGATTTCCTGATCCCATGATGTGCCATCACCGCAGCTAAAATCATACTTTGTATAACCTCCCATTCCATTATCAACGCAGCGATAGAACTTCTTGCAATTATTTGGGTCTGCATGGAATCCTTCAGAATCGCACTTTCCTGAACTGACCGAAGGTTTTGACGTGGTTCCTGGTGATTCAGACAGTGTCGATGATGCAGGTTTTTGTGATCCACCGTTTGTAGTTGATTGTGTCGTTCTTGAAGTGGTGGTTTCCTGTTTTGGGTCTTCACCACCGCCAGTCTGACTGCCACAATTTTTAACCGCATAAGCATGGTTACAACCTTGGATTTCTTGATCCCAAACGGTTCCATCTCCACAGCTAAAGTCATATTTAGTGTATCCTCCCATTCCATTATCGACGCAGCGGTAAAACTTCTTGCAGTCATTGGGGTCTGGATAAAATCCTTCTGACGTGCAAGTGCCAGCTTGGCCTGTTGGCTTGGTGTATGATTCTGAACTAGACTGCCCCCCTGAAGACGACGACTGTCTCGTGGTGGTACCCTGTGTGGTTGACTGCTGAATTTTTCCTTCGGTGGTAGTTCTCACGGTTGTCGTAGATTGACTTTGAGATTCGTGCGACGATTCTGTACTACTTGAAGAAGTTCCTCCACTACTTCCGTTTCCGCCGCATGATTTGACTGCCCATTCATGATTGCAGCCTTCGATTTCCTGATCCCAGACTGTTCCTTCACCACATGAAAATTCATACCTAGTATACCCACCCATTCCATTATCTACACATCTATAGAACTTCTTACAATCTTGGCTATCGCCCATGAAGCCATCTTGCGTACATTTATCACCTGATGATGACTGCGGTTTCTTTGTAGAAGATTCCTCCTTACTGCCTTGCGTAGTAGATCTTTGAGTGGTTGTAGAGGTGGTCTGCGGTTCTTTCTTAGTCGTTCCTTGGGTGTTTTGAGATACATGGTTTTCAGAACTCTGAGTGGTTCCCTGAGTAGCCGGTTTGTTATTTTCAGTCCAAGTTTCTTCAGTCGTGCTACTCCCCGAAGATTGCGAGGATCCCCCGCAGTTTTTGACGGCATACGCATGGTTGCATCCTTGGATTTCTTGGTCCCAAACGGTTCCATCACCACAAGAAAATTCATATCGCGTGTATCCCCCGTTCCCATTATCTACACACCTGTTAAACTTCTTACAATCCTTAGAGTCTCCCATGAAGCCTTCTTGTGTGCACTTATCATTCCCGGAATCACCATGCTGGTTATTTTGACTGCTCGATCCACTAGATCCCTGGTTAGAATTCTGATTATCAGAGCTTTGCGAAGTAGACGATTGAGAGTTAGAATTACCAGAGTTGTTATTATTACTAGAGCTTTGACTGCCTGAATTAGAATTACTAGAACTTTGACTACCCGAATCGTTATTATTGCTCGAGCTTTGGCTGTTGGAGTTTTGATCATTTGAGGCTTGACTATTTGAGCTTTGACTGTTTGAGCTTTGACTGTTAGAACTTTGATTATTCGAACTTTGACTATTCGAATTGCTGGAGCTGGAAGAGCTCTGTGTACTAGAGCTTGACTGCGAGTTGGAGGCTTCTTCATGGTGTGAAGAAGAACTACTGGAACTATTAGACGAGCTGCTAGAGCTCTGAGAAGATTGGCTACTCTGTGAGCTTTCGTGTTTTTCCGAGTGCTGGCTGTTGTCTGTCCACCCGGAATTTGAGTTGGAGCTCTGCGTATTCTTTCCACTGTTCCTGCACTTATCGTTGTTGGTGGCCCAGGCGTGGTTGCACCCTTGGATCTCCTGGTCCCAGACGGTGTTCCCGCTGCAGGTGAACTCATACCTCGTGAACCCGCCATTCCCGTTGCCTACACACCTGTAGAAACGTTGACAGTCTATGCTGTCGGCCATGAAACCATCTTCTTTACACTTATCATTTCCGCTCGGTTGCTTGTTGGGAGCCTTTGATTTCTGCGTCGTGGTCGTCCACTGGGCGGCTGTGGTCTTCTTCTGTGTGGTGGGTGCTCTGGTGGTTTGCCTGGTTGCCTGGCTACTAGCAGGTCTCTTGGTGGTTGTGGTGGTTGCTCTCGTGGTGGTGGACGAAGGTTTGTCGTAATGGTATCCATCGTCGACTTCGTTTTCGTGGTTGTTGCCTTCGACTGGTTTATTTCCTCCACATTCGGGGCGATTAGTACTTCCAGGATGATTGCAGATATTGTTTTCTGGATCAAACACCGTACCAGGGCCGCATTGGAACTAGAAAGAAATAAGTTTTTTTAATATGCTTGAGTTTTTTTGACGGCCAACACCAATTAATAATGAACCTTGGAATAAATCCAGCGGCTTTATTGTCACATTTTGTTTACACGTTTTGACCAAAGCCGCGCCACTACAAATCAAATTGTTACAACAACGTTACAATGTTGAATAACTGTTATTTTAATGTAATCTTTTTGGTCAACATACAATTTTTTTTACCAATAAATAAAATAAACAAATACATATCTTTTCGTAGACGGCGAATTTAACTTTTAATATGGATTTAAGTTATCTCTGTTATGGTTTTGGCATACCCTGTAGTCCGTATAGCTGTTGCCGTTAGAAACGCAGCGATGGAAAACGGTGCAGTCCTGGAGGTCTGGGTGGAACCCCTCGGACGTGCACTTGAAGTCCCCGCTGGAGCTGGACCTCCACTCTGGGAGCGACCTCCCCCTCGACAGCCTCTGCCCGAACTGCGAGAACATGGCTCCAATGTCACTGTCCCAATCAGTAACTGAAAGCAAAAAAAAGAAGATTAAATACAACATCCTTAACATGCTTAACTGTTTTCTGGTTCTATGGGGTCCCGGGTTTAAATCCAAGCATCCCATTTCTCATATGGGATTCGCACCCTTACACTCCAGTTACCGCGGCCTGGCGCTTTATTGAACTCAATCACTGTAGTTCAGAATTATTCAATGTGAATGAAGTTTTCAGTTTAAATTTCCGTTGTGACACTTAAATTTGCTTTAATGTGTAAATCACTTTTTCACACAAAACTTCGCAACGCTTTATATAGAACATGAAGAAATAAGTATGATTTTGTTTTGTAAGAGAAGATTCTGTAGTAGGAGGGTTTTGCGTATTTTCTTTTCCTTTTTTTTTTTGGCTTTTTGCATAATATATGCAGTACTATACACTAAACCACCGAGAGCGACATTGAGCAGTTCTGACGGTTTCCTGGGATACTATAGCATGATGTGACTCCACTGCCCGTGGAGTAGTCCCTGGTCATCGTGTGATTGGAGGAGGAGCCAATCACGTGAGATGAAATGCGGTTAAGCCTTCAATCTAGCTACCGACCACGCGACCGCAATACAACTTCAACTCTAATTAAATATAGCAAACCACTGCAACTTTGTGTTTCGTAGATAACGCCTTTTTTATTTTAATCTAAAATATAATATAGTCCAAAAAAATAAACTATATCCCAAAATGTAACAGCATACGAACAAAACGCACGAAAATAGCCTTTTTAAAAAATAATTTTTATAAGAACCCTTTAATAGAAAAGGTTATAAAGAATGTGAATTCGAAAATGTGAAAAATATAAGTTATTTATTGTTGCAGTGTGGCTTGCTCTATACAAAAATGTTCGATCTCGACGGCGTTGTTTACAGAAGAGGCTTAGTCCTCGCGCTGGTGTTGTTACTTATCATGGTCTATGTTGCCAAGTTTGTTTCCTTCTATGTAATAAATACAAACGGTTTTTAATAAGATATTATATATATTTTTTAAATATCCTGAAATAATAAATAATACAGGCCGGCGGAGCGACTTGCACTGCCGACTACCCCTCGTGATTGTTTCTGGCCAACTTAATACTGGAATGATTGTACATTGCCCCCGCGGGGTGAATGCACTCCACTTGCGGCCCAACCGCATCCTTATCCAACTATCAATACATTGATTCGATATATATACTTTTAAACACACACACATTCATATGTACGAGCATATAATGAATCCTTGAATTTTTTCATAATACATATACAGATAGAATACTTGCACTTGCCCCAAATAATTATATATACACAGTTGAATCCATAACCAATCGATTGTTTATTTTAAATAAATTAGGTATTATATGTACTATCATTTATTCACAAATGATAAGTCTTAAATAATCAATTAAAAAAACACGATATATTTTAAATACATAGACAAGAAAATGTTGGATCCCACGCCATTAGAGACATATTGTCATATTTTACAGAGGGCTACGAGCGCTTGCTATGACAATAATAATAAACACCATTAAAAACGCATATCAATAATCCACGACAAGCAGACTGGTTAGAAACGTCTTCGCTGTATAATTTTATGGCCATTTGCAAAGGTATATTTCTGCTTAATCATATATAATTGCTCAAAGTAATGTGGAAAAGCGCTATCTATTAAACGAATGGCAAATTTCAGGCCGCCCTTAGATAAGAAGAGGTTCTCTTACCTTAGGAATTCATACTTGTATTAAACGCATATGTGCACATATATCTTATCATTAAAATTTAAATATATTTATTAATTTCCAAACCGCTGGAAAATTACGTAAATTAATTTAGTACTTACACAAAATGAGTTTTACATACTCTAGATCTTGAGATATATTAACTTACTAATATGATTAGGCATATTTTTTCACACATTGAAAATGATTCAAAGAAACTCTTAGAAAAATATCATCGTGACTTGTGTAGGATTTGAACTTACATTTCCAAGCTTACATGGCCGGTGTACTGACCCTTGTACTAACGAGTCACCTCTGTTGATCGAGAATTTTTAACAATCATAATCTACACACGAACCAATGTGCCCAGGCCTATCAATATTTCTAATCGTATTAGTAAATAATATATGCCTGTAAAGGTAATTAAAACGCACTCGATTGACGTTCAATCCACAAAATAGACATATATATGTTAACTTCCCACACGCCACTGAAAATCACTCCTCGTTAGCACCTGTGTATCACCCCTTAATTATATCAAACTTACGCAATGCATACATCGCATGCACGCACCATCGGCTGGCAGATCGATCGGACAGAGTGGCTTTAATTAATCGCGAACTTTGTATTCCCCGCAGAACCGCCCCTGGATTGTTCTGCCCCCCGCGGCGACCAGGGCCGTATCGGGACTCGAATCGCCATACATAATACATTAGGTTAGAAACCAGTCGCAGGAGAGAAGCCATCCTGGAATTTGCTTACAAGAATGTACACCAAGAGGTTAGACTCCGAAACCTGTACTCATTATTCTTATACAATCGTTAAATATATAAATACCGCGTTCCTGGGTGTCATGTCGCATTTTGTCGTTTCGGTTCCGGTATTGAAGGTCATCTTCGGAGTCTTGAACTATGATGATTATTTGAAGATTACCCCAGTACTGGGACCGAAACATCAAAGAAGAAATGCTGCATTACACTCGAAAAAATAGTATTTATAATAACAAAATGACGCTACGACCACAGTGCAGATAAGCACTTACTTTTTATTATATTTATGATTAATGGTAATTGATTAATTTTTGTCCGGTAAAGTACATATATGCAATCTGTGTAAGGAATATTATGACTTTAACGGAATGTTTAAGGGTATATTGGTGATAACCTGGGATCTACTTTCGTGGGGTTCTTTTTATATCTCATGCACCCCCAATATTTTTTTTGACGTGGATCCCCCGCCAACCAGAATCGACCCCTGAGGGTTGAAAGAAACCACTTTGGGAATCTAACGTGCTGGTGCCTATTGCTTTATTGAGAGAATCTCAGGAAATTTACATCGCAGTTCAAAGTACGAGTGCAGGACCCTGCAGTAGCCAAGTGCGCATGCTAACCGCAGGACTGCGAGGTTGTTAATCGAGCTTGATAGAAGCGCTGTACGAGCAGCTATGCCGTCATTATCCTTGACTATTCCATGGGCCGTGTGAGGATGCAATGGAAACCAGTTATTCTGGTCCCGGCAGGACGCTCTGCATCATCAGCGAAGTCTTTATCCTTCCAGCGTCCGCTGATTGGCAGCTTACTGATTTAATTAAAAGTGATTGCCTTCGGCGTGTTTCTATACAAAAAAAATAATTTACGTAATAGACGATGTGTAAAAAGTCGGAAAAGCTTTCTAATTTTTATGAATATTTTGAATTTCGTTTGTCGGAAACGTTTAAACGTATAAACGTTTCGTTTATAGAATGTTATATCGCAAAAATTACGGTTCAACTAACAATGTTTCAACTTCGACACTGAATCATCTTCAAGGTAAAGGAATCAAAGTTTATCTTTGATATTTAAGCGTTCGTTAAAAGTAACCACGGATCGATGCGGTTTAACGTGTAAGGTATCAATATTATACAACCGATCCAAAGACACCTTAAGACTAGAAAATTTAACAATGAAAGAAAATAGTATGAAAGTGCTAGGGACTATGATTGCGTGAGTCTGGGCGGGGCTGCTGGAGAACATTGATCCTTGCGTCCTTCAGCCCGGTGGCGTAATCCTGCAGCACGCAACTTGGCGCCATTGCATCACGACAGGTTCGCATCCTGCGCGAGGGTCGTTCCTACCTGCCCCTGCAATACAAGGACTTGTGTTCTTGCAGTATTTTTCTTCATTTTTTGCCGCATGATATTCTGCTTCTGTAGTCCCCGCCGGGATTTTATTTATTTATTTAAACGTACAAGCTTGTTAGTATACATGCTGCATTTATTTTATTGAGTTTCCGACTTTCAGTCCCAGGTAAATTATAACAATTCAACGCGGTTTTACATCTAAGAAATCAACATGCAGAAGCTCTAGAAAATTCTCAGCATTCAAGCAGTTCAATCTGCTGAGCCAACAATGTAGTTGGCTCGTTATGCTAGTAGTTAGTAGTGTGATCAACAATTATGTTATTGAGGTATTTTAAGTTAATATAGGGTGTCCAAAAAGAGTATCGGGTATTTGTTTTATTGGCCGTTATTGCGATATGCTGCGAAATTTTTTGGGCCCAGAGTTGCAGAAGCTTCAAGGTTTCAACTCAAGAACGTGGTTGAACTTGCCAAGAACTTACCATACATCCAATCCATCAACTGAAACTGTTAACTAATTATTCCCATTTCACGTAGAGGTAACATCAACTGGCCTCCCAGAAGCCTCGACCTTAGCCCTCTTGACTATTTCGTATGGGAATACCTTAAAAGTAGGGTTAATGATAATAATCCGATGAACCTAACGGAATTGAAACAAAACATCAGGCCAGACATGGGATCAATATCGAGGGCTATGTGTCAGCGTGTTATCAGCAATCTTCGTTGTAGATTAGAAGAGTGGCTGCAGCGTAACTATCACCTTTTCGAAATTATTTTTTATTTTGTATTCTTATAATCAACAATAAAAAAATACTTGATTACTAGTAGTTTTTGTTTTACTGAACTAACAAATACCCGATACTCTGTTTGGACACACTGTATTATCCAGGCCCTTGGAGCGCCGCGTATCCAAATCGTGCAAAGCAACATATTATTATAATTATTTTTAAAAAATGACAGTAAACTATACGAGAGCTTCTTCAGCTCAACCACGTGACGAGTCATGGACGCGCGGCCGGCAATTACTCTCGGGGATATAACTATAATAGATAAGCCGTCCTGAGGATGGGAATGCTCTCGGAGAAGAGCGCTCAGCCTTTCGGTTAACTTCAGTGGCGTGAAGTGTTAAAATGTTGTAATGCCCTGCAAGCTACTGGCGGCTCGCTGGAGCGGCTCGGAGTCACCGCCATGGTGCTGCCCCTCCTAGGATGTCCTGCGATTATGGAGACCCGTGAAATTGGCCACCAAGACGAGACTGGCTGTCCGACACTAGAGACTAGGCCTCAAGGTTGTGGGCCCATTATTCGAAAATATAAACAAGTTAAATATCCAAACCGATAAGTTGACTTTTTTAAACATAACTGCACGAGAATAGGGAGTTCGGAAAAATGCACTCAGTACTTGTATTGAATACTTGTACTCTACCTCTTTAAAGTGAATCGCAATCACAATAAAATTAAATCAATTAAGCATCATCGATGAATTCATTAATGGATTGGACACATCATCCTAGCTTATAAAACCCTGGAAGTAATTAATGCTCTGATGTCACTGCGAGAAATATTAAATTAATTTACAAAATCATTACATTATTTATGAAAATATTTCTACACCGTGGTAATCAATGACGTCATTTTAAATAAAAACAATTACACAAAGCACAATACTTATATTAGTCAATAAAAATTAAACGTGTTGATTGCAAGAATCTTGTATTGATTGTAAAATTTTAAATCTCTAACAAAAGATTTCTAATGACTGTTCAATGGAAACAATAGTTAACCAACGATTGAGTACTTTTACAATTTAGCTTACTCGCTCAGGAGACGTCACCGTTTTGCGAATCGTGACCCTGTAGGTTTTCCAGAATAACAACAGCCACCAACAAGCTTGCCAGCTATGTACTCACGCCAATTAAATATATCATGACTTACAAACCTCTTATTTCTCATAATGGATTATTTTTAAACCACAAGTATACTACAGTGAATTGATTTCGGGTATAATTCTGGACTGTTCTCTGTTATCGCCTACCTGTCGTTATTATAATACAAACGTAAAGCTGTAGTTTAATTTAAAATATTTAGCTGACTTACCGTAGTCTTGTGAGTAGCCTGGAGTGATGCACAGCCCCAGCAGGACCACCATCATCACCGGACCTACGGGCACCATCTTTAAGGCTGTTACTTCTTCTTCTTCTTGAGGTTCTTTGGTCTATCGTTGAACGCTATTCTTTCAGAGACATTTGATTCCAATGTCTGCAAAGAAAAAAACAATGGTGTTAATTAGGAACTCTTACTTTTTCACCTTTATTCCACGAAAGAAAAAAATATAACATAAATTTTCTAACAGCTGTATAAAAAAAATACTTTTACTTGATTTGATACAGAGAAATAATACAAAATCGCCATTAGGCAGTGTTTTTATAAAAACGTTTTATTTCTTTAACCACCGGGAGAAAATCCACAATTTAAACACAATTAAAAATGGATTATTAAAATATAGTTTTTCAGAGTCAATATTTTCCTTTTTTGTCTTCTAGTCTTCATAATCATAGCACAAAATTATATCATAAAATATATGGAATACGCGTTGAGACACACCGATAACAGGATATAAATAAATGAGTCAGTCATTTTTCAAATACTTGCTTTATAATTAATAATTAAAAGATGCGTATGTTCTCGTTGTATATAATTATAAATACAAGTTTAAATTCCGATGAACAATGTTGCTAAGATGTTATTGTTTATTTTCCAGATTCCATTGAAATTCTCGGATATTTCATATTAATTCTATTAATAGGGATTTTATGGACTTTACTGAAAACATGGCCATGGTTTATTTTCTCACAGATATATACTATAAATTATATTTTAAAATAATAGTTTCCTAGGGTATTAAGTACAAGGTGACTATAAAGTAAATATAAAATTTTGAAAAATTACTAAGAAAGTAGAGTTGAATACCTTTTGTATAGTATTTGAACTCATTTAAAATACCTTTATTTAATAACTGATAATTAATATTCGATAAAATACCCATTCAGGTATATTTTTTGTAAAATTTTTATAAGTGATCGATTCACAGACATAACGACACTGTAAAAGTACAAATGCGAGATTTTGTTTTATTAGGACGTATAAATATTTTTTATATTTTATACGTATAAGTCTATTTGTTTAATTTTCAGTAAATATAATCACACATTTAATTTAACAATGTTATTTATAATTTTTCACAGAAAAGGTGTAAACAAATACTCATAAGGAACCTCAATAAGCTAATTAAAAATAATGCGTTTAAATAAATATCAACAAAGGTTCTCGCCGGTTTGTCTCATTACTCAGAATAAATATCTTTGCAATGATATTTGTGGCTAATTGAGTACATTTTCATTTTTATTTCCGACGTTTCGGCGAGGTCGCGCCCCGCATCTTCAGGGTTTTACTTAGTTTAGCCCGTAGGGACACAGCCGCGTTTGTACGCTTCCAACTGCTTGCCCGTCTACATTTTACTTGCAGACTCGTAGTTTTTGAGTAGTGTGGTTATAGTTTCCTCAATATCGGAATATCTGCGCTTGGAAGGCCTCCGCTTGCGGTATGAAAATAAAAATGTTTTTAATTATCATCATCAGTCGCCGAATGCAGTTTTTCGGTTAAATTACCTGCATTAATCAATGCAGTCCCTCTGTCAGCTTATCAGGTCACGCAAAAACGTCTTAAACGCCCATTTGTCATACTCAGGCCAATCTGTCTTGCTTTTCTTTTAAGAGGATCTCTGAACACGAGTTTTGATTTGAACGCTGCATAAATAATAAAAGCACTTAAAATATTACACGCGATGACTGGGGATCGATGTTCCTAACAAATACAGAACCGAATTGAATTAATAAAAAAATTAACTTTTAATAAAAATCACCAACGAAATTGGTTTCAATAATATTTTCATTTCTTAAATAAAATCAAATAAATGAAAGGCCTCATAATCGTAATCAAATTCTTTATAATGTCACTTTTGTAACATAAATCTTTCTTAATATCACATGTGTATGTATAAATATAATATGTATATATATATATATATATATATATATATATATATATATATATATATATATATATATATATATATATATGTATATAAAATATAATTTGGCACTGGAATAACAGCATTAGCGTTTATCTGACATTTCAAGAAAAATGGCGAGGACGTTTTGGTCGTCGCCCTTTTTGAATGTTGATATAATTAATGACCACTAAAAAAAACTGTAAGTATTATTGTGCCAAAGTTTTATCAATATAAAAATCTCTGAATCCTCTGATGTTATGAAAATACACAATCCACATCAGCCAGCCAGTTAAGTGTGTTAAATGTTAACAATATGTTCAACGCACATACGAGTATCGATAAGTTAATGCAATTAATAGCTTGTTGCAAAAGTAAATAACAATATACTGATTGTATTTACATGGTTGATTGCTTGATTAATTACTATAAATTATATGTTGATGTTTATGTTTATGAAATTGCAAACAATCATCTTTTTCTAACGTGTTAAGAGTCAAATAATGTCTTTTAGGCACAAGACACGCGTAGGGAACGATAAGACATACTGAATCACTTTTATTGATATATTGCTTGCATGATTACTAATTACAAAAAATGTGTCTAATAATATGTTTGAGCAACAAACTACACGAAAAAATCTAAACGAAAATCAACTATCCACAGCAGAGTGGCATAGTTGTGGAAGGATAAGATGACGGCGTGTTTCGCTCTCCCAGGCGCTTGGCATGCAAGGGGCGTCCTGGGCGAGCTGCCGCTGGAGCGAGAGGGCCTTTGTCCAGCAGGAGAGATTGCAAAGAGAGGACTCGTGGTGATTAGTTCCCGGGAAATCGCCTGAGCGAGCGCGAGCTGACGGGGATCTGACGGCCGCCAAATTGCTTTGGATGGATTTGATATTGCAAAGTACTGCCGCCACTGTGTGTTTATTTTTTTTTATTATAAAAGTTTTAGATTAAATATTATGTATAATTTATACATGATCTTCAATAAATATTTGAGTCGCGTATGTGCATTATAGGGAAACGCAGGAAAATAAGATTTAGCCACAGTGAAAAGATGACCATGATCGTGTAGGTTCAAATGTGTTTAATGTGCAAATCGCCTACCTAAAATTTAATATTATATCATTTTTAATTTTAGTTTATAGCCGTTTCGTCAGCATCACTATTTTCAACTAATATGATAAATTTAATAATAATTATGATTTAGAGTATCATTCAAAAGGTACAATCCACTTATATTTATTACAATTTAGCATCATTGATATCAGTTGGAAATACCGATCTTGCAAAGGTTATTTCAATAATATAAATCAATTTATATCCTCCGCCACTCCCTCTCAGCTAAACCGTGTTTCGCAGGTGTCCCTTGGCCCATTCATTATGTCTCAGCATGCATACAGTTAGGGAAGTCCGCACCCACGCGTCCCACAGTTTCCGTGTCCGTTAAACTGATAAAGGCTGGGAAACCCGCCTGGCTAGAACCACTGGACGTGCTCTTGGACAAGTAACGATAATCTGCACAGAGGCGGCGCGTGATAGATATTGCATTACGTTTTAAAAAAAATAATTAAATATTGCATTTTATTGAACACATATGACTTGTTAAATACACAGCGGATTTTATTTTTTTTTAAATATTATTTTGAACGTAGTTGTTGAGTGTAAAATCCCGTTGTCTCAAAAACAATCAAATATTTAAATTATATTGAAATTCGTCCTATTAACACAAAAGGATAATTACCGTTAGGAGACGTAAAAGGAACAAAGACCTCGTCTCGAATACCTCGCCGTCGTCTCCACCATCCCGGCGGCTGTCAGGCTGCTCCTCGGCCAGTCATTGTGTCCGATGGAAGCACTTTGGAAAAATCCCCGACACTTATTCATGATGCTACACGTACGTGCTTCCAATACCAACTCAGCAACAGCTCAGAAGCCACGAGAGTCTCGGCGACCGAGCGAATGGAAACCGCGAAACTGAGTTACCATAAGCTGACACAGTTCGAATCCTATCTGTGCGTAAAAAAATGTCTAGGACTATCACGTCGTTTCGTGGGTATAACAGCTGAATATACAACGTAAGCGTAATTAAAAAAAAAAGTAGTACAATGTTTAGTATAACCTTCGTTCATGGTGTTGTGTTTCGATATTTATTGAATAGTGTTTAAAAAAAATTATGGTAGTATCGGAATAGAAACGCCAGAAAATTATAATGCAAATCTGATAGAAATGTCTGTGAAACGACGAACGAAAAATCAATGCATAGTTTGGTTGGTAGTTGCTTCTGTATCAACGATCAGTATCCGGTTGCTCATATTGGAACGGTTGTTAGTAAATCTCGAGTGTCTTTAAAATTCCTCGCTCTTGGACGGCGTCCATCTGAGCTAAATGCGGCTATTTACAACTGGCGAATAGAAAGGACGCTCGTGGTCCAGCTGGGTGAGGATTAGCAAGGAAGTCACGACCGCGGAGAAGCCGCCGGTGAGGAGGCTTGTCTTTGAGGGTGCGGCGACTCCTCGGCTGAGGTTCAAACGACACTGGCCATGAGTCATTCAAAAGCCCGACTTAACACACTTCAAGCGGGTACAAAATTGACTAAACTGATGTGCGTAGCGTGCAAAATTCGCAAAAAATTGCACGTGTGAAATTTAGTCTATACACTCTTTGATTTGCATGTAGTCAAATAAATCGTTTCCTATAAAAAAAATGAACCACTTCATACCACAACAACACTAAATTAAACAACAACAACTAAAAATTGTTCAATAATTGGAGGATTATCATTCTCTGACCACTCCACTTCTTCATTGTCACTTTATTCAGAATCACTGGACAGTATTGGTAGAAGTAACGTTGACGAGTCCTAAACAAACATTTCGAGCTGTAAACCTGAGGAATAAAATGATCTTCTGCCGCTTTTAGAGTAAACACATTCAAAAACGTATTAATACGCGCCCCGCTTTCAGACAGCAGTCCGCGAAACGGGTACTAGTACCCGCCCCGCCTTTAGTGTGTTTAACACGCATGCAATAGCCGATGATGGACGTGATGGTGTGGGTTCGATTCCTTTGTCGACATTTTACGTGTGAATTGATTATTTTTTAAATATATAAACAACAAATATTAATATCAAAATAACAAGAATAAGCTTCTGTACTGAAATATAAATATTTTTGCCATTTTAAAGCTTCGTCAGACTAGAAATCTCATAGGCGATCGCGGCGGTTTTCGGCTTGGTATGTCGAATTCACAGAAATCCCCATATCATTGAGAGTCTTTTATTTGATGTAAATAATCTGAAATCCTCATTGGTCCATTTGTACTCAAACCTTGATACTGTGGTTAGCTGGCGAGCCCGCTGACCACTGAGAAATGACGCCATCGCAGGGCGAGGTTTCTGAGCAAACAGCTTTTCAGCCAGCAAGTTTCTAGCGCCAGATTTTATTTTGCCATAAAAAACCTGAACATTAGTCGGGCTTTCAGCCATGAGGCGCGCGAGGTGTCGTGCCTACGCAGTAAATGCACTGTGGTGTTTATATTCCTGTTTGATACTACAAAATAAACAGCCTCATGTTCCAGCAGTGGCAACACCGCAATCCACCTTTTGTCCCTTAGCAAGTGTAAATTTTTTAAGTCAATTACTATAATTGTTAATGGTGCTATTTATTTTGCTAGCTAACTGCTTAGACACTCCTGCTACGTCGTTCAAAGCTTAAACTCATTGATCAGCAACGTTAGTTTTAAAACTTAAACAATTATTTATGTCTGATTCAAAACATAATAACTGTGAATACAAAACAAAAATATAGAGCATACGACATAGAGGTACTAATTAAAATAATATGCAATACAAAATTTTGTGGCTCTTTTGTAATTTTGATTATTGCATAAAAATAAAATAAAATAGAATTTAGAGTAAGATTCGTTTTGAAGGAACCAGTTTATTTTATTTTTATTAATATTTTCTTTAAGCTTTGATGGACTCAACTACAGTGGCTTGTAAAAGAACCGGATCAAAAAAAATATTAAACAAATAAGGAATGTGTTTACTTTAACTGAAGCTTTCCCATCACTCAGTTTGATATATCTGGAAAAATCACTTAATTAAAATGGAATTTCACCAAGTACTCTGTCAAAAATATTGATTTTTTTAAATTTTATGTTATATTAATTGTTGAGTAAAGGATAATCACAAAAATGTAGTCATCATAAGAAAAAGGTTTTCGATCCCTTTGAGCTTGCACATACATACTTATTAACTTTTTTTGGAAATTCTTATTGCTAAGGAGGTATCGAGCCAAGTCTCACGGGCGGCAAGTAAACGCATCATCCAACGAACCACCGCAGGGTTTCCATTGATCCACCAGGTTTCACAAGCGAGAGTCTCTTATTTTTCTTACAGACGCAATCTTGGCAACCTGCTGGATGAAATTGCATCCCGCCCGCGGCACGTATGGCAACAAGCAAAAAAACCCGCCGAGATGCTCCCTCCAGCCATACCGCTTCTCCTTTTTCCTCTAAGACCACTCGCTCTTCTCTTCTATGTTGACGATGGCGCTTCTCTGCACCATGGCAGGGATCGGATTATAGACTTAATATACTTTCTGTACTTGTAAAGCAGTGGCTCTTAAACTCTTTTGGCCCGCGGACCCCTTTTCATAGTCAAAACTTGTCTACGGACCCTGGGTGAAAAACTACATAAATTCATATTATAGACTAGTTGGTGCAAGTATCGACTCTATTGCGTTCCTGTATTAACCTACCTGACTCACCGTGATGCCTGTTATTACTTGTATTTTACGCACCTGTCTATATTTATATTTTACTTAGGACGTAAAAATAGCTAATAATGTATTCATTGTTATTTATTTTAACTTCCATATTAATAAAAATGTGTCACAATTTTTTTATTTTATATTAAATCTTGCGCGGACCCCCTGACGTTGTTCAGGGACCCCCAAATCGATTTTAGTTTTCTAAGGACCCCCTGGGGTCCGTAGGGACCACTTTGAGAAGCACTATTGTAACGCATTTGAATATTAATACATGAGTCTGTGGGTTTTTTTCGCGATGCAAGTGAAGTTCGAATCCGCGCTCCTCAAATGACTCGCTAAGAAGAGCACTAAATACTTCTGCAGTAGCTCAATTCGCAAATAACAAGAGGCCGCAACAAAACTTAAAATATATTTATACGCAACATACGCGTAAAATGAGGCTTTAAAAATATCCATTAGTAAATCAATTTATTTCTTTTGCGAGATATTTCCTTTCCATCCCAGACCCGGCTAATGGAGCCGGACTGGCGGGCGCGAGGATGAGGCGGCGGTCCTGTTGCCTGGCTGATGATGCAGAGGATCTTCGCGGTTCCAAATCGATTTATCACGCGCGGACGAGGAGGGGTGGGCCCGATTGGCGCGCCTCAATCAAGCGAAGCAAAACTGAGTGAGAAGGCAGTTTCAGGATATAAAATAAATATTTCAGACGGAACATTTGCCATACAGACGATAGATGCTGATATATAAATACAGGCAGATAAGCAAAAGTTACCTTATGCAAGTATTGAACAAATAATTAAAGCCTGCAGTATGCAGCATATTAAAACATAATTTGATAAATCATACAAGAAATGAATAATTAAAAAATATATATATGATGATAAGAAGATGCCACCCTGTATAGAGAAGGCTGCTGAGAAATTCTGTTCGCTTCTAACGACCTGCTATTACTGGCCATTACACTTTTTTTGCTAAACAATTTACGCACATCGTAACTTGTAAATCTGCGGAGCAGCATCGGCTTGGTGAAAATAAATTAAAATATTTACGTAATTATCTGTGATTATTAAAAATATCCTAATCAATGCCTTTCAATAAAAAAAAACTTCTTCTCCTCCAAATGACTCACGTCAAAGGAGGTTGGTGACCTTTTCACTGGACATATGTTTATCTTGAGCCAGTCTAATTGATTCGACTGTTCTAACGACTGTTGGCCACGGGTGCAAATACCGCATCCACGTTAGTTTATTTCTTCCAATGCCTATTTTTCTCAGAATCAAAAACCTCTTAATTTATATATAATTTATTGTATGCTTTTTTTTTATCATAGATCGCATTACAGGCTGCTTATAAATTCTTAGAAGTATTGAATGTAATAAAAACGAGAATTTGCTTTTCTAGTAATAGCAAACATTGCTATTTTTTAAATATACAAAATAATTATAGCTATTAATTGTTTACGTTAGCAAAAAAAAAATAATTGTTCAATTATCCTTTAACAAAAAAATACTCACGCTTTCCAGCATTGGGTTACGTTTGTGTAAGTTATTTTACATTTGTATATTTTATTTATTTACCTTATTAATAAGTTTCATACATAAGTAAATTTACGTCTTATTTGTTGTAATCCTTATCAAAAGGACAAATCAAATTATTAATATGAAATATATTGATACCATCGCTCATTTTGACATACTGCTAAAGAATAATGCAAACACGTTTGATAATTAATTATTTTCACAGATTAATCGCCACACGCCGTCCCTGGGCGGAGCGCTATTCCCGGCGCAGGTGAACCAACGGCCTTGACATATAGCTAACTACCTGTGAGGAATGAAGATCCTCCCGAGGGATCATGAATCACGGTGCAGGGTGGACATGCAGCCTATTATAGAGACGGGTGCTTCAAGCTGCTTCAAGCTGCCTACACACGCTGCCACACTAGCGACAACCATGCGGTGAGCCAACCAATAGCGTCTTCTTATTTCAGATGATTTTAAAAACTTTGTTGCAATTTTCAACGCAGCAAAATAAGCTTTGGTATTATTATTGTTTTATGTATTATCTTTATTTATAAAGTTGTGTGTTTACTGCTGCTGGAAATCCTTTTTATGATCGAAGATTAATATCAATTGTATATGCGATGCGTTTGTCAGGTTTTGCACTTAGCCGTGCGTTAATCAATTCAAGATTTCACTGTCGTAGATTATCGCATCTCTTCCAGTCCTCTTTTACTGAAGATAAGTATTTCCAATGGATAAAACTAGCAATAAGCCCAGCCGTTACCTCACAAATAATACAGTAAAATTAAATAAATGTCAGTGTATTTTTCGATAAACCATAGTAAGTTTATAAAGAAAGCATGATTCCCTAAAAAAATAGATAAAATATTTTAATTACAAGTTCGCCCTTTGCTTTGGATCGGTTAATGCTTTTTGTGTAAAATTAAATGCTTGAAAGTTTTGTGTTAACTTTGTGTGTGTGTGCGGTTTAAAATTTATCGCTAACTGTATTCTTACGGGTACATAAAGTTGTGTAAACAGCAACAGAGGCTTATTATGCACCAACACACGTACATTTTATCATGATATAAGATTAAGTATAATTGAATTAAAAACTATAATGTCTTTATACAAACGGTCAACTCAATGAAAAAGAGTTTCATCGTTGTATATAGGCACCTTTCGAGTTACAAATAAAAAATTTGGTAGAATTTAGATGGTGATAATGATATTAGGGAAGTTCTTAATAATCACCAAAACGTCGAAAACTTCAAATTAAAATGCAGCACAGCACTCAAGAATAAAGTAATTCAAATGTTCACTAAATATAAAGTTGTGCAAAGGGTTGGTACAGTCATTATTTGTACACCGATACGTGGACATGCATCGAGGAGTCATCAGTATTCGGACATCGTCCTGGCAGCTCCCGTCTCGGAGACGAGGTTTTTGCTCTCCAATCATTATGCAATCGGCCGGCCAGCTATCTGCAGTTATTTTTTATAGCCATAATTTTTTTTATTTGAGTAAATTTCAAAAACTTCAAATCAATATTATCAGTAAAATCTAGATGTAATATTTTACGTTGTCTCTAGAGCCGTTTGGATAGAGACCACTGCAGCATCCTGTAGAGGCACTAAGCAAAAAACAGGTTATGGGATAGGCCTGAGAATCTCGACGTATGAATTATTTTCTTAGAAGATCCCACCGTTAATCAGTAAAGTAATCAAAGATTCTTCTAGTATAAATTTTATTAATAGCTGATTTTATTAAGTTATTTGTAACCTTCGATAGAGTGGTTTAATTTGAAATACTCCATATTATAACAACAAATATGAATAGCCAAATGGGTAGAAGATAGGTGATTTATGTTTGAAATACTTTTGGGTCTCTATCGGAATTATTTGAGAATAGTGCGGTATAGATATAAATATGTTAAAAATGTAAAAAATCAATGAATAATGAATTAACAACATTTTGTTTTGTTGGTTTGATTAAGTAACACAAATATCGCAGTTTTTTCAGTGATTGAACTTAACTTAAACGAAATCATTAAGAAAGTATGATGGACGAGACAAAGCTTTTTTGCTCATAAAAATTCGTCACATCCTAGCTATTTGTTTAAAAATATTTGTTGTTTAAATACTGAGTATAACAAACTTAACCAGTCTATTATTTGTTTACTTTTTTGCTTAAATTATAGACTATTCATAAAACATGAATGTCTCTTGCTTGCGAAGTTAGCATTAATAACTTAAAACGCATTTTACAGGACTTTATATTATTGTCAGTAAAATATTCATATTATTAAAAGAAATAAAAATGCAGTTATTCAAACATCTTATGTATAAAGTAATAAAATTTAACGATGTATTTTATGGTTTGAAAATGACGTATTGGTGAGAAAAAAAAAACTAGCTGAAATCCTCAAGTCTAGGAAGCCGGGCTTCGTCTGCGACGGGTCATCGAATCCTTCATCAGGTCATCGGTGCCCGACCGACTCCTCGTCGGAGACGATCGTTCCTACTCCAATACCAAGAAGACGTAAACACAATTCAGTGCTAGTTTTTATGGCGTATAATGCTATTTTTATTACAAGATTAAATTTTCATAAAACACTAATGCTTGCCCTCTCATCGCGGTTGCCTTGTTTAATTGTTTTTTTTATCTAAGGTGATATCCGTGGTGAGTGATTTTTCGTTTAATACTCTGAATTTGTAAAAAAAAAAAAAAAATTATTATCCAAGCAGTGATGATCTTATGGAGGGACTATATATATTTATATATATAAACATGTAAAAAAATGTATGGACTGCGAGTCAGAACCTGTCCTGGTAAAAAGCTCCCCGTGTTATATAAGGCGGAGGCTCTGCTGCATCAGCTCACGACTGCGTGGTTTCGTTTTCATTCCTGCGGTAGCCAGTGGAGTGCATTGCGGTCGGGATAATCGCAAGGGAATGCAAGAACTGCATGCTCCGTAGATCGTATCGCCCCGGCGGTGGCAACATTGTGTGGAGGCTTCTAGTTCTGTTGATTTTTTTTTATACTATAATTTGACTTATAATAACTCCATATTTATTGTTAAGAGCCTAAGTCCCATACTTGAGTTTTTTGATAATTTTCTGGTCCGTTTTGCGAAAAAGTTAGGTACATCTCTTTTTCCGAACAGAATATTTCTATGAGTCCTAAACATTTAAAAGTCTTTTTTTTAATTGGAATTAAAAGATTAAATATATATATTATTATTATAAAAATTAAAAAAAAAAAAATCTTAAACAAACTATGGTTTTGAAAAGTCGTCATTGTATCAAATTTTTGAACATTTTCAAGATTTTATTTTACCCTGAAAATGGACGTTAATTAAATAATAAAAAATAAATAAATATAATTTATAGTTTTTTCAATACTCTATAAAAAAAACAATTTTCAACGTAGAAAAATAAAGTGACAATTAAATTAATTAAATGACACGATTTCGTCAGGTAAAACGGTCCTTTTTTTGGGGCAGACGGGGGATAGACACCAAGCAAGGTTTGGTAGCTTGGTGTCTTGACCCTTAATGAGATTAGCAAGATTGTTTTATATTTGCCATTGAGCTCTTCAGGCAGAGAAACTGCGCACATATTTTGAGAATATGCAGGTGTAAATTTTTCAGAATAACTCACCGTAGATTTCAGGATTGATTTTTATCAAGAAACATAAAAAAAATACTCGCGCACTGTCACTAATTTAACTACTATTTGTTTTAAGTAAACTTTATCACGTTAGCTGCTTTATTTGGTCTTTGCTGTGTGATCACTATGGTAAAACTGAATTAATTTGAGGAATCATTTTACAATCGACCCGCGGTTGACGCCGTGAGATTTTCCAAAATATTATTTGAATTTTACATAATTTTATGTAACTATAACAATACATATAAATATTTCATGTAATTATGTCATTTATTATTCACCTGCTACTTTATATTATATAATTATCAATTTTGTTATTTTGAGCATTTGGGAAATTTGTTTAATTGGAGTTAATCCTAGATTATGTACAATTTGCGATTGTTATTAACCCACTGATTAATGAAGGCCTCTCTTAGTTTCGTGAACTCATTTTTAGTTTTTTGCGAAATATTCAGTATTTAGATGTATTATCATAATTTTAAGGAAAGGTGAGGTTAGTTAAATTTATGGATGTTATGAGTATAAACTCACTAGCAATTGATTTAGCTAGCATTTAATTTGCATGTTTCTATTATAAAAAAAAAGCACGGATAACTATTGTGACTTGCTATTTGTTAATTTTTGAGTTAAATAGAGCGACTCCCCGTAGGGTGGCTTAAAAAGTTCATTGCCCTGTTGTTAATTAAATAATTAATATTCAGGGAATATTACATGCCATTGTTACTCCTTAATTTTATACCAAAGGTAAATTAAATGCGTGGAATGATAATAATGTGAGTCTTCTTTAATTGCTGTTTGAAGTAAAAAAAAAGAGTGCAGAGGTTGAGAGCGAAATCCTTCCTTCGGAGGGAATCTGTGGCTGGGCCATGACAAAAGCGCGGGAAATCTTGCAATCAACGGGCTCGACTTGTCATGATGACAAATGATGAAGAGCAGACGGACTGCGGACCAGTCATGCCTAAACTGGGGGGCGCGTAAACGTTTCTGCCTGTGGGGTGCTGTGAATTTCACGTCACGTGAACAAAAAATGCTATTTTTATAAGATTATACGAGAAAAATATTTTTACTTAGTTTTTTTATTAGAAGTAATTTTTAATTTAATTAATAAAGCATTTTTTGCTAGAATCGCATAACAAAGTTGTAGATAATATAATTTCAAATTTATTTTTACTGCCTTCTGGAAAAGAGGTCGGGGTTTATTTTTTCAATTCTTTAATATTATAAAATTTAAAAAATATATACAATTCGATAAATCGCTTCTCATTTATTTCCATTCTTCATTCCACGAGTGGCATACACCGAAACTCATAACTCAAATTAATTTAACTAATATCAAATGAGATTTTCACTGTCAACATGAGTGTCTCCCGTTTGTTGAACATAACCGAAAACATCAGCGAAAAACTACTTCCTTACTGTTGGCAACACTGTCGAAGGTACAGGTTCAATGCCACTCGCACGACTGGCAACACAATACAAAATAAATACATCGTGAACATTTTAAAGGTAACCCGACAACATGGTTTTCCCATGGAGCCGATCCAGGTAACCGCTCCGCACCACCTGCGCCCATTATGCATAATTGAATAGATTTCAAACACCGCGAAATTATTTCAGATTCAAGGGCGTTTCAATGTCTTGATTGATTACTCACTTAACTTTAATTGTTGTTTTTGCAACGAGAACATGGATAATTAGTAATTATCTAGCGTGAAAGTCTTCGTTAAAACTGGGGATAAGAGAAATGGGACCACCCGAGTCCAGGTTTACATCTCATCTACATCCACTTTGGTACTTGAATATTAAAAACACGCCTCACAAAAATGTTTATAACCATAGTCAGAATTGTCATGATAACTAGGGATAAGAAAAAGAGACGAGTGGAGTTCAGGGGTTTGTAATTATTTTGGCACCTTTAAACAACCATTAGATATATGAATAATTTATGAAAATTATTAGGACTAATGTTTTATACGGAATTTTCATATAAAAAATTGATGTCCGTTTTCCGGACAGAATGAAAGTAAAACATGGACTTAAGTTATCGGTTTTCTGAGAATTAAAATGAACGCTCTTAGTGTAGAAAATGCTAAGTTTATATATGGTTTTTTTTTGTATGAGTATGAAATTCTAAATTGCTTAAATGTACTCGAGTATTGCGTCATTTAATTTATAAGGCGGTACACGGAGCAGTATGATTTTAAGTGTCGAAAAAAGTCTAATTCGGTTGAAAAACCTATGAGCCAAAATGGTTTTTAATTGAGTGGTGGCTTGCGAAGTCTCTCAAATTATATCGAGTCAAATCATATTATATAACGAATCAGTAAAAATATATTTCATTACTTTGTTCAGAAATTTACGATCAACGCTCGTGTACACACATACAAATTTATATAATATAATATATGTATATACCATAACAAATGAATGAACTATCAAATTAGACATAAAAAATCCATATTAATATTAGGTTCACAAAGACTGTTAAACAAGCACCTATAAAGGCGTGTCATATAGTGATTTTATAACTGTGAAGAGTTTAAACGTGATAGTACTTTATAAGAAGCTCTACCATTTTTCTTTTTTCAGGAAAATCACAGAAAATCTGTATTTACATTTTTTACTCTAAATTTTTTTCGAAAATAACAATTACAAAGGAATTAAAAATAAACTTATTGTTTTACACGAATTCGAATTCTGGGCCCATTTATAAATAAACAATTGTATGATTCTGTACGTTGAGGTGGTTAAGGCTTCCATTATTTATTCTTCAGTTTAATTGAAATATTTAAAATAATTATCTAATTTACTTAAAACCACTAATAAAAGTATAAAAAAATCGACTATTCAAACGTGAGTTATTTTAAATCATTGCACTCACAAATTCATTCATTGGACTGAACCAATAACTCTAATTAATTGATTATTGATATTTCACTTTTTTTTTAACCACCATTGCTATCAGGTGTAAATTAGGCTTCTCATGGCGAATTCACAAGAAATCGGAGTCCTTCATACATTGATAAGCTGTCAGAGTTCGCACAGTGGACGCGAGAAAAATTATAAGTACATTAACAGACGGTAATTGGATGCTTAACCGACGGGAGAAGCGAACAGATATGATTTTTTTAATAGTTAATATTTCAGCCATCTTCAACATGACTGGGAACTTATGATGTATTTGGTTAAATTTGTTATTGATTACCGTCATGGGGGGCAGCTCATTAAAAGAAGATTTAATTTTGTTTTAAAAAAAGTGCACTTCGAGTTGATTGTACCGCCAGTGATTATGTCAAATATAATTATATTATAAAACAACTAATTTATATATATTTTTTTCAAAAATCCTGCACACATTGAACCACCTGGCTAGGGCAAAAGCTGCATAAAATTCAAATATATTTGAAATTTGATATATTTATAAGATGACTTAGAAACTTAGGATTTAAGAGTTTAAATGGACAATGTTTCCACAAGTTAAAGTTTAGCGAAAATTGTATTAAATTTATATTTACAGTGGCTTGCCCTGCCGCTGAAGTCACGGTGCACCACTGACGCCAGAGATACATTATCCAATCTATAATTACATTTAAAAAAACGACATGCGAAGAAGACCCGCCATAGTGGTCCTTTATAGCACTCGAACATCAACCAGTTTTTGAGTTATGCGATTTCTGCCGGCGGTTTTTTCGAGTTGCGATGCTCTCGTATCGACAATTATGGCAGCCAACAAAGAGTCTGTTATTATGTAAGATTTACAATTAAATTTATTCTTCACAGAGGTCATTGTCGGGAAGCGAGCACGACTGTACAAAACACTGGAAGTGTATCATTAATGAATATTATTAAAAATTAAATAAATCCGCATTATTGGCCCATACAAGATTATTTCGTTTCGATCAATCGATTCGACGACGTTAAGCGTTGAAGAACATTTGAGCCATTGAAAGTCTTCTTTTTAACTAGTTTGAATATTTTTTACTCTACATGTATGTTTTTTTTTTAATATGAGATAATATATTAATTTAATATGGATGAATGTTTAATTGAAATATTCAAAAGAGCCACGAGGATATGTTGGATTCAGTCATATATTTTTTTGCCAATATTTTCCTGACATGCTCGAATCGATAACGGATTTATAGAGTATAACATTGCGGTGATAAAAAATATTATCTGTCCAAAATAGTTCATAGCCTCGGGGCATTGTAGACAAAAAAAACGGAGTAAACGCTTCATCACATAAACATTCAACACCCGTTAGAGCGTTCTGCGGCAACAGCGTAGCGGTCATTGTTTTACGGCGTAACTGATACGTTTTTTTTGTTGTTTATTAATTGCCTAAATGAGTAATATACTTGTGTGGGAAGCAACATTCTAGTTTGGGTATTGGTAACGTATGTAGCTTTTTACTGATATTGTAATATAGTCAAAAAGGAAGACATAAATTATATTTTTTTTGGTAAATATTTCAAGATGAAGTAGATCCGTCTAAGGATTTCAATATAAGCGAGAAGTTATATAATGTAAAAACATTATTATGAGTGTATATAGGGCAGGTAAGGAAAATAAATCTATTTTTTTAATATACATGGTAAATAAGTGATGATATTATTAAAATAGTATGTTAGGTTTTATTACATGTGTTAGTTAATATTTTTCCTGTTTCGTGTTATGCGTAGAATAAAGTTAAAAATTAGTTCTACAATTATCGTTAACTTGATAGACGGCTCAACATTCATTGATGACAGATTGAGCATTTAAAAAGACCTTAAAAGAAGATCAAGTATTATCAATTTCCATCTGTTATCTTCTCAAATGACTGCCACCTGGTGCAGTGTCGCCTAATGGGACCTTTTATCTGTATTTCAGGGGATTTCGAACAATAACGAGGAAAATTATTAATGACCAAATCAGAGATGCGGCTAATGAGTCAAATCTATTGAGTGTTTTGACGGTTGTTGCTTTGATAAACACTCGGTTCTTGGGTATTCTGCCGCATTTTTTCTTTATGTACCGTCACTTGGGCATTCATCGTGAAGTTGAAATATTCGTGGAATATTTCAACTTTATGAAGGCTCTCCGAGCGAGTTTAAAGCTAGTCATTTAAATATGGTTAAAAGAGAAAATGAATGGATGCTGTACGTGTCCTTCAAGTCTGTACAGTGGTTTTATTGTTTCACGTTCCTTCGTTTATAGCAAGGCGGGGGCTTTGGCCGATAACACTGAATGGCTCAATTTATTAGGCCATATATAATTTTACAGTTCAAAAATTTCTGTACATAGACCACTTATGAATCAGCTGTTTGTTTTTTTTTCTGCTCATATCCGTACAACTAAATTCTCTAGAGGACTCGATATCTATGCTAATTTAGCTCATATTTATGAATGATTTTGTAGTTCCGTAAATCTATTTTAATGACATCAGAAATAAGATGTTTTGACACGGTGAAATTAATCACTCGCTAACGGCAAAGTTATATTATTGTACAATATTTCACGCAGTAATAAAAACTAAACCAGTTCTGCGAAATCTAAGAATTCTTTCGATGTTTAACGAAATGTTAGATATTGTCCAACCCGTGCTGAATCCAGGAGCTAGATATTTTCAAAGTGATGAATTGCTCACAGCTCCGTGCCTTATTCATGTTTTTTGTAATATTTAAAGAAAAATATGACACAGTTATTTATGAGTATTTTTTAAAGTGATTTTAGGAGCGAAAGCTACACAGACTTATTTAATTTTGAATGAGATATTAATTAACTATCACTGCATGAATTTGCTAAAAAAATATATCGGAAAACTTAAATTATGGTTAACTTCACAATAAACACTTAACTGGCTATATACAACGCAATTAAAGAAAATTGCGTGGTAGTTGGCATACTTGCTGGCCAACTGATATTTATTCTAAAAACCCGTACACGGTCGCAATTACCTTTAATATCTTGTCCATACAAATTCATGTACTTTTTTGTAGTAACTCGTGGTTGAAATGTGAACTTTTTGTAAAGGGTCAATAGTCTATTTGGTTCTAAATTATTTCCTAAATTAAGGCTCTATTAAGCTTAGATAAAAAGTACATACTAGAAACAATATTTGTTTGTCATTTTTGACTAATAGCCCTGCAATTATCTCATAGTTTAAAATTATTTTAAATGGAGTCATTCATTACCGTACCTCCCACACGGAGCATCGGATCAAATATCAAAAGCCAAAGAGATGTCTGAATATTGTTTTATAAGTTAGCTGGTTCTAAAAATTTATTTATTATTATTGTGCTCGGCCATGGTTTATACATGTAAAGAACATAAAAATAGGAATCGGAATGGGATTTTTCTCGATTAGTTGTTCCCTAAGTTGAAAAAACTGCTAAACTTGATGCCTTAACTAACTAACTAACAGAAATAACAGTATGGAGTATGAGTATCGTATCTTTGTATGTTTAAAGTAAAAAGATACTACTAAGTGCTTTATATATATATGATATACTATGTATGTTTTATCGAGTATTTTTAGTTCTAATTGCTTTGATAATAAATTAACGTCTAAAATCATCTGCGATGATTATTGGTGCAGCGAGAAGAGCTGGACTTGTTTGTCAAATAAAAAACAACAGGTGAGTTAGCAGTAACGGAGCTGTTACATCGACTGTTTAATGTGCGGAACAGGTTCCAGATTGTTACAGCGGCGTTACGTGAATGCGATTCAATAGAGCTGTCAGGGGCGTTCTATACCGATTTTTTTTATTAATAATATTCTTTTTTGATCAATTGAAGCTTCAGTACAAAAAAGCAATTTTGATTAAATCAAAAATTTAATAAACTCTAGAACTTGATTCAGGGATACATATATACGTAGTTTTGCACTTTTGATAATAATAAAAAAGGTAAATTTATTTGTTTCGTTAATTGATAGAATTTTTTTTTTATTTCAAGCATAGGAGGTATAAGGCTATTTAAAATGCTTATTTGTTAACCAAAGGGTTTAGATTCGAATCCAACTATAGTAATAATATTTTATTAATTTTGTTGAACTGTAAATTGTTTATAGTTTCAAAAGGAAGAAAAATTCCTGAAAAAAACTTATTTCTCTAATGAACGATTTTTTTATGAATAAATTTTTAACACGGCAAATTCTGTAGCTTACTAAACTAAAGAAAAGCTTTAATATTTCAAATATGCACGTATATTTTATATATTTCATAATATGTCCAATCCCGAAATAAATAGTATTTATTTCTAGGTTAGGCTTAAAAATTATAACTAATCGTAGGCTTGAAATATATAAATTAAAAAAGAGCAAAAACCGGTTTGAGTACATTCGGAAACTGGAAGCATTTAGATCGATCGTTAATCAAAAATCTCGCTCTATTAACTGCAAAGAGCTTAAGGTTATTTTCGCAACTTAACAGCGATCACGAAGATGAGGATAACCTGTACGCCGAAACGTACCAGACCAGCCCGTAAAACGAGGCATATCTAACGGTTTGACGAATTGGAATATCCTTCACAGCCTGCGAAACTAGTTTTTTTTTATAAATGGACCCGGTAAAAATGGAGTGGGCGCCACTGGAACCTTCGAGCCTGCAATTAAAAAGCGTACTATATTTTTCATGTGTGTTCTAAGCTCGTATCTATCTTCGCTTCTGGATAAATATTATTGATAATAATCAAATTGTAGATATAAAATCTTCAAAACACACGCACCCTGTCCATGCTAGGCGAAAAGCCCGTTTAGATCCGCCATAATTTTGATCTCTGGGAATTAAATAGAAATGGAAATTAAAGATCTTTATCATCTATAACTATTAACAAGTCTCAAGGTCAATAGCATCACTAAATCTAATATTTTAAGAATTCAAATTTATAATTTTAAAGAGCTAAGAAACTCTATATATTTACAAAAATCACCGATTATATTACTTGCTTGCAGCCAGGAATCTAAATAAAATTTTTATAATAAATTTACCAATAAAAATATATCTCTGCTATATATTCAAGTCCGGGTAACTAAATGAATATTCATAAAATTATATGAACTGATTTTTTTTATTTTTAAATATATATTATAATAAACAATATTTGTATCAATAAAGCTTTATTGTGGATTCGTACAAAAAAAATGTGTATTTGAGACATAAGTGTATTTTGGTTTGAGCAATATATTTTTAAAAAATGACACATTTAGTTTACTGGATTTATATTTTTGACTCGTGCACAAAAGCGAAAAAGTACTGACGTATTAGAAAATTTCCCAATTAAATTAAATGAGTCTATTAAATGGTCTGCTTCATTACAAGAAGCCAAAGAAACCACAGAGTGAGATAAAATATTTAATTTAAATACTAATTTATGAAACACCATCGTATGATTATTTGCAGATTATTTTTAAAGGAGCTGTGGCTTCCATGCAAATAGCACTCCTTTATCGTACAATAACCTCGTCATCTTGGATGTTTTCTTTGCAGGTGAAGTGTGTCGCATTATATGGGCGTGATGAGAAGTGGGACTGCCGAATGCGGGGCACGTACCCATTTGCGCTCCCCCGCGAATGATAAACAATAAATTCAGGTGTTGACTCGATTTGCGTGGATTTATTGCATCCATTCTCTTTGGATAGACAAAACAACGGGATGATGGCTTCTCTATGTAATTCTGATCGTTTTTGTCGAACACGCTTATAATTTATTATATCAATTTTTAGCGAAGCAGCTCGTAGAGTACGGTATTAATTATTTAAAAAAATCATTACACAGTGTAAAAAAATGATTTTTGCCCCTCCTGTTATCGAACGTGGACAATAAAAATTCTAAAATATTTATAATTATTGCTCGATAGTTCAGATATTTTTAAGGCCTTTAGATAACAGTTTTTAAAGTTCCTACCATAAAAGTATCATTATTAGTGTAACGTTCCTCGGAGTTCACGTTCAAGGACACAGTTTGCTGGTTATTCAAAGCCTGGCATATATTTTATGCGGGGCCGGCTTGAGTGGCTCACGGGAGTGGCCCGCCGCGAGAATCTGCACCCCGCGAGACAATAAGCGGACGCTGGAAAATCGACTTCTTACGAAAAAAAAATAAAAAAATATTTATACGGACTCAATTAATCGAATGCGGCTAAGTACCTAAGAAACTAATATTCATTATTTTTAATTAAATTTAATGCTAAACCTCCCCAACCAGAAGGTGTCAATCCAAATCCTGGAATTTTTGCAGCATAGAAAAACTTTGTACACAAGCATTTTTACTATGCATTAGGCTTTAATTGCGTTTATCGCTCGAGTAATCTTAAACATGTTTCTCGGCTGCAAATAAGACGTCAGTAAATATGTCGGAGCCGAATGATGTACGAGGACATAAAAACTGACCCACTCGTCGAGCAATTTTAAAAACATAGCAAAACTCATGTTCCGACATGACGACAGTGGAAGTCGCAGGCGAATAACGGTACGTGAGTTTGAAGCGACATGTGGTGTCCTTCAGATGTGTCAATTTCAGATTCGACGAACGGGAAAAATATTTACATGCAACTCTTCAATGAGTTTTTATTAGAAGTTTATTTGGTTTTGATCTTCAAGTGCCGCGGTAGATTTATAATATTTATAATATTTGTGATATATGCGGTATTATTGATTTATTACAGCCCGGATGGGAATGAATGCTTAGATGCTGAGGTTCTTCCACTGTCACGACCTGGTCCTCCCCAGCCGCGGCCCGAGGCGCCCCAGATACATAATGACAGCCGCGTTGCTTGCACATCCCATTGTCAAGTTCACAGAAAGATACGCCACGGACCATGAATCACTTCGATCGAAGGCGGAATAATTAATAATAATTATTTTTTTTACGTACAGAAGCGGCACACTTCGCATTTAAAACACAACAAGAAAGTCTCTCGCCGACGTTCGCATTGCGGTCGACCTTCGCGTCCAAAAATGGCGAAGAACTCCTACGTTACGCCACACTTAGTTTTACTGTTACAAATCGGGAATGAACAGATTATTAAAGCTCCAGGGCGATTGTCTAAAAGATATATCACCGGAAATATGGAAATAAATTACCATTTTGGGTTACACCATAGGTTCTCAAAGTGGTCAATATCGATCTTCAAGGGTCGATTCCGCCCTGCAAGGGGTCGATGACAGCGAAAAATTAAATTGGAGGTCTATGAACTGTAAATGGGGGTCTACGAGAGTGGATCCCATTTTAGCAGGTCATCGCCAAAATACCACAGTGGATTATCAATCTATACGGTTACATTAAAGAATCGGAAGTCATACTACAAGAAGAACTGATCGGAATAAGCACTTATGAAGAACTGAAGGTACAGCTTAGAAAAGGATATCAGCAATTTTGGCTTCAGAGAGACATGCCTGCTATTTATCCTGCATTATGGACTATCGCAAGAAGGTTTTTGGTAGCTTTTCCATCTTCATTCCTCGCGGAAAGGGGTTTCAGTGCGGTTGCCATTCTTCTTACAAAAAAAATAGATTGGAAACCACTGGGCTAGAAGATTTAATGTTAAATCTGACTTATTTGAAGCCAAATATTGAAAATTTGCTATCAAAGCATCCATCCCTCCCATTAAAAGTATTGATTTTTTTAGTGAATGTTACTATATTTGTATATTGTGTGTTTTTATTTATAAAGGTATACAGTAAAAATTCTATATAACGGACCCCTGTTTAACGGATTTCGAATATAACGGACAAAAAATCCGGTCAAATGTAAAAATTCAATATTAGCAAGGCAGGGGGTCTATGAAAAACAGGAAATCTCGACAAGGGGTCGACGCGACAAAAAGATTGGGAGCCTATGGTTTACACGAATATTCACAATTATGCCTTAGTTTTTTCGACCACTGCAGTCCGATAATTGAATGATTATTTCGATTTCCATGTGCAAGTGTGTCATAAGCATTTAGGCATGATGCAGTTCGTGCATTTTCCGTTGAGTGGTCTGAATAAACACTTGATAGGATTATACGTAAATATTTTGTACTTTGGGATGGTTATATTGTTTTAAGTAATGTTTGTTTATTTTTGTTCTGCGTTAATGACATCATGATAACAGTCTGAAACAACAATGTTTCTACATCATTAAGTAACGTGTTTCCACGCGAAGATAAATCCGTGAATCGCGATTCTGGCATCCGGCGAGCTCGCCGACGGCTCCACAATGGAATCTCGGCTCGGTATTGATTTATCGGATTATTTATAAAATCAATTCCAACTATTATAAGCTTGTGTTTTTTTCCTCTCAGAGCGTGTTGATTTTTTTTTACATTGTATCATCAATAATCGGATACAGTTCCACGGAGGTTGTTCAATATGCACTGTAAATTTCAACAAATAATCCAAATTCATGAGATGAATCGAGTAGCCGTTTTTAATATCGTTACATATCTTTACCCTGGGACGTTTTTGTAGATGTTTTTACTAAAAAAAACTCCTTGTGAAATAGAACGCCCTTGTATTTTCCTGTGAAAATTTTGCTTCTTCCTTTTTAAGTCATTATCGGTCGTTAAATAATGACAGTTATTGACTTTACGGTGATTATTGGGGGATTATACTGACATCATTGCGAATGGCCTGTCATTATTTTTACCACAAAATTACAGTCAGTATTCTCAAGCCTATAATCAGTTTTCTTGGCCAAACCTAAATCAATCCATATTTTTATGTTTATAACTATTATCAACTTATAGTTATTATTTTCAATGCGAAGTTTGACATATCAGTCAAAGTAAAAAGACAATATCTCAACTATCTATACTCTCATTACTATAGTAACTATATGGGATAGATATATACATGGAATGACTCAATTAACACCTTTACGGCTGTAATGGCTGGTGCTGTAGCCAATTCAACCATTATATACTAGTTCTGAAACTATCGCTTTATGAATCAATCGATTACCCTAAAATATATTGAATATATAATAAACCTGTAAATGTGGATTTATGGAATGGTATTATGCCTTACCAAACCTTGAGAATAGAGCCTATTTTTAAGTATAATATGTATATATTTTTTAGAATAAACTAAACCTTTTGAACAAATGAATGGTACTATGCCGTTAGATTGAAAAAAAAACTATATAATAATGAATAAAAAAAACTTCAGTTTATAAGGTTTTTTATATGTTTTCAACGAGTGATGGACATCTAGACTCAAATAATCAAAACCAGAAGTGTGTATGAATAATAGAATAAATCGAGGATGTAAGGCAAGCAAGCAAGCGGCTGGCAGCGTGGAGAAGCTATAGCTGCTGTGCCCGGCTTGGAATTGAATACTTTTATTATTTTTTTAAGAGTTGTCCATTTATTTGGAATTCATAGTAAAAAAAATATTGATTCACCCGGATTTGAACTGGGGTCAGTAAATAAGCATATTAACCACCAGACAGACGTCATCAACATAGCAGTATATGTATTTCTGGAACCATTTTTTCCTACACAATAATATAAAATTACACATCTCAGTATTTCTTTCTTTAGTTTTCAATGAAGTAGTATTATTAAAAATATAAGTTTGTATTGCATAAAAAGCACACGTGATTTATCACGATTAAAACTTAAGCTGTTCTTTTTATTTGCTAATTGTAACAAATTATCTTCAACGGTTAAAATGCAAAATAGCTACTTACTTCCTCCGAATAAATTATAAATAATAATTCCATATATTACCCAAAAAAAAAACAAATTTAAAATTTTGCGAGTCAATAATAGTACAAGTTACCTGAAGACCGTCCTGACTAAAAACTAAGCAACACGATCTTTAAAATAACAGAAATATATTGAATAGTTGGCTGATACTATAATTAGTATCACCGCCTATTAATTCATGGTTTTATAATGGCTTGATGAATTAATACACAGTTAACAAACTGTTAAATTTTTCTCTTAAAGAAAATTAAACTTATAAAGTGAGTTGATCTTCTCTAACTTTGTGATGAATAATCACTAAAAATATTTTGTTAAAATTCACATTTTTCTAATTGAGTGAACAACTTTTAGGTAATAGATTTCTTCAGGACTGTGAGTTTAAACCACACGAGCTATACGAGAATCGATAATCCTAAAATGATAACAAAAGACTATTTAGAATTTTTTTGTCCATGGATAAACACCCGACAGGTTAGTCTGCAAGACGAGTTAGATAATTGTATATAATCAACACAATCACACGTAGCAGGTGCAAATTTGTTTACAAGTCTTTAGAGTACCAGACCCTTGGCTGCCAGAGCCAGTATCCTCGCGTCTCCAGCGTCTGCCGAGATGAGCCAGCAGCCGATGACCCTGAACTCGTTAAGTCATATGTGTGACTCAACATTTTTTTATTTACCTCTTTAATAATTCATTTGTAATACTCCATGTTTATTTAAATTTAAACCGATCGGGTCGTTGTATTACTAATGTACTAAAATTATAATAAAAAAAAAACAGTTATTTCTGGTTGAACGTCCGTCTTGCAACACATGAGTTTTATTTTTTATGATTGGAAAAGTACTGCGAAAATAAAAAGCACCATTTTATCAACAAATTATTGGAAAAATTGTTTGTATAGTCACAAATTGAATGTCGAGGCGGATAGTCAAATATTTTTCCATTAAAAAAATCGAGAATGCCTAAAAACAAACCGACGCTAAGTATTATTTAGTAATTGCGAACATTTCCAATGGTATCAGGTAAATAAATAGCAAAGCATATACACGAATGACATAAGTCTCATTATAATCTCCGGTACATTTTATCTCTTGGGCATGAACTATATTTACAACTGAGTTATAGGGCAAGTTGTTTAATAATAAGCACTTGTTGGAATGTTTGTTTCGGTTTGTTTATTGACGGTTTAGCGGAGACTACACTTTGATAGCTGGTGCGTTAACCTCGTGCACCTGTACAAAGCAAAACAATATTATATATATCGTATGCACATATATAAATATATAATGTATGTGAATATTATTTACTTTAAAAGATAACATTATCTTAAGTTAAAAAACTTTAAAATATAGTGTTTTACTCTCATCTACCTGTATAAATTTTATTTACTCATAAACTGCACATGCACACAGCGAGCACATTATTTCTACGTTATTTGATTTGAATGCAACTAGATAAGATTAAATGAAACGACGGAGGAACCCGTAGGCCTGTTTTCCTCGGAGCTCGTCATCCTCAATCGTCAAGAACAGAATTAAAATTCATTACGATATATATTTTTTATTGCCCGCGTTGTCCGACCTCCAGCGGTAATATTGCAAGCTTTTAAAAAACTACGGTTAAAAATGACCACTGTCAATATTGCGGAAACCGCTCGACGCAATTGCCCGATCAAAGTCTTGTCAAGATGCAAAAAAATGTGGGAACCACCGTACTCTGCCACGATACTTGACTCACCGTTTATAAACGTGAAAAAAAGAGCGTACTTAAATTTCATTTATGAATACTGATGTTTTTCTTGTGTGATATATTAAAATATGAATTTTTAAATTCAATAAAAGCCATTTGTGTTTTTGGACCATCAACTAAGATGAAGTGCACAGCATGATTCTAAGTCATCTACAAATATTTAAATTATTTCTAAGCTATTAGCAATTCAGTTTTTTTCATATAAGTATTTATTATAAGCTATATAAAGTCAACGGCCTAACAACGGAGTTAATAAACCAACCCAAATTAGATATGTGATATATAAAATAAATCAATTGAATTTGAAATACATCTTTGGTACGAAAAATACGCTAATTTGTTATTAATTCATATTTAAACCAACCAATTACTTGTGAATGCGAATATTGTTATTTTTTTTAAATATATATAAATTTCAGCCGTATACACAATTGTGATCTCGTTCTCTCTTTTGTTCGCAGCCAGTCAAGATGTGTTGTTTTGATCATCTTTTTGAGACCAGGGGTCTTAGAAGTTAATTTAAGAGAGTCAATTAACCTATTCGGTTGGGCGGCTACTGTTTATAACAATATGAGTCAATCAGTAAAATTGCGTACACCTCTATTACCATGGTAATTACCGACGTGTTAATGAGATAACATCTCGGGAATTATTCCGAATTTCCATTTTTTCCGCTCCATGAGACTCGTCCGGATCGTAAACATTAAAATAACAACTCAATCGCTAGGGATGGGACCGTCGATAATTTTTAAACACGATATCATTTGAAGAAAATTATCGATTCTAGCAAAATATTTTGAAATGGATAGTTAAAATTTCGGGCAGTGCTTGTAACAGTTATAAAAAATCACATATTTTTAAACAAATGATTTAAATATCATCAGCAAACAAACGAAATCGAATTTACTATGTTAATAAATAAAAATGGTTAGTTGAGAAATAAAGTTAAATTATAAAAAAAAGTAAAGTCAACAAAGAAAATAGGATCGTTTTTATAGGATTAAATATTTATCATATTATTTGAAGTTATGTCTAAGATGTCGTCTTAAAAATTATACATGATTTATTACAAAGAGAGAAAAATATTCTTTCATAAAGGTAATTACTATTAATTTTAATATTTTATTTCTCAATTATTTTATGTAATAATTTTTTTTTTAAATATCAAATATTAAATTGACTAATAAAATAAAAATAAATCGACAAATCTTTTTATAATTTTAGTGTATTTTTAACAATTTTATATTTGGTAGCAAGAAATTGCAATTTATATTTACATATAAAAGTTATATCGATTTATCGAATACTTTAACAAATCGATAAAATCTTTTATCACAATTTATATTCCTCCTCACTATTACTTGGCATGGAAATTTAATAATAAAATATTTGACTGCTCATAAAATAAATTAGATTTTTTATGTTGTTAAACTGAAAAACCCGGATAATCTCAATTTTCATAATTGCGTGTTTGATTAATATATCAGACAAGAAACAGCAACTCCGTCGTAACTTTGATAACCTGCGGATAACCTGTGTGCCTTAAAATTGCTATGAATTCTCATATTGCTCACAGTGTTCTTTGTTACGTGCTCTAAAACAGGTTTAAATGTTTGACCTGGAGCCTAAAAAAAATTGCAAAGAATCGGACAGACAACGTAGATATATGATAACTTGTTAAATTGACAAAAATATATTATCCGATTTTTGGATAGAAAAAATCAAAATGAAAGACAAAAAAGAAATATTTTTGTGTAGAGTTTATAAGAATATAAAGTTTATGTAAACCATTATTTAAACCTGAATTCGAAATGTTATTTTAATCTTAAAATATAGAAAAAATTTCAAACACACGGTTAAATATTGTATATGATTACTTAGAAAAACTTGTCCTGATTAGAAGTAAACTTTTAAATTTTATTGTTTAAATACAATTAATATTAATCCTATGCGCTTTGTAATTATAAATTAAACTATTCAAGATTTAATCAATATTTTTCTTACTATTGTTAAAAAGTAGGGCGTGAATTAATCGGAACGTTAATATTTTTTTAGACATTATGCAATAAAAAAAACAATGGACTTATATTAATACCCTGTATCTAATATTTAACAAATTTTACAGGAAACAGAGCAATGTTATAATTTGATATTTTTTATACTGTTTCACGAGCGACGGACATTCAATCGCAGATATTCTATGAGAAAATAGTTTTTAAAATCACTACTCGATATGAGTAGGAGGTCAAACTGAACGAAGCAGGTAGGCAAGCGGTAGGAGCAATTGAGATCGTATTGGACATGATAAACCTTCAGCTACAATATATAGTTTAAAAAAATTATATTATTCAACAATCATAGGTAAAATGTTGTTGGAATCTCTCGGAATAAAAAAATTATTACGAAGAGACAAGGCAAAATAAATATGTGTATTTCATCAAAATTCCAACAAAAGATCATAAGATTAAGGGATACAGAGGTATTGATGAAATTTCTACTTGAAATTTTATAGATTTGTAAACTTTTTTTAGTTTAATTTTTAAATGAAACAAAACCTTACTGAAATGGAATTCCACCAAGTACTCTCTGCCAAAAATATTGAATTTCACAAAACCCTACCTTAAAGAAAATTACACCCTCAGCAGGTTCACTGCCTCCGCCCGCCAACTTCCTTCACTTTTCACAAATCCGACACTCAAAAAAAAAATCACAAATAAATATAGTATTTATTTTTAAAATAAATTAAAACGCAACAGCCATAAAAGCGTATCGTGGAAATTGGCGGCGTGCGTGTGGTGCTCGATCTTCAGACTGAGCGCCGCGGCGGCACTGGAGGCGGCGGGTCGGGGTTTGGGGGCTAGGGGCCTGGGGGGTGGGGGCCAGGGGGGTGGGGGCCAGGGGGGCTGGGGGTGGGGGGGTGGGGGCGTGGGGGGCGCGTGGGGCGGGGTTTCCCGGCAGTGGCGCGCGTCCTTGGTGCTGAGAAGGTCGCGGTCGGGCGCGCAGTGCCGGGCTTGGCGGCCCGCAAGGCTTATATAGGCTCGCGGAGGGTGGCATCTCGCGACGCGCGCCATCATTACCCGTGACCTTGAATTATTATCTATATATATATACATATATATATATAAAACACAAACTCAAAAACCAGCAAGGATCTGGCTGCGATAATCTTTAAAATCATCCAACCGATGTGCCCCAAACCGGTCTCATTTGAAAGCCAATAATACTTAGGTGGTTTTAGACCACTCAAATTAAACAATTAATAATCAAATTCGGTTTATTAATTATGTAGATTTTCGACATTTCCCATACAAAAGTTTCAAAATTTTGCGTTCGCGAATACATCGCGAATACATAATGCAGGCTGCCAACAAAAAAGCACTGGTCTTGATGAAATTAATCGAAGCCACGATCATCAGCGGCAAATGTAAAGGAGAAGATGTGCTGATTCCACGAATTCCAATGATTTCAAGCGATTACAGTTTCCAATGCGTCCGGCTTTTGCCATAACTATCAACAAGGCTCAAGGCCAATCGCTTAGTGTTGCTAGTTTGAATTCCTGTTTTTCGCAACATTCCTGTTATGTTGCTTGCTCCAGAGTTGGAACGCCGAAAAATCTTTATGTTTAACTAATAAAAAATGTGTTTTATTTTATTATTTAGCGTAGTAGCACGCGCTAGTTTCATCTAAAAATGAACATAAGACACGAAGCAAAAAAAAAAAATTCGACTATTTTTAGTAGTCCGATTTTCGACAGTGTGGTTTATAATTTCCATTTATATTTTTTGTTACCGCCATGCGTTACAAGTTACAGTAGCTTGATAATAAATTCGTTGATTTTTTTATAAATAAACGGGATACGTATAAGTTCAGATTATTTAAACAAGGTAAAAAAAATGTATAACACACATAACATATAAGTAACGATTACATACAACTGTAAGCATAACAGAGTGAAAGATGAATCATGGTGTTTGAGGACTTAGATAAGCAATATGCAGAAGAGAAAATTTTTACTCAAAGAATGTTTATCTTAATTTATTTTTCGCAACCGTGAGACTTTGAAATGTATCTTTAATAGTAAACGCTATTATATATTTCAATGTTTTAAAGAAAACAGGGCACACATGAAAACGTAATGAAAAATGTATTACGTGTCACATTTAGGCTGAAGTTCGAATTCATATCGTGATTTATAAATTATTCTACCTCCATACAAAGTACTATGATTTAGTTAGTAATACTCCATATTCAAATAAAAAAATCCAGTTGGCCAAGATAGAAAATAATTTTTGAAATAATATTCTTGGTAAACGTGTTCGTTGAGTATGAGAGAAAAAAACGGCTGATAACAAAACATGTGCCAATACTTGAAACTATTAGTAATAAATCTGTTTTAATATAAAACAATAATCGAGATTACACTCTTCAACGTATTACAAGGGCAAAGTAATTGTAGCTATGCATTTTCTGCACTTATATATATTAATATATACTATATAATATCCCGCATAAAGCTTGATTGTAATTCGTCGAATATTTTTTTTTTACATCTTCGACGAGTGATTTTATCGCTTTTACCTTTTTAATCATAAGGTATTGCATTGAATTATAAAAAATGCGACGATGTCGATTCATATTGTTATGCGTTCCAACATATTGTGTTCAATGAAATGTTTTGTAACAATAAAATCATGACACAAAAAATAGGAAGGAAGAAATAATTATGCAATAAATGTGATTTATTGTTGTTGTTCTTGATTAGTTAGAGGAACAAACAATGCCCCATTTTTATTACCGAATTTTACACCTCGTCAAAGTAATTGAAAACAATGTAACATTATATAAGCAGATTTGGTGTTTACGTTATGATTCACTCAAAATATCTTCTGGTAATAATCAAATACTTGATCGCGCCTTCCCTTGTTTTATATACAAAAATACAAAATATTTATGACGTCACAATTTTTAATAATATTTTTTTTATTTTTTATTGTTAACAAGCATTGTTTATGCTTCAAGAAAATGTTGATGAGCTCTGCCCGCGACATTGGCATTGGCCGGCGAGGCGAGGCGAGGCCCGGTCAATGAAACAGATCTGATGACGCCATAGCTTGGAGTAGGTTATTGTATAACTGCTTAAGCTGCCTTTCCACGTTGCGACACACCCGACAGCCGAAAAGTGATTAGACAATTACACATTACCTTACGCTAAGGCATAAAAACACCCATAATTAGAATAATCCAATTAAATAATCAATATTTTTGTGTACCTGGTGGAGCTCCATTTTCATATTTTGAATAAAACACTTAGATGATTTTTCCACAACTCAGTTTGATAATAACAACGGGAAAGGTTGGCGAAACCGGTCACCAATAAAAATTAACACGTGGAAAAATCATCAAGTATTTTGTTCAAAATATTTACCGCACGGTTAAAGAGACTGCTTTATTTTTCAGACATTGTATAAAACGGCGTAATAACCTGATTGTAGGTTATCTTATGGTTTAACAGGTAATATTTTAGACTTGTTAACCGTCGTATTCTACCATTTGTCAAAGTAGATTAAGTACAATTTAATGACGTCATTACCTAATTGTAAATTATTTTGTGGTTTATCTATTTATATTAAGACCTTGATAATCGTAATGTACCATAATTTGTTAAAGTAAATCCAAGTTTAATGACCTTGTAATTTTGCTATAATTTATTAAACGCTATTTGAACTTTACAGTCAAGCTGCAACTGCCACGTGGAAATTTGTGCACTTGACAACATTATTTGTTTTTGTTACACAGTACACACAGTACTCTCTGTCAAAAATATGTATTGAATTTCTTGTTTGTTTTAAGCTTGAGCTTAAAGTAAAAGCATCGAAATTGAACTTCTGTTGTTATGCAAAAAGTGACACACTATACCGAGCTCAATTTAATGTTACCATAACTATGTATAAAGCTTCGGAATTGAGCTGTAACAGTCATTCACAAAGGATGAAGCTTAAGCAAGTCAACATTAAGTTCAATTCAATGGTGTCATATCTTTGGCATAGTTTTGTAGGTTTAAGGTTTGATATTAAATCCAAGCTGTGATCGTCGCATACGGAGTCAGTGACTTAAAAAGGGTCTATGTCAAGTTCGATCTAATGACGTCACAGCCTTTTTTGTTGTTTTTAAATAAAATGCTGGCGCTTACCGCACACGCCTCTGTAATTACTTTCATAGATAACTTATCCTCTGAAGTGCCTGCGTTGCCTACAGATGCAGGGGTAAGCTTGTCAACCCGTGGGTCGCGGCGGTTCCTCGACATAGTGTCACTTAGAGCAAACACGGCCGTGGTTCAGTTTAGTGATGGCCGTAATCGATTGATCTACCCACACTTCAACAATTACTTCAATAAAATTGATCGATTTATCAGAGAGCTTGGTAGTGGATGAACTATCCGAAATTCGTTTGTTTAACCCACTAAAAAAATTAACTTGTGCATTGCTGATTGCTTACATTAAAATAGACAAAATCAGCCTCTGCAGAGGTGGCTCCGAATGCATTTTTTTCGGTTTCATTAATACCGAGTCATGTCCTCCTGAAAGAACAAGCCGCGTCATTAAACCTACAGTTATCGGATTTAAATAAACATTTTCTCGTGAAATTATTCTATGAACGTGCATTAAGTAACTATTTAATGCAGTATTTCAAAATATTAAAAAAAACATGGGTTTTATATTTTAAATGTTTCCACTTTTTACCCATACAGGTCGTATGTATTCAATATTTGGATAATCGATTCACACATAAAATACACGTGGATTTTTGTCACTGTTTCATGTGTGAATCGATTCTTTATTCTTAATCGACAATTTGTAATTTAGTTTTATTAATCAAATTAATATTATACATTTCGATGTTTCATTATGGTATCTTAAAATGTATCAAAATCCAAATAACACAATTTGTTTTATTGCTATTTATAAAATGAAGTTTTACAGTGAAAAACTATCCAGTCGAGATAAAAATGCAGAGTTTATATGAATGTAGACATTTGCGGTTATGCTGTGCGCGCAGTGTCCTCGCGTAACTCCCACTGGATAAAGGTGCTCGGGCAGCTATGCAAATGGCCGGGTGATTTCCCGTGCCTTCCATAGAGCTGTCCCTCGCCTTCGGTTGGCCACACTGGACTAGGAATCGCACTGCTCATCTTAAAAAAAACCAGGATTGCATAGTTATTAAATAAAAAATATCAACAGTAAAAAAATTTATGATCATATATCGAAATACCTAATCGCCTAAGAAATTACGCCATTCAGGGGCTTCTTCAGTTAAATTGGTAATCTGATAATTTTGAGATTTTAAACTCTGATGGCGTTACGGAATTACATAAACATACTACAGGTTAAATACATTAAGGTTGTCGGTTGTGTTGCGCGTGTTTAGACTGCTTTGTATAGATCATAGGCTCCCAAACTTTTTGTCCTGTCGACCCCTTGTCGAGTTTTTCTGTTTTTCGTAGACCCCCTGCCTTGCTAATATTAAATTATTAAATTTGACCGGATTTTTTGTCCGTTATATCCGAAATCCGTTAAACAGGGGTCCGTTATATCGAGGTTTTACTGTATACCTTTATAAATAAAAACACACAATATACAAATATAGTAATATTCACTAAAAAAATCAATACTTTTAATGGGAGGGATGGATGCTTTGATAGCAAATTTTCAATATTTGGCATTAAATAAGTCAGATTTAACTTTGAATCTCCTCGCCCAGTGATTTCCAATCTATTTTTTTTTTGTAAGAAGAATGGCAACCGCACTGAAACTCTTTTCCGCGAGGAATGAAGATGGAAAAGCTATCAAAAACCTTCTTGCGATAGTCCATAATTTAGGATAAATAGCAGGTATGTCTCTCTGAAGCCAAAATTGCTGATATCCTTTTCTAAGCTGTACCTTCAGTTTTTCATAAGTGCTTATTCCGATCAGTTCTTGTAGTATGACTTCCGATTATTCAATGTAACCGTATAGATTGATAATCCACTGTGGTATTTTGGCGATGACCTGCTTCAATGGGATCCACTCTCGTAGACCCGCATTTAGAGTTCATGGACCCCCAATTTAATTTTTCGCTGTCATCGACCCCTTGCAGGGCGAAATCGACCCTTGAAGATCGATATTGACCACTTTGGGAACCTATGGTATAGATCAATGGCTCGGCTGGCAGCCCTGGGGCTCCCCGGGCAGGTTTCCCCGTCAGGCAGCACATCGTCTGCCGACGCTGGAGGGCTCTCCGCGCACTTTATTAGGCCCAGCTGTGTTGTTACGGCGAGCCCCATTGTTCTAGAAGCATCTCAGATGGGAGATACGCCCACCTAGGTGGAGATTGTACCTTTCTGCAGTCTATTCCTGCAAATGTACCCTTCAAATTCCACGGTGAATCTTTGAACTCGTGAAATGTCGAGTTGATTTGGATTCTTGGGTGTTGAGCTGATTCACGTTTTCGGTGCTTCGACGTTTTGATCCGCACGCTAGGACTATCTTCTATATTTTAGACTGTATTTTTCGACAGTAGTAGGACTTTAACGCACATACCCGCAGCGTTATGACTAATTGATGTATGAGAATTTGACTTGTTAAAAGCCCTGTTAACGACCCTGATTCACCATGAATGCAAAATGCACATTTATCAAAAATATTCTGGATTTTTTTTAAATTTAATGTTATTTAATTGGGCCGCATTTCTTGGCAGTAGAGAGACCTTGAAAGGTCAGTGGGGTGCATTAATTGGATTGCATTCTGCGCTCCTCTCATAACAATGCACTGCACGCCCTTGCCCTGGCGACCTGCCACCGAAATACTGCAAAACAATGAAGAGGTTAAACAGCACAGGAGCGGCCCGTGACGGCGCAGAGCATATTCATGAATTAGGTCATTTATATTCAACCTGCGGTCTGCCATGGTTTCATTGATTTATTCTAAATCTAATAAAAACAGCCACCATAACATATAAACACAAAATAAAAATATGAATAGTATTTTCAATCATCCGAATAGTCAATTAATCAGAGCCTTCGTTCCTGAATTAGCTACGCACTCGGAGGACTCGTACATAAAGTATTGCATGAAACCGTGTAAGGAAAAAATCCGCAACGGTAGATGCGCAAAAAAAAGTGATCCCGCAATGATTTTCAGTAACGGAGTGTTGTCAGATCTCGCGTGACAGATTTTCATTGAATAATCGCGGGAATGGCTAAAAAAAAATGAGGATTTGCACACAATGCAAGGGTCGGCAGCGGCTCGGCCGGCCTCGCCGTCGCGTCTTCTTCCTCCTCGTATTACATTTAGTGGATCATTATTAGCAGTTATTATCGTTGGATATTTTTTTATAAATGATCATTTTTCACTCATACAAGATTGATATATAAATATTATTTTAAAATATTAGATTTTTTTATACCACGCCGTTGGGATTCAAACCCATACTCCGCGACTCTTGTAGCCAGTTGCTCTACCAATTGAACCGCAGCGCAACTATGGTAGATTAAAAACAAATAATTGTCGTTCAAAAAAATACGACGATTTTTCTCGTCGTTTCGTGTGTGTCATATCATATTTACAAAAAGCCTAGTATAGGGGGAAAATTCAATGTTATTAAAAATATTCAATAAGTTTAACTTGACAAGTATGATAGTATGGTTTTGCTTCTAACACAGTTGAATTTCCTCAAATATATAAATATATTTATAAAAATAATAACAGAAACCACGCAGTGTGCACAAAAACAGCAATGTTCAAAAATATCACTCGTCATTGCATATAATAAGTATAAGGTGTCCGTCAAATCGGGGTTTTTTTTTTTTATTTAAAAAATAAGTTTTTACGTTTTTGTAGAAAAAAACTCACTTGTCTAATTAATGCCATTAAGAACGCCCAATTTTAATCTACTTCGAAATCCTGTTGCGGTGACGCAATGGCGGTACTTTGAAATGGCGGATCGCGCGATCACAATGCCTGTCGGTATAGCAGAAAATCGCGAGTCGGTACGCGCTTTGAAGAAGTCGTGGTGATACAACAAAACGCCCCGTGGTCAAGCGGTTAGCACGGCTTGTATCCGATCGTGAGTGACCGGATTTAATTTTACACCTAAAAATAGCTGCCTTTTTAAATTTTATCCAGTCTATTTGTTGGGTTTAGAACAGATATAATATATATATTTATTATATATACGATATATTTGTATACTATAAAGCTTATGCCGGAGACGTGTCTAGTCAAAAACAACCATCGGAGCATCTAATATAATTCAAAAACGTTGCTTCTTTGCATTTTTAACGACGAAAAGTTTTTAAGCTCGCACCTTCGTGGCTATCGCGGCTCGGCACTGTGACCGATTGAACCACCACGTCATTGTATCTGAGCGAGAATTTTAATAATTTATACATACCTAGTATACGTGGGATAAACTAACAAATGCGCGTGTGTATTCTTGGCTTTATTAAAGTACGAATACAGCTCTAAAATTTTAGGGAAAAAAATTCAAGGATTTTTCTTGTTATTTTATGTGTAAAATTACACATAAAATAAATCGTGCGCATAAAATATCTGTACGAGTGAAAAATACGGATTTATCAAATATTTAAACCACTGATAAGAATACGATGAATAATCGAAATTTATTCCAGTGATGAGTTTTGTTGAAATAAATTATACAAATATAAAAAACTTTGGGTAATTTCTTTTTTGTTATAATAACAAAACGATTTGATGCCTAAATTATTTTGAACCATCCAACTTAAATATAAAAAATATATATATATCAGCAAACTATTCGACTCATCAGTTATATTTTTGGCTCATTTGAATAAGGTCAATTGTTGAAATCAATCAATTACGCCCATCATCACTCTGAAAAGCATGTGCGTACTATTCAAAGAATGCGTGTAATAATAATATTATCATTTTTTGTTTCTATTAATCTGTTTTACACCTCAGCTGACCTCAGTTTTTCAATCAATCAAAATATAAATAACTCTAAATAATAATAAACAATTTATATCAATTACCTGTATGAAATCATCGCTCCAGTGTAGTGGATCATCGAATGATACATCATCGCGTCAGGAGCCTCTACTCTACAGGGTGGTTCTTACTGTATTAACACCATTCGAAAAAGCATCTTTTTACAAACTTACTTTTAAACCTTGCTCTTGCAATCATATTAATAAAAATTTAGCCTAACCTTACCCTCTTAAGTCCATTTACATTTTTTGAAAGCTTGATTTATAAAACACGAAATTTAAGTACATTTAGGTTTTAATTTTTCATGTTAAATATTTTTTGGTGTAATCTTATTTAATAGCAATAATAAAAAAATGTTAAGAAAAGAGCTAAATATAAATTGCAAAGTTACGTTATTCTACGTTCGCAAAAATATTTACTCAGTAAAAGTCTCCTGTATAGATATGTTTGTTTACTTTATTAAAAAAAAACCTCAGCAATGACAGGATGGATCGAAAAACGTGGTAGTTATATAAAAAAAAACTAGAAGTTCAATGATCGAATGATGTCTCACGAAATCGAATGGATGATCGACAGGATATGACGAAACCGAATCAAAATAAATAAAGCAGATGAGTTCTAACTATTCACTTACTCGTGGTCTATTGCTTAGCACACTTGCTTGCCAACAAACCCAGAGTTTATGAGAAAACCATATTATTTTTTTTATTTTAAAACGAAGGCTCTTGACGTTTCGCCAGTTTAAAGTCACATCAAAATAGCTTAGTTTGTGTTATAATATTTTTACGTGAATATTTATCTTCTTCTGGGGTATATTCGTTATTATTTAAAAAAAATACAATTACAAGCAATATATCGTGAATAAAAACGTATTGTTTACTAAATGAACCTGTGTGGGTATTAAATACAGATCCATTGAATATCCACAAAACACTTGGTTTTATTTAAGATGTAAAAATCAATTTTCATCTTGTATAATTGTTTGCAGCCAAGGTTAAAATAATAGTAAAAATCGGCACGTATTGAATTATCAAGCCACATCCTATATTATATAAGAGGAAATTGCGATCTTTGTTACCTGCGCGAGTCAGAATCAAACAATTAGAGTACGTCTTCTCCATCCACCTTGAGAGCTTCTAGAACAAAACATGGCAGTCTGTAAGCCGAGATGTTTATAATATATATATAAACAAAGGCAAAAAGTGGGATAAATGCATTTGAATCTTGATGTTTACTTTAAAAATTAAAAACTAAAATAATTGTTGCTTAAATTAATGTTAATAATAGTCAGTGATCCTTTCAATACATTTCTAACGTGTATGTAAGCTACTTATCATTACTTTCGTCATATCATTACTAGAAGATTTTCTAGTATTGATTTGACGAAGCCCTTGAAAGGCAAAAGCGACCTGCAAAACATATTTAGTGATTTCATTACAACTTATGTGTCTGTTGGTTTTCGCGACCGAAGAAATGCTGCATTTTTGGGGACATGCCGCATTTTTTTCATTCGTGAAATCTGTGACGTTTCAGCTCCGGTACCGTGACTAGAACCTTACCTAACCTAACCCAAAATGCATCATTTCCAACTCGATTTAGTATATTTGCTATAAACTCATATTATATATATTATATCAAAACGTTATACTGTTGTAGCAGATGTGGTTTTTTAAGTGATGCTCTAATTTAAATCGTATCTTCATTTGACTATGAAAACCATATCGGAGCAGGTTGTTAATCACTGTTCAATTTAATCAGACTTTAAGAACTCGGACGTCAGAGATGGAATGCGATGAGCAGTCAGGAAGGTACAATCGGAGTTAATACAGCCATGAGTAAGCATCGAAGAAGAATTACGCACACACTGTATAGGGCAGGTGGACCATTAACCTGTTTGGATGCGGGTGCCAGGCACGGTGGAGTTCTCTTGCCTGGTCATCACTTCATCGTCCGATCAGAGAAAATTTAGATCTCAGGGGTTCCCCAAAAAACCATTCTGCCAACATTACGACCATCATAAAATCGAAGAGTGATTATTTGTTTTTTTTTTTTTTAATATAAGACGCAGTTGTGTGTAAATTATTTTAATAAGTGTGTGATTAAATAATTTAGTAGGTTTATAGTTCATAATGTTAGTTTTTAATAATAATAAATTGGATATTCGGCCGCGTAAATTCAGTTCTAACTAAATTTGATTCTGAAACTAAATGAAAATATTTGATCTTATCTCTGAGACATTTAAAAAGTAAGATTTTATTAGCAAAATATTCTTATGATTATTTGGCTATTGAAAATGTTCGGCTAGTCGGTTCTAGTAATTATTTCGATTTGTTTTTTTGTTCACTTCTCAACATCAAATGCAAAGCATGCAGTGGGAAAAACAAAGAATCACTCGCGTGCATGTACAGTGTGCACCCGTGTAATCCGTGAGCAACCAGCGTGATGGGGAGTTCTCTGAACCTCGCCTCTAACAACGTATACACGGTGTCTGAAAAGTCATGAACCCCTTTAAAATCATAAACCTTGTTTCCTACCTTTAAACCGCGATCGGATACAAAATATTATTTTCCTGGTTATGAAAATGCCGGAGACGTTTTGAGCTAGATACAGACATCCACTGACCTTGCATTAAAAGTGTAATTTGATGATTGATTTTTTAATCTCCGATTATCTGCGCATGGGTGTCTCTCGCACGCGGAGTAAGACGAATAATGGCGACGGCCCTGAAGCCAGGAGGCATGGGGCTCGTGATGGACGCAGTCAGTTTGCTGAACTAATCTCCAGTTCGTGCCCGCGATGGGCTGACGTCAGATCCACTGCCAACTTCTAATGTTCGATCGTCCATCAACGCTGGTCATCTCTTACATCTCCATCCGCCGGGAAATTGTGATGATTAATCGAATATTCTATTTATATACAATCAAGTTGTTGTGTTAAAGTACAAACACTCGCATTGAAGGGCTATATATATTTAATATATATATTAGATGAGTAAATTGTAAATCAATTATTGTTTATCGATGTGAAATCACTATTGAATACTCGGTGCGTTTAGTTGCAAAACCCGCATTGAAAGCATTTGATACTTAGAAAATAATAAAAAATATCATATAGTATTTCGATTATTTGAGTGTCGGGCGGTCGGTGGTTTGGGATATAATATATTTAATGTGTATTTCTTCTAATTTCTCTTAGTTGGACCTAATCCCGGAATTTTTTTTTTCCATCGGGAACATCGCGTTTCGCCGCGACGTTGTTTGCCTTCTTCGGGCCGCGGCGCTCGTGACGGCCTGAGGTCGCGCGGTAGATGCTCCAGCCATGATCGGCTAATCACTCGTGTAATCACAGATTAGAGCCGAGCGAGGCTGTCACATTTAATTAGGCCCCTTATCACCTGCGGAACCGCTCGTCAACTTAGGATGGAACTCTCGACATGCCGATTTGTAATATTCGATCGATCAAGTTAATATATAACTTTTTATAATATTCGGTAAATCTACATTACTTGAATTTGATGATAAATTAAAAAATGGTATAATTTTAGTATGATAAACCGAAAAGGTATATAATTATTCAAGCAAGCTCTCCGTGAAAAATATGATGCTGCCAGGCACTGCGAACGAACTCTTTATCACCGCATCTGGCAACATCGCGGAGGTGTTTTTCAACAAATACATTGTCTATGGTCCAGACATCCGTTTCCTCCGACACGTCTTTGTTTCCCCATCTTGTTTATCACTGGTGCTGTTAGCAAGGCTCGACCTGAAGCCGCGGCGATCTGCCAAAAGTCTGCACCCGTAACGATCCGACTACTTCACCTTTGCGTTTTGATGTAAAAAAAAATAGCTCAGGCATGATGACTACCCTAAAAGGTACTTTCCATGGCAGACTGGTTTAATTTGTGATATTCCATATTTAAAAAAAAACACGTATGAATAGCTTCATGGCTAGGAGATGATTCTAATTCAACGGCCGTAAATACAATTTTCAATATCTCTTTTTTTGATAAATCGCAAGAGTGGTTTTAAGTGTTAATTTTTATTTAAAATATAAATATAAAATATTAAATGAAATAATCAATATTTTTAACAGAGAGTACTTAGTGGAATTCCATTTTAATATTTTAAATAAAATACTCGAGTGATTTTTCCACATGTTAATTTTTATTAGTGACCGGTATCGCCAACCAAGTTGGCATTATCAGTTTGATGAGTATTTTTTTAATATTAAAAATATTAAATTAAATTATCAAATAACCCAAGCGAAGCGTGACTTTTTTTTTAAATGAATATTTTCAAGCTCCCGTTTGGATATATTGCATTATCATTAACGAAATGTCAGGCAAATAACAAAAAAAAAGTGCGCGGCGTGCAAACACGATGAGTCAATATTTTTTCGATATGTTCTAGATTAGTTTTGTGAATTCCAGAGGTGAATCACCTGAAACTAACCGCAAGGTTCTATTAATATATTCCATAAGGAAAATCTCCTGAAAAAACCTGACAAAATATAATATATTATTGATAGATATAATAATGAATAAAAATATATTTTTATCAGACGTCACAAACATAGTGTCAAATTCATTTTCTTTATTTTTTATTCGATTTAATTTATTAACATAATCTCTAATATCGCTATGTTATATTGGTTTTTGGCATAAATCTGATCTTGTATTCAATTGAAGCAAAAGTTTTTTTAATTCGAAGAAGCGATATCTACCAACAAAAAAAAATAGCTCGACCTGAACTTCTGGCTTATTTAAATACTTTGAATGGTGTTCACATTAAGGGATGATAACTGTGCTTTGGAAAAAAATAAACTGGAGGCTAACAACGATGAATGCTGAATCTTGGATTGATATTATGAAAAAGCTCACAGCAGCATCACATCAAATAATAATTCTGATGCTCTAAAAATAATAACTGTGAATGAATGTTTATCAATTTAGTGCCTGACTTTTGATAGCAGAATTATGTAAATTGCGATCCAGAAACTCCTAACCAATGATTAGTGTCTGAGCTGGAGCACTTCACATGAATAATAAACCATGCGTTATTACAGAAAATAATATCTTGTTTTTAGAATATTAATTTATAATATATTTTTGAAATATTAAATATTTTTGACAGTAGGCACTTGGTGAAATTCTTTTATAATATTATAGTTAAAAAAATGTTTCAATTTGAAGCTACTAGTATCGCCAATATGCTTGATGGGCGATATTTTTTTATATAATTATATAACTACAATATATTTTGTTTTTTACATATTTATTTTGTAGTGTTCTTTTATATAGATATACGAACAAAAAAAAAAAGTTTACGAGACTACACAATTAATAACATTGATAGCTTATTCGCTTAACATAGATATTGCTTAAATGTTTAGTATATGACCAATCTACGATACATGTTTAAAAAAAATATATAATAAAATTATTTATGAGCTATTTTTATAAATTATAGCTGTCTATGAAGTAATGGTGAGCAATTTGAAAAAGCAATGTATCTACGCATAATCATAAAATGTTTTTGAAAATGTTAAACATGCCATATACTATTTAATCATGCCTTTATCAAATAAAATGCAAAATGACAGGTAATTATTAAATACTTAAAAGATTTGCACGTTTACTTAGCTTGATCTGTTTACATGTTTTTAGGTGAAAGGTATAATAAAATTATCAAAATTAATTTCAGACCACATCGGGTAACCACTTATTCATGTGATTTTATTAGAAAACAAAAGGATTGAATGATGAATGAACATAATGTTTTGAATATTTCTTTGTACTTTATGTAATAATAAAAATAAAGCCCTTGAAATCAACCTGTGTTTATATATAATATTTCAGGTGTTTTTAAATTTCCAGGAGCACGTGCTTCATTTGCAAATTCTTCGAAAGCCACTATTATTTCTTTGAATCCCCTTAGCCGTACGTTTTGATGCTTTATTCATGACCCATCTTCTCCCAAAAATCGGTGGGAGGGATTTCCCATTATGGCGAATAAAATTGAGGTATCGGTATCAAACCTTGGGTTATTTAAAATCCTTACTTCTAATTTAACCTTGTACTCAAAATGATTTATTAAATGATTATAGATTATTAGGGTTTCTGTAAAAGTGGTGCTTTATTTTTATGTTTTTTTTTTTTAATTAATTTTTAATTTTGAATAATGATGAAGTTTACACAGTCTCTTACGTATTTAATGCAAAACAATAAAATCAGCCTGTGTTAGTATATTTTTTAGAGGCAGTAATCTGTCAGTGCTTTATTTTCTGATTAAGTTTTATCATTGTTGTAGTATATTATTTTTGAAGACATTATTGAAAAGATATATTCAAAAATATGTTAAATTATTGTTCTGGGCCCTTTAAATGATCTATTTAGTTCAAATAAAAAAAAATGAACTTTTGAGTTGAGTTGAGTTAAATCAACGTTTTTAACCACACAACGAAAGAGTCTATAATTAACTAATTGTATATTCTTAAAAATGCTTTGGTTAACTTTACTAAAAATAATTATCACTGAATTAGGAAAAACCACTCGAGGTGTTTAATGAAAAATGACGAATTATGTTTATGACGTAACTAAATTAATAAATTCTTCCATTAAAGGAAGTCCTAACATGGACGCTCTTCCATTTCCGGCGGAGATTTGATTGAGGACTCTTGTACCAACACGAGAATAATAAAACCTAACCGATTCGTTTGATTTCCCTGAGATGATTGTGACATTTATAATTGTGTAATCGAGGCTTAAAAAAACCTACACGTGAGTCCTCGTGTCATCGCTTAGGCCATTTTTTTGCATGTTAATTGACTTGAATCATTTACAATAGCTTCGTGTGTTGGCTATCGTTTAATTGCCTTGATGTTGCGTGGAGATGTCTTGTATGCCGAGGATTGTGTAATCTAGATCAGGGAAGTCAAATATATATTTGATTATATATATATGTGTATATTTCATAATTAAACTGGTCCAGTATAGAGATATGTTCAGTGAGGTAGTCACCAACCTTCTCTGAAGAGAGGCAGCTGAAGAGTTATATTGAAAATATAAACTTGTATATGTAAACATTATTGGAGTTCATTATATATCTATAACATATTAAAAATAAATAAATATAAATAGCAACACGTCTAGGAGAATTTGATAATTTTAACAACAAATTAAAGTACGAGTATATATTATACTATCAATACATAGTAAAAATATGCCCTTGTGCTATAAAGAGTTTAAGAATGCACTTTGGAATGTTTAATGCAAACACGTAAGCAAAAATACCAGGTATTCAAAATGTTAACCTAATTAACAATTTGTTTATTTATGATTTTAATTATAGATTCAACCTAAATTATATTAAAAGCCTTGTGGTTCAAAGGGTTTTAGAATATGCCTCGGAGTGTTTGATATAAATAGATGAGCTCTGAGTCACTCGGATTAATTGTTCCCCGGTACGTTTGTTTAGACCCGGTCTGTGAATCACCGGCTCGTGTACCGGGATAATGTAACTGTGTCAATCATACAAGAAATGTGAATAAATAATTACATTGAAAATATAATTAATTACTGGCACACGACTAATGTAAACACATTGCGGAAGAGGTCTTAGCCCGTCTTCAAGGCAGCGACAATGACCTCAGCAGCATAGTGAATCGTTTCACAATGAAGGATTTATAGGAATGTGTGGCTTGTTGGATCAGTGTTAAGACCATCGACTTTTATCCCTATATCCCTGATTCATTCGTTTTGGTCATAGTCAATATCTGACTATCAATATTGATGACAAAACCTGATGTACCTTCCACTTAAAGATCAATCAATCAGATATCAAACGAAGTTACAAAAAGACGACTATATTGCATTTTTTCTTGTAAAAGATTACAGACTCAAAAGCCGGTTAAAGTCATTATTTGTTGTGTAAATATGAAGTATTTCAAATCAAACTTCTGTGTCGTGGATAAAAATAAAAACATTTTGATATTGTAAAAACCGTTAGATTGATAGCAAAAATGTTAAACATGAATTTTAAACAGTTATCTTTATAAAATATAAACATGCATTAAAAAAATGACAAGCGTATTGACTTTACTAAATCATCTAAATTCATCGTAAAGGAAAAAAAATCTGTTAATATAAATTAACGCCTCTCTGCCAAAATTATCTTAAACACATTTAAAAATCAATATTTATAAATTAAGTAATAAATTAACTGTTTTTAGAAAAAGCCGCTTTTTATGGTATTTTAAATAGTAACGTCAAGTATGTATGATTTTATTAATGTGCATAAATTTTACTGTTAAAAATTTGATGACGATTTTTTACATACTTCAATCATATAGTCGATTTCTATTTTAAGGCAATCGATTTGATTTTGTAATTGATTTTTTTGGTACACAGGTGGGATTCGGCCATTAGGTGATTCTGTCCATCTAAATAAAATAGTTATATGCAAATCCAGATGAAAATCAAGAATGTTGCTAGCAATGTATCTTGAAAAAAACTCGGTATATCGAATCCGGACTTGCATATAACTATTAAAATTCTTGTACCGTTACAACGGCATAGTCAGGACGTTTGACATAAAAGAATAACTTAACAGTTTTAACAATATAAAAAACACTTATTCCCAGTAAAAGAGGGATTGTGTTGTCTTATATAATTCAACGTGGAGAAAGGTTGGAAAAACTCACTCAATACTTTATTTAATATATAAAAATGGAATTCCACCAAGTACTCTCTGTCAAAAATATTGATCAATTAACAATTTAAAAGATAATATTAATGTAATAAATAATGGAAATAATACAAAAAAATATATATTTATAATATGAATTCCTTAAAAATATTCACATAACTAATTGGCGCAGTGTATGTGATTTTTTAAAAATATTTTAAGCATAGCCATGGCTGTGTGTATATTCGCCGCTAATGGTGATCGATGGCGGCCGAGGCGATCCGTCCTGAGCTATCCTCGCGCCCATCTCGGTGCTCGACCGTTACGGCAGGTCCCGGCTCCGGGGATAATTTCTCGCCAGATATTTGTCAATGATTGTCGCCATTGTGGATTGTGACTTTGAGATCAGCGGCGTGCGACCTACATAAAAAAAAAACGTTTAACCGTAAAAAAATAACAAGCAAAGCAAATCAAGACAAAGCTTATTTTTAATTTGACTAATTCGTTTTCCTAGTTTCAAAAATTATAAAATCAAACCAGCGGATAATTTAACAAAAGCAAATTTTTTATCAATATTTGATCTAGCTGACGTACAAAGAATTTTATGTCTTCCGTTATTGATATTTTTTTGTGTCAATAATTAATTCAACGTGTAATTCTCTTGAATTGCACGCCACTGGTAATACAGAAAAAATAATAACAGCAGTATAGTATTGTGTTTTACAACTCAGAGGCGTAGGTGTGCCGAGTGCCGTTACTGTAGCACCACACAGAAAATGTAGACCCAGTCCACGAAGACGATAAATACAGCCACAATTAAAATGTCTACTTCTGGGAATAGACTACATGTTTAGTGTTTGCGGTCTGGACCCGGGAAGTCCTACATTTATTATGCGTTATTCCAGTTTAGCAACATTGCCTATGGGGTAATGTGATACTTTGTAATTTAGATAAACCGAGTTCTGAAACCTTGATTATTCATTATTGAGAAATTCAATAATTTTGACAGAGAGTACTCGGTGTAATTCCATTTTAATATTTTTGAGTAAAATACTTGAGTGATTTTACTCAAAAATATTATTCATTATTACAAAAAAACAAAAAGATGTTTTGATAATTATACTCCACAAATTGGAAAATATCATTGGTTTACTTCAATTTAAGTAAGCGTGTGTAAATGTATCTGTTGCTTGTGCATGGCTGCCATTCTGTACCCTGAGCGTGTGTAAAGGATCGGTAATGGACTTCTGGAATGTAGTGGACTTGGAATGATTGTGGGGTTTCCGCTATTGTTTATGTAGCTTGCTGCAAAAGGAGTATCAGATCTAAACGCAAGTGCTTTGTAAGGATTTATGATAATGCTATTGGGCAGCAGCAAACCGCAGACTTTTCCTTGCAGTGTAAAAGGAGACCCACTGACTACACTATATTCCCCTTAGAAATCATGAGCTCAGTGAATTGGTCGCCAACCTCCTCTGAGGAGAGGCACTTGACGAAGTAGATATATATTAAAGGCATGGATAATAATTTCTAAATCTGTATTTAACACATACAATTTGTTTTTTTGTCAATAGAAGAGTCCCCGAAGAACTCAGCTATGTGGGTTATGAGTTGTTGATCTCGTCGTGATCGATGCGCGTGTCTCGAGCCCACGTGCTTGCGGCGAGCTGGCGCAGCTGGGCAGCTCCCGGGACGCATTTTTCACGAAGACAGCACCGTTACTCCGCCGCTCCGCTCAATCTCACCGCAGCGCAAATAAATTATATAATATTCCCACAAAAACATGCTTTCTTAATTCTGGCGACACATTAAAAAAACTAACGAGCGTCAGATTAATTACCAGATTTTTGGCAAAACGGTAAAAATTTAATTAACGATGTGTAATTTTGATTTAACGTATCAGGATAAATAAAACAAACCTCGCTTGCCGTTGACTCTGTCGGGGATCACAGAGTGGATTGAAGAGTGTCTCTATACAAAAACCAACCCTAATCTCATTCCGAACACTTTCTCTATTCTTCCTGCCATAAATAGGCGCTGCAGGAGAAATCCTCCTGCTCCGACGGAGAAGCCAGAAAATAAAAGAGGCTTTAACTATCCTACGGTAAATGCATTCAAAGAGTTATGAAGAGATCCTTCGTAAACTTGCAGACCTCACATTTCCACCTCACTTTGCTTTTGTCGCAGCTGGCGGTCCAATAACCCGTTGTTATATCTGAAAATCTTCAGTCCTATGCCCACTCAGTCAGGAATGAAATTCGCAAAAAATCTTTTGATAAACCCCGCTAAAAGTAAACGATTTTTCAATTTATCTTTATGCGACAAACGGAGTCATTTTTTGTTTATTTATATTAGTTATTAATCAATTATCGCTGAGGCGGTGATAAATATTGTTTTCAGAGCTTTTTAATTAATTTTGATCGTTGTTTTATTTTAATTTATGTCATGTTTGGATGGGCTGAAAAAATATGTTACTTGTTCCTTAAAAAAATAGCTCAAGAATCGTAAAATTGAATGCTTTAAATTATTTCACGTGAAATGAATGTTTATATTTGGATAATTAAAAAAATAGTCTATATTCGAGTCTAGCAAGTAAAAAACAGTTGTTTGTTAAACGAGTACTATCAATAACTTTTTAATTCCATACAAATTAATAGTAAATTATAGTAAATATGTTGTAAAATAATTCGATTCACAGAGAATAGTTACGAAAATAATAAACTATACCGTAAGTTTCACACTTGCATGTAACGATTGAAATTTTCGCAAAAGTCGTGGTCTCGAATTCCAGCTGAAATGACCTGAAAATTTTTATCAATATGATGGAAATTTCAATTATTATATATTTTAAAACTCGTGGTTAAAGAATGTTCAAGACGAAAATGATGAAAACCAGTGGCGTACAATGAGTTTAATGACTGAGCAAGTACAGTACAATACAACCACGAGTGTATTGCATATTTTTTGGGGCACAAATTTAAATATTCAATATTTTTGACAGAGAGTACTTGGTGGAATTCCATTTGAATATTTTAAATATAATAAAAATACTTGAGTGATTTTTCCATACGTTCATTTTTATTAGTGACCGGTTTCGCCAACCTTTCGCGTTGGCATTATCAAACTTTTAAATTAAATTAAAAAAAATTACATGAGGAAAAATCACCCAAGCACAAATTTAATTTAAATATATAATATCAAATTAAATTAAATTTAAAAAAATTTAGGGTAAGCAATACATTATTGCTTGAACGTACCGCACGCCACTGCGCATCTTATCTATTCCACTAAACCTGCTCTCGATCTACTAATACTAATGATTTTTTATCACACTACTTCTATTAACATCTTTTATGATATATGTTATTGTTTATTGTTACTGTAAAAAATCCGAAATAAGACAATGCGAGCAAGTTAACGATCTTCTCTGCCTTTATGGGATCACCGCCAGGACAAGATGGCGGCTGCCCGCGGCCATCTTGCCTGCCGAAAATCCTAAATCTTTAAGTCCTAATCGATGCGGACTCAATAGCTATAAACGCAAATGCGAATATATAATACTTCGCCTCTCGATGGTCGTATTTGATATATTTAACATTTAAATTGTATTAATATTTATCAAAACAATATCAAATTTAGATTTCTCTCCGTGTTTTTAACAGAAAAAGTTTAAAAATATATTTCTTTGCTCGTAATCAAACAGTAGCTTTATGATTGGCCTGAAAGCATGTTAACCACCTAACCAAGTAGCAGTTAATTTAAAAAATATATATAGACATAGAAAAGCTTTTGTAAAAAATCGGAAGACTTTATTAAATATCTACAGCAGGAGTCCCCAACCTTTTTGCACCCAAGAGCACATTCTACCATTTATTTTTTCAAGGTTTATTTATAGTTGGACAAAGTCAATAAAAAAATACTAAATTCCATGAATATACTTATAAATATAAAATAAAATAAATAATGGTTCGGGCACACGTAAAACGTCGGCGGGCGCCATGGTTGGGGACCACTGATCTACAGTATAATATCGAATATGCTCCTTGCAAGTATCTCATTGGAAATTTTTATTATTATATATTTTAAAACTCGTGGTTAAAGAATGTTCAAGACGAAAATGATGAAAACCAGTGGCGTACAATGAGTTTAATGACTGAGCAAGTACAGTTCAATACAATCACAAGCGTATTGCATATTATTTGGGGCACAAATTTAAATATTCAATATTTTTGACAGAGAGTACTTGGTGGAATTAAAGCGTCTCAAACTTGCAAGTATCTCAGAAAAAACGTAGTATCTCAAAGTATCGTATATATATAAATATTAAAAGTCTGAGTCGGTATCAATTTACTGAATGAATGACATTTTGTGATATGAAATGCGATACGATGGCGTGTCTGAAATGCCAAAAACCACATCCAAGATGGCGGCGGTGGCATGCGAGATCTCAAAACCCCGACATTTCCTTATTTGCACCATCGAGTGCATCTTTGAGGATGGATTGGGTTGTTTATTCATCTCTGTCAACGCGCGCTGCATTTTTTCACCGAAGATTTAAACAGCCAGGACTTGAACCCTCGGTGCGTTGCATAGCGGTTCTTTACAAAATAAACATTGAAATATTAAATAAATTTTAATAAAATAAAAAAAATAGTTCAGGAACGAAAAGTGGTTATATTGAATATTAAATAAAATGCAATACTCATTTTTGCAAGTAACATAAACAAGTATATAATGCGGATGTATGCAATATTCAATAATCTCATCTGCTACTTGGGCATTCAGAAATAAACAGCAGATAATGTTTTGTGAGTTGTTGGGAAAGCAGGTGGATATATGATTGTTCTAATTATATGCTTTATTAGAAATAAAACTAACCTTGAAGAACATCATACGGCGATATTATTGAGTATTTAAAACATCCGTATTACTTAATAATAAAAATCCCAACCTAATTATTATCACCGTAAGAGTTTTTTTTTAACAGAAAACCTATATGTAAGACAATATACAGTAATACCCCGCTTTACGCGAGGGATACGTTCCGGAAAAAATCGCGTTAAGTGAAATTCGCGTATATCGGGGTTTACGATTAAACATACATGCATGGTCAAAACTTAATACAAAAAAATACGAATCATTTGAATCAATCACTTTAATTCTGCGAACACTTTATGCAGTATTAAATGTTATTTTTAGTGAAAAATACATCTATTGTGTTTTGGGTAGCGCTTCTTTTACGTTCTTGTAAAATACGTTCATAGCAACCAACGCTGTTTTTAATTGTTAAGAGAAATCAATGTTTACATTATGTTTATACACATTCTTACAATAAGAAATTCGCGTAATGCGAGGCATTTTAACGCGAAATACATATACATAATTTGAACAAAGTCTTTTGAGACTTTGTTCTAGTAAGTTGATTTTTTCCATACTCGATGATAGGATCCAGGGTCTGTAAGCAAGCGCACTGGCCTTGACTGCATTTGGCAGCACGCCGTAGTGCTGTTACGGTGATTGCAGCTGATTGAACTTTACAGCAGCTATTTTCGGCACGCAGTGCTACCGGCTAACTGTGCACGACCCACGCCGGATTTTCGACTCGACGAATGACTGGCAATTGTCGACTTGCGACCCACTGGTACATATAGTGTCAACTTCCTCCTCGGCGGAAATCTCCTGCTATATTGCAAGTTCTACAATATTTTTATTTTAGTAAGTTATATTGCCCCGTTCTGTTATATCCCCGTTCTGTTGCTTGTGCATGACATCCATTTTGTACGCCAAGGATCGGTAATGGAGTAATGGACTTGGAATGATTAAGAAAGGATGTGTACCTTGTCGAGGTGGGGGGCCTCCTGCAAGGAGTATCAGATCAGAAGTATATAATAATGTTATTGGGCAGCAGAAATACGCAGACTTCCAATATAAAACTGCGGTGTGGAAGGACCCGAGGAGCCATTACACTATTTTCCCCTTATAAAGCCATGAACACTGGCTCAGCATGAGTATATGCTGAGTGAAATGGTCGCCAACCTTCTCTGAGGAGAGGCACAACGGGAAGAGCGGGGAGGACAACCTAATATGATGCATGTTTATCGATGATTCGATTGCTCTGCTCGATACTTCCCTTCCTTAGTGCAGTTGATTCCCTCGGTCCCGGGTACGTGCTGGGAATGCGGAAAGGAACCTGATACTCGGCTCTAACCTAACCCAACCCCCCGTAGACCCGGCGGACTGCCGTAAATTCAGGAACCTAAGGAAGTATATAGTAATATATATCACTAGCTGCATGCATGCCATTTTATCAAACAGCCACAATGGTAATAACTTAACATAGCTTACATAACCGTGTCATTCTGAGTTATTTGCTTTGCTTACAATATCTTTGAATACAATAGTAAGCCTCGTAAATTTAAATAAGAATCAAAACTTTAGAATATATTAAATTAAATGCTCAAAAATACCACTTTGGATTAAAAAAAACTTAGCCTTGCAAAGGCATCGTTGAATAGATAAACTTCTTAAACGACGAAATTATAAATATTAAACTTATAGGTGCAGTTATGCTTAAATATTTAAGTTAACAAATCGTTAAAGAAATTCAATAAGAGCTCATTTACCCTGTAGATATATTGTCAAATTTGATTGCTACAATTGTGAAATCTTATGTGCAAACTAGTATGTCCAAAATTATATTAAATAAAACTAACCACTTTATAAATCTACTAAGATATTTTTCTGACGGGGTGAACTTTCTCTCCCTACAATGGCATCGTCAAATAAATAGGACCGATGTCAAATACATGCTTTTAGCAATTATCAAATATATTATAAAGTGAAACTCAATATAAAACCATTAAAAAAATGCTAAATTAACATCGAGCTGCCAAAAAATAAAATATGTCGACTGGCCCCGAGGCAGCGCCGCCGCTGTCAACCATGTGGCTCTCGTGTCGTTTTAATTTTAATAACTTATTAAATTTAGAGCGTTGTGTGTTTTTTTAATTTGTATTCAAGGACCTTCACCTTTTCGAGTATATTATAACTGATTCATTGGACCGCGACGTTTCCCTGTTGTTTGTTTCCTTTGAATAACAGGAATATATTAAGTTTTTTTTTAAAATATATTTTTTAAATTCACTTGTTTTAACTCATCCTGTATTAATAATTGCACCCATCTGTAAGCCACAATTTGCTGCAGATTTTCAAGCTGGTCTATTGTTGACTTTACGAGCGGTAGACATTAAATATAAAAGAGGAGTTAATTGTATTAATATCGTAAAGGAACTTACTTAGTGTCCGAAGAACATCCCTGTTTCAGATTATCTAAGATTGGAAGTCTTCCACTCGTGTAGTATATGTGGCAACGTAGACCGTTATCTATAGCTACATTCGTGACAGCACCGGGTAGAATAAACATGGCCTCGTCGTATTTTGCGGCCTTTTCTATCGAAGACACAGTCTAGGTCGGACGTGTACTGACGACGCATGACAACTTCGTGACTGCATGCATGTATGTTCATAGTGTAACAATAAATAACATGTAAGAACAGCTGTTCCATAGGTAAAAAAAAAACTCGCACGTTTTTAGAAGCATATCATACACCGCAGCCGCATTCTTTGGTTTGTTTAATTCAACATCGGAATATACGCAGAAGGGTTCAATGAGATAAAACTGCCTTGAAGAAGTGAAACATGTGCCATTCCACGAATATGTTATTGTTTTTATGGTAACTAGATATATATATTTTAAGAACAAGTCGATAAATGGCATGTTAGAAGATTTCTTGGCATAACTACGTGTTATGGACAGAGATATGAATATTGCATACTTGGTGTTAAGGTGATTGCTCTCGGCAGCACAGTTGGCTTGTTGGGTTAATAGATCGTAATTTCTGGATTAAGAGGTCCTAAATGAGGTCCAGATGAATGTCAAACATTAGGCTCACGATTGTTTAGTTTAGTCGAAGAAATCAATCAAATAAAAATCTTTGTTCTGTGTCGATTAAAATGGCGAAGTCTATTTATTGGAGAAACCGCGATCCGTCAGATACAAAGGTACTCCTGTTAGCCACTAGGCTACGAGACAGCTGACCCAAGCCGCCATTCGACTAGTTTTTTCAATGACGGAAACGTACTTCGTAAAAGTTCTAGCTCGAGATCGAGCCTCTTAATGAGACACCATGAACAAAGGAAAATTAGCATACTACGTTGATATTCGGTAAAGCACCATGGTCGAGTCTTCTGCCATTCATCTAGGAGGCATCGAGCCGTGAAAACGGCCGACCAAAACACGGATTATTATGTAATCCTATAACAGCCGTGGACAGTAAAAAAAAACAAACTAACACTTTAATCCAAAATTTAAAAAAAATAAAGTTTTTTTTTTAATATGGCTGTTAGAAATTCATCATAACCTCACCAGCACAAAATTAAAATTTTATTTTATTGTGAAAGCAAACCGCGTGTATGCGAAATAAAACCGATATTTGCAACTCTGTTGAAGTAATAAAAATTAATAATAAGAGTTTTTCTGAAAATTTCATGCAATAATAACATAGCATGTGAGTAAAATTTATTTGATAAGTTTCCAGAACATTAAAAATGATGCCGCGCTGTCTATTCCGCGAAGAGAACATTATCTATTGTTGTTTTGTTTTTATTTGATAACATTATTTAGAAGCTCACAAGTAAATTTTATGTGTTGAAATAAAATAATTAAATCCTTTTTTTTACTAAGTTCATATTAAAATGCGACATAACAGAAATAAAGATAGACGTAAAAGAAAACACCACAGGCAAAATAACTACATCGGTATGTACTTTGACTTGACATTTTGCTTGTATTTTGACAGTTTGTTCTTGAATGTTGTGCTGCGTTTTTATTTGAAATTTCTGACGTTTCCTTACTATAAGTAATTTAATAACAACAACTGCCATAAAATATAAACACATTACACATATAAATCGTAATACTCGGGTACCCAAGCTTTCCGCACCAGCTACGACAATGTAGCAATTATGTACTGAGGCTGCACCATAAAAAAATCAACGGACGCTATGGCTAATTGCAAATCGGCTGCATGTCATAATTTAACAGTAGATTATTTTAATATTTCTTTAAATCATTTTGTTGAGATGATCTAAAGAAAATGATACCAACCAAAGTATTGTTAGGTTACAGAATGTTTAAGCAAATTCTGCATATTATTTTTAAAAGAATCACATTTGTATTTTACAATCTTAAGACACTCACCCGATAAAGGGAAAGCCTCCCTGAAAAATATGAAGTTTTTTCCCTACTATAATGATTAGTCATCAGTCGCAATAGCCACGTGTCGTTATCATATTTTTATAGAATTTGTCTCGTCGTTTCATGTGTGAACTTGTTTACTCAATGAACCTGTAATCGAGTTTATTTCATCTCAGTTTTTCTCTTTTTTTGCAGTTTCACTGAAGGACTCGCAGTTGGTGACCAACAGTTGTCCTCGACAAAAAAATAAAAAATGTAAGTGTTTTGCTGTGCACTATTTGAGAGTGACTGCTTGCGTTTTCCACACAAAAGTAAGAGGTTTGATTTATTTTCTTTGGACACTTTTTACTTCCAAGCATAAAATGATACAATCGAGGTAACAGGACTTAAATGATTTAAATCTTACATAACTACAATATAAGAAATTTTTTATTTTCCCTATTGAGATCATTGTATTTATTTAAAAAAATAAAACAGGAATGCCTTTTCAATGCAACATAAAAAAAATGTGGTTTCGTTATCTTTTCTTCTTTATCGTTATTCTTTTTTACCTATTAAATAGTTAATTTTGGTGTATTTTAAATATATATTAACAAGACACCTCATTTTTTTTTTTTCTCTTACCTAAAATTTCCCTCCTTACATAGTTAAATATTTTTTATTGACAGGGTTTGAAAATAAAAATATGTATTATAATATTTCCAAGTCGCTGCATCACTTCTGTGCCAACGCGATTTAGTGAATATTTATTTTTCTACTATGGCTTTTCATTTTACTTAATCGAAGAGTGCATTTTATTTACAGCAAAGTCAGGCCGTGAGAACGACAGGTGCTACCGAGAGCACAACAATAAAAATGGTAAGAATTTTGTATAAATAGCGCAAACGTTTGCTTTTCACACAGTATTTAGTGAAATGATTTACTATAATATTATACAATATTATTATAATCCTGTATGGGTGAAAACTGCGAACTTATTATTAATATTTCATAATTTTCAGAGGTTTTGATTTTTAATTGAAATCCTCAAGCAGTTGGCTTAAAATCTAAGCGCAGAGTTCTAAAATGTTTTTTTAAACAAATATGGCTAGCCAAATAACAGGGAGATTTAATCATACGTACATCATTTACACAGTTGCCTATGATGACTGAATTTATCGCTCAGTTACTGGGCTTCGTTGGCTTTATAGACTATAGAAAGAGCTGTACGGTGTGGATTGAAAATCATATGTCTTTTAACTTTGTAAAAACTTCTATTGTAGTTGAGTCTACTGTTAAAGCGCTCACTTCGAAATTATTTTAAATATTAGTATTTTAAATTAAACCAGGGTGTGGTGGATGAATAGTCTATTGCTCTGGTGAAGATATGTTTTATCTGCATGCCTTTACAGAGGGTTGTTTTGATTGCAGCGGGTATATTAAAGAAAAACCGCTTGTCCCCCGACAGGTGCTATAGAAATTCGAGAGGTAAAAAACGTAAGTTCTTCAAATTATACACATACATAGTGTGAATATTTGCATTTACTTCGAATTAAATTAAATCGATGACATTTTTATTATTAGCCCCAATTGGAAAAAAACAAGAACATTCTGACCGGTGCTTCAGGGATGTGAAAAAAAAGAAAAGTATGTTTGCATTATATTTTTATTTTTTAATGTGTTCGTAAGTTGCTGTCGAAATTGTTGTATTATTGGATGTTGTGCTGCGTTTTCTGTTGAATTTTAAAAGTACCCGAAGATACTATCCCAGTACCGGGACCGAGACGTCACAAAATTCAACTAAACACGCAAAGAATTGATATCTCTGTTATTCTGAATAATTGATTCCGATTTCAATGAATTTCCATTCGTTGAAATCGTATTCACCGAATCTATTTTAGTATTGGCACTTTTATTTTACCTTTCGCCGCATGCAAGAAGTTGGGAGATATCTCCAATCACGAAACGATCCCTGACCGTATAATAAAAAACCTCTAAATTGTTAACGCAGTTGGACCGGTCCGCTCAGTTATTTGTTTATGAATTAACTTTGTAATTGTGACATCTACCGCCCCAGTCCTTGTGACGATTACACGACTACAGAAATTAACTTAAATGCATTTCCAGCCATGCTTGTTGTCGGTCGATGAGGACGGTCGTCACAGAGCTCGCAAACGAAAACGTATAATAAGTACACTGATACAAATTATATTTGACGGATAAATCTGACCGACGGGGAGATAGTTGGCTTTAGACGAGCAATCAACACTAACTGACTAAAAAACTGTCAAATATGTCACATTTATTAAAGGGGTGTCAGCGTCACGGTGCTTTCGCAGTTATTTTGTTTCTCATATTCTGAAAGTTTTATTAAAATTAACAGCGATAACTATACGATCCTACTGTTATTTAGAACAAATCATTAGATTTTTATTACATAAAATTAGCGAATTAAATAATGCCATACGTGTGGGGATTTTCAGAATTTTATTATATTTATTCCATAAATGCACTTTAGTGTCATCTGTGGTTGAGTAGTATAACTATCTCTCCTAGTAAGCTTTCTTTTTGATTTACTAATTTTTTTATGCACGAGTTGATTGTGTTTTAGCAAATATGCAAAATGTAAAACATTCGGATCGATGTTATAGAAAACGACAAACTCGCATAGGTAAGACAAAATCATTTCTATATATTTATTATTAAATTAGGCTTATACTGTAATATGATTTATTGTTTTCTGGTGTTAATTTTATTAGCTTGCTTTCTGTGGTTGAGTAGCCAAACTATTATCTGCCTCCGCTGGAGTTACAGCAAATTGTATGGCCGGCGAATGACAAGCTTAGTTATTACAAGTAATTGTCCCACGATTTAAAATTATTATACAAATGACTAGCTTCAAACAATTTCCTTATTACCAATAAGTACACTCGCAACTGCAGTAAAGACTTCGACCTATTATTTTTTGTAAACTATTTTTATTTTTGATATTTATCAACCTAATATTTTTGAGTAAAATACTTGAGTGATTTTCCACATGTTCGTTTTTATTTGTGACCGGTTTCGCCAGCCTTTGGCATTATCAAACAGAGTTTGATAATGCCAACGTAAAAGGCTGGCGAAACCGGTCACCAATAAAAACGAACATGTGGAAAATCACTCAAGTATTTTAATCAAAAATATTAAAATGGAATTCCACCAAGTACTCTCTGTCAAAAATATTGAATTTATCAACCTAATATAAATAACTTATATTATTTTAAATTCCGTCTTCTAAGGAATTACAAACGATTTGATTACTATTATTTTGAGACTTATAACTTGATATAAGTGAGCCCTAAAATGATTTTTTTGTTTTAAAAATTTGCAGTTGACTCTGACAGTAGTTTGGAAAAGTAATAATCATACTTTTTTCGTAAAATAAATGATAAAGATCATTTTTACAAAATCAACTACAGAAACAGTTATGTAAATAGCTCAAGTATTGCGAAGTGCGAAGATATCTGGTATAAAAAAAGGAAAAAAAAGGTGAACTAAATATAATATTATTTACTACTACTGATAGCAAAATCATTATTTCAATGCAAACTTTATGAGGAGACAATTTAATAAAATTGTTTTTATAAAAGCTGTGAAGTTTTTACGCACGAAAAATTCTGACCGTATTATTGTTTCTTTTTTTTTAATTTTCACAGTTTTATTTTATTTTAAATTTATTATAATTTTAATGAATTTAACTAAAAATCTGCTGAGATTCTATAGCCTTTAAAACGAAATAAAAAATATAACCTTTTAAATAATCGAATTCCATCAGAAAAGCAATACAATTCTGCCGGTAATGGTCGGCCCCGGTATCGCCTGACTTTGACGTTTCTTATCTCGAGTTCCTAGCCGGGAGAGATACATCTTATCTCGGAAGAACTATCAATAAGTATGTACACAATACCCGGAGATTGTTTGAAACAACCGTGGCTATGAAATTGCATTGCTTTAAGTAGTTTTCACGCCATCACATCATCGACATTTTTAAATGTTCGCCCAAGTTTTTAAGTCTCTGCCAAATTGTGTTTCACAACAATTGACGGCTATATATTTTAAAGGTGGGCTATTCTACATGTATTTATTATTGAATATGTAATATTATGTATTAAGTACTTTTCTGTTACATATTTGTGTTGTTTGCTTACTTACTGCTAATAGAACTTGCTAAAAATATGGATAAAGGTTAGAAGTAAACTAGTGTTTATCAGATATATTATCTCATACATTATCATTTATTTAGTTTGATGACTTTGAATCAATTACCAATGTTATTTTTGCAAAGTATAGAAGTGGGTTAGTAAATAAAATTGCTGGCATATCTTGGGATATCCTGTAGTTTATTTTCTAGTTTTCATAAAATGTGATTTTTTTTATTTTTACAGCACAAGCTCTCCGAGTTCAAGGTTTTCATAGTAAGTCGATGATGACAGCTCTGAGAACAATGAAGATCAGAATCCTCCCTGCGTTGCAAGACAACTACATGTACCTTCTTATAGACACTAGCACCAACAGCGCCGCTATCGTAGATCCTGTAGAACCAGAGACGGTGCTGGAGGCTGTCAAGGAAGAGGGAGTGTCTCTTACTACAGTCCTCACCACACATCATCACTGGTGAGCTTCTTATTTTCTTTGAGTATAAAATATAACTTTTTAATTGGTATATATTCTATCCAAAATACGTTTGACTAGCTAGCAAATGGGGTATTGTATAGTGACTTTGAGTGGCATCAGTGTGGATAGAGCAAAAAAAAGACAGCTTGATGTTGGAGTTGGCTCATTTTCGAACTGTTGAAACTGATTTCTCATTTAAATTATCTAAGTTTGAATATTTCTAACTTGCGGAGTTTTTGGAAGTAGCTTCAGTGCTGGAGTTGTCTTTTTTTAAATATTGAATTATTTTTAGGGATCATTCTGGTGGCAATGTAGACCTGGTAAAGAAAATGCCGACAGTGAAAGTTTATGGAGGAGACGACCGCATAGGAGCTCTTACTAACCAAATAGCCCATGACAGTACCTTCAAGGTTGGGAACCTGGAAGTCCACTGCTTGGCCACTCCCTGTCATACTACTGGACACATTTGCTTCTACGTTACTTCCCAGGATGAAGGGGACTCAGGTGTCGTCTTCACTGGTATAATAAATCTCTTAACTCTTTGATTTAAGTTATGCTCATGTGCTTGCACCTGCAATGATAAACAGCATTCAATTGCTCAACTCATTTCGTTCGTCTTTCAGGTGACACCTTGTTCCTGGGAGGCTGTGGCCGTTTCTTTGAAGGCACAGCAGAGCAAATGTATTCGGCACTGATTGAGAAGCTAGGCAATCTTCCCGATGACACGCTGGTGTACTGCGGCCACGAGTATTCTCTGCAAAATCTCAAGTTCGGGAACCACGTAGAGCCTGACAACCAAGACATCCTAGACAAAATACAGTGGGCTTCTGAGAAGAGAAAGGATAAATTACCAACGGTGAGATACTTGACCTATTTAGAACATATATGCCCTGCATCACAGTAGAGTTAATTCATTTATCTCTGCATGTGAACTTCCCACAAAATTTATTAGGTGTCTGCTTAAAGGCTAAATTATCTGAGTTGTCCCATTTTTAAGGAGCATTTCGAAGGCAATCATACATGCAATCTCAAGTGAGAGCATTACAATTGCATAAAAATATCTTTCTAACAAGCCTTGAAGGTTGCAAGCCACTGGACTCTTTTCGTTGAACATACTTCTTTGGCAGCTGATCATAAATCTTCCTTTTCAGGTGCCTTCTACGATTGGCGAAGAGAAGAAAATCAATCCATTTATGAGGGTGATGCAGCCGAGTGTCCAAAAATACTCTGGCTGCGAGGAGCCCATCTCCACCATGGCGTTTATCCGTTCTAAAAAAGATAACTTCAAATGAAAGCTTGGATACTCACAAGTGGCAGCTTGGGTTCAATATCCTGCACTATTTTGGATCTTTTTTAATATAATCTATCAGGAATCCTGTATTTATCATCAGTATGCTAAAACCTAATAACTGCTTATTTTTTAATTATTTTCCCCGTTTTGTTTTTGTCAAAAATGTGTGTGTTTATTTTTGCTTTTGTTAATATTTATCTTCAGAATTTAAAAGATCTATTTTTACTACTTTATCAATACGTACATACAACTTTATTGTGAATTAATTGTTATACACAATTTTTTTTAATAGATAAAAGTGTTTTATTTCATAAAAGGGGAATTATCAGTTTGTTGGTGGGGGGGTTGTTTTTGGTCAATGCTGGTAGAGGCACTCCTCAAGGTTGTAGTTGAGAAATGAGCTGTCAATGAGGTGAGCTGTGAGTCACGATACAAAAAAATATATTCAGAAAAGAACATGAACAATTAAAAATATAATAAAACTTTAATAATATAAAATAAAAGATAATACATCATTTTAATCTAAATTCGTACCGCAGCTTCTCCTACTTAATAGCATGATGCTGCAGTCTGACGAAACCCACCAATACCGCATGACCGTGAGTCCAGCCTTAGTGATCATGTCAGGTGCACTACATCCTCAGGAGGCCGAAGTTATATCGAAATGTGAAAACATTGGTCTCGAGAGTAAATAAATCAAAAGTTTTAAAATGCGTGCAATCAGATACTTATAAATAGTTTATTTTAATTAAAACGACTGTACAAAGATATTTCGTAATACAATATTTGTACTTCGTACAAAATTTACGTTCACTTAAGGTTATGACTTGTTCTTCACAGGAAATTTATGGAATCAAGGTATTTTAGTCTTTTACCGAGAAACGGTTACTCTTTTTTTATATATAATGACATTTCTTCGGCATATTTTTCTTTTGATCTCTCAAACATCGCTACGTATACCTGCAACAACAAAAATAATATTTTAGGATTTGATTAAAAAGAGATAGATGTCAAAGATCTGAGCACCTAGACCCCTCATATTGAAGATACAGCACGAGGAACAGAAGTTAAGGAATAGAGGCGTACTGAATTTACAGCTCGACATCAGAACTGACATACTGTGGCTTGATATATAGCAACGATATATTTATATTGTACGTGAATATCTATTTTATACATGGCAACATAATCTAGAAAATCTACCTTGAACATTATCTTTATAGTATTGTGTAACTTTTTTCCTATTGTGGTTTTGTCGGAACAAATAATTTTGTGAGAATATTTTACTATGATTGTACGCAAAGAAAAAATAGTAAAAACCTTAGCATTTAAAATGTTAGATGACGATAATCATTCATCAGTGGTTATTTTTTATGTTTGATCTGTAACGATTTCAAAACAAATATAAATAGAAATATCAGTGCCGAATGAGAAAGGCTGTGACTCACTTTTTTATCCTCATTAGAGAGGGCTCTCCACCGACTGGCTAGTTGGCGCGTGACCTCCTGTTTGGAAGGTTCGCCCCCTGCGCCGCCCGCCCCCGCGCCCTCGGCCAGGATGAGGGGGCGCTGCTCCTGGCAAAACTGAAAGAAGGCATTGCACGGCTTCTTGGGGGCATTGGGATCCTTTTCCGCCTAGAATAAGATGAATGATCATGTAAAATATCACCATAAGTGCAAATTTTTTGGTTGAAACTAATATTAAAGCATTAAGCTTTAAAGATATTTTAGGGCAAGGGTTGCCTTATTGCTTGTATGGACGCTCGTCGTGCAGCAAATGCACAGATCATAATTATTTTCTTAAATTATGATTGAATATATACAAACTTTTTCTGTCTTTGGTGCTTTCCGTTTTGTGGCCTTTTTCCCAGAGGTGTTTGAGTTTGTGCGATCGCTATTCAAAGACTTCCCCGTTGGCGGAGTAGCCCCCTTCTCCAGTTTGGGGGTGATGAAGCCCGGGAACTGCTGCAGCAGGGCGATGTTGGGCTTGACGTCTTCCTCTACCTTGGCAATGCGGAAGGCGTCTCCGTGCATTTCCAGCCGTTTCATCAGAAACTGGATTTCTTTTTTATACCGCTTTGTCAGCTTCTTCACTTGGAATATTCTGGAGATAAGATCAAGATTTTAGTTTATTTGTTCAGCCACTCATTATATTTAATATTTTTGACAAGGTATCGATGGAATTGTAACTTTATGTGAATCAAACTTGAAGGACCTGCACACTATGAGTGTCAACTTTAACTACATAACAAAGGATTATGAAGGCGTTCTAAAAGTCAGAGCATTTATTAGATTTTATTTGATGTTCAGCTGGTTTTCTCCAATTATCATCACTCACAGCGCAGGATTTTATTCTCAAAGGCACTCAAGGCTAATTCGTATCTTATTGCAGCTGTCATGTTTTATTGTTAATTTTATATATAGCAATATGTTTCACGCTTCGAAGTTATTTAGTAGATTGAAGTAATTTTAACACACTGCTGTCTATTGTAGAAAATATTATTTGTAGAATGTAAAGTAAGAGAATACTTCAATGATGTGATGCAGATCTAAAACAATACATCAAATAATTTATAAATAGGTAATTTACAAGCAAATGGGGGATGTTTGCAATATTTTATCAGCAATTGACATGTCAATAAATGATGAAGTATACACTAAAAAGTAAGGAACCGCAAAAAAAAAAACTTCCAAGTATTTAAAATAAACATGCCAAGATTTTAATTACATTTGCTAGTTTCGATTTTTGTTTTTCAATATTCGATTATAATGAAATCCTTTCAATTGTTTGAATAACACAACATTTTTGCGGGGACAAATTTTTAAACAAGGTCATTTTATGTAAGGCCTTAAATCACCCATTCTCTTTCAGGCACATCGAAATTACAATGGAGACACGCGAGTATTGCATAAATATAAACTTTATGCGTGAAAAGAATGAGCACACTGGACGAATCTTGATTTCATGCGAGGGGGATATTTGGATAATTCAATTGTTTTTTTTGTTTTCCAGGTAAAATTACGTACACGACATCCACTAATTTATCCTTGAAAAATATATCAATATAAATAACTACAAAAAATGGGTAAAACTACAAAATAAAGTGTTATTGGATTCGAGCGACAGCGTAGCGATTATTCGAGTGAGTTTGGTTAGGCATTAAGTTTTATCGCAGAAATTACCTGTGCACGATCCTCTCGTTGTCCTGCTGAAGGACGTCGCACCTCTCCAGCAGGAGCCGGTACTTCCTGCGGACCGTGTCCTCGTCCGGGGGAAGACTCCTCTCCATTTCGTCCGAGTCTTCCGAGACGCTCGGGTTAATCGGCGGTACTGTCATCTTTGGTGTATTTAAAAATCGCAGCCCGCTTCTGACATTTGCCTCGGCTTGTTTATGTTCCGCGCTCGTCGCTCGGCGCCCGCGCCGCCAGCTCTGCCGATTTTCGCAAAATATATTTTACACTTGTTATATTTTACCTTGTCTCCGATTTATAAAACTTTTAAAAAATATTTCAGACGTGAACAGATCATTTGAACAGATCGTTTTTTACATTCAACGCGTATCGCACCGTATTAAATGTGCTAGGAAAATAATGTCCATAGACAATAATTAAAAATTTTATCTCAAAGGATTTTACAAAACATTTTGACACAACTGTCATATTTGTAAATCGCTAAAAAATATATTTTATTTATTATTAAAATAAAAAGGGAATTATTTTTTTTTTACCTAGATGAGATATCTGAACATGCTTATGGTCGGGAATATAAAAAATCAAAACAAATAATGTGTGTTGCTGTGCGTCGAGCGGCTGCCCAAAATGGGCGCGAGGCGAATATTGTATCGGACGACTTATTTTTAATCTAAAAAGTGTTTACTCAAAAGTACGATTGCATAAATTACACCAGAGGAAGCGGTAATGTATTGTTTTATATATAGACTTTAATAGATTGCACGACATGGTGTTTATTAGAGAAAATACTTTGTTTAATTTTCTTATCTATATATAGTTATCTTTGGGATGCGCAGTTGTTATTGTTTCATTATCAGTATATCAATTACGTTAGTAGAGATAACTTGTTTTTTTTTTTTTTTACGTAATATTGAGAAACCGCGATAAATCTTAGTATCATTAGTTATATTATTCACTCTTCAGTTGTCTGCTTGCTGTTGACTTGAAGGTATGCTTATAAATTATACTCAATTAATCCCACTTTACGTAATGATGGTTGGTGTATTTCTTTGTGACACCCACAAAATGTCAATCGTGCACAATAAAATTGAAATTAAGAAATATCTGTGGCGGTTAACTATTGCTTAAGTTAATGAATCGTTTTTATATTAAACTAAATTTCCCGCTTCTATGCAACAGGCCACGATTTTTTTTAACTTAAAAAAAAAATTAACCGGCATAATTCTGTAGAATCTTAATTTACTAAAACGTATTAACTATTTATAAATTCAAATATTAAACCCACATTATAATCTTACCACTTTTTATATTTATTTATTGGTAATTCTACACAAAGTACACAGTGAATAAATATGCACAATAAAGTACACAAATATATTAATTAATTCAAAAATATCTATTAAATATTTTTGTCAGAAAGTACTTGGTGGAATTCTAATATAATATTTTTTTATAAAAAAATGTTATTAGTGTTTAATTTTAATTTTTTTGATGCCTTTAGTTTCACCAAAATGCCAGGTCTGCACATTTTATAAAAAAATAATTTATACATGGACTTCAGAGATAGAAAATCAGGCTATCCGCAAAAATGTCAATATTGTCAGGAAAGCTGGCTCTAGCTCTATTTCTCCTATAAAGATTATACTAGACACCTTGACACTGTCACTAAACAAAATATCAATAATCTTCAAAAATTTTAACCTTGGAATTGAACATTAAAAACATAATATGTACATTAAAAAAATACCACTGGCTTTTTTTAAACGAACCAAATAAAACTGTATTCTCAAAACTCGTTTTTAACTAGTTTCTATCTGAATAAGAAAAAAAAACCTTGGAAAAACAACTTATTAAAAATGTATTTTTTTACCTTTTAAACTGTAATTTGGATGTAAATTCATATGTGTGGTAACTTAAAATTTTAATCGATATCTCTTTTAATACAAAAGCATTTAAAACTATGTAAATAATTAAGTTATCTTCATCTATGTAAGTATATATAAAATACTAATATCTGTACTTCATAATTTTTAGCACGTAAAAATCTGACTGATCAGACTAAAGCAAATTTATACATCTTTTTGTCATTTTAATGATTGTATTTGTAAATCTAGCTTTAAAATATGAAATAAAAATAGTGAGCGATTCTGGGAAATAAAAATATTCTTCTGGTAGGCTTTCAGGATTTTCCGGGTGTAGTGTGAATATGGCCATATACTGAGCTTTGTCGTTATGCTCAGACGTAGACCTGATATCTCATGGGCTGATGGTTGAGTTGGCCCACAATGCTATATTTCTTATAAATTAATGCTGTATTCTTTTATATTTTTCTAGTTGTTAAACATGTCCGAAATACAAAGCATTGAGCACATCATCGACAACGCTGTAGATCCAAAAAGTGCACCAGAGTTGAAAAGGATTCTTTATGGAAGAGCAGATGAGTGAGTGTCTTGGTTCTATTCGACAATTACTTAATATTCTAGATCTGCATTAAACATCCTAAATTTCAAAGATATTTGATATTAAACATTCTTTCTGTATTTTTGTATTTTAAATTTAAATCAAATAGGTATATTTTAATGAATTCAAACATTTTTCCCAATAAATATTCCATTTCTTGAAGGCAAAATGTAATGTGATCCTATTTTTGGATATTTCTAGTTGTAAAATACAACTCAAACCTGAAACTGAAAAGTACGCAGCCAACCATAAATTGGAAATATCGGGATACTCATTCTCCGCTCTTTCCGAGGAGACCAGAGCCCCGAAGATAATAAAAGTTGGCCTCATCCAGAACTCTATAGTTCTGCCGACGACTGCCAACCTCGTGGAGCAGAGGGATGCCATCTACAATAAGATCGGAGCGCTCATTGATGTGGCAGGCTCTGAGGGAGTCAATGTCCTCTGCTTGCAGGAGGCCTGGAGTATGTGACATTTACAAATATTTGAATGTAGGATTTCAGATAGCAACATTTAGGATAGGTAACCAAAAAAATAAGTCCAAAGAATGAGTTCTGCAAGACTTACGATATGAGAATCATCCATAAACAGAAGTAAATATTGCATGTGAAATATAAAGAGAGGCTTCTAGATAAAAACTAAATATTTTTTTAATGAATACTGCATTCTCTCCAGCCCCTGACTTTTAAAATGGTTGATCTAAAGACATTGGTTTATTTAATTTTTCTTCTTTCAGCAATGCCATTTGCATTCTGTACAAGGGAGAAGCACCCCTGGTGTCAGTTTGCCGAGTCGGCTGAAGATGGTCCATCTACAAAAATGCTGAGTCAGGTAACTTCTATATGGAATTATTGTAAATTTTCAATCTTCGAAATGCACACCAGGTATACTGATGGCACATTGGCCATATCAAGTTTTGTTTAATGGACCATCGATGAAAACACCCAAGGAAATAAATATAATAATAAATTTAAACAATAGGGAGCAGGATTTGTTGGTAAAGTGCTTTATAGATGCACAATTGTTGGCAGAGCATGCACTACCACGATTATCAATCACTCAAACCCCTTCAACTTAATGCGATACATTACTTTCCTTTTTGTTAATAGTACTGCAAGAAATATGACATGGTCATCATATCTCCCATCCTAGAGCGAGACGAGACACACGGTGACACCATCTGGAACACGGCTGTGGTGATCAGCCATACGGGCCACGTCATCGGCAAGCACCGTAAGAACCACATTCCCCGCATTGGAGACTTCAATGAGTCCACTTACTACTACGAGGGCAACACTGGTCACCCCGTGTTTTCCACCAAGTATGGCAACATTGCCGTGAACATTTGCTATGGCCGACACCACCCACAGAACTGGATGATGTTTGGAATCAACGGAGCCGAGATTGTGTTCAATCCATCAGCAACTGTGAGTGTTGATTACTATGTTCCATTCAATTATGAATACTTAGATTTTTAACGATAGTTCTAATACCCTTATTACTCTGTTTTCTAATTTAACAAATCATTTCAATGTTATTTTGAACTGCAGGATTTGGCACTTTCAGGTCGGAGCTCTGAGTGAGCCGTTGTGGGGCATAGAGGCTCGCAATGCAGCCATCGCTAATAGTTACTTCACCTGCGCCATCAACCGAGTTGGCACTGAGGAGTTCCCCAACGAATTTACCTCTGGGGATGCTCAGCCGGCTCACAAGTCCTTCGGTCACTTCTACGGCTCCAGTTATGTGGCTGCTCCGGATGGCTCGAGAACATTAGTAAGCTGGTTCTTTGTGTAGACCAATCAACAAAATCATAATTGGAGTTAGACAGTAAACACATCTTGAGTTCTTAGAACCCAGAAGCTATATATGCAAGCATTATTACCCTCCATTGAATGGAATTGACATTTAGTATTTTTGCTGTTTTGATGTTCCGACATATCACCCCTGGTACTGTTATGTGATCTTCAGGAAATTAAAAAATAAATGTAAAATCAATTTTATTGAGTACCTGGGAGAGAGCATATTTCGGAAGTTGGAAGGAGAATTTGAGTCGTGTTTCCACAAAACTAGTGATTATTCCAACAGCTGCCAAGACTTTGAAATAAAATGAATAGTATTATTATAATAAAAAAAATCAATCAATTATTAAAGCGAAATTTGGATATAAGTTGCATTCGCAGTGAAAAGATTAAAAATATATATTTCATGTTGGCAATTATATTAATTTCAGGGTCTGTCTCGAGTCACTGACGGGTTGTTGATAGTCCAGATGGACCTCAACTTATGCCGGCAAGTCAAGGATAAGTGGAGCTTCCGCATGACGCAGCGACTTGAACTCTACGCAGAAAGTCTTAACAACGCAATCAAGGCAAACTACAAGCCACAGATCATCAAGGAGCACTAGAAACCTAAAACTATCTGTAAATAATATGATATTTATTATCCAAATATATATGTAGTGTATAAAACAGACGTCTTAAAATGAATATCTTGCATAAAAAGTGAGAGCCTGGTTAAATTAGATTACTTTTGATCATAGGATTGTGTGTTTTGAGAATGCAATCAAAAATGTCAATCTCTCAAAGGAATCACATTGTTGGCAGAGGGAGCAGCCGATGGTGCTTCAGCAAGTTATTAGAGGCATCTAATGAGCATCGGTCATATATGTGTTCAGTTTGGCAATGCCTTCATAGAGTGCCATCTAATAAATTGTATACTTTGACGTACATGATTAAAATAAAGTTTTATTTTATAAATACCTTTAATATTGATTGTTAAAAGGGTGGACTGTTCACTAGTATAAGGTTTGATTGTAATTGGTTCTTTATTGACTAGAAGAAATCTAAGTGGTGTATAATGATTATCAAAATTTGCTTTATGGAGTTAGAGGTGCATTTTCTAACCTACAAAACAAAACAATTATAGTAACTACTTGCTGAGGTCTTCACTCAATAATGATGAATATATAAGATAGTTTGATTCAATTTTTCAAATAATATTTATCCTCAAGTGCATAGTTGCTTTTTATACAGTTAATAAACCAATATTCAGTAATGTATTTATTCCCTATTTAGTAGCATGCAATTTCCCGTGCTCCCCAAACATGTATCATTATGCAAAATGTCTATTCAATATTCATGACATTTTTTTGGATTTGGTTATTTGCAGGTTTAATTATTTTTAGATTTGATCAGATATTTTTTCTACATTTCTATATGGAGTTTTTATACAGTTCAGTACTCATAATATAACTCTAACAAAGGTAAGACTGCGAAAAAATAAAATATAATTTTTTTAATTAAAATATATTTTATTTATTAACATATTCTCTATTGAATTTTTAACCATCATGTTTTATTCCATCGCTTATTAAGAAGATTATTGTCGGCTATTAAGCCTATAATTATCCCATAAGCTAGTCCTCGGCTATTGCTACAGAGAAACAACAGTTAAATTTAATACAATACCATGTTGCGATACTCGAGGAGCTGTGGGTCAAACCCCACCTGTGTTTCAAAATTATATTTTGAGGATTTATCTCATTGTTTTACGTGAATCAATTACCTTAAAACAATGAAAGGGTGACAGTATATCTTTTAATATTCTTATTATTTTTGTTTGGTGCGAGGTTCCAACCCAACCCACATGCCTGCACTTGGAATTAAGCTGGTAAGCTTCATCGCCATGTTGTCAGGATTGTCCGTCCGAGAGCACGGCACAATTACAAACTTGGACAGTATCTGGATGAGCCCTAACTTTGCCTCCATCAGGGCAAACCTTGATCCTGCAATGATTATTATTACTTAACTAGAAATGTAGCCCGTCACAGAATGACGCGCATTCGATGAACAATGCTTACAATAATAAGATGAATAATGCTTTAATTTTGTACCATCAGTTGGATGAAGGTGCGAAGTTCTGTGATATACCTTGGCCTTGAACTTTGAAGCAGAGTGGCCCACTGTTAATTTAGCTCCCATTGATGCAAAAGATATACTGTTATTGTATGATCTTATTTTTCTCTTGAAATTTACATTATAAATATCCTTTAAATATACTGGGGAAATAGGCCTTGCTGGTAGTTTCACTTTACCTTTGTGATAATAATCGTTGAACTTTCCATCTGATGGGTTTTCTGCTTGATAATGTAAAGCATTGCAGAATCGACAGGTCACATTAATTAATCCGAAGACAAACGCAGCGTTCGCTGTGCATCAGTTTCTTTTTGTCTTGAGGTCGATGCGCGTACTCGAATTTTAAGAAGACGCTGCTCACGTTTTCCTTCCAACTCATTGCTTGACATTTATGTCACATTTCGTGTCACAAACAACGCATCACTTTTCACTGCACTGTTATTTATTTGATGCAGTCTTTATCACGTTCAATAGTGCAATTCTTTTTTAATTACGTTTTCTGTGCGTAGAAGGTGTTATTTTGAGTTATTAATGATGTGATTAATAATTTCTAATGCAATTTCGATAAAAAAATAGAGATGGCATTTGTGTCAAACTGACATAAGCTGGAAATTCCTTAGAAGCATCCAAAATTTGTTTTTTTTGTAAAAGTTCTAAATTTGAAAATCTCGCGGTGAACAACATCTCGCGGCGAAAAACAGAATTATATAATTCGTACATATTGAAATTCGCTAAAGCATATTTTATAGTTTATGAATGAAAATATTATCCTATCGTCTTGAAATTCGGCACATAGCTGCGGAAAAATTTACTTAACTTATGTGCAAAAAATCAGCGTTGTATCTTTTAAGATATTCTATACAGAACGGAAAAATGAAACATACACACATACACACATACAAACACACAAACACACAATGGCTATTATTATAGTAGATTATGTTGAAGTATTTGATTGACATTTGATCAGAAGCACCAATGGGGTGCAGTGAGTATAAAATCTGAGCATTCAAAAGTTCTCACCAATGCAGAGTCTGGGGCCGGCCCCAAAAGGCATGTAAGTGAATGGTGGGATTTTATTCTTATTCTCATTGGAAAATCTCTCTGGGTCCAGCTTCTCCGGGTCAGGGAAGTAGAGTGGGTCTCTCTGCAAAGAACGTATTGGGAAAAATACCACATCTCCCACGTTTACCTGTAATATAAGTTTTATTTATAATTCATAACTGTATTAAATATAAAAGCACAAGACAATATATAATACAATGATGTTTACTTTACCTGATAGGTTGTCTTAACATCTGGATGTGGAGATGGCAGTGTATATGTCTTTACACATTGCCTGTCAACTCCCAATACTGGCGGCCACAGACGGAGAGTTTCTAGAAATATACCATCACTGGAGCTCAGCGTCATGCAGTGAGTTTTAAATCTGAGCAAGCAGCTTTATTCATTGAATTTAAAATAAGCTTAGTAAATTACATCAATTACTTATTGAATAGGAAAAATTGTTCATATTAACACCATGAGCATGTTATATATTCATCTTGAATAAAACTTAATGAAAAATTGTATAAAACAGTAAAATTTGTAAGTCTAAATTATTAAAAAATATATTAGGGTAAAGTACTTTATAACTTGTATGGACTGCGAGTAACAAAGCTATAAATTAAAATTGCAGATGGTATTAGCATCTGCTATGAATCAAACAATGCATCAGTTTATTATTTGAGTTGACAGTGATGTTAGTATCAGATCAATAACTTTATAGATATAGATACCTGTACGGTTTTAATGCTGGTACCGCCACCTATGGTTAGTTAGTAATTGTAAACTGGCAACTCAGATTAATGATTGGCCGGCCAGGTGACCTGTGAGTCATTTTTTTGGCCGGTGAAAGCGGATCGCGCGCGAGTTTAGGGCTTTAAAAGGCGGATCCGCCGGCCAGTCGTCCTCTATTTCTCTCTATTCTCGGTTCTTCTCTATTTCTCTATTTCTCTCTACTCTATTTCTCTCTATTCTCGGTTCTTCTCTATTCTCTTACTGTTATGTTCTATGTGATATTGTATTGTATGTTGCCTCTTAAGTATCGAACAAGTGTTAGCTGTATCGATAAGTTTCAATTATATTGTAATAAAACGGAAGTTATAGAATCCGGATTTTATTGACGAACGAGACGCGCATCATACCTTAAGTGAGATATAACGACCATTAAACCCGGTCGAGAAGCGAGCCGAAGTTCTAGCAAGTGTGGGCTGAATTTACGACTCAGCGGGATCCACGCATGCTGTGGAATTGGCGCGTCCAATACCAATTTATGTAATTCTTAAACGCAGTTCTAAAACTTTCGTAATTCTTACCAGATATAAACATATCCAAATACTTCATCTTCATCAATGACTCATATGTCAAGCCATTTACGCTGTTCATGACTTCATCTATGTCATTCCTCAGCCTCTCCTGGATATCTGGATTCGCCGCGAGCTCATAAGCAGCGAAAGTCATCAATGTTGAGGATGTTTCAAACCCGGCGAGAAAAAAAACAAATGCTTGAGCTGTCAGTTCATCGTCAGTCCAATCTGAAATGCAGTTTATTTTTTAAATATTATATTGTAACATTTGCGCTAACAATCACTGTTTTCACCATTATTATTATATATTTATCTCTATGAGAGAGAGAGACATTAACTCTAATATAATATCAAAGAGAAGTTTAGAAACAAAATTTATTTAGAAGCACAATCCGCATGCAACAATGAGAAAACACCCTTGAAAAAAATTACAAAATGCAGGTGGTTTTGGAACTTTGACCTCCTGATTGCTGCTTGGTGATTTAATCTTTGTATCTACCATGACTTTCAATTAATACCTGCATCTGTGGAATTGATATTTCTTATGGCTTATAATCCTGACAGGGTTTTTCTCATCATTTCAAGTATGTACTGTATCCCTTAAATATATTGTTAATAAAGTGTGTATTGTAGTTTTTTTCAGATTTATTGAATATTCAATCACCGGACAGATGGACTCTAAGAACTATATGTTTGTATATTTACGTCTTTTGATGGTTGCCGTTGCATCTCCTATGGATTCATATTTTTCTTGGATATCTTCTTCATCCGCATGTAAGGAGCCCTTCTTGGCTTCCATGAGCAGATGGATCATATCCGGTCTGAAAATTCCCTGCGCCTCACGCGTTTTCATGGTTTCTCGTACAATCTTACGGAAGAAATTGGAAATGTCCTCTCTCATCAGACTCACTTTCAGCCGCTAGAATTGAAAAATGTACAACAATCAACCATAAATTCTGATGGCTCCTGTGAACCTTAACAATGAATAATTTTTAACATTTTTTTTTCGTGACTTATAAGTTAGATGTTCATTTCCAAACCACTGACCTTCATTAAATTTGGAAAAATGGCGAAGATTAAAAACTTGATCCACAACCACACCGAAGTAGTCATGATATTTTTTCCCATTTCATAGAACTCGTTATTCTTGTCGCCCAATGAATCTACTTTTATACCAAATGCACATGTGGCAATCACGTCGTTGGCATATCTGGTGAACAGCTCCTTTGTATCGATTTCCAGAAATTTGTTTCCTGAGTGTAAATCATAAAGTCAGAATGTATGTAAAAGCATCACAAAGTAATTTAAAGAATAGCCAATAGTTAAAGAGGTGTTCACAGGTTTTGGCGGCCATTCTTTTTAGAAATGCTGCATTCTTGGGTGTTATTTCTTGAAATTTACTCTGTTTTAGTCCCGGTACTGGAGTCATCTTCAGGGAACCCCATCTCCAGTACCGGGACTTAAACATTAAAATAATAAAAACGCAGCATAACACTTATGATCTATATATTTATAGTATAACAATAGCCAAAAGCAAAGGCATTTAGCTACTTTTTATGTTTTCCAGCAGAATAAGGTAGATTTACAGGGTTTTATAGAAATACCGCCTGGGAAGTTGTTTATTGAACATCAAAATGATCTCACCTTTCTGCTCTGATTCCTTCAGTTCTTTCTCCAAGTGGACAGTGACTTGATGCGAGCATTCTGCGATGAAGGGGAACATTCCCCGCATCTTGGATCCTGTGAACGCTGGGCTCAACGTGGCCCTCATGTCTCTCCATTTCTGTCCTACAGAAACAATCATTACAATAACTTCTTCATCAAGTGCCTATCTGCAGAGGAGGTTGGCGACCATTTTACTGAGCATATATTCAGTGTTCATGGTTTTCTAAGGGAAACGTAGTATAGTGGGTCCCTGGGTCCTTCTACACCGTAGTTTTACTTTGGAAGGAAAAGTCTGCGTATTGCTGCTGCCCAATAGGATTATTATAAATCCTTTCCTTAAATATTATTATTCAAATAACTAAATTATGACAAATACTGTGTGTGCTTATAGTTACCAATAACAAAAAAAAAGCAAACTATGTTTAAGTTGTAATACAATATCAAAGGATTTTTTTTTAAATGGCTTGGGTACTTTTGTAATATTTTCACCTAGTTGATAAAATGCCGTGCGATTGCAAAGGTGCATTAGCAAAGAAGCATGGCCAGTGGTGTTCCTAGGAAAGGGCGATCCATTCCGGATGGAACACTTTTTGTTGTTAGTCTAACTAAAGTAAAAATAAATAATTGAATGATGTTGTAATCAACAGAATTAATGATTATAATAAGTATACAATTTATAACAAAATGCTTGTCGACTTGAAAAGGGCAGAAAATTGAAAACCACTGCAGGTGGCAAAAGTTTAAGGTCGGCACTGGATATGGGTATGCATCCCACCTGTTTTTTCTATTTCCCATTTTTCGATTTCCACTTTTTATCACTTTATTTCTTGAACTGCTAAAACCATAATTCTGCATTTTTTTCGATTTAAAGAAAAAATAATTGTTACATGCCTCTGAGTGAAAAAAGGCTCTGATTGAACATATCATCCGCATTCACTTCAGTCACAGGGTGTCTATGGTCGACAAAGTGCTCAAAATCCTTTACAGCTACTTGTCGAATTATTTCTGGATCTCGTATCCACAAGACTGGCTTCATAAACTCGAACACTCCATGGTACCTACAGAATGAAAAAATAAAATTAAGAGCGGTGAAAATCTCCCACCAAAATCAGACTCATTGTGAGATTCAAAAACTTTCCAGGGGGTGGTTGATGAATAAACAAATACAATTTTAATTCTTACATTATTTCCACTCACCTGTTCTATGCAAATAAATCTGACGAGAGGCCGCAAAAAGAGCTTTTCTCTAGAACTGGCCATAATATTTTTTGATTAATTCAAATACTTAGTAGGACACTTTTTGGACTTTGCGAGAAGTCCACGAATGCCAATTTCAATTGTACAGCAGACCACAATGCCATTTCTCTTAATGGTTTTTTGAAATTGAGACGTATTTATAAACGTATTGGCACAACTATTAGTTTACTTCTAATAATCAGATTAAGCAGATAGATATATTATAAAAAATATATAAGTTGCAAGCACAATTCTAAAACGCTGTTATCTGACCGGTCAAAAAATTTCGTGACCAAAAACTTGATCTACGTTTTTTTTTTTAAATATGATTCAGGTATTTGATCCTGAAATTATAATAATTTATTGAAAATAAATTTGTAGTCAACCTTTACAGATATTTAAAAAAAAAATGTTCATGGAAATATATTTTTTTGGTGGCAGCATCGGTTCGACTGTCAGCAGCGGGGACGAGATTTAAAAATATTTCATTCGCCTAATACGTTTTTGTTTCATTTGTTTTAAATTTTATTTTATACGCATGTGCCGAGCTAATATATTTTTTATCCGCGGGTGCTACGTAAAAAACTTATTATTGATATTTTTTACAACAATAAAATGTTGTTTGACTTTTTTGCACGGTGATGATAATGTTATTTGATTTTAATAAAAAAATAGCAGAATTACAAATATAATTTACATTTACCTTTGATCAGGGAATGCTTTGTAAATCCTTTTCACCATCTGCGGGAAGTTTTCTTTGCCTAACATAATCGGTCCTAGGTTGCCGACGAACGGGCGGGCTTTGGGATTCTTTACATTTTTCGAAGAGAAAAAGTCGTAGCCCCAGGAACCATAAAAATATAACGCTGCCACTACAAACGTGGCAAGGATCGAGTAGTCCCACAACGTCAATGGTGAATTCATCTTGAAATCGCGGCTTTCAGTGAAAAAATAACAAGACTCCCAACTCTAACCTAAAAATTCATCAGGTAAACAATTAATGTATGTGGTGCAATGATAATCGGTAAACTATTGTACGTTTTTGTTGTATTCACTCAAAAGCCCGTGTATTAGGCACATTTTTTCACACATTGAAAATGATTAAAGAAACGCTCAGAAAAATATCATCGTGACTTGTGTGAGATTCGAACTCACATCTCCAAGCTTACATGGCCGGTGCATTCATCCGATTATGCTAACGAGCCATTGCAACTTAGTGAGAATTCATAAATCATAATCTACATGTGAACCAATGTACTCAGGCCAATCAATATGTGCCTAATCATATCAATATTAATATATACCTGTATAGGTAAATAAATACGCACTTGATTGACTTTCAATCCACAAAATAGACATATTCTATAAAGTTCACAAAATGTCAAAGCGGAGGTCTCAAACGCGATGAGGTAGCGCTTGTTATTTCAGTCTGAATATTTTTTCTTGTGGATTCTAAAAGTTTTTATTGTGAACACGTTTTTTTATTTAGTTAACATGGCCATTTTTCCTCAACCGGTTACTCAAATAAGATACAAAAGTGTACTGACAACATTTAGATTTTTTTCCTTTTTGTTTTTTATCACTGGATTATAAAAAAATAATCAATAAGTCATGTATGTATTTGCTTTTAGACAATTAATCATTGTCAACTAGTGAGAGATAATTTGAATAAATTTAACAATACCCGAGAAGCATTTTCTTGTTTTCTTTGAAAATATGAATTTACCTACGTTCATTTAACATTCTGATATAAATTCAAATCTCAAGCTTGTTCACAATTGACATTAACCTTTATTCAATGACTTCGGGTTAGTGCCTCGTTAATCTCTTCATGATCCAGGAATAGGTTGTGTTAGAAACAATGCATTCGATTGCCAACCTAGATTGTCCTTTTTTAATCTTATCTACAAGCGAGAGTTTCTTATGTTTATCTGATAAGCCACATGAGTAGTGTGTGTATCCATGCTATCATGTAAGAGTGAGAGGCCACAAGAGTAGAGACGGGTGGGCATGTAGATTGAAGTGGCCAAAAGCCAAAAATGCTAACACTAGACTGCAGATGATTTTTTTAAATTTATATAATAATTTCAAACTCCCTCCTGGTTGAAAAGAAAAGTCCTTCATGCAAATACTCATATGCAGGTATATACCTTCTGATACTTTGGCTGTAACTTTAAAATGCTGTTGGTTGACAGGTCAGAATTTTTCATACATTGAAATCTGAGGAATTGAATCAGAGCAAGCCGAGGTTATTTCTTTAGCATTTTTCAAGCAGTATTCATCTGTATTACATTTAGTTAAAATTTTACTACTGTTATTATATACCTACTAATTATATAAAAGTGTTATTTTTGCTATATTCAAATATGTAGATTGTGCATATGTTATCTTTCTTTGTTTTTCAAGGGTTATATGTGTCAATCGTGTCATAATTAGCTTTTTTCTTAATATTTTTTCTTAATTAATACCTTTATTTTTGTTTTATGAAGAGTTTCACTTTTCTCTTATTAAAATTCTGATATCTGGACCCTGGATCAAGGTTGAACCTGGTAATCTCATTATAGCTGCCAAATCATTTAAATCAGTATTACCGTAAACATTATACATATTTTTTGTTAGCCGTGTTTTTAGTAATATACTCAGTAATTTTTTTTGTGGGTATATTTTGTTTTTCTTTCAAATGATAGTTTTTTTTTTTTAAAGGTTTGTATCATTAAATATAATTACTGTACCAATATGAACATAGAGTAGCTGATTTGATGTTTATTATACACTATCAGTATAAACCTGTATTGCTTCTAATATTGAAAGACATTCATACAAATCTATATATATAAAACACAAAAAATATTTGTTAGACCGTTCTAGGCTTTGAAACCATCCAACCGATGTGCCCCAAACTGGTTTCATTTGAAAGGCAATAATACAAAGATGGTTTTAGACCACTAAAACAATGCATTAAACACATTTAGAATGTCGATTTTTGACATTTTCGATACAAAAATTTTCAACATCGTTCCTCGCAAAAAATTTGAAAAAAGAACATTGTGAAGATCGTGCATAGTTCGGACTTTCAAAACAAAATCACTATCTGTCATTCACAACAGAGAGTTTTATCAAAATGAGTTTAAGCTGTATATATCAATGTAAGGGATACTGCAACTCCGTGAAATCCATTAAGTAAATATGCAAATATGTTAACAAAGGCAGTGAAATGGCAGAGTTCGGGCTTTCAAATCGAAACTATGAAATCACTCAATTTCAGATGGAACGTTACATCAGCTGTATTGAAGCTGTCTGGTGAATTCTTGGTTTCACTATTCATGCACGATATCGAACTGTTTAACATCTTGCTGTTCATTTAGAAAACATTACGAAAATAAATACATTTTTTTATTTGTTTGAAAAAAGGAAATTTTGTTTTTTTATTAACTTTATCCGCTAGTTTAAGCAAAAGTTAATAAAAAAACTAAATTTCATTTTCTTTAACAAATAAAATAAATGTATTTCTATTTTTAGCGTAGTAGAATACTCCGGGTATCCGCTAGTAAAATATAAAAATACAAACAACAAATAAACATACATACTATCACACCAATGCTGATTAAACCAAAATTATATATATATATATATATATATATATATATATATATATATATATATATATATATATATATATATATATAATTTGATAATGCCAACGTGAAAGGTTTGCAAAACCGATCACCAATAATAAAAACTATATGTGGAAAAATCACTCAAGTATTTTATTTATTTAAAAATATATGATACTATTAAGTGTACCCTGGTGTATTTAAGTGTAAGTTCGGTCCTTTTTTTAGGTGTCAAAGAAAAACTTTTTTTTTATGATTCTGTTTTATTAAATATTGTACATTCTTTCGTTATCTATGACTTTTGCCACCTAGTAGAAAGCGAAAATACCCCTCTTTTATAGAAGTCTTCATCCCTTGTGGAAAAAAACTTTCCAAGGGTCGTTTTTACAGTAAATCATGTCTTTAAGGGTCTTGTTTCTCAGGAAATGCTCCAATGACCAAAATAGTTGGTAGTCTGAGGTTGCAATGTCTGGTGATTAAGGGAGGGTGTGGTAAAACTTCCCAACCAAGCTCAGATTTTTTCCCGTGTCTTTCTTGCAGCATGAGGTCATGTATTATCACGCTGGAGGATGACTCCACCTCTATTTGCTGTACTTGGCCTCTTTCTCACTATGTTTTCATTCAACCAATTAAGTTGCTCACAATAAACATCAGAATTTATGTTTTTTTTTAACCATTGCTGGCATGTGCGAACACTCACCCTATCTCCATAAACATTGCAAAGGTTATTTGAAGCAAAAGAAACCGAGTTTTTTTTTAATGAAACTCATACAACGTCAAACAACGCAAAAAATGTTTGGATGGAAATTCTTCCGCCATTATTAAAAAAGGGTCATAAAAAAGGGATTTAATAGGTAGGCTAGACCGCGTTGACAAACAATAACACAAAAAAACAACTGTACAGCTCAAAGGACGAGTCCCAATTGAGTGTGTACTGCGTCGCCTATACAAAAACGACCAAACTTTATGGTTCTGCCGCCCAGTATTTGCGACTTAGGTTCCTGTATAAATTTGTATCTTGACAAAATATATAATTGAATGGAGATTACGCAGTGCATATAATGAAAATGACAAGAAGTGTCGCACTTGGAATATTTTGATAAAAATCTTTTTATATTATATAATAAACTAGAATTGATTGGATAATAAACGCAGAGAGTCCGCCATGGAGATCAGCTTAAATTTTACTGACCGGTGTTTTGCGGGGAGTGGAGTCCGAGGTATTGCGCTCTTCACCCGATCGGTGCGCTGAGCTATCCCGGCTCGCCTGCTCGCGTACTTCCCGACCGATGAACGTTGCAGATAATGCAACAAAGCTTTGTTAATGGAATTCGAATTTTTTTACGCAAAGGATTGGTTACATAAGATTAAACCAACTCGACGTTTTCTTCTTGTCGACTCGGCTTGGTGGCACTGATTCCAAATGTAAGTATGCATGTATATACAGTGAAATTCCGAGTGACGTCACTTCGGCGCGGCAAAGCCTCGGCGATGTGTTCTCTTGCCTGCGTTTATACAGAAACGGTTGCGATTTTTTCTTCGCGTGATCGAAAGCAGGCTATACGAAAATCAGATGCGTTGCCGATCGTCGAGCCCCGAGTATAAAAAAATATCTTTCACTTCCGATGATATGAAATCAAGAAATTTTAAACAAGCTTTGTGAATTAAACGATTCACAAAAATTCATTTGAAAATAGAGAGAAACCGAGTGACGCAATTCACAATGATGTGAAAAAAATAATCCGCGGTGTAGAAGTTTTGAACAAAATCCTTCCCGGCCGCCATGCTCGGCCGCCGCTTGTGAATTATGTAGTATTATTATTTGATCAAAACTTTTTTATATTGAATATTGGGTGGGTAGTGAGGCAACGGAGGCCAGACCGCCTTATCACAAGAAAACTGTATTTTTTGCTAATTTTTTTAAGGTAATAAATATGAGGATTACGAATATCCAATGTTTTTGATTGAAGTCAGTCAATACTCTGATACAAAATTTGTTTTTATTTTTTATTGCATTTTCCACACTTGCCCAATTTATTTCACGCGGGGCTCGAGCGCATATCTTCGTTGAAATAAATCTTCTCTCGTACGTAAGATCATTTTGATAAACACCAAGTAAATATATTTATAGCCAAAACTAAATGATATAAAAATATGTATCAACAAGAAAGATATCTGATATTTACTTACAATTCTAAACATGAAATATTAATACATGTGTGAGTAAACGAGTATTCATTTTTAGCAGCCAAGACAACACCAAGAGCGTGCGCGACTAGTGTTGATGAGATGTTCCCCGAAGAGTGCCGGTGCTGGTGCTGGTGCTGGAGCTGGTGCTGGTGCTGGAGCTGGTGCTGGTGCTGGAGCTGGTGCTGGTGCACACCGTCGTCTCTCGCAGGCAGACGGTTCCGACGCCAGCGCGCTTTCAGGGTGAGAACAGTAATTTATGTGCTTGTAAATATATATCTTGCCTTTACATTGCATAAAGACAGTTAATTGAAAACGAGCACGAACAGGAGCCATTCATTGTTGATCGGTTAAAAGAATGACTTGGTACCAAAAGAAATTGGTTAATATTTGGAAGACTGAGTAATTTTTATCTACTTCAGTGATATTGTGATCGCTGCAGACTATTGACGTGTTTATGAGGAGTTATCTTAACTTTCTGTGAACCTCTTGATGCTGTAGTCTCGTCTCCTACATATATTCGAAATTATGGAAACCCAAGTAATGTAGGTAGGCAGATTGAGATTGTGCTTATAATGCGTGTTGGGCTGAGCGATTGCTTGGGCAGTCTCATAATAAAAACGAATACGAACAGACGTCCGTAGTTTTATTACAGTACACATACATGTTTCGCTTATAATAAGCTTAAGAAACAGAATGTCTTGGATATTAGAGTGCTTTTTTGGAAATCAAATGACAACCCATAATACTTTTCTGAATTTCCTTTTGCTGTTTATCGGTTTTTTGCAGGACATTTCTAAAGGGCTCGTTATGTCATGTCACTAAAATGTCACGTCTTTAGCTAGGATTTGTCTTCTCTTTCTTATTCTTATTTTCCTTTTCTATAAATCTCATTCTTGGCATATGTCTTTTCGAGGAGAACGGGTTTCCACTCAACGGTTAAACTCAGAATTAAATACTTGATCGCGTCCTGCTTTGCGCTGTTTACTTAGACAAAACTATAGTAAAACACCCAATACAATGGGTTTATAAAATTACATTGAATTTATTTAGTTTAAAATAATGTAAAGTTAAATAACCAATAATCCCACGTTTTTATTTTTGACTTTGACTACTTCCATAATTATGGGCAAATATCTATATGTGTATATATACATATATAATATATATGTCAGGTCACGTGGAAGGTTCTTTGCTCTTTCAAAAGATTCGTGAGCTGGGTTGGGCAACAATATAATCAAAAACATCTCGTTTTTCCTCAAAATCATGAGTTAATTTTTTATAAATATTAGTAAGTCGAATCTCCGCGTCCAGTCTGCCGCGATCTTGCCAACGTTTATACGAATAATAATCCTTTTACAGCCACGTATTTCAAAAATTCATGTGTGATTAATATATATATAAATATTTATATTTTTATATATGTATATATATATTTTTTTTTTTTCTTCCTTTTTGATGCATGTTTGACTTGATTTTTAAGTAATTGCCAGAGCCGTCTCAATCTGGACACAGCTGCGATTGGTTTTAAATGATTCCTATATTTACCAGGTGTTTCTGTTCATGCGTTATCGTCCTATAAGTGTTTTGTGATTAAAACTCCTCGTTTTCGAATCAAATTAGCTGAGAAGTGTTCTGTCTGTTGAATAAAAATATTGGAAATTGATTTTTAAGTTTTATATATACTTTGGTGGTAATATAAATATTTTTTTGTGATATTATAACAGTTTAAATAGATCTAACAACAAAAATGGCTGAGATTGAAAGTGCCAGTAATGTGAACAGCACAGCAGAGTTGTGTGCCGGTGCGGAAAAGAAGAAAATCGTGGTGAGGAAGTACCCCAAGAAGCTCTCCAGGACGTCCACCTCCATCACTGTCAAGGGTACCATGCCCAAGAGCAGGTGAATATGACTTACGATAATTTTCATCACTTCGTTGCACAGGATCCAAACGTGAAACGACGAGAGATATCCTTGGCTCTCACCTCAGGGGACTGGTGGGATTTGAACCCGTTCTTGATGGCTATCTTGACTTTGCAGTTTTATTACCAACTCTGTTCACGACCGCCATAGCATCTGCCGATTGCCTCGTAACGCTCTACCGACTCCCTAAAAGTCCTCTTTACTCCTTTATATCTGTGCAGCGATGTAAATAAGGCCATATATTTTTAAATTGTTGTATATATTTTAGTACCAGAGCATCTAATATATATATTAAAAATGCCTTATAAAATAGTACCAGCAATTTTTTCAGTGAAAGTAGATCTAGACCGCCAAAACATCCCCCGGTCTCCTCGCACCTTATGCGCCCCTCCCCGAGTACCTTCAGCTTTGGTTCCGGAATCGCTCTGTCCTCGCATTTCAACGTAAGAATAACAATGCGTAGGCGCGCGCCAAGGTCGCCCACCTCCTCACATCCTCGCGTTATCCTCGTGTCCAAAACCTGACTTTTCCTCGAGACGTACTTGCCACCACCGTCTCAACTCGTGTCTATCGATTCGTATTAAACTCGTGGAATAGTGTTGTCGAGTCGAGATGCTTGGGGTGTATATTGTTCTAACGTGTCGATACTCATGCAATCGTTATTATGTTCATGGTATTTGCACTGAAACGAAGAGAATCAATTATTATAAAAAAATGTTTATTTGTATTGTTGTAGTTGGATTATTTATGATCGACTTAATCGATCTAATTAATGTACTATAATAAAATCACATTTGATGGCTCAGTCACTGGTTTATTTATAGGACATGGTTTTTAATATCGCTCATCTCTGGTGTATCTGCTTAGTTATGAAATCGATTGTTTATTTGTCGATTCATTTGGGGAAATTTGATAGCCTGTAGTTATTTTTCCAGCTTTTAATTTTTATTGGTGAACACTCAGTTTGATAATGCCGCCAACTTGTAATGACTCGACTATTCGGATAAATTATTTTATTGTTCACAAGTATACTCGTCTAAAAATATAATGTCTATATGAGTATGGCCATCTCTGGTAATCTTTAAATTATTTTTCTGGACACAGACAGGAAACAAACGCTGTCTAACTGACAATTGACTCTTTCCGGCCATTGTGGCCCAGTAACTTAGCGAGAAAGATCGAGGCAATAAAATATCAATTAAATCTACCCGCCACTCCAACACTTTGGGGTGACGATTAATCGTCACACGAGTCGGTTGACCCACCATGACCTTCCTCCTCCCCGCAGCTGCCTGCTGCGCCGTGGCCATTTTTGGGCCGGACCCTGTCAATGGCTGCCGGGGACTATATAAACAATGCTGCGTCAGAGCAAAGATAAGCCATTCGAAAATTTATTTTTTAGAGTATCTTCACATCAGGCTGGTTTATATTACCGAAATTCCAACGTTACTAGATGTTGACCGAGTTTTCACTCGGTCAACATCTAGACTAGAACTTTCGTTCTAGTCTAACTTGCGAGTACTAACTTGACCTCATCCGCTGCCGGGCGAGACCGGGGCGGGGTGATTGGTAATTTAACCAGCTCTGTGATCTCAAGTCTGTTGAATACCAACTACCCGTTACGCTAAAAGTGTGATATCAGTGGGGTTGAAAGTGGAGTTGTAAAATATGTTTTATTTTTCTAGACATGAACTCGTCCGCTGGCACGGCTGGGGCTACAAAGACTCTGGCTTCTGCTTTAAAGGCGAAATTGCCAGCTTTACTGGAAAAAGGTAAGGCGGAAGTGTTTAAGAGAATATTTCTGTACCACAATTCCCGAATGGTACTTGGCCAACACGGTCGGTTATCGACGATGCGGTAGAAATTATGAAAAAACTAACAAAAGTCTAATGACCCAAGAGACTACGCAAACCTCATCACTGCCCGTGTGGAATTTTTTTTAAAATCTAAACACAATTTAAAGAAATGGAGTACTTCAAATTAATTACTCTGCCTATTAAAAAAATTAAATAATTATAGCTGGCGTCCTTCATTCCTGTTTTTGTTTTATGTTTGGCTGAATTCGATGTCGAGTATTTTTTAACTTTCCAGATACCCGATCTCTGGAAAATATCTGCCGCATTTGTTACCTTACGTGTATGAAAAGTTTGGTGTTGTACCCGAATCCCACTTGCCGCTGAAATATCAACTGTCCAAAGATGAAGACTACCCTAAATCTATGTTCACGGAAAGCGCCTTGGACTCTATCAGAGAATTAGGTGTCGAGGTCATCACGGAAGGGGTTTACCGGCTAGAGAGATCTAGGGGTCAAAGCTTGGAAGATATCTATCTGTTGATAAATAAGAAGATTCGCAGAATACCGGATGCCGTCGCATGGCCGACCTGCCACGAGGACGTCGTCGAGATTATCAAGATTGCCGATAGGCTGAACTTTGTGATTATTCCCTACGGGGGAGGCACCTCCGTCGCGGGAGCCTTGGATTGCCCGGAGAATGAGCTGAGGCCCATCCTGTCTCTGGACATGTCCCTCATGAATGAAATCCTCTGGGTCGACAAGCAAAGCCTGGTCATCTGCGCCGAGAGCGGTATCATCGGGCAGGACCTCGAGAGAGAGCTCAACAAGATCGGCTACACCACCGGGCACGATCCGGACTCGAACGAGTTCTCGACCTTGGGGGGGTGGGTTTCGACCAGGGCGAGCGGGATGAAGAAGAACATGTATGGCAACATCGAAGACCTCCTGGTCCACGTCAGGTTGGTGACTCCTCAGGGCGTCTTGGAAAAGGGCACCAGGGCGCCTCGGATATCGTCAGGTCCCGACTTCAACCATATCGTGCTGGGCTCGGAGGGTCTGTTCGGAGTGATCACGGAAGTATGTTTGAAGATTCGGGAGCTGCCCGAAGCGGTGCGCTACGGCTCGTATTTGTTCCCCGACTTCGAATGCGGGATTGCGTTCATGCACGAGGTGGCGCAGAGGAGGTGGCAGCCGGCCAGCTTGCGGCTCATGGACCACGAGCAGTTCCAGCTCGGGCTGGCCTTGCGGCCGGAGGGGTCGCTGTTCTCATCGGCGTTGGATGACGTGAAGTTCGGATACCTCAGCATGGTGAAAGGCATGGACTTGAAGAAGGTGTGCTTGACGACTGTGACCTTCGAGGGCGACAAGAAGGAGGTGCTGATGCACGAGAAGAAGCTGAACGCGATAGCTGTCAACTACAAAGGAATGATCGCCGGAGAAGAAAACGGGAAGAGAGGTTATACGATGACCTTTGTCGTGGCATACATAAGGGTAAGAGAATAAATTCATTTTCACCTTTCTAATAAGAAATGACGCGGTATAGCTTGCCTGAAAATCGTCCCTCTGGACGATGTAATTTTTTTACCAATTTGTCTGGGCACTTTACTGGGTACTAGATGCCAAGTAGCTTACCTGACCGCATCGATATTTTTTTACGGGCGTTATACATTTATAACTTATTTAGGTTTTTTTGAGAATGTATTTGTATGCATTACATTACATTCAGCAACTCTCCGTCGCCAGGACATCGCCATCGACATGAACATCATGGGTGAGAGCCTGGAGACGGCGGTGCCCTGGTGCAGCATCGTGCAGGCGCAGCGGGCCGTGCGGAAAAGAATCCAGGTGGAGTGCGACGCACTGCAGACCAGGGTGGTATCCATGTTCAGGATCGCTCAGACGTACGACGCGGGCTGCTGCCTGTACGTGTACTTCTGCTACGTGGCCCGGCCGGGAATGGACATCATTCTGTCGACGAACGTCGTGGTGGACGCCATCAGGGAAGAGGTGGTCGCACATGGAGGTGAGTTCGCTCGTCCCACTCGGAGGAGGGCGTGTCCTCGCGCAGTCCAGTGGCCAGCCTGTTGGACGACTGCGAGGTGGCAGGCTCGAGTCCGGGTGCAGCGAATACTTTTTTAATTCCGCTAAAATTATTAGTTGTATTTAAGTTCAAAGGGAAGAGAGACCCCATCTTGTACAAAATACGTCGGACACAACCGCAATGATTAATTATGCATGCAATTATATCTTCTCTTGCAGTTTCATGTGCTCGTAGATTTGCGTGGCTTTAGGCTCCGCGTTCTGAAGATGTATTATCAGAAAGATTATTTTATTCAATAACTTTTTAAAATTTGTTTAGATTCCTTTTTCACTGTAATGTTTCAATGTCTATCAGTCGCGCACTTGCCAGATCCAGAAGGGATGGTCAGCTTCGATGTTTGCGTGGAGCCACGCCTCGAGGGTCGCGGAGGTTTTGTCTTGCGCCTGTGACGGTAGCAGGTAGTCTCGATGCGAAACCGTTCTTGCTTTCGCGGTGGTAAGTGTGGTTGGTTTACCTCTGCGCCAGGCGTACAGTGGAGAATTCCAGAAACATAGCAAGACTGCCGTCGCTATGCTGTTTTCTAGACAGCATAGCGATTATGAGCATAGTTAATTATGAAATACGAGAGTAAATCCATATTTTATACCCAAACAGGTTTTTTTGCATGCAACATTATGTGAAATATATTTGATACACAGTAAACTTGTGTAGTACTGGTCGGGTACTCGGGGCATCTTAATGAGGGACGCGTCCAGAAGCCTGGCCTGGTCCGAGGGGTGAGTGTTCTCTCGAGGGTGCTCTAATGTGGGACGCTTGCAGGCTCCGTGTCTCATCATCACGGCATCGGCAAACACAAGCGGGAGTGGTACGAGAAGATGGTCTCCCCGGCCGGCAGCAACTTCATGCGGGCGGCCAAGGCGCACATGGACCCCAACAACATCTTCGGCTCCGGCAACATCCTCACCGACCTCTCCGTGCGGAGCAGCAAGCTCTGAGCGCGCAAGTCTCCAGCTAGCATCCTCCATCCCAAATGTATGCCCCGGCCGAGAGGGGACATACTGTACATATTATTTATATAAATATATGTACTCGTTTGATTTGTTCTCCTGTTTTTATATTTCGACTGTGAGAATTCAGAAAATTGTTTTATTTTTTTAAATATATATGAATATTTCTACAATGTAAGATATTGAAGCGGCTGATATCAGATGTCGGGGAATTACATGATTTTTTTTTTAAAATATAAAAATCATGTATCTAATTTTAAATTCATTTCATTTGATCAGAAGAAATGCGATTGATAAAATAATTTTCCATAGACATAATTCAGCGATATTGTTGATTGTTTTATTCAAATTTATAAAAACGCCTTGCCTTTTTAATGTTCGGCAATTGTAAAACCCGTCTTTGTGCGTAGAATTAAATAATATTGCAAGAAAGACAGCAAAATTAAGTTTATCAATCAATAAAAATTATATATCCCCACTACTCTGTAAGAGTGAGAGGCTACAAGAGAAGAGGCGGGTGGGAATGTAGATCAAAGTGGTCAAAAACTAAAAGTGCTAATCACTAGATTCCGGAGTGTTAAGTTAACTTTTTTTCATTTTTATAACAATTTTAAACTCCCTCTTGGTTGATTAGAAAATTCCTTTTACCAAAGGTTAGGCTTAACAATGATAATAATCATATGTAATACTTTGAATGTTACTTAAAAATGCTGTGGATTGACAGTTAAGAATTTATTTTGAATTAATTAACTATTGAATCAGTGAAGTTTCACTTTTCTCTTATCAAAATACTTTTATCCGGACCCTGGATCAAGGCTGATTCCGGTGATCTCATTATAGCTGCCAAACCATTAAAATCAGTATCACCTTAAACATCACATATTTATTTATTAAGTATTTTTTTGTGCCCGTGTTATTAATTAACTCTTAATAAGTTAGTAATATTTTTTTGTTTGTGTATTTAGTTTCAAATGATGTGTTTTTTTATGTTTTGTATCATCAAAGATTATTACTGTACCAATATGAACATAAAGAAACTGATTTGATTTTTATTATACACTATCAGTATCAACCTGGATTGCTTCTAATATTGAAAAGTATTCATTCAAATAAAATTTAAAAATAAAAACAACATAAGTTTACACACACATAGATGATGCTAACGCACATGTAGTCGACATACATGTCTAAACTTGTGTTTTTTATAGCTTAGACATTTGTCAACAAGCAGTCATTTCAAGGGGTCATGATACCAACACATATCGCAACGCAATAATACTTTTTCTAACAATGAAGATGTCAAGTTTTGTGCCAAAGAAAACAGCATTTGTGGGAAACTTTTCTTTTCTGCATTAACTTGAAGAAATATGCTGATGAAGCACGTCATTTGTTTGAAAAAGCCTCCGGCGAACCTTCACTAACAATATCTGCCTGTGGAAATTGAAAAGATTATTGGATGAAGATGATAGCAAACATCAACTTGCGGAGCTATTAAACATGACTAGCCAAGGTATTTTCATATTTTTTTGCCATGGGAAAAAATCAAAGGGAAGGACAATCGGTCCCGCATGAGTTGACTGAGAGACGGATGGAAAATTATGGAACCACTTTCATTTTGCTTTAGCGGCACGAAAGAAAGTGTTTCTTGCATCGAATTGTTACTGGCGATAAGAAGTGGATATATTGTTTATTTATTAACTTTTTTTCTTAATGCTAGCGAATATATTGAGTTTTATCGGTAGGTGTGTAAACCTAAAGTCTTTTCGGCGTTAGAAGCGAAGATGTCAGTTCCTTTTATGAAATGTCAACTTTTGTATGGGATTTACTTAATTAAATAAACCAAATTTGATAATAAATTTTTAGACTTTTATTGGTCTAAAATACTTTCAGTATTTTTGCCTTTCAAATGAAACCGGTGTGGGGCACATCGGTTGTATGGTTTCAAAGCCTATAACGGACAAACAAACATTTTTTGTGTTTTATATATATAGATATACCGTATGAAACAAAAGAGCGTGACCGGCATAAGTTATAAAAATAATTAAGTCTAGCATTTTAAAATAATAAATCACGTATTTAATCATACATACATCGATGCTTTATTATCAATAAGTTGTCCAGTCTCCTCTGTTGTTCATAATAGCCAGGCATCTTCGAGGCATTCTTTCAACTAATTTTTCTGCATATTCTCGAGATAATAACCTCCATATGCCCTTTAAGTTGCGAGTAAGCTCGATGGCAGTTAGCGTTTTTTTTTTCTCAAAGTTTAAGCTTTATCAACGCTTAAACGTTTTAAATTGGGCTTGCGTCAGGAGATTGTGAGGGCCAATCCAAGACCTCGATGCTTTTATGGTATCTTGTTTCCACGCGCTGCATAGGCGACTTCGGTGTTTGGGTCGTTTTCTTCTTAAAATATCCATGATTCACTTGGGCTTAGAAACAGTCTTTGGGTAGATGGTAATAATGCTTTCTGGTATATTTGGTTTATCCTTGCAGCATTCAAAGTTCCGGTAAACAAGTTCAAATTGCCAAAACTACGTTTTGAGAAGCATCCCCAAACATGCACCTTTGCCGAATGTTTAACAGTTTTTTCGACCAGTCTGTTATCGGCAGTTGACCAAGCACAAAGTGAGATACTAGTTGCCTAAAACAAAGCTTCGTCAGAAAATATTATCTTGTCCCAGTTGCGGTCTTTGTTTTCATGTGCTCAGGACATTCTTTTTTTAACGTGATTTTCTGAAATGAGCGGTTTCTTCAATGTGCTTCGGTATTCTAACTTAATCTACATTAAACGTCTTTCTATTATAGCTAAAGATATATTTAATTCTTTTTGCTTCAGTTTTTCTATGCAAATTGCAAAGATAGATGTGGTTTCTTCAAAAATATGTTAGTTATCCGCTTATCCTCGGCGGACGGCGTCTTTTTTGTTTTACCACTTTTTGGTAAGTCATCGACGTGTTTTGTTTCTAAATATCGGTTAACTCGCTTGATCACAAACCCCTTCGACTTATTTAAATACTTTGCAGCTTGAACGCGTGACATTTTTTGTTCTTTAGGATGCAAACAAAGGAACACTGCCTCATAGCGGGAAGCATACGCGGCACTCATCTCTGGAAATGTGCACTCTGTGCGAAGTAAACACGAAAACTGAATAATTTATACAATGCATTAAGAACCAAACGTAGAGGTACCTGCTTATTACATTTTTTTTTGCAAAAACATCCCGAAATATTTTTTTATAGTGGTCACGTTATTGTTAAACACACTGTATATATATATATATATATATATTCAAAGCCACAGGCGAGGCTCCCTGGCCGCCGTATGTTAAAATTAAATTTCAAAAGATCCGTGCGCTGAGCTCATTAGCATTGAATTTAAAATCAACTAGTCTTTCCTGAAAATCAAGCCAGATGATAGTGAGATCTTTATTATAAATGCCCCTGAGTCCAAACTCCGCGTCCAGTCTGCCGAGATCCTTCAAACGAATAATCCACACCATATATTTGTGTATATATTTCGCTTTAAATTGTTTGATTTGATTTTTAAGTAAATCCAAGAGCCGTAGCAATCTGGACACAGCTATTGGTTTTTAAAAGCTTCCTTTATTCATGAGGTGTTCCTGTTCATGCGTTCTCGTGGTCCAAGTCTTTTGTGGAAAAATTTGAAAACTCAAATTGAATGAGCTGAGAAGTCTTCTGTTTGTTCAATAAAAAAAAATTGGAGATTGATTTTTAAGTTTTATAAACAAACTTTGGTTGTAATATAAATAGTTTTTGTGAAATTATAACAGATTAAATAAATTTAACAACGAAAATGGCTGAGAGTGCAAGTGCCAGTAATGTGAACAAGGAGGAAGAAACACAGAACGCCAGCACAGCAGAGTTGTGTGCTGGCGCGGAAAAGAAGAAAATCGTGGTGAAGGAGTACCCCAAGAAGCTCTCCAGGAAGTCCACCTCCATCACTGTCAAGGGTACCATGCCCAAGAGCAGGTGAATATGACTTACGATAATTTTCATCACTTCGTTGCACAGGATCCAAACGTGAAACGACGAGACTTGACTCTCAACTCAGGGGACTGGTGGGATCTGAACCCGTTCTTGATGGCTATCTTGACTTTCCAGTTTTATTAGCAACTCTGTTCACGACCGCCATAGCATCTGCCTATTACCTCATTCATTACATCATGCTTTCATTTTCAACTATGATCCAATATTTATATATGTTCTGCCAAATATCGTTTGACTTAATAAGTGTTGATGATATATCATAAACATTAAATCAATATCTCTCACTTGCTGAAACATGGATAACTACATCAGAGATTTATTTATTTAAATTTAACAATTCATAATAATAATTTAAGAAGATGAGTTAGGGATTTCCTAATTTAGAGCAAAATAATCACTTTATACATTCACTCTTAATTGAAGTGGTGATATGTTGTGTTGTTTTTACGCCTTGAGGCCCGCGAGTCCCCGGACTCCGCTCGTATTAAAACACCGGTCTACGGGTTTCACGATGGACATGACTTCGGCCAGAGGCATCCATGGCAACTAGGTTCTCAATATCTCTCCCTCTCTGTCTGTGCCGCGCAAACGATCGTCACGTGCCGCGGGCCGCGAGTCTGACGTGCTCGCTGAAAACTATTCCAAATACTGCCACTCTCGTTAGCGATATTGGTCTATTGGTAAAAGTGATCTTAGTGGAAGTTCTAGTCTAACTTGCTAGTACTAACTAAACCTCATCCGGGCGGAACCGAGGAGGGGTGAATGGTAATTTAACCGGCTCTGTGATCTCAAGTCTGGTCAATACCGACTACCCTTCACGCTAAAAGTGTGATATCAGTGAGGTTGAAAGTGGAGTTGTAAAATATTTTTTGTTTTCTAGACATGAACTCATCCGCTGGGACGGTTGGGGCTACAAAGATTCTGGCTTCAGCATCTCTAACGAAATGCCCACTTTTACTGGAAATAGGTAAGGCAGAAGAGTTTTATAGAATATCGACGATGCGGTAGAAATTATGAAAAAACAAACGAATGTCTTATCATGACTCAAGAGACGACGCAAAACTCATGACTGTGTGAAAATATATATTATTGATACATAAAACTTAAAAATTTAATGAGATAGAGAAAAAATCGCTTGTTTTATAATTGAGATCAAATTAATAAAATAATACGAGATTAAAGAAATAATAATACTATTAAACGTGCAATCGCACTCGGGACTATCACGTCTAAATAAGAGCGTTGCTTGCAAAGCACGTGGCGTGTGTACTGTGATCTGCGACAATAGATGTGTGGTGTTGGTGGTGTGGTAAGAGTTTTGTCTATTCTTTATACCGGATTGCCAGCAAATAACCGATTATATGAAAATGTTTTATTTCATTGCATTGAATTGTTGATAGAATTGAGAGCTTGTCAATTGACCCGAGCGTTGGAACGGATTAGTTAATACGAAAAACTGTCTATTCAACAAGCTCAGTTATGGCCGTTTTAATTATAGCTGGCGTCCTTCATTCCTGTTTTTGTTTTATGCTTGGCTGAATTCGGTATAGAGTATTTTTTATCGTTCCAGATATCCGATCTCTGGAAAAAATCTGCCGTATTTGAGACCTTACTTGTATGAAAAGTTTAGTGTTGTACCCGAATCCCAAATGCCGCTGAAACATCAACTGCCCAGAGATGAAGACTACCCTAAATCCATGTTTACGGAGAGCATATTGGACTCTATCAGAGAACTAGGTGTCGAGGTCATCACGGAAGGGGTTTACCGGCTGGAGAGATCTAGGGGTCAAAGCTTGGAAGATATCTATCTGTTGATTAATGATATAATCCACCGGATACCAGATGCCGTCGCATGGCCGACCTGCCACGAGGACGTCGTCGAGATTATCAAGATCGCCGATAGACTGAACTTCGTGATTATTCCCTACGGGGGAGGCACCTCCGTCACGCGAGCCTTGGATTGCCCGAAAAATGAGCTGAGGCCCATCCTGTCTCTGGACATGTCCCTCATGAATGAAATCCTCTGGGTCGACAAGCAAAGCCTGGTCATCTGCGCCGAGAGCGGTATCATCGGGCAGGACCTCGAGAGAGAGCTCAACAAGATCGGCTACACCACCGGGCACGATCCGGACTCGAACGAGTTCTCGACCTTGGGGGGGTGGGTTTCGACCAGGGCGAGCGGGATGAAGAAGAACATGTATGGCAACATCGAAGACCTCCTGGTCCACGTCAGGTTGGTGACTCCTCGAGGCGTCTTGGAGAAGGGCACGAGAGCGCCGCGGATATCATCAGGTCCCGACTTCAACCATATCGTGCTGGGCTCGGAGGGCCTGTTCGGAGTGATCACGGAAGTATGTTTGAAGATTCGGGAGCTGCCTGAAGCGGTGCGCTACGGCTCGTATTTGTTCTCCGACTTCGAATGCGGGATTACGTTCATGCACGAGGTGGCGAGGAGGAGGTGGCAGCCGGCCAGCCTGCGGCTCATGGACCACGAGCAGTTTCAGCTCGGGCTGGCTCTGCGTCCGCCGGGGTCGCTGTTCTCATCAGCGATAGATGGCGTGAAGTTCGGATACCTCAGCATGGTGAAAGGCATGGACTTAAATAAGGTGTGCTTGACGACTGTGACTTTCGAGGGCGACAAGAAGGAGGTGCTGATGCACGAGAAGAAGCTGAACGCGCTGGCTGTCAACTACAAAGGAATGATCGCCGGAGAAGAAAACGGGAAGAGAGGTTACATGATGACCTTTGTCGTGGCATACATAAGGGTAAGAGAATAAATTCATTTTCACCTTTCCAATAAGAAATGAGGCGGTATAGCTTGCTTTAAAATCGTCCCTCTGGACGATGTAATTTTTTTACCAATTTGTCCGGGCTCTTTACTGGGCACCAGATGCCAAATAGCTTGTCTGACCACATGGATATTTTTTTACGGGCGTTATACATTTATAACTTATCTAGGTCTCTTTGAGAATTTATTTGTATGCATTACATTACATCTAGCAACTCTCTATCGCCAGGATATCGCCATCGACTTAAACATATTAGGTGACAGCATGGAGACGGCGGTGCCCTGGTGCAGCATCGTGCAGGCGCAGCGGGCCGTGCGGAACAGAATCCAGGTGGAGTGCGACGCGCTGCAGACCAGGGCGGTATCCATGTTAAGGATCGCGCAGACGTACGAAACGGGCTGCTGCCTGTACGTGTACTTTTCCTTCGTGGCCTTGCCGGGATTGGACATCATATCTACGTCAAACGCCATCGAAGAAGCCATCAGGGAAGAGGTGGTCGCACATGGAGGTGAGTTCGCTCGTCCCACTCGGAGGAGAGCGTGTCCTCGCGCGGTCCAGTGGCCAGCCTGGTCGAGTCCACTTAAAGCTCCGCGTTCTGAAAATGTTTTATCACAAACATTTTTTTGTACAATATCTTGTTTAAATTTGTTGCTGGCCGCTCGAGGGTCGCGGAGGTTTTGTCTCGCGCCTGTGACGGTAGCAGGTAGTCGCGATGCGAAGTTGTCGCATGTTGCTTGCTTTCGCGGTGATAAGTGTGGTTGGTTAACCTCTGCGCCACGCGTACAGCAGTCAAAAAGGGTGAGTTTGTGTGTTTCGGTGGAGAATTAACGACGAGAAAAACTCGTGGTGAACGTGGGATTCGAAGCCACACCCGTGCGGCTATTGGCTTTGTGTTCTTTGGAAATTTAGCTACTGTTAGACCAATACTGAAAATTCGAACCGTGCATGTTTGGAGCCAATATCAACAGTGTTAAGGCATAAAAAATAATTTTCTAACGTTAATTATGAAATATGTAGTAAATCCGTATTTTATACCCATACAGGTTTTTTTGCATGCAACATTATGTAAAATATATTTGATACACAGTAAACTTGTGTAGTACTGGTCGGGTACTCGGGGCATCTTAATGAGGGACGCGTCCAGAAGCCTGGCCTGGTCCGAGGGGTGAGTGTTCTCTCGAGGGTGCTCTAATGTGGGACGCTTGCAGGCTCCGTGTCTCATCATCACGGCATCGGCAAACACAAGCGGGAGTGGTACGAGAAGATGGTCTCCCCGGCCGGCAGCAACTTCATGCGGGCGGCCAAGGCGCACATGGACCCCAACAACATCTTCGGCTCCGGCAACATCCTCACCGACCTCTCCGTGCGGAGCAGCAAGCTCTGAGCGCGCAAGTCTCCAGCTAGCATCCTCCATCCCAAATGTATGCCCCGGCCGAGAGGGGACATACTGTACATATTATTTATATAAATAAATGAACTCGTAAATATTTGATCATTTGATTTGTTCTCCTAAAACTATGTAGTCAGATCCCCTACCTGCCTCCGACCCTTACGTCCCCGGAAGAATCCGACGCTTCACCCACTCGTCCAGGAGTAATCAACACCCTTCCGCACCCAAGAGCATTCTAGAACGCCAATCGCCGACATATTTGAACAAAGTCAATAATATATATAATTCACGAAGTTAAGTTTTTTTATAGCTTAGACATCTGTCAACAATAAGTAGTCATGATACTGTAGCGGTCTACTTGCATCGAGCTACATCGCCACACGTCAGCGTCGGCCGGGCTGACTACTTGGCTTGTAACAATAACCAAGATATAAATAGAGCTCCCAGCGCTTCACGCGAGACTCACTTCGACACACAACAGAACCGGTGACCCGTGTACTTCCTTATCATAAATATTAAATTAATAAAGTGAACACGTTAATATTTTCGCCGACCTTCTGATATCAAACCACACACAAATCCTGCAACCAATATTCCACATCACGGTAAATCCAAAACACACCATATCTAATACATCGGCGAAGTTGGTGACCCCGACTGAAGTCCAAATACATTCGGCGAAAATACCACCACATGTCGCAACGCAATAATATTTATTCTAACAATGAAGATGTCCAGTTTCGTGCCAAAAAAACAGCATTTGCGGGAAACTTTTCTTTTCTGGTTCAACTTGAAAAAAAAATTCAGCTGAAACACGTCGATTGCTTGAGAAGACCTCCGGCGAACCTTCACTGACAAATCTACCTATGGAAATCAGTTTAAACGCTTCAGAAGTGGTGATTTCAACACCGAGGACGAAGAGCGCTCCAGAAAACTAACAACAATTGAGGACGCCGAGCTGCAAGCGTTATTGGATGAAGATGACTCGCCAAGGTATTTTCAAACTTTTTTTGCCATGGAAAAAAATCAAAGGGAAGGACAATCGGTCCCGCATGAGTTGACTGAGAGACGGATGGAAAATTATGGAATCACTTTCATTTTGCTTTAGCGGCACGAAAGAAAGTGTTTCTTGCATCGAATTGTTACTGGCGATAAGAAGTGGATATATTTCGAGGATCCCAAACCCAAAAAAATTGTAGCTTTCATCTGGCGAAGCGTTATCATCATCGACATACGACGTTATGTATATATATATATATAATATAAATTTAACATTCATTAATTTACATTAATTTTTTTGTTTTTTATTTTTTTTACGCATAGGATTTATAACATAAGATCAAAGCAACTCGACGTCTTCTCCTTGTCGACTCGGCATGGTGGCATTGATTCCAAATGTAAGTATGCATAATGAAATCCCGAGTGATGCAATTCGGTGCAGCAAATCTTGTCGTAAAGTAAATAAAATATTCCGCGGTGTAGAGATTTTGAACAAATCCTTCCCGGAAGCCGCCGCTTGTGAATTAGTAATATTAAAAACGCGCAACAGCAATTGAAATTATTCAAGTGTTTTTTTTTTTTTTATATAAACGAGTTTAACGTTTAAATTTGCAAAATTTGTTATAATTTTCGATTGCATTTTCCATACTTGCCAATGTATTTCATGCGGGGCTCGAGCGCATATCTTCGTCGAAATAAACATTCTCTCGTACACTGGCTTGTCCGATGTAGCAAGATCATTTTGATAAATATATTTAAAGCCAAAACTAAATGATTTCAAAATATGTTTTAGCAAGAAAATATATCTGATATTTTCTAACAATTCTAAACATGAAATATAATACACGTATTCATTTTTAGCAGCCAAAACAACAAACGCTCCATGCTGGTGCTGGCGCTGGTGCACACCGTCGTCTCTCGAAGGCTGACGGCTCCGACGCCAGCGCTCTTTCAAGGTGAGAACAGTAATTTATGTGCTATTAAATATATACCTTCTTTTTATCTTCTTCATTAATTTACATAACTAAAACTATTTAAAAAAATAATCCACGAATTATATATATATATAAGGTCACAGGCGAGAGAAAATAATGATGTTCAAAATAAATTTCAAAAGATCCGTGCGTTGAGTTCATAAACATTATTATCAAATCAACTAGTCTTTCCTAAAAATCCAGCCAGATGATAATGGGATCTTGTTTATAAATGCCCCTGAGTCGAAACTCCGCGTCCAGTCTGCCGAGATCCTTTAAACCAGGGGTGTCAAACTCAATTTTGCAGAGGGCCATATATGAAATTTAGAATGTGTTGGCGGGCCGGATTCAAATAAAAAAAATGTACTGAATTATTATAACATTTTATTTATTTAATTATATAATATACGGCGTGTGCATAAAATTTTCGGATTTTTTTGTGAAATTGGAGCTTTATTATAAAAAATTGGTACAATATATTCTATTCAGGGTACTGTCCATCGTATTCCAAGCGTATTCCAGAAAGGGCATTCTGCATCGATTGAAACAAGTGGTAGTCGGAAGGGGCAAGGTCTGGGCTATAAGGCGGGTGAAGCAGAACTTCCCATTCACTGTTTTCCAAATAGGTTTTAACCGATCAACATGTGGCCGAGCATTGTCATGGTGGAAAATTACAGACTCGTGCCTGGTCGCATATTCTGACCGTTTTTCTGCCAATGCTCGCTTCAAACGCATCAATTGTGTCTGTAGATCTCGCCTGTGATAGTTTGGCCTGATTTCAGCAGATCATAGTGGAAGATTCAAAAGCAAGGAAATTGGGTGCCGCATGAATTGAAGCTGAGAGACGTCGAAAGGCGATTTTGCATTTCGGAAATGCTGCTTGAACGCCACAAAAAGAAATCATGGGGTGATGAAATCAATTCTGGTGATGAAAAATGGATTCGCTACGATAAGCTGAAGCGTAAAAAATCATGGGGTAAGCCCGGACATGCAACAACATCGACGACCAGGCCAAATATTCATGGCGCCAATGTAATGCTGTGTAGTTAGTGGGATCAGAAAGAAATCGTGTACTAGGAGCTTCTGAAGCCAGGCGAAACTGTCAATGGGCAGCGCTACCGACAACAACTGATCAATTTGACCCTTGCAGTGCTCGAAAAACCGCCGGAATGGGACACGAGACACGAACGAATGATATTGAAGCACGACAAAGGTTCGTGCCATCGTCCAGGACACCATCAAAACGCTGAAATGGGATCTGCTACCGCACCCGCCTTATTTACCAGACCTGGCCCCTTCCGATTTTTATTTGTTCCGGACGATGGCGCATGGATTGGCTGGGCTACACTTGGCCAATTTTGAAAAAGTGGAAAATTGGATGCTTGAACGGTTTCGGTCCGACGCGTCGTTTTATCGTCACGGTATTCGTGTACTGCAAGAGAGATAGCAAAAATGTGATGATACTTTGAATAAACTATTTTTTTTAAATTATACACTTTTCATTGATAAAAAAAAGCCGGAAACTTAGTGGCACGCCTAGTTGGACTAAATGGAAATGGAAAAAATACTCAATTCCAAAAATATAATTATAAAATTATTGTTTATATTTTTATGTTAAATAAATAATAAGTAGTAGTAAATAATAGTATGAAAATTCTGGTAATTGGGTCGAATTGGGGCAAACAAACTTTTGTTTTGAAAAATCATAATTTTATCAAATCATCTTCAAGACTTTATTTGACCTTGTAAAAGGACGGAAATTAAATAATAAACAAATAGGTAAATATAAATTTTAATTTTTATAATATTCTGTAAATCAACCAGCTTTCCGCCCAGTAAAGTGATAATTAAATAAATGAAATAATGAAACGATTTCGATTTCCGAGTGAGATCCGTACTGACTGGGGCTGAAATGGGTGTATTTTCTTTCCCTGAAAGTTTTTGTCACTTTTTTGCGAAACGTGTCATCATATTTTTTTAACTATCGATTAATTTTTCTTTGTTGATAGTTGGTTTAGAATATTAAAAAAGCTTTCAATTATGTTTATATATTTTTTATTATTAAATTACCGATCTTTTTTAAGGTTTTCTTCTAAATTAATTCTTAAAAAGTAATTCTTAAAAATGTTGAAAAATTAGATAAAATTACGACTTTTCAAAGCCAAACTTTGTTAAAAAAATTGTTATAATTTTATAGCTAATCTTTTACAATAGGTTTATTGGTAATCTTTTATTTCCAATTTAAAAAAAGACACTTAAATGCTTAGGGTTCTAGATCCATCGGTTATAATAATCTCCCAATTCCTAAACTTTAATCTGGAAAATACATATTAATCATATTAAAAGTAAATATACAAGAGATAAAAAATCACGTCTTTAGAAGAAAGAACGCATCTAACTTTTAACATAAATTTTTTTTCTATTGATGCAGTAAATTTTTCGCAAAAAATTGTCAAAAAACTCAAAAATTGATCCATCAAAGGGATCAGCCACCATAAGATACTATTTCAACAGACTTTTTTATGATTTTCTGGAAAGAATTATTATTTTGAAAATTATATCGATTAACTTATTTTCGTTTACATTTCTCATTTTAATTAGTAAAAAAAAAATTTTTTTTTTTCATAAATAATTTTTTATTGTGGTCGGACAGGAAAATGGTCGGCGGGCGCACGGAAAATGATCGGCGGGCCATGGCGCCTGCGGGCACAGGGTTTGGGACCACCGTGTTAAAGTATAGCCTGATGCGGTTCAATAGTAGTAACGCCATCTCTTAGAAAATCCGAAAAAATTAATGCCCACATCGTATATATATAATATAGGGTTGTTAAAAATCATATCAAAGTTATAAAATAGGGTAATTATTTTGACCTCGAGGATCCAGATACCTGACTTCTCTTGTTTTTGACAAGCTCATTGATGTCAGGTATCGTATTCGTTGTAATTATTTTAAGAATTGATTGGAGATGTTCATTCGTAAGTCTTGTGCGATGTTTGTTCTTATTAATTTTCATGACGGAAAACATCTGCTCACATAAAAAGGTACTACCAAACATGCACAGAATGCGTGCTGCATGCTTTTTTAATTCCGGGTAGTTATCCAAACTCTTGAAATATTGTGTATAAAATGTAAGAGCGTTAACCTCTTTAAATTTTTTTTTCAAAATACTGTCTGGGCACGCGCTGCCCTTGAAATTACTTATAAATGTAGTGTGCGCATTTTAAAATATTCGTAGAGGAATTGAGTGAAGTCTAAAAGCTCTAAAAAACATGATTCTTCTTTCTGTGACACATTGCGATCGCGGGCCGTATTGATACGGCTCGAGGGCCGGATGCGGCCCGCGGGCCGTATCTTTGACATGACTGCTTTAAACGAATAATCCGACATCTTTTTATACGAGTAATAATACTTTTACAGCCACTTTAAAAAATCACACCATATATTTGTGTATATATTTCGCTTTAAATTGTTTGATTTGATTTTTAAGTAAATCCAAGAGCCGTAGCAATTCCACCGACATGTTAACGCACTAAACAATGGAGCACTACTAATCTCAAAAATCACGTATGAAGTGACAAATAAAACATGCAGTTACAAGTCACAGCGAATTTGTCTGGGCACTTTTCTGGGCACCAGAAGCCAAATAGCTTGCCTGAAAACATCGATATATTTATACATATCATTGTACATTAATTACTTATTAAAGTTTTTTGAAAATATTTGTATGCATTACATTACATTTAGCAACTCTCTGTTGCCAGGATGCCGCCTTCGAGGTGAAAATATTAGGTGAGAGCCTGGAGACGGCGATGCCCTGGTGCAGCGTCGTGCAGGCGCAGCGGGCCGTGCGGAACAGAATCCAGGTGGAGTGCGACGCGCTGCAGACCAGGGCGGTATCCATGTTCAGGATCGCGCAGACGTACGAAACGGGCTGCTGCCTGTACGTGTACTTTTCCTTCGTGGCCTTGCCGGGAATGGACATCATATCTACGACAAACGCCGTCGCAGACGCCATCAGGGAAGAGGTGGTCGCACATGGAGGTGAGTTCGCTCGTCCCACTCGGAGGAGAGCGTGTCCTCGCGCGGTCCAGTGGCCAGCCTGGTCGAGTCCACTTAAAGCTCCGCGTTCTGAAAATGTTTTATCACAAACATTTTTTTGTACAATATCTTGTTTAAATTTGTTGCTGGCCGCTCGAGGGTCGCGGAGGTTTTGTCTCGCGCCTGTGACGGTAGCAGGTAGTCGCGATGCGAAGTTGTCGCATGTTGCTTGCTTTCGCGGTGATAGGACGCGTCCAGAAGCCTGGCCTGGTCCGAGGGGTGAGTGTTCTCTCGAGGGTGCTCTAATGTGGGACGCTTGCAGGCTCCGTGTCTCATCATCACGGCATCGGCAAACACAAGCGGGAGTGGTACGAGAAGATGGTCTCCCCGGCCGGCAGCAACTTCATGCGGGCGGCCAAGGCGCACATGGACCCCAACAACATCTTCGGCTCCGGCAACATCCTCACCGACCTCTCCGTGCGGAGCAGCAAGCTCTGAGCGCGCAAGTCTCCAGCTAGCATCCTCCATCCCAAATGTATGCCCCGGCCGAGAGGGGACATACTGTACATATTATTTATATAAATATATGAACTCGTAAATATTTGATCACTTGATTTGTTCTCCTAAAATTATGTATCCTCACTACTCTGTAGGAGTGAGAGACCGCAAGAGAAGAGGCGGGTGGGCATGTAGTTGGTCAGTGTTAAATAAACTTTTTTTCATTTCTATAACAATTTTAAACTTCTTCTTGGTTGATAAGAAAATTCTTTTTAGGAATGGTTAGGTTTAACAATGCAAATACGCTTATATACTGAAACTTTAATGTTCTGTTAGTTGACAAGTCAGATTTTCTTTGAATGAATTAACTAATGAATCAGAGCAAACCGAGGTTTTTTCTTTCGCGTTTTTGCATTTTTCAAGCAGTGTTCGTGTTAAGGGTTAAGTTCACTTGTATTATATTTAGTCAAAATATTTATTACTGTTAAATATATACTCATTACATAAATGTTTTTTTTTGTTGTTGCTATATTCAAATATCTAGATTGTGCATATGTTACCTTTCATTGCTTTTCTGTGGTTTTATGAGTCAATCATCTCTAGGTTTCTCAATAATTAGCTTTTTACTTATTTATTTTTGCTTTATACCTTTATATCAGTTTTAGTATGATAACTGAGACGTGCTTTAATATGAGAAGTTTCACTTTTGTCTTATTAATATTCTTATATCAGGACCCTGGATCATGGCTAATCCCGGTGATCTCATGATACCATTAAAATCAGTAAACTCTCTTAACTCACCAATCACTGGTCATGTATAAAACCATTAAAGTATATGCGAATCATACAATAGAAAAGAATTCCAATAATTGGGAACTGATTGGTAAAAATTATTTTCTCATTCGTCGTTTTGAAATATTCTAAAAAAAAAGTACATGCTTGTCTTCGTGGCATAGTAAAGTGCACAGCTAGGCTAGGTTTGAAAATTCCGCATTTAATGATTAGTGTTTCTGTTTTTTGACTCTTGTCTTTATCGGATAATAAAATTATTAGATTCGCGATATTCTTTCATCGAATATCCATCGTATATTGTAATATTTCTATTCCGAAGATATATTATTGTCTTTATAGTGAATTTAAAACCTGTCCATTTTGATTTATATGAAATTGGTTTTTTGGTTGATCAAAATACATTTAATGGTTACTATATAAAGTTACAAAGCTTAATTTGAACAGATTATATCATCTTCGTTATCATAAAGACGTGCTGGTTATTATTGTAATAACACTGGAGACGTTAATAAAGACAAAACTATGGGTAATTTTATTGTTAACGTATTAAATAGATACGTATTATAAAGAGCTCTGCGGACTTTGGCCGTCGTCAAATTGAATTTGCTTTATTTTCATATTCAATGGATACAATTTTGTTGGCTTACTGGAATTGTGTCTAAAATTCGAGTTTTTTTAATTTTAAATTTTTTTACTTAAAAGATTAGTTTCATAAGATCAAGGCAACTCGACGTTTTCTCCTTGTCGGCTTGGTGGCGTTGATTTCAGATGTAAATATATACAATGAAATTGACGATTGACGTCAATTTGGTGCGGCAAAGCCTCGGCTATGTGTGCTTCTTACCTGTCGTTTATACATAAACGTTGGCGATTTTTTCTTCGCGTGATCGAAAGCAGGCTATACGAAAATCCGAAGCGTTGCTCGAGCCTCGAGTATAAAAAATAACATTCACTTCCGATGATATTGTTATGTGCCCCTCTCGGAACGCCACTAGCTTGACATCGGTGCCATTGTAGGAATTTGGAGATTCGTCTTGTCCCTGATCTAAGAGTCCTAAACATTTAAAAGTCCTTCATTTATAAACCCTGTGCGATATTATTTTAAAAAAATTAAAAAAAAATCTTTAACAAATTTTGGTTTTGAAAAGTCGTCATTTTATCCAATTTTTCAATATCTACATGATTTTATTTTACCCTGAAAATGGATCTAAATTAAATTTAAAAAAATAGATAAATATAATTTATAGTTTTTTCAATACTTTATTAAAAAAATCAACTTTCGACATAGAAAAATAAAGTGACAATTAAATTAATTAAATGACACGATTTCGTAGACACCAAGCAAGGTTAGGTAGCAAGACCCTTAACAGTTACATTTTGGAAAGAATGCCATAAGAAAACATAAGAAATACCGAAAGGGATTAGCAACATGAATAATACCAGATGGCAATTTAAATGGGTATCTTTCCTGAACCTTTCCAGGAAGGTATCGTAATTACTTTCTGTCGGCAACATATTACACAGGTGTTCCTTAATGCAATAAAATTATAAGACTTAAGTCGGTAAGTACAATAGTATTACAATATTTCCGAGAGAGTAGTATTATAAACAAGCAGGAAAAATACATAACAATATGAAACCAAGAAATGTTGACAAACCTTTCGATTCACAAAAATTCATCTGAAAATAGAGAGAAACTGAGAGCTCAGCTACCATAGAAATCGGCGATCGGTGTCAGGACCGTTGCGGGCTTCCCAGACCGGTGCAACTAGACGAGTGGAATCCATTAGCAATGATCGCGCTGCTATACGCAGCGGATCTGATCTTTTACCTTTGATTGTAAAAAGCTTTATAAAAAGAAATGTATAAAGTATTATCAACAAAAAAATAATTTATTACTGTGTTGCCTATTTACATAAAATATTTCGTAATTAATCTCTCAATTATGTTAAATTCAAAATATTTTGTAATAAAAAACAATCCGCGGTGTAGAGATTTTGAACAAATCCTGTGAATTGGTATTATTAAGTAATCAAAACTTTTTTACATATTGAATAATTTGGACTGTTTGGACCAGACCGCCATGTTTCATATCACAAGAAAACTGTATTTTTTGCTAATTTTCTTTAAGGTGGTAATAAATATGAGAATTACGAATATCCAATGTTTTTAATTGAAGTCAATTAATACTCTGATACTCAATGACAAATCGCCAATACAAAGCTCGACCTGTCATCAAGTTTTTGATCAATCAGAAAAAAAACATTTTCAACACTCTCCCACATATACAAAACGCGCAACTGCAATTGCAACGATTCAAATGTTTTTTTTTTTTTTTTTTTAATAAACGAGTGCAATGTTTAAAATCTGCATGATTTATTTTGATTTTCGATTGCATTTTCCACACTTGCCCAATTTATTTCATTGCGGGGCTCGAGCGAATATCTTCATCGAAATAAACATTCTCTCGTACACTAGCAAGATCATTTTGATAAACACCCAGTAAATATGTTTAAAGCCAAAACTAAATGATTTGAAAATACGTATCAGCAAGAAAATATATCTGATATTTACTTACATCTATAAACATGGAATATTATACACGTGAGTAAACGCGTATTCATTTTCAGCAGCCGAGACAACACCGGGAGCGTGCGCGACTAGTGTTGATGAGATGTTCCCCGAAGAGTGCTGGTGCTGGTGCTGATGTTGGTGCTGGTGCTGGTGCTGGTGCTGGTGCTGGTGCTGATGCTGGTGCCGATGCTGGTGCTGGTGCAGGTGCTGATGCTGGTGCTGGTGCACCCCGTCGTCTCTCGCAGGCAGATAGCTCCAACGCCAGCGCGCTTTCAAGGCAAGAACAGTAATTTATGACTTAAATATATCTGGCCCTTGCATTGCATAGAGACAGTAAATTGAAAATGAGCACGAACGGGAGACATCCGAGCTCAGTAAATCTCATAACGAATAGTCTAAAAACATTATACTTAGGAGGCTGGAAGGTTATCGGTAGGAAGCTTGCATGATGCGCGTGTGGAATAAGCTTTGGTGTTTGGAGAAAAATCACCAAAAGTTAAATAAATTAAAGATAATTTTTAATTTAGATAGATTATAAGTTGTGTTCCGATATTTAATTCACTCCGATATTTAATCCCTCTGCGTCCAGAATCTCTCTCGTAGATTTCCCCGCCCCTTCGAGTTACCCTATGAGGCGATTTCTCCTTTTTACAAATCAAAGCAAGCCTAGATTAAATTATTAACCCTTTGCACTCGAGAGTTGCCGCTCGGGCACCACTTTCTTTGGTGCGGTGATTCGATGTGCGGTGATGACTATTTATGGTGATATCTTGTTTATGTTTATGTGATCTTGTTCCTTAAAGTTCGTTCTTAGGCACTGCCTATATAATTTTACAAAGATGATGTTATTTCCCTTTCAAACTACGTAAGAATTTCTTATCTAAGATAAGTGCGGCAGTATTAAGGACTGCAGTTCGACCTTGACAGCTAGGGCAAAAGGATTAGATGTGTACCTAATCAATCCATATATGTTTTGCTTGTACGTCTTATCCAAATCATTCATTTGAAGGTCCTTATTTGTTTGAATAGACTTTTTTCTCCCACACAATATTAATTAGCTTACCATTCACTTATCGCACCATAATTTTGTTTGCTTTAGAATATGTAATACGGTTAAGATAATATGTATAATAAACCCGGCAAAAGACATACTATTGTGCTGAAAAACCGGGCATGCATCTCGGCAATTGTTACATGAAATATCATACAAAGCAAAGACTTATGTTTACATAATTAAATTCGTTAAGATGTAAATATACATTAAATATTAAAATTTAAAAGTTTTATGTGTTAATTTGTGTATGTAATCATTTTAAGTTAGTAGCTGTTAGTTGCTGATTAGTCCGCGCGGAAACGGTCTCGAGTGCAAAGAGTTAATAGCGTCCTGCTTTGCGCTGTTTACTTAGTCAAAATTATAAAAAAAACACCCTAAACAATGGGTTAATTTTTGTAAAAATTACATTGAATTCATTAAGATTAAAATAATATTATGTAATAAAACCAATAATCCCACTTTTTTTATTTTTGACTATGGCCACTTCCATAATTAAGGGCTAATATATTATACATATGTATATGTGCAAGGCTCCCTCCCCGCCGTGTCAATAATGATATGAAATATCCAAAATAATCTATTGCCGAGTTGCGAGTTGGTTAACAATTATTTCAAAAATAACTCTTTGTTTTTTCTGAAATTATTATTAAATTATTTCTTTGTTTATGAGATGTTATAAATGTCAGTAAGTCGAAATCCGCACTCAGTCTGCCGTGGGCTTTCCAACGAACAATCCGACATCCTTCACGTTTATACGTGTGATAAGCCTTTTACAGCTAAAGTATTTAATTTTTTTTACAAACACACACACACACACACATATATGTATATATATATGTGTGTTTATACATTTTTGAAATTTATTTGTAAATGTACCAATTTTTGTAACCATTTGTTCAAATATTGATGAGTAGTGTTTTTTTTTTGTATTTGTAAGGACTCATCCCTCAGTCCAGTCAGGGCTCAGCCCAGTCGGAGACGGCATTGTTTTCTGTTAGCTGAACATAATTTAAATTAATTTTTAATATATTTGGAGGAACGAATGAACAAGTGAATTGGTTGGTGAATACACGAATAACAGCATTTTTTATTTATAATATTAAAAATACAGCGTGTCCAAACAGAGTATCGGGTATTTGTTAGTACAGTAAAACAAAAACTACTAGTAATCAAGTATATATTTTTATTGTTGATTATAAGAATACAAAATGGAAAATTATTTCAAAAAGGTGATGTTATGAAAATGGTGATCGTTACGCTGCTGGCACTCTTCTAATCTGTAACGAAGTTTGCTGATAACACGCTTACAAATGCAAATGAGTTCTCCGGTTTTTTTAGTTTTAAAAGTTGCTTCATTTTTTAGAGTGATTTCGTGACTTTCGACTTCAGTGACTTTAGAGAATAACTCTGCAACGATAAAAAAATGTGTCGTTTAATTGCAGCTGACTCACTAGAGCCCGTGAAAACAAGTCAACGAGGTTAGGAAAGCAACAAACGAATTTAGTTAATATAAGCGAGTGCTTCAGTGGCGTGCGGTGATTCCAAAATAAAAACAAACAGATTTGCTAAGTGGAATACGTATTATTTAATTTATAATAAATATCGTGATATCATCGCGAGTTTATCGTTTATCATTTCGGTGCAAGTTTTTATAAAAAATACAAGAAAAAATCCTAAATTTGTACGTCTAGATATATCTTACTAGTACGTTTTTTTATTTTGATTAATTTAATATTTTTGACAAGTGGTGGAATGCCATTATAACATTTCATTCGGTTTTTTTTGTCATTTTTAGACTTTTAAAATAGTTGCTAAACCAGTTTCGCCAAAACGCCCTGAGGGCATCTCTATACAAGGATCTTCCTCGTTGAGGCTTGTAAAGGCTCAGTAAAAGCCGACGGCGTTTCCTGCTCACGCAATCAACGCGTTTTTGGAAACCACGTTTCCTCATCTATCATTTCAAAATGCAGTGATCCAACGCCATGCAATGGATTGCATCACTCTGTTTACTAAATTTTATCCATAAATTTTTTTAAATCTCACCAAAAACAGATTATTTTCTACTTGGTAAGACGCTCGTTTGTTGACCCCATGGATGTGGATTCGTGGACTCCGGGTGTAACGATAATATTTCCCATATGTATCAACTCTGCGTTTAGTATTTCAATTGGAAGGGAAACCAATTTAATTTTAATATTTATTACAATTTTGAATCACTGTATTCAAGTGGTTATTTGCTGAATATTGGAAACGTATCAAGTTAATACAACAATACTTTTTTCATACTTCTGTAAATATTATAATAAACTCCCAAGCTCAAGGGCTGGATTTTTTTATTTGGTGCAAGTAAACAAAACGAAAAGTGCCGGCGACGAATTGTGACAATATTTATGTATTATTGAAAATCTAATAAGCAACGATTCAAACGAAAAATAAGTAAATAATATACCATTTTAACAATCAAAATAGGTATGATTAATGGTCGGTTCTTGGGTGCTGTGTCGTGTTTTTTTTCTTTCGTGTTTTGATGTTTCGGTCTCGGTACTGAACCCTCCTCCAGGAAAATGACGTCCGACATGCAAAAGTGATAAATTCTAATAAAAATTGTTTTTTACAAAATGGAATCCATACTGTTTTAAATTAAATTCTGTTTCATTTTTATCTTTATAAAATTTCAAAAAGTTAGGCAATGTACTGTTACAATGTAAGTTAAGCAACTGTAAAAAAATCATTGATAATAATTAATTAAATTTGTTTACTTCGATGTTACTCACTTACCTGCTAATTTTACGTTCATAAATTTAATCGTTGTCACTTTACAATGTTTATTTCATTTTAATGAATATCCATGATTGAATAACCCTACGGCTGCGCCATTAGTATGCTGCGATTTGCTATAAATAACATCTAAATGTACATATCAAAAATATTAAATAAGACAATAAAAAAACTCTTTGGCGTGCATGCATATTTTTGAAAACAGTTATTTTTATTATGGACGGCTTGTTGTCGAGACAAGTCATTCTTGATATAATATATAATACGTCCCGGGCTCACTTCTGGTGAGGCATTAAGCTTTTTTTAAATTTTGATAAAATTATAAATAGTCTGTTTAGAAATAAAACCCTCTGTAATGTTTGAAATATTATACTATTAAATTTCGGAGTGTGTCAAGCCAGTCAGTTGATGGCTATCTTGCCTCATCCCTTGCCCCAATAGGATGTTGAATGATTTTTTAAAATAGTAACTGTGTCCAGGATAAAAGGGATGGAAAATCTATCTTCAATTTTTCCCCTTTAAATGCATGTTTGAAATTATTTTTAAGTATATGCAAGTAGCTGTATCAATCTGGACACAGCTGCTCTTGGTTTTTAAATGCTTCCTATATTTACCAGGTGTTATCGTCCTATAAGTGTTTTGTGGTTAAAACTCCTAGTTTTCAAATTAAACGACCTGAGATGTCTTCTGTTTGTTGAATAAAAAATTGATTTTTAAGTTTTATATATACTTTGGTTGTAGTATAAATATTTTTTTGTGATATAATAACAGTTTAAATAGATCTAACAACAAAAATGGCTGAGAGTGAAAGTGCCAGTAATGTGAACAGCACAGCAGAGTTGTGTGCCGGTGCGGAAAAGAAGAAAATCGCGGTGAAGAAGTATCCCAAGAAGCTCTCCAGGAAGTCCACCTCCATCACTGTCAAGGGTTCCATGCCCAAGAGCAGGTGAATATGACCTACGATAATTTTCATCAATTTGTTCGTTGCATACGATCTAAACGTAAAACGGCGAGAGATATTGTGATCAAACAGAATTGACTCCGTTTGATAATGCCAACGTGAAGGGTTGGCAAACCGGTCACCAATAAAAATCTATATGTGGAAGAATCACTCAAGTATTTTACTTATTATTTTAAATATTCCAACAAGTACATTCCAATATATATAAATCAGCTATTCGGATACATTATTTAATTTCTTAGAATCATAGTCGTCAAAATCGATCGTGCATATCTGACACGGTCACAAGGACTCTTGTTAAAATTGCATTTTTTAAAGTTTTTATTTTTTATGCTCGGCATATATGGTGCAGTTTATTCTACTGCCATTCCCCACACTTACCTTGCGAGCTTACAGGACTTACATTTTATTTTCTATAAAATTATAAATAAAATACTTTTCAATTTTGTATAAGATTCGCCTTGAATTTATTTTGATATTGATACCAAAACTTCGTTCGGTTTGCTCGGACGGCAAATTAAAATAACTTCGAGTTTTCTGCTACAAAATCAAATGGATTCATTGCTTGTGATCCATGATTGAAATTTTATTTATTATTTTCAACTAATTTCTAATTTTGCGTCTAATGGGTATTGTGTTACTAATTATAAATGTCTATTTTGTGGATTGAACGTCAATGAAGTGCGTTTCAATAACCTTTACAGGCTTATATTACTTACTAATATGATTAGGCATATTTTTTCATTTTCATGTAGGACAAAATTCATTTTTAATATGTGCATAAATATGCCTAATTATATTAGTTACTAATTATTATTAAACTTTAACCGATTGTAATAAATGTCAGACAAGCTAAACCCGTTCTTTCAATGTAATAATTTTGTTTAATTGTAATTGTTACGAGTTTACTGTATCTAAATATATTTTAATCCTCATTTGGAGTTGACTATCAACAACCGGTTTTTTATATTTTTAACTGAATATATTATTAGAATAAGCCATAAATGGAAATTAAAAAAAAAAATTGAATATTTATAATTTTTGTGAAGACAGAACATCACGGTTCGTGCGTAATTTTTACCAATACAGGTTTTCTTTTTAATATGATTAAGTAATTTTTTTCACATATTGAATTGATTTAAAGAAACTCTTAGAAAAATATAATCGTGACTCAAAATATATTATTTTTTGATTTTTTGAAAACGAATGATTGACAATCAGAATTTGACGAAAGAATATTATGACGCGAAGTTTTCAGTTACGTAAATAAAACAGTTAATTATCACTGCCGTTTAAAGTATGTTCTTGAATACTAGAATTTGAATTAAAGCCGACTCGATACCTCGATTCTTTCGCCCACAGTGGCCCCGCAACTGGACGAGAATTTAATTCGTTATGTGCAAGTGTCTAACTGGCTTAGCCAGATAAGTACTGAATGACTCGCAAACTTTCCTGCCTCTTTCACAGCACTCTTTTTCATCGAAGAAGTTAATAGTTAAAAACAGGTAATAAAAAATTATATGTTTGATACATTTCCACATTTATCACCCATACAGTGCGAGTCTCAAATTAAAAAAAAAAAATTCTCGTCGTTTCGCGCGCAAGTGCTTAAATTTAAATCATATTGTTAAATCTATTGTATTTTATTAGAAATACGTCTTAACCTCCTTTGTCAAAAGCTTAGTATAATCTTATTTTTAGCGCTTAGTGTTTATAAAATTTTAGTACTTTACAGAGCGATTTCATTCATTTTGTGTTATTTGTTCACTTTTAATTACAGCAAAAAATATATTCAATTTTTTTTGTCTCAACGCCGATCACAATGTACGAGGGCATTCCGATAAGTATTTAGCCTACAAAAGAAAAACGAAAATTTTGGAAAAGTGGCGAAATATTTCTCAAAATAATTTCTTTTTAGCTCGATACACTTGACCCAGCGATGCTCCAACTTCTTTAACCCATCTGAAAAATACGTTTTCTCGAGGTCTGCAAAGTAGATCTCCGTGGCGGCGATGACCTCCTCATTCGACTTAAATTTCTGAAACAAAAAAAAATCGCACTGGGCCAAATCTGGAGAATACGGTGGATGGGTTCAAAATTACGAAAAAATCTTTAAATTATTGTTCTGGACACAGACAAGAGACAAACGCTCCCTTCCTGACAATCGACTATTTCCGACCGCCGTGGCCTAGTAACTGAGCGAAAATTTTAGTCGTCCAGTACAAGTGTGCAATAGACGTCCTCTCGCCAGAGTGAGGCAATTTAAATCGTGTAGCCATATGCCAGTAGTTTATGTGATATTTCGCTGATAAATCGAGGCTTCGACCGAGCACAGCCGCAGGGTTATCAGAAACCAAGAAACGCGTATTCCAAAATATTTTTACTAATATAATTAGGCACACTAGTTCACACATAGAAGATCAAAGAAATTCTCAGAAAAATATCATAGTGATTTGTGTGGGATTTGAACCCACATCCCTTAGCTTACATGGCCGGTGTACCGACCATTATACCACATATTAGTAATAATAGAATAAATCCGTAATAGGTAATAAATATGAACTTGATTGACGTTCAATCCAAAAAATAGACATACATATTCCATTAATGTTTACAAATGCTACTTGTATTTAATTTCAGTTCCAAATCGCCTTATAACCCTAGTTTTTGTGTCGATACCACTTCTTTCTCCATCTGATATTTTTGTTGTAATTATTTATACACTTGAATTAAATATTTTTAAACGCTTAACCTTACACTTAAAATATTTCCTTTGAAACGAGGATTTCTCTGCGATCTTACCGCACTGTGTTTTTTTGCATAGCTTCTCTGCACACGAAGCAACTATTTCAATACTTTGAAAATTCTTTTCTCACTCATTTCACATGATACAGAACTCAACGTTGAGTCAAAGCTTATTTGCAAAAATTTTGTCTGTAATGGCGAACATATTTATTTGGTAGGTGTATTGCGATATTTCTTACAATCTACGCCACCCTGACACTTTGGGATGGCCATTAATTGGCACCATGAAGAGGCGGACCTTGACCTTTGTCCAATTCGGCCACCTGTAGGCCGGACCGGCTGCCGGGGACCATATAAACAAATTTGCGTCAGAGGATATCGCAGTGAATTTTTGAGTATCTTCACATCAGACTGGTAAATATAACCCAAATTCAAACATAACTAAAAGTTGCTTGATTGGTATTAGTTGTTGATTAGGTACTGCATATATATTTACTGAATCAATCAAAGCAGATAAAGGAAGATTGTTTTCAATCATTTAGATTGTATACACCTTTTCCCGTACTTTCGTCATCTTTCCGTTCCTGTTTGTGTAGAACCGGTGAGAGCCGGTGTAGAATGATCCATCGAGCAGGCCTCGAGGCCCGCGAGTCCCCGGACTCCGCTCGTATCAAAACACCGGTCTACGGGTTTCACGATGGACAAGACTTTGGCCAGAGGCTTCCATGGCAACTAGGTTCTCAATCTCTCCCCCTCTCTGTCTGTGACGCACAAACGATTGTCACATGCCACGAGTCCGACGTGCTCGCTGAAAACTATCCCGAATACTGCCAGTCTCGTTAGCGATATTGATATATTTATTGGTGACAGTGATTTTTCCACATGTTGATTTTTATTGGTGACCGGTTTCTCCAACCTTTGACGAAGACAATAACGAACTGAGCGAAACCGGTCGCCAATAAAAATTCAAGTATTTTATTTAAAATATTAAAGTGGAATTCCACGAAGTACTCTCGGTCAAAAATATTGATAACCGCATTATTTACCATACAGGCAGTATTTTTTCAAAAAACGACGAGAAAAGTTCTCTATTTTTTTGAGACATTGGCTGGATTCGAACCCGCAGACTGTCTCCTTAGAATTTGTGGTTTTGACCGCGTGACCGAGTGGAAGTTCTAGTCTAACTTGCGAGTACTAACTTTACCTCATCCGCTGCCGGGCGAGGCCGGGGCGGGGTGATTGGTAATTTAACCGGCTCTGTGATCTCAAGTCTGGTCAATACCAACTACCCTTCACGCTAAATGTGTGATATCAGTGGGTTGAAAGTGGAGTTGTAAAATATTTTTTGTTTTTCTAGACACGAACTCATCAACTGGCACGGCTGGGGATACAAAGACTCTGGCTTCTGCTTCAAAGACCGAATTGCCAGCTTTAATGGAAAAAGGTAAGGCGGAAGCATTTTAAAAAATATATTTCTGTACCAAAAGTCTAATGACCCAAGAGACTACGCAAACCTCATCACTGCCCGTGTGGATTTTTTTTTTTTATCTAAACGCACAATTTATAATTTAAACAAATGGAGTACTTCAAATTAATTACTCTGCCCATTAAAAAAATCGCTTGTTTTATAATTCAGATCAAATTAATACAATAATACGAGGTTAAAAAAAGAATAATACTATTGAATGTGTCAATCGCACTCATATCACGTGTTGATTGCAATGCACGTGGCGTGTTTTGCACTGTGAATTGAAACATCAATGTGTTTCGGATAGTACGTGGATTGCAGGATTGCAGGATTTAGGTGTGGTTCAAAATCAGAGGGTCGGCAGAATATTACTTCGAATTCGAGATACATTATTTTTAATTTTCAAAATAGAATTACGCGTGGTTACTGGTCAAGTTTGTGTGTCTAAGTCTCTCTGCCGCATGATGCGCTGGGAGTTCTTTATGTAGTTTTGTGCCGATGAATTGTAGCTCGGTGCATGTGCATCGACCGCGACACAACCATCGATGTGTCGGGGATATATTAGGAGTATTGTGTATTCTTTTTGCCTGTTTCTATCGAATTGAATCAAATAGCCGATTATCTCAAAACGTTTGATTCGATTTCATTGATTTGTTGATAGAATTGCGAGCTCGCTAATTGACCCGAGCGTTGGAACGGATTAGTTAATAAGAATAATTGTTTATTCAAAAACCTCAACAATGGCCGTTTTGATTATAACTGGCGTACTTCATTCCTGTTTTTGTTTTATGCTTAGCTGAATTCGGTATAGAGTGTTTTTTATCGTTCCAGATATCCGATCTCTGGAAAAAATCTGCCGTATTTGATACCTTACGTGAATGAAAAGTTTGGAGTTGTACCCGAACCCCACTTACCGCTGAAACATCAACTGCCCAAAGATGAAGACTACCCTAAATCCATGTTCACGGAGAGCACCTTGGACTTTATCAGAGAACTAGGTGTCGAGGTCATCACGGAAGGGGTTTACCGGCTGGAAAGATCTAGGGGTCAAAGCTTGGAAGATGTCTACCTGTTGATAAATAAGAAGATCCGCAGGATACCGGATGCCGTCGCATGGCCGACCTGCCACGAGGACGTCGTCGAGATTATCAAGATTGCCGATAGACTGAACTTTGTGATTATTCCCTACGGGGGAGGCACCTCCGTCGCGGGAGCCTTGGATTGCCCGGAGAATGAGCTGAGGCCCATCCTGTCTCTGGACATGTCCCTCATGAATGAAATCCTCTGGGTCGACAAGCAAAGCCTGGTCATCTGCGCCGAGAGCGGTATCATCGGGCAGGACCTCGAGAGAGAGCTCAACAAGATCGGCTACACCACCGGGCACGATCCGGACTCGAACGAGTTCTCGACCTTGGGGGGGTGGGTTTCGACCAGGGCGAGCGGGATGAAGAAGAACATGTATGGCAACATCGAAGACCTCCTGGTCCACGTCAGGTTGGTGACTCCTCGAGGCGTCTTGGAGAAGGGCACGAGAGCGCCGCGGATATCATCAGGTCCCGACTTCAATCACATCGTGTTGGGCTCGGAGGGGCTGTTTGGAGTGATCACGGAAGTATGTTTGAAGATTCGGGAGCTGCCCGAAGCGGCGCGCTACGGCTCGTTTTTGTTCCCCGACTTCGAATGCGGGATTGCGTTTATGCACGAGGTGGCGAGGAGGAGGTGGCAGCCGGCCAGCCTGCGGCTCATGGACCACGAGCAGTTTCAGCTCGGGCTGGCTCTGCGTCCGCAGGGGACGCTGTACTCATTGGCGATGAATGACGTAAAGTTCGGATACCTCAGCATGGTGAAAGGCATGGACTTGAAGAAGGTGTGCTTGACGACTGTGACCTACGAGGGCGATAAAAAGCAGGTGTTGATGCACGAGAAGAAGCTGAACGCGCTGGCTGTCAACTACAAAGGAATGATCGCCGGAGAAGAAAACGGGAAGAGAGGTTATACGATGACCTTTGTCGTGGCATACATAAGGGTAAGAGAATAAATTCATTTTCACCTTTCTAATAAGAAATGATGCCAAATAGCTTGCCTGACCACATCGATATTTTTTTACGGGCGTTATACATTTATAACTTATTTAGGTCTTATGTATTTGTATGCATTACATTACATTCAGCAACTCTCCGTCACCAGGACATTGGCATCGACATGAACATCATGAGTGAGAGCCTGGAGACGGCGTTGCCCTGGTGCAGCATCGTGCAGGCGCAGCGGGCCGTGCGGAACAGAATCCAGGTGGAGTGCGACGCGCTGCAGACCAGGGCGGTATCCATGTTCAGGATCGCTCAGACGTACGACGCGGGCTGCTGCCTGTACGTGTACTTCTGCTTCGTGGCCCGGCCGGGAATGGACATCATTCCGTCGACGAACGCCGTGGTGGACGCCATCAGGGAAGAGGTGGTCGCACATGGAGGTGAGCTCACTCGTCCCACTCGGAGGAGGGCGTGTCCTCGCGCAGTCCAGTAGCCAGCCTGCTGGACGACCACGAGGTGGCAGGCTCGAGTTCGGGTGCAGCGATTACTTTTTTAATTCCGGAGGTTTTGTCTCGCGCTCTGTGACGGTAGCAGGTAGTAGTGTTGCTTGCTTTCGCGGTGATAAGTGTGGTTGGTTAACTTCTGCGCCACGCGTACAGCAGTCAAAAAGGGTGAGTTTGCGGGCTTCGGCAGCCACTATATTAAGAAAATTCCAGAAACAAGCAATACTGCTATCGCTTTGCTGTTTTCTTGACCACGAGAAAACACCAAATATGCGATAGTTTTGTAATAATAATATTAAATCTACTAAAAATATGTTGGCAATCAATTTTTAGGTAAACAACGAGAAAAATTAACATTTAACGAGGGATTCGAAGCCACACCTGCTCGGCTATCGGCTTTGTGTTCTTTTGAAATTACTCTGCCCTAAGACCAATACCGAAAATTCGAACCGTCGTATGCAAGTGTAGAACCAATGACGAATACTGCCTTTATGCTTTTCAAGGTTTATTAATATTTTCTCAGACTATTTAATTTAGTGAAGATATAAACAAAAAAATTATTAACGGTTATTATGAAATATGTAGTAAATCCGTATTTTATACTCGTACATGTTTCTTTTCCATGCAACATTATGTAAAATATATTTGATACACAGTAAACTTGTGTAGTACTGGTCGGGTACTCGGGGCATCTTAATGAGGGACGCGTCCAGAAGCCTGGCCTGGTCCGAGGGGTGAGTGTTCTCTCGAGGGTGCTCTAATGTGGGACGCTTGCAGGCTCCGTGTCTCATCATCACGGCATCGGCAAACACAAGCGGGAGTGGTACGAGAAGATGGTCTCCCCGGCCGGCAGCAACTTCATGCGGGCGGCCAAGGCGCACATGGACCCCAACAACATCTTCGGCTCCGGCAACATCCTCACCGACCTCTCCGTGCGGAGCAGCAAGCTCTGAGCGCGCAAGTCTCCAGCTAGCATCCTCCATCCCAAATGTATGCCCCGGCCGAGAGGGGACATACTGTACATATTATTTATATAAATATATGAACTCGTAAATATTTGATCAATTGATTTGTTCTTCTGTTCTCTATTTCGACTGTGAGATATCGAAATATCGAATCTAAAAAAATATTGTATTTAAAAATATATGTTCTCGTTGTAAATCTTTTTCAATTGATTTTTCCTTTTGGGTTATTACATTTCGTCTATGAGAACTCATAAAATTTGTTTTTATTTTAATGTATGATTATTTCTACAACTGATGAGATAAGAAGTTATTTCCACATATGTTAGATATTTCGGGGAGGACAATTTTTTAAAATCAAAATTCATATATAAAATTATAAATTCATTACATTTGATCAGAAAAAAATGCGATTATTTAAATAATTTTCCATAGACTTCATTCAGCGATATTGTGAATTATTTTTTTGTTTACAATTCTTAAAACGCTTCGTCTGTTTAATGTTTGGACATTTTAAAACCCGTTTTTGTATGCAGAATTCAATAATACAACAAGTAAAACATCATAATTAAGTGTACCAATCAATTAAAGTTTTGTAAACAGCAATATTATATATGTCTAGCTTTGGCTAACTTGTAATTGTTATTACTCGCCACGGAAGGGCGGCTTTAGGGGGCTGAAGTTTCATGTTGTTGCAAATCAACTGCCCAGGAATTGTATTCGTTTTTGGTTTTATCTTTTATTGAAATGCATTTGAGAGTAAACACATATAGATACAGAAATTAAAGCTGAACAGACTATACCGTCTTCACAGTCAAATAAGCGTATATGCTTTTTATTGTATTAACAATGGAAAAGAAAAAACAGGATTATGGGTAATAGTAATAATAGGTAATGACAGTATCAAAGAATCAAAGAAATAATTATTTTAAGGGAAAATACATATTAAAAGGATTTAAAAAACTGATTTAGTTTTATTTAAAAATCTAAGATTAATAAGATTTTCAACAAATTAAAAGGTTAAAATACTGCAATCGGCCATTTTGACTGAAACACCAATCACAGCGCATGACGTCATACCACCGTAAGCAACTCTATGGTATTCAAATTGGTCTATGGTCTTCAATGCAAACACAATGGCACGCCAGCTGACAATGATAGTTAATGACGTCAGAGCGGACGCGATGACGTCACGCCTCGCGATGACGCGTTTTCGCGCACTTTTGAAAAAATATTATAAAAATGGCTTTAAACATCGTTAAACTCTAGTTTTTTACCGAAATAAAGTTTTTTTCGTAAATAGTAAACGTGTACCCCCATTATGGAAGAGGATTTGAAAATCTTTCGTCATGCCTATTTTATTACTAACTTATGGCCATTGTCAAATTAAAATAACAAGAAATCCCATTCCAATTTTCTCGACTGCCTTGGCTTAAAATTTTATAATAATCTGCATTTATTAATAAATTTATTAAAATAAAATAATAATTTGTTTTTGTATACGTTAATGATATTCCATGATTAAATGAATAAAACTCTGGAATTCGCACTTCTGAGTGTTTCTTTGAATAGGCAGTTGTTAATTAGCTCGAGTGATGCTAATTATAATTTTGACTTTTGAAATAAATATTATTGACAAAACGATTGTCCAACGCTAACTACTAAAGTCAACACAAAATCTCAAACTTAAGTAACGCACACCTGTGGAGATTTACTAAAGGTATTAGCAGAAGCAGGAGTGCCTTGCCAGAGGTATTTAACAACAGCTGAAAATACCCTTAGAATATAAATTATATTAAGAGAATATGTTTTTATTACTACAACACCAACACATTTTTTTGGATTAATCCAATCCAATTATTAACATAAATCTAAATAATTTATAATTGTTAAACAGATCTTTGAGATTTGTAAAGTGAGAGGAGATAGACATATCACCAAACTCTATCAGGTGAAAGAGCCCTCCCTGTCTCAGCGACAAATTTCAGTGGTCCCTTGAGCCGATTGGTTTTATTTATATTTATGTAATGGCTTGCTATAGAAACCGATATACAGATTAATTAACTACCCATACACTTGTAACATTCATAGTTCACTATTTTGTGATAACTTATCTCATGTTTCAAATTATCCGAGTCTTATTGAAAATAATTAATCAAAAAGGGCTTGTATTATAAGAACATAGAATATTATAAAATTATTTTAAAAATAGGCAGAAAGTCCAAAATAAAGTTTCATAATATTTTAAATAATAAACCAAATATATAAAGTGGTACTTTCAAATTTTTAAACAACAGGCATGACGAAAGATTTTCAAATCCTCTTCCATAATGGGGGTACACGTTTACTATTTACGAAAAAAACTTTATTTCGGTAAAAAACTAGAGTTTAACGATGTTTAAAGCCATTTTTATAATATTTTTTCAAAAGTGCGCGAAAACGCGACATCGCGAGGCGTGACGTCATCGCGTCCGCTCTGACGTCATTAACTAACATTTCAACTGGCGTGTCATTGTGTTTGCATTGAAAACCATAGACCAATTTGAATACCATAGAGTTGTTTACGGTGGTATGACGTCATGCGCTGTGATTGGTGTTTCAGTCAAAATGGCCGATTGCAGTATTTTAACCTTTTAATTTGTTGAAAATCTTATTAATCTTAGATTTTTAAATAAAACTAAATCATTTTTTTAAATCCTTTTAATATGTATTTTCCCTTAAAATAATTATTTCTTTGATTCTTTGATACTGTCGTCACGCCTATTGTGGCAAGGGTTGAGTAGTCCCACCACGTGAATAGTAAATTCATCTTGAAATGGCGACTTTCAGTGGGAAAACAATTCGACTCTCAACTTTATAGTTTACCTGTTGATTTTTTAGGTTACTCTTAAAAAATCAACGTGGTGCAATGATAAAGCTTAGTTCCCAAAATGTTAGAGCAATATTCATATTGTTAAGTACTTATCGGACCGCCCTCGTATACCGCCCGAGATGAAAAACGTAGACCCCCATTTACAGTTTGTGGACCCCCAATTAAATTTTTCGCTGTCATCGACCCCTTGGAGGACGAAATCGACCTCTGGGGGTCGATATTGACCACTTTGGAAACCAGTGGCTTAAAGAGTTAAGAACAATGCCATGAGTTTCTTATGTTAATCTGATAATCCATACGAGGAGTATATATCCATACTACTTTGTAAAAGTGAGGGGTGTACTTGCTATACTCAAATATGTACATAGATTGTGCATATGTTACCTCTCTTTGCTTTTCAAAGGTTTTATGTATCAATCATCTCTAGGTTTCTCAAGAATTATCTTTTTTTTACTTAATAGTCTTATTTTCGTTTTAGAATGAAAACTTAGACGATGCTTTATTATGAGAAGTTTCACTATTCTCTTATTACAATTCTGATATCCGGACGCTGGATCAAGGTTGAACCCGGTGATCAGAGTTCGCAAGTAAGTAACTATGAAATTACTTTTTATCAAATATGGTTGCGTAAAGCAGACAACTGAAAGTAGAAATACCTCTCCCTTTAGAAATTGTTCACTTACTTGCACCTTATTTAAAAATCATCGCTCAGTTTGATAATGCCAACGTGAAACGTCACCAATAAAATTAAACGGAAGACTTCCTCTGTCGAGAAACATCAAATTGTGGTTTCTAGGATGCTGGAAAGTTTTCCGATGCTGATGAGGTATCGTGAAAAGAGTAAATGCTTAAACTTCAAAGTTGAAATGTTGACCACACCTGCTCAATTGATGTATAAATATAACAATTTGTTTCAAGGAAAATGACAGTCAGTGCAACAATGGATGTGAGATGTCGTGGATTGTCAAGACAAGAGTGTTGAAATCTTCCAAAAGTATCCATAACCACAAAACGCCCAAATAAAATATTAAATTTAATATAATTAATTTCAAATGTGTGTTTTTTTTTTTTTTTTAAATAAATGCTATGTTCTTGGGTGTTGTGCCGTGTTTTTATTGAAATTTCCGTTGTTTTTTGCAACTTATCGATAATTTGCAGTGAGTGATAAAGCTATTTCTACAAAATTAGAATGTCTCGTGAAAACGAAGAACCAAATGCAAACGCTTATATTGCAGTGTCCAGCTCACTTCCGTACAAAAGGTAATAAAGTATTATCTTTCTGTTTAGTTATTATCAGTGTTATGCTGAGAAATTTTATAAACCAGATCTACAAAAGCCCTGTTTACCTAATTATGACATTTCTTGGTTTTATTTTATGATTATTTATGTATTATTAGTCAATAAATCCTTTCCTTACAAAGCTCTGGCGTTTAGACCGGATACTTCTTCTGCAGCGAGCAACAGAAACGATCACTGATAAGAATTATATAATAATGCTATTGGGCAGCAGAAATACGAATAATTATCCTTCTACACTGGCTCAGCATGAGTATATGCTCAGTGAAATGGTCGCCAACCTACTCTGATGAAGAAAAAGTCAATAAATAGTATGATTTTCTACGTTAGTTTATGCCATTTATATATTGATGTATATAGGAGTAACATAAACATTTCATAGGGATTTCAAAAACTTGCGTCACTGATTGATGAAATTTACCACACAGCCCTTGCTATGACAATAACACATTTTTTTATGAGATAGAATTTCGTATCAGAATGATTGTATAAGACTATTGTTTCTGTTATCTTATTGGCTATCAATAGAAGGTCATTCTAATATAATTGAAATTTTCTACACTACATTACCAGATCCCTGCAACCTGGTTCACTGTAATAAGTTTCAAGATGGTGCACGTACCACCGATGGTCACAATACGCATATCACTTGGCACGTCCTATACAAGGAGGCCTGAGATAAGGGAAGATACTCTTATGGCACGACAGGGCTTTTTATCTCATATTTAAGAAGCCCTTAATCTTAATCCTTAATTCTTTGGAGTTGAACTATAGAGTGAATAGTCACTCTATCACTAATCTGGTTTTTTCATAGGAAAAAACCAGATTCGAAACACTGGACTCCAAGGCAATTGTTAGGATGTATTGCACCTGCTAGCCTTCATTTTGTTTTATAAAACTGTACTTTGCTTATGATGATTGACTGATTAAGCGTGAAATCATTACTATTTATACTGTAAATTAATAAATAATTTATCACCCTGTTTATGGAGTACTAAGACACGTGCAAACGTAATTTGTGGTTTTACTTCATGCCTTGTGAGGAGGCACTAGAACAATATAAATAAAATTTTCCTGTTAAGTGCATTTTGTCACATATTTATATTTATCATTTTTAACGACCTTAATCTGTACATGTCTATTGTGGTCCATCTCGATCTTCCCCAATACTCGGCCCGAGCTCCCCCGTGACCTCTTTCTCTCTTTGTCCTTTATTGTTTTTGTTTCACTCAAACTATTTTTTCAGTTTGATAATGGCAACGTGAAAGGTTGGCGAAACCGGTCACCAATAAAAATTAACATGTATTTTATTCTATTTAAAATATTAATAATGAAAAATGTGTATCTTTATATAATAGTACTGATGTAAATATTTTCAACTGTCAATTTTTCACCTATAAATAATACATCGAATTGGCTTCTGTAGTGATTTTTAATTTATTCATTGATTGTATTTATGTATGATGAATTTATCTATTTTCCCAGACAAGAAGTGCTAAAATGGAATGGCTGGGGCTACAAGGACTCCGAGTTTGTTCAGCACAAAGATGTTATAAGATTTTCTGGCAACAGGTAGCGAAAACATACATAGCATTTGTCTTACAAAAAAATTAAAACAATGTAAACTGTAGCATTGCTTTTTCTATGGCTCTAGCTAAGTTATCTCTTTATAGTTTTGATTTTAAGTATTAGTGAGTATTTGACACATCTTAGAAAACTACTCAAATGCTTACTTTAATTAAATGAACTTTGCTATTTGAAGGTTACTGCCATTATTGATTTATCATAATTTGTAAAATGCAAAGCTATTCTTATTACAACTGCAAATATCTGTCCATTTGTTCAGTGTTGCAAGAATGCGAAAAACAAATATTGATATAGTTTCTGATAAATTCACACTGGAGAGAAACGTGGAGTTGTCTCATTCTCACAAATGGTAGAAAACAAACAAACATATAAATATTTCTTAATTTTTCATTTCTCAATAATCTTTATTCATTTCAGATATCCTATTTGCAATCAAGATCTTCCTTATTTCCTTGAATACGTGAAAAAAAAATTTGGTGTGATTGTTAAAACAGATATTGAAAGAGAAAGTACAGACCTACCAGAAAACTACAAATTTCCTGAGAGCAAAATTAGCTGCGAGCACTTGGAAGCTCTGAAAAGTTTAGGAATTAAAATATCCACTGATGATATCGACAGAATGTTCAGGTCCCATGGGCAAGCGCTGCATGAAATCATGAACTTGAGACAAAATACATTGAAACGAATCCCTGATGCCGTTATCTGGCCTAAAAACCACGAAGATGTCGTGAAAATTGTTAAGCTTGCTGATATGTTAAACATTGTTATTATTCCGTTCGGAGGAGGAACCTCAGTATCAGGAGCTGTCGAATGTCCTGAAGATGAACTTAGACCTATTTTATCGGTAGATACCTCGGCTATGAATAAAGTTCTTTGGATAAGTGAAGAAAGCCTCGTAGTGTGCTGTGAAGGTGGAATTATCGGTCAAGATTTAGAAAGAGAGTTGAAAAACCGTGGATATACAACCGGGCACGAACCAGATTCTATTGAATTCTCAACTCTCGGTGGTTGGGTAGCAACTTGTGCAAGTGGAATGAAAAAAAATGGTTACGGAAATATCGAAGATATAGTTGTACATGTTAGAATGGTGACTCCTAGAGGCGTGTTAGAAAAAGGGAATAGAGCCCCAAGAATGTCATGTGGCCCCAATTTTAACCATATGGTCATAGGTTCAGAGGGATCTTTTGGAGTAATCACAGAAGTGACTATTAAGATTCATTATTTGCCTCCGTGTAGACAATACGGGTCATTAGTGTTTCCAAATTTTGAGAGTGGTCTAAAGTGCTTGAGAGAGATAGCGAAGCAGCGGTGCCAACCGGTCAGTCTTAGATTAATGGATAATGAGCAATTTCAACTAGGCAAGGCTCTGCGGCCGGCAACTTCGTATCTTGGAATATTTTTAGATAATTTGAAGAGTTTTTATATAATCAAGATCAAAGGTTTTGACGAGAACAAGATGTGTGTAGCGACGTTACTCTATGAAGGAACTCAACAGGATATTTTAGAACATGAAAAGAAAATAAACTCCATAGCTGTTGATTTTGGTGCCGTCCCTGCTGGAGAGAAGAATGGAGAGAGAGGGTATAGAATGACGTTTGTGATTGCTTACATCAGGGTAAGTTAATTCTGTAATTATAATATAATATTCTTATTTTTAAATGAAATGATACATGTTTTTTCATTTTAAAATTTCACTTACCCCAGGATATAGCACTCGAGTTCAACATTCTTGGAGAGACAGTGGAGACGTCGGTCCCCTGGGAGAGTGCTGCAGCAGTGGTACACCACATGCGCGCCAAGATCTCCGTCGCCTGCCAGAGCCTGGGGGTGTGCGCCCACAGCACCATGTGCCGCGTGGCGCAGGTCTATGACGCAGGCTGCTGCCTGTACTTCTACTTTATCTTCAACTCCGAAGGAATCAAGAACGGACTGGAGGTTGTGCATAAGCTAGAAGAATTGGCAAGGGATGATATTTTAGCAATGGGAGGTTAGAATATTTTTTTTAATAGATCCATCGGGCTTATGATAGTTTTGCTGGCATAATTTTGAAGCAGCATCAAATTCGTTGAATTCAAGCTGAAATAGTATTTCAATCCGAAAAGATAAAGAGTAAAGAGAAGCCTCGACTCCAGGAGCAGGCAAGGTTTTAAATATCGGTCAGAGGATTTCATTGGTTTTTTTATTATTTGAATATCATTTTTTCACTGAAATTTATTCCAAAAAGATATTCTTGATCTGTTTTTGGCGATATTTTACATTTATAATAATTAATATTTAATTTACGAAAATAATCAAACAGATTATAATTCCTGTTATTAATAATATTTCAATTCACACATGAAATGACTAATTCATTAAATTGTTTTTTTTTTTTTCATATGTAAAATTTAAAAGAGACTGACTTATTTATTCTATTGTAATATTATATTTAGGATCTATTTCTCACCATCACGGAGTCGGAAAGCTGCGCAGGAAGTGGTACGAGAAGTCGGTGTCCACTCCGGGCCAGAACATCTTCAGGGCGACTAAAGCAGCTCTGGATCCCAACAATATATTTGCCAGCTACAACCTAACATCAGATTTAACTCCGACTCCTTGTAAATTATAAAAAGAAAAGATCATAGATAATTTTATAAATATATTCATGCATACTTAAATGAACTAAACAAATATATAGCTGCGTAAAGCACCGAGTGTCCCTTACTTAAATTTGTTTAGCAATGTTTTTTACAATAGATGACAGTGTGCTTATGCTAAAAATACTTTTCACTCTATTCACGTTTGTCACCGACCAAAATTAATTAGTTTTAAGCATGCTATATAGCATCGGTGGATCTGACGGTGCAACTTGATAGCCTACTCCGATTATACTCTATCAAAATAATATTTGTTTCTTGGATTTCATCAGCTTTTCAGCTCATTCAGCTTTGTAAAGATATTAAAAAGTCTAGCTAGCATGAAAATCTCTGATCAAACCGCCAGGAGATTCAGAAACTGGTAGGTACTGTCGGGGACTCGACGATTAAGATTAAGTTAAAAATTAAATTCAGTGTGAGACGATAAAATCATCTGGTGATTGGTGAAAAAGTACTACTCTCTTGAGGGTTTCAATTCAGAGCGAGCGAATCTGGTATTGGATTTTAATATGTTCGGAAACTTTTTAAAGGAATTTTGTGACATTTCAGTCCATAGATTCATGATATTAACAGAATCCTGCACATCTTTCTGCACCTTCGTAAAATTTATTAGTGCATACCAGTGTTTACTTTCAAACCTAGAATAAAATGAATTTCAGATATGGGTCTAAAATAAATAATGCTAAATCTTTTAATATACTCTGAAAGGTGAAAGGGAGGCCCTTCTAGACACGAAGGATTTTTTTATACGTAGATGTTGGGAATTGACGTTTACAATTAAATTCACCAGTGACAAGTGAAATATTACATCCCCTCTGGGGATCTCAGTGTGAAACGAGCCCATCTGGCCTTTGATATTTTGTATTTTGAATCCTATTGAGTTTAAATTATGTGACATTTCCACTCATACATTCAGGATTCACAGGGTTCTGTGCGCCTGCAAGGACCTTTTGAACAATTTATTAGTGCATACAAGTTTTGTATTGACTTTAGAATTAAGATAAAACTAAAATTAGATATTGGTGTTAAGTAAATATATTGATATTTGAAGCACATGCTAAGCTATTTAGATGCTTCAAATAACGACCCCCTCGGTCCTTCTGAGAACGAAAACACCGACCTTTACGTGGCCACGGGTGAATTATCTGAAACTTAAGAGATAAAACAGACTTAGCAGTAGATAATAAATGATTTAATCTTTTAAGGAACATGTACAATTCTCGAGATGAATAATATAAATTTATTGCATACAGATATGTGGTCTCAAATATTTAATCTCGAGAGTTACTTCTTAAAAAAGACTTTATGACTTTATACTTGATTTTTATAAATTTGGGTCTCACGATAGCGTTCTATTTTTTTGTGAGACCTAAGATTGAATATAAACCCGCCCTTTTCCAAGGAAGGGCAGTGCGAGCTCAGGGACGGGCGTGGAGGCGCGCGCCCACTAAATATTCGGCTGCGAGTCGGTGTATATTTTGGCTGTATATTTGCCGTATAGTATCGCTCCGGTGGATTAAACATCCGTCGATTAAACAACCCCAATGAATTTTCAAAATTGTCTTCATGTGGTAATGATGCCCGGAAGAAGTCACTCCGGTGGGACGTTAAGTACGTTCTTGTCGAAATGTCCGACCCCTGTTGGTTAGTAAGTGAAAGTTTTAAAATACCAACCCGGTTGTCGGTTGAAAAGTGAAGTAAAAAGTGTTAAATGTAACATGTCTGGAAATTATATTATAACAAAGTTTGTAATAAAGTTTAAATAAAAGTTTACAAATAAAATGTACCTATGGTCATTCTGCGAGACCACGATATCCGTATACCTGTCGCGAATCTCTGTAGAAGAATAATCATACCGATTGCCGTCAGTCGGTGCGAGTCGAACCAATATAACTCGTCACGATAGCAGAAGTAAAGAGTTACAGTTTCTCACTCCTCAGTATTTCCTTGGCGAATTCGTAAATTAAATCAGATGAAATTAATCGGTTGCTAAAGCTTTCAATATAGATTTCTAAATTGGAAATATAGTGAGCCGCTGTCGCCAACAGTAGACCTTCACACGGTCACAAGTGAAATATTGTGAACTCGGAGATAAAATAGACTTTGTTTTAGATCTTTTAGCACATCACCCTCTTTCGTTTGGTTTCTGTTATAATAGGGTGACCACCATTGCCTAATAACCCCAATTCCCTACATCTCCCTACCTAATACAGGTAATACACTAATATTCACAAACCTTTGGCAAATTTGTGAATTAGCCCCAACGAAATAAATTGGCTGCTAATGACTGATAATAAGACAAATACTTAGCGGCTGTCGCCAACATGTACCTTGAAACGAATTGAGTAGTGAGATTCTTCTACACAATTGTAATGCCCACACTACTTAAACTCAGCCTCCTTGATAATCTAAGATTATAAGTATATACCTTATAGAGGGTCTTCTGGTTGCTGTTAACCTTATCAAGATACTGGGTGATAAGAAGTTAATAGCTTTTGAATAATGGGGTAAGACCTTGTTGTGGAAATAAGGGTACTTGCCTTAATCAAAAGCCACCCTGCAGTTGGATAGGATGTGTCTAGCGAAACACATACTGTGACCACTGAAGGTACACTACTATCTTGGGACATATTCCAGCGACTCAGGTAGCTGGAGTCTGATGGAGTGTGTAAACATGTAAAATTTAATTGGTTCAGGTGAGATTGTGTGAGAATTGAGAGCCCAGAGGTTAGCTCGTTCCATAGTCATAGAGCGCCATTGGTTTTCAAAATAAAAACAGGAAATATATCAAAAACTTTATTAATAAAAGCATTTTGTACAGAACGGTAACCTCAAAACGACTTATTTATACGAATAAAATATCATTACGTGAGTTTAATATAGTTTACAAATAAACAAAACCAATAGAAATCAATAACCTTATTATATGTGGACATGTTGTAGAAAATAAAACTAGAAAATTTACTTATTACCATAAAGTATTAGTATGATTAAGTACATTTTTTCACACATTGAAACGATTAGAGAAAGTTTCTCTAATCGTTTTAATGTGTGAAAAAATGTATTTAATCATACTAATACTAATAAACCTGTATAGGTAAATAAATACGCATTGATTGTGACGTTCAATCTTCACAAAAATAATTATATATTACCAGAAACAAAACTAACTTCTTTTCGATGGAATCCAAAATAAACTTGGCCTCAAAAAAACTGAGCAATGTTAACTATTGGAACTAAAATACGATCCTGTGACTTAGGGATGCCTCTGAAAGCTTTCCCAAACTCTGGAAAATGTACGCAATTTATCTCCATAGTGCTCTGGAGTCAAAAAGAATAATTTTTGTAACCACACGTGGCGATTTATTTGCTTATTCGAAAAGCTAATAAATTATACACCATTACAAAAAACTAAGGGTTCGATTTTTGGATTAACATATTTAAGATTAATCAGTGATTCAAAGATGATTCAAAATCAATTCGGATTGTGTAATTTGAAAAATCAACAAATTGAACTTATAATATTTTACTAAGCTAGGCTTATTAATTATTGGAGCTTAAAAATGGCAAGGTATTTTATAAACAAAATAACAATATTTCAGAATGTATTCCTTTTTATACAATAAAATTAAATCACACCAAATTAAACATGCCATGTTAAAAAAAAATTTCACATGCAGGCATTATAAATTCATGTGATATTTGCACACCTTTTTTAATGAAATAAAACTTCACCTAAAAAAAAAACTTTTAAATATATATTCCTGATTCCAATCCCATAATGTTTATTTTAGACACTAACATTTACACCAATCAAAGATTGACATTAAAAAATGTGACCCGCTGAGTGACGGACGAGGAGACGCAGCTCAAGTGTGACGTGCCATCGTCGACCGGCACCAAACCAAACTACAGCAGTGCAGCCCTTCAGTCACACAGTGCACTATTGTACAATCAAACTAAACAACCAGTCTTTTCCAATATCAACAAAATATGAAATCAACAAAGAAATAATCTAAATAATAGTTCAATAACTAAGATATTATTTAAATCATTTTTGGATAACTTCTTATGACAATATTATGACACGTCCAAAAGGAATTGATGCAACATTAAATTTACTAAAAACATACATCTAAGCCTGGATAAGCCATAATATTTTTTATCAATAAAGGATAAATTATGAGAGAATTAACACACTGCGGCAAACTATTAATTTTAAAAGCACATATTTGCAATAACTTCTCAATATGCCGCTGTAATCCAAGTCATACATTTGTCTGGTGCTGTTTAGAATTGTTGTTTTGCAGCAGCGTGTTAATTTTCAATTCGAAACTACAGAAGAGAGGGTCATGCAGCATTTATTAAAAACAATCTTTACACAAAGCAAACATCTGCAAGGTTAGTGACAACTGTTAACATGCTGTGTAATATTTTGAACTTTATCTATATGATCAGGTTATCAAAAAAAGTACTAAGCAATGTTTGGAGTATATATTTTCATCAGAAACAGGATGCCATATATCAATAATCAAATTAAAAGAAATTCTCAGGTTCAGACTATCAAATACTAAAACTCATCAGCAGTAAAAAGAGCTTTCACTTATTTTGTGTTCACATTGATCTAAACTGGTTTTTGGGTATTTCAACTGTGCGGACAAAAGTTATTTTCAAGCCAAAACATAAAAAAAAATGCCACAAAGCATGTAAAAACAATCAAAACCCAAAAAATGACTTGTTGCTCTATGATGATATTTAAATTTATTAAGATTTCAGTATTATTTCTTTCCGTGAAAAATTATCTTTGTAATATAATAGAAATGGTCTTAATTTAAGCAGAATTAAGTTTTGAGATTATTGGAAATATCCTATTTCACATGGGCTGCTTTTCCTTAAATTTTACAATATCTTCTCTTCTATTTCAATATTTTTACAGGTTGTTCAGTGTTTCAAGTGATTTCAATTCTGTGACTGATGTTGCTAGAAAGAAACTGAAGAAGTATACACTTCAAATCGATAGCCTGAAATCTTTTAATTCATACCGGTGGAACCGACTTGTGTTTCTGCCATAAGTTCCAGATACAATGTCACCACTTTCTAAAGTAATAGTTATGCAGTTATCATCAATTCTGTATTAATGGATAATTAATTTGATAAGTCACAGCACATCACTATCAGAATGCATTACCATGTATCTGCACCGATTGGGTAGGGCATTCATGTATTTTTTTATTTCTAGATTAAAGTTGGAAGTCAATATGGTGTCTTGATGTCTTTATAAAGGTAACCGCATCGAGTCTTTGCTGTAAGAAGTTGTTGTTAAAGTGTAGTCGGATAATTTGTGAAAGTTGAATTGAAAAATACAATCTCCGTATCTGTCGAAGGCATTGTCTGGTATCGACGCTTTTTTCAGAAGTAATCGTCATCGGGCATTCCTGTTGATGTTGTATAAATTTAGAAAAAGCTTTGTTAAATACATATACATTACAAACATTAAAGACATGTTAATGTTAAATAATACTTGTAAATATTCATAAATTGTAGCAATGATTTGAAGGTTATAATAAAGATCCTTCTTTTCATTTATAAATAAAGTACCAATTAGTACATTTACTTTCAAAGAGATCAAAGCAACAGTTATTAATCTGAACGCTTCTTTAAAATAAGTGATACTTATATGTAATCGGCACATTGATGAGAAATCATAAAAACAGCATATTAAGACATATAATCAATCCAATCCCATGAGTTTTGAGAATAATGAGCAAGATTATTATTACTAAGTTAAAGGTATAGCTAAGAAGCAAAAAATATGAAGGAGTGGATTAAAAAAAACAGGTGTTTAATCCTGTAAAAAAAGTAAATAGGTACTATTTATATAAAAGGTATAATTTTAAATACTATGGCAAAAGAGGTTGATGTATCATTTCGCACAGAATGGTAAAAATAAAAAAGTTTATTGGATGATAAAAATATGTGAATCATACGATAAAAGCTTTGATTTATAGTGTCTTAAAAACCATTTCATTGGAAAACAGGGATTAGGTATTATAAATATATTGATGAAAATTAATGTTTATTTATTTAAAAAAAAAAAATTTCAAGTACCTAATTTTCAATTTACTTAAAAAAAATTATTGAAAAGTCTTCACTGGACTTAATTACTTTTAATTTGTTTCCCTTTTTCGGTAGATGATGTGAGTTTTGAAACACTGTATGTAAAGTAAATTAGTATATACCAAAACCATGCTTCAGTAGAAAAATATAAAAAATTAAATTAATAATTACCAGTAGCATAGGTAATTTTTATTTTACAAAATTAATAAAACTCTATACAAACGCAAACAAAGAAATAAATATTTCAACAACCACATGAGCTAAATTATAACCTAAACTGGGAAGTCGCGTGTCCTTGCACAAAAGCTCACATACATATGAATACATATTACCATACTATTTAGTACAATCAAATGATTCATTTATAGACTTTTATTGTCGTAATAATCTCACACTGGCTGCATTTAGCAGATGGCCTGAATATTATAATACAATTGATCATGACAACTGCACAATCTATACAGACAATGAAGACCTTAGTAACTTGCTTGAATCACCTGATCATATAAATTACAGTTTGCACTTTAAATTTAGCACTTTAGGCACCCAAAATTATTTTTAACCTTATCAAAAAAAAAAAAAACGATACAACCCACTAACAACAAAAAATATCATATGTTCCTTAAAAGATACTATTTTAAATATACCACTTAATTGTTTTAAATTGCACAAAAAGTTTATAAGATTAACTATTTTTAAATTTTCAAGCCGTCGGATTTGATCGCCACTCACCTCACGGGGACTACGGATGTCATTCACTAGTGAACAACTTAAAATAATCAATTATATACAAATATTTAATGTAAGGTTCACAAATCAAACAAAACTGTGGGATAAGTCAAATACTTCATAACATGTGATCAGATAAAACTGTGACATTTCTCTCAGCAGAGAGTCTACAAATGAATTGTTATTGTTGCAATTGTGCAATACGAACTAGTCCGTGCCAACAGAGCTGCCAGTCAAAAAAAGAAAAACCCTTGGTGCACGGGTGAGAAAGTGTTTATGTAGGGAAAATAGATTCCAATATTTTATATTTTTAAAAATATATTTTTTGAAGCCTTAAAGCCAAAAACGAACAATCAGTGCTACAAAGAAATTTTTTCTTATTATATATATTTAAAAGCTATTTCATGATTGCTTATAATTTTGTTAACAGTATTCTACTGTAATTGTGTAGGATAAATGTTTTTTTGCTAGCATGGATTAAGTGTTAATAATTATATTTTACGTAAAATTATCTTTCAATGGCTGACTAATACTCAAAACTTTGAATATCTTCATTTTAATAAAATAATTAGGTACTAATTAAAGGCAATTTTTACTGAAGTTGGTGTCATAAATGTATATAAAAAAGAATATTCTTTGTTAGTTTCTTAAGTATGGGCTCACTATGTTTAAAAATAATCTATAATTTATAAAATCCTTATAGTCTATGTATTATTTAATCTTCACATTAATAAAATCAATTTTTCAGTAGCATCCCATTGAACTAATCAATATTCAGTCAATGCTAAGTAATTTTTTGGCACTATTAGTATCATTACAATGTAATGTTTAGAATAAAAATTCATACCATGAATGCACATGACTCCTAATAAATCCTATCTAATTGAATACATTAACAAATCCCCCGTTATCAGACGTCTGCAATGCCTTAGATTTACAAAAGAGTCTCTAATAATAATAAGAATTGACTGGTTTGACTTTTTCATTTAATTTAAGGTTTTTTTCAAAATAAAACCTTGATCTATAAACAAATTTCACGATGTTCTAACGAGGCATGAGTAAACTTTTAGAAATTCTTGTTTCATTATTATTATAACTATAAATTCATTATATGAAGCTTTTATCAAACCAATTTTTTAATAACTTGCTAGAGCAAACTGATCTGAAGTGAATATCATAATCATTACCAAGAAATCACCTTTAAGATTTTTAGAGTAGAAAGATCTTTAAGTACATCAGATATTTTTCAGATCTCACGCAAAGGGCAGGCTCTTAAATACATTACTGTACTTTGTACATCTAAAACATTTCACACGTTCTTTCACACACAGGGACTCATGAGTTAACATTTTAATTTACCTAAATAAGCCTTTTTGTAAGTGTATTTATCATATTAAAAAGCATATCGGGAAAATATAAAAGGGATTTTATAAACCGGGTAAAAATTATCAATATACAGCAAAACATGTGGGATTAAATTAATATCTATTCCTTATTTTATATATAAATATTTACTTTCTAGGCGCTTAGTAAATGTTTTTCTTTCTTTCACATGACAACATCTTTGAGACGGAACTATTATTATTAATTAATATATGGACCATTCAAACAGTTATAAAAACTGTAAAACTGATATAAACTATAAACAATCAAGATTCATGCACCTTGAGTGTATTTCACAAAAGCATTTCTTGTCTTAAAATCTTTAACAGTTTTCGGGATGTTTTATGGGAGTTATTATTTGTTGGTAGCATTGTATAATAAAACCTGGGCAAAAACATGTTATCACCTTCAAAAATAAGTATTTTCCCTAAATATGTTTCTTTAACCTTCGATCTTACGTGATTACGTGAATCAATGCTTAACATAAATAACCTGGCATCTAAATATAAATAAAATTACAACTTGTCATTTGATAATATTGAGAAAAAAACAGCTATTTTGTAAAAAGTTATTTGTAAAAGACGAAAAGTCAGTAAACTTTGAGAGGGACACTGTACAAAGTTGTAGATATTTTCTTCTATTTCATCTCATAAAAATATTATTATACAATAAATGCATACCTGGAGGTCATAAACGTTGGCTGTTCTATTGATCCACAGTGCAACATGAAATACAACATAACGAGCATCGCCCGTTGAATGGTCCACACCCCGAGGTCACCACACAGGTGACAAATGACTGAACACATGAGATTGTATTTCGATAAAGGCACAGCTTGTTTAAATATTAAGTTATAACGTTATCTTCTAATCTTCAACCATCTAGTAACGCCTGACTACCTAAGATACAGCGGCAGGACCAGACAGGTAATGATATTGTGTTGTACGTTACATATTACCAGTTTCATTTACAGCTAGATTACCATAATTACTAAAGTATAGTTTGTATTCGTACCATCAACATCAATCTGTGGTTATAGAAAATAAAAACATTTTTTTGCCATTGCTAATTAGATAGGATCTTTTACTTTTACTTAATATTTATAATTTTTGATAAATTAATGAGCCAAATAAATAATTATGCCTTTCGAGGGCATCTTCAGATAAAAACATTTGAAATCCAAAAGCACTAGCTTCAAAAATAATCTTAGCAATTTCCCAGGAAAATCATATATACTATAAACATAGAGTAATAATAACGTATTATACAAACCATCTTATATTACATCAATTATTTTGTATTTCTTTTCAGATTATGTGGAAATACATTAACAATATTTTTTACTCCACATGTTTATTACAATAATGACATTTCCTGAACACATGCTAACTTTGAGCACTCCATAAAGTATTTTACTGTTCACAACCAGTAATGTTAATTTTAACAATCATCATCAAGCGATAAAACAACACGAAGACAATAAAAACTCTGAGTTCCTCGTGGAGTACTTAAAATAAACCAGTTGGGCTTAAATAATATATCTATTCATTAAACATGGCTATCGCATGTTTGATCTCCTTTATACACTAAACACAAGTTAACTTAGACTAGTTACTTAACCAAACAATCAATAGGCTCAGTATCGGAATGTAATGTAACCTAATAATTCTTGAATTTCAATACAAGTCAGACACTTGCCATATGTGACATAGGAGATAATAACTTTAAAAGGTACTCAATCTCACCAAAAATATTCAAGACAATGTAAATACTGTTCTCTTACCTGACTAGTCATAATTTTTAACCTAAAAATATGACCCATGAGATTAGAGAAAAATTATATTTTCATTGTTTTAGAGTTGTTTTAACAATTTGATATCTTGATTGTTGTGACAGTAGGAATGGCATCGGAGTATATGTTTTTCAATAAGGAGTGCTGAAGTAAGCCTGTGTAAAGCATTCCATTAATCATTAATTTATGATCTTGTGTTTCACTTCATTATCTGCCACAACACTAATCTAATGATTTCATCCGATACTTACTTAAATAAATTTTGGGAGCTTGAGCAGTCGTAATGAAATATCCAAAACCATTTATTATAAGAATTAATGTCACGAGAAGAAATATTGGCGGAATTATTATTTTGATAGTGTTAGTAAAATTTCGAATATGATATAAAATTTTGGAGATAAATAATTTATTATTTTAGTTTCACCATAAAATCCAAAAAGTTCAAGAATAAACAAAAAATCAGGAAAAGCTTTTTCATGTTAATAAAACAATGAAAACTATACACTTAGCAGATTACGCAGAACAAACGACCTGGCCCTTGTTTACAAAATAAATTTTTGTTATGGTAGCTCTCAAAAATTAAAAGTATTGTAGATTCAATCACTGATATTAATTCTCATAAGAAATTATTAAAAAAGACTATAATAATACAATGTACACAAATTTCAAACAATCAGTGTGATGACTATTGAATGGCTTGAGTTGAGACTTTTTGTAAGAGATATGCTGCCATAGAATTCCCATATCCTTAAAGTTTATTTGCATTTCCATGGGTTGTCATTTGGTGCTGGATGCGAGCCAGTTTCGACTTCTCAAAGCTTTTTTACACTAAGTTTTTCTCCGGAATCAAAGCAGTAATCAATCAACATATATACACTCTACTTTTTTCTTGCTCCCTAAAAATAGAGCTCAGACCAATACTGGAGAATCACTTCAACACTTTTTAAAGAATATTCATAGACAAAACTTGCATTATAATTCATAAAAATCAATTGGTATTCGAGTATGTGGATCAATTTAGAAAGAATGCACAAATTTTATTAAAAACTCAAAACATTTTCGTGGATTCTTATAAGGCGAGCCCTTTGATTGGGCTTGTAGAGACATATTGCCACCGCTTACCACATCCTAGTATTAATTTTCAATTGCAAGAATACTTAGAAATATGTAAGTTTCTAGTTTTGCTATCAATAAGATTACTCCAACTATTATTTTATTGATAGCAAACTATTATTGTTTAGTTCAACAAATATGGAATGTATAAAATTTACTGTAAAATAGTTCTGACTCATGCAATATCAGCACAAGTCTTTTTCAATCAAAATATGGCCAATCATACTCCAATAACACCAAAATAAGAATTGTTTGCCAGGGCAAGGATCGATCCAATGGTGATAAGTCGATGTCCCTGCGAGCCAGGAACTTGAAGAAATGTAACTAAAGTTTAGTAGACCGTATATCTAGCAAAGAGCCAGTTAAGTTTACAGTACGCTTTGTCAACAATTCAAAACACAAACAAGTTTCGAAAGCTTTCCTTCAGTTTTGTCTCATTCCTGCAATGTAAGTAGTAAGCAGGCAATGGTGATCCATGGAATGACGCAGCACCCGTGGGGGCTAAGTGTAACCGACTAAAGCTTACTTTTGACGGACTCCGTGTAGTTGGCGAGGTTGCAGTTGGCAAATACGTTGTTGGGATCTAGCTCCGCCTTGGTAGCATGGTAGATGCCCAGCCCTGGCCGTGATACTGTCTGGAGATACCACTTCTTGCGCATCTTGCCGACTCCATGATGGTGCGATATAGATCCTGGAATATTGTGGAGACAATAGTGAAATTAAATCATATTTATTAATATTAATTACCCGCATCAATTTATTCATATTACTCCAAAATCTTGACTTGCTTTACATAAACTTTAGGCACTAGGCATATAAATGTAATTTTATGTTATTTAATAATAAAATTTTATTTGTGTAAAAATGGGTTCGCTGTCAATAAAATTCTGTTTTCTCAGCTGGGAAATTGCTTGGGATATTTTATCTTTGATGACCCCATTAAGAATATGAGCTAATCAATCAAGCCAGTTGAGTCATTTTTTGAGAGGGTTTCACCTAATCTACCTAAAAGCACTTTCTTGAAGCTATAAAAGGCCATGCGCTTTGTTATTGTGTTTGTTAATAAACAACCGCCTGGGAATTCAACATACAAACTCACCATCAGATCGCCACATAAAAATGACTTTGTTAATGTAATAGCGTTTTGGAGGTTCAGCCATGTTTAATTTTTTTTCTTTAAGTCTTTGGTTTATCAAGGTAACAAAATCCATCATTCCTCAAAAAAATTCAAAGCTGTTCCTATAATATACTAAATTTAGTCCCAAAGATTGGATGAATGTGTGAAATTTGACTGTATGAAAAGATGTATCAAAGATCTCCACTCGTCTCTTTGCACCCTCAGTCAGAAGCTTCCACGGTAGTACTGAATCTCACTTTATAACAGCATTTTTAGCAGATTTCATAAAATAGGATGAACATTATTACCTCCGCAAGCAATGATTTCATCTCTAGCTTTTTCTTCAATGTGCTCGTACAGCTCGATGTTCCCGTCGAATTTCTCCTTTCTGAACCCGAAATAGAAGTAGACGCAGCATCCCGCGTCGTACGTCTGCGTGACTCGGCAGGACACCAGGAAATAGATGATGCCATTCTTGGAGCACTCCTCGGTGATGAGGCTCTTCACGTTGCGGCACAGCGCGTCGGTGCGGTCCCACGGGACGGACGTCTCGAACGACTCGGCGATTATGTCGAATTCGAACGCCAGATCCTGAAACCAGTCTACATTAGCATCTCAGTGTAGTGTAGCAACCCTAGACAAGAGTCTATGGCCCCCTCAACAGCAAACAGATACGATATGATATATTAATAATCAATGGTATAATTAATTGTGCAGACGCTCGCTAGTGGGAATAGAGAATCCGTAAGAATGAGGTGTTTGCAGGTTTAAATTATTCCAAGTCCGCATTCCTGTAACAAGGTACAAAGAATAGACTGTACGATACACCAGAACTACCGAGAAAGAGTCGGCAGAGAGAGAACTTCCTCTCAGCTGACTACCAACAAGGGCGAACCAGCTCCCAGTGGCAGTCATAGTGTGATGTGAACGCGCCTAGCCCAAAAACAGAGATCACACAGCATATACTAAAATTTATAATATGTACTATAAATATATAAGCAAAAAGGTCAGACTTAACACTTATTCTCTGAGTAAACTTAATGTTTATCACTACGAAACTAGTGGGAAAGGCTATATTTGTGATTTTAAGCATCAATGGCTATGTCTGAGTTATTACGTTTTCATCGCTGTAGACAGTCAACCTGTATGGCTAATAATATTTTCTTTCCCAGTAGTTAAAAATTTTAAGTGTCAAGATATATAAGGTTAATTAAATTGGCTCACTCTGATGTATGCGATAACGAAAGTCAGCAAATAGCCTCTCTCTCCGTTCCTCTCGCCGGCGGCCAGGCCGCCATACTGCGTGGCCATGGATACAATCTTCTTCTCATGGGCGAGGCAGTCGGCCTCTACCCCCTCGAACATGAGGGTGGTCACGCACAGCTGGTTCCAGTCAAAGCCCTTGACCTTCGTCAAGTAAGCGTGCTTCAGACCGTCCATAAAGGCGCCGAAATACGTGCCCTCTGGCTTCAGAGCCTGCCCAAAATGAAATTGTTCGTTGTCCATGAGCCGGATACTTGAAGGCTGGCAGCGCTGCTTTGCGACCTCTCTCATAAACTTGACTCCACTACCGAAATCGGGGAACACGATTGACCCATATCTAGTGCACGGGGGTAGAGGCCTGATCTTCATGACGACTTCAGTGACGACCCCGAGAGAGCCCTCCGAGCCGAGAATGATTTGCTCAAAGTCCGGGCCGCACGACAACCGAGGGGCCCTGCAGCCCTTTTCGAGGACACCCCGTGCCGTCACCATCCTCATGTGAACCACCAGGTCCTCGATGTTTCCATATGTGTTCTTCTTCATGCCGCTGGCGCGCGTCGCCACCCACCCTCCCAAGGACGAGAACTCGTACGAGTCCGGCTCATGGCCGGCCGTGAAGCCGAGCTTCCGCAGCTCTCTTTCCAGGTCCTGCCCGATGATCCCGCTTTCGCAACAGACCACAAGGTTCTCTCGGTCCACCCACAAGATTTCGTTCATCTGGGAGGTGTCCAGGGAGATGATAGGTCTCTTTTCCTCGGGCGGACACATGCAGGCTCCGGACACGGAGGTTCCGCCTCCATGAGGAATAATGACTAGGTTGTTTTTGTCCGCCAGCTTGACGATTTGGATGACCTCCTCGTGGCAGGAAGGCCAGATGACGATGTCGGGAATGCGCTCGAAGGATTTCTTGCGCAGCCAGGCCATGTCGTGCAGGGCCTGGCCGTGGGAGCGGATGAGGCGGTCGACGCCAGAGACGGAGCAGGACAGCCCCAGCGATTCCACCTCCGCCACCAGCTCTGCGCTGATGAGGGAGAGAGGTAGATCGCTCTCCTTGGGGAGGCTGTTTTCTTCCATGCCTAGGCCTCTCAGCTCCATATTGAACCTACGACTCACGAAATCCTTCAGGTAGGGCAGCTCGATCCCGCCGATCGGGTACCTGAAGCAACAGAGAAGCAAGCATTACCTACTACTCTCATTGTAATATGTAAATTCAAATACTTATTTTAAGCAAAGATTTTTTAATTCTTCACTAAGAGGAGTGCGCTCGAGTATTGATCAACAACTTTATTGTCATGTTTTACTCTATCACACATCTCGGAACGTCCGATGAGCGCAGTAAATCTGATAAACCACAATACTCTACAAGAGTACGGTAGCCGCATATACTCTTGTACTCTCCTATCCTTACAGAGCAGTGTGGTTTGAAGACTCACCTTCTCCCGTATGTGGAGAAAACACTCTACAACTTTTACGCATAATCTTAAAACTAGGTTAAGGGATTAGATTCACATACGTGGGGTTCGAGCCTACACTTCTACGGTTATTGCGTCCCGGCGCTTTTTACCAATCAAACTACTGTGTCACTTTAGCTGAGCGAGGATCTTTTTCATTGTTTCGTGTGTGAATCGATTATCTTAAAAAATATTGTATAATCTATCGAGTTTCTATTTTCTCAGCAAGCTGTGTTCTGATATAATGCAAATATCATTATCAAACGAATTCATTTACGAATTAAAAATTACAAAATGATTTTTGTAATGAGTGTTGATTTGCACGAATCAAGACGCAATGAATGTTAATGATCGTTGTTATTTAACATTGAGTATTATTTTGTAATTTCATTTTAATAGACGCTTTTAGAACTAGCTGGAGTCCACGTCTCGTCCAGAATATGAGGAATAGCACCTAGAATAATATGCTATGCTGCTCATTTTCATCAAACCATTGACGTTGACCATTTACTCCAAACTCACCCTCAGTGAGGGAAAAGGAGTGCTGAATACAAAAAAACAGAAAACATATTATTTTTCGCTACGCGTGGGATATTATTTTTTTACAAAGATACGCAAAGTCCTCAGAGAACAACTTTTAAAGTTCGGCCACAATTTTATTAATCTGCTTTACAAGTTACTCCCGTAATTGCACCGCAATAAATGAAGTTTTAATGGGACGTTAACGTGACCGGTGGGATATGGATGGCAATTACCGCCGGGGCACTCTTCGGCTGTTTCTTCACCTGGAAAAACCGAATTGTGGCCAATTTCCTCATCATCATACCCTCATCAAGAGCCGTGGACTTTGCTCAGGGTCAACCTTTGACACCATCGGTTATGCTCCGACGACTTATTTCCTAATTTTGGAAGACGACCATACTGGTGTCATTTTTTTTAACCATTCTCATGTTTAATCATAATTTATTCAATTTAATTGCATAATAAAAATCAACAAAATATGTCTTCACATTAAATCATCAAATATTTTTCCTCGAGTGCCTGTCCTCGGAGGAGGTTGGTGACCATTTAACCGAACATAAATTTGACCAGTTTTACTTGTTCGTCTGTATTCCCGACTTCTAGCTACTACCGTAAATTCCGCTTCCACGTTATTTTCCTCTTTCCAATGCCTCTTTTACCTTAGATTTTTCCCTGGACAAACAGCTGCAGTACACTATATTTATTATTACTGAAAATATGGCCAAATTGGAAGAATTGTGCTATTTATATTTATAACATGTAAGTAAAATTCGTATAAAGAAACTGCTCAATGATGTTTATGAATATTTTTTTAAAACAGCTTGTTTTGACACCTTACATATCAATACGAAACGTGAACCCAATAACACCAGCGTGGGATTCCCTTATCAGGATGAGTAATTATATTTTGAAATAATAAAATAATATTTTTTATAGATTGAAACCTCTGCGTGGAACCACCCTGTATACAGGGTACACCTCTATGTCTCTATGTCTCTACCGCACAGAGACTCCGGCACATGACTCGTAGACATTATTGGCTAACTTGTCCCGCTGAAGTGTTTGCCTTGCGGTCCAGAGGCCAGCATTCGAGTCCGGGTGCTGCAGGCGGAGAGCCAAACTACAGTGCGTTCAGAGATAATCAACGAAACCACAAAAAATAATTTACGCAACTATGTGGAGGTGCTGAAAGCATTTTCATCCCTTAAATATGGCGTCAGTACCAAAGTCAAAACAGCATATAAATACAACCCAACGCGGCTTAACACCCAATAAAATATGTTTATCAAATAAAAACATCAAAGCTCATAGATCATGTCTAATTATTGAAGTAATACGCATTTAGAAACATTGCTGTCGCAAATGTTAGAGCCGCTTGTAATTTTCGCCAAGTTACAGAGACAGGGTGGGCGAAAAGGGCGAATCCCATGTTGTATTTATTGAACAAAATGGAATCTTAAAAAAAAAACTTGTATCAGAGAGGTTTTTACGAAGGGATTTTCTCGAAGTTGAACTCGAACCCTGGATCCAACTGACGGTAACTGTGCTAACCACTAGAAAGCAAGGCCGTCCATCGCTCATCACGAAGGCGATGTGTTGTTCAAATAAATATCTAAAAAAACATCAAAAACCCGATTGTTATATATATTTACAATAGGCAGAAACAAAATATAATTGATTATTATGGATGATGGGCATTCGATTCATCGGGCATTCAACGCGGGTTTTGCAGCCAATTTACAATAATAATAAAAATAATTAAAAAAACCAAACAATAGTAATGAAAAATACAGAAGGATATAGATTTCCTCGTATTTAATGTACAATGTGGAGAGACGAGCCGCCACTGCGCGGAGATATTCTTCAAATTTGTCTTTGACCTGAAAATACAATACGACGGGTTTTTCTGTCAATTTGTTTGTACTGGTAAAAAGCAATTCGAAGCACTTATTGAGTGCCTACTCTTACTTTGGACTATATTTAGAAGAATGTTTGTGTTAATTAAAATATTACTTAAATTTATAATATTATATAAAACCGTTAAAACACCGCCTTTTAGTTCAGCGACTTGACAAGACTGACTAGAGAGCTGGAAGTTTTCTTCTATTGAATTTAACCAAGAAAACTCTCATAATAAATACTTTTTCCAAATCGGGTATTTCTGAAGTTTTTAATGTTTACATAAAACCGAATGTCGAATAAATCAAGCCGGGACTGCCGCAATCGCCTATGAATGCTTTCTACTATACCGCTTCCTAGACTCATCGTCCTCAATTTATTTAAGTATAAAACCTATCACACGTTGAATAAAGATATTTGTATTCCTATTACTTTTTAATCGAATTCAACATGTCAACATTGAACGACCTCCATGATTTATTGTACAATCAGTCATGTGCGATTTAATTGCCAGAGTTTGATATACAAAAAAGTGAGACGTATTTAACCGCTCCGTGATCATCGTTTAACTAATCAGACTTTCAACACACGGAGGTTTGACTTTTGACAAAATGAGAGCAAGCAGTATATAATAAACAACGTAAATGACTAGTTTTGGGTTAAAAAAATATAATACATTAGGACTGTTTATTTTTTTCTTGTGGTTTTATTTGTTTTAACCGAAAGCAGATTTAGAAAAAAAATGCTTGAAATGTAAAAAAGTGAAAATTGTTACCGACGCAAGAAAGCAATAAAAAGTAAGCATTTATATTTTACTGTTTTTTGTGTAGCGAAAATGGGACATAATGCAAGCGCTTCTAGATTACATCTTTGCAATAAAACTAATGGATATGCTTCTGTAGAAGGTTGTTACTAAGGTTATTTTGACAACCGTATTTAATGAAAATAACCAACTTATCCGCCAAACGAATGCCTTTTTATTTTATCATTAAGTATTTGTAATAGTTTAACGAACCAAACATACGATATATAGCTTCTGATATTCAGTTGTACAGTGTTGGGTGTAGTTTTAGAAATAAGGCCAACTTGGTTTTAAAAGTGTGTGTGCATGAATGACAGTTAGTTTATTGGGTGTTATGTTAAAAAAAAAATATTCAAAGAAGTAAATTTAACCCAACAAAAATACGCTTTTTGAGAGTTGACCTAAATTAGTATTCCAAAATGGGATATCCCAGATCCGGATTTCACCACTCGCTGGTAAACATTTTTAAAAATAAACACTGGATTCATGTGTATTATGCCGCGTTTATCCATTAAGGACTGTACACTCGCTCGGAGAGGTGCGCTTAAATCTTCAAATCCCCGAAGATGGCCTCAGCACCGGGACCAAAACGTGGGAACCTTATAGAATAATAATCAAGAATGCAGCATTTCTAATTATTAAAAAAGAATAATAATAATAATCAGGTGTGCTAGATCCACCATTTTTTAAAAAAGGTATACTTATTATTAAAAATAAATAAAAAGTCATGCAAGCGTGTAGTGATGATTAAAAATGAGAGTGATTATAAGGTATAAAGCATCGGACAGCGTGTGGTTTCGAAAAATTCTAAGACTTTTGTCCGTCGTTTCCTGCGATCACTATTTACACTTATAAATAGCCAAATGGCTTGGAGATCACGATACATTATTTAGTATTTTCAACTTCATAACAATGACCGCCAAAATTTAAGAGCGTACCCGTGTTTTGCTTCCATCGCCAGCACTCGAAATAATGATAATGATAAATCGCGACACACGTCGATCATGTGCGGCCCCATCGGCGCCTCCGCGAACAGATAAAGGAGCGTGTTCAAGGAATCCTATTCAAGAATACAATAATGTTTGATGAATACAGCCCGCGGTGAATGGTGACCAGGTGAGACTAGAGGTGAGGGGACATTCCTAGAACTGACGGTCCAAAGTGGCAAATAGATCAACGACACATGCGCTCGGCCAAATGGCTTGGGATGAAGCCTTTAATGAGACTCACAACAACAACAACAACAAAAAAAACTAATAGAACGCAATGTAGAAACAATGGTCATACCAAAACAACCCGAGCTCTATGAACTGGTTGGTAATTTGAATGGCACCTCAAGTCATACGATTTTTTATAAACTTAAATAGCACTGCAGATATATACATACATGGAAAGAGAAGCAGTTTTACATATACAGCGTGATTCAGGACCGGGTAGTTATCGTTTCCGTATTATTCCCGATATCCAATAAATTCGCGGTCACCCTACCGGTCACAGATCATAAAAGATAAACACAGTGTCTCTTTTGAACAGCTGATCATTTTGAAACAACACGTGGTAGCAATAAAATATATTTAAATATGCTTTTATATGAACACTATGACGTCCCACTATGTTTGGGTAGGATGACTACGCAAAACTGATTTTTTACAATAAAAAAAAAGTTTAATATTTATAAATACTTTTTTGTATTACATGTTTAATAAAATAATATTTTTGTGTTATTTCCACTTTTAGTTTTTTAAAGCGACTAGTTTTTCCAACATTTTACGTAACAAACGAGCAAAAATTTGTAAGAAGGGGAGAGTAATTTAAATGGCAATAAATTGGAAGCTCCTGACAAATAGGGGATTCCAAACAATTACGATTTTGATCGATTCTATGCAACTCAAATCAATCGTTTGGGGTGATTTATTTTTTATATAATAATAATACCATGATGAAAAATCTGTAGCCCCTTTATACTCACTCTGTATATCACTAATATCAGAAATGTGGAGATGTTTAATTTTTTTACGCGGGTTCACATTTGAGAAGCTACAAATGATGATCACGATTAAAAAAAAAACATAAAGATATTTTCAATGTCATTCGTCAATTTATAAATCCAGTTGACAATTTTTGAATTGCAAAACAAACACCTCAAGTCAGACATTATGTCATCTTTTTGCCTTGAACTGAAAAAATATATTACAGCAGGTTATGACACGAGTCGGTTATTGTAATCACGAAGTAACAACAAATATTTTTCTCGCGAGACGTTTGGTTAGATCAAATGGGAAACGCAATCAATTTTAACAGGATATTAAAAACTTTGCTTGCGATTTTAAGTTTAAAAACTGTTTTGGTGATTATCACTTTATAACCAAAAATAATTTTCACATATCGTTATTTTCCGCCAAAAATATAGTAGCAATATAAAAAAATGTCGCAAGCTGAAATAATTTCAGATTATAGTCATTCAAAGATTTCAGAAGCAATTGCTGCTGTTTTCAGCTTGTAATAGTTCTGGCATTGGTCTTGACCAGCACTGGAAAATTACAAGAGATAGTAGAGGTACTTTTTAGACAGGCCTGCTAATGGATTAAAATCAAATAATACGTCAGTATTAAACACCTTCATCATTAACAAATCTTTTACAATGCAAACGGAGTATCTTCGTGGAAAAAATGAGTCCATAATACACACGGGCCCGATTCATCGGCTGCGATGCTGATAATTTCACTGTTCTTTAGTGAATAATGCAAAAAAACAAATTTAAATTTAATACCATACTTATAGTTTTGAATAGTTGAAAAAACCGTAAAAAACCGGATTCCCTACAGTGTAAAATTGCTTAATTAACTCATAAAAAAACAGTAATAATCAATACAATAATCTTAAAAGTTGTGTGGACATTACTTTTCTCAAAGAGTGTATTTGTTTATAGTATATATACAATTTTTTTTTTCAGAATCTACACAATAAAAAGAGTATGATTCTGAAATAATCAATTGCGCATCGAATTATTGACAGATGCTCGTGCGTCGAGAGACAACATCTCAAACTTTGGACCGCTTTCAAAACACGGGACCTTGGGGTTCAAATCTCAAAATCTGTCCCACCAATTAATCTTTTGTTAAAAATTACCAGCATTCAATATTGTACCACGCATGACGCTCGAGAGACCAAACAGTCAATAAATTATTTTCTTCCGATTTTGGTCCTATTATTACAGTCGAATTGGTCGAATTTTTTCAGCACATACTCCCTATGAATCGATATTTAACTATGAAAATAAATTAAAGCTTGAAAACTTGATTTTATTTTTGACAGCAACGTAACACTTTTATCTGTGTACATATATTTTTAGATATAGAAATATTTTTTCACCTTCGTTTATGTAGCAACATATTTTTAAAAGGCTCCAGAACGATGGTCACAAAACAATCTTTGAGTATGTTGAGATTTCGGCAGGATATTGATAAATCATACCAAATAATATTAAATAATAATGTGAAAGTAATCAATCGTTATTTTGTGTTTTAAAATTAAAACAAAACTTCTCTAAAAATAAATACTCTTTCATAAAAAAAATAGCCATGGTCACTGTCATTGCGAAAAAAGCTGCAGCGAGAAAGTGGATGATTTAAAATAAAAATAATAAATTAATTAAAGAAAACCAAAAATCCCTACAATTCTAATCGCCTCATACCCCAACGGTAAGCACACTTGCTGCCGACCACGTGAACTTGAGTTCGAATCCAGGTGGAGCAAATGTTTGATTCTAATAAATTTATAAACCGTCTACAAGTTCAGCGGAAGCAAAACTCTTCTCAGAAAAACATTGTATAGAGCAGTGTTTCTCTGAAAGTCGAACACGACTCTTATCTCACAGACCAGTGCGTTAATAGATTTTCAAGACTTAACACCTAATATTTTATATTAAAATTTATGTATTTCCTGTTTGTAAAAGGTAATAAAGATTTAAATAAACAGACAATTTTGTATGCATTGTTATTGAAAATAATTTCACAAAGCGCTATTCCCACTGGGCAATTAGGACAGGCAAAGAATTACATAGTATCAAAATACGTCAATGACAAATCTCATCACATTTTCTCAAGAAATATAATTTAATTACCAAAAAATAAAGAAGTTTTCATAGATAATAAAAAGTGTGATATTGCTTATTATTCAATGTTCAGTTTGCCATAAACAGGATATAGATGTACACGACATATGCACGTCTTTTATCCACAACAGGTAAAATAAATGTAAAAATCCTTTATTTGGAAACTTCTTTAGACCAAAGAAGCACTAGAAAAAAAACGCGTTAGAAAACAAAAATATCTGTAATAGATATATAGGCCATTTCTATTATTTGCCAAGATTAATCAAAAACAGAGAACTTCATTTAGAGATGGCTATATATTGGCAGTGATGTTGTTAATATATATATATATATATTTCACATTTCAACATTCCATCCACAGAATACTACATATAAATCTATAATCATATTCGTTTGCGTCATTTTATAAATAAATATTTTGTATTAATTAGTAATTTACACTTCCCGGACCCGAACCTGTTGTTATGCGATAATGTCTCGCGTCGGAGATGAGGCCTGCGAAAACTATTCTGAGTGTGTTTATGATATTTATAAATAACGTTTTATAAAAATATGTTTAACTAAGTCTTCTTTTGGATATCGATAAGCTCAGATTATCGACTAAAACAACAGCTGACGAAAATAACGTGCCTTGTTATTAAAAATGATTCAAAGAAGCTGATTTTTTTCTGCCGTTTATTCATATAAAAATAAATATATATACAAAAATCAATGCTCGTTTTATGTTTCGCTCGAATTCTTAGTGACTGAAACTAAGCGTGTCGTGAAACACAATGAACATACGGCGTTAAACAACGTTTTGCTAATCAACATTGTGTAGTTGAAACCGATTTGAATATAGTTTATTGCAACTGCAGATAAATTTAGCACCATTCTAGAGTTTTCCAAAATTCGTTCATACTTCAACAGGTAAAAGATTGATATGTCAGTCACAGTAGGGTGGTGAGAAGTAGAGTGGCTTAGAGCGGCTCATTTTTTAACAATTACTCGAATAAGGCCAATAATACTGAGCCAACACCACCTCGTACGTGTGCAATTAGCACCTCAATTGGGAAACCAATTTTGTCAGAAAACCTATTAAATGTTTTTTTTTTTTTTTTTAAACATTTCTCGGTATTTGCAAGTACAAAGTGTACTGTCGCAATACGCGTTTAAATTTATATTCAGGGTGTCCAAACAGAGTATCGGGTATTTGTTAGTTCAGTAAAACAAAAACTACTACTCGTCTCGAACTCCCTCTTGATTACTTTTCATTAAGGCGAAATGGTAAATAAGCTTGGCTGGTTTTTTTGTTAACAGTTCGATGGTAATCGAGCATTGTGGCATTCCACGCGACTTTGACAACAAGCATGACGTCACGAAGTGTGATTTACAGGCAATGCAGCCTTCCTGGGAATCACAACTGTTGCTTGCACTCTTATTTTCAAGGAAAGTACGGACTCGGCGTCTGCTGACCTAACCTAACCTGACCTGACGACTGCTGAGCCTTCTAGAAGAGCTCCAAAGGTCGGCGGCCAGTTATGTGTACTTTTGCTAATAATTGTTTGCCTACTTGTGTCAATATTGCCAATAGCGTCTCGTTAGTGACGCGATCATTGTCTGTTTGATTTTATTCGCAATCCAGTGAATATCTGTGATTACTTACGAAAAAAAACTCATTAAAACCTAATAAATATTTTTTTTTTTCATTCATTTAAGAAAAATATATATACAAATATATTGTACGGAATAGCGAGGCACTGCTTTACCTTGGTTGTAGTATTGTCGATGTGAAAAACATTTATTATCAAAAGAAACCCCCGTCTGTTCTCCAGTCGCCAACAAAGAGGTGGCTAGGGCACACGTGTTTTGTGTAATTTATCCATTTATCTCTCTAATTGCTTATTATTATATAAAATCTCACTCTGTTTGATAATGCCAACGTGAAAGGTTGGCGAAACCGGTCACTAATAAAAACGAAAATGTGGAAAATCACTCAAGTATTTTATTCAAAAATATTAATTAATCCATGACTAGACAGCCCTCGGAGGAATATTTTTGCTTTTATAAATAAAAATCTTTAATTCCTAAACATTCATTTAATTATAGAAAATAATATGTTTTTATTTTAGAAAAAATTTGTACTTTCACCCAAATCGTGATTAAAAAAATTATAACTTAATTTAAAAAAAAATTCATGACTACGTAAGCGCAACATGCCAGTGTGCGTGGGACGAGAGGAAAGCGCTGGCCGCACGGGGGGCCCTTCATCCAACAGTCGATTGCATACAAACAACAAACACAAGATGTTACATTACTTGAATCTTACACAAATTACTATTGTGCATTATTTATACTGACTGCCAGCGCAATATGCGGTTTTGTGCATCAGAATGTGCAGCCAATATTGCGATGAATGATTAAATAAAATGGCGTCCCGCGACAACCTCGCCGCGGCGATAAAACCCCGGCAACACAAAAGGCAATAGACAAGATGACCTGCGAACTACGCTCTGTGGATCGCACGTGCGTCCATCACAATGCCAAGGTGCTTGGAAAATGTTAAAACAAACCAAAGAAATAATTTTTTTGAGTGAAAACTGACACATGGCTCAATGGCTAGCACGCTCGCTCGCCTACCGTGAGGTCGAAACCCGAAATAATGATATCAAACCGAGTATTATCACAATTACGCACGACAATATCCAATTGCATCTTCATCCGTTTACAACCTCTTAAAAACATATGCTCGGTCCGCAGCCTCTCCCACTCCTTGTGAACCACCCACACTCTTGCCCGGCGACCACAACATTGTATCCACTACACCCATTTTATAACATTGAAAGTTCATATTAAATCAAGCATCAACATTTCCGTTAATTCATCGTATTTTTTATAATAACGCACAAATAATATTTTAAAATATCTGTGGTGCATTTTTGCATGTAAAATGTTGGCTGTTGCGTATAAAGTTTATAATCGAATAAAGCCACGAGTATAAGCAACGTCATAAAAAAATATTTCTAATTGGTTTTGTATCGAGAGTAAAGTATTGAGCAAGAGCTTAACGTGAAATCTCCATTGACCAAAATTAATTGTAAAATTGTTACGTACGGCGCTGTGGCAACGAAGTCCCATCAATACCCGTCAACAAATATGATTGATTGAGTTATATTTATTTATAAAATGTTTATTATATAACAGCAACGAGATATCTTGTAACACTGGTTTATAAAATAACGTATAATGTTCATGTTGTTGATGTTTATGGAAAATAAATTTACCTTCTTGCATTGTTATTATAAAAATCATTTTCGATTGATTGAATAAATCAATATTGTATAATGTTTAATGTGCAATTACCCAAGCATTTGTAAATATGAACAAGATACTCATCCTTGTGTTAGTCGCAAAAACAACCTACAGTTTTAATATATATTTTCAAAAACAATTTATTTGACATCTTTCTATATTTTTTTATAGCTGTAATTAATTTTGTTTTAATTTATTTTGGTTAAATTTTTTTTTAAATTGTACCTACAATATACTTATACTACATTTTACTATCCAATTGTATGTCCTCAAATACCTTCTTTATTAATTTTAATATGTTGAATTCAATACACAGAACTGCATACTCAGGTGTTTAATCCATCAAATGCGATTGAACCTTTCAGTGGGAAACATTTAAAGTCAGATAATCTGACTATTTTATAAAACTAATACACTAATTCAGCCGCAATACTACAATATGATAAGATGTAGAAAGCATTCAGAAACAATTGTGGCTCAATTCGCCTTCAGCATTTGCATTATTGCTTACAAAAACTTCCATGACAAAGGTTTTTTTACTTTGAACTTGAAAACATACTGCCACTTTCACAGAATCGAAAAAAAAAAAAAAAAAACAAGAGTCCCATCCGCTGAAAAAAAGTGGCAATTATAATCATCACCCAAGGAATTATTTGCAAATTTAATATAAGTAAAAATCGCATATCACGCGAAGGTGCCCGCTGCATGTTTGGACAAAAAAAATCATCCATTTTTAAACAAACCAAACAAAAATAGGCTTCGTGGGTGAATTGTTCAAATTAATATATGCATAGAAAATCGAGTGACCGTCAGTTTCAAAACATAAGATTTGCGTTTCTGCTACATATGATACGCATACAAAAACATACATAAAGTGAGTACAATACATAATATACAATCATAAGTATTTATACTATACATAACACACAAACATAACATAACATATTTGTACTATACACAATACAAATGAAAAAGTGTGTGTACTGTGCATAGGCATTTGTACTTTTTATAATATGTATTATATGGGTATATGTACTAAAATGAATTGATAGCCCTCTAAGACTGCGAGTAAACTTGCTAGCCACTGGAACATGAGATGGTTTTATATTTTTTGTATTGAAATGTGCACATACGTTAAAACTTTATTTAAATAATGAATAATCAAATTAAAATGTGTCGAATATATTATTCAGATTTTGTGAGCATATTTACAAAATTCTACCTGTCCTTTAGGCAGAATGTGGTAAATATTAGTAATTAAATTAAATTGTAAATACTGTGACCGTGAACAAGTTGTAACCGAACGCGACGTTATGAAGATATGACATCAAAAAAAAATTACTAAATTTGTGAAAGTTTTTTTTTTACGAGAAAGGATTTTTTAGTTTTGCAACTTTTTTTAGTGTCCAATAATTACCGTGATTTTTTTAACCTTTCCGTTTACGTGAAATTCTTTCAAATGGGAAAACCTTTTTTTCCGACAGCGACATATTATAAAAGCTATTGGTTTAACTACCTTGACGCTGGTGAAGAGAAATTACTCAATTTAAACAAATATCCCCAGCAGACGGAATTCTTAGTAAAAATCAACGCGGCTTTACATCTCATCAAATAAATATTTTAATAAAGAAAAATGACAGCGTTGTATTTATCACAGATGTATAAATAGTCCCCAAAGACAGTGGGCCATTAATAATTAAAAATGACGAGGGGAATCAATATGGGATATCGACCATCAGGTGAGACACTGCACAGGTGCTTCTTACCCGAAATGTACATACCTAGTACCTTTATCTTTCTTCCACGAGTGGGAGACATCCAAACTACGATAATCGGAAAACGATGAGCCTTAAATCAGACTTTTGTTTTTGAGAGTGCATTAAGCGAGCATTGGGCAACAATAAAAAGCAGCAAGCGAGAAAGGTAGATTGGCGTGTGTGTCTGACACAATTGGTCTCCGAATCTAAAGACTTATATTTTAATTGCTTCAGAGATCGGAAATCCAGAGGTTCCCAAACTTTTTTGCCGCCCTGCCATCGTAATTATGAATTTTTACATATTCTTCAACTTTAATCGTGTTTTTGACAGCTGACACACTTGACTCTTGGGTTTAACTGTAGAGCGGACATATAGACAATTTTAAAATATAAAAAATTAATAGCTTTGATTCAACCTACTGTGAACGAAAAGCGAATAGGTACTTACTTACACAACTTTGTGAAATGTTCTTAATTACTTTATAATCAGATAATTTAAAATCTACTAAACGAAAGTCTTGTGTAAGTAAAGAATTACGATCTGTGATTGAAACATCATGACATTAACATTTTATGCACCTCCCTTTTTTTTCGCTGACGTGAAACCCTTTACTGGTTGGAACCGACCAAAAGACGATAAAGGCCATCTTGGGAATCTACGATCTAACAATACCTTACCTGGAGACGAATTATTATTTTACCATAGAAAAGAAAAATATTGCTTGTCATGAAACGTCTCGAGGTGAAATATTCACTCCGAATATAAACACTCTTCTAAATTTAGTGAAACAAAGCTTTTACGGTTTCAGTATTATGTATACACTAGTAATGTAGCCCGTCACAAAATGACGAATTTGATGAACGATGCGTCTAAATTCTCGCGGTTAACGACATCTCGCGGCGAAGAAGTGAATTATATAATTAAAGTTTAGCTAAAGCATATTTTAAAGTTTATGAATGAAAATATTATCCTATCGTCTTGAAATTCGGCACATAGCTGCGGAAAAATTTACTTAACTTATGTGCAAAAAATCAGCGTTGTATCTTTTAAGATATTCTATACAGAACGGAAAAATGAAACATACATACAAACATACAAATAAACACACAATGGCTATTATTATAGTAGATAGATATGAAAAAACGATTACCGACTAACGGAACTGCAATCTGTATAAAGTCTATCAAGGTAGAAACAATAAATACCTCATTGACAATTAGATGACGACTTTTACTGCTTTGAAATAGCATGTGTATTTTATAAATAAGAAATACATACAAACGCACACACACACACACATGTGTGTGAATATTTATTAAATAATATGCATTGGTAGCGAGTGTATTATTTTCTTGCAATTCTAAAACAGATAAGTTTAAGTACACCTTGGAATGTCTTTTCTTTGAATGATATAAAAAAAACTTATACCAACTCACTCCGTATTGCTATGCTGGCTTTAGAAACATAGTAAATGGTAATATAATCTATTGATATTGCGGAATGAAGACGTCCATTGGTGTGTTGTGCCATCTTTATAATTTAAAACATTTTCCGTCTTTTTAGAGTAAATGATACAAAATCACAAGAAACACTAAAAAGCGTAGCTAAAAAAGAAATTATTGCGCCGGCGCTCAAACGGATAAATGACACAAAGAAAAGTGTGACTTTTACGTTTGATTCACGAGTGATGTTTCGATAAACTGAACCGTTAGTTTATAAAGAATATAATTAATTAGATGAGTCTGATGTGATGAAAGATGATGAACTCCTTCGCCTTCGTGAGCCTGGAGAAACCCATGGAACCCAATAATTAATATTTGCTATTCTTCTGATAAAAGACTCTTCTAAGAATTTTATCAAAACATTGAGATCTCTTTCGCCCCACACAGATACCGTCAAACTTATTGTGTCTTATAAATAAAAACAATTTGAAAATATATATCCTGAATATGTGCTATGTGAGTATTGAGAATCAATATCCAGAAAATTTATTAAAATTTACACCTGACCCAAGATACAAATACACGTAATGCATCTAAATATTCCAATCGTTTTAATGTTTGTTATTATACTCGTAAATTACATTTACTGGAATATTTAGTGTGAAAGTATTTTAAATTGATTTGGGTCAGCCAATGTTGCATCGATTTGTATGGACACGTTTTGTAAATCACAACAAGGAAAACACATTCAAAATACCCAACCTTCAAGCAGACCGCGTGCCTAAACCAAAGCACAGAAAAAAATTGCACAAGATACCTGTGTAACAATAAATTAGTCAAAACAACCAGTCCGGTTGACTTTGGCCTCAAAAGGCGGGTATGGACGACCGAGTCTGTGTGATGCAACACACCACCAAATCACAACCTAATTCTGAGATGAAACTAGTTTCTGAGCGCACGTGTGATATGCCCGAAAATATATCTGTTCAATTAGATTTATCATTAATACGCAAGCCGGATTACGTATTTTTCTAGGTGATCGTAGAGGTATTTATTTCGTAGTACTTAACACATGCATCGCTACAACTAAAGAACTAAAAGTAAAGGAAAATTTCGTGGATTTTTTTAATGATGTAGCGAAAGTCTATAACCTAAACGAGGACGCCATTGGTTGTATAAGGGCTTATAATAATACAGTGAAAATAAATGACAGTAGTCATGTTGACCTGCGTGTACTATATATAATAAGCACACTGACTTCCTAATTGAACAGCTGTTTTTCTTAATAAAAATTGAAGCTTCGTGGTCATAAATATAATTTTAATCAAAAAAAAAATTTACAAAATTTTCAGTTAAACTGAAATTGAATTTCGTGAAAATAATAAACGGCAATCGGTTATTTTGTAATGCTTTTCGTGTGACGCTTTATTCGACTATTGCCCAACGAAGGCACTATCATACATGGGTCTAATTTTTTCAAATGACAAAAATTGTTTAATTTCTAGTGCGATCTACTAAGTTGAAGCAATTCAAGCGGCAATCAAATCATTTCCTCTCTCTCGCGTCGATAGTTACGTCATCGCTTCCCGAGTGTCGCGTTATTGCGACCGTGCACTTCTCATCGATCATTGAGGCAATTAACACAAAATATATATATATAACGGTGCGCATATATTACAGTGTTTGTACGTGACGACTCTCACGCGGTGCTATGAATGAAATCTGTGGCATATTTGTTCACAGTCAGGTTTGACGACCCATCGACTTTTTTTGCGATCGATTAAAAAAACTTTTAAGCCGGCCGTTTGTACAATATGTTTGGTATTTTTTTTTTGTGGCGTTGCTTTGGTTAACAATGCAAAATGTAACTCGAATATGTCTTGAACCAACGAACACGTGAGAGTTGTAAGTATATGTCGTAAAACTGCGGTTCATCACTTGCATTTAACGATTGAAAACCTCGCTTGGTTCGTGTCATTGTCAAGAGCACTGAGTCCCGCTCACCCGTATGTGTGAATCTATAAAATAAGCTTTATAATTGGTTGTTGACGAATCTTTCGTGAATCGTGACTCAACGAGCAAGACCATTCGAATTTGTTAGATCTAAGTGAAAAATAGTTCGGGCAGCAAGTGTCTAAGATATTGCACAGCCAGAAAAGCAGTGAATTTAAATAAAATCTATTATTAAAGTATACACTCAACATTCAATACATTTTCACAGTTTTTATTGCTTTTTATACTCAAACATTTCGGCGCCGGTACCGACACCACGTTCAAGAAATGAAATGCCAATCCTTGAGCGAAATCAATTCTTATTCCTTGAAAACAGCTCTAGCAGCGAAATCGAAACGTATGAACATTTAAAGGTAATTATTATATTCCCAACAGCCGCCAAAATCCACAAATATATCACAATGTATATTTTTTTGGCAATCAGTAAATAATAAATCGATGTGTAGAACGTTTCAATTAATCAATTTGATTTCTAACAAAGGCATAAAAATTATTATAAGGATAGCTGGCAATTTTATTTTTTCCTTTTAAATTGGGGTTTTTTTATCTTGATTTTTTGAATATATAAATTTTTTTATTATTGTTATTAAATCCACGATTTTCCTGTTGGAAATTTCCATGGAACGTCAGTTTGGGTGAATGACATAGTATGTTTTGTGATTTGATCATTTTTTAATGTAAATCCATAATTTGACAAAATTCTAGGTGTCCTTTTGTGTGTGGCATCGAATTTAAAAACATTCCATTAGCGTGAGACATCCGATCACGGATAAATCTGCAGGAGTCAATGACTACTCTGAAAGAGCAAACAGCAGAAAATGCGCAATTCACCTTGCTGATAATCAACAAAAAAAAATATTAACAAGTTTTTCCTCCTTTTGAATGAGGACAATTTATAATTTTTACAAAATATATATATATATTTATATATATATATATTTATATACTAAATAGATTCTGGTCGTCTTTATCAAAACAAAAATCAAAAGCAAAAGCTCCAAAATCGTTTGGAGCACTTTATATAACAATAGTATTTTTATGCAATAATAGTATTTTTTGCATAGTCAAATGCTCATTAACTTAGGCGAGCTGGCCCCACAAAAAAGCCCATACAGAGTCACCGGCGATGTCGAATAAAGCGTGACCCAGCCCGCCCCGCCTCCAATCGTGTGCAATAGACATCGACACGCTGTGTCCGCAATCGGACCCACCGAACGTGGATTCCCTCTCGCTCAGCGCGCCTCCGGAAGCTGAAACACTACCCCCGAAAACTCACTTTCGTGAGCCAAGTTTTACGCAAATAAAATATACATAGCTTCACGTTAAAATAGAAATCAATTAATTATCAAGAGGTATCGTCAGAGTCATCACGTTTTAATAGTTTGAGTATCACATGAAATATTTTTGATTGTAATTATAATATCTATAGTCTATTGCACTATTACGTGTTGCGTACACCATTGAAAATGGCGAGAGGTAGTATTAGCAAAGCCACCCATGTAGAAGTCCAGCGAGCTTATAATAATAAGGTCTATAGATATATTTCGATGCTAACAATAAATCTGCTATCTGCAAGTAGCAGAGAAAAAAAACGTAAAAAAGCGGTCTCTGCAGCGACGCCATCGACATTTTATACAGATAATCTAAAACGCAGACAAACAGTGGGAAAAGTTTAAGACAATTACACCACAATCACAATCATCTGCGTCAGAGAGAGTTTTTTTAAGGTTATCCGTACCTTTGAACCTATCAACGATAAATTATATTTACAACATTGTAAATATATCGAAAAACATATTGCCACACTAGAACTAGAATGCTCGCATACAGGGCTGAAAATTGAAAACCGATAAGCCGTTATCTCTAAAAACTCTTTATATTGAATATTTTAAATCGTCTTATAAATAAAAAAAAATTTTCGGTAGAATTTTCTCAATTCTCGCGGATGCACTGCAAAATTTCATCACTCGAAATTCGGTCACTATGAAAAGCAAGTGGCGGTTCGCTCCGGCCCCGCGTCGCAGGTGGCTTCGCAGTAATTACGGCCTGACAACGATTGGCACCGGCGCGACCCGCTTTGGGCCCGATTTAGTTAGAAAAGGAAAGTGATCGCGCAGCTGGCCCGAAGCCCACTCGCCGGGCCACTCGCCACGTGCGCGTGCACCGGCCACGTGCCGTGCCAATCACCTCGCCAATCACGTGATTTATCCCCATATTAATAATTTTTTTTAGTGACCGCTTTCGCCGACCTTTCACGTTCGCATAATCAAACTGAAGTCGGCGAAACCGGTCACCAATAAAAATTAACACGTGAAAAAAATCACTCATGTATTTCATTTAAAATATTAAAAATGGATTTCCACTCAAGTGCTCAATATCACAAATATTGTTTGCTGCAATTTTACAGAACAAATTAACCTTATAGAAATAGAAATTCAATATTTATGACGCAGAGTACTTGCATAAAATCCATTTTAATATTTTAAAATAAAATACTTGAGTGATTTTTCAACAACCTCTCCCTCTAACAATTGTTTAACTAATTGCTTATTATTATATAAAATCGAAAGGTTGGCGAAACCGGTCACAAATAAAAACTAACATGTGGAAAATCACACAAGTATCTTATAGAAATAGCTGTATAAATCTAAGATCACATTTAATAAAAAAAGACTATGTTTTTTTACTACCCAACCACGGTAAAATTTTATTAGCGTAGACGCAATGCAATGAAATATATTTTACTAAATGAATTTCAATGCATTTATGTTCAAAAAATCAGCAAACACTTAATAAGTACAATTTCGCTGAAGTTCTTTTACTTGAATGCATAAAATATATTTGCCGAAAAATAAGAATGCAACAACGTATACGATGACACACCCCTTAATATATATGCATTCAAAAAATATTTACATACATATATATATATATATATACATATATATATGTATGTATATGTACGGATCTTTGCAAATTTTCCTCTTCGTTCAAACCATCTGAGGTTGAATGTCTTTCACTTGCATACAAAAGATGAAAAATCTGCAGGATAAGGGGACAGCCACACACCATGTCACAACCTTAGCCATGAGAACTATTGTAAATTTATCGAATGAATTAATAAAGAATCTCGCGTGCGCGGTGCGTGCGTCTACCGCTCGCCGGCGTGGCGAAATCTCCATTTGTTTACTGTCTCTTGAGTAATCCGCCATGGGCTTAAACCATTTTGAAAGGCCCAAACAGGTTTTATTTTCCATTGGGTCAATATGCCTGCCTAACTTTATCCTCGTCTAAACTATTTAATTGTCATTTGTACTAATTTTTATAGCATTCTAATTGAATTATTTGACGATGGTAAGAAAGCGTAATTTCGTTAAATTTTCAAATATACCAAACATCATTCAAAAAATATAAAAATATCACCTGAGTTCTGATAATTCTATCGATTACCATAAAAAAAAATATTGAAAAACACAGTAAACTCGTACGTTCTTCCTGATCTCATGAAACTTATATGCGTTAATTATTTAAATATACTTAACCCTATTCTCCGAAAACATATGAGCTTTTCATTATAAATACAACGAATCCGTTAGACATATTAAAATTCAAATTCGACGTATTCACTGCATTGATTAAGTGGTAAGGTACACATTACAGGTAAGCTTTTGATGGGAATACGCAGGTGTGTTTAATAAGACAGCCCTGCAGGTGTATCGATAGACAGGCTTTTCCTTCGATCTACGTGTTTGCGTTTCCACTTCGAGACGGACACTTGAGGCGTTTGGGCAAACAAACACGACCGCTCGCTGCCAACGGAACTCCAACTCTTCAAAACGACAGAGTCCGTGACCTCAGCCAGGAATATCGCCTGACACCTCAGCTCCCCGGTTCGATTCTCAGCGCTTGAATTAAAATTATTTTCCCCAGTGGTTTTGATGGAGTTTTTGGCTCGACGTGAGCTCCGTGGTTTGATCCCAAACGTAGCGAGAAAACCCAAAGAATTAATAGATAAAATACACGATATTGGCTAGATATTTTTATACGATTTGCAATTTCGACTGCACAGTGGTTAGATTGCTAATTTTTGACCTAGAGCTAACCGGTTTGATTCCTAGCCTAAAACGTTAACCCTTAGCTTTAAAAAACGATAATCACATTTTATAACTCAATAGTTTACGTGCATACATAATATATTGAGTTATCAAATAACAATAATATGTTTTATCACAATGGGCTATAGCGGCTGTCATTTTTTTATTCAGTTTTTGCAAGGCGTTTTTTTTTTCAATCTAAACTTGCGAATTGACATTACACCGAAACTTGATTATTGTGTATAATAATTTCTTATTTTGCCAAAAATACATTTACTATTTACTGGATTTAATTTCTATGCAGAAAATGCATTTTTACATGACGGATATTTATTTAAGTATTATACTGGTAAATAATTATTATAAATACACATAGCGTATTACATAATTATGTTTTCTGAAATATGCTTGTTTTTTTGTTTTATTATTAAGTGTTGTGAAATATTTGTAATATCATGTATTGATTTTTACAGTTTTTTTAAATACCTTATATATATTTTTTTTTTTATTAAGTTAAGTACATTGTTTAATTTGTTTTCTTTATTTCATTTGGTTATCGTTTATTATTATTATTTTAAATAAACAGCTAACCTTCACCCCTGGAAGTAGCAAGTGCTCGTGAGTTCTACAAAAAAATATATATAATAAATCATAAATATGATTAATCATAAGCTTGTCCAGGTCATTCGCCGAACATTATTTGAAGCTATTTTATTACTCCGGTGTTTTTGCTTTTTTAAAAAATTAAATGCACCGAAGTACAATAATTCAACCGTCTTGTAAATAACGTTAATTATTATTGTATGTTTTATATTCATAGAAACCTCCCCGATCTCCTCATTCTATTGCTTGGATCGGTGATGCAGTGACTTGGAATGATTGTGGAGGGATGTGCTCTGGAAGTAGTATGGGAGGATCCTGCTATTGTTTCTGTAGCTTGTTCCAGAAGGAGTATCAGATCTAAACGCCAGAGTATTATATAATAATGCTATTGGGCAGCAGCAATACTCAGACTTTTCTTTCTAATATAAAACTGCTGTGTAGAAGGACCTGGGAACCTACACTATTTTCTCTTAATAAAATCATGAACATTGGCTCAGCATGTGTATATACTCAATGAAATGGTCGCCAACCTTCATAGTATATTTAATTTTATTTAACGTATATTTTCTATATAAACCTTTAATATGTCCCCATTTCTAGTAGTAATATCCCTCAAGTTATTGCGTGTAACAATGCATCGCATGCCATACATCAGCGCGGGACAGACGTCTCGGTTCGCGAGGCTGGGTCGATACTCGCCCCCCTCGGTCAGCTGTTCAGCCGAGGGGTTGCAGTAACAACCCTACACCCGGGGGTGCGAGTCCCGGCGAGGGGTGAAAACGCACTTGCACTCGAAACGTCGAATATTACATTGAACAGAGAAAGACTCAAAGCGTGTAAAAAACCGCACAGTTTATATTCTTGTCATAAGTGATTATTTCATAAAACTCATGTGTCTTAAATCTTCCCTTTGGCCCGGGATGCATTTAACAAACATACGCCTAAATCTAAAACTTCCTTACTACTACTTAAACTGTCCTGTCAGGATGTTCTCTAAGCACTGTACCAAAACCCACGCACAGCACATCTAGAAGTTTATTCAAATTAGTAATAACTAAAATTAAATAAAAACTCGAATCGCTGTTCAATATTTACGCATTAGCAATCATCGACTTGATAAATTATAATCTCAATACAACCATCGCAGAAATTGTTGTACTCCATAATAATCTCTTATGGTTCTCACCATAAATTTTATACTACGCCTGTATAAGTACTAAGACCATTTTTTACTCACTTGTGAATGGGTTGGATTGGCTGGACGATAAAAATACAACTAAATTATAAATTTGATTTTTTATCCCGTAGACCACGTGTAAATTTTTTCTGTTTTGTATACCCCTTGACATGTAAATATTATATTTATGAAAAATTATCAACTTCTAACGTGTTTTTGACAGCAAACACAGAGCTTTTGTCCTTCATAAAATTTCTAGCAGAGTGGATAAATTCATTGAAAAAAAAACATTCAGTTTTTGTTCAATTTTATACTAAAACGATATAAAATGCTTATCTAGCAGCATTTATATTATTTTAATAAGAGAGATAGGAAGCTTTCAATATTTGACAGATTCAAGCTTAAATCTGACCAGAAAATGTTGAAAAAAAGACATGAGGCCGCGCTAAAATCCCTTTTCGCGAGGGACAAAGATGGAATAGCTACCAAAAACACTCTTTGGAGATGCAAGGACCCACTGAGATCACAAAGCAAAAAAGCATTTATAAATAATTAGGTAATTTATATATCAAAAGTAATAATGTAAGCATATAGGTGCAATCTGCTTAAGAACATTGTGAACGCCTAAGACCTAAATTTTGGTAACCTACGATCCACTTTCGTAGAGCCTCATTTGCTTTTCGTGCAGCCTCATATTTTTTTTCGCTGAAGTGGACTCCTTGCAAGTCGCTAAAGACTATTAACCAAATCACATTGAGAATCTACGACCTTAGGCCGAACATATCGAAGCTCAATACTTTTATTAACACAATTGTTGGTTAATAATAAATCACCCTTGACAAGCGATGACTAAATTGTCCAATTAATTGCATTGCAGAAAAAAAAGGATAAGATGTCATCGATTCATTTATTATATTAAAGTGTAAAAACAGTTTTTTTTTCTTTAATTCTTGATTAATTTCACTGAGCCACGCGGCAAAAAACTGCAAACAAAAAACATTTGGACAATTTTCCTGCCAAAAACATAATATTTTTATTGCATTCCCTAAAGTTCAAGGATATTAGCAATACTTCAAGGACAGTGGCGTACCGTGATATAATTTCCCCCGATTATTATTACAAGACAAACCCACTTCGAATTATTTGCACATGACACAAGATTTCACCATGCAAATGTATAAGAATTCTAGCATTTACATAACTTGTTGAATTCTTATAGAATAAGACGTTTTTATGCGATTATTTTTTTCTTTTACGAATTCAATACATTTAAATGTCATCACAAAACCTGCACTCGTTAACTCGAAGATCTCATTTTATGCGATGAATGCGTCCTACCGTACAGTAATATTAAAACAGGCCAACGGAGGCTGTGTTTAGTTGTTTAGGGAAGTAGTAGAAGACGCACCTGTCTCCGGTGAAGTGAATGGTATCATTTTTGATGATGAACTTGGAGTCCTGGTAGCCCCATCCATGCCACTTCAGCAGCTCTTGTCTGAAAACAAAAAACACAATTTTATTATAACATCACAAACGACAAACCTTTTGGGCCGGGCATTTCGATTGGGCGCAATGAAAACGAAATGTAGCATAATGAAATCGATTCAATCGAGTTATCATTCATTTAGCATAACGGCAGAGTTGGTGACATGTAAATTAATGTTTTTAACAAAAAAAAATTTTTTTAAAACGTTACGCGTGATTTATGAGATTCGATGGAAACAAAAATTACCTTCTTTAAAAAAAAATTATATTAATAAAAAATACATCAAAATTAACTTGACCTCGGTGGTTAGTTTTATGTAAACTATTTCAAAATTTCATAGCATTTATTTCGTATAAATTATATTATTTAAAAAAATGGTTTTAAGCTGTAAAGGGGTTTTTTCATTAAATTGAATAAGTATTTGAATAAATCACATCTTATTATTAATTAAATATTTTATTGCCTGCATTGCAAATCTGGTTATTTTTTAATTACATGTTTGACAAGATGTAAAGTCTTCTAAACAGAAATCATATTTTTTTACTTAAAAGTATCCAATTTATAATTTTAACATCTCTTTTTGTATTGGTCGTCTGTATTGAAGCGACATTTTAAAAGTAAAAAAAAATTGAAAAATACTTTTTACCCAATTAATCATCTATTTTTTTGTCTGTTTGACCAAGCAGATGTACAATCCATTTTCTGTCTACCTCAATTATATATATTTTTTTATGTTTTGACGTTTACATTTTTTTTAATCACTTGTTGGCGCGGGATTAAGAAATGTTTTAACAAAGCCTATTCGTTGTATGTATAGAAATAATAATAGAAAAATATCCAAGTAGTAATGTGTTGAAATAGGGTTGTTTGATTTATTTAACGATTTTTAAGAATACTCTTATAATTTGATATCACATTTGACTTTTTGCATTTTATGTTTTTTAGGTGTATAAGAAAATCTGTTGGCTTAAATAACTGAATTTTAAGATCGATATAAATTGATCACTTATGAAACAAGCGTTTGCCTTATCTTCAAAATGTGTCTGTCCAGATAAAGCATCGCGGTTCGATTCCCAGATTGGGATTCGACAATTCTGTTGACGTTCGTAAGTTGACATAGTCCAGATAAAGTTACGAGATATTAAAAATAACTCCCAGTCGAAAATACTATGCGTGGGTTCTTTGTGGTTGACTAGTACGTGAGGCATTGTTTGCACGTCGAGCTGTTTCTGATAACCTAAGTAAACAGAAGCAGCTAAAAGAACTATTTATGACGATCCGGTAAATGGAGAAGGTACGAAAGCAGAAGCAGGTGAGAAAACTGCTATATTAAAACTTTACACCTCATAAACGAATAATGTTGATAATAACTCAATCAATAATTTAATTAGAAAATTTCATAAAAAAATATATACAACAGTCCGAAGAAAAGCAAAACGTGATAAATTCAACTGTATAACTTTTATTCGGATAATCAAAAACAAAAAAATAAAACAGCAGTTGAAAGTGTTTCTTGCACTGCGATTAAAAGTAGCAGCTACTTTGGCGAACCAAAACGAACATAGCTACTTTGAATATTTGTTCTAAGCAAAACGATGAATAAACGCAAAATGTTTGATTTTGTTTAGATTTATCAAGAAGGTGTGAATTCGTAACGTGCCTTACAAAAAAACTCTTCGTTACGTGTGTTAATCGATTACTTAAATATTGTATATGTACACAGTTTGACAGTCTTAAAAAAGCAGATTCGTTAAATCCTTAGCAAGTGGGCAAGCGATCAAACGTACTTGCGGCTGCGCTCTCTTCTTTATGTATGAGACTATAAAAATAAAAACAAACATTGGCTTGAATAATTTGGCAGATTCACGTGACCACTGTATATTAAAATAGATTTGTTTTTTTTTTTTTTTTAGATATTAAGCTGTCGTAGCTTATGGATGTAGATCCGACGTTTCGCCTTCGGCACAGGAGCCATTTTCAAGGTGAACTGTACTACCAGGATCGATAATACATTTGCGCAGCTCAAATATGATTTGATAATACATCGACATACGAGCGGTCACTTTTAAAATCCGAAAGCAAACAATGCATAAAAAAACAAACACAAGAATAGCTCGACCGCAATTTCTATTCAGGTAAATAAATATTGTCAATGCGCAGGTAATTCTTAGCCCATTTGGAGGCTTCACACTCCGTAATTGACTTTTTGAATGCATCTTGCACAAAGGCGACTCGCTGTATGGACAGAGCACTTCGTCGCACATCGAAGCCCGCGTATTAAATGCAATTTTATTATATAGACCTTAAGTATTGCGAGTAGAAAAGCATGGTAAATATTTTTAAAACCCACAATCATAGACTACCTTAAATTTGAAATATAAACAGCAAATAAAAATTTGCACGGTCACATCATCTCATATGATTTACATAAATAATGAAAAAGGAATAAAACAAACTTTGAACACGAGAGCTTGAAGGTGAAAATATCATAAAACTTTTATTTTTTACAATAAAAATTAATATTCGTATTTTTCCAATGTTAACAGGTTTAATATGTTTAATTGTCAGTTAAGTATTGATTGGCAAAAAGAGTACGATATTGTTGGGAATATTTTTTTACCTCAGTAACCACTGAGCTAAAATGTACGTATATAAATATATATTTTAAAAATACGAAAGTATTAAAAATAACGTGTCTACAAACGTATTCATTGTCCAGCTGATATAATTTTTGCGTCGGCGCGAGAGACGAGCGTGGACGTTGGGCGATTTAATTTAAAACGGACTATACCGGCAGTAAAAATATTAAACAAACATTAGTCCACCGCGCCCAGCGACGACCGTGCTTGACGCGGCGGCGGTGCTGCAAGGCCCGGGACTGAGATCCTTCCCGCCTCTCACTGCCGTTCATGATTAAGGCTTTCATGGGTAAAGTTTTATATTTCATTTGACCTTTATCGGATTTTCCCCGTTCTTTCGTGTGCTAAAACATATTTTAGTATAATTTATTTTAATGATATTCAAGATAACAATTCCATCAACAGGTCAAGGCAATATTTTCATTTTATATTATTTCTATATTGTATTTTTTTTTAAATCTAGAGGAGAATCAGAAAGTTCTATAATAATTAATTGGTTATTGCATGCTGAAAATAATATTTGTATCAAAACTTTTTCACCAAATATGTCAATATATTTCATTAAAATTAATGCATTTATACAACTTTACAGCGTATAACCCATGACAACGTTTATAAATTAATTAATTATTTAAAACATTTCAATAGTACAAAATAGATAATGACACACGTCGATAATGTAAATATAAATTTATTTTTTAATGTATAAGAAAAACATATTTTTTCTTAATTTATTCGCATCAACAACAAATCGCAAAATTCATACCCTGAAACCCTAAAAAGGATGAATTAAAAAAAATAAAAACTTTAGTCTTATCAGTGCCATGTTTAGTTTTAAACCAACGATTTCACGGTTCTACCATTTTTTAAATTTTAATTTGTACAATTATTATTTCTTCGAGTATACAGTTGGAATTCTCCAATACTCATTTCTGTTTTATCATAAATATTTGATTGTTTTAAACGGTTCAGATATTTGATATCTTACTAACTTTCGTTGACCGGTTTTTTAGAATTTCGGGGATATTTATAAATCCCCATTTAACAGACGAATAAACCAAGAAGGCTTAAACATTTGTCTCTTGATCTATTCCAAAAACAAGGACGTGTTTTAATTGCGTAGATTGGAAAGAAACCGGTCGCCTATGATGGTTGGGAATTTTATTCCTAATGTTATGTAAACAACGCATCTAAGATTATGCATAGTAACACCCACACATACATATATACTATTAACCTTTATAATTTTCCTTAAAATCCACATGTATAAGAAAGAGTGACTGAATTTAATATTCATTCGCTTAAAATAAAAATTAAGAAATGTTTTTGTAACAGCAGGAGAAAACGCGATCTACGCAATCAAAGAGAGATTGTTATATCAATTTGAATTAATTCAAGGCATTTGAAAAATGTATATAAAATGTATATTTTTATAGACAAGTGGTTCTAACAGGCAAGAAAATACACCCTGTATGATTCGCGACTTTACTCTCCGATCCATCCACCTTGAAGATGATCGCCTGGGCCACTCAGAATTACCGAACAAACTCCATATTTAATCAATTCAAAAGTCTGGTGTCTACGATGATCCGGTTTGAAAGATTTCAAATAAACCAACACTTAATTACCCTAAAAAAATATTTTAAAAATCGTTAAGCTGTGCGATTGCCCACGCAGTGCAATATGGCCGTTTTGTTTTTCAAGTTTGGTAAAATTGATATAAAATATGACATTTACTCGTAGAAGATAATTCAAACAAACAAACAAATAAACAAACCCTGCATGGTATAGAATATAGATCTTTGATAGTCTCCTGTTAACAATAGGTTAAATGTCAGAACGGGATTAACTTGTTTATATCTCGCTTTTTGCTGCCTCTTCAGAATAAAGTTGCTGCAGATTTCTTTCGGTCATAGGCTAAATATTTTTAAAAAAACATCCCTTGCAGACAACCTGTAAGATTTTTTCCGATTCCGATCTGTTTTATGGGATTTCCAGCACGTCTACGGTTTCTAGGTAGGGCGGTTTCAGGCGACCCGCCCCCGTTTCTTTCAGTCAAAGTGAAATATCACTTTATTTATTCACATTAACAAACGATAATTTTTTATATTCATAATTTACTTAAAAATATACTTAAAATCCTGCATTTTGAAATATGTAAATAAAAATTTAATTTATACATTTTCAAAACCATAATAATAATTTTGGACTTCACGCCACTTTATATAGACGGTTATTATATTTTTGAAAAATAGTCGACAGCAGCAATAAAAATAAATAGCTATACGTTGTCATCTTCCGGTATAACAAAACAAAAATAAGGTCGATCGGATTTTTTATATTAGGAAGGAAAATTCGGCGAAACAAAAATGCACTCAATATTTTTGACAGAAAAAAAATACATTTGTGATTTTCCCGCATCCTCGATTCAATCGGTAAGGCCCTCCAAAATTTACGCATAATTACAAAACTATAATACCATAATTGTTTACGACAGATTCTATAATGTGGATCCGTTCGCGTATTCAAAAAAATATCTACGGCTCGCGTGAAATCCGTTTGACAGGAGAGCCTCGTTTCCCTCGCGTCGCCGACGGCCAACGATGCGGGAAGACCGAATCCGATGCCAAAATTATCACAGCACAGCACAGCACGACGCGGCACGGCACGGCACGGCACGGCACGACACGGCACGCAGTGTCGGCGGGTATATTTAGAAGCAAGACTGTACTTATTTTTCGGGATGGCGCTCTCGACTCGGATGGCCGACGGGGCGCGCGACTGCTTGCGAGGGTAGTCGGCCTTGCCCTTGGCTGCGGGGGCGGGGGCGGGGGCGGGGGCGGGGGCGGGGGCGGGGGCGGGGGCCCCGGGGCTCGCGGGCGCGCTGCTTGTTGACATGTCGCCGCGGGAGCTCGCTGACTGCACCGGACTGGACGAGCGGCGGGAGCAGACTGACGCCGGGACGGGCCGGCGCGGGCCCGCAAGCGCGGCGGCGCGCGCACCACGATGACGTCACGCGCCCCCGCCCCGCCCCGCCCCCCCCCCGCAACCCCCCACCCCGGCGACACTCCTCACACTTCACCTTTACGCAAATTTTCTTTCTTTGTGTCTTTTGCTTTTGTGGCGGGACAGGAAAAAATGTAATATCTTCAACGCCTTCAGTCTGCCCTTGGTGGCGTGTGTCACCGTGGGGTCATGTGTTGGGGTTTTTTTTTTTAATATTTTTTTTTTATATATAGGTTTGGTACTTTCGCCGTTGATGTTATGTTGCTTATTGATGTGGATGTAGATCAAAAGGCTGGCGAAATGTTTGCGTATTAGTTTATTAAGATGGACAATAGAATATTACGTGGTTACTAGTCGAGTGTCTGCGTCTCTCTGTGGCGTGGGTGGCCTTATCGCTAGGGTGTAGGGGTTGTCGTAAAATTAGAAAGTCTTTACCTGCGGCAGGGGCGGAGCTAACCAAGACAAATAATGTAGCGGTGTATTTACACTGACCGCTACAGTACCTTGCTTGTTATTGCTAGGTGTAAACTTTCCAAACTAGTCGATCGAATTGATCTATAAATGGGAGTGACCGAAGCTACACCCCCTGGTTTATCTTTTTTATGGTTCCGATAGCACGCTTCGAGAGGCCATCCGGTGACTTCATCAACTGACTTCAGGTCATCCAGGCACAGACCTTCCTGTCGGTGTCTCTGAAGACCGAATATGGGGCATGAACCCGCAAGGTGGATCACTGTTTGTGGAGTAATATCATCACAAGGGCATGTGTCAAGTGGAACCTGCGGAGATAACTTCTCATCGCTCCATGACCCGTTAAGGTTGATTCAAAGCTAATTTCGCAGGTATTCCTGTATACAGCGGCCGTATGTGTACTGTGTGTGTTGGGGTGGGTGGATTACTTTTGGCCTTTTTTGGTAGAGGAAATCTTCCAGATTGTATTCTAGAAGGTGGCTAATCGAAGGGTCTGGGACAAGGGATGTTGATATTTGGAAGGAGTGGGCGAGGTCGATGATTACGATTGTCATTCTCACTTTATTTTTCTATCTTGAAGTATCAGATACTTTTATCGGACGTCGACGATATATAGTGTTACGGTCTAGCAGTAAGTTTGAGAAACGAATCTACAGAACGCTGGAAGACAAATAAGCATCGATGCGAGCGGACTGTCAACTGTTCTGGAAGGATCGAAAAGCCCCAGTATTTGAACGGCCGTCATTACTCCATATTTAGATTGTTAATATAAATATGTGATAAATAAATACTCTGTATACATAAATAATAAATATAACTTGTGTTAATATAAATAAGCTTTTAATTGTGAACCCCGATACGTTGCAATATTGTTTGTGCGCCGGCTAAAAGGAATTTACTTGCTAAGTGCCCACGTGCATATTTGCTGTCGGGAATCCTAGGTTTTACGATATATATTATTTGAGCGCGGCCAAAAGGCATTTTACGACCCCCCTCCCCCCCCCCCCTAAAAAGGGTACGGGAAAAATACTCAGGTTTAAATCGCCACCTGTATATAAGCCCCAATACAAGTCAGAGTCGTTATATAAACTCAGTCAAATCATTAAGTTACCACTCGCCCACCACCTCATACCCTCCTCCCCCCTCCCCCCCACCCTTGTTAACTGTTATCTATTCTTTAATATTTATCTTACTTATTTCAACTCATAATAAGGTTTTTATCACATATTTTCCCTTACACCTACAACAAAACATATCAGTAAGAAACACATGTACACTACCACCTTAGACACCAAGCTGTAAGCCCCAGAAACTGCGCGCAGGAGCCGGGGCAAAATATGCCGTATTATAAGACATAGCCCTAAGAAGTTTTGTAACCTATTATATTTAACTAAATAAAGAATCTTGAAACTTTTGGCGAAGAAAAAAGTGCTCTTCCACCGTGACAACGCACCGGCTCACACCTCCGCCGTCGCCACGGCCAAATTGCTCGAATTGCACTGCGAACTTCTCCCCCATTCACCGTATTCTCCAGATTTGGCCCCGTGCGATTTTTTTTGTTTCTAAGCTTAAAAAAGTCACTCGCCGGGCCGAAATTTAAATCGAATGAGGAGGTCATCACCGCCACGGAGGCCTACTTTGCAGACCTCTAGAAAACATATTATTCAGATGAGTTAAAGAAGTTGGAGCATCGCTGGGTCAAGTGTATCGAGCTAAAAGGAGACTATTTTGAGAAATAAATCGCCACTTTTCCGAAATTTTCGTTTTTCTTTTGTACATTTCAACATGTTAGCTTTTATTGGATTTATCAAACTACCAATAAAAATTAGCATTATTTTATTTAAAATATTAATATGAAATTTCATCGAGTACTCTCTATAAAACATATTGATTTTAAACTAATCCCATACCATAGTTTTATATGTAATTTTTTAATTCAAATTAAAAAAGGACACCCAAAAGCTTAGGGTACCTGATCCGTCATTCACAATAATCTCGAGATTTCCAAACATCAATCGGGAAAACACATATTTATCATATCAAAAGTAAATTAATACGAAAAAAAAAATCTTATGCGTAATAGATGGAATGCATCTTACTTTTGGCATTTAATTTTTCTTTATTGGTGCAGAAATTATTTTCTAAAATTAACAAATAAACTCGACAATGGACCCATCTCTAATCCCAGCCCCCAGTTGTCGTAAAAATTGGGTAACCTTTTTTAATGTTGAACGAGCTCTCCCATTTCAGATATTAATAAAAGCTCAACCAAATGTGAGAAGGTCTCAAAAAATGAAACCAAAAGTTACTTCATTTAATTATTAATAAAAAGTTAATTACGAATTTCATTATCGTTGTTCGCCGATCTGAAATTGTTTCTAATTCATCTAAAATCGAACATAAATAGTGAAATAGTGAAAAAACCATTGAGTGATGAAGTGACATTATTCCGATCAGAAGTTTTTAATTTGTGTTTTCGATATACACGGTTTTATAAGGAACCTATCTTCAGTGTAAATCGAAGGATAGGTGTATTTACCTGCGAGCAAACGTCCGTACCTTTCGAATTAGAAAATTGAATACTTCAATGAATGATGATGAAGATGAGTAGCCGCAGATCTTGAAAGAATGGTGTATGATTATGATGAAAATGTTAATGAGTGGCATTTAGCTTAATTTTATTTAGTTTAGTGGCCGCCACGTTTGTCTAATGCGTTTTTTTAATTTTTTTGCTGTCATCGGTGTTACCAAACATTATGTTTGGTAACACCTCTGTTTGGAAATATGCATCAACAGTAATAGCTGGTGAATATGAAAATGGAAAATCACAAAAATATTTATTTAAATAAAAATATGTTATTATTACTAAAAACATAAAAAAATAACTTAGTCTTATGTGATAAAGTAAATCAAATTTTAATTCACATCCATAAAATTGCTAATAACCCGGCAGCTACTAGATTTACATATATTTTTTTTCAGATACGTGATCTTTGACCGCAGATTATAGATATTTATACATTTTTATTTCCAAAAACAAAAGTAAATTTAATGCAAAATCCTTTTAACATTGTAAATCTTAAATATGATACAAGCTCGGAAAGCTTAATTCGCAAATAAATATTTTCTAATAAAACTGAACATACAAAATTATATACGCAATATGATAAAATATCGCTCAATTAATACTTTAAAAAAATACTTACACAATAAGATAGTTAAGGCAAGACGCAGGTTGTTTTGCAATGATTTTTTTCTTTAAAGATCCGACGTTCTGGTCCCAAAGATGGGACCAAAACTGATTAGTAAGAAATTTAAAGAATATGCCTGAAATATCGACGACAATACATTCAATATAAATTGATTTAAAAAAAATCATTCGTGGTACTGTAACAAGTACGTTGTTATCCGGGTGAAAAAAAACTTTTCATGTCTTTTCAAGTTTTCAAGTAAAACTTCTGAACCAATAAAAAATAAAAACATCTCCAATGAATGGTTGTGACCATGCAAATCGCGGATTTCCATGGTCACAACCTATCAAGTCGAACACAACCGTGATTTCATAGCCGTATCTGCTCATGTCAGAAGGAAATAGTTAACTACATCATTTAAAAAAAAAATTCAAAACCTATACTAATAAGAATAAAACTACGCAAACATTAAAAAAAATACCATGATAATGTCAAGGTATGACAAAAATATTTTCGAGTATTTTACAGATATAATATTTTCGAGATAATTATTTTTTATAGTATTTTTTTATATATTCATGTTTGTTTTTTATAAACGTGAAATGTCACTTGATGCAATAAATTTAAAAAAATTTATAATTAATAACACTTTAAAAGTCAATAACCTGATACATTTACCAATTCTAGCATACAGAAAATAAGAGAAAAACAAGGACAAAAATTTTAAACAATAGCGTCATACATTTTTGAGAACGCAAGATAACAAATTTTCAATCTATTTCGCTTTTAAAAAAAATTACTGACCACTACGGTTTTTGCATTGATTTGTTTCAAGACAACTGCTATTAAGTGGAGATTTATATTAAATTATTATAAATTTGCATATATTGACAAATAAATGTTTTTTGGAGGCTCTCATTTTCGTCGATGCGGCGCCTACCAGAGCGCAAGCTGCTTATGTAAAAGACGATTTGTAAACGCGATTTCCGATTAGTCGGCATATGGGGGACATTCACTGAAATCTTACATTCATTACATTGGAAATGACGAAAATTATCTTCAGCATCGGTTAAATATCCACCGCCAACCATAAAAGCTTGGTTGGCCATAGGAAGTAGGTTGATGACTCCTGATTTAGAGAAAGCCCTACAGACCGATGTCTTATATAACTAATAAATTCCGTTTAGTACTGAAGAAGACCCTTTGAAGTAGAGTTCTATTTTCTTATTTTCATGTATTCGACAAAGCAAATTCCATATACGTTACAAACTCAGATGGTAGTTCTGCCTATTTTTTTCAAGATCAGATTACTTTACATTTTTTCTAAGATGCTTTTGAACGGCTGAATGAAGTGAAGTTAATAACGATATTGAAACCGAACAGGATTGTCACGCAATAGTTTATTACTGCGTTTGAATAAATTACTCACATTTAAAAAAATTAAACCCAAAAAATAAAATTGTATGTATTTGGATTACCTTAAAATTAATTTTTCTGCAGACATCTCCATCTTTATCATTCCCCCAAGATGACCCCGGTACCGAAATTGAAGCGTAGAAGAGCGATGAAACTGGCACCACATTAAAATGGCTTTCAGGTAATGGAAACAGCATTTTTTTTTACAAAGAAGACGTTTTATTAACCTTCCTAGGAGGCAGTTTTATTTATAACCACTCCGAGTTTCGTTGGAGATCTGCAGCTGCAAAAAAAAATCAAATGTTTTTTTATTCATGCATTGTTATTATATACCTACTCGGCAATAAAAAATAAATAAAAAAATACACGTTATTAGGTTTTAACGTATATAATTTGAATATTCCATTAAAAACATTATTTTTCCAAATGGTTGGTAAAGCAGCATCTATGGAGGAGTAGTGCTACTATTTTACACTTTGCAAGTTGCTGCATAAATATTCAACAGATGGCACTAAAATAATAAAATCATTCATATATTTAAAATAAACGCTAGATGGCAGTAAACAAACGTATATAAAATAAATCAGATTATTAAATTGTGTTAATTTCCTAGCCAACCCTAACGTTCTTTAAAAAAACTGACTTATTACAAATTAAACGATACCATAATACAACCGAAAAAGAAATTGGTACTGTTACTAAACTTTGATGCATTATATAAATTTTATATAAAAATCATGATTATATCAAAAAATTGGCAACGTCTTTTTACAGACGTCGAATTTCATCTGCACCCTTTGTTTTTTTTTTTTTAATGTGTCCCTCACTGATTAAATCAAGAAACTATACCCTGTCTTCCGTTTTCAGATTAATCCAAATTTTTCTTCTTAAGCTTATAATAACCAGTTTGGGTTAAAAAATACCAACTATTACATATAAAAAAACAACACAATAAAATAGGGTTAATCACATTTATTTCTTTATAAAAGGGTACATATTACTACAATATTTTAAGTACAAAACTGTTCAAAAGCAAAAGTATAAAAAAATAATAATCATTTTAAACTTTTACCTATGAAAACTCAAATGTAACAATTTATTTATTTTACAATAATATGAAAAACTACATTTTAGGCTACACTCCTAGTGTGCTTTTTATATATTTGATATTTGTGTGTTTAATAATGAAATTCTTACGTATTACGTTCTATTATAGTTGCAATCTAAAATATATAATAAAAATGCATGGTATCTTACAAGAAAATTCAAAATGATTAAATATCAAAAATATCTGTCTGTACTCCACTTTTCCAAACTCGACACTTGACATTAAAGTGACCATAAATCATGTGGCATGCAGTCCACAGAACCAAAAATGCACTGCACAGCATAAGATGTATTTTCTCAACAACAAAAATGCATTTTTTTTTTCGTCGATATTTGAATCAAAAAATTTCATTCCACTCTCTTGCTACATTTATAAATCTGCATCTTATAAAACTGCTTGCTTGGAATAAAATCCACTGCACGACACAGCTATTTTATAAAATTAAGGTATATTCAATATAAATCATATGCTTATAGAAAACAAATATCATTTTTAATGACTAAATTTTAAATTTAGTTAAATCCAACATTTCTTTTACGTACCTCGATCATCCGTATTATGGCCGAATCACTTAAATCTAAAAAAAGTCAATCCGCGCTATTCTTTCTTATAGCTTTTAAATTATTTTTTTATAAACCCAAACGGTGTCAAAAATATAAAGCCTGTTCCCCATATGTGTTGAGCACAATCGAAAAATTGATTATTTGCAAAATGATTCAATGAATAAATTAACTTTAATCGAGTTTGAGATTTAGATAACTAAAAATTTTAACAGCGTATTCTTTGGAAAAAGTTTCTGAAAATACCAAACAATCAGAAGTGCTACGACAGATAATCGAATAACTGAGTTAAATTATGAAAACGGTGTATTTCCATTGTTGATGAGGCTTTTGGACACAATTTAAAATATTAAATAAGTCGATTATATTTCGGATGAATGAGAAAATTGGTAAACATGTCGAAGATGCCCATCACTAGTCACATTGACCCGAATTGATTTTTTTCTATTTTATAACAACAACAAAAAAATACAAAACATAAATAATGACTGCGTTTAATAAGCTAAATATATATTTTTTTTAAATTCTCTTATTCCAAGCTAATGTATCATTTTTAATATTTTAGCACAGGCTAAAATTTCAATATTCTTACACGGAGGCGTTTTGACTTATCGTGTTCTCGCCTCAATATAAAAGTAGAAAAAATATTGGTTTTCCTTAACAATGATAGCAGAAGTAGTATTTTGCTTCATTATTTTACAATCGTAGAAAGTATGACTTATAGTTATTTAAAAAATGCATCTGAAAAAAACATATTTAACACCACTCATCGGCACATCATCAAAAAAGTCCTTAAAGATATCCAAGAGCGCACGAGCCAGCTCACGGGAGCAATCTTTGATAGTGGCTTGGTTTTTTACTCTTTTCGATTACGTAAAACGACTTCGGCTTTCCGTTTCCTGAAAAATACTTGTGGAACGAACCCTTCTTGGGCTTCGCGGGCACGTAGTACGTGGGGGACTTCTTCGAGTGCTTCGAGGGCTTCAGGAAGTCGTGCTTGTCGTGAGCCTCGTTGAAGTTGCTGGTCCACGTGGGCGTCTTTTGGATGTCGAAGATGTCGCTGTCGTCGTTCCTGGAAAGCTGCGACCTGGAATGGTACTTCTGGTTGCTCGTCAGCTTCTTCAGGACGGGGATGTTCCAGTGGTAGATCCGCCCGGGCTTTCCGTTGGACTTGAATCCGACGGGGACCTTCTTGCTGACGTTGGAGATGGTGTTCTTGTTGTCCGGCCTGGTGTGCGCGTAGTAGTAAGGGTTGGGAGGAAGCTTGATGACGTACATCCTGGAGTCATCGGGGCTGTAGTGGTGGCGGGACTCCACGGCGAGCCTCTTGCGGCTGTGGCTGGAGGGGACGCGCAGCCTCGTCAGCCCCAGCTTGGTGAGGACTTCGTGATTGGAGAGAGCGCCCTTCCCGCTCTTGGGCTGCTTCGCCGCAGGCTCCTTGCCCTTGGCCGGCGCCGCCTGGCTGACGCAGACCCACGCCAAGAAGAAGCAAGCCACCATGGCATATCTGAAATTAAAAATAAAACAACTTAATAAAATACACACGCAATAAAAAATCGATTCACTAGGTATGTGTGTGGGTGCTGGGACCATCTTCAGGGAAAATCTCTGTACACCCTGAAGATGGTCCTTACACGGGAACCGAAATGTCTGAGTACCGAAAACTTGGATCAGCTCAGTACCGAAATATCCCATGTTACAACTTTATCAACGTGTCGATTGTAAACTGGACTGCGTGGGAGGACACTTGGAGACGGCGCGGGCCGCTGATGCTGCTCCGCCCACAGACTATCCGGTGCATCACCACTGCCGGAGACGCCGTCCCCGGGACGATCTGTTTGTCTTAATTGGTAAATCATTTGATTAAGCCGACAGGCCCGGAATAAAAAATGAATATGAATAGTCAACGCGCGCTTTAAAAGACTATTGATTAATTAATAATAAAATTAAAATAATCTTTAAAAAGACAAATGATAATTATACAATATTTAAGAAATCTACATGCATTACCTCAATAAGTGTTTAATACATGTTTTTATTAATATTGCTGTGACATGCGAAGCAACCTACACACACGCGCACACACTTTCATACACACCCATTTTTTATATATTTTTTCTTATATTATATATAAATATAATTCGTCCCTGGCCAAAGACATTTCCAGTAGCGTCTAATCTAATCAATTTGAATACGAATTATACTCGACACTCTCTGTTCCTGCAGCATTCAAAACATCCGCTGTCTTTGCCTACGAGGAAACCCATCTTCAGGTCCATCGCCAGCATGACATGTAGTCTCCAATGTGAATAACAGATCTTCTACAGTGGATTTCTCGTCGGACTGTCATCAAAATGTCGATGTTGTCAACCAATCAACTATTGCTGATATAACCATACATAGGATGACAATATAAGTCCACAAAGATCGAAGTAACTCCCATACACACAGCCATTAAATTTAAAAAATCAACAAATATTTTAGACATCCCTTTAGAATTAAACTCTCTATCAAATGTGACTTTTATTGCTTATTACAAATTAAACTAGTCGTGGGTAATTTTTTTATTTTGTATTGATTATTATTAATGAATTATTTCTAGGTGGCCAGTGACCGCTGCCTTTACCCTAGCGGGAGATCCCATCTGGCTCGTCCACGGCACTTGACCCCACGACCCGAGCCAGTGTCCAGACCTAGATATTGATATGCGCGATCTTAGGGTCTATGGCTGCAGTCACGACCGCGGAGCCGGGGTCTACTGAGGTCTCGCGCCATGTCTTGAAGCAACTTGAGGTCCTACCACGAGATAGACAATGCTATGAAAAACAGCTTTTCTTAACCGAATGGAATAGATTGTAATGCATATTTGTGCTCGGATATTCTTCTGACGTTTCGGTCCCGGTACAGGAAAATTCCTGAAGATGGGCCCAGTACATCAAAGCGACGGAGCTTAATAGAAGAATCGCGACACAACACCAACGAACATAATTTACTTATGTATATATTTAAAAAGATTACACAAAGTGCATTGTATATCCCTTTGTCGTAAATTGCATGTTTGTTGTTTAATGTTAAATGTTCAATTAATGTTTCAATGGCGTAAAGATATTTATTATTATTTTATTGGTTGTAAAGATAATACTCCATAGCCATATACAAAACCGGTGTATCCAGATGCTTAATAAACATTTGCATGTAACTATTCAAACTGTTACTTAGTATAAATATACACACTGGCATTGACGATTCTAATTCTCGCTCAGTTACTCAGCCACATGGTAGAAAGGACCACTTTTCGGCATCCCACCTGCATCTTTATAAAGCACAGCAAAAAAAAAATGAATCAATCAATCAAAAACTGTGCGTCAAATGTTGCATATTTATCTCCGGTTGATTGGTGGGAATTAAGGCGTGCTCGGACTTGAGAGCGACGGCACGCCACTGCCGCAGCTGGCCCCCTGGGAACCTACTGGCCTGCAGCTCGTGGGATCCACTCGCGTCTCCAGACTCCTGGCAGAGGGCCAGCTCGTCGCGTATTCCCCGCACGGTATCTGGGCGCCTCTGGTGATGGCCCATCGACGCAAGTCAGGACTTCCCCGGGACTGAAGCAATCAGTCACCGAGCCGTTATATACTTTGCATTGAAGCCATTAACTGTATTTTAATGACATAATTACACAGTTCTAAGCGACGACATGAGAATAAATACACAATTTGAAACGATGAGATAAAACTCTGAATATCGCGACACGGCGGAGTAATACTTTCGACCACAAGAAGACAAGAAATTAAATGTTTTTATGCAAGTGTGCCTAGATAAATATTGGACGAAGCGTTTTGTCTTGTAAGACATGTGGTAATTTTTAAAGTATATTTAACATAGCGGAGACACAAACCATTGGTTGTCGAACGATTGTTAAAAATTATACAATTCGCGAGTAGAAATCATACTTGTTTCTATTTAGGTAATCGATTCACATACGATATGTCTGGTTAAATATTATTTTTGAATATTTTTATTTTTCTAATGCCTCTACTCATAGAAGGTTGGTGGCCATTTCCTCGGACATATCCGAATTCTGGGCCAGTCTCACCAATCCGGCTGCACATCCAATCCCCCTTTTTTCTTCGATTTTTCCTTGGACATGCCATGGAGGATGCCATACGTATTGTTTCGAAAAATGTGCCCAAATTAGGAGACCTTTCGCTTCTTTGCCAACGTCAAGAGATCCCTCTCTTTGGGCTTTCATGTCAACCCATGGTATCTTAAGGATTCTCCTATACAGCCTAAATTCTTCGCATAGTAGCTGTTTTGAAAATCCAAGCTTCGACTCCGTAAAGGAGAACTGAGACGACATAACATTTGGTGAATCTCCAGCGAGATTTCAGGGTTATATCTTTAAATTTTTTCTAGCGACGTAAAAGTAAGATTGATTGGAGGGGAAGCTTCAAATCCAACTCGTATATCTTAATAAGCTTTCAAGGATATTATTTTTATATATTTACTAATGACTCTCATGACCGGCTACTTCAAAAACCTCTACCTGAAAATAACAACCTAGCACGTTAGCGAATCTAATCGCGTCAAGTATTTAAATGTTATAATAAAATTTCACCCAGTACTGTCAGTCAAAAGTATTAAATATTTCTCACGAACTTAATTTATTAGTCTTGTTTAATATCACGCACAAAATAGCGTCATTTTTAACCCTTTGAACTCCGGACTTTTTTTTGTTTGTTTTTTTTATATTAAACAATGTGAATACGTCCGAATGGCAGCAATTACTTTGCAAAACTGACAAAAAGAGTTTATACCTGCTCTGATACGCACCTAGACTTCTTATAGGGTAAACAATAAAAGGTGCACTATGGCGACCTATAGTCGCCAACGGAATTACAAAGGAATTTACCATGTCGACACATTGTCGCCAACGGAGTGGAAAGGGTTAAAACATGCAAACCTCGATCACTGAAAAATACGGTGAGGTCATCATAGATGAACTGAAGCAGACCTAAATAGGCTTGGAGGTGTTATTATGGTCGGGGGTTCAAGAATATATCCATCGAGTTGGTGCCGAAGGTTGCGCTGCCCTGGTGTAGCGGGACCGCGCGGGTCAGCCCGGGAAGGGTGAGTCAGGCTATTTGTGTTGCCTGCATAATCTGATGCACTCGCTGCGTTGATTTGGTTAAGATGCACAAGTGATGAAAGCCCCTCCGTGCGTTTACACTAACTGCAGAACCTTAGCGCGACTTTTTTTTATACTAACTGTCAAAATTTCAGCTGAATCGGACTCGTAGTTTTGTTTTGACCGCGTGTGGAGGCGGACGTGTAAAATGGAAAAAGAGCAATATCGGTCGGTGATTCGATTCTTGTTTTTGAAAGGGAAATCGCGCAGCGAAATCAAAGAACGCTTGGATGCTGTGCAGGGTGACTCTTCTCCTTCGATGGCGACCGTCAAAAATTGGTTTAACGAGTTTCAACGTGGTCGCACGTCGGTTTTTGATGAGCCACGCCCAGGTGCCCCGAAAATGGCTACCACGGAGGATAACGTGACAAAAATCCACGATTTCGTATTGGCAGACCGCCGATTGAAGGTGCGCGAGATAGCTGAAACAGTAGGCATCTCAAAAGACCGCGTGGGTATCCTGCATGAAACTTTGGGCATGAGAAAGCTGTTAGCGCTGGGTGCCGCATTTGCTCACTCCGGACAACAAGCGCAACCGTGAGACCACTTCGGAGCAGTGTTTGAGCGTAATTCGAAGGAGTTTCTGCGTCGTTTCGTGACCGTCGACGAAACATGGATCCACCGTATTCTCCAGATTTGGCCCCGTGCGATTTTTTTTTGGTTTCCACACTTGAAAAAGTCACTCGCCGGGCAGAAATTTAAGTCGAATGAGGAGGTCATCGCCACCACGGAGGCCTACTTTGCAGACCTCGAGAAAACATATTATTCAGATGAGTTAAAAAAAGTTGGAGTATCGAGCTAAAAGGAGACACTATTCCAAAATTTTCGTTTTTCTTTTGTAGGCTAAGTACTTATCGGACCGCCCTCGTATGTGGACTGCAATGTTACGGCGTACGTCAATGTAATGTAAAAGCCTGATGTCAATTATGTTTATATTCACATGATCTATTTGTACCCCAGCGTTTATTGTTTTTTGGTGCATTATATTAAAGTTAACCAAGGTTACGGATAAAAAAATCGAATAAATCGATATTCAATTATGGCATAACGCATGCTCGATTGTGCGCTCCGCTAATGCCACCGCAGGTCACCTACTGCGTTATTGTCACGTCAGGTTAAGTTGTGAATGAATAGACGATGGCATGACAATGAGAGGCGAGTCACCTGGTGCAGTATGGCGAGGTGACGGGGGCGTCGACCTCGGCGGGGTTAACGAGTCGCCGCGACTCGGTCATCTGAATCCCACGTACGCAGCACCTAACGCGGTAACTCAAAACTCGCCTCCAGTCCGCTCCCGTGACGCCAGAACCGAAAACTAATCCTTTGCAGTATTCATATTATACTTCTTATTATACTTTCTAATCTAAATACACCAGAGCTGGCGTAAGATAACGTATGCATTCATCGAACTGAAATAACGTTCATACAAAAATTCCGTACTGTGTTCGAAATAAATTGATACTTGCATTAAGCCTCCCCGCTCTCCCCATTGTGTTGCTAGTGCATAGCTGCCATTATGTACCCAGAGCGTGTGTAAAGGATCGGTAATGGAGTAGTGGACTTGGAATGATTGTGGAGAGACGTGCTCTGAAAGTACCTTGCAGCTTGCTGCGAAAGGAATATCAGATCTAAACGCCAGAGCATTGTAACTAAAGAATTATATAATAATGCTATTGGGCAGCAGCCAATATAAAAATGCTGTGTAGAAGGACCCGGGTACCCCCTACACCATGGGTGGCCAACCTTTTTCAGCTGCCGGGACAAATTAATGAAATGAAATTGACTGTGAGATAGATTGAGATGAGACTGGGCCACTCCTATATATATGATATGATACGAACTACGCTCAATGGAATATTCTATTGGTGGTTTTATATACAATAAAAAAAAAATGTTTGCATATGCTCCGCGGGCCAAAAATAAAAAAATAATAATATGGCCCGCGGGCCATGGGTTGGCCACCTATGCCCTACACTATTTTCCCCTTTGAAAACCATGAAAACTAGCTTAGCATGAGTATATGCATAGTGAATTGGTCGCCAACTTCCTCTGAGGAAAAGCACTTGATGGAAACGAAGACTTGCATTTAATATTGCCACTAGAAATACTGGCGTCGTTACCAAGCACCCGATTACATGCTGAACCTAGTTCGTGTTGAAAAATATATAACGTGTGTTTGAATGTTCTCTTGGAGTCCATTTAAGCAATAAATGTAATTTAATAATTAAAAGTATATCTTGTATCTACTTTGACGTATTAATAATTGTATTAAAAAAACACATATGAATTTCTTTGTTGCTATCACAATGTGCACGGAGCATCCATTATTACTTGACGGCGCGCCGCCCCTGGTTCTCGGACATGGAACCCCCAAATGTTAAACCACAAGCAACCTGCTTTTTGCAATCTGCTACCGGAATTTAAAGGCAGAATCAAAGGTGCCGTGACTGGCGGCTGCTACATGTGATTGATATTCCATGACTCCGGCCTGGCGCCGGGCAGGGCTGCCACCATTTGGAGGACATTCGAGTATTTGGGGCAGTTAAATGGGGGAAATCTTAAGCAAAAATTAATACACTCCTTCTGCTGCTTTAAAGCAACGATTTGTTGTCTTGTCTTTATGTTATATTTTAAAACATTGATTTCTGATTTTAGCCACGTGTTTCGGTTTCAGTACTAAAAAATATATGTCAACACATTTTTTTCTGTATCTTGAAAATTGAAAATGTCAGACAAATAATTGGAAACACACCCAAGAAATCAATATTCTTAATCTCCGAGTCATTTGGCTCTTTATATTTGATACTAAAATGTGGAGTATTACGACTAAAAGCAGTCTATCTTAGTTTCAAAAACTCCCGTGCTTTCAGCAATATACCTAAACATATCACATTGTGTGAATATATTCCTAAGTTCTAATATAATACAGACATAACGGTTTTAAAATCGAAGCATGCTGATAAAACTACAATAGGGAAAAGGATACGATTTGAAAATATAAATTATTAGCAAATTTCAAAAATTTATCAACATTTTTATAAAATTAAATCCCTTGTGATGACTCTAGTATCAAGACAAAAAATAAAGAAAAGTTGACTAACACCTAAGAACCGAGTATTTATAACTAAATACACATTAGTCATAGAAGTTTGTAACTTAAAATATTTGGCAAAGATCAATGATTATAATTATGAAATTCAATATTTTTGACAGAGAGTACTTGGTGGAATTCCATTTTAATATTTTTGAGTAAAATACTTGAGTGATTTTCCACATGTTCGTTTTTATTTGTGACCGGTTTCGCCAACCTTTCACGTTGGCATTATCAAACACTATTTGATAATGCCAACGTGAAAGGTTGAAAAATGAACATGTGGAAAATCATTAAAGTATTTTACTCAAAAAGAATATAATTCTATGTATTTTATAAATATAACGAGTGGCAACCCTGGTGGGGTTTTTTTTACCGACATGGTCGGTCGGTAGTCGCTTCAAATTTTATGGTAATCATTCTAACGTCAAACATCTCGTTCTCGTCGGCCATTTTATTTTTTGCCACATTTCATTAATAGTACTTGTGGTTGAGAGACAACAAAGGTTGGATTGTTAGCTAAGTGGTGGACCCTGACTCTGGATTGACAGATCCACGGATCGATTCCCGTCTTAGCAAGTGCTGGTGCAATATTTAGGTCATGAAACGAAGAGATAATTCCTCGAAGAATTTATTTAAGCCAACGATGGAAATATTCTGCACAGCTGCACCGCGGTTAAATTGATTACAGCACTTGGAACCAATACCCGAAGAGATGTGGATTCGAACCCCACTTGTGTCATGTAAAAACTCTTCGAGGATTTTTATAGGTCAAAAGGGTGGATTAATTAAAAATATTTAATTATAATGATTGATGAATGAGCTGATGATGGCTGCGAGTCCGCTCCCGGCCGTACTGCGGTTCACGGCCAGCTTTAGGCCCGGAGCAGGGTCCAGCCCGGGGCAGTTCTCAGCGCCCGCTTGCTTGGTTATTTTTTCAAGGCTGCGCTGGTCATCATCAGGGACGGCTGTTTGTACAGTCACAAAGCACTCCGGTAATGGACATGCACACATTCAAATGAGCTGGAGATGATTCTCGGAACGACGGTCATTACTCCATCGGAACCCCCGTTAGGCGATCTCCCTCGAGGGTCTCGTGCTCCAGCGGCTGGCACGCCCGCTTGCCCACCGCGAGGTCCCGGGTGCAATACAAAAAATGTTAAATGTTTAAAAAAAAAAAAAATCTGTGATTTTAAATATATATGCATGAAAGCTCATGCATCTGTAATAATACCTACAGTGCCTATATAATTCTGCTAAAAAGTATACTTAAAATTTTATGCATATAAGACGTGCTCCGCCAAATCGGCTTTTTATAATCATAAAAGTGTGCGTAATTCATAAAAACACATAAACATAAACTCCGGAAGTAAATTAATTTTGAAAACTGCGAATAAATTAGTACAAAAAGTAAACGTTTAAAGTGTTTCTACATATTTAAAAATTGCCATGCAAACATTTATTTGAATTCAAGGTGTTTGGATGAAATATTTTTTCAAAGGCTTTTTAGGGTTGATGCATTTTTTAAATTTTAATAATCTAAATTAATATATAATTTTATTCCATCCAGACGTTTTTATTTCCGTAGCTTGGATGGAAGACCTTTTGTACTTGTATTTTCCGACGTTTCACTTGACTTGCTACTTTTTTGTCTGGGGCTGAGAGCGGGGGTTGGAAGCCAACGAAGCTATTTTCGATTTATCCGCGTGACAAGCCTTCTGACGTCTAGACGAAGGGTGGTTTCATTGAATTCTCGTTCGCCTTGCCTATTTTCTTTTCTTGTGTGGAGGAAACAGCGAAGATTTTCTCTGACGTTAGCATATGTTTGTTTTGTTTATATTTTTATTGCATTCCTAATGTGAGATCTAAAATAATATAATTCGTATTTAATATTAAAATCAACACTTATAAAATAAATATATATATATATATATATATATGAAATTTTCCTAGTTTATACTTCAAAATTAGCAATTTAATAATTTGGAATAATTTCATTAGTAAACGTCATTCGATTTGTAAAATTCTGTGATCTGATATATGCATCTTTTATATTGAAATGTTTAATTACTTTCTGTTTTTTTTAAATGTGAATACAATAATATTTTGTTTATACACCATTACAGCATTCACGCATTTTTTTAGAAATATAAAAAACGAAATGAATGAATTGCAACGTGTTGACATTGTAATATTTCCCAGATTTATTGCTAAGAACATTGCGGTATCTGAATTTTGTCGCTGCATCATAAATCCTTAACGAGTATTTCATGCGTGTAGAAAATAACACGGACCAAACTCGATTTTAATTAAATAATAAATTTAATAAACTTAAAGACACCAGGGCCGCCCAAGCTATTTTAAATCTCCAGATGTTAAAATGTGAAAATTAATGATCATAGCAACCTCAGTAGCTACAAATGATAGTCAATATTAACGAGTTAGTTCATCAATACGAAGTTACTTGTAAATACGAGATTATTTATCAATATAAGATTATCAGTAGTTATATATTATATTTCTTATTAACGAATTAGTTTATAGTTACAAAGTTAACTGAATGTCAAGAGCGAAAAAAAACTGTTCTTGAGACATCATAATCGACTAAAATCTTTTACAATTTCCTTGGAGCAGAAATTGACAGATTGATTTATCTTCAAAATCGATTATCGAATATCGATTTTCGACTTAATTGATATATTATATATTGACAGGGAAAGATATTAAGACATGCCTCGATCGATTGAGCTTAATAAAAATATTTCGAGATCGATTACGCACACATCACGAGACATTGAAAAGTATATGACGATCGATCAAAAGCACGCCGCGATCGACTGGTCAGTCAGCCCTGATTTCACGCAAGCAATCGCTAAAGAAACAATCGATTTAAAACCCAAGCAGCAATTAATCAATGCACATTATAAACAACTTCGAGCAATAATCCCGCGTGTTCGGAGCATGATCGATCGACTCGATTAATTTAATGAATGCCGCACATACCAGTCAAATATACGATTTTAAATGTTACCTGCAACCTGTTCTTGTGGCTGACTTCCTTCCCATTCTTCGGGTGGCTGGTCTTCCACATGCAACGGGTATTTCACATTTGCATCCAGAGTTACTTCATTTGAATGTTTAATCAAACAGTTTCTCGTCGATTGATTAATCGCTCGTTTGATGAGCACTCGCAAGGCTTATTGGCGATTAATTGTTTCAGGAAATTGATTCGCCGTGAAAATGTATTACAAATAACACTTTAGAAGGTACGTGTATTATTTTTATGAACAAATTTACCGATATTTTATATTAATCATTCAGAAATATTTTATTAAATTACTGTATAGGTATCTATGGGTTTCCTCTGTTAGTTTCGCCAACATGCTAGGTTAGTATCTTTAAGAAGAGTTGGGTTTCGTAATAAGTGGAAATGATTGTTTGTCGTATTTTCTATAGGTATTATTTACTATGACTTTAATAGTCTTGAATACTCGAAGACTCTACTCTTAAACGATGAAATATTCTGTAAATTTTGAGATGGATTAACACACATACAAATTATTGTTACACACACTCGGCATGTTATTCATATTGTCAACAACGTGATAGCCATCTACATAGAGATTTCCGCGACAAGAGCCTGCAAACGATAATAATGTGAATGGACCAGCATGACAGCTGACTTGTTGACAAAAGCCTCAGCAACCATTACGATCTTATAGAAATGCATAAACCAAAAAATTATAATATGTCATTCTACAGATCCAAAAGTTCAAACAGAAAACTACACACTCCTTAACTCAATAATCGCTTCTTAATCACCATTTAATCTTATAATTCTTCCAGAACATGGGCACAAGGATGATGAAGTAAACGCCAACTTACGGCGTCGGAGTCTGTGGTCTGGCTGTTTGTGGTTGGAAAATGTTAGGACAAAAAGTTGGCTATCTATTTGTTATTTCTGGTCACAAAAGTGGGCATGTTACTCAAGCATTCAGTTAAAATGTGTTTTTAAAATTTCACTATTCTTGACAGTTATTATAATTGACTGAGAAGGAAAAATCGTAAATTACATGTTTAATTTTCGGTGTTTTTTTATTTGTTAAAACGTTGCCATGTTTTACCTGTATCAACAAACGTATGACATATATTAATATCACAGCAAGTGCAACATTATAAATCTATAATAATCTTCTCTAACAGCTCTGAAAACCTATAAGACACACCCACGCTGTAAAAACCGAATGAAAACAATACTAACTCTAATACCTAATTTATCACTACTGACATTAATGCACATTTATATTATTTGATTATAAAAAGTATTTTAATGAAAAAGGGTTTGCGGAAGTCATAAGACACTAATAAATATTTACTTTGAATAACATGGTTAAGAGATAACAGTAATTTTTTGTCTGTAAGCGCTTTCACCGTTTTCAAAAAATCATAATTTCTCTATTCTTGAGGGTTATCAAAAATAAATTGATCACTCATATTTTTTTTTGTGCTATTTTAGGAATATACTTCATATTTATTTTATTTCCCCATTTGAGCAATGTTGTTCCTGGAGTTGCAGAAATTTAATAAGCCGGAATAAATAAATAATAATCTAATACCGTAGCAACAAACAAATAAGAGAAATAACGATTAGATAGGAATGTAAGATACTAGAGACAAGGTGACATTTCATATTCAATTTCTGAGATCCTACCTAGTACTAATATTGTTGCAGCTAATTGACATTGTAACCCAAAGCCCCCTGCACACGTCGCGACACAACATACTACCGAATTTCAATTAGCCAATAGAGTCCTACTTTTTTTTATTTGCTTAAGCAAAATACCCAAAATATAAAGACGCTATTGGCTGATTTCAAATCACGACACAACTTGCTACCGACTTTCAATTAGCCAATGACGTCCTACCTTGCGTTTTTTACTTAGGTAAAACCATTTAAAAAAAATACACCCAAAATAAAGGGACGCTATTAGCTGATTGCAAATCGGTCGCGAGTTGCGTCGCGACGTGTGTAGAAGGCTTAACTGTAGATAGGAATGTAAGATAGTAAAGGCAAAGTGACATTTCACATTGCAGCAGAGGGTCTAGGATCCCAACAGAGGATGGGAGCTGCAGCAGCCTCCGATAGTGTCGCTAACTGTAAAGCCGGCATTCCTCTCCGTATTGACAGCAGACGGACGGGCGCTCGCGGTGCCTGCCGGCGTCTCCTCATCGGGGACGTCGCGTAGTCTTGACAGCTACATGATATTACTGCATGCAGATAAATTATTTTTAACCGCCTGCTCAACGACCACGACGCTTGGGACTTAAATCCAATAGGGACTCCGTTTCAGTTGTTTATTTTCTGTTCATTATCATAAATTCTTATCTTACTTAATCTAGCTCAGTGCTTCTCAAAGTGGTCCCTGCGGACCACAGGGAGTCTCTGGGATCATTCAGGGGGTCCTTAGAAAAATAAAATCGATTTGGGGGTCCCTGAACAACGTCAGGGGGTTCGCATTTTTATTAATATGGAAGTTAAAATAAATAACAATCAATACATTATTAGCGATTTTTACGTCCTAAGTAAAATATAAATATAGACAGGTGCACAAAATACAAATAATAACAGGCATCGCGGTGAGTCAGGCAGGTTTATACAGGAACGCAATAGAGTCGACACTAGTACCAAATAGTCTATAATATGAATTTATAAAGTTTTTCACCCAGGGTCCGTGGGCAAGTTTTGACTATGACTATGTCCGTGGGCCAAAAGAGCTTGAGAGCCACTGATCTAGCTCATAGGCTTCCAAAATTTTTCGGGCCATCGCCCACTTTGCAAGAGATACATTTTGTAACGCCCACCCTCCCACATTGTAACGGTTATTTTTTTATATATTTCGGAATAAAATATAATTAATATATTTGCCATTATAAACATATAGTATTAAACACACATATAAACAAGCATTATATTTTCATGAGCATATAAAACTGACATCTATAGTATTTGTGTCGGAAACGGTCGATTGAAATATAATATTGATAAAAACGATTGATTGTTTGAGACGCGAAAAAGGTGATTTATAATGTTGAATTTAATTTATTATTATTATCTTCTTAAAAAAAAAAATTAACACTAGACCGTTAAAACGCCTCCCGACGCTTTTGCCAGATAGAACTTCTGCAGTGTTTTTTTTTTAATTACGTAGATATTATAACAAGTTAACATGATTACTACATTATATGCAGTCATTTCAAATGGGGTGATTAAAAATCAACCACCATCCCCAGTTATACGCAACTAAAGCAGCAGTGCGAAATCCAAAGCAAATTCTTCCAATAAGGACAAAAAACAAAGTTAAGAATCTGTATCTGTTTATTTTGGACATCGACACGCTGCTGGATTAGAGACCCTCGGCGGGCGCATTGTATTGCCGGATGCGTCCTCACCGTCGGTGTGACCAACAATGACATGCATTGTGGATTTTCTTGCGGCCGACTGAGACTCGTGACGAGCCTCCGAGCCGATCCCCTGTTCACAGGACTTTGGTAATTCCTGGTCAGGCATTGCGAGAAAGTGGGTAAGTGTGTACAATTGATTTGGACAGGGCCGAACTACAATACTATATATATATATATATATATATATACACATTTACAATAACCCGTCAACACGTTCTCAGCTGATATGTTCATTGATAGAGCTAATAGTCTGGTGTTCATGAAATTTCATGAATTACTGTTAGATGTAACAAATTCGTCAGACATATTGAATCTGGGGGCATCTGTAATTTAATTTGATTTGATCGACTGAAGCTGACCTCCCCCGGGTCCGGCCCTGCGTTGAGGCCCAGACATTGTGCTGCTGATCACGCCTCGCGGGACTGAATGGAGGAATTGAAATACTTCGCATTGAGTTCACAGCTCGCTGTCGGAGTCGACTCCACAAATCATCGATTATGCAGAGCAGCTCTTCGATTTACATTATATTCTAAGTTATTTTTAATTCATTATATTCAAATAACCAAATTGATGTCATTTTGAAAACAAGCTATTTTTTTCTTATGTACTTTAATTGTTTATGTCTTTATTCTCAGTTTTACTCAAAACAAGAAAATGGGAAAAACCTCAACGCTTTGGCACACACGAAACCTGAGTCAAGGATATTTATTAATAAAATATAATTGCTCTTGCTAAGCATCGCGATTGGTAAAAAAGCTTACTCACCATTGGACAATAAAGCAATTTTTTTATTTCTAAGAGTGTATGCCATTGTCAAAATATTTATAATCAGATCAACCTGAAGTGCCGAGATGCCATTCAGCGCGGCTCAACCACCCCAGCTCTGTGCGCGGCCGGTGTTTAATTTATATGCATAATTGAGGCTTAAATTTTTCCACGCATCCCGACCAGGTTGATTAATTCCAGCCGAGCAAGCCCGGCTTCGTCTATGTCACTACCATGAGTGGCGTGTGCACCTAATGGATTACCCCGGGAGCGTGATGGATCGTCCAGGTTATGATGGAGTACCCTGGAATTCCTCCACCAAGATATGCCGCCCGGCGTTTTGCTGTAGCAACAGGTTCTAGACGCAAATGCACTTTTAACCTGCACTCGCTGTACTAAATTGATTTTAAGCTTCTTATAATTATATATATATATATATATACATGTACAAACATATATCAGTGACGTGAAGTGAGGACATGCAATGTACGCAAAACTGGGTGAGATGTGGTTAATTTCTTAAATTAAAGGTTAAAGCAATGGTTTTTCTTTGCTTAAGACATAAGACACAGTCTGTTGCTTTTAATATCAAAACTCATGATAAATTGCATGCACGTATATACATGGAAGCAATAATTGTAATTTGTAAAGATGTACACACAGCAAATCTCATATCATGGAGAAGGTATTGTAAAATATGTAATAATAAAAATAAAATGCTTTCGAAGGTTCTAAAGGCCGTTGTTAAAGCACTGCATTCTTGGAAGTTAAAGCTTCCGACGTTTCGGTCAAGATACTGGGACTATCTTCAGATTGGACCGAAACACCGGTATGGTACTACAACTTATATTGTACTATTACTTATATAGCCACTAAGTATGGTACTACAACTTATATTGAAAATAAAATTTAACGCCCATGAATACCTAGTCGGCAATTTGATTACTGCCTATTAATTATTTTTATTAAATATAGAGGATTAAAAATTAAACCAGCTAGCGGTGTAAAATTTAAAAGTAATATTAACACAAACTTTTATATGATTTTCAATTAACACCCCTAGGTTGACAAAAAATAGGTTCTATTTATTTTTTAATTGTTATTTGTTTGTTAGCTATGATAACGGCATATCTCATCGTGAATAAGTCAGTCTGCACTTAAAATTATACTTAAATGCAAAATATCAACTGTGTATTAAAAAGCGAACAAATATAAATAAATATAACATTTCAATGGATATAATATTGAACGGGAGAGTTGAGGTTCCGGAGACCACCGCCTTGTGGGACCAATCCAAGCAACGTCGCAAAAAGTCTTTCACCTCTCTGCTACAATTGCATTAGCAAAAAAGAGATAATGCTATATATTATTCAAATTATACAGCCAGGTCATTATTATATTACTTGAGCGGTTTGTCTTCGGTCCCAGATTTGCATCCAAAATTGCATACTATTGATTGTTCTAGAAACTAGGGCAGCGGGCAGGGTGGTCCATTGTGCAGGTAAAAAATATCCGAAAATAATCAGGTCGCTTCTCTTATTCGATTAAAAATTAGACATATATGTTAAGCGAGCAAGTGGCTGGCGATTGTCTTTGTGGTGTGAATTTGAATTTTAAATTGCCTAATTATATTGGATGGGGATTGAAAAATTAATATATTGCTGATACCGAAGAATATTAAAAATATTATATCCGAATGGGGGCGAGACTCGTCTCATCGGTCAATCGACGCAGATCTGAAAACTGAAGGAGTCTTTTTGTGCTTTTTTTCTCGTCGATTCATTTGTGATGTGTCTACTGTAGCACCGAGCATAATTTCATCGGTAAAATTACATAAATATTCACTAACCGGCATGAGATCTCTAATGCCGCGTATCCCGACCGTGAACTTCGGATCGCGTGTAATCGGCCGCCGTTCCCTGCGGTACGCGGCAATCAAGCGATCAATTAGCAGGTGGATTGGGGCGCCTCGGCAGGCGAAACCATAATAGTGTTTCGGGATAATTGCTGTTACGAGTGCCGCCTGCTGGAGGTCAAGACGGATAATTAGCAACGTCATTAAGCTGCAAACTACCGAGCAAAACGGAGACGTTCAGAACGCACCCAATTTTTACTTCTCAGACAACGTAAAGGTCAGGTTCCCGATTGTCCGTTTCAGCTCCGGGTATGAAGTCAATTTCAAGGAATAGATTTTTTTATCCAAAACGCAAGCGTTTTGCTTTCTACGCAACGTACAAGAACAGAAACGTTGTAAAACCAACAATTGTTGAAGCGGAGTAAGACCATAGCCAGCAAAACCTTATATATATAGATGTCGTAGAAGACGTATATAGAAGCCGATAGGCGATTTTGCATTTCGGAAATGCTGCTTGAACACCACAAAAAGAAGTCATTTTTGCATCGTATCATCACTGGTGATGAAAAATGAATTTGCTACGACAACCTGAAGCTTAAAAAATTATGGGGTAAGCCCGGACATGCATCAACATCGACGGCCAGGCCAAATATTCATGGCGCCAGGGTAATGCTGTGTAGTTGGTGGGATCAGAATGAGCTGCTGAAACCAGGCCAAACTATCACGAGCGAGTTCTACAGACAACAATTGATGTGTTTGAAGCGAGCATTGGCAGAAAAACGGCCAGAATATGCGACCAGGCACGAGTCTGTAATTTTCCATCATGACAATGCTCGGCCACATGTTGCTAAATCGGTTAAAACCTATTTGGAAAACAGCGGATGGGAAATTCTGCCTCATCCGCCTTATAGCCCAGACCTTGCCCCTTCCGACTACCACTTGTTTCAATCGATGCAGAATGCCCTTTCTGGAATACGCTTCACTTCTAAACAGGGTATCAAAAATTGGTTTGATTCTTTCTTGGCTTCAAAAGACGTACAGTTCTTTTGGGATGGAATCCATAATTTGCCCGAAAGATGGGAAAAAGAAGTGGCTAGCGATGGACAATACTTTCAATAGAATATATTGTACCATTTTTTTTATAATAAAGCTCCAATTTCACGAAAAAATTAATGCACACACCGTATATATACACACACAAGGGGAATCACAAATATATTCCCTTGTTTATTGAATTCCCCTTCTTTGATTATTATGTTGAAAATATACAAGTACTCTTAAGACATCTTAGTTGTATATTTTTTTCTTTTTAATAACTACTTGAAAATAAAAATAAAAAAACCCAGCGACCGGAGTCGTAAGCACTTCACGAGGCGGAGCTGTTTTTTTCCGCAATTGTTATAACTAAATTTATATGCGATTTAAGTACTCTGCCCATTTCGAATTAAAAATATCCAAACTCACCATAATAAACTTCTTATTAGATGTCATTAAAATAATTTAAGTAATATTTAATTCAAACACAATTTATTTTTTGCGTTCACTTTGCTATTTCAAGATGTCTGAGTTCAGAAAATCTGAATCCATATATACCACCACTCTGATAGCACTTTAATATACTCGTATATGTATATAAGACCGCAAGCGAAAAAGCCTCGTTATATTCAAAGTTCTCAGAGGTACGTGTCGGCGAGTCGAACTTGTGACATCTCCGGTATTTACTTGGTTATTTATACTATAGAAAAATATTTTATTTAAAACATCTTGCTTTTATAGAAGAAGAAAGAGAATCCTTTAAAATATAAGCAGTATATATCAAGTATCGTATTGAATACTAGAAGTTATTAAATGGTATTTGTGCTTATTAAAACTTTCACGTTCTAAGTGACACCAATACCCGCAAGAATGTTTGTTTGCCCTCTGGTCTGAATAACATAGCAAAGACAATGCTTTTTGATTATTAATTCAAAACTAATTTATACTAGATTTTTTTTTTTAGTTCTTGAATGTTTTAATTTGAAGTTTCCGGCGTTTCGGTCCCGGTACTGGCGCCGTCTTTGGTCACCTGTTATAAATCTTGTCATTTTAGTCACTTGCATTCGAAGACACAACTCCGAGATCCACCATGCCAAGTATCATTGTCTGTGTGATGCCATGAGTTTAGAGTCAGCGCGTATATTATAAAATAATTAGCATCATCCCTAATGGGGAAGTTAATTTAACAACGGACTCAATTCCCGTCACGTATTCCATTAGTCTATAAAGCTCTCGGACAACAATTTTTACCTTCCTACCTGCGGTCTATGCCATCAGCATCAGACCTGGTCTGCCTGCGTCATGGTAATGTACCATTACTTCCCAAGCTGTAATGATTTTTATGATTCGTAATCTTTTTCAGCCGTTGTTTATGGTGTTGTTGCATGGTGGCTTAAATGCCATAGCATGGCCGTTTAAATCCCTAAAGATAGTCCCAGTCCAGAGAACATCTGCTTAGTCTGCTGCTGCATGAATGAGTTGATGATTAAAAGATAATGAAATCATTTAAAGTCGACAAAACCTTTTCAATTACATACTCCGTGACTGATTACATACGAAAATTGATCCAATTTATTTAAATTAATATGATTACTTATTTACGACTTCATATTGCAATAAATTTTATAGTTTACTTGTATAGGGAGATTAATTTTGTGGTACTCCATTGTAAACAAATAAAACTACTAGCGACTACTTATTTTTATGAAGTAAAACTATTTTTTGCACATCAACCCAAAAATGTTAGATATACTTTCAGATAGCTTTCACCTCACTTATAGCATGTCAAAAATATCACTTTCACATAGCTTTTACTTCACGTATGTCTACACATAAATGCCAGATATACTTTCAAATACTTATTTCAATCCAAAAATATCCTATAGACTTTCAAATAGCTTTCACTTCACTTATATCAACCCAAAAATGTCAGGTAGACTTTCACATAGCTTTCATTTCAATTACAAAAACTCAAAAATACCCGATAGCTTCACAAAGCTTTCTCCCTGTATTTACAAATCATCAAATATTAATGAAAAAATAAAATAAAATAAACTTTCACTTTACATACATCAACCAATAACAAAATATTAAAGTTAAATATGGAGATAATTTTTAACTTTTAACAAAATAAATCCGAAAAACAATTTTTGGTCTGAATCGGTGGATGAAAAAGAAGAGATACGAGTATTTATTTAAAATAACAGTCATTGAAGCCCGAAAAGCGAACTTTGATAATTTCCTGGTGGATCTCAATACCCATATTTACGACTTAGGTGGGGATCTGGATGGTTAAGCAACATCTCATCAAACCAGTCAATCTAAAATATATATTTCTTACTAAATATGTGTGATTTTAAGTGCCAAAATATTTTTTTTTAACATGCAAGCTTAATTAATTACATGAATGTTTATTGAAATTTATGGTTAAACTTACGATTGCTAATTCTAAGTCATTCCTACTGCACGATTTCGGGGTTTCTCAGCTTACCTGTAATTAAAAAAAATCAATGATTAATTATCAAATTAAAAAACCGCATGTTATATCTAAAACATAAATTAATCTTTAATTAACAATCCTTAATTTTGGTAATTAAGCTTCTTCAACGAAATTGATGATTTCTCGACCTCTGCTTATGTAGACATGATGGACACGTTGTTAGAAGTAAGGATCTTGGATTTGGATGAATTTTTTACTTTGCTGCCAATAATATTGTTATACAATCCTTTCCTTACAAAGCTTTAACATTTAGATCTGATATTCTTTCTGCAGCAGGTTACAGAAGGATTATAAGCATACTTCCAGAGCACGTTTTCCTTTTTTTAATTTGAATAATAGCAATATAGTCTAAAGAAAAAAATATTAATTTCTTATGTTTGTCAAAAGGTTGGTAAAACCTGTATTTGAATAAAACCATGCGATCATACAATAAAACGTTTTGAATATTTAAATACTTAATATCCCTCTACAAATATATTAATTTATTGCTTTTTTATGAAAAGATTAACCATAGACATATTTATATTTAAATCTACGATTGATAAATTAAATAAGTAATAAATCAATAATAATTTATTGATAAAGCACATGCATGCTAAAAGCCTGGTATTTCAAGCATTGTGGGTAGTATATCAATCCCAAATCATTACGATTTATCATTTTTTTAAATAAAATATTGTATTATGATACGAAAGTCTATTAAAATTGATTCAACCAAGAACGATGCCAATTCCGGTTTCTTAAATGCTGATTAACTAAAAAATAGATACTAATTCTAATATATTGTTGAATCTGTAAATATTCTTAAATATAAATAGTTTCATAGATAAAAAAAAATCATATGCTAATGCTGGAGACGTAACGAATCTTGTTTATTTTGTGGTCCCTTACGCCCACAAGAGACTATTTAAAATTACCTAAAATTGGAAACCTTTCGTTTGCTGCGCTTCCATACAGAAGATTATTTGTATTTTTGTAATAATCTTTTAAAAATCAAATAATTATATATTTTTTAAATATATCGTGACGGTCGCCTATTAAATGATTTGAAATGGTATTATTATAAGAAAATAGAAGTAAAATTAAACTAATCCTACCTTTTGCCATCGGATATATATAAAAATCCAAAAGCGATCGTGAGTCGTGAACTTCTGCGGACATCATTACTATTTAATGTATTTTCAAATCCCGCGGTCCAATTCAATTAAATTCCAATCATAAATTGCTCTATTAAGTATCAAAAATAATAAATTCTCGATCGTAATTGAATACTACGACCGCCCGCTAACATCAATATTTTAAAAATACATTTAAATCACTTATTCTAAAAGGTAAATAAAATACCGTTAAATTTGAACTGCCTTTATCTATATAAATAAACATAAATGCTCGATCGTGATTATGAATAGTAACCGATTATCAACGTTACTATTTAAGAGTATAAATACAATACAAATATATTCGAGCGTAAATTGTTTTATTTGCTATGAAGAATCCATAAATACCCGATCGTGATCGTAACCAGTGATCAACAAACGACATCACTATTCAAAACCACAAATACAATACAAACATATTCAAGTATAAATTGCTTTATTTGCTATGCAGAATCCATAAATACCCGATCGTGATCGTGAGTGGTGATCGAATGCCGACGTCACTATTCAAGAAACATTTTAATCGCGCAGTCCAACCATGAGATTAATAGACGCAATTATAGGGATGGCAATTGTTCGTGAAGATTTATTTGCACTCGGCTTCTGGATAGCTTCGATGGATTCTTCTACAAAAAATTCCAAGTGAAACACACAAGACTCTTTACAGGAATCCGCTGGAGGAGCAGCTGCAGAGCCAATATGTGCTCGAATAGAAATAAATGGACCGAGCTTTTTATTTAATTTAAAACAATCTTTAAACTAAAGTAAAATAATATATATTCAATATTTTTGTCGGGAAGTACTTGATGGAATTGATTTTGATTAATTGAACGCTTAGCCGGTGCCGAGGTTTTTTAAAAATATTCACTAGAAAATAGATCCAAAACCCCAAACATACTATATATAATGAAAATAATAACTTTTTATTTAAATCTTTACAGTGAGTTTATTTAGAATATTGTATTTATTCTTTTTTGATTATTACTCTTTATTATTATTTTTATTTAAATGACAAACACAAATAAAACTTTGTAGTCCATAAACTTAATTAATTGTATAACCCTCATCTAATTTGACAAAAAATTTATTGTTACCATTATCCTGTTATTTGTATTTAAGCATATGTTATTTCTATATTTTGCTAGTTTAAGTCATGCATCTGATGATGACCCGGTTTATAGGGTCGAAACTAGTTATGCAAATACAATATTCTAAATAAACTCACTGTGAAGATTTAAATAAAAAAATATTATTTTCATTATATTAATGGATCTTCACCATTCAAATGCCTTGTCCCTCAACAACCCCAAACATATTGTCAAATAAAATAATTAAAAAATTAAAGCTGCCTGACTTTAGAGACAAATCCACGATGTTTTATGTGACCGCATGTTTTTAAAATTAAATGCGCGCCACTGACATACAATAACCCAAAAAGAGGACATGAACCTACAAATGAGAGAAACATTTGCAGCAGGAAAGAAATACGATATCGCGTTAAAGAGGGCCGCTGCTGCTCACGTGTCGCCCACATGTGCTCTCTCCATGATTTACGGTGCTGCTCACGAAATCCCTCGCCACGGGCCGCTGCGCCGAGGCTGGTGGCGCCTGCCCAGGACCGCCATGTGCTGCAGACACGCCCATTCAAACGTCGTTGTCGAGACGATTTATAGAATTGGACTCCTTATAGATGAAAAGAGATTCTAATAAATTAAATTATATTTATTCTACTGTAATTTTAGCGCTGCCTAGACGACGCAGTGACTTACAGTTGAGTTCAAAATCAAAGCAAGAAATTTTTACTCGAACGATTGACTATCACCACAAGCGTATTACATATCACTTTAATATAAATTTAAATATACAACACAATCTCTTGTTACTTGTTAAGAATAAAAAACCCGCAAGTGGAAAACGCAGTCAAACAAAAAAACAACCAGAGAATATTGAAGTTGTTACTTGTACAAAGAAATCATATATTGAAAATCTTGGACTTCTAATTCAATATAGGTTTTAGTAGAACCCTGGACTTCACGGTTGGAAAGCGAGCGAGCTAACCACTAACCCACGAGACTACTTTGTCTTAATATCTTAAACAAAGCAAGTCTTTCACAATAAGACTCGTTTGAAACTAAATCATTCCTAATTTAAAAGCTTAGCTGCATAATGCGTTGCTTATTCAAAAGCAAAAGCTCTTCTTTCAGGGGTAATGAATGGTCTCCATTATCCTCGCGGGGCTGTCGGCGGCCGAGCGGGTATATTTAGCGGAAGACCACCATCCAGTGGCATATGATTAATGGCGCACGCTTGCCGCCGCCGAACGGGGATTCCTAGAATTACACGATTAGGACCGTCGCCTCTCCTAGTGCGTATGAAATATTTAAATGCATTTATAACGGAGGCGAAAAACATCAAAAGAATATCTCATTTATCTAGAAACAAAAGCATTTTATAAGAATAATCAAGTTATCGAAAAAATGACAAAACCCCTGAAAGGCGAAAGCGCTTGATATTATAAATTTCAGTTTCATTTGTGCATACATTAAGTCTCTGTGAATTAAGATAATCAAATAACATTAACAAATAATATTTATATATATATATATGTATATAAATAATTTTACGAACTTCTTTAGAAAGCAAAAAAATAGGTAATTTTTAAAATAATCAAAAAATAAGGCATATGTATTGCCTTATGAGATGTAAATATCTTACTCTTATGTCTGTTAAATGACATGTCTTGCGCTAAAACTCGCCGCACGCCACTTTATTTTCATGAATATGGAATCTATAATGTATTCAATATGTTTTTAGGTAATCGATTCACACAAAAACCTTCAATATGCTCGAATCTCAATTTTTTCGATACAAATGTAATGTTTAATTATAAATATTGATTTATAAGTTAAATCAGTTGCTCGTGTCTTGGTTTAAATATGTTGTTTAAACAACAACTCAAATTACTCACTTGATAAATATTAAGCTTTGCAGGAACAAATCTGCGTCGGTCTAAAAAAACAGGATAAAAAACACGCGACTTGACAGGCTGTCGGAGAAGATACGGTCTTGAGCTCTCCGGTATTCATTTAACTAATGTGAACAATCTAGTGGAAAACTTTAAAAAAACGCCCCGCGTTACAAGCAAGACGCCTGATTATAAATTGCCAAAGACCATATTCTAAAAGTGTTGTAAAGATCGACTATTTTATGGTTTCTTGGATGTCGAGCTGCTTGAAGTTTTCTGTCCGTTTCAGTCAACGCGTTGGACCATCTTCGCATCTGCTAAAATCAATGAATAACAAAACATACGACCATACAATGTAAAGGTCCGTTCAGTTAAAACCAGAAGTAAAAAAATATTACAGGCACTTGACACGCGATGCTCTGTTGATGGCAGATACCGCGGGTGTAGGGGCACGCTGTGTGGGTGATTATTTAAATACTGATACCTGTATTGATAATATATAAATACGAACCATTTTGCGAGCTACATAAATAAATCCGCGTTTATTAACCATAAAGTTTATTGTGTAAACGATACTTTCGATTCTCGGTTTTCTTCTCTACATCGATATTATATTTTAGATTCACATCAAGGTTTTAGTATGAAAAAATATGTTCATAAATACTTCGCGATTAAAATGAGCAAATATCGATTACATGGTTTTCCCTTTCCAGCGTCGAGATAATTTAGCGCTAACTTGTAAAACCTGAATCCTTTAATCATGGCTTCAAAAAAAAAAAAAAAAACCCCCGCTGTTAATTGATAAGCTCATTTAATTACACACTGTGGAGGTTGGTTTTCCATAAACGAATCCGCGAGGAACGTGTTAAAAATATCCGGCGAATCTCGGATCAGTTAATCTCCGATCATTGATCTGGCGTTTCGTGTTAGTTCAACATGAACAACTTCCTGCACTCGAGCCACTATCGCTCATTCGATCGAACATTAATTTGATGAATTCGATAAGTATTGCCGGAATGAATATGTTTATGGAAACGACGGGAATTTTGCGCGTGGGTGTGGGACCGGTCTTTTTTTTTTTTTTTTTAATCGTCGGGTCAATAAACAGGCATTTGTTTTTCGTTACCATTATAAACTTACTAAACTACCCCATATATTCGCAGTTATACTTTCCACGGTATTTGTCACAATGATTTGTTGGTCAGTTTTCTTTGATGGACAAAACTGTTTGTCTTGATTTTGGATTCGAATACAGGACTCAGTGGCCAATAACAAGCGTGCTAACTGCTAGACCTCGGGGTGGTCACGGAACACCTGCGTGCATAGCGGTGGAGCTGGACTTCGAAGCACCGCATATACGAACGAAAGCAGAAGTGAGAAAGTGCTCTTGGATCTCCCTGATCATCCTGGAGACGACGAAGATGGCGGCAGCAGCGCGTGACCTCGCGGGGGAACCGGTCCATGTGTGTATATGAGACCACATGTGTACGAAGCCATAATTAATTTTTACACAGCTACACGATTTTAATTAAAGTTTTTAATTTGCCTTAAAGCAAATAAAAAAAATAGTTCATCCCATCAATCATTGATTTGCTAAAATATATTTACATATAAATAATGCGTTTAAGATATTAATCAAAGCTAGATTTTAATTTTTCATACATTTATCTCTGTCTTAATATTGCTCTGAATTTCAAATTTTGTTTACAAAGATCGTTAATTAATGTCTATGTCGAAAAATTCACGACCTAGATGAGATTCGAACCAGCACCTCATTTCTCAGGTTATGGCTCTGAAATGCATTTTTTAGGAAATTTTTTTGACTTATGGGTGTGAACCAATTAACTTAAAATATTCCTAAAGTATCGATTGAGAAACAAGACTAAAAGATTACTTGACGATGTCTATTATTGCGGATAAGTACGCGAGCCCACAATCCATTAGCTGCCGATATGAGAACGCGCAACATAACATATCTTTTCAATGATTCCTGCGCCCGTTGTGTTTTCAAAACCATCGAGACAAAACTTATGTAAGCTGACTCAATAAAACCAAAATCCGTTCGAAACAACTTCAAATATCTGTGAGTTCGGATAATTGAATATACTACGTAAATTTTTCAATCAAAATATCCAAAAGAATTATTTTTTAACTACGCATTAAAGTCATTGGAGTACTCCATTGATCACATAGATCAAATTCGAATCCAGGTGAGAAAAGATCTCAGTGTGCATCAAAATAAATACCGGAGACGTATCAAGCCCAACACAACAACACTTGTGCACCGACCTTACATACCTGTCTACTTCTTTGGGGCATCTAATATTGAAATATTAGTGTGGTTATGGAATTTTTCTTTCCAAATAACTCGAGCCCGAATGTCTCCCGTTCGTTAAAAATACAATGAGGGGGTCAGAAAGGGCGCTAGTGTTGAGGAGCGCCGGGGGTGACGCAAGCGCGGCCACGTGGGCGCGTGTAATGGGCCGCCCACGGCGACAAGCTGCAGACTGGAAAGGCATGGACGACTGCATGCCTCGATCCCAGCACGGTCCTACAGCCTCCGATCTCCGTAATGCAAAGTGACTCGCGTCGCCACTGAGCCGGCTATCATAATCATCTCAATTCCATGAATTGACTTATCCAATATATATTATATTTCAAACACTTTAATATGTACTTACTATACAAAATACCGTATTGTACGAAAGTCGTTGATTTTTTTCAGTTATCACAAAGTTACATAAAACGGTTTAACTTCTCTGATGTTTAAAGCGATCAAGGTGCCAAATCGCGCAACCGTGATATGTGGTATATGTCTTGTCGTATGCAATATGTCACTAACTATCTCATTATCCACAAACTAGATCAGCTCTAACGCTATAATAACTAATATCAGGAATTCTCATCACCGCGTGCTCCACACTCTAAGTATGGAGCGCTTAATAACCTGTATCATTTAATTGCATCTCCCTACCGGTGTTAACGCTGCTGAGAAGAGTATACTTTTCACTCTCTTTTGTGTTTCTGCTCTCGGTAGTTAATGAGGTATCTAATAAGATACTTACAGAAGAAATTTACATTTAATATAATAAATTACGTGATGTATTAACTAAAGATTAATTTCAATATTTGAATTTTTGATCCATTCAAGCCTACTGGAAATACAATTTATTTGTGCCTGCAACTGCAATTTTTTCATGTAATTGTACCTACACATCAAAATATATATACAACCAAATGGCAAAGAGATAGCGAACATTTTTTTTACAATTGATTAAATATGGAAAAATTAAACCAACCCATCGTGGGTGCACATGTATGTGTTTTTTTTTTATGGTACAATAAATACGAGAATTGACCGCGTCGCCTCGCCTCGATAGCCGGCTCTGAGCTTAGAAACACAACAAACAGTTTTACTCCTCGCGAACTTCTGCACTTTGTGGTACACACAGGATAATAAAAAGCCTCGGACGCGGCTGATGATCAGCCAGGACCTTAAAATGACAATCGACCAGGAGTTAAGGTACAATTGGTTCTGATGTAGTCGGTAACCAAGAACGGCACGCCGATGACGCAGCTGGCTTCCTGGGAGCATACCGACCTGAAGGTCACTCGCGGGAGCCAAGCACGTCTTCAGACTCCTGGCAGAGGGCCAGCTCGTCGGGTATTCCCCGCACGGTATTTGGGCGCCTCTGGTGATGGCCTATCGACGCATGTCAGGACTTCCTCGTGGGACTTAGCTAGGTGCGCTGAGGCGAACGGTCACCAAGCCGTTACATCAAACCCATTAACTGTACACAACTGTTCAAAAGAAAATCGAGGAGTTCTCGTATCATTTCATGAATAAATCGATTACTTAAAAACACACTGTATGAAAAATAGACACACGTATGGTTGAATAATCGCTAGTAAAATATTGGTTCACTTTAAATTAAATAGACTTAAATTTTGCTAATGTCATTGGTTGGCATTCTACCCATAAATTGCAATCTGCCCGTAAATGCCAAAACAAGAAAGAATGTTTGCGAAACCTGTCGTTTCAAAACAATAAAAAAAGTGTACTTATCACTTTCTATCATCCATTTCGTAAAAATATTAAAATAGATTCTATTTTTAGTTACCAGAGATGCGATGGTGATTTGATAAGTGTATTTGTTTTCAGTGAAATGGTATAACAATGGTATTACACCACTCTAAAGTAACTCAGTTCTCATTTAATCGAGCGAGGAGGAGGGAAACACAGGTAGTTGCGATTTTATGTCATTGTAAGCTTAAAATTGCTGTGAAATTCCCATGTTATAAGCAAAAAATATATATAACGACGTTTTACATTTGAATAATAATATTGATTCAAGGTGAGTCCTAATAATAAAAAGAACGATTTTAAACAAATATTTTTAAAACAAGTTTGTGATGAGCCTGTATATTGTTCATCGGCACGTTTTTCCTCCTAGGTATACAGCGTGGCCATTGCTCCAGAGATGTTTGATGAATCGGCCTGCCACGGTACGGCTAAACAAACAGCTTGATCGGCCGATAATTTATCGATCCCCCATTGTAGGAAATGGCAGCCGACCGGGAGACGAGGAGAGCTCATGGCGCATCAGCACGCATCCACCGTCTGATTTATCACGCAGCACCAACACTCACGAAATATCTGCTCCATCTTCGATCAGCTGTCTCGTAGATCAAAGATCTATACAAAATTAGTATCCTATTTGATAAAGCGTCGACCTACGTGTACACGCATTTTCTGGCCATGGACCTTTCGGAAATGCCATGCACTCAACAGCAAAATTTTCTGCTTCCAATCTTCAAGCGTCACGCAAAGCGGAGGCCACATTCTGTGGTAGATTATTTACGAGGCGAGCTATTTGACACTATACGTACTAAAAAACATAAAGGCGAAAAAAATTCAGTCGACTCTAATGACATCAAAGACTATTTATTTCATAATTATAAAAAAAATGTCACCATCACTCAGTGTAAATTTTATGTTTTCCTAGCATAAAATTGAAAAAGACCATTTGACACTACTGGCATCAATATTGTATATATATATATATTATACAAAATTTATTTATTATAAAAAGAAGCGGTCATAGTCGTTTAGTGTAAATAAACACGTAAACATAATAAGGGTAAAATGAAATAAAACCCACTTTACACTATTGAAAGTCAATTTGTTTCGATGAAAAAGTGGTATTTGTCATTTGGTGAAATAACGGTAGAACAGTGGAAATAAGATTTCTGTACGATACCAAGGCTTGTGGAATAGTCAATAATTGTGAAGTCATTAAACTTCCTTTACAACATTAAACACAATAAATTTACAGTTGGATCAAATAAATATTATTAATACATATATATTTATGAGGTATTTAATAAAATCGTTAAATTAAACATTATTTCATTAGATACGCCAGAATAAGAATCTTAAAAAGAGTCAGTTGCTAAGCGATAACCAGCGTTTTTTTACACATAGAATTCAACTTGTACTGTTTACGTAGTGCTTCATAGAAAATAGTATCGTTAAAAAAAAAAGAGAATATTTTTTTTTATCGCAAAGGCACTATTCGACTGGTGGTCAGCTTATAGAGGTCACAAAATTGCGGATTATTATCAAAACGAAAAATATAATTAATTCTGTTGCTCTAAATCTGCCAGCAGAATGCCTCACCAACAACAGGATTTGATCATGTGAGGGACAACATATAAAAGCAAATTATAATTAATATTAAAATATATACGTTTTGAAGCCGCGGTAAACTTTAGCAGCCGGAGGTTTTATTAAGGTAATTAATAAAGCCATTATAGACAATCTTTACAACTCAAGCCGTGTTATTAGGAGCATTTAGTCAAATGCAATTATCCTGAAAGATTCTTCGAAAGCTGTAAACTCAACCTGACTTAATCTGACCTAACCCGGCCTAAGTTGACCTAACCTGACCCAAGCTGACCCGGCGGGCGGCAACTCTAAGACTTACCGCGGCGATTGCATCGAGATAAATGTTTATTTAAAACAGGCACAGACAAAAAAAATACTTATTGTATGCAAAGAACATTCTTCTTGCGGTAAAAAAATAGTCCTAAATAATGTGTTCAAGATTTTGGGCACAGAAAATATTTTAAAAAAAATCGATTATATATATATATATATATATATATATATATATATATATATATATGTGTGTGTGTGTGTGTGTGTCAATATAAATACATATATATGTATAGCATAAAGCTGTCGCTTCGTGCGCCTGAGCCTCGCCCACGCGGGCCTGGTGGCCGCCGGGCCCAGGGCATGGGGCATGGGGCATGAGGCATGGGGCATGAGGCATGAGGCATGGGGGCGGCGAGGCTGGTTTATGGTGATTCGCAGTTTTATGGCCGCCATGGGGCGCAGCGCACCCGCATGGGGCCCAGCATCGCGGCGCTGAGAGGTTACGTTATTTACAGCGGTGAGAATGGCTATGTCTGTTTTCATGTCCGAACCATTGGTCACTATAGATTATGAATAAAAACATTGAATCAATTATCATATTTCAAATGTATTGCTTTATCGTGAAATATACTTTTTGTATTTAAAAACATGATTGATAGTTGTTTTCCGTACGTTCAAAAATGCCTTCTAGTCGTTATATATTTATTTAGCAACCTAAGTACGCGTCCACACTTGCCTGTAACAAATTAAATTCTCACAGAGCCGTGGAGTATAGGTTCGAATTCCAACGGCGTCGTAAATAGGAATATAGTATTCTTCTCGTCATTGCGTGTGTGAATCGATAACCCATGAATTTGATAGAATATTTGTTAAAAATTTGCGAAGTGTAACACGTTCTTTGAATATTTTATTGATAAGCTTAGCGTGCGGTCCACAAAAGTAATAAAGCATTGTTTGCACTAAAAACATACAAATTCAAAGCTAAAAGATGTATAATTCACATATCATGGCGCTTGGCCTGATAATTACTGTGCGATAATTTAGAAGGATCATAAAATGTACAATATATTCAGCGAGCAAAGTAGCTTACTTTGATTACACTTAACATTTCGTCTATTCCCAGCGATATTCCAATGCTATATCACTGACACATAATACTATTCTTAAATTATTACTACCTGTCTTACAGTTCAATTCTGGTTCAATTCAATTCAATTTAAAGCCCACTACAGCTGATTGTCAAGGAAGATTTAAGGATTGTCAAAAAAGAATGACAAGAAGAAAATTAGCATGAATGCGAAATTCGTGCTAGTCGGTATATAGGTATATATATGTTAATATATAAATATATATATATTTATATATATTAACATATATAGGAGCACCCTGAAGTCAGCATTACAGCACATGGGCCATAAAATCTGCATAACCGCCGTCAGTCAGGGCCGCGGCGCATGAAGATGTCTGCGCCTGCAGCTCGCGATCGGGCTCTCGATTCCGGGGCCGGGGACATGCGGGAGTACATGTTATACACCGTGTCTCGGAACTCATCGTAAATTCTCCTAAACCATAAATTATCATGAGTATACTTTTAGGATATATATATATATATTGTCTTATTGTCTAAGTACATACACTTTGACCTTTCCGCGAATTGAATTTCTACAAAGTATGTAGTATGTAGTTTAGTCATCCCTAATGCGGAAAAACGACGGACATACATTTATACGAAGTCGGTCTACCCGACCGCGGATAAAAAATATTTCGCTGCTGTTTTTTTTTTTCATCATAACGAACGGATAATATTTTTTTAGGGTGGCGGTTCACAGCTGACGCAAAATCCGTGCTCGGTCGTCCCCGATGCGGATTAGGCATCATTCCTCGTACGGTTATGGTTTTTCACGTAGGACATCATCCTCGCGTAATTATACAGTCTAGCCCCGCCGCGGTCTTTGGGACGGCCGCGCCCGCTGCGGGGAAGGGGGGGGGGGGAGGGAAAGGGGGGGGGGAGGGGGGCGAACAGGTTCCATTTTCAAACAAATTTGAATATCGAATTTTTAACACACAGGAAGTCTTGCAACTCATGGAACCACAATTAAAAATATATATATATATATATTTATTTGCAACTAGGTACATCAGTTTCATACCTGCGTTCGTCGATATAAATTTATACAGTTACAGTTCCGCTAATATTACACCTCCACGGTTATCGCGGCCTTGTACTGTAACTGAGCGAGAATTTTAACTGCTATATGCAAGTGTGGAATCAATGTGCATTGTATTTATCAGATAAATATATAATTTGACTTACGTATAGTTCGAATACTCCTCTCAGTATTGTTGAGACATGTGAATGCAATGCTCATCTGCTTACGATTTTATTCTAGTCGTTTAATCTATAAATCGATAGCTTAGATACACATTTATGCACAATATGTAGGTAAAAAATTGGATCATTGATCAATTTATTTTTTTCTACACCCAGACGCTGCAATTGTGGCCGAATAGTAATTGCCTGTGAAAACAGCGCGCAGGTCATACATGGCGTATAGATTTTTAAATGATAGATGTGCGCGTAATGAGGAACGCATTATGATAATGACCGCTAGATTTATCCCCAATTAAGTATAATAATATGTACATGGGAAGCCTCGAACCCGCAGCGTGTTGCATAACGATCTGGTGCTTTACGACTGGGCCGCCTGCCCCTCGGCAGGGCTGAGGCGACCGCGGCGGTTTCCAAATACCCGATAGTCGTTCTGTTGCAACATTGTTTGTAACGGGAATAACATCCACCCCCCACCCCCCTCCACCCACCACCCCCCAATAGCACGGAGTTTCCCTGTTCCTGGCCTTGCTCCGATAACCCGGATCACTAACTAAATAAGCGAAAAATTATTTAGTAAGTTTATATGTTTTCGGCGTCGCTGTGTTGCAACTTTGCTTGACTTGCGCGCTCCAAAATACTCCAAAAGCTTTAACGTAGTAGCATAAATAGTTAAATCTATTGGATTCCTTTTTATTAAATGTTGTATGTGGCGTGTGACCCTAGCGATGTTCATTTATTAAAAATAACTGCATGCATGCCATTCGGAGTACATGAGCCGCCGTCCCCCGAGGCGGCTAGCTGTTTAATAGAACTGCTTCGATTATAAGTTCAGTATCGAACCCGCGTCGGGTAAATGTTATTTATAGGGAAACCCAACTCCGTCCGATTGTAAAACCATATAATTATGAAGAAATTTTACATACACATGGTTTACAGCGTTTACTATTGATGGCAGCAATACAAACCATCTGTCACTTTTAAATAACTAATGGGAAATGCCTATTAATGATTACAAATACTCGGTTATTGGGTGTTACGCCGCGTTTCTTCTTTAGAGTTCTAAAAGGAATTTCAAATTCACGTGCTGCTTTGATGTCATTCATTTTTAAAAATGTGGCCAGTAGCGGAAACGAAACGTCGGTAGACTCATATCACATTGTAGTGCAACACCCTAGACATCAAAAAATCATCAAACCATCTTATCAAATCATCATCAAAACTTACGAACATATTTCATGTAATACGCTGAATGATAAATAGAAAATCCATATCGCGGTTTAATAATAAATTCAATAAAAAGAAAACCTTATTTAAAATATATACAAGACAGCAACACATTTTTAATAGCAAATTTATAATATTTAGCTTTAACAACAAATATGAAGAGCCAAATGGCTAGGTTACTTTTTTTATTTGTGAGCCATTCCGACTTTCAAGGCTCCGACACTAGTTAAGAAAAGACATTTAACAGTTTAAATTTACAAGATCCAAATGACAGCTGATAAATGAATAAAAGTGTTAAATCAACTATTGTGATGAAGCCCTCGAAAGGCGAAAGCACTCACAAGCAGAAACGATAGCAGCCTCTTAGTTAATTAGCTAATCAAATTAATTGTTGCATATAAAGCATTATAACTTCAAAACATATACAACACAAAACATTTTTAAAAATTGCCTAAAATTTTTCATCGTCTCGGCTATGAAAACGAGCTAGAGAGATCGCCGACTGGCTTAATTGTACATCCATCGATAAGCGCATGCTGAGCATTAACAAAGAACTGCGGGCGATGTTTTAAAATAAAAATCAAGACAAAACCCGCCCGTGGCGTCCCCAGGCTAGGGTCGAATTAATATGCAATTTATAGAATAACCCAGCGGCTCCCAACTCTTCAACGCTATGTCCTTCATTAGAGATCCCAGATTTTTAGTCGTCATCAAAATTATGAAAAAAAAATCCCAAAGGCAACAACGATCCATTTTTGTTATAAACCAATAACTATTTGATAATCCAATATAATGACCATGATATACTTCCATGATTACTTCATAGTATTCCATGGTATTTTGTAACAAAAACACCAACACAGGGTTACTCCAAGTAGGCTTCCAAGTAGCGCCCGAGCTTTAAAATGTTGAGTGTTGGATGAATGAGGCTCGCGAGAGGCGAGGCTCGTGCGGCAGACGCAGACAATTTAGGAAGGCAGTGCATTTATTTGCCTAAAATAAGACTCATTATCAATTACTCCACACTGTTACAGCCTTCGGTGATGGAGGCCCATTACATATATTAATAGCTCAAAAGTCCACAGCGGACATAGCTGCGTATACATTGAAAATACCCAGTGATGTTAGCGCAGACATGCGACCTAATAAAATGCACGCATAAAACTGCGCAATTTTCCTTTTTTTAATTCACAAGCAGGACACATCCACGCTCATAAAGCTGAATTAAAAAAAAAAGAAAACTACAGAACAGCGAGTGGGCGACCGGGAAGCCAAAAAATATCTATTACGTACATTTAAAAACAACATAATCAATAAAATGTACTAATTTATCAACAGATTAATAAGAAAATGACTACTAACTCTCGAATCTATATAATCAATACCCGCGTAATTGTGACAGTACAAAGCCACGTGGTATACAACTGTCACAGTTACGCAGGAGTCGATCGCAAAAGTTTGACAGTTACTACCCACGTGGTCACCAACTGTCAAAGCCACGTGGTCGCCATCTGTCACAGCAACGCGGGAATTGATCGCATCGGTTTGACAGTTACGTCTTTTAAGCGACACGTTTTCTTCGGTTCTTAAAGTGCATCCATTCTCTATGCATGAGATGTGCAGTCATTTTATAATAAATTATCGCGCTTGTCAGCGCGTGGAGAAGACGTCCCTAGTGCATAATGACGCCGTCATAGATTTATAGATCCAATGAATCATGTTCGCGGCCAATCACAGCGTCATTTGCGTAAAGGCACAGTATGATCCGCTATCGACATTAAATATATATATATATATATATATATATATATATATGTGTGTGTGTGTGTGTGTGTGTGCGTATATTTTTTTTAGGTTTAGGGGAAATTGGTGAAGTCAGCAATGTCGTATTCAACCTCGCCTAGTCCTTTTAATTTGGCTGGACTAACTTTTGCCACTGGCTTTAATTCCGCATTCAAATTAGCTTTCTGTTTTCAATACTTTCTTTACTTTGGATCTTTCTTTGGATAATCAGTCAAAGTAAGCTATATTTCGTTAATTTCAGGTTTGAACAAACTATTGTTTACAATATACTCACAGGTATGTTATTATTGTGAGTATAATTCTGAGAGAATACTTCATACATGCCTAGTTCGGTATTATCTAATAGCGTCTAGTCTCTAGTCCATATCTACCAATGGTCGAATAATCCCACGATCGAGACGCGTTGGTATTCCAGTAATTGAGTTGCCTGAGTGCCTCTATGGGTAACACAATATCGCCGAATTGTTCCTTAAACCTACATTATTACTAATAACACATATTAAGACTGCCGTATCATTGGTTTTAAAAACTAGTAATTGTACTTCTTCCAATTATCTCGGTTCACAATAATGAATAATATTTTAAACAGATCCAAGACGCCTTCATTAATGTTTGTATAAAAACTTTGTTGGCTTTTTGTTTTAAATAGTCATTTAACACTGAGTTTAATAACTATTTAATGAGTATCAAGTAAGGGGTATTATGGTATTCGATTCACACATGGAACGGTGAGAAAACTTCCGAAAAGGTTTTTCACAATACCAGTTGGATAAAAACCCACACTGCACGGCTATCGCGATCAAGATCTTACAAATAGAGAAAATGAGGATTTATTAAAAATAAAGGTAACAATAATAATTGGAATATATAAGGTTCTAATTTGTACTATAGAAGCTCTTGAAATAAAATAGGGCATACCTGCAAATATCAATTTTTTGTTTGAAACTATTTTTTTATTATTTAAATCCTTAGAGCACTCACCAATGCCCAAAATCGATTGAAAATGTTTATCTTTTTTGTTGTCAGTCAAAATATTGCGTCTTCGACTGTATCTTTAGCAAGTAACGTTATCATTATGGATTGGCAGTGGCGTAGGTATCAAAATTTAAAAAAAATAATAAATAAAAGTATATTTAGTAGACGTTCGCTGTGTGGTTGTGTAGACCGCGCGCCACTGCAAAGTGTGGCGCGGTCCTCCACGGGCGGCACGCGGTGATTGCCCGCTAATGGCCGCGAGGATCCATTTCACGGGGAATTACCTGTCTGGCCGCGGCTGATTGGCCCCGACCCGACCTCACCTGCACCCTGGCGCGGGCCGTCCAGGCCGGGATGCGCAGGCATTCGCGGTGGACGCCGACCTCCGGGGGTACGCTCGATTCACCCAACTCGTGGAATTAATCGCGGATTACAGGAATCGTTAAACCACGATGTAGTTGATGCACGTCATATGAAATTATTCTAAATACACATTTTGTACTACATAAACTGCAAAGGTATATCGCCGACATTTGCCATGAACATTAACCTCCGAAGGGTGTCAACGAATGCATCGAATTGCAGTTATTGGTAAATTGTTACACAATGACATCATATATGTTTTTATATAAAATATAAGGTTTGCGTTCTGCAATTTTGAATGCCACCATTGCTGTTATAAATATATCGAAGATTTCACCTATTGTGTTCATTAATAATAACTGATCTCGCAGAAAACGAACTGCCATACCGAACACATGAATGGCTCGGTCGAAACGCGCCTTTGGGTAGACACAAAAAGCACATTACGCGAGTAATGAACGTGCAAAATAACTCATACGTGTACAGATAATAACAATTTGCTAATTGCTGCACTCTAACGTAATTAACCTCACAAAATTATTTGGACGTCTTTTAACCCGCCACGAACGCCTCTGCCTAATGTGTGTAGGTATGTCTCAGTGGTGAGCACTTTATTTTGAGTCTACGCGTACCGATTAATATTACATATGAAATAAATTCGCATTTATCACCCATACAGGAAACGACAAAAAATCATCGTTTTAATCCACGTCAGTCTGGTTTAATACGTAATACTAAAAATGAAGGTTTACAATCTAATTAAAAATAATTCTACACAGATTAGCGTACACGTGAAATGAAAGCGACCATTTTTCCCCTGCTGATAATTTTATCAGTTTGCATTATAATTGTTCAATCTCAGATGTCTAATGAGCGAGTACACCAACAAAAACAATAACCGAACACTCCCACAGATATAACCGTAACTGAGAAGTTATTCTATTATAATACTGACACGCGTTTCGATTTATCGGAATTCTTAAGGAGAAATGAAACCCTACCGAGCCAGCGGAGTTGCTGGCCGGGCCGGGCATTAGTGCGGTGAATAATCGATGTGTCGAATTCGATTCTCGACCTTCGTAAAAACAATCAGGTCGCGTCGAATCGATTCGCCTTGTTTCCTGTGATCTCGGCATCGATCATTGATTGAATTAAAAGCCAATCATTTGGCTGTCCAGGTGTTTGTTGGCGACCACTTATAGCAGACGTCGGAAAAACTAGTACCTCCCTCGTGCAGGTTCCTGGGAGTGTGTATTAAAAATAAAATACCGTTTCAGCCTTCACTTTGCTATACTACACTACTCAACTTAATATTTTTTCATCAAAATATATTATTGCCATAATTACGCTGTACTAGTGTACACAATACTACCGTAAATTATATTATACTATATAATAATACACTATACTTATATTTGAATAGTGCAATATTCTGAGTGCCTCTCCTCAAAAGATCTTGGTAACCATCTCACTGAATATATTTGTCTGTTCGTGAAATTTTAAAGGTGAATAGTATAGTAGATCTTCGGATCCTTCTATATTATAATACAATCTAGAATAATAATAAGCTATACTATACTATATGAAATAAGAATTTACTGCACTGTACTTTATACTACACGATACCATAGTATAATATATTTAAAATCTGGTGATAAAACAATCGATTATACAAGGCAAGAAATATCACGACAATCTCTAAACATTTTATTAAAATAATTACGAATAACTTAATATTTAGATATTAGATAACGGCGATTTTTGATTATGATCACATTTGCTTTTCAAAGGCTTCTTCGAACTATAACTCTATAAAAAAGCCCTCAAAGGGCGAAAATGCTCACACACAACAATTACCCATAGATAGTCATGTTTGTGATATAAATATGGAGTTGAGGAGTATTAAATATTTAACCAGACGTTCGTAAAAATTCTAATTTTTAATGTTAACAATTGTCTGAAAATTATAAACAGTCTTCCTTTTAGTAAAGATACCACGGGTTTTGAAGCAGCCTATAAATACCCGGAATACATTGTATTCAGATTTTATTATATTGATAAAGAAAATTCCTTCGTGTTATTTAAATTGCTCACTGATACAAATCTAAAAGTTGGAAAATAACTTGAGAGCTTATTCACTCTGAGATAAAGTAGAAAAAATGTAAATTGAAAAACATATCTAATTGAAGCAATTAATTGTGTATTATATTATAAATAAAACTTTGTAACTAACAAGGCATAATTATAAAAAAAACCGTCCGAAGATTTTTCTCATCGTTTCATTTGTAAAAAAAAAAAACATATTATAAATGCTAATTTATTAAATACTTTAGAAAATCCTCTTTAGATAGTGGACTGCAATTTTGAATACTGTTTTCGAGTTATCAAATATATTTTACGCAAGCATTAGGCAATTAAAATTTTGTTCAGTTGCAGGCCCACAGTGGGCGAAAAACTACAACAGCTATAAAATATTGAAGAATACATATTACAAAAATCCTGTTCGTGTTGAAAAATGTGGATTTATTTAATATGCAGTAATAATCATTGGGGCTATGTGTGAACCTCTAAAATCAAAATTTAACGTAAGGTACCCCAATATGCTAAACATTGAATAGTGCGACAGGTAGACAGGTAAGTTTAATCTAAATTGTCAAATAATTATAATATTTTTGAATAAAATACTTGAGTGATTTTCCACATTTTTCCACAATCACTCAAGTATTTTATTCAAAAATATTAAAATGGAATTCCACCAAGTACTCTGTCAAAAATATTGAATTTCTTAAATAATTATAACTGCTTTTGAACTGAAATTGACTCAGATTTCAGATATATTGCAAATTACGGTTGCTTTTGTGTACAGTGAAGCAATTAACTCATGCTCTGCTCCACAAAGGCAATCTGAAACCCTAGAAGTTCCTGCAGTTCTGGATAATTAAGCACTAACGCGAGTTTATATATGACAGAACTTTAATTCACAGAAATCCTCGTGAATAAATATTTTCACAAAATTATATATATTTTTAAATATTTAAATACGATTCATCTCCCCTTTGAAATGTGCAACGTTTATCTTAGTGGTATAATTAATATTAAATATTTTTAATAAATACGCACTTTTGAATCATGCAAGATTATTGTGTATAACAAATTCGCAAATCAAGCAAAGTAGACTTTTCTCGTCATTTCACGTTTTGATTGTTTTCTTAAATATTATATACAGAATATACCTGTACAGGGAAAAAAACTCGATTTTATAAAAAATATATATAGAAGCACCTTACGTTTCTAAAGTTAACCACCGGGAACATTCAAGTACTTGTATTGGTGTCAAGTATGTTATAATTTAAAAAATATGTATTACATTATATTATATAGTATATCTGGTGTAAACGCAGCACGTTTAGAACTAGCGATGCAGGGAGTCGCTTCATGTTCCAAGAGCGAATTAAATATAATATGAATATATACAGTAATAATTATATGTGCGAACTCACAATCCGCGCCGTGTGTGCACTCGGTTGTAGAGCTTCCGTGTTGGAGTGTTATTCTTGTTTTATACTAGAAAGGATATTCGCAAATTGATCGAAATGAATATATAAGTAAATTATACTATTGCTAGCCCCACGAGCGGGAGACATCAAAACATAGCCTGATAGAGATGCTTATAAATATTTTTTACAGTTGAATAGGCTAATAGGTTTATTACATTTTTTATCACTTGGTTTAATTCTGAACTCAATCAATATCACTGATTATGAGACACACACATACACGGTATATATATTTCAGAGGTTCCACTGTGATTCACCCCTTGTTTCAACCCTCCCAGACTTTCGGCGAAGGGGTTTGAATACCCATTGCGATGAAATGAATCATACGAGCTAGTGAATTACCTCAACATACGTATGCAGACGCGTATCTATACACGCCCAGGCTAGATTACTAATGCAAGCCTACAGTGTGGCCGTAACTCAAGTAAATGCCGAATTTTCAACGAATATTTTCTACCAAAATACGTTGACTGAAGGCGATGTTAATTTTCCAATAAATAGCAGAACGGTTTTAAATAATAAAGGTGAAAATTTCAATTGATTAATTTAATATTTCAATCGGTTCCCTTATCTAGTTTACTCTAAAAACGACGAAAAAAAACTGCGACACTCGTGGGATTCGACTGTACGGTGCCGCAAGCAAAACACGCTTTTTTTCATCGTTTCATATTTGAAATTGATTACCTAAATATTTCTCTAACAACGCTCAAAAATTATAGATCTTTAAAAAATATTATAAAACATAAATTGATGATGATAAATATATTTATACTAAACAATTTTATCAATTAATTTTTTATATTTAAGATATTGTGTAGATTAATTAGAAATACTTACCCTATTTTGTGCATAGTTGAAGATATATAGTATATAGAAAAAATTCCGTCTTGTTTATGATTGCCAAAATGGAAAAACGGACATACCTGAAACAATAGAAAAAAAAACATTTATTTATTTATATGTATACATTAATATATAAAGATGATAACAATAGATTTACACAAATCCACACTAAAGTATTGGGTTCGAATCTGGTTAAAATAACAAGGTAATTATTTTTAACAAAAAAATACATGTTTCCACATTGAATATGTAAAAAAATCAAATAACACATATCGAATAAAAATACTCGACCCAGCCGCAATCACCTATAATCGCTTACTGTTACAAAGTAATACAATTTAATGATTTCCAGATTATATGTGCCCGGATGTCTCCTGCTCGTAGAGTAAAAAATACCTTTCAAATGTTGTACCGTCCTTATGTTACTAAACAACAGCAATAAACATTAACAACCAGGTTACACAGAGTAAATTGTTTATATTAAATCATTAAAAAAAACTAATTACTTTTAAATATCTAGTAGATTTATAGATATCCTGTACACAGGATTATGGAGATATCGTGCCCGTACTGAGGTAGTTAGACATATTGAGTCAGTATAAAGCGAATCTACCTACCTCCATAATAGGTTCTGCCTTTTTAGTTTCATGGCTGGTATTTTTACCCTTTCTTTTATACTATAGTGAATAGCTTCCCTAGAAAATTATTCTTTACTAAAACACTGAATAGAATTTTTGTACTTATTTTTATAAATACTTACGCTAAAACAATATACTTCTGGTAATAATTTTTACGGTATTATAAACAATTTGATTGATTAATTTAACTCATTTATATTCAGGAATATAATCCCTTGCTTTGATTCTGGACTTCGGATTCGCTGTAACACGATTAAAAGCGTTCAAAAACATTTTTCAATAAATATTATTTGATACGGATGTTCCCTTGTTTAACATTATATTACAAAGCAAATACTGGAGACGTTACAGGTCTAGCATAGTCGCGATTGCTTATAATCGCTTTTAACCTCTTATTCACATTGAATTATTCCATTTGCAGCTTCCGACCTGGAAAGAATAGATAGATAACAAATTCCTTATCTAGATTATCTGGGCGTGGGTGTATTTTCGCTCGTGGAATATTTTTTTAGGAAATATCTTTAAAAGTACGTTTGTATGAAAAATGAATAATTCATTGCAGGATTATTTTTGTATAATTATATAAGGCATATTTTTAAATTGATAAAAACTCTTCGCGCCGAATTTGAGATCGCTCCCCATCGCTGAAAGTAGTTCTGTAGGATTCACAGACCCGTCAAGGTTCTCTCAACTGTCTGCAGCCAATTAGGGTTGAATGGTAAATGAAGAAGAAAATGAATGGTAGACGTGAAGGGTAAACTTCCTTCGCGTAGCATTACGTGGAAGTCGTCCTTCTCCTCATGCATTTGTAAAGACTTCACGTGCCCGAAGTTCAACCAGTCGATCGCTAAATATTTAATAGGATTGACTGGGATTGGCTACGATCAATAACAGCCCCGTAGTTTAGTGGTTAGCGCAGTTACTCACTAGCCATGCGTTTGAAACAGAGTGGCTCGATTTGAATATTTAATTTTATATTATAAAAATGGTGTGTTGACTAAAGTCAAAAATCCTTTCTATAACTAATTTAAAATATTCTCTGTGTGTTTTTGATCTATATTTGGTTAGGTCTGGCTAAAATTTAGCAATCAATTATTCATAAAAATCGATTTTTTCAAACATATATATATATATATATATATATATTTATACACAATAAATAGAATAGTTCATTTAGCTGACACTCGAAACCTGAAGAGTCGTTCCCAAAATTTCAATCAATAAAATCATTTTCTGAGATCTACAACGCGGATTCATCGGCCGTGGCAATCAAATTAATAAAACCGCCGAATGGTATTTTTAATATTCAAGGCATTATCAATTAAGAAGTTACTAGATTTCAATAAGCGATATGGGCATGGTCCGCCCTTTTTACCAACACAAGTGATGTACTTCTAATATCTTATATAGCTATGTACAAACCGGTATGGAAGAGTTCTTTTATTAATATAATATTTATCCAACTTTACAATCTAATAAAACGTAACGCCACACGTAGTCTCAATTTTAACACCGCTCGTATACAAAGTGTTTTAAAATACATAGCATTATCTTAAAAGGGAGACTATCAGTGTAAAATGCAGATACAATTAAATATTTGATTATAATCATTGGCAAATGAGCGCCTTTTACTACAAGACGGTATTAAAAAAAATCGTTTGAAAATAAACTTTTATAATTGGATAAGAACGGAAAAGAAAAAGTTGTAATTTTTAAAATAATCGGAATTTCAGAAACCACCGTTTGAAGAAAGCCGGATATTGGGTTATCAAATTTACTGTTGGGAGATGTATGGCAAATAACGAATCTCTGAAAAAAAAAACGAATTACTCGAAGGAAATACACAATTTGGGAGTTTGCTGCGTGCATTCTAGCAACGCAACCTAAATATATAATGGCGTACTAATGCGTAGTCTCTATAGGAGTCACTGTAAAATGAATTTGAATCGTAAATTGGTTGTGAGCGCGTCTCGGAGGTCGCCTGTGGGTGGCGAGCCTCGTGCCCCAGCGGGTAGCACGCTTGCCTTCTAATCGCTTTAAATATTGATAACTTTTATGTTTTAACGGTTTTTATTGAATTTTGAAATCGCCTTCAGTTCAAAGGTATGGCAAATTCGTAAAAATACACTAACCGATGCAGATTTTTTGAGTTCACAATAAAATAGAATAACGGAAGTTGTGCAGTTATTTGTTAAATGTAAATGTGACGTTTCAAAAGTAATAGTTAAATTTCGACTATAACAATGAGTGTAGTTACTCAATCGCAAATCAAGAAAACAAAAACCTCGTAACATCTAAAAGTTGCGCAAGAACGATTCCGCGTGACCTTCTCATAACCCAGAGCGCTCATTTTCACGGGGTTTTTGCGTCCGTTGGGAAAAAAAAATAAATAAACGAAACATCACCAGAGCGCCGCCTCTGAGTGACACTCTTGACAGTGATGCGGCGTGGAGGTAGTTCCGCCGGCGATTGTTGCAAGTTCTCACGTACCAGTTTGGTCTGAATTATCTCTCACTTCCCAGAAGACGACCCCGACGCAGCTCCGGCCATTGTCTATGAGAATTTTGAGACTTACGTCGTTGACACTCTCGATTGCGAAGCAATTATTCAACAAGGAAACTTAAATTCATAACTACGCTAGCTACTGCCTTTTACTCAGAAAAAAACATTAAATTTTTCGGGTGTGAATATATTCAATTTTTAATAATTTGCATAATTTTCGAGCAAAAGTTTGCTTCCGTCGTCGTGGGATTTGGCTGGTCTGATTTGGCAGCAGTCAGCTCAGGTTACACCGTCTGCCGCGCCCATTGTGCGGGGGCAGACGCCGTGGAGAATTATTTGGAACCGAGAGGAGGGACCTTTATCTCGCTCGCATCCGGTACACGAGTCTCCACTCAAACTTCCAGGCGTCTTGATGTTAAGGAAGCGTATAATCGAAAGAAAAAAAAGCTTTTTTTTAAATAAATTTTCCGGATCATGATGTGTTGAGTAGTTAATGCAGCTTTGCGATTCAACCTAACTTAACGCCGTATTCAAATGCATATAAATAAGAGAACGAATCGGCGATCTCGCGGTCAAAAGTTGAGGATCACTGCGCCAACAAGACAAAACCTGCAGAGATAATTAGCGTGTCTCCCCAGAGGACCTTGGAGGTCTCACCAACCAAACAATTAACTCCTCGGTAGGATTCTGATCTCCAGACACTGTAGCTTAAAACTCTATCAAAATAGCCAATTGACTAGGAGATAACGATAATTTTATATCGGCACTTTCATCTTTCAAAGACTTCTTCGTCGTTAAGAGAAGACTATTAGAACTACTATAAACTATTAAATAATTTAATTTAAAACCTACTATATGCGCATACAAAATAAACAACTCTCATCATATTTATATATCTATCATGTACGAAGATTAAATGCCAATAGATTTCAATTTATTTTCATTATAAAATACACCATCGTGTGTATAATTCCAACGCTTCCACAGTCGCCGAAAAGTACCCGCGAGATGGTGATGCCATGGTGTTGACATATCGGAGCGTAGCAGCGCGCAGTCTACATTACTAGCATGACCGCTTAGTTATGAGGTTTCGAAGAGTTTGCGTGTGCGTGTAGGCGCTGACCCCAAACAACACTTTTATGATTTTGCAATTTATTTCCAGCGACGGCCGAATTACTCGATTAAGTAAGACGGGTTCAATTCGCGTGTCATAATAAAATTTTGCTACGATTTGGCTTCTGTGTTCTTTCCGTGGTTTTTTTTTATTGCGCTAGTCCCATTCGGGCACCGTTTCGCCAGGCTTTCCAATCAAAAACTGTACAGCACTGATATCATGATAACCAGGGCTCGGAACTCGGTAGCAAAACCAGTGTCCAACCCAAACAAACACTATCGAATTGATTTACACAAAGTATTTAATTTCAATTTTTCTTAGCTGAACTATTCTGTAATAATAAATAGCTAAAAGTTTTTACATATTTTTAATTGAAGCGTCAATAGAAACGACAAGAAAAATTTTTGAAAAAAAATTCGTGACACTGATTGGAGTTTAACCCACACAGTGCACCACTATCCAATTGAGCTACAGCTCCACCGAGGGAGAATTCAACTAGTTATATGTTAATGCAGTGCCGATATACTTTGGCTGCTTAATACATATTTGATGACTAGCAAGAATTTTTGGCGTGTACATATAAATATTTTTTTAATGCACATGTTACTTAGCGAAGACTCAAACAGCATTTTACTAATGATTTTTGGTCAATGCCCCCTCCGTTTACGTTAACTTTTCGACCAAACTGAAAAAAAATATTTTGATCTACGATCTTTGCTTTAAATATACCAACCGGTTGTCGGTTGTGTTGCAACTTGTGTAAGTCGCTCTAGTCTGACGGTGCCTTTGAAAGGCAAAAAAACAGTTGTATCCTAGCTATTTAGCTAAGCATCTTTATTTGTAATAAACTCATTACTATGTACAAGTATTGCAAATCGACCGGATGTTTTAAATACGTCGTTACACACCCCGTGGTATCGGTCCGGTGGTGTTTTCTGGTTCTCTCAACTTGGTTTTTGATTAGTTAGTGTGAGTTAGCTCTATTGCATGGCTAGCAAATCGGAGATGCCAATTAAAGGTGGAATACCTATGATCTTTACCACTTCCTGTCGTTACGATGATTAATTATCCCACCTTAAGGAGCCTGCTCATTAAAATTTAGAAAATGCCAGGTAATAAAACACTCCCAACGATAATATTCTATTAACTCTGTCACACCTTCGGCTACTTTGATCAAAAATCATCTGATAATTTTGGTTAAACACTTTAAGTAATATTTAAAAAATATATATAAATACAATTTCCAGTAACTTAAAAAAATATTACGCGCCGTTTAATTTTTTTTAAAAATAGCTATTTGTCCAGTTTTAAAGTGTATATATATATATTTGAATTTTTGAACATCCTTTTTTTATAAACAAGGATTTAAAATATAGCTTTATATACAATAACTTCCGTTTTAAATACTTTGCGTCATTGACAGTTTTTTTTAATATTCACATGTGTTTTTATTATATTTTATAAAAAGCTAAAATTATTTATTTCATTTTATAAAAAAATACTCACATACTGTGTATGTGTATTTATTTTACTCTCGTACTTAAAATTGATTTACTCCACACTTTTCATAAATACTAAATAATTTAATCAAACTCTACAATTGTGTTTTTATACTATTATTTTAATTATTATTATTTACGAAAAAACTAGTATAATTAAGGGGTCAGTCAGCGAATTCAAATACTACGACGGACCGCCCCTGACGTGCGACAAGCGGGCATGTGCGCCACTGGGCCACAAGGCGGCATGAAAAACTCTCCAGATCACGAGACAGATGATCCGTGTCCAAGAAATTATCAATTTAAGCTTCCGGCTCGCTCCCGAGGACCAATTACACTTAACTTTAAATTGGGTGTTGCCATGTAGCGCATACCACGAAATTGTTGCCATAAACGAAAATTACCGCCGGACATATAATATATCACTCGTTAGCAAAGCGATCCGAAGTGCTGGACACGAATTGGACGGAATCGTGTTTAATGCGGCTAAAAAAATTGATTTAGTAATATACGACGTGGCTCTGGTGATTTGTACATCAATAAATTTATGGCATGATTTGATACACTAGGAGTTTCAAACGCAGTACACATATTATATAATGTAATGTTAAAAAAAGTAATTTACAACATTCCAAAAGAAAAACACTCATAGCTCATATATTTGCGCTTGCAAACCTCTTAGCCATTTGGCTGTGCACACTTGTTGTTTCGATTCAAAGTATTGCATCTTTTACCGGTCAGGCGAGGAGAAAAAAAATTATAAAAAAATAAAATATATTATTATATTAGTACACCAACGAGACGTTCTCTTGACAGGTGTCTCGTAAATATAAGGAGATCAATAATTATGAAGTCATCTGAAAAACACCCATGCAAACACGTAAAAGTTGTCCTGATTTATTAGGTATTAAGTTGTTTCTATCTAGGCTCGCCGCGGTAACGGGCGACTCACTCAACGCAATAAATCAAACCACGATACTATTATATAAGGAGATCTCCCAATGTATCCGAACAAGTTTAATATCATTACTTCTACATATTTGAACACAGCCATACAGCAGTACTCACCACCCTTATAAGTCGAGTCCAGCTCGACATAATATTTTTTACACCAACTCCTATTTCGAGCTGGACTCGGCAGTATAAAATGCGTTTTAAATGTAAATTAAAATATTTCTCAAATCTTTTAATAATATAGTAGCGTCGCTACCCCCGAAAGGTAATGTTTGGGTGCCAACATTTATAATGATCTAGTTAGAAGTTGGCTGGGAAGTTGAAAGCTTGTGCGTTATCTAAAACAACTACAAATGAAATTAATGATTACGTATACACATTATCTAGATTACTCAGTGTATTTTTTTGTTCGTAGCATTAAATAATTAAGACGATATAACTACGTACTCCAAAAATAAGGAGTAAAATTTGTAAATAAAAAAAAAAAGTTTAAGTCGAGTTATATCATTTTTGATTTTGAGCGCTTTCTCATTCCGAAGGCTTTTCCAGAATAGTTATATATGTTTGCAAATTTACAGGAAGATTTTTAAGATTTTAAGAAAAACTACATAACTAATCTTTGACCTAGCATTTTAAGCACAACAATCCTGTGTGGGTTACATAGATTTTTAATATTAAAATAATATATTTTGCACTCACGTGGACAATACGTTGTAAATGCGTTACATCCCATCCACCCCCATTGCTGAAGTGGACCCCTTGTACCATGGGGGTCAATTTAGACCACTCTGGGATATCTTTATCCAATGCAAAGGTTGTATATGTTAAGATGTAATTGATAGCATTTCACAGTTATTCCTGCGGTGGAATTGCTACCGACTTCCGATCTCTCGTCATCAATCTGCGCGACACTTCACCATAATTTAAAATGGATCGTTGCGCTTTTTATCTGCCGACATATCCTGGCAATCCGGATTTAGTTAAATATTTACAACAACTAAAATGGCGGACTTGCTCGGGCCTCATCAGCGCAGGCGGCACTTTTGTCGTGTGCATAAATTTCAGGATGTTGAATATTCAAGCGGCAGTAAAGGAGGGCGATTAAAATGGCGATCATCGGCGACACAATAAAGGATATTTGGATCAACTACTGAAGCAGCAGATTTAAATAAAATATACCCGCACATTTTTGTCACTATTTATGTCAACCACTTGAGAGAAAGACTTATTATATCTAAAGCACTCAGAATATTTAAATTCAACATTTCTACGACATGGTTTTTATTTCTTGATTTTAAAATAGTTAAAGATCACATAATTCTTTTGGCGTTTTAAAATTCGCAAATTTATTTGAAAATAAAGTAATCAGCTGTTCAATGTTGGATTCAAATTAAATAGGCAGGCAGTTGTGAAAATATATTAACATTAAATTAATTCATCCCTCTGTGATATAAATTTTGACGTACTTATTGTGTAGTGTATATTAAATATTTTTGAAAGAAACAACTCGGTGTACTCGGTTTCACGTTGGCATTATCAAACAGAGTGATAATGTTGCTCTAAATGGCTCTGTTTGATAATGCCAACGTGAAAGGTTGGCGAAACCGGTCACTAATAAAAACAAAAATGTGGAAAATCACTCAAGTATTTTATTCAAAAAAGATTCATAAATATTGAATTTCTTCGGTGTAATTACATATTATTTTTTAGTAAAATAACGTTTATTGTCAGCTAAATTGAAAATGCCAATCAAGCATGTTGACGAAACTAGTAGCGTCAATTTTATTTTAAAGTTGAAATAACACAAAAACATAATGTCAATAAGCGATTAAGTGTGAAAATATATTAATTTTAAATACATTCACCATTCTGTGACAACTTAAAAAGATCATAAAACATTATTTTTCATTTAAAAATGTGCGAAATCTGTTTATAAATAAAATATTCAACCGTATAGTAAATATACTAAAAAAGAATACATTCACACTATGTGGGATATTTTTTTAGTAAAAAAATGTTTTTAGTGTTGTTCCAACATTTTATTTTTAACGCGACTAGTTTCGCCTACATACTAGGTTGGCATCTTCAAGCGGAGTACCGTGCAACCAAGTACGCTCTGTCAAAATATGAAATATACAATATGGGATGCGTTGTCACACTTTCACAACAATAACACAATAAAGTGGGTAGCGGGGAATGAGAAGCCTCCACTTCTGCCTGGTGCAGGTAATGACCAGATGATACGAGGAGTGCCATTAACGTCACTTGTCAGCCGGAGGTGTCAACCGCTCCGGACGTCACGTTTTATGATCGACTAGCAGTGGTTCCAAAAAGTAAAAAAGCTTTCCCATAAATTTAATTAAATTAACCATAATATATTTTTTCGATTTTTTTTATATATGCTACATATAACAAAATAATTAAAAATTTATGAAAAATATTTCAAACTGGTTAAAAAGTTTTCCGCTTAGAAAAAAAGTTAATATGATTAATATACAAATTATTATAATTACTCGCAATGATGATTGTAAGTGCGTGAAGCCTGACATAACTTTTCATATAAATTTCGATAGTAAAAATAATATATAAATAATTATATTTATACAATAAACACATCCTCTATTAACACACTAAAGGCGGAGCGGGTATTAATACCCGCTTCGCTGACTGCTGTCTAAAGGCATATAAAATTATATATCCCCATATAAGATTTATATACACTACAGTAAAGCCTCGCTATAACGGACTCCTGTTTAACGGACTTCGGATATAACGGACAAAAATCCGGTCAAATGTAAAAAAATTAAAAACGTTATAAATGCGAAAAATGTATAAAAAAAAATTTTTTTTCGTAATTTTCGAGAGTTGATTATAAAAAAACACCAAAATTCCAAAGTGCAAACAAAACTTGATTCCCCTTTAGTGGGATTACCGAAAGCAAAGCGCGTCGTTATCAAACAACAACGGCACTTCACGACTAGTGTCCGAAGACAATTAAAAAAATCAAGTGGCCCGCGAGATCGTTTGGGTTGGCCACCCCTGTTTTAAAATAAATTTTAAAATTTAAATTGTATGCAAAATAAATTATTGATAGACTAATTAACTCGGAGTTGCTAAACGGAAAATAAAAATCAAAGAGTGCAAAGGGTTAATGTATAGACTAGATTTCGCACGCGAAATTTTACGTTTACATCAGTTTAGTGAATATGCTTACCCGCCTATAGTGTGTAAACAGAAGATAAAAACTCATTGAAATTTGTAGAAAAAGGATGTTTTTTGCTTAACTAATTCCTATCATTATTACACAAGTGAATGCACAACTAACCAATTACGCATGATGTTCATATTACGCACATTGTTTTGCTTGAAGATTTTTCTAAATAACACGTTATAATAAAACATATTTGGCTAAAGGTTTGGATCCACTGCTAGCTTAAGTGATTATTTTATATCATATATTCACATATCGACAATATACGATAGAGGTTCAGACGGCCGTGACCGACCCGTATTAATTGAATCAAGATTCGGAAACGGCTGATGTGTTGCCTCTTATTTTTTTTTTTTTAGTGCTTAACAATCTGGGATTTAGCACCGAGGGCGGCTGTTAAATAGCAGGTCGTAAATTGCTATCTTTATCGCATCACAAACTAAAAGCTTTGTGTGAAAACTGCTTTTTTAAAAGCTCTAAAAAACAGGATAAGAACTTGTTATTTTATTATTTTGAATAAAATATCTGATTATAAAACATGCCCATTTTATATCTATTCGATTTCTTGTTGAGATGGTCAAATAAAATGGTGGTGAATTCGGGACTATGGTTTTCCTTGAAAATTTGGATCAGCAATTTACTTCACATGCTCATCTTTTATCTTGTTATTACTAATATGATTAGGCACATTAGTTCACACATAGAAGACGATAAAAGAAATTCTCAGAAAAATATCATACTCTACATATGAACCAATGTGCCCAGGCCAATCAATATCTTATTATTTACGACACGACAATAAGGAAGATAAAATAGACATCGTCAACGTTCAATTAAAAAAAACTATGATATTTAAACCAGGGTTATGTGTTCGTTCATGAAACAAAGAGAAAAATCTTGTGAGGTTCGAACCCACACCTTCACGTTTATCGCGTCCGGCGTTTTATCCAATTTAGCCACTGTAGTGATGTGACTTATTTTTTCAGGTGCAAAACTGATGTACATGAAATGTTATATTTTACTTATTATGAGTGAATCGATTACCTACAATGAACCTGTACGGTTGAAAAATGTGGATGTATTAAAAATAGTTACAAGAAGGGCCCGAGTCGCAAATATATTCCGAAGAAGACGTCACTGCGAAAGACGAGAATCAAACATAATGGTACAAAAAATACATAAGGTACATTCAAACTCGTTTAGACCGCAGCAAATTGGGAATTAATCACACTGTATATATGTAAATGACCGCTAACATGGCTTTTTAGTGAGCACTTACAAGCGTTAAAAAACATACACGTGTTTTAGAAACAACCACTCGACCAACAACCATGGCTTGATTTCCATGTCGGAATATCATTTTTTATCGTATGAGAGAAAAATCCTTTTATATTAATTTTATTAGGTTTGATTGGTTGGTCTGTTGGCACAGTAGAACTTTTATTCAATAGATTCTTGTTTTGATCCCCGTCCTAGCAAGTGAATCCCAAAATGATATGATGAGGCTCATATTTGTATTGACATTTCATTTTTGGATATGAATTGATAAATAAAAATCAGAATAGCGGAATGATGAGAAAAATTCTTAAATTATTTTTTTGAAACACGAGTGGGATTTGAATTCACAACTCACAAGCTATCCCACCCTACGACCATCGTGGCCCTGCAATTGTGTTAGAATTTTAATCGTTTCATACAAATTTGCTCGTTGCTCATGCTATTTAATTATAATAAAACACTAATTTATAGGATTTTTCTCGATACTTCACAAATGAGTTGGTTGCCTAAACACTCAATTCATAATATAAGAGTATAGTTTAAAAGTGGGAATTTATTAAATATTTAATAATTCATATAGGTAAGAATAATTATATTTTAATTATCATTTAAATGATGCACAAGAAAATAATTGGTACAGCACACTTACAGCTCAGGTACACAAATATGCCTTTAAAGTAACTTTGATTACTCTTCAGCTAATATCTGTTACTCTCACAAAATAGTGTGATTTAACAGTTCCGTTTTATACAGATTATCTAAACTTCTATTTTATCAGTAACAACGTACGTGCATTTTGACAAAAAACCTGTTTTCTCACAGAATTTACGTCGCAGTAGTGTACTGATGTACCTTTATAATATACATGCCTCGCGTACGCCACTGACACACCTGTGCCAGGTAATTTATTCGTATTAAATAGCTATTAAGAATATTCTAGAACTGATTTTCAAGAAAAAGTCTAAGCGGTTGTCGAACTGCTGTGATTTTAATGCCATACCATACATCGTCTTGTTTTCTATACTTCCAGCTAGTGATGGACATAGTCGAATGATTAAGACGATCTAGACAATTTGAGTAAGTCATAAACTTATTCGAACAATAAAATTTTATAAGAATATATGACAAATAATTTCATCTAAGAAGCGACATCACTCACGATTTAAAGTAAGTATCTTTCTCACAAGGAACTTAACATAAGAAATAAAGTATTTTTAGTGATTTTACGTCAACAACTAAAAAAAAATTATTAAGGTATTTCATAATTTATATATTTTTTTATACCTATTTTATAATATTTACGAAATTTCGTTTATTTACCAAACATTTTTTATAAAACTCCTAATAACTTTAAGGGTTTTCATATTTAGATGTATAATATTATGTAATTGTTTACTATTTTTGGGCATATTAAAATATTAAAATTTTCCAATTAACTTATCAAAGTACAGGGATTAATAGTTAATTTCACCTATTAATAAGATACAGTTCGATTTCAAATATAAAAAAAATCAATTATTCATTCTCAAATACATATCAATAAATTATTTAAATAATAATAATTTATCTGTCCGCGTTTGGTTACTGAATAATTTAAAATGCAGCGAATATTTAATTTTTTTTAAACTGTGATTAAAATTTAATGAATTAACATAACTCATTTAAATAAAATCGATTATTAAATTAAAATTATTCGATTGTCCCGTCTCTATGCGTGTATTCTCAACTCCGGCGAATGACTTCTTGCATAATATACCCAACGTTTTAATTGCACATCGTTAAAAACTAATTTATAATATATAATATAATCTATCTTCAGATGGTGCGAGAATAAAATAACCTATAAAAACATGACCCTGGCTTTTGAAACTACAATTTGGACAAACACGAGCACCACCACGAATTGTTTGAAATCACAACCGTGACGCGTCCACTCCTCTCTCAAGAGCCGCAAGCAGTCACAAATGTTAAGTAATTACAACTTTTTAAGTGATAAACTCACAAATGAAACGACAAGGAAAATCCTCAAGTTTTATTGGCTACTGGGGCACGTTACTTTGTTCAATTAAACTACCGTGGCTGTGCAACCAATTGGAATCAAAACAAACCCAAAACCATATGAAATGTATAGAAAAAAATATTGGTACATTTGGAGTACTAACTAACTACCCAAACGGCAACTTAGTATTTGGATAACTATAGAATATTTAGTTTTAAAAAATAATTGAAGTCTGCAAATTTATATATATTTTTTATCGATACTATGATCTCCTTTTTCCAGGAGGTACCATGAGTTTCGAAATACTGTAGATAAATAAATTACATGATCATTATCGATTGTGCTAGGGAGACCCGTAGCCAATGTACAGATAATGAATAAAACAATGAATTATTAACGCTGTTCTTAAACAAAACACAATGACGCTGCAGATTCTTCGTCGGTGAGTTAAGGGTCAGTAAAATGATTCGAGTTGCCATGACAGTGACATTCAGTACAAGGCAACGGTAATGTCTGAGGCAGAACCTTCGTACGTCTTGCGGTTATTGTCGGAATATGCAGTCTGAGCTTACAATGGAGCTCTGCATGCCCTATGTTAATATTTTAAAATTATATATAATCTAAAAAAAAAAACAATGTTCCCCGGTTTTGTGCTTGTATGAAATATTATAGTTGCAGAGCCACGATTATTCAATATGCCAAAACAATAAAACTCAGAAGCGAAAATAAAGAAATCCATGTACTACCATATAGGCCACACCTTGTTAGCCCCACAACCTGCGTTTAGGATCAGGAGATAGTCACATACCGTATTATAAGCATAGCCTTAAGAACCATTATAAAGAAAATAAAGAATCTTAAAATTCAATCTGTTTTTTATTAAAACAAAAAAAAGATTTTTCTTTGTGTTTCATGAGAGGATATGTTTCTTTAAAACGGATCGCACCATCGTTAATATTACTGTATGGTTTTGTCTAAATATATTGCAAAGTTTGCCATCAGTATGATTTTTTTTTTTAAAGGATAAACGTTAAATTCTAGATATAAATCACTCTGTCGTCACGCGACACCACTGGCCAATCCAATCCTGCTCGATATTCAAGACCTGTACCGTGATCGGCGGTCAATTTGCTTATCAAAATAAAACGACCGAGCCCACCTTTACGCTGCATTTCGCTAAGATACGAGCTGAGAGCCGAGACCTAAAAAAAATTATGCATCATTCTGTCTTCACACTTGGCTCTTCTGGCCAATATTCCAGGTTCGTAACACACACGCGTTCGATCAATTCGATAAAGAAAATAAACCGATCGTGCACATCTATACGCTGCATTACGATACGATACGAGTCGAGCATATGCAGCCGCCGGAGGTCCGCGGGGACCTCTAACGGTCCGGAGTCACAGAGGGCCGGCAAACCCGTCCTCTCACCCGCGCCTCTCCCGCCTGGCTGTACCGTTTTTGTCAGCAGATAAATGCTCGAAAACCAGCAGGTAATTGCTGGTCGCTAGGAAGACGCATACGGACGCAGCGGACGAAAGTCCACAACCAACTCTGAGCCGAGTGAAATTTGACCAAATCGCAACGTCAATCGGCGAAATCGCATAAAATGACCGACACAACAAATAACTCCAGTGGTAATTTGTTGTTGCGATTTATTAATCAATTATCAGTAATCTCACGAAGTATGGAGTGTATAAACTTGGCTTTCCACGTTCGTATAGTTAAAAATTCAGGTTCTAGTATTTAGGCAGGTATAATAAAAAGTTATTTGTTTGGGTTGGTTAGGAGCGCACCACTCTGAGATGCAGTTTTCGTTGACTCTAAAGCACTTGCTACTACTTCGTATACATACTCGAATAAGGTATTTAGCACATTTATATTTTATGTTTAAGACATAGGACAAGGTCTTTGCCATTGAATATTAAAATATACACCGCACGCCACTTCATCAACCGAACAATCGATTTGATACATATTCTTAACTAAAAAAATAATTTTGCAAACATTCGGTTAATCGAATAATTAATAATATAGATGGTACATAAGCACACACTTCACAAGTGAGTGGCAGAGGACTGCCACTCATTTCCTTTTTCTAGTCTTGTTTATAAAAACTAAAGCGTTTAAACTAATTAACACAGCATCATCACCTCGTCCATCACGGAGTCCCCTGACAGGAGCTCCGCTACTGTTGGGCAGATTATGCTAATCCATACATTCTTAACTGTTGATTTAAAAACCACTTGCACTATACCTCCGTCAGGAGTTCAATCTGTCCAGGAGCGACTTGAAACTGAAAAAAATATTTTATAAATATTCAAGAGAACATATCAAAAAAATATATAATGAAACAAGTTATTTCAGTTAGTGACGAAATGAAATCCATACATTCTTAACTGTTGTTTAAAAAATAACTTGCACAATAGCTCTGTCAGCAGTTCAAACTGTTCAAGAGTGACGCAAGCCTTAAATAATAATTTTAACTATTAACCTTGGAAAAAACACTTTAACGCGAAACAAGTTATTTCCGTTTGTGAATATTTTTAAAGTTTCAAACCCCTGAATTGGTGATCATCAAGTTAAACGGGAGTATGTACTATATATAAACCGCGCACGTAGCAGGAACAACTGTTCATATTGATTAAACACATTCCTTGCAGGATAAATTCATTTTATATCTAAAAAAACATAAAATCAAATAAACATAATTTTTTTTAAATATATCGCTCAGCTTGCTATTTTTTATTTTTACATTTATAAAAATATATGTACGCAATATTAAAAAATCATATTTTTTGGTAACAACCTTATTTGATATTCTTTTGTCGTGCATGTTATTTTTTTAATATTGATTCAGTATAAAATAAATCCAGAGCAATCCGAAAATAAAGCCTTACTGTATGCTACTAATAATGATAGAGCAGTTATGGGCTTTGATATACAAAACAAACAAGTTAATAACAAAGCACTTATGCCATCATTATTTTAAACTAACTATGGCGTAGAAATTAAACGCTAGCTTAACAGTGTTATAAAGTGGTCATGGTTAATTTATAAAACTCAAAATCTCCATTTAATAATTTGGCAGGCGTAAAAACTATGCAAATATTTGATAATTCTCTAGAATTTACGACGTTTCATTGTATGCTTTATCTAGGTGTGAGAAAATAGCTGTCTACGCAGTGCGGCTACTTCTCACCTGGAATTAGCATGATTCAGGTGATTGCGATACCAATTTTAGTTTAAACTATTACTGTATAGTTATAGATGCTTGTATTAAAATAAATATTCAAATTTATGCTTTATAAAGCATAAAAATATATATATATATAGTTATGCGTAACGGTAATAGAATGAAGATATATAATATACATGTTTAAAGCATTGTTAAATTTTAAAATATATTTTAGATTTGAGAATAATTATTGCCACAGAATTTTAATAAAAACTGTAAAATATTACTGAAAGGGTTTTATAAACTGTTTTTTTCTGAATAAACGTTTTCGTAAAATATTTTTATTTTATGTTATATAATTTAATATAATATTACACGGGCGGTAAATAACGCTGGCCTGAATTGCAGCGGCGCCGTCCGCAAATTGGGTCCAGCCGGCTCTGGCATTTCGCCCTGCGGTCAGGGGGGGACTCGGCTTTATATATATTTATTGATGAGATATTTTAATATTATATTAAAGCAGTGGCGTACAGAAAATCAAGTGAAAAAAAAAATTATTACAAAAAAAAAAAAATGAGCCATCCATGTCAGACTTGTTTAATTTGTAACACCTAGTAATTTTCTACATTTTTTTTTTGTGACTTTTTTTGTCAACCTTCAATGTCGGCATGCAGCAAAGAAAATGTGGAAAATCACTAATAATATGTCTTATAGAGAAGGGTCTGCACCAGCGCGCCGCCGCTGGTGCACCGGCGCCGACCTGATGCAGGCCAGCCTCGCCGGCTGCCAGTTTTTGCTGCAAAGCCCCCTCGATTTACATTGGCGGTCGGCGAAGCAGCCTTTCCGGGAACCTTGCGGCTGTTTTATATTCCGAGACATGTTAAATTGATAACAGGACCAAATCTGCATACCGTGTTTCATAAAATACCATTAAAAAATATCAGCGACGGAGTGGTTTAATTTGTTACACTCCACAAAAAAAAAAAAACGCACACTATGTCAGAGTGGCTGGGAGATCGTGGTATTTCTAATTAAAAGCACTCTCACTTTCGCCAGTCTGAAGAAATAGCCAATATGACGAACCCCTCGAAAGGCGAAAGTGATGAAAAATGTTATCTCGTAGTCAAATGGCAATCCATATTTGTTGTTATTAGTGAATTAGTGCTATAATTATTGAATAGGTTATTTATATATTAAAATATAAAAATGTATATAAGTAATTCTTTCATTTTTATTATTAAATATTCCATTGAAAAATCCGTTATTTCGAGTCACACTCATCCATGGGTCTCCCACGCAAACACACTGCATTCTTTAAATTCATGAAAGGTCACAACGAGGCAGTCGCCCTGGATCTAACTCAATTTCAGCGCCTTTCAGATAAAATACATTTAATTTCCCCATTATAGGTTTAGACAAGTTTAAAAAGAAAAAATATATATTTTTGTTACTTTTTTCTAACATTTACCATGTTTACGGAATGGCAAAAGTCAGAGACATATCAATCCAATCACAGAATACTTGGCAGTCTATCTCCTGCTCTACGAGATAAGCATATTCAACGATTTAAGTTTTACGTCTGAAAAATTGTCAGGTATTCGTTAATTAAAAAAAGAGCTTTTAGGCGATGAGGGTGATATTAAAGCTCCATTGTTTTAAGTCACGCATTGCGCTGTTCAAAATAAATCTGCATGTTATGCATACTGCAGCGTGCATCCAGAGATCCCGCCACGTTAATTGGACTGCCGCTTTATAACTCACAATTTCCCAACTTGCATCTCAGGCGAGCGCACAGCATGCAAGGGATGGAATGCAGTTCGTTTAAACCAGTTCAAATTAGTTTCTTTATCGATTTGTCATTATAACCCCAGATTCGTTACTAAGAGGTTGATTTTAATCAAGAAAACTACGGGTTGATGCATTTCCTAGTAGGATGATCGCAAACTGAATTTTGGTCAATGATGATTTGATATTCTAATAGATACAGAAGACAGCTGAATCGAATATATTAAAGTATCTAAACTCGAACCTATACACCCTCCATTCATAGCCAAGCCAGGCAACGGGACATAACACCACAGCCGCGGTGATTATGTTATTATTCGTATAAGAAACGCGCGCTCGTACGTAATGAGGACCCTTATCCAGCAGTCGCCGCCATTGGGCCGCGCAGGTACTATGCTGAAGTTTGCTGTTTTTTGTCGAAGAAAATAGGCTGTTTTGATGTAACGACGAGCACTATGCCGCGCGCCTCCAGTGGCGTGCGGTTCAATATGCACTGCTTGCCCATAAACATCTATATATAGAGTAGAGTATATAATACGATATTTCTAAAACAATTTGATTATAATTTTTAAACAACTTTTTACTCAATTAAAAAAAATATTTGCTTAATTCGTTGGTTGGAAATCTTGTTTGCAAACCACGAGGCAACCAGCTTGAATTCAGGTAGAGTAAATATTTTATGCTTTTGAGTTCAGGATCAATATAAAAAAGCGCAAAACAGATAAATAACAGTTTTCTGTGATTTTCTTTTATGCACAAGTCATTATATGCTCGCAAATGGGTAAAGTAGCTCATAAACTCCCCGTCCAGAATACGTGAGCAACAGAAAAATATTTTTTCACAGGATTCAACCCATGAACCCTGTGGTCGTAAAGCATTTACCACCAGATCCTGGGGCTGTTTTGAACCTGCACTGAAGAAGTTCCTTTCTAGCGGGAGACTGAAACTTGTTCGCCCTGCGTGATGGACGGTAACGTCTGGAAGAGGACATGGCGCAAGAAGCAGAATTAGAGAGTGACGAGCAGGTATTCCAGCGTCTGCAGACGTTAAACATTCCTGACATGTAATTGTTTTCAGTTTTTAAGCCGACAGGTGTGTCAGGCGCGACATTTGCAGAGAAAATAACCTAAGATGGTCACACAATGGTATACGGTGATAACAGACAGTACCTCCATACAAGTATTTAAAATATAGTCACCTGTAGATTATTATCACCGAATTGTTCAATATTCCACGGAAACATATTTTTAAAAAAATGATAGCTCATCAATTTTGCTAATCTAATCATTTCCATTTGCCTAGTGCTTCTTGAAGTTACCGTTATCACATGATTTGTGCCAAAACCTCCACAATCATTATTACGCTCATTTGTGTGAACAGGCTCGGAATCAGCACCTCTGGCTGATCGTGACGGCAGATTGGTTAAATTGAATAAACGTGCTAAAGATCGGAACTTCTCTTTAAAAGTAATGTACGTAACCATATATTACGGTGATTACCTAAATGCTTACGTATTTCAGCAAAAAAGATTTACGCTATCGATGTATATAATGTGATATATACATTATCAACCACTCACACGTAGAAAAGAATTATTTTTTTGTAATTAATAAATTTCCAAACGATGAAAAAAAAAATATAAATTAATTAAAAGAACCCGGGATTTTTCGTGTGATTCACAGGAGGAAAACGGGCTCTAAGGCGGCGACCCCACTGAAGTGTTTCGCGGAACCGCGCGTTGTAAAGAAATCGCAAAAAGTTAATCGGAGTGGCTTGTCGAATAAATCCTTCTTATACTTCTCGGGCCTCTTTCACCCTTTTCAATCAGCCACGGCAAATGGCGGCCGTCTGTATAATCTCATTTGATAAATAAGAAATATTTTTTATTATGTCGTGCTTCAACCGCAAGTCTTTGAAATATGAAATGATTAAAAATGATAAGACGTACTTATATTTGATATGGGATTCGATACATGGAAACCGGTTGCTTAAAATATAAATAATTTTGAAGGGTTTTATTTAGATAAGTAAACACCTTCTTGCACACATACATACATCATACCCGCATGTTTTACCCAACGCTTCTACAAACGTATATTCTCACATAGCCAAACATATTCACAACTACCCACGCATATTTTACACACACACACATGTATATATATATATACAAATGGAGGATTATCCAAACAGTAGAATTTCAATTCGAGTCAGCTGATTGTATAATAATGGAAGTACTCGATGGAGGCGGCGGACGCGGGTCGGCCGTGAGTTATGATTTTTGGTCATTGACACAAATGCATCGGCGTAACCGGTTCCCCAGCGGTTCCCCGACCGGGCATGCCAGCAAAAGGGCTGCGGCAATATTTGGAGAGACCTCAGCGAGGTCCCCGGAAGGTCCCGGCGTGGTCTGGGGACCGCCACAGCCGCATGCCCGCCGCTTGCCCGCCGCGGCCTCCGATCGACGCACAACCCAAATTACCACAAATCATATTTTAAGAATCAGCAAAAATATTTCAGAAATCTACACAGCCTTCATAAGCTTCTCACAATCCACGAAGATGGCCGCAGTTCCGGGGCCGAAACGTAAAAACATCAAATTTACAACAAACACCCAAGAACAAAGTGAATCTTGATATCCAGCATGTGCACTGAGGGTTATTAGAAATATATTTTAAAAAACTTCAACTAGAACTTAGTCTCGCAAATATTACGTTTAGGCAATCGATCGAAATGAAACGACGAAGAAAAACCCTCGAAATTTTTTGCACGGCAGCAGTGGGATATAAATAAGAATGCATCACATTTTATGTCAAATATGCCAACAAGGTATAATTGAAAAAAGCCATGTCAGATAATGTGGTAGAAAATAGCCTTGTACGTGAGTTGTACACACTGGCTGCGTACTACTGTTATGCGCTCTCCGTATATGGCGCAGTGGATAACGTGTACAGCTCGCTGTCTACAGGCTAGGAGTTCAAGACTCCGTATATGGGTGCATTTTTTCCACAAGTACTATTCGCGGAGAAATTGCAGAACTCGCAGACGGACAGATGAAAATAAGCACACGTACTTCACGTGAAGACCAAAAAATAACAAAAAAATGCATCGCTAATAGACACTACCGCGACTGTTCAACATAATTTGCATACTAACTATAAATCGAGCAAAACTCACGAATTCAACTGAAAGACAAATTGAAACATACAAAAAAACATTTAATCAAATTATTTTTTGTAATATTTTTGCCATATTATGTAGTGTAAAAAAATCCATTTGGCTAAGTTAATTTGCTATTTATTGAGCAGGAATAATTTATGTACGTTTTGATCTGAGGTAGCAGGTGTATAATGAATGAGAACGCGTACCAGTGCATGCTCGATTCACCCGGTATATATTAATTATGAATTTAATGATCCTTTTCTTATAAAAAGACGCAGTTCTTCGCAGCGGCGGTCGTGATGGCACAAAATTGAAAAGTTTTCTGCGTTTCTCTATTATTTTGCGGTCGGCGAGCCCGTACGTGGTGATTTCCATCATTTTAATATAAAAAAATATAATTAAAAAACACACCACGTACCTTCCCTGTCCTTGCGAGAGACCTGCTGATTAATATTTGTACGAAAAAATGTCGTGGTAATTTAATTTCACCTAAAGCTTTATCAAAGGTTTTTATTTTAATTGGATTGAAAACGCAAAATTAGCTCGGACCACATCTTTGGACTATAAAAGATATGTTTATTCTCGTTTTCTGTCTCAGTTTTTATAGAACAGTGGCGTGCAGTGAATGCAACATCTCAGCAAGCATTTTATATTTAAATATTAAAAGGTGTAACAACAAGGCAAACGCTAGAGACGTTCCAAGCGAGCATAGTCACAATTATAGCTGAACACTTCCTTATGCAAGCCTTCTTGCCTCTTTATTTGCAGCTTTCTATCGTTAAAGAAAAATATCGTTATAGAATCCACATTCTTGAACATTCAACTATTTTCAGAAGATAAAAAAAATCTAATATTGTGTATAAAGACATATAATACATCACATCAAATATTTTACTTCACAGCAAAAGAGATCTACACCTTAAAAAATAATTAAAAAGCAATTTATATGGAATAATTTTTCTAAATATATATATTTTTTTTGCGTTTTGAATATTTTAGTCAAGCTTTTTCCTGTTTTAAAATACACGATAAAGCGCCCTGAATTACAATATTTGTAAGTTTTAATTTGTCGTAATTCAACTTAACGCCTACTTCTTAATTTTTATGGAGAATTCGAGACATTCAGAATTGTTCTATTAGCCCTTAGTCTAATTCAATAAAATCACTTTCTTTACAAAAACCAACCTCGCCCCAACTTATCAACGCATTTACCAATTTGTGTCATTCGATTGTAAGGTAGTGCCCTGTTCGCATAAGACTATTGTTTCAGGTATTTCAGAACTTTCAGGAAATTAAATAAACTCGCAGTGAACAAGATCCACTCTGACGTTTCAATGGAGTCAAGGCGAGAAGTGCTCGTTGCTTTAATACAAGTAATTTGCTGAAGAAATCGCAACATATTATTTAAGCAACGTGCAAAGTATATCATACAAAAAACACCTCATTTAATAAATGCTCTAGTCTAGAAGATTAATGCAAAAAATGTTTGCTTCTTTAGAAATCAATACATTTTTGTAGTAAATGAAAATGGTGTAAATCTTATAAACTCCAAATTATACAATATATTTAAGTCATGAGGAAAATCCTGATTGGAAAAGACAAAAATATTTTTTTCCCGTTATTCCATTAGTGCAAATCAATGTTCTAAGAACACATTGTATACGCAATGATAAAAAGTGCGGACTATTTCAATATTCAATAATAATCATTGGTGAAGTCCAAAATACGTTAATTTAACGCAATATTATAGCAATACAGACAGGTGAAGAATTTAGATAATCATATCAGATTTCAGGATTAAATTTATTAATATTAACACAATTCTTGAAAAACGTTAATGACTAACAAACAATACCAACGATATTTTGATTTTACTAATGAATTTTATTTATTGTTTGTAATACACTATTTTTTATATGTAGTGATGTATAAAATACATTTTTTCTTATTCAATGATATTTTTATTTTGTTTGATACATATTTTAGAAACCACTAAATATATATATATATAATAATAAGAATCTCTCGAGTTATACAAAGTGCGTATTGAGATTTAATGTGTTTAAAAACTATTTTTTATTTTTAAATTAAAGCAAACAGCTTTTAAAGTCAATTTATCGACTTTTGAGAACGCTTTAAAGAAAATCAAACTCGTCGGAGATAAAATTTATTCAAGTTTAGTTTTATTCTTGATGTATCTACTTTTATCACTAAAAATAAATCTTAATTTATATTTAAACTGTTGTCAAAATATGGCAATAATATACAAGGTTTCTTAAAGTATAAATCATCGAAAAATAGTAATAATTATGTATAGGTATAATTATTCACTGAAATTCATTTTTTTTTCCATGTTTCAAATAAAATGTCATAATTTGGTTTTAAATGTGCTTTTATGCTATCTAGTTATTATCACTCGTTTTTCATAGATAAAAAAAAAAGTTACCGGATACATTCAATAAATATGTATAAAGTCAAAATTTAACATTATAATACTGAAAAAGGTATTACCAAAAATTAAAACAAAAACATTTTTATGGGTTTTTTAAATTTTTGTAACGATAAATGTAGTGTTCGTTTTATTTACTATTAAGTATAATTTATCTTTCTCTTTTCACTTTGTCACATTATTGCATAAACTTTTATCACCAAAATGAGTGACAGCAAATATTTTCCTATGTAAGGACAGGACAAATAAAACGTGAATAATAGCAACGTGCTAATTCAAGCTATTACAAGTGCATGCAGGTTTTTATTTTAAAAAACCCTTTACAAAATCCTCTTCCATTTAAAAATTAAAGGAACCTTGAGTGTCCAGACGCCGGGTATAGTTTTAATTAACGGGTTTTACGCCGGCCTTATCCACAGGAGCACCATAAAAAGCTTCGGCTTGAAGTTTAAAAAGCTTCCAGTTAAAAAAAGCTCGCTTCGGACAAAATGCAATAAACATCACATACAAGCCGAGCACTCGAGGACCGCCGAAGGAAAGTACATACAAAAATACAAACGAATTCATGTATTCCTGCTCGAAAGCACGTCGGGAATTCAGAGCAGGCCAAACGTCACAAAACTGGCCTCAGGTGGAATCTCTTACCTTATACGGTGGCGGGGGACCATTCTGGAAGCGACGGCAGACAAAATCGGGAATACCTCTTCAAAACTTGATCTCCCTCCTGCGCTAATAAAACAACAACTCGCGTGAGAAACTTCGCAACAATTTCTATTGTAAATCGTTATATTTCGTTTAATCTAAAAAAAAAAAAAAACAATGCAATGTGAAAAAACAGCACTACGAGGTGTTTGAATGTGCGGAAATAAAATATGCGTGGTTTTTTTTTTTTTCTCCGGGATATCGCTTCGGGTTTTGGCGTTGCGATTGTGCGCGATCTGCGGCGGTGGCGTGCGGGAGCGTGCGCGGCGAGACGAGCTTCCCCGGCCGCGGCTGGAGCCAGAGTGACTGCCCCGTGGGCCCCGCCAGCCCCGCCAGCCCCGCCAGCCCCGCCAGCCCCGAGAGCCGCGACTTCCCAAAAGCTAGACACGCCACAGTTACATTATTACTGAATCACAACTTCATATTAAAAAAAAAAAAAAAAAAAAAAAAATTTAAATGCCAACGCAACAAATCGGCGAAACCGGTCACCAGTCATATTGAGTCGTAAATCAATAAAAAAAATAATTTTGGCGCGACTGCCTCGTTTACCTCATTTGCCTCATGCCTTGAATAACAACTTGTTTACGTAAATAAATCAACTTGCTTGACGATTCATACTAAGAAATTCAATATTTTTGACAGAGAGTACTTGGTGGAATTCCATTTTAATATTTTTGAGTAAATACTTGAGTGATTTTCCACATGTTCGTTTTTATTTGTGACCGGTTTCGCCAACCTTTCACGTTGGCATTATCAAACATTATATAAAATCTCACTCTGATGATAATGCCAACGTGAAAAGTTGGCGAAACCGGTCACAAATAAAAACGAACATGTGGAAAATCACTCAAGTATTTTATTCAAAAAAGATTCATACTAACTCATACAATAAATATAAATAAAATAAATATAAATAAAACACGTAAGAATTAATTTCCGATTAAAACATACAATACTTAATGTCAAATAAAACATTTATATCGTCTTGATTATATACTTCTCTTAAATAGATAAGCTTAAGATTTTGCCATATCGTCTCTAAATATAAAACCTCGAAGGTAGTACGCTACGTAATATTCAGCAGTACGATGAAAAAAAAAAGGGATGTTATATTTTACGACCTACTTTTGATTCTGTGATTTTGAGCGCAGTTTTGTAAACCGCCTTTGCTTCGCTGACGTATACTATTTCTTTAATTTTCCAGCAGCTTTGTTTCGTCGCCTCAGAGTGAGGCCCTTGCTTAATTGCTTCTGATATTTAGAGCGCAGGCTTTGCGGCGCCTCCCTGCGAGGTAGGCCGAGGCAATCTCCCCTGAGAGCATACGCCAGAGGCTGCCGGACGCGGAACCACCGCCTGCATCAATGGGACGGCGTGTAACCCCAGCCTAAGATTGACTTGTACGCGGTCCGGAGATACCATCGCGCGAGCCCGACGGCGCGGCGAGCCTTATGCAGGCCGGTGATGGCCTGCCGCACTTGCCAGGCGGGTCGGTATAAACTAGGAATCCACAGGCAGTGGATTATTTTATACAGAAGAGTGATACTCTACCGCGCTTCCAAGGCGGGAAGGACTGAGCCAGAAACGCGCTAACGGGAGAGCCCCAAAATCAGCTTCCACCATCCCACGTTCCCGGCTCATTTGTTTATATTCTACCTGTGCCTTATTTTGCGTTGAACGTAATGTAATTAAATAAATCTTGATCTATAACAACTGCTTATTAACAGCGTTTTACGACCCACCGACATAGTTATAGCAACGGAACTGTCATTTTATAAAGTAACTCACTGTGTAACAATAAACCCATTCAATAAGCAGTTTCGCCTGTATTTAACTAAGTGTATTTTTTTAATCAGATTTCGGACCCACCGCACGCCACTGGTCATATAAAAACTTCGTTTTTAGTTGATCAAACTATGCATGCAACAACGAGAAAAATCCGAGAATGCTTTTCGAGACACGAGAGGAATTCGAGTTTACACTTCTTGGCCATGGCGACTGAGTATTGTATTCTATTCAACCAGCGTGTCCCTTAACTTAGCAAGAATTTAAATCATTTCACACTTGCACAAAACTATTCAAATTTTCATTCAGCGGTTGAACTATGGAGGTATAAAATATTTAAATTTCCTTAATAATTGTATAATTTGTAAAAATGTCAGTACCTATGAGGAATTCACTCACTTGGATCGAACTACATAACTTTCGGTTGAATGAACGATCTCACCACTGAGCCAACAAGTCAACCTCGCACGCATTTTATTATCTACAGTTATTCTATTTTACATAAACTGCTCCAGAAACTACCAAATTATAAACAAATTACCGCACTATATTTAAATTTAATCAATTACACTAAGTTAAGTCGAGAATAATCGATCGTTTCCACACCTCTACCCGTCCATCATCTCGGTCGCGCTTGTGAGAATAAAAAAGCAGTGCATGAACTGCGCGCCGGCACTTGGCACCTTCGGCCGCTGCGGAGACTCCGGACCAGGCTCTAATGATGGATGACCAGCTAATCTGGCTATCGGCCGCTCCGTGCTCGACATTGCAGGGCCGCCGACCGGAGTCATTTGTACAGCTTAGTGGAGGCGCGCCAGGCCCGAACCCTGAATTTCAGCAATTCAACCGAATCACTTCCCCAACAAAAATTACACTTTTTTAGACATTTATTAAACAATTTAATTTTAAATAAATAAAAATAATTAACTCAGGCCTAAAAGTACATTTTCATCAAATTTCAGAAGGCGTCCAAAGATCCCAGCAGCAGCATATTGGTGTAGTCAAACTCTCGGCGGCTCCAGTAATGCGTAGCATAGCACCGAAGAATCGAGTGTTTGTAAAAAAAAAAAAACGTTTTATCCCCAGTCCGCCCCTGCGGGCAGTTGCCCAATTATTGGTCCGGCCCTGTCATTACAATCACGCGAGGGCTCCAGCGGTGCCGCACTCGCCTCACCGGTGGGACGCTATCGAGCCGGGCGTATTCAAGAATGTGTGACGTCACGCCTCGGGAGCCACGCGTCGTCACAAGGTCGGGTCGGCTGCCCCCCTTCTGGACCCTGTCGGGGATCTGTGTGGCGCTGCGGTAACAACGAAATGGCTAGGAGATCACGAACACTTCGTTTGTAAGCGCTTTCGCCAAACGCAAAAGTTGAAAGCGCTCTTTGGAAAAAATTGGTACGAAAAATAGATCAAGCGCTTGAAACGGTGACTCACCCACATGGCGCGTATTCACCCTGCTACAATAGCTCATTGTTGTTTTTACTGTGGAAACACGCGGAATGAGACATTCTCGTCTCGTGTGTGGTCACTCGGCGCGGTGCTGGGAATTCTTCGCCTGAAAAAGCTGTCAGTGTCGACACGGAGGAGAGGCTGGAATTCGTTCACTCCGTCAGCGCGCTCCGGCCTGCTACCCATACAGCTGTTTTCACACTAGAGATTTTTCTTATTAAAATGAAATATAGCGTTTATAATTGTACAAAGAATTTTCTCGATTTCTAATATTGTATTATTTCAATTGATTACTTCTCCAGACACTGGCAGTTTGAAATTTAATAGGAGATTAAAAATGTATTAGATTGGGTTTTTTGAGTATTGTACTGCATTGTTATTAGAATTCGGGGGTTTGGAAATCCTGATGATGACCCCAGCACCGGGACGGAAACGTCGGAAATATCAACACCCAAAAGCACTAACGACCGCCGAAACCTACAAACACGGCCAATGGATTCATTTCATCCTTTTGCAATAAGGCAATGTATTTACTGCTAGGCCACACCGAGTCCTAGTGCGCCGCTGCGGACCAGGTGGCGCTCGGCCAGGGAGCGTTTCGTACCACGGACTCCAAAGCCGCCCACCCGGGACGCAGGAATGTGAGTGACGGGCGGCTGGTGAGCAGCAAAGCGGCTGGTAGCGAGTGCGGCGTGTATTCATAACTGAACATAGCGATACTCTCCATTGCTTTTTATTTATCACTGACATTCGTAATGTAAAAAAATAACAATAAAAGACATTTGTGATACTTTTACTTGTTTTTGTTGTTTCGGTTATTAGTAAATAGTGCATGGCATATTCATAACTAAGCAGTGTAATATTTTAATGAATATATAACACCTGAATATATACTGATACTAGCGTGATATATTTAAGGAAATAGAGGGTATATTGCAATACTTTCAACTGTATGCCGGATAGGTGCCGCGTTTGCTCACTCCGGACAACAAGCGCAACCGTGAGACCACTTTGGAGCAGTGTTTGACGCTGTTTAAGCGCAATTCGAAGGAGTTTTTGCATCGTTTCGTGACCGTCGACGAAACATGGATCCACTGGTACACACCAAAGACCAAGGAATAGTCGACACAGTGGACTTCGCCCGGCGAGAGTGCTCCGAAGAAGGCGAAGACTGTCCTATCGGCCGGAAAGGTGATGGCCACCGTTTTCTGGGATTCACAAGGTGTGATCTACATTGACTACCTGGAGAAGGGCAAAACGGTCACAGGGCTCTACTATGGCGAATTATTGGGCCGATTCGACGTCGAATTGCAGAAAAAACGGCCCAATTTGGCGAAGAAAAAAGTGCTCTTCCACCATGACAACGCACCGGCTCACACCTCCGCCGTCGCCACGGCCAAATTGCTCGAATTGCACTACGAACTTCTCCCCCATTCACCGTATTCTCCAGATTTGGCCCCGTGCGATTTTTTTTTGTTAATCGCCGGGCAAAAATTTAAGTCGAATGAGGAGGTCATCGCCGCCACGGAGGCCTACTTTGCAGACCTCCAGAAAACGTATTTTTCAGATGGGTTAAAGAAGTTGGAGCATCGCTGGGTCAAGTGTATCGAGCTAAAAGGAGACTATTTTGAAAAAGAAAATCGCCACTTTTCCTAAATTTTCGTTTTTTTTTTGTAGGCCAAGTACTTATCGGACCGCCATCGTATAAGTTGCAGGACTTATTTTTTGCGTCTTGGGTGCTTCTGCCGGGAATGACTTGATCGAGGTCGAGTCGGGGGCGAGTCGGGGGCGAGTCGGGGCGAGTCGGGGCGAGTCGGGGGCGATGTGAGCGCTGCAGCAGTCCTCGCATCGCGATGGTTCCACATGACGCTCTGTCGGCGCTTTTTACGCAGAGACAATGCCGCGCTTGCCTTCTCTACATTTTACTGCTGGTGTCTTTAGAATACTGAATTCTTATTGACTGGAATAACTCCACCACTCACTTGCTCGTACCCATTCCATTCCATTCTACGCAAATACCTCTGGACTCTTCCAACATACAATATACTCATTGAGATATCTCAACATTTTCTAAGAATTTTGAGCAGTTTAAACCTATACTAGTGATGGGCATAAATTTAACTTTTCTTCCAATTCTATGCAAATATTTCTAACTCTTCTAATACACGATATATTCAATTTGATTTTTAACCTGTAGTACCTAATGATGGGTATTATCGATTTATTTTAACAACCGAGTAACCTAACTCTTAACTAAAGGAATAAGTATAAGAAGCATAAATAACAGGTTGCCAACCCCTGTTTAGCATGTTTGCATTATTAACTATCTACTAATTTATAGTTTTACCTCTTCAAGACGTCATTGTAGAGATATCCTGTAAATTCCGCCGACACGGCCAGGAAGGCAGGGTTGCCAGCTCATAACCACGACAGACTGGTTTAATTTGTAATACTACACATTTAAACATCAAATGTGTATAACCAAATGCGATTATTTTCACATTTTTTTAAAGGTAAAAGCGGTCACTAAATAATCATCTAACCACGTGGTTATTCATATTTTTTGATCAAATAATATAAAATAAATTATTCATTTATGAATAATTTGTTTTATATTCATAATAAAAATGCTAATTCGAATATTAGACTCACTGCGCGTTAGTGGTTATTATAGGGGTAAGAAATGTTTGATAACCAACTACACATAGAAAAACGATTTTTAAAATCATTTAGGTATTCCATGATCAAAAAAATAAACAATTTATGTAAAAAAAAAAAATATTTCTTTCTCCACACCAAATAAATAACTTAACCCAAAAGTCCTTCGCAAAGTATTAATTGCTTTTTTAAAACTTCAATAAACAGCTGGCGCTTGAGAATCTCATTTTTTTAAATTTGTATTTTAAAAATGGCAACCCTGAAAAAGTTCTTCTCATATTATACATAATTTAATTTTATTATTATCTTTAGTACAGAATCTGCCAAGCCGCGTTATCCGCGACCTGGCACGAGACGCGCGGCCAGCTTATTCATTCACTTCATCTAAAGGCACGATATATATATATATATATATATATATATATATATATATATATATATATACATATATGTGCAAGACTCTCTCTCATTTGATAAGTGGTCAAGCCGTGGTATGTTAAGTATTCTACTGACGATGGTAGAAAAACTTAATCCTAATTTGGCCATTTTATCAGAAATAGCAAATATAGCCGACCGCAGCTGATTGTCCAGGAAAAATCTAAGAGAAGAGAGGGATTGGAAGAAGAATGATACCGTGGATGCGAAGTCGAGAGTGCAGGCGAATTAGTAAGACTGACCCAGCATAAATATATGTTCAGTGAGAGGGTCACCAAGATTATCTGAGGACAGGTACTTGGAGAAGAATATATAACGATAGATTCATTTAATCAATATAGTAACTGATAATTTAATAGGTGAATGAATTCATAAACCATATGTGTAATTAACGAGTGATGGAAATAAGCAATCGTATTCAATAAACCTCTGCGTGTAAAATAAGTTTAATTGAAGCAATAGTTTATTTATTAATGCAAACCTAATATTGTGAAAAAATAATAAACGATTGAGTTTAAAAAATTTAAAATTTGTGTCACCTGTGTATTTAATGTGACTTCTTAATTATAACTTATATTCGACGGTCAACCGCAGCTGGGGCGCTCTGGGAACAAATTAAAACTCCCACTGCTTAACTGATTGATACACAGATATAACGGTCACAGAATAGTTCTTACGCGTATAGTTTTTATAAGAAATGTACGTGGAGTAACAACCAACTTACTTTATTTAAAAAATATATTAATATTTTTCAATGTATTTAAAATGTAATTATGATGTTTATTTGAAAAGGTCTCCTTGTATTATTTACAAAAATTGTATCTTTCATGTTACCCATGAAATTTTTTTTTTAAAAGTATTTTTCAGGTTAACCGGAAGTTCATTTATGTTTGCCCCATCTATTGTTGAGTAGCAACAACTGTACTTTATTATATATATAGCAAAATAACACACATTATCAAAGGTTCTAAGCACGTCTAGATTTTTTTAAATATATTTTACATATGACATGAATCCAAGAGGCACTTGCATAGCATCGGGGGTTCCCATGATAATAATACATTGAATACCAGATACTTAGAGTCATTTCATGAGAGATGCTCTTGAAGGGCGTAATATTTAAGTTTAGTAACAATTATCTATCTACTTTTAAAATTTATGTTACAAACCTAAATACTAGCTTTTTCGCACCCACGATGTTGCAACATTTAAACAGGAGCAATATGATAAACAATTAATTAAATCACTCTCGCATATTAGATTTTAACTGTATAAATAAACGAGCAAATTTAAATCCGTTCAACATTGAAGGGAGTGGATAACATCCCCTTAAAAATGCACAATCCTCCCTCTGTTTACTTTCTACGTTCCCATATGCCACTTTATGCAATGGGGCCCGCCGTGTTTGCTCTCGTCTCGCTCACGATAAAACGCTCGTTCAAACAATTAAGTAAAGAGCGCATCCACCGCTAGAGACTGACTAGTCCAGCCGGTTCAAATTTTATATATATATTTTTTTTTTAATACATGCATCAATTCAATGTTGTGCAGCTTTCAATGATTTCGAACCCATAGTAAGATTTGTAGATCGGTGAGTTAATTGATTTAATAATGCACCATGCGTTACTAGGACTGCTTATTTTAAAGTAAATCAAAAATTCTGTACTTTAAAAATACTTCACTGATTTTATATTTCATTTTATTTATCCATTCTTATTCAATAAAATCTTTAATTGAATTGATCTTATCCTTATTCGTAGTATGTCCGTATTAAATATATTTATATTTTATTGGTGTATAATTATATAAATTTCAGTATTTTCAGGGAGAGGTAGTAATCAATACTGAAAAGTGGATTGTCTTGTGGAAGTATTTTCGCTTGGGCAATTATCTGCGTGTGGTGGATTTATTCGGCGGACTTCCCTCCACTTAAACACTCCCTTTAATTATTGTTGCAACGCGAAAACACATTAGCATCGAAAATGGTATGCGATTACATAATTTTCTTTTTTAAATATTTATTGAATACATAACACATTAAGTGGAAACGATTACCAAAATTACAAAGTCAAATGAAGACATGCTGTATTTATGTGTATCGTATTGCGTTTTTTGTTGAATTTCCAATATCGCTGCACTAGTACTGAGGGCATCAAACCCCTGAAGATGCCTTCAGCACCAGGACCGAAACTTCTGAAATGCATCACAATACTCTAACTAAAGTTGTGTTTCGACGCTTCGACCTTTGTTTTGTGTTTTTTTATGTCCGAATGCTGTGTTATATATCTGAAATAAGCTCTAAGTGGAGCACGAGTCTCTCAGGTGGCCGCAGCCCCTGATTGCCGGACTCACGCGAGCTCACCTGCCGGTGTGTTCTGCATGACAAGGACGGCCAGCCGAGGGAGGAGTACCCAGAAAGCTTAGCAACCGAAACCGGCGATAACAAATAATTAGGCGCCAGCACACGACCGCGAGACAGTTACCAGTTGCCTGCTTATTGGACTGGAAGAGCTCCATATCCAGCAGAGGATAAACGCGCCCGGTAATTTCAGATATTTATTTATTGAAGCCATGCACTTGAATAGCATAAAACAGTTTGGAAGAACCAGCTTTGGCAGTCGCTGTTATGATGACCACTCGGTTCTTGTGAACTAACAACACCTGCTTCGGATAATTGATACAAACGTTGTAAAAATTTTAACGCACACAGCACGCACACAGAATTTGATGTGCTGGCGCCATGACAGAAAGGTTCATTTGCAAGCTCGCGTGGCTTGAGTAGAAGTCTGTGGGAAGAACGAGTGCAATTATTTAATTAGCAACATGGTAATTGCGGCGGCCGTGCCTCTGCAGGCGAACTCGGAGTGAGTCTCATGCGGAAATTATACTTCTGCTGAAGCCACGCCTCCGAGTCAATCCGTGACATCGACCTGGAGACTATGCACTTGTTACGCGAAAACAATGTTGCAATTGCTATTGAGAACGTAGAAACAACCATTGTTTAAAAAAAAAATACAATACAAAAAAAAGTATATATATATGTCGGTGGCAAGTCAATTTGAATAGCTCACTGATACAAACGACCCAAATTACTTTTAAACTTATATCAATGTAACGTATTTTTTTAAATATGTACTCCTAAATATATTTCATGGGAAGCAATGCATCTTTGCTATATTTCCTAGAGTTCTGGATAAAATATTAGAGGTTAAGTTTCGTGGGTAAATCGCTTACCAAAATTTATAAATACAGTAATACCCCGCTTTACGCGACCCCGTTATGCGCGGTTGCACTATTACGCGAATTACAAATTTCGCGTTAAAATGCCTCGCATTACGCGAATTTCTTATTTTAAGAATGTGTATGAACATAAATGTAGTCATTGACTTCTCTTGACAATTAAAAACAGCGTTGGGTGTTATGAACGTATTTTATAAGAACGTAAAAGAAACGCTACCCAAAAGACAATACATGTATTTTTCAGTAAAAATAACACGTAATACTGCATAAAGTGTTCTTAGAATTAAAGTGATTGATTTAAATAATTCGTATTTTGACTGGGTATGTATGTTTAATCGTAAACCCCGATATACGCGAATTTCACTAAACGCGATTAACGTATCCTTCGCGTAAAGCGGGGTATTACTGTATATTTTAAAATCATCCGCGGTTTATTTAAAATCCTACATAGCATCTAGAACATAGGTGGCCAACCTTTTTCAGCTACCGGGCCAAATTGAAGAAATGGGATTGCCTACTGGGCCGGACGACAAAATTTCATTTAACACGTTGACTGTCATTGTAAATTTCAAAAATCTGGTTGAAAATGACAATTTGATTGGCATTATATTATTAAAAACTCTCATTTTAGTGCATGGTTATCATCAAAAAGCAAAATTTTCTGTTCATGCAAGCCAGCATTGATTTTTTTTTCATTTCCCAGAAGCCATCTATCGATATTAGCACTGATATATTCCGAGTTTAATCGTAGCTGCACAAAAATGGCAAGTAAACAAGGATGAGATAATTCGTAGCGGCAGTCAACGTGTTAATATAAAAAGCAAGCAAGAAATATAGTGTTTTTATAGAAGATACAATTTTATTTGTATATAAAAATAAACAAAATATATTACATTTTAATGAGACGTCTGATTTTGTTTGTCAAGAGCAAGTGCATCAATGTTAATATCGATTGATGTTGTCGCTACACGCAAACAGTTTTCCAAATGGTCATCAGTGATGCGTGATCTTGTATGAGATTTGATGTGCTTCATTCTAGTGAAAAGCTGTTCACACGTGTAAGTGTTTCCAAACAGCGAAATCATCAAAAGAGCATGTTTATATATTACAGGATATTTCTCCTTATCCAAATATGTTTTGTAAAACTCTTCCAAACCAACTTGATTGAATTTCTCCTTTAACTGTGTATCACAATACATTTCACAATGTTCCATTTGTAAAAATCCTGGCAATGAATTCACATCTACGGAGAATGGCGTTGCAAATGCAGCAAAAAGCATGCGATGCTTTTTAAAATCTTGAAATCGGTTTTCAAATTCCAGCTTCAAGTCTGATATCAACGAAGCGTATTTATCAGTCGCTATTTGTGTGACGTCTGGCTCCAATAATAATGTAGGAAAATGAGTGTAGATTTTTGCCCTTAACTGTTGTTCCCAAACCCCAAGTTTCATTTGGAATGCGCAAATATGATCATACATGTTATTGATTAGTTGATCTTTCCCTTGTAGACGAGTATTAACAATATCTAGATGGCTAACTATATCGACCAGAAATGCAAAGTCTCTAACCCACTCCTTGTCTTCAAATTCCGGGATACGTTTTGACTTGGTTGCGAAGAATGATTGTATTTCTTGCTTCAAAGCAAAAACTCTTTTCAACATTTTGGCACGGGTCTGCCACCTTACTTCTGCATAAAATGTAACGTCATTATAGTCTGAATCCAAAGACTTAAGAAACTCTTGGAACTGACGGTGATTCAACCCCTTCGACTTAATAAGGTTTACTGTTTTGATGACCACATTCATGACATGATCCATTTTAAGGGACTTGGAACATAAATTTTCTTGATGAATAATGCAATGAAAATTTAGCATCGAAGTATTACCAACTTTCCTGGCCTCGTCTTCAATCAATTTTACTAAGCCATTGTGTTTACCAACCATTGCTGGAGCACCATCTGTTGCTAAGCCCGATAAGTTGTCGAGTTGTAAAGATAAACGATTCAATGTCGATGTAACAGCTCCTAAGAAATCTTGTGAGCAAGTGGTGTCTTTAAGTGGATACAGTGCCGCTAATTCTTCTGTTTTGTTAAAATGGACATCAACACCTCTAATAAATATTGCCACTTGGGCGGTATCTGTTAGATCTGTGCTTTCATCCAATGCTAGAGAATAAAATATGAACTTGGATGCTCGATTTTTCAAATTATCTTCAATATATTTTCCAATGTCGTCCACACGCCTAGTAATAGTTTGACGAGACAGGCTTATTTTTGAGAAGTCTGTTTTCTTTTCTGGGCACATAAATTCAACGGCACTCTCCAAACATTCCTTAACAATTTCACCATCTGAATATGGCTTCGATTTTTTTGCAAGTATCGTGGCTATTGCATAACTAGCTTTTACATAGCATTTTGAGTTTTCAGTCATATTAGTAAATGTCTGATGTTGTGCAAAAAGTTTTCTTTTTAATAAATTAACTTGGTCTTGTCGAAATTGCCCTTCGTACTTATCAAACCTACTTGCATGCTTAGCCTCGTAATGACGTTTAATACTATACTCTTTTAATGCAGAAACAGAACTATTGCATATCAAGCATATTGGCTTTGATTTAAATTCCACGAAAAAATAGTTTATACTCCATCTGTCTTGAAAACTTCTGTGTTCTTCGGTGAATCTTCTCTTATTTGGTCCAAGGTTTTTACTATTTGACGCCATTTCTGTCTAACTAAGCCTAAATAAACAACCACGCACTTTGCAAGCTACCTGCGGACTGGACTTTGCACGATAGCCGGGGATTGCCCAGCAACCCGCCCCGCACCCCTCCCTCCCTTCCCCCCCGTATCCCGCATTCACGCTCACGAGAATCTACGCGAAATCGACGTGCTCGCTTTTTAAAATCAGCTTAAATTTGTGATTGTTAACACAAAGAAATTGCCACGATAGTTGAATCAATGTACTGAGATATTTCCATATATATGATATGATACGAACTACGCTCAATGGAATATTCTAATGGTGGTTTTATGTAAAATAAAAAAAAAATGTTTGCATATGCTCAGTGGGCCAAAAATAAACGCCCGCGTGCCACGCGTGGCACGCGTGCCATGGGTTGGCCACCTATGATCTAGAACAAGGTTTTACAGCTGAGTGAACTGCTTTAGCAAGCGATTCTGAGTAGGCCGGATCGCGTTTTTTACTAATAAAGGAAGCACACCGGACTAATCCTCGGCTATGTCTCTCTTATGGCAAAGTAGATCCCTCGCAGTGGTTTCCTCCACGGGGTGCTTAATATTCCGCGAGTGTTTGGTTTAGGGATGGGCGCAATCGAACACGCTTAAAACAACAAAAATCCGACAAAAATTATTATTTTAATAACAGGATATTGGTACTTTTAAAGCAAGAAAAAATATTCAGTTAATCGATTAAATTATTTCTGAATTTTTTTTTTTCTCGTATGATTTTCGCTTATGACTAAGAAAGAAAAGTCTTGACGTTGGTAAAGAAGCGAAAAGTCTCCTATTTTGACCACATTTTTCGCAACAATAAGTATGGCATCCTCCAGCTGATTGTCCAAGGAAAAATCTAACCAAAAAGGGGAATTGGAAGAAGGAAATTCACGTGGAAAAAAAGAAGATATGACTGCGCAACCCTCAAATATCCTTAATCAACATTTCGCCGTTTTTATGATTATTTTCCAATCTCTGTTGGGCTCGATCACAATAATCTTTATGAACAAATCGATTATTTCTTTTTAATATCTCGACTTCGATTGCGCCCACCACTAGCGGGGCACATGGACCGTCCCGTTCTAACTGTGTCGCCCTAGAAGGGCGCATCCTACGGAGACTGTACTAAATGGATGTGGACAGAATTCCCGTCCGTTGGACGAGGTCTGCTCCGAGTATGGTTACAATTACTTGCAATTTATACACCGACGATGGAGATGGCTGCTCTTGGCCGCCACATCATCCTTCTGACGTCGCAGCATTCCAATTATTACATTTTTTATCTGTACTCCACGAGAAAGAGATATCCTAGCACATAGGATCTACAATAAAGGTCTGGAAGATGAAGTGCTCAAAATAGACTAACAGGTAAAAAAATTTATATAAATTCGAGGCAGAGATCCCAAGATCGGTAAACAAGCGTGCTAACCACTAGATAGATTTGTTTTATATTTAAATTCTACAAAATATATAATATCTATAAATTAACTTTGGCTCAATTCAGATTATTCACACGCACCAATACACTACTTGCATCATTGTCACTAATAAAATGTGGAAAAATCACTACAGTGTTTTATTTAAAATATTAAAATTAAATTTCACCGAGTACTCGCTGACGAAAATATTCAATATATTAATCAAAATAAATACACACTCACGTATCGCTAAAATATATTTTCGTGAGAGTCCTCGTATGTTCTATTCGAAGAGCCGTGCGAATTACATTTTGCTCAAATGACCAAAGGCGCTCTCCGTCTGCGAAACGCGCGCTCCACGCCGGCTTACTACAAATTAAATCCTTCCACTTTGGCGAGCACCCTTTGAGCATTCATGGCACAAAGCCACAAAGGCTCCGCCGACCCACTGAGGCAGGAGAGCCGATCTCGCTCGAAGACGGGAACTCTCGGGGTAACCTAACCCAACGCGACCCTCAAAAACCGCGATTTATTATTTAAATTAAACAAATTATCTTACCTTCAATTGTGGTACTCTTGAGATTTGCCGGCGTCTTGGCACGAGTCAAAGTCCACTTCTACAAGTAGCCCACTTACACTTTACTCTGACTCAACTTACAAAATTCGATAGATTCACTTTGACGACATATGAGATTCAGAGTTTTCTTTCTTGATGCACAGACACTTCACATTCTCCAAGTAGCGCACTTACACTTTACTCTGACTCAACTTACAAAGTTCGATATATACACTTTGACGACATATGAGATTCAGATTTTTCTTTCTTGATGCACAGACACTTCACACTCGCCAAGTAGCGCACTTACACTTTACTCTGACTCAACTTACAAAGTTCGATATATACACTTTGACGACATATGAGATTCAGATTTTTCTTTCTTGATGCACAGACACTTCACACTCGCCAAGTAGCGCACTTACACTTTACTCTGACTCAACTTACAAAGTTCGATATATACACTTTGACGACATATGAGATTCAGATTTTTCTTTCTTGATGCACAGACACTTCACACTCGCCAAGTAGCGCACTTACACTTTACTCTGACTCAACTTACAAAGTTCGATATATACACTTTGACGACATATGAGATTCAGATTTTTCTTTCTTGATGCACAGACACTTCACACTCGCCAAGTAGCGCACTTACACTTTACTCTGACTCAACTTACAAAGTTCGATATATACACTTTGACGACATATGAGATTCAGATTTTTCTTTCTTGATGCACAGACACTTCACACTCGCCAAGTAGCGCACTTACACTTTACTCTGACTCAACTTACAAAGTTCGATATATACACTTTGACGACATATGAGATTCAGATTTTTCTTTCTTGATGCACAGACACTTCACACTCGCCAAGTAGCGCACTTACACTTTACTCTGACTCAACTTACAAAGTTCGATATATACACTTTGACGACATATGAGATTCAGATTTTTCTTTCTTGATGCACAGACACTTCACACTCGCCAAGTAGCGCACTTACACTTTACTCTGACTCAACTTACAAAGTTCGATATATACACTTTGACGACATATGAGATTCAGATTTTTCTTTCTTGATGCACAGACACTTCACACTCGCCAAGTAGCGCACTTACACTTTACTCTGACTCAACTTACAAAGTTCGATATATACACTTTGACGACATATGAGATTCAGATTTTTCTTTCTTGATGCACAGACACTTCACACTCGCCAAGTAGCGCACTTACACTTTACTCTGACTCAACTTACAAAGTTCGATATATACACTTTGACGACATATGAGATTCAGATTTTTCTTTCTTGATGCACAGACACTTCACACTCGCCAAGTAGCGCACTTACACTTTACTCTGACTCAACTTACAAAGTTCGATATATACACTTTGACGACATATGAGATTCTGATTTTTCTTAGTTGATGCACAGACACATCAAATTCACACTTGAACCTACTGAGTGGACTTTACATAGCTCTGCCTTAACTTACGAAATACTATAAACCTTGACAACGTATATTATTTTATTCAAGCGTAGTTCCAGTTGAGCGAATTCCATGAAAAATTTACTAATATAACCATTCATTATTTATATTAACTTTAATAAAGAATTGCTTACTCAAACAAACTGAAGAATGCGATGAAAAATGTGGAAAATCACTAGTAATATTTATTTTTAAATAAAAATATCACAATGGAATTGGATAATTGAAAATGGAAAGGAATCTTATCGGGAGGCATGTTTTATAAATCGCAAATTTAATTTAGATAACTTTTTTATTACTCAAAGTACTGCAGCGAAAAACAACAATATATAAGTGAAATAAATACCAGTCAAATTTGAAATAATTGATGAAATGATGAAACTAATTAAAGTAAATTTTAATTTTCGATTTATATTGTACGAATAAATGTATATAAAATATATTTTACTGCTGGTTTTTTATCATTTGTTGATCGACAAATTTTCAATGAAGTAAAATAAAAAAAAAACAATAAACGTTGAAAAAAGTGTCAATTTTTGTCCATAGATGGCAGTAAAATATTAAATTGTTTTTTCTAATTTCGTTGTATTTGGAAAATTTAGCATTTAATAGTATTTCTAGTATTTCCATAAATCAAAGCATTAAAATCAAAAATACACCTGAAACTTATTAATTTCTATTCATAAATTTGATTTATATTAGTATTATTATAAACTTACATTTTGTTGTAATAAGAAACTCGCATTGACTTCTACGAAATTATTTGCTCACAAAACACTTCATTGCATCATACAAAAACATCACATATGAAACTAAAATCTTAACTAACTTCTAATCAATTATATTAACTATTTTTACACCGAGAACCAATATAAGTGACATTTAAAATGGAATATTACAATAGTTATTTTACACAAGCCCAATATCAAAGCATCAAAGCCAGACTGAAGAAATTTCATGTTTTGGCTAATGCAACAATAAATGTTTTTACTTTTACATGTATTTAGTTTATTTTTACATTGCTTATTATATTTTTCCAGGTTAAACACTGAGAAAAAAATTAATTTATAACTAATACAAACAATCACTACAATTTAAAAATTAAATCATTAACGCAATGTATAATCCATGAGATAGTGTAATTCTTCTCTGTTTTGATTGGTCAGATTTTTAAAATAACAGCATTTCAAAAAGATGAATTATTACTACACTATCTAAAATACATTTTTTTGTAAGATGGACGACTTAAAATCAAATTGGTAAAACAAAAACAAAAAAAAATTGATTTGCTTTAACGTCAAAAATTGTGGCATTAGCGCGAGTAGAAAGATAGAAAATGAAAGCAAAAAAAAAAAGAAAGAAAATCATAACATTAATCAGGGTAGGGATCATAGGTGTTCAGCACCCCAATACGCCAATTGTCTCCGAATGGGTTGTTCACAAGATGTAAGTTTGATCATCATTACTTACCTATCAAAGTATTACGGGAAACTTTGCAGAAAATTAAATAAAAAATAACAAAATGTCATTCAAATATATTATAATCGCACGCCGTACACTCATTAACAATAATCCATTAATAAAACATCATAAACACAGAAAACATATTCACAAGGCTCTGCGGACTAACAAGACAAAACAGACCCAAGCAAACACTTCACATTACTAAGGAGCAAAACAAGAAAAAGTCAATACGCATCCTACAAATATCTATTTGCCTGAAACTAAATAAGGCTTCATAAATATGTTGTAATCACAATTTTTAAATTTGTAAAACTAGCACTATGGTAAAAATTATAAAATTTGAAAAAAATAATTCAGATATGATTCCATTTATTTTGAAATATTGTGTACAATTTTTTCCCTTAAAATAAAAAAATCGTATAAAAAATATGTACAAAAAGTAGATTTACTTTATTCAAATAGCAAGCCGATAAATATACCGCCGCCACCCGTTTACTGTCAACGTGTGTTATGATGAAATATCATCGTTTTTGAAGTCGTTCACTGAAAATAGCTTTGAAATTATGTGTGCCCGTAACAATTGCACTTACATAAGATATTTTGCCATTTATTTTTACCGCTTTGTTATGTAAAAGAAAAAATTCTGTGCTTTATGATTGGACTTCCAGAAATGTGACACGTCGGGTACAACTGCGACCATTTATATAACACAATTAAACAGGGATGCTTCTATAGTCAGTTTTATATGTACAATTATTACACATACAATTCATTCGATTTTAATCATACAGAACTGCAGATAACGCGAGTGCAGTCCATACTATACATAATTTTTAGTGTAATCAATATTTCTAACAGAAAAAACTGAATTTCATTATATCTTAAATAATAATCGATGTTGTGATATTTCCACATTACTTATTTAATGCCAACCGACCAGGAATGTTGGGGACTCAGTTGCTTCATAAAATACATAATGTCACGTGTCACTAGTGACATGTAAAGATATCTTGGGTGATACGCATTGCTTTGGGACCTAAGACATGCGTGCATTTTATAATCATTTACGTGAAATATGATACAGCACCCGAGTGAAGCTCAGATTTTCGTAAATTCTGACCCATCACTGATGCAGAAGCACTACTACATCTTTTATAATTGCCAATTTTTTTTTTCGCGTGTGGGTGCCGTTTTTCTTTTCATTGAAACTATCAACATAATATAAATACATACACAATATTTTATTGTGATAATTGTACTAGTAGCGTATCAGCTAAACAAGAATTGCTTGCTTTCAAGTATTTGTTAAGAAATTTAAGCACTCATATTTGTTTTCACACTATTTTCATTCAAATTTACACCGAAAAGATACATAATACACTGGCGGTAAATATTTGACACGATTTTTTACATATAATATGTAATTTACACTATTTATCTTACACTTAACAAATAAGACTTATTCCACTGATTTTAAATTCGCACACACCTAATTCGTACACTAAGGTATATTTTGTATTCAGTGCATAGAGCTGCTAGTTCAGATTTTGAATCCGCTGCACACCACAAACAGATAATATAATCGTTAATAATCATGTTGTTTATAGGTTCTTGAGGACACAATGTAGATATCTAGTTTCAGTAATACCCAGTATGTTTATTTTTAGTTTAGCTTCATGTACAAGTTCCGAATGACTGATTTCATTGAACAATGATTATCAAACTGTTAAATATGCCACATAATTTGCATAAAACATTGTTATTCTAAATTATCTGATGTGATTTAATAAAAAAAATTGCAAATGCTATTTAGACTGAATATCGTTTAAAAAGGGTTATATTAAATCATATGATGTATTTAACCACTATGCAATCACTATTCAATGTAATCAGGGTTTCAGAAATCGGGAGTCAAGCTCGCTGACATCTATCATTGACTAATTAGTGCATCCAAGGAATATATTTTTTGTCTATTTAGTTCTCTGTAAATAAGCTTAAATCAATATACATGTTTATTTTTTACAACGGTTGTTCTTTTTACCCCTTAATCAAATGCTGGTTAACTAAAGTACGAATAGCGTTAAAATTAGGAGCAATTCATTAAATCAATTAAGGTTGTATTTGACTTTGACTATAATGAAATGTATAACCTATTTATAGTTTTTATATTTAATATATTTCAAAAGATAGACATTTAACTATTGATTATTTACTACCTTATTGCAAACGGTGTAATAAGCAGTAAGTATTGTATAAAATACCGATGTTTTAATGCAAATCATGTTTAACGATTCTGAAATCTGATTTTTTATCTATAGTTCTCGTGTGCATGGTCATCATTCATGCTAGACAGACGCCTTGCATGATCTATTTTCTAATCTACAAAACAGTACTATTATCGTCATGTGCACTTACAAGTTTAGTTTTTTCAGGGAGAACTTTGAACACACAAAAAATCTATTCAATCTACTTAATTTTTGTATGTAATTAAATAAAAATCTCTCATTCGAGGTTGGTAAAAAATAATTATAAAAAAACTAATGAGGCATTTTTTAAGGTATTCACAATATCAAACTTATTTCAACGCTGGTCAGGGAAAATGATTTTACCACCACCAATACATTACAGCAGAGTATTTTAAATTAGACATCAAGGTACCTTCAAAAAAAATAAATCAAGTAACGGTCAAGTCTTTTTCTCTTTCCAGCATCGATATAATCATACCCATTCAAGATTAAAATATTTGTACTATTTCTAGATTGTGACATCATCCTTGAAATAAAAGTAACTGGAGTGTACAAATGGAGTAGGCAAGGCTTTCAGTATGTCTGCTGCGTCATTTAAAAGCACACTAATGTCAATTTTAATACATTGTAAATATCGCAAGGTAAGCAATTTAAAAAATACTTAACACCGGTTAAGGCTGTAAAATTATAAAATAAAAAGTGAGCTCTGACATCACTCGAAGCCCTTAAAGAGATCTCAACGCAATCGCCATCGATTGATAAATTATTTATTGAGTAGCGCAAGTTGGAACCTCGCCAACAAAATGGTGGACAAATTCAGTCCATCTGTAAGCGGTTATGCTGTAATATCTGGAGGGGTTTTAACTCATAGTTTACATAGACCCTCTTCAGCAAAAGACTGCCAAAATTTTATTATTTAAGTAAATAAGTAATAAGTTATTAATACACTCTGGGGGTATTTCTATTTTATTTTCTTTCGAATAATTACAAATAACTATTTGCGACTTAGTCTATATATTCCAAAGCTTCAAACAAAATAAAATTCATTTTTATTAAAAAATACTCAGAGCAGTGTTTGTAACTTGAATGACTCGTACGTGAATATCTTTCTAAGGCTTTCTAGATAGTGTAAAAAATAACTAATTTGTGCAAAAATAATTCAACTGGCTGTCACGAGTTACAATTGTCCCAGAAGTCTGTGTCCGTACAGAGTCGGAGTGTCTAACACCACAGGTAGAACCACAAACTTCTTTCGGCTGAGGTGAACCGTTTTGTAGGCACGAAATATTTACATATAATAATTCATAGTTTGTGGAGTTTTGGTGTAGATCTGTATGAGAAGTGCCCGTGCTCGTTGGGCAACAGCATTTCCTAAGTCTTTTTCCATGAATAGTAGATCTCCAGTGGCTTGTTCACCTGAAACAAAACAGACAAATTAATGAAGAAAACTGATTGTTTTACTCACAGTGGCTGAACATGGTCAAAGCAGACAGCAATGTCTTTTAAAACTGTTTACTGGAACTCAGCTTTTCATTGATTTTAGTTACTTACTATTACATATTTACATTAAATTTAATTACAAAACTGTACGCATCGCTCACAGTGGCTGGATGTAATCAAGGCATAAATAGACTATAATGAATATAAATTGTTTATTAAAACTCAGCCATCCTCTATTATATATTTTTTAAATTTAATACAAGCAGATACCATTGAGCCTTGTTGATAGTTATGGAAAAACCCGGACGCATTGGAAACTGTAATCGCTTGAAATTAAAGGGCAAATCTGTTGCATTCCACATCGCTGATACCACGAAAGTAAAACAACTCATTTTTAACTTTACTCAAAGGTGACATCAACAGTTATTTTTTATCTAACCGAGATAAGGCGGCATAATGGTGAACACATTTAAAAGTCTTTTTTTCAATTGGAATTAAAAGATTAAATATAAATAGTATGAGGATTTCGATGGATAGCTGTCAAAGGGTTAAGATCAGTGTTTTTTTGTTGGCAGCCTGCATATACGCAAAAATGTTACTGTTCCTTTTTTGAAAAGTATTCGCTACCGCAAAATGTTGAAACTTTTGTATGGGAAATGTCAAAAATCTATTTAATAAAATAAGCCGAATTTGATTATTAATTGTTTAATTTAAGTGGCCTAAAACCACCTCAGTATTATTGGCTTTCAAATAAACCGGTTTGGGACACATTGGTTTGGGCACATTTTAAAACTTAGCGCAGCCAGATCCACGCTGGTTTTGGAGTTTGTGTTTTATATAAATAGATATAATACATATAAAGTCTATCATGCTATGGCAGTACCTTCCAGAACTTGTCGTTAACCTGCCGCAGGGTCTGGTTGCCCGAGAGCACCACAAGCTGTCCAGGCTGGGGGGCGATGTAAATGCAGAAGTTGAGAAGCCGATACGTGTCAGGCAGCTCTGTGTCCAAATCCAGTGTCAGCCGCATCGCCAGGTACTTGCTCAAGTGGTCCACTGAAACAATCCCAATTACACATTTTACTTTTTACAATTATGCCAATGTGAAAGGTTGGCGTAACCGGTCACCAATAAAATTAAAACAGAAAAATCACCTAAGTATTTTATTTAAAATATTGATAAAATAAAATGTCTCACCGGTAGCATTGGCTGTAGTTTTGATGTAGCGCACAGAGTTCTCCTTGAGAGCCTTGATGAGCTGGTTATCTCCGGTCATCTCTGTTGGATGAGGCTTGAAAACCAGCTCTATCTCATTGGATAGGAGGGTGTCAGATCCTCCCTCGCCCTCCGTGTCTATTGAATCCTCAGTTCTGAAACCACACGGCCACAAATATCAATACCTTGCTTTGTCAAAATAATCTTAAACAAACTCCGAAGATTATTAATGAGAATAAAATCTATACTGCCTTCCTACAAGAAGCATCCAGTCTCCAGGGTATTTAATGCTGGAGAATTGCAGTCTTATATGTGAAAAAAAAACAATTCTTCAGCACGAGCCTCAGCCAAATCAACATCCTTATTGACAACCCACTCAACTTCAATAGAGTAATGGATTAAGAAGCATTAATATGTTAATCCATTATAGAATGTTGGATAAGATTTAAGCTTCTACAGTCTCATTAGAATGGCGTACAGAAACCAACAGAACTTACAATCTTTTAATATCCCGATTTTGAAATTTCTTTCAGTCCAGTTATCCCAATTAATGCCAATCCACTGCACTCTAATACAGGGCAGCAATGCAGTCTTTGAAATTCTTTAAACGATTGAGTCAACAGTCTCCATGGTAAAGTTACATTTTTAACGAGGTGCTTCACAGATTATCTTGCTTCTATTCTGGAGCAGAGAATAGTGAAGTGACAATTAAGCTCTTACCTATAACCGAGGCTTAAGACCAGCCAAATAAAATACAAATGGCAGAATATCAATATGCACTCCATTATGATTTGAAATTCTTTTAATGAAAAATAATATCTTCTGTAAATTTAAAATAGTTGTGAAACATATATTATTTACAGTTAGCAGTCTTATTTATAGTTTAAGATAAATTACACTTAAAAATATCAATCATACTGGTTTGCTTTTATAGCTGCTCGGCTCTTCAATTTCTTTTTGAAGTATTTTATTTTCTAAGGGGGTTGTTTTGTCAGATGCCATTCTCGTGTGTTTCAGAATAAAAGCAAGACATTCAGAGAAACTTGGTTTCTTTATTACAAATAATATCACAATTCAATGTTGTTTAGAAGCTATATAAACTATGAGATACAGTTAAATCACAATTCAACATTATTAAAGCTATATTACAAACTATGACACATAATAACACGGACAATATTGCAAGATCGAATAATCACCTTCCGTCTGCTTCGCTCGATTCGCTCTCTTCGCTCCTCTCTGATGTCAGGACGGACTTGGGTCGTTTCGTTGCGTTCTTAGATGTGGAACTGACATTGGAAGGAACCGGAGACGGCGTACTTCTGACCGAAGGTGGATTGGAGATGGACTGCCCCGTAGGAGCGGCGGCGGCTTCCTTGGTAGCGGCAGAAGCGGGGGCCGCAGGACTCGCGTCTCCGTTGCCGTTAGTCGCCGTCTGGCCGCTGGCCTCGTCCAGGGTTTTCCTAGAGCGCTGCTGCCGACTCTGCGACTGCAGTTTGATGCCCTCCGTTATGGAGTTGACGAGAGCGGCCTGCGAGTGTGACTTGTTGAGTTTTGCCAGCACTCGCTCCTGATGAGCTTCGTATTCATCTCTGCTAGGATATATTTTCGATATCAACAGATCGAAATTCGGATCCGGTCGCAAGGAGCGTTTCGATACGAGCTTCTTGCGACACGTGGGACATTCCTTGTTACCGGATCGAAGAGCCGTGATGATACAATCGGAACAAAACCGGTGCAGGCACTCCTTCGTGGTCATAGTTTTTTTGAGCATGTCGAGGCAAATCGGACACATAAGTTCGCTGTGGAGGCTGCGGGGAGACACGGCGATCTCGGTCGCGTCCGTTATCGCCTCCTGCGGGGTCCTGTGGAGCTCGTAGAGAGAGAGCTCCCACGTTTTGTTTTGCACTTGCTCCGTGGAAGTCATCTCGCTTCGGGAGGTTCACAAATTTCACAACACACGGTCAGGGCGACGGCGAGCCCCACCGACGATACTATACAAAAACCACAATGCACACTCTCGTTTTGAGCCTCGATATGTTCATTTGGACCGAGATACTGAAAATTCTCAGTCGATTTGTCGGTGAAATGACATTAGCTCGCCCCCCGCATCCGACGTCCACAAACAATTAATCTCGCTCAAGTTGGCCGATCCGCTAGAGTGGCGGCCTGGGGCTGCCGGGCTGTCGGGCTGCCGGCGGGCCGTTCAAACGTGCCGTTTTATATCTTGCAACACGTAAATAAATACATTCATCGTGAAAAAACTACAAGACAACAACAAAAACACGAAAATTGGTTCAGTTTCTTTATTTTTAATAAATTATAAATCACAATATGCATAGTAAGTGTTTTAAAACCTTTTCGATACAAAGTGCCTTTTGAATAAATTGTACTCGTTTCTCATAGCTTTAGTGACTTCATTCTTTAGGACTTTCAGGGTGGAAAGTATCTCTTCCTTGTTCTCACCGTCCCTCGCCGCGGTGAGCCTCTCCATGATCGCGAAATCGAGATCGTCTATCTTTTCCGCTTCCTCGATGAGCCCGTCGACCGAGGTTAGGAACTCTCTGTATATCTTCTGATCCTCGGATTGCGCCTTCGGCGAATCGGTGACTCGGTCGCAGTGCTCCCAGAATCGGAGGCATCTCTTTCCGTCCTTGAGTTTCGCCGTGATCATGAAGCCCCGGAACAGCCTCCTGCCGCTCTCATCGTTCAGCACGTTCTCTAGTCTGTCGGTGAAGCGATCGATGTCGGAGCGACTCACGCCCTCGAGATCGTTGCAGCCGCAAGCCGAGAAGCACTGCGCCATCTTTCCGTGCGCCTCCTGTCAAAATTTATTATTTAAAAAACCGCGTAGAACAGCAGACAAACACAAATAGCTCGCATTCTCGCCGAATCGCAAAAATCGATAACGAACAGCATTGGAAATATCTCACCTATCCCGCCAGCTGTGTCACCATTATTATGAAAACGTCTTGCTCGCTGACCACCACATTTTTAGGTTAAGCGGACAAACGATCGACACGAAAACGAAATTGTAATTTCTGCGAATGAAACGCCAGCTTCGACCTGTTACTGGATGTTTATTTTAGCTTCGGAAGGAAACGACGTTTCCAGCTAGCGATGCATGTCTCACTGTCAAAACGTTATAAATAGAAAATGCGTATCCATCTGGATTATTTACTCGAAACTAAAATTAAAATGTTGAATATTATCGCCAGAGACACCTCAAGACTGGTCGCCTCGCGATTGAAACAACTTCAGGTTATTTATCAAAATACAACGTCTCATTTCAGTCACTGATCGTCGCGAGTGAGAATATTGGTATCTCGCGTTACGTCATGGCAGCGATTCGCGTGACCTCAGATAATCCTGGGAAGCCGGCGAGACAATGCCCCAGAGCCGGGGAGAAAAAACGAGTTATGAATGACGAGCGAGCGAGTTCTTCGTGCTCGAGGAACCGTAAAAAAACAGGTAAATATCTTCACCTTTGTGGCGAACCGATTGCATATCGCCATCACGCCAGGCGTATCCACCACCACCTGTGAAGCGACTCTTCCACCAGCTCGAGCTTGCAGTCTTTAATGTAATAATATATTTATCCATAGATGGCAGTTTTCCCTCTTATTTTTTATTTATTTAGTCCTTACTTATTTTTTAAACTTATTCTTCATCTCATTCAGAAAAAGGTTTTTTTTACACATATTTTTCCTACACAAACTCAATAACAAAAATAGATTAATCCGCATCTCGCACGCCTCACAACCTGCATCAGGATCAAGAGACAGCCACACACCGTATTGTAAGCATAGCCCTAATGAATATTATGAATCAACGTAAATAATTTTTTTTTTAATTGCCTGTATTTAAAGGGGTTTTTTTTAAGCATATTTTTATCTACCCAAACTAGAAAAACCTATTTACGCTACCGCCTAAGCGACAGCTTTGCATGACAGCCACACACCATATTGTAAGCATAGCCTTAACTATTATAAATTAAAATTAAAGTAAATAATTAATCTAAACATTAGATTAGTATTTTTTGTCTTTATTTAACCAATATAGGATATTCTTCTTTTTTTAGAACCTTGGCGTGAATTCAGGTAAAGTTGGGCGAGCTTCTTGCAGCATGGTGAGCGTCCACAACTGGGATAATTAAAGGGACTTCCCCGGGAAATCGTGTCGCTGCATAAGAGATGTTCATGCATAAAAAGATTTGGAAATAAAACAGTGCGATTTTTCAGGCAGCCCTTAAGTGCTTAAACAGGTCGACAATTTGACTATTAGAATATTAAATATTTAGAAACAATCTCGACTATTATATTTTACACAAAAAATCTGTCGATGGAGACAAATAATCAATTTTCGTTAATTTCATTTGATTGCGCGAATGATTATCGCCAATCGGAAACCAAAATTTCAGACATTCTTCCATATCGTACATCTTTATTACAATTAGATCGCCAACGAAAAAAGCGGACGGACAAGCAGTTGGAAATATTCATGTTTTCCATTCTCTTGAACTAGGAGACCATTTATAATTTCGGAGTTATTGAAAAACCTGAAAAAAATTATTACTTCACAAATAAAAATAATTGTAAATCTTTTTTCTCTTTCCATCACATATTGTATGTCTCTTTCTATGGGTCAACGCCGAGGACGGACTGAGCTGGCGCACTGTGGGATCTCACAACAGTTTGGTTGGCCAAAACTTTTATGGAAAACTTGATCTATCCTTTTAAGGAATATCACAATGTTGTAAACGCGTTCTATATTGATAAGATATAATTCTGCGTAGGCTTTATCGGTGACGCCTGCATGGGCTTATGGTACTTTTGCATTATCGAAAGTCCTACGCTATTTGGAATGAAATAACTCCCGACAACCTATTTCCGAAAATTTATGCAGTCTTCATATTAATAAAGACTATGGCTAGTACGTACGCTCGAGATTTAATACTTGAATCCAAATTGTAAATTTTGGATACTATTAGTATGCGACAATAATAATGCATGACCAACAGATTTTTTTTTTTACAGTTTAAGCGATCTAGCCGACACTTAAAATATAAAAAAATTAAATTACGGTGGCCGATAAATAAAAACAGTCACCCCACTGTGGAGTGCAGTGCGTATGGCTTTTAATCGGACAAAAATAAAAATATAAAAAGGAGGAGCGAATTCGGTTGGTCATAGCCGAAATGATCACGTCAGAGAAAACTTATTTTTTTATTAAGAACTTTCGGTTTTTCACACAGCTGGAGCTTTGCAGAGCTTTGCCATTTCCGCATTTTATCTTTTCAACGGACACGTATGATGTTCTCTTCGGACTGGTGTCTCCTGTCCAGTCTATCACCGAACTCCGGGAGAGAGAGGATAAGATTAACCCAGTAACTACCAAAGGCATGATATTCACCAGAAAGACTGTCCGCGAAGAATTTTTATGAAGACATTGAACCCCGACATTGACATACAAGAAGGCTAGTAGATCAATGTAAGTAAAGAATTTCAAACAATATAACCAAACGGGGGGTGGGTGCCGCATGGTTCCCAAATTCATTTCACATTCGAAGAAATACCACTCTCAATTTCATTCCAGGAATTTCTACCTCAGGTCCCAAAAAAATTATATCCAAACACTTCTCTATTGAGACCTCCAAGAGTTTCTCTACCAAAACCCATCTCCAACCTCATATCTTCAACCATTACTCCAACGTCCCCACACCCCTCCTCCAGTGTCTGTGGAGACACACAAGGCATCGGAGGGTCCAACCTCTTGCGTCGATCCCGCCAGTAATTCACCAATGATTCGGGCGCTTTCGCGTTCTAACCTTCAACTCTACGAAGCCAATAGTTCATTGTTATTTTAAACTCCCGAATTACTTCGTTTCATGATTCACAAAGAGGATCGGTGCCAAAACGTCCGATGTGATGCTGATCATGCGGCGGTTGCGGCGTTTTGGTAATGCGCCAGCCATCTCCCGTGATACTTGGAGCAGTGCTTGGAGTGCTGTGCCTTATTCGCTTATTCAACTCAATAAAGTCTGGGTCGTCCGTCGGGGGTGTCAGGGGTGTCAGGGGTGAACCACACCCCAGGTGTCAACCGCTCACTATGAATTGCTCCCGGAACTTGGATTTCGCCTACAACCTGCCTAATTAGACGTACTCTCCATTACGTCAGTCACTCACGTACTTCGGTCACGCACAGTTGCTTGTGCGGCGCTACTCGGGCGGTATGGAAGCTATTTTAGCAAATTCAGAACACGAGTTTTTACAAGTTTCATCGTGATGAGTGTTGTGATGAGACTTTTGCGCTGTTGCAAGTACATTATTTACAAAATGGAATTTTAACAATTGGAGTGGGTATTTGTGATCAGTTGTGCTTATGAAACGATAGCCATTGCTGTTATTTCAAGGTATCTCGGTCGTATTGAATAATTCGGCCCCACATAAATACGAGAGCTTCGCGTCGTGCAGACGCCATGTGACCCATTTACGACCTGGTAAGAAGCAGAGTTGCGTTCGCAACCTTTACAAGTTCAGTCTATATCAGTGATCCGTAACCTTTTTTCACCTGCGACACGCCTAAGCCCTTCCCAGAATTCCACGCCACGCCAAAGTATTCAACATAATAATTGGTGTATTTGATAGAGAAATCACAATAGGATTTTTTTTAAATTATATTATAAATGTAATACTACAACGCAAAAATCTATACTCAACGTTGCCAAGATTCTAATAAAGCTTTCCTCGTGGAAGAATGTAAAAATACTCGGGGTTTTGGTTGGCTACAATTTTCCGCACGCAAAAATTTGATCTATGAGATCAACGAAAATCGGCTTCTTCTCTTCGTTCCTTAGCATTTATTGTTAAATGATGAAGATCCAACTTGTATAGTATTTCAATTGTTGCAGTTATGTTGAATATTGATGGAAAATAATATATCTGAATGATGTGAGACTGGCCTCGCGGCTGCTGCGGCCACCTGTGGCGGCGCCGCTCCGCATGACCGTCGACGGTAAACACGATCTTGAACGACTTCTTCGTGATCACATCTCAAGGGCCGATAAAGTGGCGTGAAGGGACCTCTAGAACTTAAATCGAAACTTAACTTTTAAAGATAGCATACTTTTTAACAACAAAAAACAACGTTTTTTCTTAAAATTCATTATAATTCGCTAAATATTTATAATAGAATAAGTGTACGATTAATTAACCATTTAGTGCTAAGTGAGTATGTAAACTAAGAGAAATGATTGTCATGAGCGGATGGTATTTAAATACATTATATACAGTAAAAACGATAAAATATACCAACTAGAAAACACAGACAGAGTCTCTCTCTCTCTATGTTTATTATTATTGAAAAAAAAAATGATTTTTTTATTATAGCAGTGACATTTCTGACATTCTCACTCGCAGGTGATGCGAAAAGCTCTTCTACTTTGTCTATGGTCTTGCCGTACACAAACCAGAGACAATATACAAACGTGCAGCATGACCTGCGATCGCATGACAGCTCGATGAATACTATCGTTTACAAAATAAATACATTTCTATAATAATAAAATATTTTATTTATACTATTCTCATATTAATATAATTCTTAAATCGTTGCCCTATCCCTGGAGCGACGAAAATTCTAAGGAATCATGCCCAAAGTGATGTCATTATAATAGTTCTATGAAGACCGTAAAGTACAAATTCACAGTTAAAATTAGAACACTTTGTTGTGAAAAAAAAAATGTAAGTACTAAACAACATTATAATTGAAGGTGGTAAGGCTGCAAGATCTGCTATAATCACTCGCGCTAGTTTTCAGCACTTTAATTATAATGAAATATTCTCTCGGCATTGTCTTCCTACAGTTTTCTTACACTCTCAATCAAAATACGCATGATGAATTGTGCTTTATTGCCTTACCTAACCTCACCATTTTCACTGTTATATTTATTTTTTTAAGTATTACTCATTGAGCTAATATTTTTCAACTGACATCCGCAACTCAGTACTAATCCAGTGAACTTGGTAACCTTTAAACGAGTCCGTTTATTTTATTGAGAGTCAATGGTGTGCACACGCATCTTTAGCATTCAGATGTAATCTGTTTTAATTTAACAATTTGCGATGGTAAACCAAATGCATATCTACTCATACTACCTCTAACGTCATGCGTGCACATGTAATGTTTTCGTGTCATAACCTAAAATTGTCACGAAGAGAAAAAATATTTGTTTAGCTTAGTGTCATTTGATCAAATCAATGTGCTTTTTGCGCAAATTGCAGTGATCGAGTTTTAGATTTTTCATTTTACTTAGGTACGTAATGTAAATGACAGCTGACGGCTGTTGCGAACGATACATAGATAAACGCCACGATGAGAGATCACTCACTCAAATAAGTTGCTTGTCTATTGTTTTGAGATCGTCTCTTTATTTCTAATACAATTTTTTTTAATGTAAATAAATACTCTAAATGTGTGATCAAACTGAAATTGTGATGACCAGTCTAATATGAATTATTTAATTACCAAAATTATTAAATGTTTTATTTGAAGTATTTTAAGGCTTTTAAGTGTTTCAAAAGTACACTTTATTGTGTTAGAAAATGTAAATTTTATGTAAGCTTCTTGTTCGGGTGAAACTCAAATCTGGATAATCTAAACGAGGAATGTTCATTCTAATCGTGTGTCGGAAAGGAGTTAAAACTCTTAACATTATGCGAAAAATACTTATTCATGAACATATTTTAAAAATAAAAACCAACTCTTAAAATAACTGAAATTATTGGTGTTACCGACAAATATTTAAAACGTTGCTAATATTGAGCAACAATGCTTTGTCTATGAAAGGATTGGTAGTTTTTTCGCGCGAAAGGTTTGACCAATGATTTCAAAGAAAATTGATTCTTACCGTTGTTTTGAAAGATCCAAATTTGTTGCAGGAGATAAATATAATAATTTCTATTGAAACACAGTATACCTTACTAAAATATAGTACTCCCGCTTATTTGCCTGCTCATTCGTTTTTTTGTGTATACATATTTCAATTTTTTTAAATATAACCCATGAAAGTAAAACAACTTGTTTTTAACTTTACTCAAAGGTGACATCAACAGTTAATTTTTATTTAACTGAGGTAAGGCGGCATAATGGTGAACACAATAAATTGTTTTTTAGCAAAGAAAAAACTATCAAGTCAGATATGTATTCACCGTGTGTTAAACATTGGCTAGTTCTTGGTCCACATCCACTCACCCCTGTGCTATTATTCTGCCGATTTCCGAGTTGTCGTATACTTTCAATTATACGTCACAATCAGTAAGGCGACGTACTTACATATATTTCTTATCTCTTCTTAAATTCCATTTGTATTGTCGTAGGATCCGGTCGTGTCAGTCGCAATACGCCTCCAAGCTCACTTACTGGATCGCGACATTTTCAATCCGCTCCTTAAACCTTAGGGCCTACTTAGGTACCTAGGCTAACCGCTGCCGCGCTCGGACCACAAAAAATCTAACCAAAGAGGTGAATATGCAAGATATATGAATATGAATATTATTTTTTCAATACTATACGCATCCTTAACTTGTAGAAATATCACAAAAAGTAAAAAGTTTATAACCAATAGAATTTACAGTTTTTCTTAGATGTTTTCATAATAGTGATAATATTTTTTTTGCGTAGGTAAGATATATAGATTTCTAGCCATCTAGTGTTTTTTTTTTCTTTTAGTGCTTGTGCTATTGAATAAATAATTTTTGTATTGTTGGCAGAAATCAAACTGAAAATGGAACCATTCAAGTGTTGTTGCAAATGCGACGATCATGTGAACTTAACGGAGATGGATCACATTACAGACAGCCTCAAAACACTTTTAGACAATGAAAATGGAAGAAAACTGTTTAGAAAATTCTTGGCTTCAGCGAATAATACAGATGCAATTGACTGTCTCGATCTCTACGAAGATTGCGATCAACTTTTAAATTTACTAATAAATTCATCCGAAGATCAGAAAATTTGCGAAGAGCACCTCTATCGGCTTGATACCATCAGTGAAAAAGCTGATGAAGTAGAAGGCCTCAAGATAATAAACATTTGCAGGCTCGACAAAGCCAGAAGGAGTCAAAATAGAGTAGACACCATTTCCGCCTTAAAAGCTCTACTCCTGGAAGTTTACGGAATTATGAGCCCTTGTTATAATACATTCAAAACAAGCCAAGTTCAAAAACCCTAAATACCTTCTCTGTATCCTTTTTTCAACCTTTGCCCACGATTCTTGTGATTTCTCTACCCATTTTTTTCCGTAATAAAACAATTGCTTTTTAACGTGTGATGCTTGTGCTTCTGAACGCGTATAAAATACTTAGTAATACTCAATAATTACTTTGATGGGTAAGGAACACAGGGATATCTCTGATCCAAGTGGCTTAAAATGGCGCACAGAGATAGCCTCGGAGCTACCGGAAGACAAATCTTAATTAAAAAAATACAGAGTTGAAAGAAAACTGTTTAAATGTAAAGATTTAGCCACTATTGTTGCACATCGATTATGCCACGAAAAAATCATACAATGATTTCTGGTTTACCTGCGGATATTAATGTACTTGAAGCCTTGCGCGAATAGATTGATGGTCAAAGCTGACGAGTTCTGGAGTATCCAGACATACATCTGCCCACAGGTAGCAACTGATAATTTACACTTGACGCTACCCGATGTATTAAAAATGTTAATGTTTTATTGTAAATATAATAAAAGAAATATTTTAACTATTTTGCCTATTAACTGTTCAGTTATTTGAGAAGTCTTTACATGAAACTAATGCATCGACGTAGTAATTTATTTAAAAAAAAAACTGCTTATTGGTTCATAGGACCGTCGGCTTTTGTTCAAGAGTTTACCCGTTCAATCTAGGTTCTGAAAGCCAAATCTCAAACTAACCTAATAGAGTGGACCGATTTGGCCGGAGAAGATTTCTACTAGCATTGATGATGAAAGCGAAACGGAGGATTTAATAATATTTTTTTGGTAAGTACATAAAATACAATGCATGTTTTATAGAAATTAACCTGCGCCTGGCAAAATTTAAATAGCATGTTAGTGCATTGTATCTAGCAAGGGTACCACTCTAAAGATCATGCAGTTCTTGACGTTCCAAGTAGTCCAACATTAGCTCAACATACCATAGACATGCTTGTTGACACGAGTGAGTAAACTAATGTTGCTTTTAAAAACAACGCTATTTTCATTGAATGGCCATAATGTACTTTGTGATTGCAACTAAATTAGACCTTATTTACTCTAGCCTGTAAAAGTCAAAATATAATCGAATTAAAATAGTAAGGTTGAGCAGATACGGGACGAATTATAAAAGTTTGATAATTCGTCTTGTTATAATTTTAAAGGCTCACCGAGCATCGCAGAAGTCAAAAGCGGACGCAACAAGCTTTTTGGACCTTATCAGTGATTTGTATGAAAAATCTCGTACGCGCCAAATGAAACTCTCATCCAAAATGAACTTTACGACCAGATTTAATTTTTGCAGAATTATGACCTCCACATATCTAGAAAAAACATTAGTTCTTCAATTAAGTCTTGTGTCTGTGATGAAGGAAATAAAACATGAATCGGAAAGTTTGCAGCAGCCCCGAAATCTCGGATGTCAGCCAACTTAAGAGTCAGTCCATCGTGGAGAAAAGCGAAGGTATGAGTTGTATATAATTTAGAATAGTATATAATTAAATATACAATTATTCTATTTTTGAGAAAAGAATCCACCAAAAATGTTTTAATTATAACTATCTATTTAATGGAACTGAAGTTGTTAACATATAAAAATAATAAACAGAAAAACTCCATACTTTTTACTTAAGAACCTTAAGTAAATATTAATTAAACTGTGACATTTATGTTAATGTATTTTAACACATTAAATTATATTATTGATATTTAATTTTGTTATCAGGTAAATTTGTGTGTGTGGGAATGCCCTTCAGCAGTCAGCGTCCTGGGAACACCCCTCTGTTAGACCTACCGATGACATGACCCTGCGCTTCCCAGTATGATGAGATGCATTCAACTCTCACATTCAATAGTTGCATAAACCTGAGAGACTGATATGCTCGCCCGAATGCCTTTCCCAATGGTGCCTATGAAAGGGAACTGCCGAACATTGTGCCACAAGTCCCATGATCTTCCTATTGACCACTGAGATATGATCTTAAGATTAAGTGTCATTTAATGGCGAAATTCAATTGATATAAGCGCATATCTGTTTTTTTACATACAGTATTTTTTTATTGTTAATTTAAAAAAGATAATAAAAAATGGATATTGATTTTAATTTTATTCAAATTTGTTAGGAAAATACTCGACTTGCTCTGATCTGATTCGTAAGGCTTTTGGGTGCCAAAAGTTCTTACCCATTGGACAGTAGCATTTCATATTTTAAATCAGAAATCTGACAAATCAGATCAAATAAACTTGGGCTTTATTTTAAAAGGTTTGATTTTAGTAGTGAGTTTATTTAATACAGACGAGTATGTATTTCTCTATATGAGAATATCTATTCAAGGACATCTGCGAACAAAATGTCCAACATTTTTCTTACAATGGTCATATTTAGAATATTTTTTTAAAATATCAATAGATGGCTCTGCAGTACTAAATTGCTTGTGGTATGGTGAATTGCCATCTAGCCATAAACATTAAATTTACATAACATATACGAGAATCTTTTAATGGCCATGCTTGAGTACAGGAGAGAGCACTAGTTGGAATTCCATTTTAATAATATTTCACAAAAGTATTTTATTGAAAATACTTAGTATCAAACTTTCTTTATCTTGTTGGTAAAATTTTTGCGCGTGAAAATTTACTACTCACCAGACATCTTAAACAGTTTAACATCATAAAGTCCATGCTTTGGCACATGTGCTTCTTTTAAACGTAAGTTGGATATTTTTTTAAAATAAATTTATTCATATTTGATTTAGAAAAAGTTATATTTCTACCATAGAGAGAAAAAGTAACGCATCCAACTTCATACTTATCATTCGAACTGCCAACATAGAGGAATTAAAAACTTCAACTCGGCCATTTTGAATTTTACGTCGTGGTGCACTAACACGTGTTTGGTAAGTACGCTTTTATTATCGAAATTCTCATCATAAAAGTTAATAAAATCGCGTTATTTAGTAATAAGAGTAATCTGAGTTTCCAAATCCACGATTTCACATCCTCTACAGCGTGTATACATACAGATTAGTGATTTTTAAGGTTAACCATAGTGGTTAGCACGGTAGTTTTAGAAAAGTTCGGCGCTTGAAAGAAACATCAAAATAATATTGAAATACTACGTGGACGAATGATTTTAATATATATTATTATTAATAATATTGTTTATAGTGTTATTAAAAGGGATTTGTTGCCTGCCGCGTAATTTGACAGCCATATCCTTAAAACCTATGCCAGGTCGGAAAGCCACGACAACGTCACGGAGCCCACTGAAGTCGCAAGAGAGTAATATAATTGTGCTTTTTAGGTTATCCACAATGGTGAGCAAGGTAGTAGCCAAGAAGCCCCAGGCCTTCGCGCCCGGCAAGAAGGCCCCCAAGGGCGGAAAGATCCGCGGAAAGGGTCAAAAGAAGAAGATCGCGCTGAAGTTCTCCATCGACTGCACTCACCCGGCGGAGGACAGCATCTTCGATGTCGCCAACTTTGAGAAATACCTCAAGGAGCGCATAAAGGTTGACGGCAAGACCAACAACATGGGCAACCACATCGTCATCTCCAGGGATAAGACAAAGATCATTGTCAACTCTGGTCAGTATTACATTTTTATATGTTCAAGTATATCAGTGGATGCTCCTAATAAATTTCATTTCATTGATCACAGCACACTCCCGATTTTAGTTTATTGCTAAAAAATAAGTTTATAGAATTAGATAATTTTTTTTGGGTCAAATGAAATATACAAAGTGTGAATACGCACAAATGTTTAAAATTACCAGTGTGTATCGAAGTGTCCTGATGAAATCTGTATTATTTTTTATTAATCACCGTGCCCACGAAGCTTCACACCGGGATGATGGTATCTGATTTAAATTTCTTTAATAACCTCACTTGCCATTTTCAAATAAAAACTGTGCCATAATTTTGTTTCATAACACAATTGCGTTGCAACTTGCTACAATCTGTTTTAACGGTGTTAACTAATTTGGAAAAAGATTAAAGGTAGTTTTTGACATTTTTTAAATGTTAAACATTTCTATTTTTCCACAGTATTTGATGTTAGGAATTGCAACTAATATTGTAATTAATTTCTCGTTTCAACATCCACCCAAATTATTATTTTTTAAATGTATACAATCTATCTAATCTTAGAGGTGGTCGTAATGCTTAGGCTAATGTGACTTGCATCGATTATGTATGTTTTATATGAGTGATGCAGTTTGCCTGATTCTTATTAATGATCGGACTGAAGAGTGACCTCAGGTTGCCTAGTTTTTTTTATCATTTGTCATTTGAAACCTGAAGGATTTTGAACCTTCTCAGACTGTCTTCACTATAACTTGAGTACTCGGTTGTTACGGATTGAGTTTAGTTTATCATTGTTTTGGTTGCAATTCAAAAACAGAATTAAATTAATTATTTGCAGGTTTTGTACTTTTGTTGATATTATTTTTCTATTAATTGTCACTTTTTTGTTAGTTGCACAATTCACACAGTAAATTTTATGGTGCATTATAAAAATTGTGCCCCCTTTTGTTTTCTGTACAACTTTTACTTTAAACATAAAATACTGGAGTATTTTCAAACATTTTTTTAAAATTGATATAGCGCTTTGAGGCATAGCCTTAAAATTGTATTATTAAAATTAAGTTTTTAGCTCGCTTTCATGTGAATAGACAGGCATTGGGTTAACGATTTTGCTAGCACATGCGTTACAAAAATTATAATTACAGTAGCTATATAGTTTTGTTTGAAATTCAGCTTTTACCTCAATAATGAACTGTTTAATTTGCTCTTTCCAGACATTCCCTTCTCCAAGAGATACCTGAAGTACCTGTCGAAGAGGTACCTGAAGAAGAACAACCTGCGTGACTGGCTGCGAGTGGTGTCCTCCATGAAGGAAGCCTATGAACTCCGTTACTTCAACATCAATGCCGGCAGCGATGCTGAGGACAACGACGAATGAACCCAACCTTTTTTGAGGCGGCACCTCGACCGTATTCATCTATACCTGTGCAGTGCATCATTGTACATTATTCAATATTTTTACTCAAGATACATTTTATGTGTATAGGTGAATAAAGTCTTACACCTAAACTAGTCATTTTCTTTTGCTTATTTCACTCCAAGTGCTCTTCTGCGCTTGACAATATCTGGAAATCAGTGAAGAAAGTTGACTTCAAAGTAACTTTGAAGTCAACTTTTTCAAGTTTTTTTGTATTACAGATTATTATCTTAAAGTCTTTGATTAAACTAATCGGCTCCTCGGTCAGTTCTCAATGCAGCTAGAACTAGTTATTTTGCCTACAACCTTTTACTTGATGTCAGTAATTTAAATTTCAATTGGCAATCCTTAACCGTTTAACAGCTATCCATCAAAATCCTCATACATTCAAAAGTGCTACAGATAATTTGGATATTTCAATATAAAAAAATGTGTTTTTACTGAAAATTTTAAAACTTTTGCAATTTTACATCGATTTACATATTTCTTTTAACGTTTTACAGATAGAGAATTAACGAAAACAACTATTTAAGGCAATTAACAAAGATATCGGTGGTAAATGAAAAAAAAAAGTTCAATATCTGTTTTCCCGCGCAAATGCCATGTAATCCCTTGCATCAGATAAGGTTGGAACGCTTTATTCCGGTCTTCCTATTACTGCAGACCGCACACTGCTGCAAATTGCGTCCATGCAGTTTCTCCAAAGTGAATTTTTGACTCGAAGTTGACGTTTCATTTTCAACATTTTTGAATGTCATCCACTCTTCTTCAATTTGTCCAATAATGGCGGGTGTGAATTGGAGCCGGGATATTTTTTATCAGCGGTGTTTGATGTGTAAAGAATATAGGAATTCAACTCCATTCGTCCAAATATGTTGAACACCACCTTATTCCAGAATTTGCAAGTTCTTCGCTCGTCCAAGTATGCATACAAAATTTTATCAGGTTCATCTACTCATATATTTATTGTAATCGTGAATCATGCTTGGTTTTTCTTTTGTATATTCGAAAGAGCCTTTCTTTTTTGTTACGGTTACACTATTAGAATTTGCATTGGAGGAAATTAAAATTACTGGATACAACTTTGATTTTTTATCTTTGAAAGAACACATCAAGATTTAAATATTTTGCTACACCAACCTCGACGTTTTCCATAAGTGATTAGGTGAAAAATAAATTAAAATACTCTATGGGACTGGCATTTGATAGAGGAGTGCGTCTTGGCTCGGGTGTTTCAAAAAAATCATCTGTTGCCTTTGAAAATGTTTTTGTTGATCTTCCGTTTCTGAAGAAGAAGAAGATGACGATGCACTTTCCACTCTTAATCTCTTTCTTAATTCTCTGTGGACAATAATGCTTTCATCATCACCACTTTCACTAATCATATGCACTGCTTTGTTCTCTGACGTGAAACTTGACCTTGATTCAGTGTCCGAAATATTATCATCACTCAACATGATAAGGTATTTTCAGTCTAAAAAAATTTTTTTTTTGGAATTAAAACTAATTTTAAACGCTATTTATGCTTTAAAAGACACACTTTCGCTACGAAAACGCAAGAACGGCAAAATATTTGCTCACGCGCAGAGACACAGACTCGTACTGAAATGATAGCGCCGCTTGCTGCATAGCTGTCAAACGGTTAAACACTAAAAATATTTTTTTATCAAATTGTTGATCTATTACTCTGCGGTGAAATTTTGTTGAAAAAATAACCAGACTAAAAAATTAAGTTGTATATTTTTAATAGGTATTTTAATACAAGGCAAGTTAGATTTGATAAAATTCAGTTTTGTAAGTGATAATTATCTTTCAAATTAATCAAATTTTTAATTCATACCCAGTTGCATCTTCTTCGCAGAAAGAGAAAACCTAGACTAAGGACAAATGCAACCGTGTTTTACTAAAAGTACTTACACCTCGACAGCGATAAGGTTTATAGAAGGGTTCATAGAGAGACCGACAGAGAACTTATTAAACCATGTCCTCCAAAATCTATGGAATACTTACATGGTCATATAATCATACAAATATAACTATTTTTACAGTCTCCATTAGTCTGGTCTTACTAATCAACATTCAAAACATTGTAACAAAAAAAATTCTACGGGAGAATGTCTACAGAATTCAGTCAATGAGATCAACAGAAATGGGCATTCTTTTTTCCATAGATTTATAGTCATTTTAATGATTTGATTTTTAGAATTTCAAGCATTAGTAGTATGGGATGTGTACAAAAAAAGTCAAAAATAGTTTGTACATTTTTTATTGTCCTATTTCATTAAAAATTTTGTAAAATAATTTATTTACATTAAACATATTGGTATCATATAATATATAGAGAAGAGCTATCTTAGAAAGGCTTCCAAAAAATATACAAAGGGAAAAAATAAAAGATAAAATGTTAAAAAAGCAACTTCAGCTGCAAAAATAATGAGCCGAGTTGGGATTTAAAGCTATCGATGATTTCGGCGATGAGAGTCGCCGCGTTGAACATTTTACTAGTGTCGAGCGTAACATGACTTAGAATTTGGAGTGTCTAAGGCCTAATGTGTGAGTGGGAGCTTGTGGCGGAGGCTCACTTCCCGCCGGCGATCTCCTTCATGCGGTTGAGTGCGGAGCCGGCCTTGAACCAGCCGATCTGCTGCTCGTTAAGCGTGTGGTTGAGGGTGATCTTGTCCACTTTGCCGTTGGACTGCTTGATTTCTGCCTGAACGGCCTGCAAGTGTAAAAAATGAATGTATCAATTACCTTACACTCTGATGTCGTAGTACTTGACTAATGGGGTAAGTTTAAAAATGTTTTGGGTGTATTTCAATTAATGTTCTAATGTTTTGGCTGCTGTACCAGTACATATATCAAAACAACCAAGAATATTAATTAATACTCGATAAAACAACTTAATTTGACTAGTAAGATCTTAAATATAAGAACGCCATAACTCAAAAAGGTGGCATTGCCTTACTGTTGTAATTACCATTTAAATGTAAAAATGCATTTTTTTACTGTAAAGAAAATTAGGGTTTGAGTTAAAAGCGTGCATCGAAGGAAATTTTTGTGAGTCGGTACTCATAAAATAATTCTACCCAATAAATAATATTTTAGGTTCACTTTACAAATACTAGTTATTACTGAAATCTTCAATTGCATTTTCAGTAAGAATGTTGCAACTGCATAGTTGGGGCCCTAAAGGAATCTTGAGTAATGAGAGCAAGATAATATAAGCTATGCAGGAGAGACTATAGGAAGAGCATTGTCACCTTTCCGGGAGCGAGGCTGGCGAGTCCGAGGAGGGAGATCTTTGAGTCGGGCTGCACCTTGTCGTAATCGGAGGCGTTGGCAAATGTCAGCGGAAGCATGCCTTGCTTCTTAAGATTTGTCTCGTGGATTCTGAAATTGAATCAATTTATATTAAGGGGCTTGCAAGTAAAACTCTAGAATTAAATTGTTTTACAAGACTTAATTTTTTTTGTAAAAATACTTTCAAAAGAAAAATTACGAAGCTGGATATTTGTTTATAAACCATCATGAAAACAAAGATTTAGCATTTCAAGAACCTTTCATCAACCAGCGGTTTACTATTACTGCTACAAGACCATCGTTAATGTCTGCTGATATAATTTTGTACTTGGTTAACAGTCATGCAGGTTAAACTGATATCTTGATTTGCTCCGTTGCAGCAAATTATGGCTGCAATAGAGGCACATAGATGAAAGGAGAATTTGATCGCCTGCATACCTGGCGAAGGACTTGACGATGATGGCACGTCCTCCGAGGTGGCGGGGTTCAAGAGCGGCGTGCTCCCGAGAGCTGCCCTCTCCGTAGTTCTCATCTCCGACGGCCACCCACTCAATGCCGGAAGCTTTGTACTCGCGCGCGACGTCCGGAACTCCGCCCCACTTGCCAGTCACTTGGTTCTTGATGTTGTTCATCTCGTTGTTCTCAAAGTTGGTGGCTCTACAAGCAAACATGACAACAGTAAATATAAAGTAAAATAAATATTAAAGTTACTATTCGAAACGGGAGAACTCGAACTCGGTATCAGGGGAAAGGTGACAATTTTTTTATGGTAGCTGACCATGTAAATATATCGAAAAATATAAAACTATAATATGTATTATGTACTAAAATATGTATTTTTAAATTGATTTAAAAGCAATGCGTCATTGTTTGTAAGGACAGCATGAGACTTATCAGTTTAGGATTCAGAATGGAGACCAACTGGTAATCATATCACAGACAGTGTGGCGAGCCTCACCCAATGAACATGTTGTTGGAGATGTTGTCGAGGTGACCACGGTACTTGAGCCAGGGGCCGGCGGCGGAGATGTGGTCGGTGGTGCACTTTCCCTTGACCTTGATGAGAACGGTGAGGTCCTTCAGATCCTGTCCGTTCCATTTCTTGAAGGGGTCCAGGAGCTGCAGGCGCTGGGAACTCGGGCTCACGTCCACCCTTACATCTGCAAAGCCAAACAAACATTTTAAAAGGATATATTTTCCAATTACTAAGAAAATATAATTCAAAAAAAAAGTATTAGGTTTTAAATTAGATTAAATCATTAGCGCTGATACAGTGAAAATTTGAAATTTGAATTATCATCAAACAGCTTCTTGCTACATTCTCGACAAAATTAAAATTTTGGCCACCTAGGCCCCCTACTCCACTTTCCCAGTATGATATCGCCTCATAACAGTCTGAAAGAGGCCATTGAAAGGCAAAAGTGCTCACTACAAAATTATTTTATAACAAAACTTTTATTTTTATGTCGAAAAAAACTAACGTAAATTTTGTATCTCCTCCGCCTGTTGGATCAAACCTAAAATAGGTTATATGAGTGTGTTCGTGAGATGGGTGTGGTATACTCACTGGAACCATCGGAAGGAGGGGCATCGTAGGTGTCCTGGCCGGGGTCGAAACCCTTGGCGGGGAGTTCATCGGCGAAGGGATCGGACAGCTTGAACTTCTTGCCATCGTTGCCAGTCAACTCATCCTTCAGGGGGTTGAAGTCCAATCGACCTGAACCACAAAAAATCATTTTAATATTTTTTCCAACATAATTGCCAACATTCGTAAGACAATTTTCCGTATTTTTTTTTAATTGTGATAAAATTCTACTCTAGTCTTATTTAGCACTGATCTGTTCAATATCTTTGAGAAAATTATTTATTGTATGATTAACATTCCTATACCAGCCTACGAATAGCATCTGTAAAGCCCTTGGCTAATAGAGAAAGACAATTTCAAAACCTGATCTGAGATCTACTTGCATATAGAAGACAATTGAATGTAGAGCATAAGGAAGACTCACCAGCGATGGACAAAGCGGTGACAAGCTCAGGGCTGGTGACGAAGCAGTGGGTGGCAGGGTTGGCATCATTGCGGCCAGTGAAGTTCCTGTTGTAGGAGGTGACGATGGTATTCTTGTCTCCCTTCTTCACGTCTTGGCGATCCCACTGCCCGATGCAGGGTCCGCAAGCATTGGCCAACACCTGTTGAATTATAATTATGAGCACAAGTTGAACAACACCAGCAGCTCACAAGTCACAAAAAGCTAATCGGCCCGTCTAAGTGACGCTTCTAAGACGCAGTCAAAGTCGAAGCCACATAGATTCACGTGCTGAGCCTTAAACAAATATTGTTCACTGTAATCCCTTCCTTCTAAATTGACTTCAATAATGTGTCTTTCATAAGTGGTAGATATACTCACGGTGCCGCCAAAGTCGCGCAGGGTCTTGGCGATGCCGTCCCTCTCAATGGTGGCGCGGATTTGCTCTGATCCGGGGGTCACGTTGAAGGGGATCTTGGACTTGACTCCGTGTTTCATCGCCTGAAAGATTCGAGCACAAAACGTTTAAACATTGTTTTGAAAAAGAAGCAAATAGAAATGTTAATATATACAGTAAATATTGGTATATTTTATAAAAATAAATGGGTTTGTTGTTAATCTGATATCAATAATATATAATTGTTTGAGTTAGTAATTAAACTAAAAATTATTATGTATTAATTTAATTATTATTAAATATATATAGCAACATATTCACCATTTCCAGTTTTTATATGGTTTATGCTTAAAGGCAAAATGACACCGTTTTAACTAATCTCAGAAAGTTTATTTTGATAATGATAAGATGTGCTGGTGACTCACCTCTCTGACGATGCTGGCGCAGCGGCCCATATCCTCATAGGAGGAGTTGGTGCAGGAACCGATGAGGCCAACCTTGATGTCATTGGGCCAGTCATTCTTCTTGGCCGCTGCTCCCAGCTTGGAGATGGGGTGGGCCAGGTCAGGAGTGAAGGGGCCGTTCACGTGAGGCTCAAGGGTGGACAGGTCCAGCTCGATCAACTGGAAAAACAAATGTTGATTCTTTTGAAACAATATCAAGCTGGCGGAGATATCTGCAATACGTCAATGCAAAATCGGGAATCAGACAGCATTAAATCTACTGTCAGATCAAAGCAAGTTGAGATTATCTAAATATACAGCTGCGGTGGATGTACTGACCTCATCGTAGGGAGCGTTGGCATCAGGAGTAAGAAGATTCTTGTACTTGTTGGCTTCGCTGGCCACGGAGTCGCGGGTGGTGGCCTGAAGGTACTTCTCCATGCGGTTGTTGTACGGGAACAACTATAGACACAGCAATATTATTATATTAGCTTTTCTGATTACATTTGTACTAATACTTCAATACCTTTTTAAATTCTTGCGTTATAATCTGTTTTTACTTCAGGTCTAGATTTAACTTCTTATGGTTTGAGGTACTCACACTGGTGGTGGCTCCAATCTCAGCACCCATGTTGCAGATAGTGGCCATGCCGGTGCAAGAGATGGAGTCTACTCCGGGTCCGTGGTACTCCACGATGGCGCCGGTGCCTCCCTTGACGGTCAGGATGCCAGCCACCTTTAGGATGATGTCTTTTGGACTCGCCCAGCCCTTCAGGCTGCCTGAAAAACAACCAGATCACATTATAAAATATTTTAAAGATGACATGAGAATGTGTAAACAATTGTTTTGCACTGACAAATGTCAATACAAACCAACAGCTTTTTTGATAATACTCTTAAAAAAGTGCAATTTATATATTAATAGTGTTTCCTCAAGGGGATTTTTCATTTCTTAAAGACCAGTGCAGACTACTGGAGCGGACTCCAGGGCCTACATGACTATATTAAGTGCAAAAAAGCTTATACCATTTTTAAGAATTCTGTACGGGACGACGGCCGCTAGTTTATTAAATATATTTGCGTGACGGTACGGGAAGTTTGCCGTCCGTACGGAGGCATGAGTCACGACGCGTCGGCTTCCCGTCCGATGAGTCACGCACGCAAATACAGGTTGAGAACCAGCGATGTGGCCGGAGTGGCCGCCGCTGGCGACCCACGAGCCCACGTCTTTGTATGGACGGCCCAGACGCGCCGCGCTTGAGGACCGTCGGAGTGTTTTGACCGACGGTCGCCAGGTACCTGCGAGGGCTCGCGCGGCGCTTTTGTGAGAATTACTTGTACATAAATATGCTTGTTTATGAATAAAGAGTCAGTGTGAAAAATGTAGCGTTTCATTGACCACCTCTCTGTTCCCGAAATCTCCAGCTTTAAAGTCTTGCTTTGCCAGTGCCTTGTGGTAACAGTTCAAATGTACGTCCGGTACAAATTCAATATGCTGTCAGATATTTCAGTTTTTATAAAGTATATATTTTTATTTTTTCATAAGCATTTGGTTTATTTTCTAAAACTATTTTCATTCCATTTGTTCAGACAGAATGTGGAAATATTATATAGATGTAACGAGATTGTACAGCATAAATTACATAAATATAACAGTAAATAGTCGGTGTCAAGTACGAGTGGTTATTTTTGCTGTGCCAAACGGCTGCCTGCTTTATCCTCAGTGTATCCTCAGTGGTGGCGCGCCCACGGCTGTAGCGGCAGGAGAATGTTTTCCCACATTTCTGTTTAATTGCAATTTATTCTGTTATCTAGTCTCTACTAGTTCAGTAAGCATATTACGACTTGAGACATTTTATTATGCTGACATTTTCCCACTGCGGTTATTTATAATGCAATAAGTCCGATTGTGAGAGAGCAATGTCAAGGTCTCTGGGAATGTTGGCAGTTGTTAATTATTATGCAATGCATTTATATGCAGAGTATACTGATAATTACTTTTCTTAAGATAATGCATAGCACTTGCTTATTAATACTAAACACAACAAATGAGAAAAAATTGTTATTTATAATAAGATCTTTGAACTATTATAAAATCAAAAATAATCAATTATGAAAAAGAGTGAAACTAATTATTTAAATTCAAATCTTTAAAAAAAATAAGGATTTATTTGCTGGTATTACTTCTTAAAGGTCAGGAAGAACCTTTCATAATATATATTCTTAAGTGACTGATTCGTCAATTCACTTACCATCTCTAGCGACGAGATAGACAGACAAAACAAGTCATGTGGAATTCGAAGCGTCAGTTGAGTGAGCACTGATAACAAGATACTTGCAAAATGATCTAATTAACAATATCTTTATCTACGACATAAAATGCCTTATTGCGACATTTAACATATTTGTCTATTACGCATTTCAACAACTCCACCAGAGAGAGATGCAGAGCTCAGCTGCCACAGAAATCTCTGACCGAAGTCAGGGCCACCCTGAAACGAGCGGAGTGCAGGGGCTTGCGACCCTCAAGAAGGAGTTTTTTTACACAATTATATTACTGCGCACACTACAACTAAATTCTACGAGTATCATGATTTGTATTGTCATTTTTCAGATATAAAGATTCAAAGCATGAAAACCTTAACCGTAAAATATGAAATATTCTCTTTAAATTAATTTTAATATTTAGTAATATTAACATTATCTCAATTATAATGAAAATTAAATAGTTTTCAGTCTGTTATTTCATCATTATAAGTGATAGTCATAACTTTAATTGCTTCTGCAAACACCTTCTCAGTATGAACATCGTGCTTGTATCGAAACTGTGCGATTTTCGCTGTTGACTAACGCCTCACACATTATGAATAAACAAGCCAATAATAGCTAAATAAATTTTAGATTTATGTATGGAGGTTATCAGTTACCATTTGAAAAATAACAAATTTGCATTGTAGAAATTCTATATTTCATTGTTGATGTAAAATAGAAATAGTAAATGGTGTCAGATAATATTGCTTATCTACTAAAGATAAGTAACTAATCCAGTAGGAAAACTATAGAGAAGAAAAGCACTCTTCCAAAAAAAAATATATATTCAATCCAATAAATGAATTAACAAAACATGCGTAGAGCGATAAAGAATAAACAATGTGACAAGAGACAAATTTGTCTGTAATGGCAACTGGAAGTAGAAGGTTGAAGGTCTCTAATATTCAGTAGAACTTTGTGGCTATTCGTGGTCTTCAAGTAAAGAATTTGAAGAAAAGATGTGATAAATTAAAAAGATGTTAGTTTGCTCATATGCAGAAGTTGAAGCTGCCGGGGTGGCTAATGAACCGGGATCGCTTACCTGTGAGCTTGACGCCGATGACCTTGGGGCACTTGAGCTCCCAGGGGATGTCAGCCATCACGTCGACAGCGTCAGCACCACCGACACCTGGTGGCAAGCACATTAATAATTATTGAGGATATATTTCTTTTGTACTACTCCATTTTGTATTTATATTATTTATCAAAGATAGACAAAAATTATGTTTAAATTTGTAGATAACCAAAATACTTCGATGGCATGAAAACATTAGCAATGCTAATTTAATTTATTCACATTTAATAATAAACTCATTGTTTTTGCTATTAATATTCAACAGTTTACATTATTATCAATTAGAAGTTTTACACAATGACCAAAAACCCTATATTGATCAAATATTTTAAAGTTGTCTTATAAAAATACGTAGTAAATAAATGAAAACCCTCGGACCACCAAACCTCCCCAGGGTGAAAATTTATTTAAGTTCTGACATAGTCCACCACATCTTCACTGGATCTTTTCAGAGGATAAGTGACCTTTGCCGGTTCGAAGTATTTTTCTGTTCTATATATTGTTTTAATGTGACAGTGGACATACCGATACAGAGGCATCCCAGGCCACCACCGTTGGGGGTGTGGGAGTCTGTGCCAATCATGAGCAGGCCAGGAAAGGCGTAGTTCTCCAGGATGATCTGGTGAATGATTCCAGAGCCTGGCTTCCAGAAACCGACACCGTACTTGGCTCCGGCGGTGGCTAAGAAGGTGTAGACCTATAAAAAAACAATTAAGATACAAAAGGAATAAAGATCAACAATAATCACATCATGGAAAATGACACCAACAAACCTCCTTATTGATGTCCTTGGCGCGAGCGAGATCTTCGCTACCACCAATCTGGGCCTCAATGAGATGGTCACAGTGGATGGTGGAGGGGACGGCAACCCTGGGCAGTCCAGAAGAGATGAACTGCAGCATAGCCATCTGGGCCGTGGCATCCTGCATGGCCACGCGGTCCGGCCGCAGGCGCAAATAGCTTGTGCCGCGCTCAATTTCCTACACAAACAACAGCCGCGTTTGAATTACTTGAAGAAGTGACGAATGTACAGGGCTCATGATAGAGTGATGTAGTTTTTAAAATTTATAAAAGAGTTTTTAATTATCGGTAAAAGTTTCATGGGATTAGAACCATTAAAAAATGTCATTTGTGATCTAAGTTACCTAGTCTTTTGAAAAACCATATAAAGTAACAACATTTAATTAAATAGATCTAATCTACATTTTGTGTGTAGTTTGATTTTTTATTTTCTGCAATTATTATTATCGATTTCTTAAAAAAATATATAATCATGAAAAATAAATAAGCACAGATAAAGTATTCGGCGATATGACATAATGATAAAATCTAGCATTAAAAATAAAATATTTGTATCTGTATTTAGACGCCGACGATCAGACTTAATAAATAAGCAAAATAAACATTATTGAGTATGTCGAGAGGATCTCTTGGCCCGCGTCCAAATAATAAAAAAATGTACCCTTACAGTAGATATAGCGTGAGATGCTTGTCTCGAGTCAGATGAAAACAAAATTGCCATATAATAATATTGCAGCGGCTAAAAGGTTAATTTATTGAGGTCTGGATTTATTTTTATTTTCTAAATCTTTAAAAAGATGCACTGATAATAAGACATGACAAAAAAACAATACAGAGGTTACTGGTCTGGAAATCAGGAAAATTTGTTATTGTTTTCATACCTCTAGATAAGAGAAACATCTCCATGTTTATTATCATCATTTTATCACAATAAAATAAATAGATTTAAGTTTCGAAACAAATGACATTTATTGTATTAAAAGTAGTATAAGGTCATCAGTTAATTGTATCTAGAATTACTAAAAGCATCAAGAACCATCAACTACGTCTTACAAGTACTGTCTCTCCTCTCCATTTTAGGAATAACATGTTTTTAATGTGTTATAAAATAATGGATTAATTTAAATTATTCCCAACAGTTGAATTTAAAGCTACGATTTCAATAAATATCATTTTAGATCATGTAATAGTAACAAATAAATAAAATTGATTTTTATTAGTCAATGAATGGTCTTTACGAGAGTTTGAAATCTGTCAAATATGAAATTCCTTCATTCTTGGATTTTCCAGTGCTTTTTGCTATTACTGCGCTCGCTGTATAATGACTTACAATATTTTTGATAATCGTAAAATAAATGGAGCAATATTAACTCCACTATAACCGGTCTGTTAATACTACAATCTATGACAAAGACCTCAGAAATTAACAAAAACTATGTATTAAGAGTATTTTGAACTTAAGGTATTAAGAACTTAAGTTTTTAAAGACGTGGAAGTCAACTGAATGCATTTTTTTTATAAATTAAATGTGTTGAATAGCTAGCGTGTAATATATACATTCTGTTTTATCAATTTTAGGACTTATAATCTATATAAAATTTGATTACATTTCTTGAAAAGGAGTGTTGAAAAAAAATAAACAAACAACTAACCTGTCCTTTGGGGTCATCTAAATGGGAATAGAGAACCTTTTCTGAAAGGGTCATCGGCCTGTTTAGCCGCTTCTTGACGATCTCCAGGTTTTTGGAGAGCTTTTCATAAGGCAGGTAGCTTGTTGTGTCGAATTTTGACATTGCAACCTGTGGACAAAAACATATTTTAAGGTTAAGGTCGCAACTGCGCAAATGGAGAGTCGGTTACATAACACTAATATTTTGATTTTAAAACCAAAATAATGAAAATTCAGGTACCTTTGCGGCCGCAGCGGATAGGGGAGAGATGCTGAAGCATCTTTGCTGGATTTGTGATAAAACAACCGTCGCTTGCCCTCCCTAAAATAAAAAAATCGGTTATGCAAGATGTCAAGACTTCATGAATGAAAATCGCATTATTATCACATAGACTCGGTGTGAACCTATTCATTTTCGACACACGAAAAGACCGCAAAGGTCAGGACCTTTACATAAACAGATAACTATTTATAATATCACAGTTACGGCTAAATAGATATCACATAACACGCATCAACAACCTAGCCCAAAATACGAATCCAAAGTCAAAAGATATCGAAGATAGATGAAATAATTGAACATTTTTGAGTTCGTGTTATATGCTAATATAGTAAATAGCCGTGTACGGACGCTGGCACTTTATTTAAAGACTTTGGATGTACGAGATAGCGAGTCGGCGATCTTTCTTTTTTTTCTCACTGCGAATTGTGATAATGCTGCGGTAATATCTGGTGTGAGGAGGCAAATGTGGAATTTAAATACCTGGCGATGCAAAACTCGCATACAGTGCGCCATGGTAGAGAAAGACGAGACAAATATCTGGGAAAAAGACACGAAGCACCTCCGCTCCGTAAAATTCCACCCAGCTGATTTTTTACTACTCGACACTGGAATGAAGTTCGCGAGTGACTTCGCTTGTCTCCATTGTTGCAAGAAAGTATTTTTTTCCCTGCGCGTAGGGATTTTTTTTACATATTACATCTCATGAAACAATTCGTGACTATAATGCAGAACCAAATAAATAAGTCTTAATATTGAAGTTACTACGAAAAATAAAAATATAAAATTTATTCACATCAACTAAAATATAAAGTTAGATAAATCATATTATTTTAATACTATTTTAAATACTTCGTTCATGAATTTTGACGCTTATAATGAGTTCAAGGACCAGTGAGCTTGGAACGGAGCCATCTCCTTTGCCAAGAAGACCATGATCCGAAGGGAGGAACTCGAAAGGCAACGTCAGCTAGGTCTCAGAGCTCCGATCTGAGGAGAAGCCCACGGACATGACAAGAACGACGCTGAAGAGGATCGAGAGCTGAAGAGCACGACGGAGACCATTTTTCATGCTTTTCAGCGCATCATTTGACGGAGACGCTGTCTCCATAAATAGTTAGAGACGAATGTCAGAGATGAATAGAAGGGAGGGGAGGCAGACTGGGGAACTGCAAAAAGTGCGCTCCCTGGGAAACCCCCCCCTTACGAATGATAGAGTTATTTATTTATAAAAAATTAAAGAACAGCTGTCGGCACCCAGAAGTAGTACCACAGCGCTACCCGAGGCCGACAGTAAATTTTTTTTTTAAAAAGATCCTATTTTGATAAAAAGCGAGTATTCAAGTTTTTTTTTGTTTTATAATACATTACATAATATATTCAACATATTTTTGTTTTTTTGATGATCAATCATACCACTTTGATATTTATTAACAATTATAAAAATTTAGTTAAAAAAAACGAATTGTATAATCGGGAAATTTTTCATGCGATATCTGGCAACACAATATATGCGCAATGCTTACTACCAACCTTAAAAGAAAATTGCATTGCTTCAAGATTCAACGCTATTTTATTGAAAAATCGTTATCTTAATTATATTATTTTACGTGTGCTATGGGAAATAGAAAGATGTTGGCAGGGATTTTTGATAAATATATTGGAAACCGGCATGCATTATATGCATTGCAATCAAATCATGTGATATAAGTTTTATCAATTGCAGTCCTGTTATCGATGGCGCGCGGCTTGCTGGGAATTTGTTTGCAAGGCGTCAAAGCGGAAATTATAATTGAACACAGCGTTGTATTGTTTCTAGTGCAATCATAATTAATTTTACAACAACAATTAAATATGATTTGTTAGTTATAAATACATATTTTAAGATATTTATAATAAATAAATACTCGGCTTATATAAAATTTTCTTTTTTGACACAACCGGTTTTCATGCTGTGGCAATTTTGCTGTCATTCAAAATGTTTAATTTTTATGTTATTATTTATTATTTGTAAGAAAAATCAAACTGTAAAAGTAATTTAATAAAGTTAAAATTACAATATTTAACATAGTATAAATAAAGTCGTGTAAAATGTTCGTAAAACTTTTCTTTGAAAAGTCACTATTAATACGCTAAAGCTATGTCGTACTAGCAAATTATAATCTCTCAAACAGTAATAAATTAATACATCAAACAGTTTTACGACAGGATATTAAAATATAAACATAATTAAGTTTTATATTTACTTATGGTAATTAATTGCTTATACAGGAAGTCAGTAGTAATTTTGCCCAAGGGAAGAAAATTATTGATATATTTACTAAGTATACGATATCAATCTCCAGATTAAGTCAAATCTAACACCTTAGTGATTAATTAATCATAGTTTATGTTATTGACAGATATTACTAATAATGTGTGAAAATCACACATTTAAATGGTATTTATAAATTAAAGATCGTATTTACGACCTGTTGCTAAAATTGTAAAGTTTCAACGACTAACAAATCAAACCAAGTTTTTGAACGATTGGACTGTAAATTTTGTGATGTTTACATACTTAGATTTACTATTAAAATAAACAATTTAAAATAAAATAAATCTTATTTAAAATTTGAAATAATAAAAGCAAAAAATCACTAAAAATATTTCTTGAACATCTCAACATTTATTTTGTTCAAAAAGGGACTAATCAAAGTAAAAAGATGATAAAGATGCGTTTAGTGAGATGGTCGCCAACCTATTCTGAGGAGAGGCACCCAAAGAAGAAGAAAATCGGATTTCGATGGTATAAATTATTAAATATATATAAAATACTGTGTAATATTTATAAAATTTATTTAATACGTGCTTCTTGTCGGCTGACAACCATTCGGCTGCCTAGATTGGAAGTCCACTGGCGAATACTAGATCTACTAGTAAAATACGAATTCTGTTGCTTGTGCATGGCTGCCATTGTGTGCCCTGAGCGTGTGTAAAGGATCGGTAATGGACTTGTAATGATTGATTTCATTTCAATATAAAACTGCGGTGTAGAAGGAATCGGGCACCCACTACACTATATTCCTTTTAGAAAACTATGAGCACCGGTTCAGCATATGCTCAGTGAAATGGTCGCCAACTTCCTCTGAGGAGAGGCACTTGATGAAGACACGCGACGCAATTTGTTGGTCGGTTGCATGTACTGTCGTGACGTGTGTAGGCGGCTTGGAGTTCTCTCCCAACGCAATATCACTAACAGCAAGCAGCAGCAGACAGTGAACAAGTGATTTTCAAAAACCAAAACGACAGCTCATTTCGCATTTCGCAAATTTCACAAGGTTAACCGTACAATGGCTGGCAAAAGTCGTGATTCATTTTAATTAACTACAGCGTATTTATTCCGAAAATAGCCACACGCGGGGACAAGGGACTTAACCCACTGTGGAGAGAAATCTTTCTCTGTGTGAATGCAAATTTTGGAGCGGCGACAAATTATTTTCCGTCACGACTTGTATAACTCAAATATTGTTATTAAAATAAATTATTACACAATGATTCACCAGATCGGTTAGCTAACTAATGATATACTTATGCCGCTTTGCCATTTTCAATTCCACAAATGAACACCGACAATGAATATGGAGCAGGCTTAGAAAATTAATTTATTCTCCAGCGCGTTGACCACAAATCAATGTTATACATATAAGTGAAATCAACTATGGATCAGCATCAAATATTAATCTTATAATCTGCATCAATCGATTTACGTTAAGAATCGCGCTCATTCATTACAGCAACAGAAAAAAATCGTTTTATAATTATTGAAAACTTGACCCCGTTTTGCGATATGTAGACATTTCGTTTCTACACACGCTTTATTATCGACGATAGTTATTTTTCTGAACGTTTCTGATAAACAAAATTACGATCGCAGATATCGATTCGATCAAATCTAACCAATCGATGATTGTATTGAAAATTTGTATTTAAATAACTGTTGCATAATTGTATTTCAGATTTTTTGAACTGAGGTTACCTGAAGCGTTGCGCACATTGTGACAAAGTTTCAACTGTGGAAGAAGGTCTTAATTGTAGGCTTCTGAGCGGGTTTATTTTTCGCAAGATTTTGACCTATGTGATCAAAGCAAATGGACATTTTCTCTTCGTCGTTTTGGCAACTTGGTTTTTGACCATTGGCCTACTCGAGAGTCGAGAGCACACGTGTTGCGTTTGTCACGATATTGCTCGTATGTGCTGTCACAATATGGAGCGACTGCATTCCGCTCCCTTCGAGTACCTTTCCTTATCTTTATCGCATAGGTTCCCAAACTATTTTGTCTCGTCGACCCCTTGTCAAGTTTTCCTGTTTTTCGTAGACCCCTGCCATCTTCAAACATATTTTTGACATCTGATATACAAGGTGCGCCATATTTGACGTCGATATGTAAACATTGAATAACTATTTCTTTTTTTGGTTGACAACTGCACTGAAACCCTTTTCCATGTGGTATGAAGATAGTAAAGCTATCAAAAACCTTCTTGCGATAGTTAATAATGCAGGATTAACAGCATTATTGTGTAAGTACATAGATTCAATCTGTGCTCAATTATGACTTTTACGGTATGCCTAAATTTTGGTGATGACCTGCTTAAATGGGATCCACTCTCATAGTCCCTCATTTACAGTTTGTAGACCCCCAATTAAATTTTTCGCTGTCATCGACCCCTTGCAGGGCAAAATTGACCCCTGGGGGTCGATATTGACCACTTTGGGAACCAGTGCTTTATCGGGTCGTGTGCTCACATGTGCGAATGAGAAACCACCAGTTTTGTCATCGAGGCTAAACATTTATAATAATTATTTCGAATAACGTTTTGCATGTCGAATCGACATCATAAACAACATTGTTACTTAAATCGATCATACCATGTAGAAATATACTACGTTTTACACAAATCACAAATTACACTGATCACAACTGAACTTTGATCAATTATTGATATTTTTAAAGATTTATAATTTAAATTTCATCAACGTCTCTGATTTTTGTCTACATTTATCCCATATACGCAGTTTTTTGTAAATGTCTCTACTCGCGTGTAACACCAGACAAATAATCTACAATTTGTCACATACGACTCATACGTAGGCCATTACAGAAAAAGTGCGTAAAGCTCTACAAAATAAATTGCAAATCGCTTGAACTAAACGGTAACACCAAAATTTAGGTGAATTACAATTACGCATATGTTTTTGGCAGCCGCTAACCTTTCTTTTTAGCCAAAGTAATAGATAAAAATAGCAACCGGTCAGATCATACGGTGAAAAAATTGCAATACAAATATTTTAAGATAATAATTGAAACTGAAATTAGTTAAAGATTATGCATTGCATGCACGTGCGTGATGTCGGCCAGCTTGCATTCCAAACTGCCCGAGGGAACAAGAGAATAAACTGTGAAGTACAGTACAGCCATATTATATATAAATTATAAGGTACGTGCAGCTGCTAAGTCTCAGCAGTTGTCGACATAGTTTGTTCCACATCCCGTTTACTATTTTTTTAGGATATGTTATCAATCGATTCATAACCGCACAATTAAAACTTTAACTTCGTAAATCCTTGTTGTATAATTTATGTTCAACAAAATTTGAGCATACCCACGTTACCTTTTACTAATTCACAAAAGGCTGCATTGACCTAGTGCGGGGAGATCCTGGTTGCTACTGACAAACCCAATTAGTTTTTTTTCTTTATTTTTGTAACCTTAAACTGATTCAGTTGTACTAGCTCTGAATATAAATTAACACCCAGCGAACCCCTCGCACAATGCAAGTGATAATACTAGTTGATGTGGTAATCTCAACGAACGCTTATGCGACAACTTCTTCCTTTGCAGCTTTTTACTTGGTAGGGTGCTTTTAAGCTCTTCGTTCCGACTATAGATAGACACCAATTAATGTGGTGGAGGAGGTGGAATTCTGACTGGAAGATGATTGGATTTTTGATAGATAATTTGCAACTTTTATAAATGATGCACACTGTGTGTCAAAAGCACAATGTCCAGTTATTATCGATAGTGTATTTATCGCATAAACGTGACTCGAGCTAAGTTTGATATACTGGACGGCGATATTTTAAGAATGACAGTTATTAAATTAAATTCAAAGTTAAACGTGGGTTTGGCAACCGTTCATTCAATGTATAAATAAAAAGCCGAAAATTAAATAAACGTAGAAGCGTTTAAGTGAAGCAAAGTCATTTGTCTCCGCCCTTCCCTGTGGACAAGCGGCCGGCTATTATATTTTGAAAAGCAATAATTGCAGCATGTGAACCGTCAAAAGACGTGTGGAAATCTAAAATATAGCTTTATAAGCGTGTAGAAACCGGAATTATTAATATCAACGGTTTTACTTTACATCTCCCGAGCTGTCGATGCAGCAAAACCAACAGGGCGAAAGTGACTTATATCTAATTAATACCCGACATTTTATATAACTGACACGGCGACATGTCGTAAATCAAACTTTTTTAATTCAGCCATTATTAGCTCATTACTTTATATTTCTGAATAGGCGCATTTGTAACGTGCCACTTGATTTACAATTCATGTGATCTATATAAATGCAAATACTGCGAGAACGCTTTATCTATGGCCGTAAGTCTAAAATGCTGTTGTCTGAAATGTCAGAAATTTTCGTGCGTAAAAAGTTGTAAATAATCATTTTACTTGCTCGGAAATCAATATTCATTTTCAACCGATTTTTTGTTTTTTTATATTGCGTAGACTTTTTTTATTCGATTTGTTTTATTTTTACATATTTTATAACACATTATATTATTTTTCAAATCCAAAAATATACAACGTTTGCTTTTGGGGCTGCATTTATTTGTAAGCTTCTACAGTAAAAAGGACATTGTTATTTAAAATAGTTCTCCATTGCGAAGTTGTTCAGTTGCGTAAATACAACAGTGTATCTTTTTAGGTAGGTGGGTATACTTTTAATTTTTTTTTTAGTTTAGAGCTCAGTGCTAAGCGCAAGATCGGCGTGTGGCAACACCTAATTATTATATTTGAACTGTTTTAATTTCAACTACAATGGCTGCCAGAGGAGTGATCGACAAGCGCCCGATTCAGCGGTCACTCTTCTGTCGCGGCGCCGCCATCTTGCATTCGGTGTTGCCAGCTCCACGACAAACCCTCCGGCCATGGCGAGCCTCGACCACGCACAGCATAGCAAGTTGCAGATCGACACGCCAGCGAACGATGACCTCGCCAATAGTGTCATCATATGACTTCATCGGCTAGTCGTTGTAATTTAGAATATGCGAGGAAATTGATAGATAAAATAAATAACGCAAAATTTTCACTTGACCCATCACATCATAACTTTTGATGTAACTCTATTTCTATTATTATGAATTTTTATTATTTTTTATACGTTTCCCGCTCTCCCGGTTCTGTTGGCATGGTATGATAAATTGGCCTCCAATCGGCAACAAAGTAGCGGCCAGAGCACACGTGTCCTTCGTTCTCGAAATATAGAAACAAGAAAACCTGCGCACTGAAGAAAAGGAACCGTATACTCGGTATTCCGAAGTCTTTTTAAAACCTGAATCAACTCATAACATCGGCTGCCAAAGCCTACGATCACATAGTCTCTCGACGTCACAGTGAATTGCAATTTTAAATTTATTTTACTTATAATGCGCAGTCTATATATACGAGGTCGATGGCCGAGACACTCGCCCCGGGCGCGCTGTCTGCCGCTCCACGCTGGTGAAACAGTGTTTGGGAAATTCTATTGATTTTCAAATGATTTTAATAAGGTTGTGGCACAGTTTCAGAAATGGGTATTAGTGCCGTGAGTTACGTTGTTCTTTTTATTTCTTAAATGGCCGATTAACACTCCTCACCCTGGTTTCCGATGTTCCTGGATAAGCGTATTAAATTTCTCGTTTCTCCTAGGTATTTTGCCTGTTTATATTAAGTCTCCCTACTTTCTCCATTCTGTTGCTTGTGTATGGCTGCCATTTTGTACTCTGAGCGTGTGTAAAGTAGTGGACTTGGAATGATTGTGGATTACCTTGCTGCAGATGAAGTATCAGATCTAAACGCAAGAGCTTTGTAAGGAAAAGATTATATAATAATGCTATTGGGCAGCAGCAATACGCAGACTTTTCCTTCCAATATAAAACTGCGGTGTAGAAGGACCCACTACACTATTTTTCCCTTGGAAAACCATGAAGACTGGTTCAGCATGGAGGAGAGGAGAGGCACTCGATGAAGAAGATATTAAGTGTGTGCTAAACAAGTTAAACAAGTCTGTTGTAGATCAACATAGGAACCATTTTGAAGGCATGCAAATGATGGTTATAATTTTGACTTGAAAACAGCATTGCTACACGAGTCCTTCAGGTGCGTTCAGTTTGTTTCAGGAAAGCAGTGTGGGGAATAATTCAAAGGCGTTTGTGTCTTCTTTACCCAATGGCTACTGAGGCTTAAGCGGCGGGAGCTTATTGCTTATCATAGATCTACAAGTTTAATGGTATCCCAAACAAACACAAAAGCAGCAGCTGACCCATACAATTACAATAGGTTTTTTATTTTCATTTTTGAGTTGGCCTTGAAGTAAGCATTATTCATTTGTCTGACATTTCTTAATGAACGATTTTGATCTGCAGTTGTTTTGCGATATGTGCAATCGCTATTTTTTATCATCCTGTATTGTGTTGCCGGACAATTGGGGTTATTCAATATAAAATGGTATCTCCATCGCCCGCAGATGTCATTTAGCATGCGGCTAATTATCCGATTGGCTGACTGTTGTGGAGAATGTTCAGAGACAATATCTAGAAGCGATCGCTCCCCATTCAAATAGAACTATTTGATTGATGCTTAGTACAGGGTGGTACAAAACAAAAATATACTGCATATTGAATTACACTATTTTGTGGCTAGGTTTTGCGAAATGTCTGCAACTGTCTAAGGTAAAAAGGATCGAGAGCAAAACCTTCATTAGAACCTTTCTATATTCAGATGAATGTACGCGTAGCATAACAGTCCGATCAATGGTGAGACGTTACAATACGTGTCTACGGGTAGTGTCAAATAGCTCGTCGTGCGAAATCCTACAAAGAGACAGGAACACGGAATATGGTATGTCTTGTATGATACCTGGATTAATATTAGATTTTATTAACACTATCGACCTGTCCGAGACCGTTTGCGTTTGTTGTGATTGCGATGTCGACCCGGAGCTGCCGCGGGAGGTCAAGGGTTACTGGTGCAGACGGAGCTCTACTGCTTGACCTACTATTGGACACTATATATATATATATCAATATATATATATATATATATATATATATTGATATATAATAGTTTTTAGGTTTCACACATAGATGGCGCTAACAACACATGCAGTCGACATAAATGTCTAAACCAGTGTTTTTTTTAAAGCTTAGACATCTGTCAATAATAAATATTCACAACACCAGCGCATATCGCAACGCAATAATATTTTTTCTAACAATGAAGATGTCGAGTTTTGTGCCAAAAAAACAGCATTTGCGGTAAGCATTGGTTTTCTGCTTTAACTTGAAGAAGTATGCAGCTGAAGCACGTCGTTTGCTGGAGGAGGCCTCCGGCGAACCTTCACTAACGAAAGCTATTTGTGGAAATTGGTTTGAACGCTTCGAAAGTGGTGGAAGAGTGCTCCGGAAGACTAACAACAATTGAGGATGCCGATCTGCAAGCGTTATTAGATGAAGATGATACGCAAACACAAGATCAATATAAACATGACTCGCCATGGAATTTCCAAACGTTTACATGCCATGGGAAAAAATCAAAGGGAAGGAATTTTTTTTTGTCTCTTATAATGTGGGTAATCCAGAATAGCTTAAGCCTCCTTATTATCTGAAATAAATACTAATCATGATAATTAAATTTTTATTTCTTGTGTCGTGCCTTGATTATCTTTGGTGGTTATTCTTTCGTTTCTTGACACAGAGACTTGTTGATCTTTGTTCCAATTTTCAGCTATTTTTTTGTAAATTATCGTTGTTTCAATGTTGCAAGGGGCCTTAATTAAGTTATTAAATAATCATAAATAAAATATATCTGCATGGCTCCCGGCCAAGTGAGGCAGGGGTGTCCAAAACGAGGGCTGCGGCCATTCTTATTCTTCCGTTAAGCTGTGTATAGTGAAACCGCGGACCTAAACATATTTTTAAACACTTATTTTTGTATTTTTTTGCATTTACCCTTTTTACTTATAATCTCATTAAAATGATTAATTATTCGCTTAATATTATGCACAATTTTCTTTTTATAAAATATATTTTTAAGCTCAGTTAAAGCTTTTCGGGGAGTTCAACAAGAGTGCTTAGCAATGGTCTGTTGTGTTTTGGGATTTTCATCACGGAGTATTGCGAAATTGGCGAGAATTGAGGCAGCCTGCCCCTTAACCGGCTTTGATTAGAGAGATTTACAGTAAAATCGAGACATTGATTAGAAAAGCTTCGTTAATATTTATTGCCTCTCAAGTGAACTGCTTTTAAGAATATATATTTAAAAAATAAGCGCATGTTTCCTTCTTCAATATAATGCGGATACTAAGTTAAAATTTTACTAATGCATGGATACAAATAGTAACTCTTGTAAAAGTAATCAAGAGCCTTAAGTATAGAGAATCCATTGATACAAATTGAAATGCACACCATAATTAACTGTCATATATTTTACAACTTACATAATATAATATATAGAATAGTGGAGATAGTTTAGATTCGAGATTCGATTCGGTACATTTGGTTCGATTCGACGAACCGAATTGTCATTTGCTTTTACATTATTTTGTAAGAATTCATTTCAACATGTCATTATTCTTTATATGTGTAAAAAATGCGGCATTGCGCCGAACGGGCAACTCTAATTTGATCTAATTTCATACATAACGTGTAATTTATTTATAAATTGAATTATATACGTGATATATATATATATCTGCCTTTTAAAAAAAATATAATATGCAACGTATTTTTTAAATATTTATTCTGCGAAACTAGTTGTATATGTAAAAGCTTAAAACTACCCTACCGAAACCCGCACATCTACTATATATATATATATATATATATATATATATATATATATATATATATATATATATATATATATATATATATATATATATATATATATATTATAATGATCGTCATCTTCAAGTTAGTTGGTTATTAATATTTGTTGTAAAAAAAATGATATGCATATTTTCTTTGAATTAAAATAATTAGTCGTATTATTAAATACAGCAGTTTTTCATTCATAGGCAGTGAGCTTAAAAGCGTCATTGCGTTATTTGAGGCTGAGCGTCTACCGGTCGTAGATTTAAAAAAATGGTTGGGTGCGTCGGCGCGCGGCGCTAGCAGCCGGCGCGTTGCGCAAGAGGGCGAGAGGGCCGGCCCGTATCTGTTACCATCGCCGCGATATTATTGTCACATCGAATTACACCTCAAACACCGCGGAATAAAATTACAATACATTCCGTCGACGATTCGCGGACGGGATTTGAACTTGGCGGCTTATTTGCATTCAATCAACTCGCCCGGGGGCCGAATCGGAATCAAATACCTCTACGTTCATATATTTACATTCATGATTTATCGAAGTTTTCATTTAGCCATAGTATAAAAAAAATCATTTGTGTATATGAAATTCCACAATTTATTCTATGTCAAAAAAATTTTTTTTTGTAAAAATTGTTTGAGGCAAAAATTTAAAAATGTTTCGAAGTAAATTAGAAAATAAAATATTAGAAGATGCTGCTCTTGCAGCATTTGAAAAAAAACTGATAATTTAGCCGATGATAGCGAATGCCATGAGACATGCTTGTAATCTCCTAGCCACTTGGCTATCCTGAGTTGTTTCAGTGCGGGCCTGGAGCCAGGGGCGTGCCGACGAGCAGGGCGGGGGCCGCGACAGGTGTCAGCCGTCAAGTGTGAAGATTCCTGTACTCTCTCTAAACAATGCGCGCCCAGGGGCGTACCTCCATTTATATTGGGTAATACTTTTTATCAATATAAAAAATAAGCTTGCGTACAGTGCAGGAAATATTCCACACACTTTCTTTAAATTTTATATGAACAATTGTTTTGTTTATCAATACCACCTTATTGTCTAGTTGTAAATCGCGTGGTGTAGATAAGAGGGTCGAATGGTGAACCTGAAAAGTGGAGTGCCATGTATTAGAAGAACTAGGGGATGATAAAATTGAGCAGTTGAACATCGCCGAAAGCTATGACGATGACGATGGAATAGTTAATACTAATATAATGCACTGAACGCAAAACATCGCGTCCAATATATGTTGATCGCTGTATATAATACCTTGGAGTTTGTGTAGTAATATTTTTTTTGTTGTTGGATTCTGCTCTGGCGTACAAACACGCAACAATAATTTCTCTGAAACGAGATCTGTCACAACTACATTATGCATCCCGCCGCGGTCCACAATAGATGTAAGACGCGCCTTGCGTCAGTCATCTTGGGCAATTCCACATATGTTTATATCTCCAGTGCTCCAGCTACCGAGAGCCACTCGGCCAGGGGAAATAATCGCCAATCACACGGGAATAATTGACGTGAAATTAATAACTATAATAATTAGTCATTGTTGTGAGCAACCTCCGCGCTCTCCCCGTTCTGTGTAAAGGATCGGTAATGGGGTAGTGGACTTGGACTGTGCTCTAGAAGCAACATCTTGAGATGAGGGGCTTCTGCTATTGTTTCTGTATCTTGCTGCAGAATGAGTATCAGATCTAAACGCCAGAGTTTCGAGCTATTACGCAGCGGCAATGCACAGACTTTTCTTTCCAATATAAAACTGCGGTGTAAAAGAACACGGTGACACTATATTCCCCTTAGAAAAACCATGAACACTGGCTCAGTATGAGTATATGCTACGTGAAATGGTCGCCAGCCTCCTCTAAGAAGAGGCACTTGACGAAGAAGAATAAAAGTAAATAAAGCTTTTTGACCAGGTAGGCTTTTAGGTATGGCTTAAAATCAAAACATCTCTGACAAATAGCCTTAAATTAAAAATATTCGCTAAAATTATACCTGCATGAAAATTGGCGTTCGCTTAATACCTTGATTATATGGAGCTTTTCGGAACCAGTCTGGTGTTTTGGCTTACACTGACATTTTATTGCAGAGCTCCTTAATTCTGCTGTCGGGGCCCACGGAGAGACATAATTATTGCGTAATTTAAATTTTCCATTTCAAGTACTCATGTAAGTATGGGGTTAAAGTTATTTACAACATAGCAAACAGCGTATCAAAAGACACTATATATTACCAAAAGTTAAAAGGGAGAGAGTGATTTTTATGAGACTATCAAAATCTATCCTTCAATATACTACAAGTAAAGGTTTACATTTAAACAAATATTTTAAGTATTTCAAAACACACACGCTAAGGAAAAACGTGATTTTTTTCTGGTCCTATCAAAATCTGTTCCTCCGCAATAAATTGAAAATTTATTTATTATTGGTATGGTGACAACTTTTGACCTGAAATAGCGTCGTAACAAGTACTTTTTTTATTTGTTTGACCGAAGTTGCTGTGAACATTCTGATGCAGGTCTCTTTGACCCCTCCTCCTGAAAGTCATGATCCGTCCTATCATCTGGGGTTACAAGCCTTTCCAGGCCATTCAAAATACACTCAATGCCCCATGGTTCGTCCAAAATGCCCAACCACATAGAGTCACAGAAACAAAGACCATACACGAGGTCATCATAACCCATCAATCACCAACCCCTTAGTCCCAAACCCATCTATAAGTTACCTCCTCGAGTACAACCTCGAGGACTGCCTCCTCAAAGATTTGAAGGAGTTAAAAGAAACAGTTCGTTTTTTTCTTGTTCCGACGAAAAAGCCAGAATAAACTAGAAGTCTCTTTGACCCTCTCTGAAGAAAAAACGCCGGTCAGTCCGAATCGGTGCGAATTTGTCACGTTCAGGGATCAGGTGACCTAATTAGCGTGATTCGGATCTAAATCTCTCGAGTGACCCGCTCTCCCAGGGCCGGGCGTGGATCTGATTAGTATCGCCGAACTGCAGTCATTTGTCTTAACTCCACCCAAGGCGAATCACTAATCATGACTAAAGAGAAATCAGGTTATATTAAACTGTAAATTTAAATTCTTAATTGAGTCATAGGACAACAATAAAATATTTTTCAGCAAAGTGCTCTTTGGCGTGGCCGCTTGCGTGTGTGTTGTTTATAGCGTTGAGCATTGGTGCCGATTGATGACACATACAATAAACAGTTTGAAATGGAAACATCGAAATATCGCCTCAGGGCTTTAGTATGCACGAACTCAATAGATAAGGATAATGGAAGCAAATAGAGCTCATTGAGACCTGCTTCATTTGTTGGTGTCTTCATTAAATCGGCTGATCTGGCTGATAGAGCAATGCATGAATAATCACTTTTATCGGTTATATATTTTATATAAGACATATATATATATATATATATATATATATATATATATTCTTCTCCAAGTGCCTCCTCTCAGAGAAGGTTATACATATGTTTGTCTGATTTCCAGCTACTGGCTTGAATTCCGCATCCGGGTGGCAACAAATCTCGCCACCAATTTGCAGCTCATTTGCCACATTAATCTCTATATCCGCTAACTGAAAAGAAGAGAAGGTATCGAAATTGGCCTAACTACCTTTTTAGTTAACAGATATAGAGATAAATATACCGTGTTTGATAGTCCCAAATTTGATTAGGCCAGCGATTTTAGGTTTTGATTGGTTAGAGGGACATAACGCCGAGATATTTTGCAGTGGCGAAAAGAAAATAAAATTCTGCACCGGGGATAAAGAGGTATCAGTACCTTTTCGTCGGTCTAATTTAATTAGGGGGGAATCAAAGTTAGAGGTCTGGTTAGACGTGACATCTTCAAGGGAGTCATTGGTTAGTGTCTTACTTTAAAATGTTTAGTCATTTAAGTTACGGTAGAGTTCAAATCATTTCTTAGCTTCACTAGAAATCGATAAAAACTCGAGTGCGGATCTCTAGCCTCTTAGGTTTAGTCCTTGAGAGGAAGGGGAAACGTCACAGTATGCAGGGCTTTAATTTCCAATTTCCAATTCTTCTATATACACTCACATTTATATATATATATATATTTATATATATATTTATTGAGGAAGTTAATTGTAAAAAAATATATTGTGTGACATAACCTTGCATGCCTTGGCCTAATTTTGTATTTCATTTGTTACAAGTGACCCAGTTTCTTACATTCACCTCATCAAACTTTTTATAAATAGATTTTGATATTTTCAATAGCAATTATGTCGAATTTCAATAAACACCCCGCGACGTGCAGTGCAGTCCGCGCGACCAAAATTTAATTCATTATTTGTTCAATGTTTTTATTAATTTACTATGTGACCTTTGGAAAATTTAAGTTGTTTTATTATCAACTACCATTCACTGTACATTGACAATACATTTACCAACTCAACCACTCATAGATCGGGTCTAAATATTTACTGTCCGCGCGCCACTGGCAGTCAAATAAAAGCTCTCAGAGTAATGTAGCTTTTTTGTTTCAGGGGCGGTCCTCAATTCACCGTTATTAGTAAAACATAATTTTTTGTTAAATTGCACACTTTAGTTGGTAACAATACTTTCATACGCCACTGAGAAACGGCGATCTGCTTGTTGCCGCCGCCACTGGCTCTTCTGGTGAAGAGAATTCCTGGCTTTATGGCGTGCTTTCAACAGGCCATGTCATAAATAATATCCGCGGCCATAACCATGTCGATCTAATGGTCCATTGTAAGCCAACTTTAAAATCGCTTAATACTCCAGCGGCTCCAAATATTCTATTATTTTTTTAATACTAATAGCAAAAACAATATATGATTAATAATAATGACGTTCATACCAGGAAATAAAGAGAACTGAGCAGATAAGCAGGAGCAAATAAAGTAAATAAAGGTACTCACAGAGGCGATAAACCTCACTAATAAATAAAGCTTTGGTTGTGGTATATTGATAATATCTATTTGCATAATCTGATAGACCATATATTTGCGTTATCACTTATAAATTAATAGTATTATTACTGCATATTTCTTCGCAGGTTTTTTTTATTATTTTCAATTGAGGTTTACTTCGAAATCCCGCCCGGGCGCCACATAGTTAGCAGCGCTGCCTTAAATGCAGGCTATTACAGTTTGAACGTCTGTTGTATTTATAGCACTTGTTATGTCTGATTATTATTCATACGTATCGTAAAAAAATGTTATGTCTACGAGTGCTTTAGCGGGGAATTACCGCCGCATAAACGGAGCCCGGCGCGGCTCACTTTCATTCGCTCCACTTCTCGCCTGAACTCTGCAAGTTCACATTCTAGATTAATCTTATGTAATTCGAATCCGCCTCGTAATGCATTGGCCAGCGGGGACACTGCATGCCATGAAACATATTTGCATGCTCAAATCATACTCAAAAAACAGGGCAGAATCCGGGCGGCGTAATAATTTTTTTCGACTCTCTGATTGCCCAAGTTCAAAAGAAAGGACAACTCTTGTTGGAAAGTACTATACACGGGTCATTCGATTCTGTGTTACTGGCTGAGCGTCGGTCGCGCCCGAGGCTTCTTGTTGTGTTTGCCAGGATGTGCAGGAGCTCAAGCATAAAAACTAAGAGTCAACCTGTATTTGGTGTATAAAATATTATCAACTAAAAAGCATTGTACAGCTTCATATCAGCGATTTAAAAATTTTTGTACTAAAGGTGATTTAAATTCTTTTGATGTTGTGTTCAGAGATTTTGCATCTACTGTAAATGAAGATGATCCCAGTACGTGGACTGAAACGTCGGACGACTGAAAATTTCAAGCAGCTTAACACCTAAGAAACCACATCATCAAATAACCTATAAAAATTGCTCTATATGCATAAATAAAATATGAAACCTTGACGTCTAAAATTTTTATAGTGTTCTAAGAATTGTAATTGATTATATTAAATAAAATAATCGAACAATTACTTTTCAATTAAATTTTTATCTCAATATTAAACAGTTAATTACGTTAGCACAGGTATATTTCTTAGATATTGATTGTGTGCGAAATTGATTTTTTAATCTATAAAAATATCAAAATTATTGAACGGTATCAAGGACGCAAGCAACGCAGGCATTATTAGTACTTAATAACAATTTTATTCTTATAACCATAAATGGTAATAGGATTGACGCCCACTTGCAGGGGAAACACTCTGATAAGTAAAAAGTTGTCAAGATCAGAAAATAAAAAAAAACAAGAAAAATATACGAACGATACGATTTGAAATATTTAATGTTAGTTATAATCGCTTAAATATAATAATAATATGTGGTGGTGTGTATTGCGATATTCAATTCGAATTTGTTAAAAATAATTATATTTGAAGCTTAGATATCCGATGTTTCCAATAATGTTTTTTTGTAAAAAGTAAATCGATTGTATTCATCTTGAATAATTCAATTATGCCCTTTTTATGAATATTGCGAGTCTAGTATTTAATATCGATATTAATCAAATATTGAATAAATCAGTATATTTAACCACAGCGGTTTATTTTGCATGCAAATCAATTCACACAAAACGACAAAGAAAACGTGCATCGAAAATATTTTTCTCGTCGTTTCACGTGTGAATCGATTAGATCACGAGTCACGTAGAATCATAATGCAAAACTGACCATAGACTAGTTGCACACATCTCAGCGCGTCGGTCCCGCCCGCAACCGCATTCCCCTCTGTCACGGGCGCATGGCCGAATTCGGATCGATCGATTGTGTAACTCCAGAATCGGCTCGGTTCCCCATACTGATCGCATTATGTAAAGTGACGCAATGAAAGTGGACTAGGGACGCCCCGCGTCCGCCACACTCACGCCCACTCACGCCGACTCACGGTGTAAAATGCATAAAATAGTATCATTTTATTTTATGTATTGAATTTCTAAAAACGTATTTATATTTAAACGGAACCTTATCAAATCGATGTAGCCAAATAACGCGTATTCTAGTAAACTTGATCAATACGTCATTATGCAATCTACGACCATTCCTTTCCAAAAAATGATTCATGGCTGCAGAGCTCCAGACATGGGCACGGACCCACCAAATTTATTAGTTCATTGTAATTTTATAAAATATTAATCATTTTTAATGGATTTTAAATTTATGAAAAAAAAAAAAAAAAAAAAACCCCTCCCGGCAAGGCTACGTTTTTCCTTATAGACTGGAGCAGTTTTTTTAAAATTATTTATTTAAATAATTGAAGCCCTTCATGCACACTTGGCTCGTTTCGGATTGAATTAAATTTTAATTGTAAATATAAATATGTATTTACTTATTCAGATCTTTTAATACATGGAATTGTTAATATGCATTAAAATGCAATTTTGATATAAATCATGCACGAGTATGCCTGTATTGTGTGCATTTCATAATTTTAATTATATATTTGGACATTGATGTGGTCCATAGCGCATTAGAGGTGTGCAATCACGAATGGATGGAATACGAAGCGTGATCTAAGAAAAAAAACAAGAACAGTGTATGCCTTAAAACAATTGAAGGTTCTTGGATGTTAAGGCGTTTCATTTTTTCCTGGGATTTTTTTAAAGAAAAAGCGCAGTCGAAGCGTGAATTTTTTATACAGTGCTTATGTAAAATAAAAATAGAATATTCAATAACTACAAATGATTAAAAAAATAGCATTTTTAAAATAATCTTGACTTGCTTGTGGAAGCTTTATTATGCCCATCATTGCCTGTTGCGATTGTATTTAAGAGCTTTTCTTGCTCAACGTAGCAGCTTATTTTATGACCGGTTTAATAAAATTCAGAGCTGAAATACAAGTAAGCGCCGACGTGAAAGGTTGGCGAAACCGGTCATCAATAAAATTAACTATGTGGAAAAATAAAATAAAAGTATCTTACTTAAATGGAACCGCAACAAGCATTCCTGTTAAAAATATTTAATATAGAAATAAAAGTCAGTAGCGCATTTGATTTAAGGGACTAATTGAATCTTATATAATTTTATATAATAATATTTTTATTTAAATTACAGAATATTTAGTTTACGCTACTGAAATTGGGATACAGCTATTTCTAACACCCATGTTAGCAAAAATACGTTTTATTTAATGTATATCAAAATTTGTTTAAACCACGGCTATTTAGGTTGAAAACGACGAAACATTTTTTAATATTTCTTAATAAATATTATTTTTCGTTGATGTGATATATGTTCAATGAGTCTTTTAGTTTTCATAAATCAGTGGAAGATGATGAGTGTTTATGTCAAATAATGCTGTAAAAGTAGAAGGCCGCAAGCGAAGGCGAGCGAGTTGAAATGATCCGAGGCAATGCGGTTGTACCGGCTCGTAGCATCTCCAAAACTAGAATTATATATATATATATATATATATATATATATATATATATATATATATATATATATATATATATAATCCATGCTCACAGGACTTGGTCCTGTCCGCATCGGTCATTCTGCTTTTAGGCTTGCTTTCTCTCTCGGACAGGGCCGGGAGGGAATTTTACCAGGGCATACCAACTAAATTAAAACTGATATTAATAATATAAAAAAAAAAAAAATTAAGTGTATACCCATGTCAGAAAAAAATACAAATCAAACAAGTAAACAAATAATTTCAAAATCCCTATTTATAACATTTTTGGAATTATCATACATGTGTTTTACATCATGTCGAAAATATGTTTCACGCGTACCGATTTTATAAGTATAAACATTGACGAGTTTAATATTTTTTTTATCGGACTGATTGCGAGATAAATCCACCATGGATATAATGAAAAAAATCGTTCAAAAAGAAAGCCTTCAAGATGTCATCTACATATTATACACGCCAACTCTATGAAAATTAATTATGATGAATTTTCTTGTACGGAAAGTAATGTGAGTTAAATATAATATTATGTGTTTTTTTTAACAGTTTACTAAGTACATTTAACATATTACTTGACTTTTTATTGATTTGCGCACAGTGAGATGAAATCGTCACTGGGTACAAGCGAACATTTTATCGGTGGACCAAGCAGAAAAAAATAAACAATAACATTATAATGCAACATCATTTCAGCACTCGCATTGAGGGCGTGGGCAGAAATGCAGGTGACGGCATTTTGTGATAATTGCATGCATTTAGGAGACTTCCTGTGTTATTTGGATGCTGTGGGTCTGATGAATTGCGGTGAGTGCATTTTCAAGGTCACCGCTCTCGATTGTGGGGAAATATCGCAAAACCCATGACGATCTCACGGCCAGAGCAGCGGTAGTCTATTGCACAAGATTTATTCTATAAAGATGAATATTGACACTCGAGGTCGGCTCCGGAGGTCTGAAATATATAGACCAGGAAACTTAAAAGCCAAGAGTGCTCCGGATTCCATACCAGGTGCTTGCAAAGTTCAATACCTGCTAAGTAGCATATTTGTGATAATAAACCGTTTATTGATTAAGAGGGGAAAAAACTAATTAGGCTGTCTATGCAAATTGCAACACAACCGACAACTGGATGGTAACGAGACAACAGCATCCACTTTAGTGTTAAACTATATAAACACAACATCTAAAACCAAAGGAAAGCTGCGGGGAAAGATAAAAAAATATTTTTAACAAAAAAGTAGAAGGAGAAAGTATGATTTTTTATTTTCGTTCAAGGAATGCACAAATAATAAAAGTTTTGTTTAGTAAAAGCTGCTATCTTTATTTTGAAACTTACGTATATAAAATTCGGCTTTAATTTAGGGACCCTTTACGTTTTCTCTAAATTCATGAATCACAATCTGGCTGAGAGTCTGTTTTATTTTGAGGAAAACTTGCCACAGATAGTGAAAAATGATGCCAGTTTGTTATTAAATCGACTGTAGGCTGATAAATCGATACTTTTATTATGATAAATCTGTTTTTAAATCGGGAAAATGTATTTGCGAGAATAATGTGCTTGCGAAGGTTTTTATGGACAACTGTCGGTGAAAAATGGATCGATTAAATGTCAAGAGTCAAATAAACTTGTGTTCGATATAACTCAATATATACTTATTTTATAAAAAAAATAACAGACATTTGTAATAAATTGTACGAATTGGTTTTAGTTTTTATTTAGAACTAAAGTGTCGTTTTTTTATACCATTGATTTAATTGAATTATATTTTTTATTCTCAGTAATTTTATGTATTGGTAAAATTGATATATTATAGTACAAGATTATTTATACTGCAAAAACCTATACGTGACACATTGTTTTTGTTAAAAATTGATTTTGATAAACAGCATTTTGATTTAAGTATCAGAGAAAAATATGTATGTATTTAGAGTAGACTGAAAATTCTGAAAGACATGATTTTTTAAAATAACATTGATTGTGCGTGGTTAGTGTTTACTTTAAACCTAGTTTAAGTTAAACTCTCATGGTAAGTTTTTGACTCTTTTGCTCTAGTGCCTAAAAAATTCCTGCTGCGCCTTTCTTAATTTATTACGGTATATGAACTGAGATTATGTAAGAAGTAACCCGTTTAAAATTATAAATTACGATGTCCACAAAATGGTGCAACCATTCTGTTTTAACACAACTTTAAATCGCTTTCACACGATAAAATGCAAATGTCTGCCGTTAATGACAAAAATCAAACGGTTTTCGCGAACGTTGCGTTTAGTGTCGATAAATTTGTAGTTTTTCGCAATAAAAAGCCTCCATCGACGCAATCTCATTATTTTTCTGATCACGTCCCGAGTTCAAGCAAAGCAAAGCTCTTTGATTATCTAAAAAACATTTATTGTTAATATATTCTATTCTCGTCGCTCGTAAATTTCGATTAAAAAAAATTTTTCTTCATATAATTTAACCTTTGCATATTACTATATCGTTGCATGAGATTAATTGGTTTGTAAATACTGTTTTTTTTTTATTATTTTAATACGTATCGATTTATTACGTATATACATTTTTTTTCCAATCGATCGATTCGACACATGTCTCAATCAGCACCAGAGCAGGTCGATTCGATGCGTTTTATTGAATCTTATCGATCTGATCTCGCGCGGTCGATCGGATAATTAATCGAATTGAAATTTATGGCCGTGTTTCTGCCCATAATTAATTTGTTTTAAAGCAGGATTGTTTACGATGGGAATTTAATAAAAATTTATTCGGAGCTTGTGAAACTGACACTCGCTATACGATAGATATTATTTTATTGTTTGTTTACATAATGATCATATAGATAAAAGCAATGGAAAGCATTATGGCAGTAATTTATTTGAAGATTTACAGATGGTATGAGAATCAATGCAAGTTACAAGATATGAAAAAAATATTGCGAGCAGTAGTGTGCAGACGAAAAAACGTTTTTTGATGTAGATTTATCTAAAAACTTGAAAATCAATTTTCACATAATAAAAAAAAAAAAAAAAAAACCAGTTGGTAAGTAAGCGTGCTAACCGCTGAAGCACAAGCGGGTTTAAGCATCAGGATAAGTATACTGCTATTAGCATATTTGCAATTCAATATTTGCTATGCAAGATAAAATGAATCGCTCAGACGCGTGCTGTAATTAAGTTAGACGCCGCCCTGTATAGTCGTGATATACAGCGTGTTCACACCTCGCAGGCGAGGTGCCCTGGTTTCTGATATGGGTGACGCCCACCGTCGATGCGGGTCAATTCGAACCGCTCGACTCATGATCGATTAATCGATTATTTTAACACACTTTGAGCGGATAACCGAATTGACTAAACTGATGTGCGAAGCGTGCGAAATTCGCGAAAAATTGCGCGTGCGAAATCTAGTCTATACACTCTTTGATTTGCATGTAGTCAAATTAATCGTTTCCTATAAAAAGTTGAACCACTTCATACACACTTTGCGGATTACTTGGCATCGCAACAACACCACTTTGCCCTAAAAATTGTTCAATAATTGGAGGATTATCATTCTCTGACCACTCCACGTCTTCATTGTCACTTTGTTCAGAATCACTGGACAGTATTGGTAGAAGTAACGTTGACGAGTCCTAGAAAAATGACCTTCTGCCGCTTTTAGAGTAAACACAATCAAAAAGGTATTAGACAGCAGTCTGCGAAACGGGTACTAGTACCCGCCCCGCCTTTAGTGTGTTAATATATTAAATCATTAAAAAATAAACGAGTTAACCAATTTTTCGCAGTGAAATTTCAAGTCCTAGTACATGTTCAAAAAATCAAATTATTCACAACCAATTTTTTTGTGAACTTTACATAAAATATTTTTTCGATTATCCTACTTGCCATTGCTGAGTGCATATATTTTTAAACGAGAATAAATGTAGCGGGTCTCAATGGGCTCCTTACGGCCAATGCCCAAGCTTCGAATATAGATCGACCACACTTAATTTATTTTTTAATGAATTATTTCATCAATTGGAAGAATGCCTTATTGGTCGATTTCGCTTGCTCGATGATGCCCATCACTAGTGCACGAGCAGTCTGTATTACTTCATGCATGTCTTGCCGATTCTATATTTCTAAAAGATCACATGCGGGGCGTATCCTTATTTAGACCGAACGAAGTGGAACTACAAAGCGCCCCACCAATGACGTCACCAAGTGCATGCAGTTCTGTGCGCTGAATGCGAAATATACTGTAAACTATTATCTACAAGCAAGTATCAATAATAATTAAATTTCACGTGTACCTTTATATTAATTTTTTTAAATTTTTTCGCTTTTTGCTTTAAATCATTTTAATTCAGCGTTATCCAAACTTTTACTTTGGCACGACCCAAATTAATTTAAAGTAGGGGCGTTTCAAAGAGTAAATAGCTTTTTGGACGGCAAATAGCAATGGGTCGTATTTAAAAGTCACCACGAGCCACAGGTTGCTCGCGAGCTCTAGATTGGGAGCCACTGCTCTAATTGATCGTCAACTTAGGTGTGTCCACGCCATGGCATAACACCTAGGAATCTTTTCCATCGATGACTGCCGAAAGAGACTTAATTAAACGAGAAATTCGCATATTTTTTTTAAAAACACGAATTAGGCAACACGTTACCTAATTACTACACATACGCCCGAATTCCGAAAGACTGGTTGTATTGAACAGTGATTACCAAGCTGTTAAATACGTCACACGTTGCACAGAATGCTAAACCGCTAATTGATCGTATGTGGTTTAACTCACAAATTGCACATGTTATCAATTCATCATTTTAATGGCATGCTATATAATATTGTAGATCGATTATCTATATATCGTTTATTTTGTGTATATAATGGCTTGCACCCAGTTCTATTTATACTCTGCAAAGGTTTAGATAAATTGAATTCATACTCACAAAATCATACTGTTAAATAAAAAAAATAATAAAATCCGTACAGAATCAAATTCACACAGAAATTTAACTAATATTTAAAAAAAAACATAATACACTCACTGAAAGTAAGATCTGCTACTGCAAAGTATAATAAATTGCATGATTCATTTTTAATTACAATAAAAATAATTTACTATAATAAAACATTTTTTTACTCTGGTTTCATTTTTATAAAATAAAACTTTTATGCATCAATATTTTCTCTTGAGGTTACTATAATTTGTATAAAACCTTTATCAAGTCCTCGTGACGTAATTAACCGCCATGTAATCACTGTTCAATTTAATCATGATTTCAGAAGGTGGGCGTGGATCTGTCCCAATGTCATCGTGGACTTAGATTTTGTGTTTAGTAGAAGTTATGTATCGGCTGTCGATATTTCTGAAGCACTATAAAGTATAAATAGACACACAATGCCGCAGGCACTACATTTTAATTCATGTGAGAACTTCTTAAGCTGTCAATAACTGCCTTAATCATTTTCTATTGGACCGTCGTTCTTCGATATAAATTATCACTTTGGGACGTTCGTTGGGTTTTTAAAAATAATCGATAGGAAAAAAAAATATCGATTGCTTCGAAAAACTATCGATTTATACTAAAAAAAATATCTGACTTTAACTTTACGAATAGTTGGTTATTTTATGTGAATATATAGAGTTAACATCGATAACAATTGTTTTTTAGTTTTTTGGTACAAATAATAATACCCGATAAACGTGTAGTCATATCAGTTGCGTCCGTAAGCGTATAATAGGCAAAAGTCAGTTTTCCTTAGAAATGGGGACGACAAACCGCGAATATACATGTCGATTAATAAAAAAATATTTGCAAATCAAAATGCCGGAGACGTTATAAGCCTGATGTTAAGCCGTTATTACCAAAGCGCCTGTTTACCTGCTTCGTCCACTTACGTCCTCCTCTTTTGGAGTGACTCGTTCTGATTATCTAATAACGGATGTCTCACGCTCAATGAGTGAACAGAAAAAATATATAGACAGCAAATATAATAAAATAAAAATAGAATCGGCTGTCACGTAATAATCGGCTATAGTGGCAGACTTATCTCTCACTGAAGTATTTAAGAATAGATCATGTTACGTTAACCTACTTTAAGTGACCACTTGTAAGAAACACAATACAAATTATAGACCTGTTAGTCCGGAGGTACACCTGGATTATTGGTAAGATGCGTGGTGTCATTAATAATAGAGTTGCGAAAGGAAAAACCGGCCGGCAAATCTTTTTAAAAATATATACCAAAAACAACTTGTATTGGTTTTGTTGAGGGACAAGGGATTTTATTGGTGAAGATCCATTATTATAATAATAAAAGTAACTTTGTATTCTGTCTTCACTTTGAGTTTATTATATTTTTTAGCATGACCAGTTTCGACCAAATAGACTAAGTCATCATCAGATGCATATCTATTAGGTCGAAACTAGTCATGCAAAAAATATAATAAACTCAAAGTGAAGACAGAATACAAAGTTACTTTTGTCATTCTAATTATTATAACTTGTATTGACACAACAATCCAATATAATTTTCTACTTAAAAAAAAACTATGTATATATTTTCACGCTTAGATATAAGCCGCGATAGTCGTGGTGTGAGGTTCGAATACTACCTGTGTGCCTAAAACGCCTTCAAGAGTTTATCTCGTCGTTTCATATGCAAATCGATTTAGTTCTTTTAGTCTGTATGTTGGAACTTTCGCTGCAGACTTCGGACTTCGGAGATTTCACAATCTGCTAATGCAGTTCGTACATGCCCGAGATAATATCTAGGATTTACGTAATTACTTCGGAGGTTTATCTGTTGTCCGAATTGTAAACAGGTTCCCGGCACTGCCAATAATCATTTATCATATACCTAAATGTGTCACTGAGGTTTAAAAAAAAAACAGTTACACTAACCAGAGCTGCTTAATTTGATCTACTTTTGCGTTAGCTCCACTAGCGGAAGACACCCGATCGGAATGAGTGGTTTACAAACCACACTCTTCTGTAACAGTCGATGGGTGCAACCGCGAAAATACCGGTTTTTTTACGTTTTAGCACCAGAGAAAGTTTAATCCTTATTTGACTTATCTGTAATCTGTAAATATGATAATAGTCTAAAGCGGATAATGAACTTATTAGATATATATTTTTTTTCGTCATAATTTCTGTTAATATTTTTCTCATATATATAATAACGCAGCGATAGTACTGTTGTCACATCAGAAGTGACTTGAGACGGTAAAGGGTTAACACATCACTTAAATTTTTTTTTGTTTCCTATGAGTTTTTAAAGAATTTAAAATTGAGAATCTTCTCTACGAAATTCATATTTAACTATCAGCAAACGAGAAAATACAAAGTCGGCAAGTGTAAATAAAACCTTGATTAATTATTTTAACAAGAAATATATATCTTGTCATTGTTGGTTATTTATGAAACAAGAAAATCAAAGAACATTTAATTAAAAAAAAACTATAATCATTTTGTGCAAGCGGACATGCTTAGTAAAACATATAAATTAAAATATAATTAATTATAGATACACGATGTAATTAGACATAGTTTCTTAAATGTTAATTAATACAAAAATAATTAATGTGATTATTTCATGGCCCTCATTTCTATACATTAATTTTGATATTAAATTAAAATATACGTGTGGAGTGAACTCCATTGTATGTCAATTAAAAACAAATAATTTAAAAAAATGATCTGATTTTAATGAAATCACGTTATTAAGTAATACATATATATTTTAAATTCAATAATTTCAAAAAACATTTTGAATCTAGCCCCAATTTCAACTGGGCAACCTTCGCGAGTGAGAGACATCCTAATTCGTACAATCTGAAAAAATAATTTACCAATTAAAGCTTATTAAGATTCAAGGGCGAAAAACCAATATTCATTTATATTTATTTTAAAAAATGTTATTGTTTTCGCGTGATTGGTTATTTATATTAAATTTAGGGCATTTTTACGTTTTAGCAGCTGTTATTAAAAATACTTTGTTCTTTCAGGGATTTGAAATATCTGAAAGGCCTCATACCGGAACCGAGCTCTAAGGAATGATTGCGGCATAACACCCAAGAGCAGTGTTTATGATTTTTTGAGCATAGTTGTTATAAAGGACTTAGACCCAGGACAGCGATAAAGTGCTAATATTTAAAGCATTTATTATGCTATACTTGTCGCGTGACCGTCGCTTGCGGGCGGTAATGGGTTAGGTCAGGCTTGATTCGTAAAAGGTTTTTACCTCCGACTGACCTCTGTGGCTCGCTGCATGACATTCTATGTTTGGTAGAACCTGCTTTTTTATTATTTATCTGTGTACATGTCGCCTTATCGGACATGCAGTGTCTACACGAGTGACATTTATTTGTCAAACACGCCCAAGTATTGCCAATTATAAATATATTCCTAATAAAGTCCAAGAACACGAGACTGTGAATTTCATTAATAAATAGCTACAGGGTGTTCAGTACGGCTGGAATAGGGGGAAGGACTGAAATATCACTCAGAACTACTGGACGTTGTCAAAGCCCGTTCTACGATCGAGAGACATTGTATTTCAACGTTTTATAAAAAGCATATGAAATCACTAAAACATATGGCACTGCAGGCGTCTTCCGTTGGGCCTAGCCAGGGACACACATGAGACATTGATAGCAGTCATCCTGTAGATATAAATAAGCCAATTATTAAATTTTACATCGATAATGATTCTGATTCGGTTCTACGAAAATCTTCAGAAAAATTAACGAGAAAGCACCGCTGGCGCCTCCCCTCGGGCTGGATTATGGTGGGTCACAATGCGACCTCGCTGCCGCTCACCTTGCACTGGCCGAGCGGAAATTTCTCTGGGAAATTATCTGTGGTCACATTACGAATTCCTACAATTGTTGAATGTCCACGTCACGAGCTGCTGGCAGTTGAACCAGATATCAGTTATACACGGTGTTTCAAAAGCCGAGGAACAATATTCAATCAGGTGATTGAGCTTTAAAAATAATAGAGTTTTACGATTTTCAAACTAAATCAAATGTACTATAGTGTAAAAAAATATCTCGATATTTGACAAATAACTCTCATTCAATTTTCATTATTTGTTAAAAAATTTAATAATAATAAATACAGTGCTTAAAACTATATAAAATAATTTTTATTTCACTTATTATAATTTTACGCTGTTATAATTATTTTTGCAATGAGTCTGAAGTAATAAATATATTTTTTATCCTTGATATTTTTAAAAGTAATACTTTGATACACGAGCTAACGGCCACCCTGTATATATGGACAGGTCCAGCCCTCGCGGAGGTCCCCTGCCTTTTCTGCAATAACAACCACTGAATTAACCACGCCACATTGATGTGACGGTCAACCTTCGACTCCCATTCAAGGACCATTCTGCGAATTCTCCACCCATGACTGTCCCCATGCCCAATACTAATTTCACCATTGATATTTCATTGAAATTTTTATCAAATACCGACGCCATGTCAGTACACACACAATATAACTAATCACAGTGATTCAATCCCACGTCTCAAGATTAAAGTGATTTTTCTTTCATGCGTCAATACAAACAAAATACGTTTTGATTTTGGGCACTTTCTCCTCTTCAAGTATATTTTCAGCTTATATATTCATATAAAAATACCATTGAAGTGTTTATACAAACGATAAAATTTAATTTTGATTGTGATTTGAGCAAATTTTAAAAATCCTCCGTAAGTTTGGCTTCACGTAAATCATTTTAAAGCAATTAAAAGATGAATACATGAGTTTGGAACTCGCATGTCAGCATGTCAATTGCCAATTAATTATATAGCAACTACACCAGCTATCAAATTTAAATATTAACAAATGGGTAACGATATAAAACAAAATACGCAGAATTCTACTGTGCCTCTGTGGATAACACACGATCCATCAAGATACTATCAATTTTTTGCAGGTACTAATTATTTCAAAACTGACTTATTGAATTATTAAAAAAATACCAAGAAATCCATTATCTTCAAATGCTGGTGTTGTAAGAACTACTGTTCTAGTTCTGCCGATATTCTCGCGATAGGGCACCTTCAGTCGTTGGTTTGGCCGATTAAACACATCAGGTGATAAATTTGCCTAATGCTAAGCGTTAACTAAGATTTCTAAGAATTAAACTTAAAAATAGTATTTATATAAATCAAATACTTGAGTGACTAATAAATGTATGTACAACACACACACAGTGGAGACACCAGATGATGATGATGATGATGCGATATCAGTAACTGATCAGAAAAATTAAAATTTTCATATGTGCTTAGTTTAATAGTAAAAGTGAATATGCAACTCACCTTTATATTGAAATTCGCAGTGCAACATTTGGAAACAAGAATCACATTCACTAGAATTGACAATCGTTTGAGGAAGAACATGTATTATTATTTACAAAATTAGATCTAATTTTATAATCAAATGCTTTGACTGAACAATATTCACAGCGTTAACATAAACGCTGTTTTCCTTATAAGCTAATTATTTGTAAAATAATATTTATTAATTATAATCTAGAAAATACACGAAGTGTGCTTTGCTGTCAACCGCGACGAGTCACTGACGTTTTCACAACTTTTTACAGATGACAACAATGACAAGAAAAAACCATTTATTTAAAATTATAAAATATTAGAAAAAATCATAAATATCAAATGATTTAAAAACTTCCATCCTAATAATCGTATTTTGAGTTTTTTCGATGCAATCACGGTAATAACTTAAAAAACTGCTATCTGATTATTGACATCAAAAATCTGACCTATTAAACGTCAAATTTAAAAGTTACCGCTTGAATTGTTTCAAGGGTGTTTTTGCAAGTAACAGGGATTTATTTTGTGCATTTATGCTACTAATACTGTTTTGTCCGTGTGATTATTTTTTTACATAACAAAACTAAGTTTTAGAAGTGGCTTTTATTTCTTGTAAAACACTTTAATATATTGTGTAGGGTTATAACGCTAATAACACAATAAGATTGTCAAAAGTGTCAATCTAAAATGACCAAATATGCATACAATCAATAAAAGGGCCATGGCCACGTCAATCAGTACTTTGTCTCTGGTCCGATGTGTCTCGCTTGTCTGTGGTTAAGGTTCCACTTTTAAACTTTGACATTTCCGAATGGCGCCAAAACCGTTGTTGTCATTGACAAGTAATAGTTGATTTATGGCCGCTACTTTCGATCGTTTAATTAATCGCTTGTAAAACAACGCTAATAGATCTGTAACGGTTTATTTGTGTCAAGATTGAAACGTGAAATGTCTATGGTCGACGCACCGCCGGGAGATATTGTCTATGGGCTGGAGACCTGTCACTGCGGACCCGCGTGACATTTATTATAAACAATGAAGTAACGCACCGCTTCATATGTTTTATCATGATAGTAAACAAATATATTCAATCATGCTATCAAATGTTTTACGTGTAAATTCCACATGACATATAAATCCATATAATTTACAAGCGAAATATAGTTATTTAATAAATTATTCATTGCATTTGTACTCAAAGTGCTAAGCTTCCTTGTTGTTTACTTTTTATATATTTAATTTACTAATTGACAGTTCTCTTAAAAGCAATAATATTTTTATTAAATATATACAGTGATGCTTATTAACTACTGTATTAAAGGTCTGTATATCTTGCTCAAAAAATTTCACCTATGAGATAAAAAAATATTGATATTTTTTCTTCATTGTTTTACTAATTAAATTTGTGGTGTGGGTTCGAAATTTTGAGGACTATTTTATCTACATTTGTGTGAACCATTTACCTAAATAATTTATTATCACAGCATTAAATTGTAGCATGATGAAAAAATGTTTTTTTTTAATAATTATTGTCACTGGTATCAATTAGCGAAATCTTCAGTGTTTTGTTACATCGAGCGGCCAAAATGCGCCTCGTGTCAAAATGAGATTTGAAACTTTAAATATTTCAAAAATAACAATTAATATACGCCCAAACGTAGTAAACTAAAGACATTTTAGAACTACATCGTTGAAAAATAAGATATGTGTTAATAAAGTGAGTTTTTGTTGTTCGTTAAAAAATATATGTGTTTTTTAAAATCTCGGACTGCGAATTCAACAGTTATAATGGCAACGTACTTATGTGACTTTTATTGAAAAAACCATTTAAAGTTGATTAGTTTACACAAAAAGTTGGTTTGTTTAATGTTTATTGTGTAGTTTAACCACAAGGCATGTATCTAAGGCAGATATTTTGCGATTCAAGATGTTAGGTTGACGCTTTCACAATAAACATGGGGTAAGCTGTCATATTTTGCAAATAGTTTTTTTTATTGATAATTTGAGAAATGTTATATTGTATATTATGGTATGGTTGTAGCTATTTTATGATATATTTTTTTTAAAAGAATAAATGTAAATAATTATATGGTGTATATAGTTGTATATGCTACATAATTTATCATGTAAAATTATGTGTAACTAATGAAGTTATTTGTGGTGTATTATCATATTTTAAAAATCTAAATATTTTGAAATCTGTTTCATAAAAGGCAATAAATAAAACAGCGGTCTTATATACTAGATTATAGATGTTATGGCACCTTTTAAATATTAAATATTCATTTAATAATCCATTGTTCTTGACATAACACCCAAAAGCCGAGTATCCATTATAACAGCAACACATTTAATAAAGCAATAGATTAATAGATATGAATTACCGTACATTGAATAACAAGTTTTTCAAAGCGTTAATATTAATCCATCATATTTTTTTGATTCTCCGTGTCTAATCGGCAACGGCCGGTTAATCTGCCAGACAGATCGGTTAATCGACAGATCTGAAACAGAAAAACCTGCATAATGAATAAAGGTAAACTGACCTGATTGCTATGGAGCAGCATTGTTCGGGCAATCATAGAAAGCTCGGGTCGGACGGATACTTGAATAAATTATTTATACAAATTCAATAGCGTTTCGATAGTTTTTGATAATCGATTAGCTATGATTTTTCGATGCAAATCGATCAAACTTTTTTACAAAATTTTCTTTAGGTCATAACATAAATTATTATCGTATTAATTACTGCAATTAGTATGAGTGAATTATTCGGTTATAAGTGTCGTCTACAGATAAACTGAATTTTTTTTTCCGCTCCGAAGTTTATAAAAAATTTGCAATGATACCTAGAAGAAAATATTTTTTATTCGATCCTGATACACCCCTGCGTCGGACCGGATCTAGTTGCACTTTTTATTATGTTTGAATTTGAATGATTAATCTATATAGTTTAAAGCCAGTGAGTGATGTCATATTTTTAAACAATATTTAAGTGCAATAATTTTCACTGAAAATAGATTACACCTACTTCCGTGTATTTTATATTTAAAATAATCATTAAATATAGATGGAGTCAAAGCTTGGACACTCAAAACAGCTGACGACTCTTGACGTTGATAAAGAAGCCGGAGGTTAGGTTATTGTCTCCAGCTGATTGTCCTAGAAAAAATCGAAGGAAAAGGGGACACTGGAAGAAGGAAGTTTACGTGGATGCGAAATTTGCGCCAGTAGCTGGAAATTGGTGAGACTGGCCCAGGAAAGGGATATGTTCGAGGAAATGGTCATCCACCTTCTATGGGGAGAGGCATGAGGCATTTCAATGTAAACCTGCATTGAAAATAAATGAATATATAATACAATAAAATTTTTAATCAAGGTGAATAATAATAATATTATAAAACGCACCACGACTAAATAACATCTTCAGTCACAGAACCATGAACTCGGTTCCAAACTCGCTGCACCGGTATTGTTATCTTACGATCATACGTGGCATTGCGGTTTGAATATAGAACCTTCGTGCAGTTGACAATCGGTAGAGCGTAGTGCCGATAGTGATGGGGGCGAGTGGACGAGACACGCGGGGACGGGCGGGTCACGAGCACGACCCCCAGCATGGGAGCAAATCTACCGACCGCAATGCATCAATCACGCCGTGCACGCAAGGACCGGGGACCTTCATCCGGCAGCGGTGGATCACCAGGAACCTCGGCGACATTGCCACTTGGAGCCTCGCGGTTCTTTCAGATTCCGGCCGGAGGTCGTCAGACACGATGGCTCAAGGTCAAAACGCATGGAAAACTTTCTGCAAACAAGACTTTCGCAATCATAAAGACAAATTTATTTCGTAAGATTTTTAGATTTAAGATCCTACAAAACAAAAGTGTGCGATTGTATACTTTTTGTAAAAATAATCAAAATTATTTTTCTGAAAGGGTTTTTTTCATTTTTGATATGAAGACCTCATAACATTAATCCTCAGATGAGGTTGACGACCATTTCACTGAGCATATACTCATGCTGAGCATACTCATGGTTTTTTAATGGGAAAATAGTGTAGTGGGTCCCCGGGGCTTTCTACACCGCAGTTTCTGCAGCAAGCTACATAAACAATAGCAATACAACGATAACCTTAATCCTTAATTAATACAACATTATTATCTTTTAATACTGACTTAATTCCTATAACGTTTACACTATCTGAGCACATATTTTGCTCACTAGAATGATTGAAGCTTTTACAAATTTACCTTGATTTTTTGTTTAAACGTTGCTCAGTCCGTAATTAATCGATTTACCTGTGCAGATCAGATAAACCTCCATCGACTTATGAGTCAGTCCTACAAATGAGCCTATTTGGGTATCCGATTTCATACAATGGATGGATTGTAATGAAATGCAACCCTGAGTGTGCCGCAGCTTGATGGTATCACTTTCGAAAAATTTAGATAAACACATTAGAAGCTCTACTCAATCTTAAAAAAAAAACACGCTGGAGTTCTTGATAAATTACTGTAAATATTAAACTGGTTACAGTGGCGTGCTGTGAGAAGTTTATTTACGTGAATATTTTATATACATTTAAAATAGTCTTCGAGAAAACGCAATTACTATTTTTATACATCTAACAAAAATATATATTATTTATAAGAATTTATGTATGGGATAAATCCCCTTTTAGGCAAACCGAATATTAAGGCATTCTCTCCTTATAGTGTTGAGGAAACAAATAGGCTTTTAATAAAGCAGTTAATTTTTAAAGTTTAAATTAAATATCGGCTTTGGTGAGTGCACGCCTCTGCAGTGTTATTCATAGCCCGCAGGGAAACTTGTTAGTATTTATTGTTACAAGCAAACAATGGCCGCTTGATGCAAATCCAGATATTGTAACAAATGTAAATAAACTAGATTATAATTTAATCGTATTTTGGCGCGGTCTTTACTCGGCTGTCCATACCAAGGGCGTCTGGCGGAACTATACTAGACCGGCTGGAATGGGGCCTCCGTCATGAGGATTTTTCTAACACACTTGCAGTGGGCGGGGGCCGCAAGCAGGATCTGCGAACGGCCATTTAGAAGCCGACTGCTAAAAAATCCACTTTTTAAATTATTAGAATCGTTATGTTGTAAAATAATTATAGCGGACCCCATAAGGCTCTACGCCCATGGGGTGATTCCAGATAATGTGGGTGCTTGCAAATATTTTTTATGTAGTCCCTTTTGTGATGCCATTATTTTTTTCTGTGCATCCTTGGCTTTTCAACGCTCAGTGAATCAAATTTTTCTTTGTATCTTCGTTCTTCCTACACTTCGACATCCCTCCATTCTAACCCTTTCAGCCTCATAAGCGTTATTTACTTAGGCAAAACCATAAGAAACACCCCAAATAAAACGACGATATTGGTTGATTTTCAAGTCGGCTGTGTTTGTATGTCGAAGGGGTGAGAAGCAAGAAGGGGCTGAGGGTTGTGATATTAGTTTAAAAAAAAAAATATATATATATATGTGTGCATTTGCCGTATAGGATTGAGTTTATACATTAATTCTTTATCGAGTGCCTCTCTTCAGAGGAGTTTGAACACATTTCTATTTTGGGTCAGTCTTATTAGTTTGGCTGTACTCCCGACTTCCAGCTACTGGCCTAACTATGCATCCATGTTAATTTATTCTTCCAATGCTTCTATTTATTTGGATTTTCCACTGGATACTCAGCTGCAGTTTGTTAGTCAGTGTATATTTGTTGTTTTTACAACAACAAAAAAAAATTCTAAAGACACGCCTCGTTTCTTTTTTGATTTTGCGATGCTTCGGTCCTAAAGACGTATGACACCATTAACCTGGTAATTACAATAACCTTAGTACTTCTGGCTGGCATTTGCGTCACTAAAAACCGTATCGATCACAGTCGCAATGATCCAGAGATAAATATCAGTTGTGCATGTCAGCTACGGCCACCACTCCTTAGTGCACATGCCCGACAAATGACTGTTTATCCATTATTTAATAAAAATAACAACACCTACATGGAATATTACAAATCTGAGGGCGTTTCCGAGTGCCACACCCTGTCCACTAAAGCTGCCTGACATAACCGAGAAATACCATAAAAAATATTAAGATTGTGGTATTGGCTTATCGTTGTTGTGTTGCTACGCGTGTAGGCTGCTCTACAACACAACCTTATACCGATTATTAACTAGCCGTTTGTACGTTTTCGATAGTACGGGTTCATTTTTGTGGTGTTGCAGCTGGTGTAGTAGGCTTTGTCGGTGGTGTGGCAGCGCGTACAGGCACCCCTGCCACCCTTCGCCTTTATGACTCACGCAATGACGGAACTTCGCTTGAGTCATTCGCGCGTCATTGGAGCTGTAATGTATGCGAGTGATCTAAATATCGCGGCGCACGTAATTCTAATTTGATTATGTATTCATATCAGATATGACGGAATAAATTAGAAAATTTGCATACGCTTAATATATGTGTCATTCTGTTATGATTAATTAATTATTTTTTTTGTATCGTTTAAATGTATTTTTACTGGTAATTAAAATAAATCGTAAGTAGGAAATAATATACATAAATAATGATTTGTTTGATAGTGCAAACGTGAAAGGTTGGCGAAACCGGTCACCAATAAAAATTAACATGTGGAAAAATCACTCAAGTATTTTATTTAAAATATTAAAAAAAATATTATAATAATAATCAACTGTACTACATTTGTTTTGCAGAACTCCATTTGTAACAACAAAAAAATCATGTAGAAATTACTTGCCACAACTATAAAATAAACATTTTTAATGGCGAGCTAACACTATAAAATTTATAATCAACTAGCAATTAGACCATTCATGTACAATATAGAGGGTGAGTAAGCTTCGGCTGACTTATATTTAACCATTGTACTTTTGCTTTTCAAGTATTATAATTACCGCGAGAGTCCGTCAAATGATTTTCGCCGCTGTCAACGTTCAAAACGGATTAAAATAATTTATGAACGGTTTCATAGAAAAAGTAGTCCAATACCTCTTGACCTACATCACTGGCTGTGTTTTTATTTTTTCCAATCCGCAAATTAAAAAATATCCGACCAAAAACTCGTTGGTTACGTTACAGGGTTACAAAGGAAAAAAATAACTCTGTTGCCGCAAATTCTCTGAAACTCGCCTGAAAAAAAATAAACCTGTTTTTTTTTCGCGTATTTAAATTAGCGGAATATCCCCGCCAGGGTTACAATCAAACGCGTACGTGTGGGTAGAAAATAAAGGCACAAGACATTTTCTATTAAAATGTGCCGTTGTTTTTGTTTTTCGTTGACGTTTCTGCCTCGGTACTGATGCTCCTTCAGGGTACTTGAAATGTCGTATCTTAGAATCATACTCGACGCTTTACCGCCTTAACAGAAGCTACTCTCTATAAGTAATGTTTTAATATATTGAAAATATTCGGTATTTGGGTTTTTTTTTTACCACATACTCATTATTATTTATTTCAATGAGTTGAGAGGTAATGTATCGTTGTAACTATCGCCTTGTTTATTTTAACAATCACCTGATTGTTGGTCATTGGCATGGTCAAGAATTCTACGTATAATATGTCGAACTGGTATCACAGAATTTTTAAATCAAGTACGACTGTTTTATCGTAATTAAATATAGTGAATACCCGCAAGCTTACTACTATGAATTAGCTACTACTTATACTACTTGGAATTAGCTGTCTGCAAGCAATGTTACTATTAGATTGGTCAAGGGTTGAAAATATTGCTCCAGGATCCAGTTCATTCGTAGTCTTTTGTCGCCGCGGAGCCTGTATATCTCCGCTGATGAGACGACGGCTTTCATGACCAGCGGACACGCGTAAACCCTATTAGGGTCAAGAACTTCAGTATGCTGAAAGCAAAGATCTTTCAAGCGTTGCCATTGTGACTGTTGACGTCTGCTCGAGAGACCACTCCAATCGCCACTCACCGGCGCTCCCGGCGAGAGATTTATGCGCCGATAATGACACGCGCCACCGGAAGCGGCCAATCACCGCGCTTATCTCCTCGCAACAGCACCACCATAAAGGTGTAGATTTAGTCGTGACACCTCTCCCTCCTTCCAAAAAAATACATATAAATTATATGGGCATAATCCGTTAGACCACTGTAACCCGTAATTTAAAAAAACGGTTTATTTGTATATATTTTTTAGAAGTAATTTGAATCAGACAAATAGCATGATTAAAGTATTGATTTTAACCAAAAACTGAGTTTGCATGTGTAAAATGCGGATCCGCTTAATTTATCAATATTAATAAAACGATGACGAAAATTATTTATATTTTTGAGCTTAAATCATTTTAAGAAATTCAATATTTTTGACAGAGAGTACTTGGTGGAATTCCATTTTAATATTTTTGAATAAAATACTTGAGTGATTTTCCACATTTTCGTTTTTATTAGTGACCGGTTTCGCCAACCTTTCACGTTGGCATTATCAAACAGAGTGACTTTTATAGTGAGTATTTTATTCAAAAATACTTAAATCTTCAATCTTCAACAATTAAATAGACTTAAAAAAAAAAAAAATAATAATAATATGCAGATCGGATTTAAATGCTTCACTCAGTACTTTATGTTAAAAGTCTAGTATTGCAAGTCACACCATATTTAATTGGCATAATAAGTACGTTGTTTCATTTATAGGATATGATTGTTAAAAATTCTTGCCTAGTACTAGTGATTCGTTGGCATAATTGGTAATGCACCGGCCATGTAAGCTTGGGGATGTGGGTTCGAATCCAACACAAATAACGATGATGTTTTTCTAAGAGTTTCTTTAATTAATTTTCAATATTTGAAAAAATGTACTTAATCATTATCAATAAATCATTTTTGTTGGTCTGAAAGCTTTCAAAGTGATTTTTAAAAAAAAATTATAGAAATTTCCCCAGGTCGATTCCGTTATGATATATAAATATTATTTACAACATAAATACATATATATTTGCGAAATATAAAATGCCGCATTTGGGCCATCTTTAAAATAAAAAATAAATATCTCGTGTGATATGACGGGAAAAGAGTTTTTCACGAAGCGTGTTTGATTTCACGGAAATATTCTCTTATGGACAGAGGAGTATTGAAAGTCGAACTGCATCGATGCAGCAGAAACGAAAGGAGAAAGCTTTTATCCAGCTGCGGATCTATGTAGAGCGCCCGACGATTGTATAACATAAACTGCCGAAAAACCCAGTAGCGCACGGACACGAATCGGTTTAAGACAAAGAAATCACATCTACTCGCGTTGTAGAGTTTATCGCAGCTTATGCAAATGCGCAGTTGCAAAATGGCCGACTATCGTTGTCTGTGGAATTCGCGTTTGAAATCGATCAATTTAAATTTGAAAAGAGGGCCCCGGGGAGGGGGTGGCGCCCACGGCGCGTTGCGTCATCCTCGGCTCCTTCCCCCGGACCGCTTTCTTGCCATCTCGCCGAAAGCGCTCGCGTAACCGGCCGGGCCAGGGCGGACTGCGGCTCGCTATTTAAATTAATCATTTGTATATTGTAATTAATTATAACCTCATTGTACGTGCGAGAGTCTACACTACAGGTGAATCACGGCTGCGCACAAGCACAAGTCCATCATCCGCCTACCGCCTGAGCCACACCTTGTAAGCCCCACAACCTGCGCGCGCGATCAGGGGATAGCCGCACACCGCATCGTAACCATAACCCTAAGAACTGTTGTAAATAAAAAAAATACGTAAAAAAACATTTTTTCCACTAATTTGACTTGACTATGAAATTCGCCATCTATAGGGTGAATCAAAACTGCGCACTAACATTTTAAAGTCCATACACTTGACTCGCCTTTTTCACGCGACCTTATTACGAGTATAAACATGATAATCGCATGCAGATTTTGTATATTATATAAGCAGACATAGACCTGTTTTTTTTTATTTTTCAAGCTTGAATGTCTGTTGTAAATCGATTTAATAATTCAATTTAAAAATCGGTCCTGCCAAAGAAAACACATAAATCTGATTTGTCTCTTTCATGCAACCCTATTGAAAAAAAATAATTACAGGGTGTATCTACGAGGATAACAAATTAACATGAAAAATATCGATATCGACTCGGCATTCAATAAACTCATTTTTTATTATGATCCGTCTCAAGTATATATTTTTTTATTGTTTCGTCCATTTTCAAGTGCAGGCTTAAATTATAGTGCGCAAACGCTTCCGCGAATACCATCTGTTGTTGTCAAGGCGACATAATCTTTTTCTGTCCATCTTAAATTTATTATTTAATTTATATTATGGTATACAGGAAGTGGTATAAAGTATCGTCAATATCGTATCCTGGATTGCTTTCTTAGTTGAATTTACTTCATATTATATATCATCCTAACCCTTGGTGGGTCCTCCAGCGGGTCTCCCTACTCAGCGCTGTCTTTCTCCAGATTCTCTCACCCAAAGCACGGCAGTCCTCTATTACTATGAATACTACTCCCCTTGGGGCTGTAACCCTTTGTAGGTCCTAGGCTCTTCCATTCAGCCCTGCACAGTACTGCTGTTTTTCAGTTTCTCTTGCCCAGTGCAAGTGACCCACCCAGCATAATTTAATAACTCTCATCGACCTATATCCAATCATAGAGCTTAGAGTTCCAGGTGTCATGGACCCTTTTGTATATATTTTGAATAGCACAATATTAAAAAGAGTTTAAAATGAAAATGAACGTATTGCTTTTAAATAATCCAATCTGATAAAATATTGTTCGCTTTTTATGGCATCTTATGCGACCATTATTGTTAATCTATGATCTAAACATGGAGAGTAAATAGATACTTGCATATTAGGACATATTTAAAACAATGAATTATGCTCTTTGCGGAGGAGTGCTCTTTTAAATGTCTGCTATTAAATTCCGTTTAAAAATAATCGCATGTTTGTCGTGAGGGAGACGTGATTAAAAATAATATTGTTTTTAAATCGGTCTTTGATCACAAAAGGTTAAGTATAATTGATTCCGCCGTGTTTCTGGACGCAAAATTAACGACGTTTTGAAATCCATTGAGAAATTATTATTCAAAAATTTGTATCGAGAGTTGAGATAATCGAAAGATGCAATTGTCATGATTAGTTCCAAGGTCAGATATTCGATTCGTGAGCCGAAAATGACCCACTGATCTGACAATCGACTATACTATATTTTTTTTATAATAAATGTCTAATTGTCTTCAGATAGACTGACACAGGGGTGAGTCTAGTTAGTAAATAGTTTGGTATTAACATTTCAAAATGGGGATCAAACCGAGAACCTCTTGATGAATACTCCGCGTTCTGATTATTTAATTGATTCATTGCCTGAAAAGGAGAAACGTCTGATGACGAAGGAGGCTTTCCCGGGAGGCTGCGAGGGTTTTCCTGACTCCTCCGCGTCCGTCAGCTGAGATGGAGCATCACCCAGCGAGGAGTGTGCCGTCCTGCTCGATCACATTCACTCTCGCGCGCCTGACGTAACGGCTAATCAGTGGACAGAAGTGGAGCTGTGGCAGGGGCGTCCAACTCCATCTCTATGAATATATATATATATATATATATATTCATCAAGTGCCTCTCCTCAGAGGAGGTCGGCGACCATTTCGCTGAACATATACTCATGCTGAGCCAGTGTTCATGGTGGGTCTGGGTCCCCGGGTCTTTCTACACCGCAGTTTTATATTGAAAAGTCTGGGTATTGCTGCTGCCCAATAGCATTATTATACAATCCTTTCTTTACAAAGCTTAGGCGATTGGATCTGATACTACAAGGTACTTCCATAGCACGTCCCTCCACAATCATTCCAAGTCCACTACATCATTACCGATCGTTTACACACGCTCAGGGTACAGAATGGCAGCCATGCACAAGCAGCAGAATGACTAGAGCGAGGAGGATATATACGTGTATATATTTTTTTCTGTTCTCGCCAAATTTTTGTTTATTTACAGTAGAAATGAAACTCAATTACATAGAGTACGTTAGTCATAGAAGAGTAGGTTTGAATCCAATCAATATATATAAATTAACGAAAGTGTTTTGAATTTTGATTGCTTTATTTTAACGGATTTGATTATACGCGCCTAAGATATTTTTGAAAAAACTATTATGGAAATTGTGATAGTGGTGCATGTGCTCGAGTCCCGCGACCGCGCGGAAAGTAAAAGTGCGCCGCGGCCCGCGCTGGGCCCCCCGGCCGCCCGGGCGAGGCGCGCCCCCCTGGCCCCCCCTGGCCACCACTAGCCCCCCCTGGCCCCCCTGGCCACCACTAGCCCCCCCTGGCCCCTCCTGGCCCCCACGGCCCCCCGGCGCCTGTCCGAGGAGCCCGCCGTGGGGGCAGCCCCCAGCTGCGGCGGCGCGGCTCTGCGGCGCGCCACAAGTGCGCTCGTCCTGCGCCCGCGTGGTCCTCCGGAACCGAACCCGACGCCATCTCCAAAACCCGAGTTGATCTCCGCACCGCCCAGCCACGGCTCCAGCGCACACCATACAAAAATAAAAAATTTAAAATCATCTATATCAAAGATTTTTCTATAAAATATACTTAGTGTTAGGCATGTTAGTCGCCGTTTTCGGTTACTGGTTTTAGTTAAATTTTGCGATAATGTGGGGCGTCCGAGGATGGGTCGGGCTGCTGCTCGCGGGGTGCCTGTCTCTGGTGGATTCGAAGTGTCCATCGGTGCCGCAGGGCACCACCAAGTTGGTGTGCTTCTACGAGGGGAGGAAGGACGTCGCCGCGGTGGATCCGTGCAGCTGCACGCACCTCGTGTACACCGGCGAGGCCCGGGGGGAGGAGCTGGAGACCATCTCCAAAAAGATGCTGGAGAAAAAGCCCAAGCTGAAGTTCCTGCTGAGGACCAACGGCAAGGAGAAGGTGAGCCCCACACAAGAAAAATAAATAATTGGAAAGATCTACACAAAATTGATGATTATATATTTACATGTATATTATATAATCAACCCTAAAAAATAAATGTGTATATTTTTTCAAATTTAATCGATTACAAACAAAACTTAATAATAATTAAGCTCTGTAATTTTCTCACCATTCGTTTACTTTATTTTTTAAGAATTTGGATATTTCTCATATTTACTAATTTTAATCTTAGCGTGATTAATTTATGAGTAATATTAAATATTTTACTGAGAAAAGTTATATATAACATATTTTATTAATCAGTTAAAAATGATCATAAAAACTGTAAAAGATATAATAAATATAGGTAAAACATAATTAAAGACAAGACAGTATTCATTATAATAAAAAAATATCATACATTATATTTAAATTTGAATTAAAAAAAAATAAATCATAAGTTTCATAACCCATTTATAAAAAAAAATCATATTTAATTTTAATTTTATCAATATGTTTTCTTAAAAATACTTTTTCATTTAGACGTATGGGTCGCACTTTTTCTATAAAAAGTATTTTGTGATCCGATGGTTCATTTATTTTTAATTTTAAAATTGTACGTATTTTTTTTAATAATGTACATTTTCATAAAAATCCAAAATTGTTAAAGCTTTTCTTTGAAAAAAAAATAACCACATATATTTTAGTGAAACAATATTTGATTCTACTTTTTGTTCATAAATATCAAGTATCACTATTCGCTAACATATTAAAAAAAATAGATTAAATATATCTACAAATAATATATTAGACAATCATATTGTAAAAATTCATGAAATATTTGCTTTCATTTTTTATCAGATTATGTGAGCAACATGCTTTAGGAGAGAGTAGGTCTATGAAAAAAAATAAAAACACTCGAGAAAAAAATACGAGACGCAGGCGGAATTTGAACCCACACCTCCTGAATGTGGCCTCGTGCCCTAATCCGATCGACCACCGTGGCCCTGTAACGTACACATAATTTGAACCGTTACCTGCAATAATTTAATATATTATTAATTGCCTTATCAATACTATAGATATTGAATCCATTAAATAATTTTTTGCACAAGTGAAATTATGCCCTGCTTTATTTCGGCAATACTTCTTCCACTGGAAAAAATAGGCGTTTTTTCTCAATTTATTTATTGATTAACTAAATTATATAATATACTAGTGTATTAAGATCGCAAAATATGTGTAAAACAATAAATCATGAGTAGACGTTGTCTCATTGCCTGTATTTGCATTATGATTGACAATTTGCCTTGATCCATTATTATTAAAGTGTTAGTTTTAAATAAATACTGTGCATAAATATTATAATTATACATAAATATGAATTTACATTCTTATTGAAAAAAGGCTTTTAATATAATACAATTTAATGCGATCTACCCACCTGGAGGCGTTTGTTGTATGCAAAAAAAGTGCATCTGCCGATATTACAATATATAATCGGCCTCGCAACTGCATCCATATTTGCACTTAACTCGGGTAATTAATATTTTTAATATGTCATTCACATCTCGGATCACTTTTACTTTTCGACATTAGTAACCCACTTTGAAACTGCGGCATATTTATTTATAATATATGCAAAAAAATATATACTTTGTAAAAACGATAAACACACTTGTTAATGCGTCGACTCCCACGTCATAAAGCATTCTCAATTAATTAAACCATGCGATAAAACGCAACACCACCGCACGCACGTCAAAAACTTAAAATATTACATGTATAAAATATATATATATTACATATTTTTATTTAAATATACTCAGCTGTATCGGTTGTGCAAGTGGGCCTGTCTAAAACTATTATAATTTATATGCGTAATATTTGAATTGGGTTCTCGGGTAGTATGCCGCTTTTCTCAGACGTTTCGGTCTCGGTACATTGATATGGGCATGTAGTGCTCGTACGAACTAGACGAAGTTGGAAGGCTGGTTTGGCTTGTTCTCAGTAAATGAACAAATATAACCTTTGCAATAAACAATATGTGATATATATAAGCGCTCGCATAGCACATGGCGACCTCATCCTTGACTTGATCGAATTTTATTTGATCAATCTCGCTTTTAAGATAAATCATTTTTCTTGTTAATAGTGCCATTAAGCTTGCAACTAAAAATATATATTTTTATATTAGAACCAAGGCATTTCAATAACATATAGTTTTTGAAGGGAGTGAAGTTTGTGAAGTGTTCAGATCAACTCGCATCTTTCAGTTTGTTTCAAAATAATTTTATAGATATTTACTTCCTAGTATTTTTTTATAAGAGTGAGAGCGCTATTTAAAGATATGACAATGCCTTAAAAAGACAAAAAAAAAAACAAGATGCAAATCGGTTGCATGTCGTGTGTAGCCAGTTTAAGTGCATAACGCATAATAAGACTTTACTGGCTAATTGTATACTGGTTGTGCGTTTCCGGTTTTAGGTTTGACCATTAAAAAAATCACCCAAAAGAGACGCCATCGGTGTAGTCGGCTAAAGTATTATAATTACGGCAAAAGAAGACGCTATTGGCTAATCGAAAATCGGTTGCATGCTGTGTGGCCGCGTGTGTAGCCGGCTTCGGAGCAATGCAACAGTAGTGAGGTCGGCAGACATAAATCTGCGGATAAATTGGCCCCCGAGCAGCGCGGACACGATCTCGGGAATATGGGTCAAACAGAAACCTGTTCTGGAAATTACCGACGCACGCAGTGTCCGCAGCCTCGCTTTATTACTCCCATAAAGGTTCAAGTCCAGAAATTGGACTAAAGGCTGTATTTTGCAGCCACTCAATGGGGAGAGTCCCCGGGCGTCTGCTGTGAAAGGGCAAAGGTCGGAACACCAACAACTGGATGAAGGCCGAATGACAAGAACTACAACTGGCGAATTGTAATTGAAGAAATCGATCTTGGATTTTAGTGATTTGTAATTTGATTAAAACACGAAAGAAAATAAAAGATGTAATGTTAAATATATTTAAATTTTTAAATGCGTATTGTGGTTGGCCCGGTGGGAGCGCACTCAGTGACGTCATAAGCCAGCTATGTTTGCTTCAAATGTCCTTATCAGATCTTGTGAGAGTTTAGAGTTGTTTGCTTAATATTTCACTGGCTTTATGTTCTGGGAATCACAGAAGGATGTCGTTATAACGTCCACCAGGCAAGTTGTACAATACATTTAGATTTCAGTGGCGTACACTCAAGACAAAAATTAAAATTCGACCTGTCCGAGGTTACAAATTAAATAGAGTATTTTTATAGAATTCATCGGTCCCGGTACAATAACAACGGCTGGTAAAACCTGCGACATCATTTATGTATGAGCGATGATGAACGATGAACTTTGCGCGCCAATAGCGATTTTATTCTTCAGAAAAAAAATCATCACGAGCTGATAAATCAACAATGATTATGGGTTTATACGGTCACGGTAATATTATTGACTGCTTGGTGCAGTGCTTTTCGGTTCGATCGCCATTACTGTTTTCTATGATTGCTTGTCCTGCCCCGAAGCCCTGCGCACGCCACTCGTTGTACACATTAGGCATGAAGTAAGAGCGCAGGCTGTGGGACGGGAGGCAGGTGTGAGTCACCCTGTAGACAGGCGGTCGGCCCGTCAGTTTCAAAGTAAACTAATAAACATCTGTTTATGTTGCTATTCACTACGTGCCGAGGGGCTATGGACTTGTGCTGAAATCACGTACACAAAAAAGAGCGTAGAAAACTGAACAGTCTAGCAGCTAGGAGATTACGATTTTTTTACTTGGTAGCGCTTAAGCCTTTCAGGAGTTTCTTCAGTCTGAAACTTACAATAAAACACAATACGTGAAAACAAATGCATTTAAAAACTAAATACACCCACAGCAAATATTTTTGCGGGTAAGCCCTATCGCCTTTCATGGACTTCTTCAGACTGAATCAGACAGACAAATAAAGGAGTTTGCTATCTAATAGCTATGTGGTTATTCATATTTTAAGTTAAAAATGGTGGGGTATTTCAAATTTAACCTGTCTGTTGTGAATGTGAATACACAACATATATTTTTTCTGAAAATTCGGATCAATATTAGCAAGTGCTTCTTTTAGAAGAATCAGTCCATACAGTTTTCTCTTGAAAGACAAAAGCGCTCTCAAACAAAAGTGTTAGCAATTATCCTGGCCGCTTGGCTGTTTATATTTGTTACAACAATAACTATCCGATCGTTTCCGCAACTAATATTGATGTCACCCAGTTCTGAAGTGACCAGAACCCCGGGGCTAATGAAGAAATGCGCTTGCCTTTTAAGCGCTGGGCGGTTTGCGGCTGCCGTGGGGTACACCGCGTGTGTGTGGATTATGAAATGAGGTTCCAGTTCTGGTCGGCGTCTCGCAACTCGCCGGGGCTTATGTAAAGAAAGCGGAGAGCGACAGGTTTGCCTGAAATTGTAAGGAATACTTGCAAAGTTGATCCGGTTTTTGGGGACACAAATTACGAGAGCAGGGAGACTGTGATCACCGATATTTATTTATTAATATTGAATAAATCTGCATTTAAATACAGGTTTATTGTGTAAGTGATGTTTTTGAACTGAAACGACGAAATAGTAATGTAGAATAAAGACATATAAATGCAAGTATCAAAGTCAGAGCCGATGGGTCGAAAAATGGATATTTGGCTAAATTAAAATATTTTTTTTAACTGAAATAAAGTTTTGTTTTGATTACATATGTATTAAATTATGATTTTTTATTTGCCGAAATGTGAAAGCCATTTTTGTTGTTGTATTGTGTAGGCGGGGATAGACTTGTCCATTTAGCTGCACTGGAGCTCTACGCTTGACCAACGCCTGTTGCTTGGGATCTCGTTTCAGTAACACAATTATCCCTATGAATATCTGGTGACACTCACTACCGTCTTGTAATCCAGTGGATAGTGGGCTTCCTTGAGACGAATAAAGCCCACAAAACCCACCACTTGTAAAATATTAATATATTTTTACTTTTGTTTCAGGTATGTCACTTTCTTTTCCTGTCGATAATTAAGAAGCAGTAGTATTATTAATAACGTTTGGTGCAAGGTAAGATCTCTCACATTATTTTTTACCTTACTTGAGACAGCCTCTCAGTATATTAATGTAATATTTATCGAGAAAATTCAAGCTACAAATAATTTTATAAATTTTCATTGAACTCAAAAAAAAATTTCAAGTACTGAACATCTAAATTCACCGTATATTGTCAAAGTCATTTACTATGTTGTTCAAGTGTTGATATCAAAACGCACTCTATAAAAATTACTGGACAATTGATGCATGTAATATTATTTATATTTAAATAAAGCACAAATTTAAATGAAAGGATCTATTTTAAAAATATTTATTTTAGATATGTCGTAGGTTTTGGTGTTTATTTTAACACATTTATATTTATAATTTAAAATATTTTTACATTAATTATTTGGTTTTACTTTTTTTTTTTAAATTGATTCCACATAAAATTGTGAATAATGTACGTTCATCAATAAATAATTTGGAAGAAATAGTCTGTCTGATCCATGTTTTTACACTTGAATAACTGACCTACTGCGCTTGACGGGCGATTTCAATTCCACTCCGGAGCCTCCGGGGGCGTGGGCCGCGTGCTTGTCTCGCTTTGAATAATTTGGGCCCGCCGCGGTTTCACCTCATTAGATGGCCGATAAGCACAGATGTATTGGCTTGCGCAACAGCATCCCATTGTGTTCCTCCGCCCGTAACGAGGCGCTGGCCTGGAGACGGCACCAGAGCACGCTGTCATAATAAGCCTCGTTATGTGTGACTACTAAATTAACTTCTTCTAAACTAGATATGTTCTCATCAGCCATGCGATCTTTGTGATTTTTTTATTCTGTGGCATCTCTTTTTCTCTTATAATGAAGATTTTTGAAAGCGAGTCTGGAATTTTGGATATTACTCGTATTTGTATGAAGAATATTCAACGCGCGGGTACGACACAAACTTACTCTGTGGCAGGCTGAACAAAACCCTGAAACTTCACCGAAAATCGTACCATTTTAGATCAGAAACCTGTTTTTAATAACTATTTAAATATTTAAAATAATTCATTATCTTATTGTTCCTCATTACAGGCACACCTTTTTCGCGCGACTGTCTATTTCCCCACTCAGTTTTTACATAGTTATTCTATCTATTCTTAGTAGCATAAATGGATAAGTGTGGAAATACGGGATCAAATTCCACCTGCTACGACAAAATATTTTATTACTTCCTCATATGTATACTAGCGGTATTATGAGTTCAAAATCAAGGCAGGCAGTTTTCCTCACTCAATATAAAAAACCCCAATAAACGACTAAAATCACCACAAGTATGCACATATATTTTAATTTGGTATAAAACGTATAAAATTTTTTTGTTGGCACATATTTTAGGGTAAGCACTAATTTATTGCATGCATGGACCGTACGCCACTTGTTTGGGTATGCGGTAGTCATTAATGCCAACGTCTCGGGACTGTTGTGAAGTTGTTATTGTCTTTGTATCATAATACGTTAGTATGAAAGGTGCCATCTGGTATTAAAGCTTCCCACGCGACCGCGAAGAGAGCGGCTGTCGACGCCCCGAGTAAACGCTTTGACAATGACAATAGCAAAATGACCCGCGTGTTGCAACTCCTGGAAATAATAGTGGATTTAATGAATTCACGCCGTCTTGTGCCACCCAGACGGAGGCGTCGGTATCTTACTGTCAAGGATGTCTCACTTGTTGCTCTAACTCTCCGAATACATTGATTGTAAAGAAAAACTGCAAAAAAGTATAGTGATTGTTGAAAGCTCAATGATAAATAAAAATGTCCATTTAACATAATTTTTTTTTTCAAATATGCTTTTTACTTAGTACATAGTTAATTTTTGACCGACCACCAGTATACAAGGCCACACTGTATTAAATTCAGAGCTAGTTTCGCTATTTCGCTCACATGTAATGTCAAACGATGATTTTCGAGCTTGGAGCTGCGCGGCCCACTCGCCCGCCGGGTTGTGCAATTATTGTGAAATTAATAATATGAATACTTCAGATTAATTTTGTATCCATTAATTATAGCAAGCCTGATTCGTGCACTCATTTATAATTATAATTATTAATAAATAAATGAGTTGCTTGTATATATTTTTAATTATCAATATCTAAATACATAATATAGAGACTTATGCTATAACGTCTCCTTAGCGAAAAGAAAGTATTTATACATTACTCATTTAGAAATATGTTTTAATTTCTTATAAGAGAATATCTAGTTATTTTTTATGATTTATTTATTTACTTTATACGGTTGAATAACATTTTAGCCTAAAATGAAAAAAAAATGTAGCGGTTAAATATATTACATAGAATATTTTATTTAAATTGCCGATTGTTTTTTGGACTATATCAATTATATAAACAGTGATTAATCAACGAAGTATCATTGCAAGTAAAATATACCAGTCTATTGATAATCGCTGTTCAATTTGATTTGAATATCTAATTCGGACATAAATGTTTGATTTAAAAATAAATTAATATAAATTTTAATAATACAATTATGTCTTATATGATTTGCACGCCGCTGGAGCTTTACATAATACACTTTTTGGGGATTTAATTTTGCATAGAAAAGTCGTGATGAAATATAACAAAAAAAATATATACCGTGAATTAAACTTAGATATAAATAAAGTAGAGCGGATCAAAAAAAATAATTGTATGATTATATAATATAAAGTAAATATGCTACGAAAATTCTTAAATATAAAAATTAAAAGATAATTAAGTATAGATAAGACCGAACAATTAAAAAAGCCCGGTATAATAAATAGTTCAAGCTCTGCAGAAGAATTGCAAGCTTTTTACAATGTAGACTTAGGTGAAGAATTCATTTGAAACCTTTGATTTAGCAAAAAGCTAAGCACTACTCAAAAGGCTTCTTGCACAATCGATAAGGTATCGATCCACAAATATGGGGTTGTTTTTTTCGGCGATTATGCGAATGAGTTTGACAGTAGGTCAGTGGCGCCGCCGGTTGCACAATCCCGCATACATTAAGTCTCCGATTAATTAACTCGCGCTAGAAGAGGCTGCGCCAGGGCCTGCCGCGCGTTGTGCAAGCCGCGCCCAGGCCCGGCTGCCTCGTCGGCCCGCCGCTCGGGAATAACACAGGCCCATGTGTAACTAGATGTATGAATCGTAATTTTACTTATATTTATTTTAATCGATAAGTAGACGTCGACACTGAGCAGAGCCAAAAACCTTACTCTTCTAATTATACAATGTGATTAAAAAGAAACGCATACGTACTTCCATTAGGAACCTTGCCGAGTTTAACCATATGACAAAATTATTCTTTGTGTGTATATTGTCCATACAAAGTGACACAAGTTCGAGTAATTAAATATGTAATATACAAGTACAAATACTAAACTCTCTTATTGTTTTATTGGACGTGTTGAATAATCATTCGCGTGTGGTTGAATACAAGTTGAAATCGCTGGTTATTTCTAGTTTGCAATTCAAAAGCTCGCTGTAATTACTGCGCACCGAAAAGTGAAAAAAGTTGCGTAGCAAAATTACACGCGTTGAAACATCAATTGTGTGTTTTGTGAAAGAATGATTGATTGCCGTGGATTTATTCTGCGGCTAATTGTCGCGGTCCATTTTTTTTTTTGTCAATGCTTTATCTCGGAATGTGAACACTTGCGGTGAAAATGTTAGTTAGTGATGGGACACAATCGGTCAAAGCCGAATTATTTAATTATAAAAATCGATTGATCTCTGAAAAATCGCGCTGGTGATTCACCAAGTGTTATGTCGTCTCAGTTCTTCTTTATGGAGTCGCAGCTTGGACACTCAAGACACTGTGCGAAGAATTGAGGCAGCAGAAATCCTTGCTGTATAGGAGAATCCTTAAAATACCATGGGTTGACCGTGTCACAAATGTGAGAGTCTTGCACAGAATGCGCAAAGAAAAAAAACTATTGACGTTGGTAAAGCAGCGGAAAATCTCTTATTTTGGCCACATTCTTCATAACAGTAAATATAACATCCTACAGCTAAGAAAATCTAACGAAAAAGGGGCATTGGAAGGAGGAAGTTTACGCCGGAAGTACGGCCGAATTAGTGAGACTGACCCTCGATATAAATATGTTGAAATGGTCACCAACCTCCTACGAGAAGAGGCACCAGAAGAAGAAGAAAAAATAAATGTTCATTTCTATTTCTGACTATTTTTTCAATGATCGATGAATTCGATTAAATCGATTATAATCGGCGATGCCGGCGTTGCGCTGCGCCAGCCCGTTTTGGGTTTGAGCAGCTACAGATGTTGACTGACAGCAAAAAAATGCCGGTCAGTGTACCAACATATAAAATTGAGATGTAATAATTAAATTCTTAATATTATCTGACCTAAATTTATCTTGTAAGACATTATAATGCGTATTTTCATAGGTTTTGGCAACCGTTATCATGAGTTGATTTGGATTCTACATTTAGGTCTCCGTGCCCTGAAGTTGGTCTTAGGAAATAAAAACGTCGTGTAACCAAAAACTTGATGCAGCTCAACACCTGCAGAAAAATGAGTATTAGATTTATGCATTTTTTATGTTACCGAAACCGTGACCGAAACGTAAAAAAAGAAGATCCTCTATTAATTCTTCTTTTTCTATTGCCTCTCCTCATAGGAGGTTAGTGACCATTTTATCGAAGATATTTCTATTCCGACGTAAACTTCCTCCTTCCAATACATTTTTTTCCTTCAATTTTTCCTTAGACTATCGGCTTGAGAATGCCATATTTATTGTTACAAAAAATGTGGCTAAAATAAGTGACCTTCCTCTTATTTCCTTTCTATGCGCATTCTGTACAAGACTTTCATTTGTGACGCAGTCAATGGATTCTCCTTTACAGCCACATTTCTGCTGCCTAAATTCTTCGCACAGTGGCTGTCTCGAGTGTCCAAGCTGCGGCTCCACAAAGAAGAACTGAGACGACATAACATTTGGTGAATCTTCATCGGGATTTCAGGGTTTTTTTTAATTGATAACGGGTGCCAAAATGACGTGTATTAAATACGTTTCGATCGCAGAAGACCCAGAAGGCCAGCGATCGATCAACTCGGCTGCCGGGCCAATCAGATGTGTATTACGGGACTAGTTGGTGCAGCCCGCGCACACGCCGGAGCAGACCCGCGAGAGGCGCTGGCATTGGTCGTTGGTTTTTTGTTTGTCATTATGGTAGGTAATGGATTAGTAGATCTCAGGTCAAGGCTGGCTGCATGCGCGGGCCATGCTCGCCTGCAGCGTTTCACAAACTTCCCAAAGATTCAAACCCTCTGGATATTATACACACACACATACAGCTACGATCTTTGGGAACCACTGCTCCGCAATGTGGTATATTGCACCATTAGAGGTTAGGTTCTATTTATTATTTTTCCAATATGCCATGGTCCATTATTTGTACCTACGTTGAATGTCAATACATAATGAAATCATTAATTTTTTAGACTGCAGTTAAGGTTAGTAGAAATGACTTTCGGCTATTTCTCTCTTAGAGATTGAAAACATAAGGCCTTTCAGTTTATAATCCAGTGTCGTAGTTTAAAACAACTGCTAAAAAAATACAAAAAACATAGCAAGTAAGCAAAATAGAAATGACATACTCCAACGAGACAAAGTGTTTTTTTAAAAATCATTAGATTTATCCACAGATATTACAAGAATTTTAAACATTACATTGGCTTTATTAGAGGTATTTTCAAACCGATAATTTTGTTTGATTATTATTCATAACTCAATGAATTGACATGCGGTCTTTACGAAGCATTTCTCACTGTAACATATATTTTATACAATTTGAAATTGAATCAAATATGTGAATGTCTAATTACAATTTTTATCGAAACTTATACCAAAATGATATATTATACACCCGTGATGATATTTTAAAGAATTTACAAACACTTAAATTAAAATTAATTATACAAAAATATACTTAAGACAATCAGTTCAACCGTAAAAATAAAAACGCTTGCCCACATATATGACTCATTGCACACTTCTACTTAGAAGTCAAGATTTCCCCATTGTTATTATATTTAAAAATTGTTTTTTTTTTCTATGAGGTAATTGTTACAACACTAAATAAATCGTTACCATTGGTTTTCTACACCTGGTGCTGCGGGCGACCTTGGAAATGATAAACTACATTTATCCATCATTCTAATGGCCAATTGTCTAGGTCAAGCACATCCTGATCCGAATGATCTATAACTGTATTAGCCCGGCGGAATAGATCAATTTGCTTATGGCTATGAATCATAGAGAAATAAATCCAAGCATCGAGCTTTATGGACTTTGAATATCCGGCTGGAGTTTTTTTTTTTATTATTTTATTTCGTAATAGAAATGATGGATTGTTTTGAAAGGCATGCGATTATGCAGCTGGAAAGCAACGCTACATCCTATCAAAGCCAAGAATAACTGGCCTTATATATAATACTCCATATTTATAGCGTTTTTTTTTATCATCCATACATAACATGCTACAATTAAGTTAAAAAGTATGCATGAAATTATCTGTTCCAAAGTAGGAATTAGTAACTAAAATTATAACAATGAAAATAAAAGAAAATTGTGAAACACTAAGTGAATGAAAAACTGAGAGATGAAAACGGATTTTAATTAAGGATGTTATATTGTAGTAAAAATGTTATATGTTTTTTATAATATGTAAAAATATCAGTAGTATTGTTAGAATTAATTAAATTCAAGATTGCCAGAATCTATTAACTGAAAGCATGCATCAAATGGCTCATAAAAAAAGGGTTGAATATTTCTATATTCGGATTAAGAGTATTTAAAAAAAAAAAATACTTTTGTGAACTTGATAATCGCAAAAAAAATTTAAATTTGAATGAGTTTAGAAAATTATTTTTGAAACTTTCAGGCAATTTATCCTTGGATATTTTTTTGAATATATATCTGTTATTGATCGGGTTTAAATCATCTATGTTAAAAGTTCGCAAGATTCCGCGAAATCGATTATGAAACCTCTCGATAATTTTATATAGGTAGCCAATTAGAAAATATAAATCTTCTTTTAACATTGATGCCATAACAAATGTCATTTGGATATATCGATGATGACCGCAGACTGAAAACAAAAATCTAACCCACTTGTGGCTCTCGACCACACATTTTTCATTCAATTATGACAGTGCCTATGAAATATTGCCGAAGGTTTTTTAAATTTATGGCAAACCAATAAAATTATCTCACTAATAGTTCATATAAAAGACAAATACTTCTGAATTTATTTGTACTTGAAACTATCTACTAACAAATGGTTCCTTTGTGGATAAGTAAAAAATAGATCATTTTTTTTGTATCGTTATCCTCAAAAGAAAATGTGAATAGTATTGTAATACGAACAAACAAAAAAATCGGGGTGTTATGTCATAAAGCCATATATTTAGGTCTACTTTAGGTCGTGAATACAAAAAAGTGGCATTGCAAAATATATTTTTATTTACATTTACGAGTTAGATAATTCGCTCAGATGTGGCGAAATGCGGTTCAGAAATCCAATCTTTTTCCAATCAGCATTTTCAGTCATTGTCTACGCGTCCTATTCAGCATCGGAGGCTCGTTACGTCTCCATTCTGTTCGGAAGCCACGAAGTCCGCCAGGCGCTCGGAGACTTCGACTGTCGTCGTGAACCGTGGACCTGAAGGTGTTGCGTTGATTCTGTCAATCACCATGGCAGCTCTTGGTCTGTTGAAGCTGCCTGTACGTGCTGTTCATTCTTGCGTTGTTGTTTTAAAAAAAAACCGAAAAAAAAATCTATTGGGTAATTACGATTCGATTATATGTTGTGTTGCAACGTGTGTAGGCAACTAAACTTTTTATTGGTATTCTGTGATTTTTATAATATTTTTTTATTAATGATATTTAAACACAATTTTCTTGTAATAATTTGACTAAGGCTTGTTCACAATAATTTTTTTTATGTGTTGCAATCCATGTGATGTGTGAATAACGAAAAGCTACTTGTCGTTTTCATAATAGCCATAGAAGACACACACAGTTTTGCAGGGCTAGTTGATGCTGATGATGGACCGCAATGTGCTTTTTTTTTGTTGACATAATCCCAGCAGTAGCAATATTTATTTATAATTAAAAATAATTATAGTTATCTCGGACATTACGCTGAGTTATGTCACCGCATGTGATCTGGAGCAGACGGTGCTAAGAGCGAAAGTTATTATGCGATTATGACCCTTACGCACTATAGCGCACTGGTTCCCAAAGTGGTCAATATCGACCCCCAGGGGTCGATTTTGCTCTGCAAGGGGTTGATGACAGTGGAAAATTAAATTGGGGGTCCGCGAACTGTAAATGGGGGTCTACAAGAGTGGATCCCATGTAAGCAGGTCATCACCAAAATTTAGGCATTCTGTAAATGTCATAATGCACCTAACTCTGATTGTACCTATGTACTTACATAATAATGCAGTTTATCCTGCGTTATGGACAATCGCAAGAATGTTTTTGATAGCTTTTCCATCTTCATACCACATGGAAAAGGGTTTCAGTGCGGTTGTCAATCTTCTTACAAAAAAAAAATAAATAGATTGGAAATCACCGGGCGAGAAGATTTAAGGTTAAATCTGAATTATTTCAAGAAAATTTTCTATCAAAGCATAAGACCCATTCCCCCCATTAAAGGTATTGATTTTTTTTAGTGAATGAACTATATTTGCATGCTGTGTGTTTTTAATTTATAAAGGTATAATTACATTTACATGTATTTCAACTTTTTTTATCTTTAAATCCACTGTACAGTAAAGCCCTATGAAAATATATTTGAAGTTGATGAATTTGTAAAAATTCAATATAAGCAAGGTAGGGGTCTACGAAAAACAGGAAAACTCGACAAGGAGTCGACGGGACAAAATAGTTTGGGAACCTATGGTATACCGGAAAGCGCATTCAGTACTGTGACGCTTGCGATTACTTCTAATTCATTTCCAAATAGCAATACCAATATATTTTTATTACTTGTATAGTAATATATTACTATGGTATATGTGTATATATATATACTATTATTATTATTTAATTCATTTTTTTAATACGGGAAGCTCTGTGGTTCTATTTATGAGTGCCGACTTTAAGTAATCAATATTTTTGACAGAGAGTACTTGGTGGATTTCCATTTTAATATTTTGAATAAAATACTTGAGTGATTTTTCCACATGTTGGTTTTAACTGGTGACCGATTTTTGACTCAAACTCAAACAAACTCAGTTTGACGATGCCAACGTGAAAGGTCGGCGAAACCGGCCACCAATAAAAATTAATCATTTAAATTAAACATAAACACAAACGATCTATTCATTCCAAAAATCTGCCTCCCTTCTTTTTTATTCGTCCCTATATTTTTAAGAGACAGCGTCTCCGCGGTGTGGAGAAAAGCACGAAAAGCAAATATACTGTATAAATATATATATCATGCTTTTTATTGCACTTATTTATTATCAGGAATCAGTTGTAAAAAATGTTTATATAATTATTTTTAGTTCATAAATTATTTGTACCAGGAAATAATATAGGAGGATATATTTCTCTTTTTAACATTACATAACTAATAAATTATACGAATAAAAAAGCGGATCTATTTTAAATATATAGGACATGAGCACATTTTTTTCCTTTGAATAAATAATAATAAAGTTCGATCTGTATGCCGTTCGTGAAGCCTTTTCTCATAAAGCACGTTACACGCACCATTATTTACGCACTACAAGGATATTACTTAATAAAAAAAATCCCAAAGCCGCAACATAATGGTCGCAAATTAAAAATACTAGACCTGATCACTTAACAGCCATAAAAGTCCGGCTCAAGTTCGCACTCTGACAACATTTATCTCATGAGCGATTTTTCAATTTGAACTGAAGGCGTAGCGACGCCCCAAAGTCAAAAGTTATTTTTTAAAATATAGAAAAATGTTTTATACTTTCAAAATGAAATATATGAGCACATTATATGCAATTATATACTTAAATAATTTTCATGAAATTATATCAATAAAAAAATATATTACGCGTACTTCTTCTTCGGGGCTGGCGATCATTTCACTTATATTCATGTTGAAGCAGTGTTCATGGTTTTCTAAGGGGAAAATAGTGTTGTAGTTTCCCAGGTTTTATATTGGAAGGAAAAGTATGCATATTGCTGCTGTCCAATAGCATTATTATATAATCTGATACTCCTTCTGCAGCAAGCTACAGGTACAATAGCAGGAGCCCCCCCATCTCGATAAAGTACTTCCAGAGCACATCACTTCACAATCATTCCAAGTCCACTACTCTATTACCGATCCTTTACTTATATGCTCAGGGGAAAGCAGCCACGCACAAGCAACAGAATGTAAAATCAATCACAGTAAATTTATATTACTATGATTTAAGCTATGCATTTAAAAAGTTTTCATTTTATGTTTACTGAACTAAGCACTACAGTTTTTAACATTTTAAATATCAACGACCAAAGCAATCAATCAAGGAGTGTGAATGGCTAATAAGACAAGATAAAATTGGAAATTCCGAATGAAGATGAGCATATCGGAAGGTTCTCACTCAGAATCCTCAAATAACAAGGTTTCTATGGTTCTCTTGCCAATTCAAAGCAAACGCAGAGGAGCTCCCAACTCCTGTTAGAGCAAACTCATCCTAGTAAGGAGCGTCCATCCAACTTTTACTCCGCCCTGCCTTGTTCATAAATACAAACTCCCTTACCTTAAATTTTTTTTTTTTAATTGTAGCACGTCTTCCCTGTGGGTTGTCTAGGTCGCTCGGCGTGAAGTTTGCGACATGGTCGCGTGGGCGGAGCTTTTGGAAGTCCAAACCCAAAACCATACGTCACATGAATTATCGTCTTAACCTAGAAATACTTTTCGTGCGGCGCACTCGAGGAATGTTGCGCAACGGCGCGGCGTCGCCTCCGATTTATCAGATATGTTTTGATTCATAGCAGGCGAAAGATATTGATGTGTTTTCTCTCACCCAAGGCTGCTTATGAATATTTCGTAGAGTAAACACCGCTATTACAATAATAAAGCTTTGTAGATAATCTTGTTTGATTGATTGTTAATTTGGGTTACTTGGCACATTTTTGAAGGTATCATCTGCGTATTCACACGTTCTGCAGAATGGATTAAATTTGTTCAAATTAAATCATTGAAAAAATATCAAAAAATACTTTAAAAAAAAAAAATAATATATATATATATATATATATATATATATATATATATATATATATATATATATATATATATATATAAAACCCCTATGTAAGGCATTGGGGTTGACAGAAAAAGTTGGACTCATTCTTGCACTATAAATTTAAAAAAAGTTTTTAGTTGTGTGATAAATAAAACCTATTTTGTTTTACTTGTGCTTAAGGGTTATTTTTTACGATTCGTTAATTCCTTTAATTTATTAACTTTATTGAATACAATTTTTTTTTTAAATCCTTAGATGCAGGAATATAGTTTTGTAAATTAATGCTTGCGGATTTTTGTCAATTGAACATTTACAGATTTTTACTAGTTCTTTATAACAGTTTTACTTAAAACCGTCTATATAAATACACTTAATACATTTTTTTTTATGTTATTGTACATTATATGCTTTAAATCAGGGGTGGCCAATTTTTGTGTACATCGGATCTACTTTTTATTTTAAAATGTATTGCGACCGACTTTTCATTAAAAAAATGTCTTAGATACACTCCAAGTAAGCGTGAATAAAAAGCACTGAATCACAGTAAATTATTTTTATACCCTTATTGCCACCCTGAGTAGGGTTCTAGATGATATTATATTCATAATGTAGCCTGATCGACTGCGATCGACTTGTTGGCCACTCCTGATCGGGATACGTATTGAAGGCGAGTCTAACACTGTAGCTTTCTTGTTATATCTTCGACGTGATCAATTATTGATAAACAGTTTATTCCGATTCGAAACGAATGCGAGTGCCGCATGACTTCAATTAATTAATTACAACGCTCTCAATATTTTAAAGCAATGTAAATATTTCAATCGAATTGTCACATAACGACTTTTTTACAACGGCATATCGGACACCTTCGAGCCTTTGCCAGTCGCCAGCAAAAACTTGGCTTATCTTTGCATAATTATTAATTATTTCTTCTATAGGCTGTGGAAAAATATACTCGACATCTGATGTAGGTCTGACCCAGATGGTTTTCCGGTCCCGTCAAAAGTGGCGAGTTGCACAATCATATTGGTAATATTTATGTCTACATCGAGAGATTAAGCATATTTTAAATATTATCGACAATACGACCATTTGCATGAGGCTAATTGAATCCACCGGATTAAGGGGAGAGTCACCTTCGTGGATGAATGCATCTATAAGCGTCGAGTAGTTTCTTAATATTTTAATATCTTTACTTTAACCGAACTGGAAAAAATATATAATATCATTCACTGTAGTCCTGCAATCAAATTGACGCCAAAATTCAAACAAAAGTCAGATTTTTAGACATTCTTTCAAAGACAATGCTGTATTTATAATATTTGCAACGTTTTGAATTTTTATCAACATTTAAAATATGTTAAATAAATAAAAAAAAAACTATGAACTAAAAAGTTGTGCCACAATAAATACTAAAAAAAATAAACTCTGGTTTAAATTGTTACGTAATAATTTAAACTATAAAAAATGATTGTCATATCGTAGCCATTTAGCTATTCATATTTGTACTGTACTTAGTATTGTGCGTAACATGAAATTTAGACGACTTGCATGTTAGTTCAACCACCGCAAACTCAATTGGCTTGTTCCTGTATTATTTTTGAGTCGTATACTTAGCGAATGATTGCGGAATGATTTCCAATTGCAGCGCTAAGCCCTGCTTAGGTATTCGCGAGCCATGTAACACTTAATGACCTGCTCGGGGCGGACGCGAGTGAGGCCAAATTATGTCTGACCAGTCCACTTCAGAGGGATCTCCAGCAGGTGTCTGAAGGTCGTGGCGCGCCGTAACTCCAGCGGATGGGCAAGCTTGGCTCATATGCCTATTCGAAGGAATTAAACTCCGTATTTATGAATCAAACAATGTTGCAATAGCGGCCGCAGAAACTTGCGAATGAATCACTTAATGCAGTGGTCCCCAACCAACTTGTCCAACTATAAATATACCTGGAAAAAATAAATGGTGCCCGCCGCCCGAACGGCATTATAGAATGTGCTCTCGGGTGCAAAAAGGTTGGGGACCCCTGACTTAATGAATCATTGGTTTATATCAATTTTTGTACTCCATCATGCCTACATAAATGCAGCACACCTATTCGTATTGCTAACTGCCTCATGATTCAGTGGGTAGCATGCTTGCTTGCCGACCATGTGAAATCCCGAATTCGAACTAAGGAGTTACTTAAGGAGTAACTATCGGGCGATTCAGGCTGCCCTGGAGGCACAGTTCAAAACGAAGCCTCGGGCGCGGCCGACGGCCAGCCAGCAAATATACAAACGAAGGGACAGCACACAGCTTGTGGAATAAAGCTAGAATAAATCCTGTCAGCGCAGAGCTCGCTCCCGCCCACGCATGGCTGAGTAATTGCTGCGCTCTTGGCTGTCAATCAAATAATGTAATACTATTGCGAATACGCCTCCATTCAAAAAGCATCCCAAACCGGTCACGGAGACTTTGCAACCGTAAAAAAATAACGAGCCATGCAATATTTAGGCAATATGTGCACGCATGAAACGACGAGAAACACCTCCGGAATAATTTTCTCTTGTATAAAAATACAATTACCTCAGTACTTGGGACTTTTTTTTTAATACAAACTTCACATCGTCGTGTATTTTATTTTTAATTGTTTCATCCATGTTTTGCCTAATCGTGGCAAATTTGAGCAATTCGTGGCAATTTTTACTCAACCGTCCTAAAAATTGCAATCTCGAAGTGCCGCCAGCTGCAAATAGCAAGACGCAAATATTACTTAATAAATTTTCTTTTTGATTAATGATATTTTTAAAAGCGTGCAAGAACGATTAAAAACGCATTATAATTTCGAGTAAAAAAATAATAATATGACCAGAAGTGATTACGGTATGTTTATGAATAATGTTGCGTTGGTTTGGTTAGGGCATAGTTTTTTTTGACGGAGACGGAGAAAAAATATCTAGAGCGCTGTTAAGAGGCAAGTTTTCTGTCTATCTACTACGTACTGGTTTGATTTGTAATACTCCATATTTAAAAAAAACATCTACGATACTTCAATCATTATTTGTATCGCTTTCGCTTTTCAAGAGCTTATCGTACACTCCTTCCCGTTTATCTATTCATATTAATTTTTTGAGCCTGTCGTGGATTTGATATCAAACTTTAACGAAGGAACTTAAGTGTTAGTGTAGAATTGTGCTTTAGAAAAACAGAGGTCCTACCTCTTAAGTCATTCAAATGAATGAAGTGGTTTTTTTATTTGTTGTAAAGCGCGATATAAGTCAATTTTATATCTAAGCATGTAGTAATAGCTTAAAATGAATTTGCATTTTGCAAAAAAAATATCGCATGCACTTATATTTATGTTAATTTAATTAAGTGTTTGTGAATTGTTATTTATCAAAACATTTTTTTTATATATAGTATATATGAAATATTTGGGCTAACTTAATAAATTCACATTTGAAAATTGTCGTTTTTTTTCATTTATAAGGAGGTACTTGAATTAATAATGCCTAGTAATAAGTTTGATTACGACAATGTTGATTATTTAATGTGTATATATATATTTTAGTTTAGTATGAATTAATGCCTAAAAACAAAATGTATACATAAACTTATATGGCTATCAGTTAAATCAACGAGAACAAGCCCTTAAAAGGCATCGTAGATCTCAATACTCCTTGCCAACAATAATCTTTCTTTATGTAACGACACTCTTGTTATGTGTCATCAAGCCAAGTGTCCCGCCCATCGCCAATTACTTACTCACTTCATTACTATTTGTATGAGTTAAACTCCAATGAATCCCCATGAGAAATGATTTATAATAATACACCTGGTTGAAAAAAAACGATCACTCCACTTACAAGCTCTTCGTGACCGCAGGCTGCAAATTAAAATAATACGTATTGCGCACTTGCAGATATGTATTCATTGCACACTAATATTTATGCAGGTATTGTTTGGTATGCTCGTATGTTTTGGAAGCCATTATTATAAATCGAATTGGTTTTTTGGGTATTGGTGCTTGAAGTTTTAAGTCTTTGGGCTGGGACTATCTTTGATACTCATCTTTGAAATCATCCCAGCAAGGGATGTCGGAGAAAAGCGTCGGACGCGAAAGCGAGGACGGAAAAGTTCAAATAGGGTTATTTTAAAATCTTACATAAAGTGTGCCTCTCAATGCTTACTTATTTGTACATTTTACAGTAATCGTTATGAAATTAACAAATAAGTTAGGGGTGACATGCAAAAACAACGAAATATGTTCAGTTAGATATTAGACGGTCACGGATCTCCTCTGAAGATAGGCATCTGAAAATAAGATGTGATTTGTTTAGTAGCGATTATTATAATAAATATTTAAATTAGTTTTATATTAACTTGTTGTTTTGATTTTCTATGCTTAAAGAAAATTACGAAATTATTGCGGCTTCGTTTACTGATTTTTATACGCGCTTTTCTGTGTTACGAATCAACTGCATAAAACCAGGTCTTACAGTACTTATAATAAATTACAGATATGTGCCCAGCATACAGTATCTGCAACCGGATCTAATGGCAGAAATAAGGACGCAATGCATATTTATAATCTATTTATTTTATTTTGAAGACGAGATTTACTTCACGTTGCTTCTTGCATAGACTGCTTCTTGGAAATATTATGTCATCACGCCAAATAGAAATACTGCCACTAGACTAGGGCATCCCCTGGGCGAATAGATTCCATTATATCAGTATCCTTGAAGGATATATTAGAATATATGGGTCTCGTATATAAGCGTAAGCCACAACCACTCGTGAATTACCTGGGCTAATCACATTTGTAGATGTCCCCAATGTGTTATTAAAATTGCAAAAATAGCAATCAAGTTAAAACGGACCGTTCACGTTTTGTTGGCTCGAAGCCAATGAGAAGATGAAATATTTAATAATAATAAATGAGAAGATGGTGGTAGATCATGTAAGCCCTGGTGTCCAGCGACTCGAGTGGTGACCAGCAGCTGGGAGGACCTGAACCTGGGCTTGGTGCTGGTTTAGCTCACCCAGTTTCGCCATCGCATTCCTCGTCGTCGGGCCCATAGCACCTCGGAGAGACGAGTTCGTGACAGGGCTGCTACTGAACTATCCCGGTGCTGAGCATTCAAATATTTAAGTATCTTTCTAAAGAGTAAAGGGTTTGAATACCTCCGGTGCTGTGAAATACCTTAATTTATACGGTGTGTGCATTAATTTATTCGGATTTTTTCGTGAAATTGGAGCTTTATTATAAAAAATTGGTGCAATATATTCTATTGAAAGTACTTCCATTACTTTTTCCCATTTTTCGGGCAAATTATGGATTTCATCCCGAAATAACTGTTCGTCTTTTGAAGCCAAGAAAGAATCAAGCCAATTTTTGATATCTTGTTCAGAAGTGAAGCATATTCCAGAATGGGCATTCTGCATCGATTGAAACAAGTGGTAGTCGGAAGGGGCAAGGTCTGGGCTATAAGGCGGGTGAGGCAGAACTTCCCATCCGCTGTTTTCCAAATAGGTTTTAACCGATTTATGTGTCTTGAAATTGTTGCTTGATCAACTCCCAATGATTCTGCGAGTTCTGCTTGCGTTTGACACGAGTTTTTATCTAGCAATGCCTCTAATTCTTCATCTTCGAATTTTTTTGGTTGGCCTGGACGTTCTTTGTCATCCACATCGAAACCACCACTTTTAAAGCATCGAAACCAGTTCTCACACGTTTTTTGCGATGGAGCATGTTCACCATAAACTTTACACAGCAATCGGTGACTTTCAGCTGGTTTTTTCTTCCAATTGGAACAGAAAAGTAAAGCTTGCCGCAAATTGCGTTTTGTTGGTACAAAAGTTGACATGTTGAGAGCTCAAAAAAAAAATGTTGTACACACTTCAGCGATATGACATATACTGAAAACAAAAGCGCAACAATGACGCTTCACATTGAAATGTTAAAGTATAGCCTGATGCGATTCAATACTTGTAACGCCATTTCATAGAAAATCCGAAAAAAAAAAATGCACACACCGTATATCAAAAATGTTTAACCGGTGAGATTCAAACCCTTGGTCTGCAGAAAATTACAATTTCGCGACAATCTCGAAAACGCCATTGCTTAAAAATAAATTCGTTTCACGCTTGAATCAATAACCTGAATATTTTACACACAATAAACACGGGCTGGCAAAAAATGCGGATTTATTCAATATATATATCATTCGGAAACAAAAATGTCGTCCGCGTGCGCCGCCCCTGCGCTCCAGTGGCGGGCAGTTTTTGCTCATCTCGAGGAAACCAGATCGCCTTGTGCCGGATCCGGAGAGACAATTCGGACGTCGGCCGGCTGACCCATCCGTCTCCATCGCCGAGTGCATCTGCTCGCGAGAAACCCGCCCCGTGCTCCGGCGGCTGGCGCACTAGCACGCCGACCTTGAATGCGGAAATCGGCCAAATATTCAATGACAAAGGAAATCCTTCGGTAAAAAATATCCGGAAATATATCAAGCCAGACACCAACCCATTTGCCTTAAGGGTCTAGGTCCCATTATCGAGTTTTTTTTATCATTCTCTAGTCCGTTTTGCGAAAAAGTCGACAGCATCAATCAAAAAAATTTAAATGCAAAAAGTTTGTAACAGTCCCTTTTTCTGAACAAAATATATTTTTATTTCTTATAAGTTTACTATTAATATAATAAATATGTGTTTTTTCCGATTGAAGTGTAGGAATTTGGAGATTCGTCATGTCCCTTTTCCAAGAGTCCTAAACATTTAAAAGTCTTTTTTTTTTTTATTGGAATTAAATGATTAAATATAAACCCTGTGCGATATATTATTTGAAAAATTAAAAAAAAAATCTTTAACAAACTATGGTTTTGAAAAGTCATCATTTTATTAAATTTTTCAACATCTTCAAGATTTTATTTTACCCTGAAAATGGACAATAGTTAAATAATTAAAAATAGATAAATATAATTTATAATTTTTTCAATACTCTGTTAATAAATCAACATTCGACATAGAAAAATAAAGTGACAATTAAATTAATTAAATGACACGATTTCGACAGGTAATGGACAGTTAAAAGGCTGGAAGCAACTGCCTTAAGATGCATTCTACTACTTATTATTTGCCTGCGTCCTCCTTTTTTATAGAATACTGTAGTTATGTAATTTAATATAATAAGTTCAGTAATAAATGCGTCCAAATCTTGAATTATATTAATTTCATAGTACATGATAATTAAAGATATGTTGTGTATTACGGATATCCAATTTCATCGCACGCCCCTGTCGCAAAAGCATATAAAACTCATTATATAATTATTAACTATAATTAAAAATCAAGAGGCTTATTGTTTGTAGAAGATTACAACAAATTCTCGGCGATAAAAAAAATGAACATACTAAAGAAGTTCAATACTGTAATAATTAAGTTAGAGGTACTTCGGTAATAAATGTAATGGGTTTTTGTTGGCGTTAATTGCTAATTCTCGCTTTGAAAGGTAATCTGTAACAAGGAAGGTTGCTTAAAATACTAGTTTAAAACTTAAACGCAGTATTGCAAGCTGTTATTTTGTTTTTTTTTGTGTACACGGTGTTTCAAAGGTCATTGTGTCATCCGAAAAGGGGACACTGCGTGTAAATTATGGGAAAAAATACTCAATGACTCTCAACTCGAACCGCTTAAATTATGGCTATATAGGAGAGTTTTCTTTGATTTTCAAGTATTCTCTTTACTAGTCTGAATAACCCCTTGAAAAGCAAAAGCGCACACAAACAAAAACGACCTTTATTTCCTAGCTTATGGCTATTCGTACGTGCTATTGAAAATTTGTCGAATTCATTGTATTCCTAGCAAATGAGTCCAGGATCAAAGTTCGTTGTATTAATTTTTAATTAAAATCATTGCATAGCTTTAGGCTCAAGAATTTATTAACACTGATGAGTTAATTGTGCAATTACGATTATCCGATCGATTCGATTGTGCCCATCACTGATCTATAGTCGCAGTATCCATGAATTCACCCACGACTTTGTCTATTTGGAACTATAATGAGGTCGATTAATGACCTCAAATCTGTATTATAAATTACATATCAACACTTATGATAAATCTAAAAAATTAGTCACCGTTCGCGTTGGATAAAGGCCTTGCGTTTAATGATTGCATATCACGTGGTTGAGGTGATCGATAGTGAATTGATTTAGATTCATGGGTGTTGAGCCACGTCAATTTTTCCCCCGTGGACTACACTGTAAAATGCTCCCCGGTTCAGGAAGAAGGTTTAATTATTTTATGGTATCTTAGGGCGGGGTTTCAGTTTATGTATTATGTTTAACGAGAAAGTGTGTCCTATTTCCACAAAACGGAAATTTTATTATATCGTGTCAAGTTGTACACAAATATTTTTAAAATAAATCTTCTTCCTCTCGTGCCTTTCCTTAGAAGTGGTTGGTGAAATATAATATTTACAATTCGGCTATACTAGTCCTTGTACTTCCGATGCCTCTTTTTTCTTGGATTTTTCCATGGACAATGCTGCAGCAGACTTTATTTGGAATATCGTAAAATATGGCCAAAACGTTTTTCACCATTTAAATAAATCTTCTTCATCAATAAATCCTCTCCTCAGAAGAGATAGGCGACCATTTCACTGAGCATATACTCATGCTGAGCCAGTGTTCATGGTTTTCTAAGGTGAAAATAGTGTAGTGGGTTCTTCTATATAATAGTCTACGTATTGGTGCTGCCCAATAGCATTGTTATATAATCATTTCCTTACAAAGCTTTGGCGTTAAGATCTGACACTCAAGGTTCTTCCAGAGCACTTTCCCCTCCAATCATTCCAAGTCCACTGCTCCATTACCGATCCTTTACACACGCTCAGTTTAAATTCGATGAATTCCTCGTGCGTCCTGCGCCAACCCTGGCAGCAGAGATAGTCGCTCTGCATGCGTGCCGTGCCGTAACAGATCCGGCAACCAAGGCAAGGTCGACTCCCGGGCTTCAGCGGAGGTCTAATTGGCTTTTTACGGGCTCGTCTGACCTAATGGAACGCGTACCGGCCGCTCAATACCTATTCGTGGCGTCGCACAAAAAAACGTAATAGTGCATCTGACCTTTGAGATCGAGTGCGATAGAAAGTGCCCATGCAAATTACTCCGAGCTCTATGATCGATTAATTAGGAACTTATTTTTAATCAGAAGCGCGAATTAAACTTAATTAAGTTATTAGTCTTTTGAAGAACAGTTTCTTTTGCCATCTCGTCTTATGATAACTTTATTTTCTTTTCGTCATTAACACACGTAAGATACATTAAAAAAATATTTGCTTTAACAAATCCAGTTCACGAATCCATATAATTTTAATTAAAGGCTTAAATTATTTTTTATTTTATAATTAAATGCTTAAAATTGTTGTTTAAATATTTTTTTGTACAGCATTGCTATTTTATTGTCTAAAACTCAATGTACCAAAAAGTTAAAAAAAAAATTTTTTTTTTTGGTGATGCGCTGCAATGTATACAATAGACTTGTTTAATTCAAGAATTGATATCAAATTGACTAGGAGATTACGAACATTTATGCCAAGTGTTTAATGATATAAATTTTCGACATTGTAATACCATTGTATAAAATACAATATTTACCTTTGGCGTGTGGTAATAACACATTTAAGCTATAATTAGTATTTGCAATATTTGCAAATGGTGCTTTACAACAATGGCAGTTTTTTTTTTTGCCCGGGGCGACACCGATAGGTAGCAAAGTTAAAAATGTCCTGTGCAAAGAGACAATGCTCGGTTCGCTCGAATCCTGTTAGATAATGGGCATATCGCCACATTTACATGGTCATGAATTATTTACGATACAAGCATAGAGCACGCGCCGGCGCCGAGGCACGCAGTAAAGGCATGCAATGTGCGAATGGCACATATGCTTCGTTGAGAATTGCGATGGGGGCTGTTTTCAGATAATCCCAGAATTCAGGTATTCTAGCACCGGAACTTGCCTTCTCTAGATTTACCTCAGTTCTTTAATCTTCTTCATCAAGTGCCTTTCCTCAGAAGAGGTTCGCGACCGTTTCACTGAGCATATTCTAAACCAGTGTTTATGGTTTTCTAAGGGGAATATAGTGTAGTGGGTCCCCGGGTTTTTTTTATGGGAAGGAAAATTATGCATATTGCTGCTGTCTAAAAGCATTATTATATAATCCTTTCCTTACAAAGCTCTGACGTAAGTTCCTTTAAAGCACATTCCTCCACAATCATTCCAAATCCATTACCAATCTTTGATCTTATAATTTTTTTTTTAATGATGTAATAAAAAAAAACTTTTAGATTTTTTCAAGCAACAGATTGGGGAGAACGGGAGTTCTTTCATACATATTTTTTATACAGTATATATATATAATTTTTTTAATGTTTTAGTGTATAAATTTATATCAAAATAATGTGAATTATTGTTATAATATATTCTAGTCCATATTTCATGGCTGCCAGGTTGCGTTGTGATTTGCGCCATCCCAGTACCGAGACCGAAACGTCAGAACACACAAACGCAGCGCAACATTTAGTAATATCGCTGCCCAAAGCCTATGAACATTAATATATTCATGGTGTTTTTGTAATCCTCCCATGACACCGTGACACGTGTCATGTTCGAATATTGTGCATCGATTATAACAATCGTTAGTCCCCTTCACCGGTGTTTTTGATTTAAGCAAGTCCAGTCGTATTGTTGGTTCTATGGTGTTTTTACACCTGCTCAGCCCGCGGAGTCGATAATGACATTCAGCCAGGTGTCTAAGTATACGCTGAGACCATGCTTTTATAGGTCGTGGCATTAGACGACGTCTCGTATGGAGATTTGCTCGGCCGGGGCATAATGAGAATGCGACTCTGTGGTGGTTTTTATGAATATCAATTGAAAGCGATATTGGTAATTAAACATACATTTATTCGGATAGAGACATTGAGTTGCAAAACCCGCCCCAAAATTATGCCAGATTACTGTCATAATAATGATATTAGAAATTGAAAATCCATTTAATCGAATTGAGATATTGAGTTACAAAACTGAAGCATTTCCTGGGATTCGAGAAAGTATTAAAAAAAAATTAACTACTAATATTTTAAATATATTAAATTCTTGAGTGATTTTTTATTGGTGATCGGTTTCAATAACGATCGAAAACTGAGTTTGATACTTTTACTAAGGTTGGCGAAACCGGTCAGCAATAAAAATTAACACGTAGAAAAATCACTCAAGTATTTCATTATATTTAAAATATTAAAATAGAATTTCACAAAGTACTCTATGTCAAAAATATTGAATATATATTTTTTAATTAACTACTAAATATATAATATCGATCGGGTGTAAGTGATTTTGAATTCTAATGGTTGTAAATTATTGCGAAAGCTTTTTTATTTTAAATTTAAACAAATAGCACTGTCGCAAAATTAATATTTATTTTTTGAAGCTTTGCTGTTTAAAAACCCAAGTATTCTTTTTAAATTCACGTTTTCAATATTTTGATTATGTATCGTGTTTGACTGCTAATCATAATTTAATATTGAATTTATAGATAAAACAAATCATGGAAAGTCTATTTATTCGTTTGAGAAAGTTGTTAAGCTATTTATTTAATAATAAAAAACACACCACATGTATATAAAAAGTGACAAGTGACATCAGAGAGCACTATAAACAAAGCTACTTCATAGTAAAATAATACTAAATTATAAATTCGATAATCATGCTTTTATGATCACTTCCGCAATCCATAATAAAAAAAATATAATTTCTTGCCACTTTGAAAAATCTAGATTATAAATCGACAGCTAATGGCTCTCGCGAGAGCTTTCTCTGATTAAATGGACGTTATTTATTGCGAGAGGCTTCACTGCGATAATTATACTCGAGCTGGTGATGCAGTAAGCTCTCGAATGACACGCGGTTTCGTATAACGCGATCTACATAATAAAATTCCCTTTCATACATTCTTGTGTAATTTTAGTCATCTGTCCTACTCTGTGATATATCATAGCTTCTTCATCACGTGCCTCTCCTCAGAGGAGGATAGCGACCATTTCACTGAGCCAGTGTATTTTGATTTATTTTACGTAGGTATATATTTAGCGGAAAATTCTATCTTTTTTTTCTAATTTTTAGCTAAAGCTAAAATTTTAGCGTTCAAAATATATATTAATTGATTTGAAATCATGATTACATAAATCTCACGGTTGGTTTTTTGTAGAATAAAATTTTACATTTGAGTAAATGTGAAACTGGAACTCAAACTTTATTTTGATGATTTGGTTTATTGAGTGTTGAGCCGCTTGAAGTTTTCTTTACTCCGATATTTTCCTCGGACAGAAGACAACATTTTAAGCAAGAGACCTAATTATAAATTAACCTAACCCTATGTACCCTAACCTAACCTCCGCGACACGCGAGATCTATACGTGTAATATGTATTCTGCAATGTGCGAATTGTTGAATTCAGTAATACATTTTTTAAGGCAAAATAATGTATTGGGACATCCGTTGGGTCGCGATGCAGAAAGACCAGTTTTCGTTTGAAATGCCTTGAAACGCCTTGAAACACATTGTATGCCCGACGGTTGATTCAAATGCTGATACTTCTTTTAAAATATAATATAAAATTGAAAAAAAAACCAGTTCAGATGCGTAAATTGTGAGCATCAGCCTTCATTATGGGCATGCTCAAAGATTAATGTATGGAAGAATACTGAGAAAAATGTCAACTGACTTGACCTAACCTAACTTAACCTGTTTGATTAGATCCTAGCTTGAAATAACTTTATATTGCAGGGGCGTGCGGTGAGTTTTGAATTAGGTAATTAATCTACAACACACGTCGAAAATTATGCAGGTAACTCTCCGGTTTAAAGTTTATGTTATTCGCGATTAGCACATACTTATTGATTCACTTAAACGGCCTACATGCGTTGCAACCTAAAATTTAATGGTAATGAGCCAGTAGCGTCTCTTTATTTTAGATGTTTTTTAAAAATATTTTTCCCTCAGTAAACATAGCCAAAGAAGGTACTGTTTGCAAAATATCGTTTGTTTATCAGTTATGCCAGAGCGTATGTAGATAGTTTTATAGTAACTTTTTATTAAAATTATCAATATTTTTGACAGAGAGTACTTGGTGGAATTCCATTTTAATATTTTAATTAAAATACTTGAGTGAGTTTGATAGTGTGAATGAGCTCAGTTTGATAATGCCAACGTGAAAGGTCACCAGTAAAAAATACATGTAGAAAAATCACTCTAGTATTTTATTTAAAATATTCTTTTTTATATACACCCATAGTGTTATTATTGAATAAACTTATTTTAATAAAATTTATAATCTTTGGATTTTTTCAATTTTAAGGCCAATTCGAATTTAAAAAAAAAAAAAAACAAATACCTGTCACTTTTCAATGAGCATATATTTTTCTAGACGATTATGCCTAAATCACTTGTCTATGGTCGCATATTTTTGCGGACGATTGTGTCTATGGACACATATTTTCAATGCAGTGTATAACTTGAACAGATATGGATACAAGTCGAATATGTATTTTTCCAGGACCTGGCCGAATTGATGAAGTCGTCAACGGTCCACGGGTTCAACCTGCACGAGGCGCACGCCGCGCTGAACCGCTCCAAGATCTCCTCTGCTGCAGACCAGCTGCGCTCCGCCGCGGGCTCCGACGCCCTCATCGTCCTGTCGCTGCCGGCGCAGTCCGAGCTGCTGGCCAAGTACTACGACCTCAAGGCGCTGCTCAAGCCCGTCAACCTCTTCTCCCTGGAGACACACCAACTCGGCGGGGCGGAGAAGCAGACCTTCCACCCCAGTCGGCTCAGCGGGACTTGGGACATGCTGAACACGGTAACTCGTTTGTTTTATCCAGCTATCTTTTGAGTGCTTAATGGGTTGAGGGTGGAAATAATCCTGCTTCATTAAAATTCTAGGATTCTGTAGTGGATCTCGCCATTGGTCTCGGAGTGCCCGTCTCTCGGCTCATCATCACAGCCCCCGCCCACGCTCTGCGCTTCACCCTGACCAACTCCACCCTCAGTACTCCGGGAAGTCCTTCGAAGGATGCCCCCGAGAAGCTGGACCAGGCGGCCCTGTGCAGTCTGCTGGGGACGGGAGAAAAGTGGACGTTGGAGAGAGACCAAGATTTGAGTGCTCCGTATGCTTTCAAGTAAGGAGCGATCATTTTAAACAGCAATAAAAAATGTCTACAGTTTTATTTTGCGATGAGTAGTTTTGGTATTTTTATTATTTGCTTTATTAATTTTTTTTACCATAAATTACCTCACTACCGACTTATTTATGCCCTTGACTAGTGATAGAAAGAGAAACTCAATTGTCTCTGCCCTTGACTCTAGTGATAGAAAGAGAAGTTTAATTGTCTCTACCCCTGACTAGCGACAAAAGGACAAAGCTCAGTTGTCTGTTAAGAATTTATCTATTGTGAGTTCTCAATTGCCATATTTCTAGTCTGCAGATGTTAAACAACTGTATGTTTTGGTTTTCACTGTGATTTTATTTAATTATTTATAATTAAATGTACTTTCGCCTTTTATCAGAATAGGCATGACGAAAGATTTTCAAATCCTCTTCCATAATGGGGGTACCCATTTACTATTTACGAAAAAAACTTTATTTCGGTAAAAAACTAGAGTTTAACGATGTTTAAAGCCATTTTTATAATATTTTTTCAAAAGTGCGCGAAAACGCGACATCGCGAGGCGTGACGTCATCGCAGCATTTTTTAGACGCTCTGACGTCATTAACTATATTGTCAACCGGCGTGCCATTGTGTTTGCATTGAAGACCATAGACCAATTTGAATACCATATAGTTGTTGACGTCAGTATGACGTCATGCGCTGTGATTGGTGTTTCAGTCAAAATGGCCGATTGCAGTATTTTAACCTTTTAATTTGTTGAAAATCTTATTAATCTTAGATTTTTAAATAAAACTAAATCAGTTTTTTAAATCCTTTTAATATGTATTTTCCCTTAAAATAATTATTTCTTTGATTCTTTGATACTGTCGTCATGCCTATTATGTCAAACATCATTCACTAAGTTTTCTTGTCTTTGTTTTCTGTCCAAACATGAAGATTATGATAGTCTTTTGGCAATATTTTGTACTCACTTAAGTTAATCTTCTATCAATATTTATATCATACAATGATATAAATATTGATAAATATCAAACACATGCATTATTCATATTATTTTCAGTGCACTGTCAAAATCATCCGATGTCTCTCAACATTAAAAGTATCAAAACCTAACTAATATGGATTATTTTTCAGGGAAGAGAAATGGGTAGCATTTGAAGATGCCACTTCACTGGATGTGAAGGGTAAGTATGCTCGCATTCGAGGACTGGCCGGACTCGGCCTGGTGGCTGTTGATGATGACAGTAAAACTACATGCGGAGACGGACTACTGGCAGGGCTTGCCAAGACACTCGGCACCCAGGCTAGGGCCCCTAGAGGGGCGCTTCTCAGGTAAAAAACTCGAATAGTATTTAATATCTATTTACATTCTCATCATTTAATTTTGTACCAGTCCAACACACGCAATGCAATATAACATTGCTTGTCTTTAATTATTTCTTATGCAACTTTAATGTACCTATTTTAGTATTTTTAGACAATTATTCCATAAGGATACATTATTCACTCATTGTGATATCTCAAATGATTTTTCCTATTAATTATGTGATTTAAGTGATTCATCAATAAAATTGCTTGCTCAGAGTTTTAACTCACTGTACGACACTGATATTTAAATATTGACTATATTTCCAGTTCTCTCGAGCACGACATATTGTCAGTTCCTCACTCCAATCGCCTGGCGGATGCAGTGCAGCTCTCTCCCTACAGAATCTCCCGAGTGGTCGACTCTGATGGAGTCATCCACGCTCTCAGAGAAGTAAGTGCCTGCCAAACAAATAGTTTTGGAAATTTTACTAATTGATCTGGGTTATTTAAGGCAATTTTTTTTAATTTAAAATAATTATTATATACAAAACCAGAGATATTAGCAGAAATAAATCAACACATCTAAAGCATGAACTGAATTAAACAATTCCAGGATACCCGCACAGAGTTCTCCTGCCAGCGCCAGGGTTACTTTGTCCACCCGCGATCATGTAATCGCTTCTACCGCTGCGTGAAGTTTGACCAGCTCTCTGAGGAGTTCACCGTGTTTGAATTTGACTGCCCTGCTGGACTAGCGTTTGATGGTCGCTACGAAGTGTGCGTGTGGCCTGGCAGCTTGTCTCATGGCCAGGCGTGCCCAGGAAGCTCCGAGATCGCCCCCGTTCCTGAAACCAGATTTGTGTGCCCAGAAACTCCAGGTAATATTAATTTTACAATTACAGAGGTGACAAAACGTGAAGATAGTTATGGCTAAGTTGTTCTTTGCTATCACTGGAGCTATAGTAGGTTGTTAATGTGGTAAAGATTGCCCATTGAACTCTTCAATTGGAGTCAATTCCATTGTAAGGTTTAGAGATGAGACGCCTTAAGAAGAGTAGAGTCCAGCGACTTACATATTTCACACCTTATAATTCTTTCCATCCGGATCTGATTGAAGATGGTGAAAATGAAAATGTTAAATAATTTCTATGTTTAATTATTTTCAACTATATCTAACATTGATAAATTAAAAGTGCATTTATCTAATTAATGCAATGTAATATGCCACTGATCGTGGACATGAATGATGATATTCACATCTCTTCCTTTATAATATCTTGAGTGGCTGTTTTCTAGGGTACTACGCTGATCCCGCCAATTGCCGTTGGTTCTTCGCTTGTTTGGACCACGGCAAATCTCCGCTGTCTGCCTATGAGTTCCGGTGCCCCTTCGGCCTGGGTTTCGACGAGTCCAAACTCATCTGCGACTGGCCGTGGCTCGTGCCTGGCTGCGGTAACCTTGGCAAGTATGAGGCATCCGCACATGGACATGCCTCCGCTACTCTTACCGGTAAGCAAAATGTTACTTAATCTAATCATAATATTACTTAATCATATTGTAGTATCAGCCTGTCCATACAATAATATGGGAATATCATAATTTTCAGATTATCTAAGTTTAGATGTCTTGCGTGTGACCTCAAAATAAAAAATATAGGAATTCATTTTAGTTCAAGGAAAAATTTACGCTTAAATGTCATGAATCAACCTGACTCTACTCTCTACTTACATTATAAATGAAACACTTCAGGAGCGTCCGCCTATATCGGAGCCTCGGCCAACGCGGTGAATGTGGCAGCTCACAACAGTCTCATCTCCGGAGCCTCCACTTCCAATCTCGTGGGCATACAGTCAGGATACGGATCGCAGTACAACACTGGTGAACTTGGTAACATATTGCCAATTTAAACCAACATTTCAATAACTATGATATATGTATAGAAATTATTATCAAACTAAACAAAGAACAAATTTCAGTATTTTATTACCGCTTTCAGGATACTCGGCAGAAGGAGACCACAGCGCTGGAAACCTTCATTACCATGGCTCAGCTTCTTCACCAGGACATGGTGGATCTTTTGACACAGCGGGAGTGGCATTCCAAGGAGGGCAATATGAATCTGGAGCCCAGATACTCTCTACCGGGTATGCTGGACCTCACGGTGGGTCGGGCTACTCCTCATCTCTCAATGCAGGATCTGGGGCATACAATGCCAACCAGGGATCTTTATCTTCTTCCTCACTCCATTCGGGAGCCGGGTACAATGCAGGAGCTACGTACGCTGGAACAGAAGGATATGAGGGAGAGAGTGCTGGAAGTCTGTCTTCAGCGTACTTTGGATCTTCAAAGAATCAACACGGTACAGGTGCTGGCGGTGGAGCGTATTATGGAAAGGGCTATCATGGAGGTTTAAATGGTGGAGTGTCAAGTGCAAGCTTTAACCCTGGAAATAAATATGGAGAAGGAAGTTACCAGGATGAATCCGGTCAATACAGACATGACTCATCGGGAGATTACAAACATGACTATAGCGGAGAGCTCAGTGAACAAGCAGTTCCTTACAAGCATATTGAGGGAGCGCAGTCTCCATATTCTGGTTCACACGATACTGGATCGTATTCTGGTTCCCATGATACTGGATCTTATTCTGGTTCTCATGATGCTGGATCTTATTCTGGTTCCCATGATGTCGGATCTTATAAGGGTTCACATGATGCCGGTTCATATACTGGATCACATGATGCAGGATCTTATAAGGGTTCACATGATGCTGGATTATATATTGGTTCCCATGATGGTGGATCTTATTCCGGTTCTAATGATGCCGGATCATATAAGGGTTCACATGATGGTTCTTATATTGGGTCGCATGATGCTGGATATTATTCTGGTTCCAATGACGCTGGATCTTATAAGGGTTCGCATGATTTCGGAGCCTACACTGGTTCACATGATGGATCATATATTGGTTCACATGATCCTGGATCGTATTCCGGATCCTCTAATTCTGGTTCATCTGGTTCTGGAGCATATTCTGGATCGTCTAAATATTCTGGTTCATCTGACTCGGGAGCATATAAAGGATCTGCACAAGGAGGGGCATATTACGGATCCGGTAACTTTGGATCTTACTCAGGATCTAAATCAGGATTATACTCTAGTTCTGACTCTGGATTATATTCTGGATCTTCAGACTCTGGTTCCTATTCTGGATCAGATGCTGGAGTGTATTCCGGAGCATACAATAAGGGAGCTTATTCTGGAGATGGAAAATATTATGGATCCTACAATCAAGAAGCTTACAAAGGAAGTGGGGCAGGAGCCGTGTCTTCTCAATCATTCCATTTATCATCAAGCCACAGCTCGGATGGTGATTCCGGCTCTTACCACCATGATAACGGTGGATCCTATAAAGAAGGATTTGTTTCCGGAGCTGGAGGTGAATATCAACATGACAATTCTGGAGCGTACAAGTCTGCTTATCAATATGATAATTCAGGAGCATATAAAGCTGGATACGAATACGATGGATCGAAATATCAACATGGATATTCTGGAGGAGTTTCTGTCCTTGGAGCTGGTGACGCCAATGTTAAAGATGCTAATGTGAATAATGTTTATGTTCATCACGGTGCTTCAAGTGGGAACACGTACAGCAGTGGATCCAATACATATTCAGGATATGCAACTACTGGAGCCGCTCACACCTTAACAGCTGGAGCTATCAACTCTGGTCTGGTAGGAAAAACAACTCTGGTTGATGCTGATCTGCTCTATAATAACGGTTACTCTCAAGGGTCTACAGCATTCGGTAATTCAGGATCTGGCTATTCACAATCGTCATTCGTTTCATCTACCCCTGGTTCTATAGTCTCTTATGAACAGCCTGCTTCTGTTTCGTCTCATGAATACCAATATTCTGGGCAATATAATACTGGAGCAAAACTTGTTAATAGTTTGAGCTTTTCTCACCAACCTATTGCTGTCACAGCCGCTCCCGTCATTGCATACAAACCTGTTCCAGCAAAAACCGCTGTTACTGAAGTTTTCGGATATCAGAAGCCAGCCGTTTCTTATGTGAAACCCATTATAGTTTCGTCTACTCCCAAAACTATTGTATATGAGAAACAACCGATTAGGATTGAACAGCCTGTGGTCTCTGTGTCTAGCTACAGCAAGCCTGTTGTAAACGTTCAGCAAACCTATCACGGCCAGAGCGAATACCAAAGATACGAACCTGCTCCTTCAGTCGTCACTGCGACTCAATCATCTCTTCCAACGCAATATTATGAATCTCATAACCAGTATGTCTCATCGACTCCTAAAGTTTCCGTGATCAGTTATCAGAAACCATCAGTTTCTACATATCAAAATCCGTTGATCGCCTACAAGAATGTAACTCCAGCGCCCATAGTCTCTTCTGTTGCTTCCTATATTAAAGAACCAACGATCACCACTTACGTAAAGCCCTCAGTTTCAACGTACCAGCAGAACTATGTTCATAAACCAGTTGCTCAACAGACCTACATTCAACAAGAATACATAAAGGCTCCAGTTGTTCAGCAGTCTTATGTCCAACCTGCCGTGTCTCAACAGTCATTCCATCAATCTTCGGTGCAGCATCAGCAATATGTTGAGAAAGAATATCCTCAGACTTATGTGGTATCTTCAACTGCAGCCCCAATAGTATATGAAAAGCATACCGTTGAATATCAGAAGCCTCAGACATACACATATAAGGCTCCGGAATATCTTCCGCCTAAGACAAAGGTTGTTCAACCAGTTATAATTTCTTCTACTCCTGCACCGGTTAAATATCAACAGCAAGCTATTGTTCATACTTATGAACCACCTAAATATATTGCTCCAGTTATCGCTTCAACTCCAGCTCCTGTTTTCTATAAGAAGCCAGAAATAGTTGAATACACGGCTCCTCAACAAAGTTATTCCTTTCAAAAGTATGATCAACCTAAAGTAAGTCTATCCCAGTCATATGAATCTTCAACATCAGTTCCAATTAATTACAATCAACACAGCATTGTTCACACTTACGAATCTCCCAAGATCGTGGCTCCTCTTGTCTCCTCCACCCCTGCCCCCATCAGCTACAAGCAACCAGAACTCGTTGATACTTATTCATACCAAGCACCTACTTATATTGCCCCCAAGGTGTCATACTCCCAGACAAACTACGTTTCATCCACTCCAGCACCAGTTAAGTACCAGCAGCAAGCTGTCGTTCACACTTACGAAGCTCCCAAGATTGTGGTACCGATTGTTTCAACGACTCCGCATTATGAGACGTATCAAAAGACCGTTGAGTACAAGGCACCAGCTGTGTCTTCCTACACCTTTGAAGCTCCCAAAGCCCAATATGTTCAACCAGCTTTCGTTTCACTTTCTTCCACTCCGGCTGCCGTAAAATTCGAACAGAATTACAAATATGAATCTCCAAAGATCCAAACTTATGAAGTTCCTCAGTACTCAACTCCCAAATATGTCCAACAGCCTATTAAGATTTCCACTCCGGCGCCTTTTGTCTACCAAAAGCCTGCTTCAAAGATTGTAGAGTCGTTTAAAATATCTTCTAATTACGATCAGCATGGTTATGTTTCATCAACTGCTGGTGTTCCGCAATATACAGAAACCCATTACACTCAATCTTATTCGACTCCTAAAGTTGTGCCATCTTACCAGTCATCAACGTATCTTCCCCCTAAAGTTGAACTAACAGAAGAGGAGTATATTCCTTCTGTTACTTACAAGCCAGTCACTCAACCTCCGACAAGGACAACCGTCTACAAAGCCCCAGATTATCTTCCTCCGACGCCATACGCCAAGACAGTTTATGACAACTCCCAGATTAGCTATAAATATTCATCACCAGCTCCAGTTAAGTACGTATCGTCAACTGTACCCACGTACCAAGCACCTGTGAGTTATAATGTAAACCCTATCGAAGAATTCGCCTTTGAGAAGGTGGCCATCACTCCTAAACCAACAATAATCTACAAACCTGAACCCACTTTCATTCAGCAGATCTACCGACCAGTTTCGACAACACAAAGACCCGTAACGGTTTACAAGAAACCACAATTAACGGTAGATTACTCGAACGAGAAACAAGTTAATCTACTTGGATTCGGAACAGTCGGCCCAGATGCTGGACTAGTGACGCCAACCATTTACACACCTGAAGAACCCATTCAGTATACTGAGAAGTTCGTTGTTCCGGTTACGCAGAGGATCATTAAGACCAAAAAGATCATAACCCCCACTTACGCTCCAGTCAGACAAAGGATTGTCGAAGTAACTCCTCCTGTAATCAGAAAAACTAGGCCAAAGGTCGCCATTGTCACCAAAGTCAACGATTTCAACCCGCTGATTGTTCGAAAGCTTGGTGCCGTCTGCAGCTGCAGATCCAACGTCCTGAGATTGCGCAAGAACAAGCATGAGCCCAAACCTGATGTAGAATATGAGATTGAATACGATAATGATTACGACGTACCAGTTAACGGAGATGATGATGAAGAGTGGACTTATAAATCGGATGCTTATGAATCTTTCACTCCTTCCGCTGCTCCTGTGAAGTCAGCAAACCCAACAGTTTCTATTGCTTATGTCCCGGAGAGATCTACGATTCCGATTGTCAGGAAACCTAAAATTACTGTAGTATCGTCAACTTTGAATCCTATTATCGTGCCTGATATAACCGGATATGACGAGCAAGGTTACAGCTCTAATATCAAGTCTACTTTACAACCGATTGTTGTTGAAGAAGAAGAAAATTACCTGGAACTTCAGTCAATCCCTAAGGTTTCTACTGTTAAGTATATTACGAGGACAGATGCCCCCGTGAGACGCCGTCTCCGAGTCAAAACTCACGAAGTATCAATTGCACCAACTATCCACACAGTTCTTATTCCTGAATCAGAGACGGTTAAATCTGCTAATTTGATCGGAGAATCGAGAGCGTTTGACCGATACGGGCCCGGTGGATGGAGAGGAAAGGATGAAACTCTTCAAGGAAGCGTCGATTGTCAAAGAGCAGGTCTCTTCAGGCATCCCAAGCACTGCAACAAGTTCTACTCCTGCAGATGGGACTGCACTAAGAACAGGTTCACACTGCACGTGTTCAACTGCCCAATCCAGCTGAGCTTTGATCCGAACATGGGCGCTTGTAACTGGCCGAGTCAGGGCCCGGCTTGCGAGGGTAACACACTCTTACCTTCGGGATTCTAAATGAGATTGAAAAGTGACAGCTTAAATACAGTAGCGTGTGAGATGTGTTAATATGGCAAAACAGAAAAATTCAATCAAATTACGTAATTTATAATGATTTTTCGACCTATGGTTTGATATTTTTTGATCGATTATTAACCAATTATTATTTCAATTAATAATGAATTTTTCAAAACCTATTGTATATACTACATCTGAATTTGTTTATTTTTTGATAGTTTGATGTTTTGCGATGATAGAGTCCTTGAATTTTTCTGTATTGAGTGTGAGAATACTAAATTGACATTATTTTGTTACATGTATAGTACTTTGATGTGAAATTTTCATTGTATTATTTATTTATTTTTGTATATACCTGCATGTCGAAATCCGGCACCAGATACGAATCATCTGCAATATTTTAAAATTGAGGTTAATCAGGTGAAAATTTATATTTTTGTAAACAAAATTGTTTAACTCAATTTTTTAATGAGATTTAATATTAAAGCTAAGATGGGATGCTTTTTCTTTAGTAATATATAAGCCGGTAGGTATTTTACCTGCAGATTTTTATATTGTGTTTTGCAGATGTTTTATTTGTACACGGGACCGTGGATACACTTGTCAATGAGGTATTCTCGAAATTTTTGTAGAAAACTAACATTGGTGTTACAAATCGTCTTTACTTTGTACTCGGCAACTTTGATATTTTCTTCTTTAAGGGGAGGCACTCGGTTAAGTGATCGCTTCTACTGTGCTTCTATACAAATTAGAGTATTTGATGAAATTATTGAAAATTTTATTTGTAATATATAGGAGTTGTAAATCTCATTGGTTTTTTTTGTACATAAACTCGATGGAAAGAATCACTCGTGTATATTACATATAAAAATCTTACTTCGTTTATTTTCTATGTATGTAATATATTTTTTATTATATTCGTGTATATTTTATTATATTAATTTAGATCTTTTTCAGACTGACCACACAGAACAGGGATAAATACAGAAGTATAGTGTATTTATATATTATACTAGTTTGGGTTTCTTTTATTTCTGTTTTGACTGGGCGGTCTAGGAGTCTAGCCGGGCTCCAAGTGTAAGACATTAAAATAAATTATTTTAAGAGAAATATTTCACTAGGACTAACAAAAAGTGGTTACCATATATGTTTTAAATTAAATAATTTGTAAATAATGTGTAAGTTTGTGTACATTGGGTGTTATTTGAGCTGTCACTGCTTAAAATTTAGTTTCTACGTCATCTCAAAGGGCTTTCTCATTACAATGCCATATTTTTAAATATTAGTAATTAATCATTATGTATCAGTAAATTATTATCCATTTTATTGTTAGTGTTTTTCGATTGGATGCTTGAGATTGTCTTGTTTAATACGCACGTGTCGCACGAAAGCTATGTCCAATAGTGTACAATATTATTTGTTTTTTATTTTTTTTACTCACTTCATCTGAACCGGATCCTTTCTGAAGATTCATTATGATTTCTTGATTTAATTCATCATGATACAAAATTTTTGTCGGACAGATTAATAAGTTTTTATGAAATTATTTTGGGAGAATTTGCCTTTATATTTAATTATACTGGGTAAAGATTGTTTTATGCACAATTCTAACCTGTCAAATGCATTTTGCACATGCCATCTAGATCTTTCCAGTGTCTCCGAGTGACAATATTATTATTGTCTATAGCCATTTGCTTATTTTCTAACAGCCATAATTTTACAAAAACAATGCATATCATTTTTAACATTGTTTTTGGTTAACATGGCTTCCAAAAATGTTAGTCAACATTATTATTATTATTAAATAATTTTCAGTGTTTTATTAATCTTATTATATTTTAATTTGAGCATCGTTTCATAATATAAGAAGTAAAAAAAAATCAAAATTAAATAATACGGTATGTTCATTTATAACCACTTATTTATTGTAAAAATATTAAGTTTCATTTGAGAGCTGCACAAGCCTTTTTTTTCAATTTAATTTTCATAATCAATTTTGAAAACAGCATTTTAATATTTAAATTGACTTGCAATAGCTTTTGTGTGACATCTTTCATTCATATTGGTTTTGAAAAATCCCACAGGCCACATGCGGTCTATATTATTATTTTCACCGATTTCTCAAAACCTATCTTAATTTATTTCATTGCATTTCTCATTGTGAAAATTATTATTTAAAATCACATATTATCTATCAGGGTATACTTTGCTATATATTTAAACATATTGTTTATAGATTCCTGTAAAGGAATGGAAACCTTAGCTTCTATGTATGCACTAATCAAAAAATCATCTAGTTATATTTATTTAACATTTTTTATAAAGAAATATGTGATCATATTGAAATAAACTTTTTTTGTATATATTTAAATATTTATTTATTGTCCAAGCCTTCTACATTCCTAAAATATCTTTATATACAAATTTTATTTCACACTACTTTTATAATAATTATTTTTTTTTTAGTAGAAAACGCTTTCTATTATAATTATAATTAAAAATCATATACACAAAGAAACATTATATTGCAAAAAAAGAATAATAATTAGAAACTTATTTGTAAAAATTTTGTAGGTTTTGGGTTTTAGGACCTTGTATATATATTTTTATATAAAAAAATAATTGTGGATTTTAAATTATCCATTGACGAAAATTACACAATTTAACAATAGTAAAAAAAAATAGTATTAATAATAATTAAACAATTGTAAATAAATGTTATAAAGTATGCTTGAACTAAAAATATATCCTTGGAGGTTAAAAATTATATTCAACTTATTAAATTATAAGTAAATAAAATATTTCATCAATTGTATAGAACCATGTTACATGTAAAAAACAATATGGCATAATAATAATTAATATAAACTGAAAAAAATAGAAATAATGCAGATATTTGTCAATAGAGTGTTTCTCAACTCACGGTATCACCAGAGAATATATATTTTTGGTTGTATTTAGTCCAGTATCATTAAAAGGACACTGTAATTAGTTTCATTATAAAGATGAAATGATTATTTTTAATATTTAGATTCACTTTAAATATTGACTTAATGTCTAACATAGAGATACTGAATTTATTCAATATTGATAATAATATAATAAATAAAACAGGTAATCTAGATAGTGGGAATCCATCCCCCGGGTAATGCAGTGAGTTTGGATGAAACACGTATAAGAAAAAACACCTAAATGTTTAGTGTGACAGGTTTCTGAGCTTCACTCAGCTTATCAGCATACAAAGCAAGTATCGGCTTCACTTCCTCTTCTAAGAACTCCGTTACTTGCTCGGGGGCCCTACCAATAAATGTGGAAGCGTCCAAAAGACCTGGGAGCTGGTTGAGAATAGGCTCAAAGTACGGATCCTTCTTAATGCGCTCCACCAAGTCATTGTCTCGTCCATGTTGCTTGACCTCAGCACCAGCCTGGTGCGAAAGGACTCTGATTTTCTCGTGGCAGACTTGCCTGTCCCCCCCCGCTTCTACCATAGCCATTATAACATTCTCTGTCGACATGAACGGCAACTCCTGAGCAATATGACGCTGGATGACTTTTGGATACACAACCAAGCCTTGGCAAATATTCAACAGGGTTAAGAGCACGGCGTCGGCAGACAAAAACGCTTCTGCCAGGGTTAAACGACGGTTGGCGGAATCATCCAAAGTCCTTTCTAACCATTGGGTAGCATGCGTGTTAGCTGCGTTAGCGTACAGCGTGATCAGGTGCCTGGATAGAGCGCAGCATCTTTCTGAGCGCATCGGGTTCCGTTTGTACGGCATGGCGCTGGATCCGATCTGCGAGCTCTCGAACGGTTCTTCTATCTCTTTGCGCGATGCCAGCAGGCGGATGTCCGAGCACATCTTGTGGACGGTCGCCCCGAGGCTGGAGAGGGTCGCGACGCACTCGATGTCGACCTTCCGGGAGTAAGTCTGCCCCGTGACGGGGTAGCAGGAGTCGAAGCCCGCCAGCTCGGCGACGCGGCGGTCGAGCCGCTTGACCTTGGAGGAGTCTCCCTTGAAGAGCTGCAGGAAGGACGCTTGGGTTCCGGTGGTGCCTTTGACTCCGCGGAATCGAAGGTCGGATTGAGCCCGGCGCATGGCCCGTTCGTCCATGAGGAGATCTTGGATCCAGAGGGTGGCCCGCTTGCCCACCGTGGTCAGCTGCGCCGGTTGTAGGTGGGTGAAGCCGAGCGTGGGAAGGTCCCTGAAATCACCATCAAGGAAGACTATAAACACAAGACATAAGCAAGCGATCAGAGAGTCTGGCTTGCTATGTCTCCGCCACTTGCCCTGTTGTGTGCAGGGAAATGACATCAGAGAGGTATTTCTTCGAAGAATGCGACAGATATATGTTCGTAGGCTTGGCAGCTTGCTACGAGTAGATCCGATTTCTCTGGGTGTTTCAGTTTCTTCTGCTGCTTTAAAACCCCTAAAAATAGCACTAGTTAAGAGGTTGTATTTGAAGCATCAGGGCGCACAGCTTACTTGTACTGGTCGGCAAACGCAGCCAAGCTCTCGATGGCGGCTGCCACCCTGGGCAGCAGGACCGAGAAGCCGCCCTTCAGCACGAGCAGGTCCGTGTTGTCCCCCACGAAGCACGAGGTGGCACCCAGGTGGATGACGGGGGCGGCGGCCGGGCACTGCAGCGCAAGGGTGTGCACGTGCGCCATGACGTCGTGCCGCGTGAGCTTCTCCTCTTCGGCCGCGCGGGCGAAGTCTATCCTGTGGATGTTGGCTTCCAGCTCTGCGATCTGGTCGTCGGTGATGTGCAGGCCCAACTCCTGAAAAAAAAATACTTCAAATTTTATTTGTATTCAGAGTGAAAGGAAGCTGTGTGCAGGCGTCTTTAGTGAAGTTTTTTTTTATTCAAATTAATATTAAGTGATGTTACCACGATGTCATGTCATAGATGCGACTAATTTTGCCAACATGCTAGGTCGGTATATTCAAGCAGAGCAAATGAGGCAATCATTGTCGGAAGTACTTTAATTGGCTAATGAGTTTTATTTTCCTGACTCATCGGGACTATTTTAAAATGGTATAGAAATGCCATTTTATGTTTTTGAAAGTGACTATGTTAGGGAAGCAGCAGCATTAGCTCGTCTCAATTTCAGTCGTGTTTGTACCGCAGTAATGGTTTTTACGGAAGTTCTTTGACAGTAAAAATCAATCAAAAATCATCAGAAATATTTTGTTTTGTCTAATTATTGTATTAAGCACACACACAACCTGCAACTAATTTGCAATTATCCAATACCGTCTATTTATTTTAGGTGTTTTTAGCTATTTATTAGACTAAAGCGCTAGTTCCCAAAGTGGTCAATATCGACCCCCGAGGGTCGATTCCGCCCTGCAAGGGGTCCTGCATTATGGACTATCGCAAGAAGGTTTTTGATAGCTTATCTTCATTTCACATGGAAAAGGGTTTCAGTGCGGTTGTCAATCTTCTTACAAAAAAAAAAGAAATAGATTGGAAATCACTGGACGAGAAGATTTAAGGTTAAATCTGACTTATATCAAGAGAAATGATGAAAATTTTCTCTCAAAGCATCAGACCCATCCCTCCCATTAAAGTATTGATTTTTTTTAGTGAATGTCATTATATATGCATTTTGTATGTTTTTAATTTATAAAGGTAAAATTAGCTTTACATGTATTTTAACTTTTTCATTTTTAAACCCACTGTACAGTAAACTAATATGTTTGAAGTTGATGAATTTGTAAAAAGATCAATATTAGCAAGGCAGGAAAAACAGGAAAACTCGACAAGGGGTCGACGGGACAAAATAGTTTGGGAAACTATGGACTAAACTGGACTAAAAGCATAAAAAATAAAGGGCTTTGACGTCATTAATGTGTCGATGCGTGTGTAGCCGGCTCAACAGCCATGAATTTTGACATGCCTTCTTGCACCAGGGAGCATTTTAAAGCGCGGTTCATGCTAATCCACGATTGCCACGAAGTTGGCTACTTTCAGTTTTATTGACGCGCAAATACATCGTGGATGGAATACTCGCGTGAGTAATCGGCTGGCGCGGACGATCCGGGGAACAGGGCGTGGGGGCCGATAGGCCTTATCTGCCGGAGATAAGCGGCCCGTACCTGCTGCAGGAGACCAGAGCGGACCGCTACAGGTGGATGGGCTCGGTTGATAAGATCCCCCGATTGTGGAAGCGAGCCAGGGGCAGACTCGGGGGCTTCCAACATTGAAGCAGGCTCAGTGACGTCAGAGTCTACTTTATGTTTTATGGTTTTAAAGCTTTTGCGAGTGCTCGCAAAATGACTTTTTGTTTACAAGTCGTAAATGAGTCAACAATTGTGTATTTTGCTGCGTTTCAGTCCCGTTAATGGGGCTATATCTTTAGAAGCAAAATAGCTGCCAAAATCTACGAATTAGCTTAATTAAACGATACTACAATTTACTTCATAGCATACAGAGGAATCCCAGAGTGTGAATGAGAGGAAGAAGATATTTCTACTAATCCTTTCTTTTATATTTACAAATGAATTATAGTGTATATTTAGTATTTTATTTGGCAGCCGATGGATGATCAGTATGCGACAAGAAGGCGCCTGAGGTAAGGGCAGACCGAAGATGGGATGGCAGAGCGGTGTAACGGAGGACTGCCGTGCTTCAAAAGAGATAGATTGGAGTACGACCAAGGATGACAACTGTTCGGATACTTGCGCGTTTCTGATCTTCTAGATTAAAAAACGTTTGAACAAGTTACAAAGGTAACCCTACTGGTTTCGGCTCTGCCGACTTACTCACATCGAGGTGACGACATGGCCCGTTATCTGTCTACCTGATAAGCCGCAAGTGTGACAAAGAATTCACAGCTTTTGCGACATTCTCGTGTCCGCGGCTCCGTAACGTAGAGAAAAACCGACAGGGAGCACAGGCCAGCAGTCGGCGAAGCTTTCGGGAGAAGCAGCAAGAAAAGTGTGCACTTGTGAAGGAACTGTGAAGAAAATCTACAAAAATGGTGTCCATGCAAACGGTCGGGACCATCGCGATCAAGATCCTCAAGTTGGTAAGTGTGGCAGAGTTCATTTTGGATCTACCGTTCGGGCTCTCGCGGGAAACTCTGTCCTGCTATCAACTGTGAAGCCATACAAATCTAAATTGCCTCTCGGTCTTACCTATTCCATCAAGAGTTTTGTTTTTTTAGTTGATTGAGCAAGGATGCAAAGCACTTGACATATATTTAATTCATTTCAATTGTATGTTGCATGTGCATTTAAAAACCGATTAAATAGCGTCTAATTGAAACCGGGGTGTGCCATGGCGCAGAGAACAATTCGAGATGTTTCTGTGATTTCTTCCAATACAAAAAGGCATGGGGTGTAATCGATTGACTACTTTAAAAACGATTGCTCACTGCCACACAATAAAGTGGTTACTAGACTCTTCGTTTAGATTTTCTTATGTAGAATATCTCTTACTCTCTCGAGAGTGTCGGGTCGCCAGTAGAGTATTGTGGGTTAGCTTTATAAACAAACGTGTCGACAGCCAAGAATGTATCGGTACGTTGTCGATGCATGACCGACCTTGACGGCGTTGTTGACAGAAGAAGCCTCGCAGCATGCTGATGTTGTCATGAAGTGGCCATCATGTGGATCACAGTATATTTTGTCACGGGAGAAGCGTCAGGGGATGTTTAACTGAAATATTACACCTTTCCCTCCGGCTGTAAACAGCAACAAACGGATCCTAATTGGGGCACGGGTGCCAAAAACGCAAGCCAAGTCGTCTATATTTATGTATAAGTAGTTTATTATATACGTTCTCATTTTATTACAGCACACACAATTTCAAAACTTTTTTGAACCAAGTGTTTATTTTTCGCAGTATCAAACATTTTCGGACGGCATATCTGGTGAACGAATTTTATCAATCCAAAATACAATTTATAGATTTTTATGTAAATAAATTTATCTTTCATGTGACGGCGCTTGTTCTGATACAATTTAAAATGAAAAAAAATATATATACATATTGTTAATTAGTATCAAATATTTATTTTCGCTTATTGATTATTTTGAGTGAACAAAAGGTGTTAACAAAGTTAATATAATGCTTTCTTAACTGTAACTATCGATAAAGGTGAAAACGACAACAGTTATTTATTTCCTTTGACAAAATATTTGTAAATTTAATTGTTCATATTGATTGGATATATATATATATATATATATATATATATATATATATATATATATATATATATATATATATACACACAAATATTATAAGTTATGGATTTAATTGAGGTGATTTGATAGGCGACGCACATATCGATTGCACAAACGGTCGTGAATCAGCGAAAAGATAACATATTTTATTTTATAAATAGATAAGAAATTCACAGATAAAACATGTTCGAAAAATATTTATACAAAAATAGCGAGCGAAGGTGAAAAAAACCGAAGCGTTGAGAGAGATGACTCTGCGCAGATATTATTGCACATTTCACTAATCAAACACCGGCATGATTGAATTATTTTCAATATAATGACTTCTTTATTATAAAAAGCAACTTACAGCATATTTTCAACTGACCGATGGCGTCCCAAGTTGTTTACTTGGGCCAAACTATAAAAAAAATCACCCAAATATTGGGATTCTATTGGCCGATTGCAAATTGTAATTTTGTTAGCAACATTTCGAAAATATTTCGTAATCTCATAGATATTTGCTTAATCACACTTGTGACTAATAAAACAAGCATTTATGAAAACAAATTTAATTGAATATAACAAAGTGTGTAAGCAAGAATATTTACTCCCAGAATTATAACTAGTCTTTCCCATTCGGGAATACCATGAGTATTGAAATACGTGTTTATTCCTATACGGCGGGATTGGAAAGTGAAGCGAGAGAACAAAGCGCCCGTGTCACACGTATCTGGCATTTACCAGATCGGCCGAGGCGGTTCGGCCTGGGAAACGTCGCCTTCCTTTAGTGGAAAGAGAAATAAAGCCTTTGGATATGGTAGAATACAGTCAACCCTCCTATAACGCGATTAATTACTATACCATAAGCCGAGCTATGGGAAACATAAGTATGTAAATATTTTTATTAAATTCAAGAGTTGGCATAAGTTTTCATAACTGATAACAAACGTATTTAACATTCATCCTCGCTGTCCAATGCGAGTGTCTCACTGTCCTCCTCACTTTACAAAACTTCATGATGGTTTTCAAACGTAAACGAAACGTATCTGGCATTTAATTAGAGCAATGATGCAGATGAAATGAAAAGGAATTCCCCCCTTAATTTTACTGTCAATATTAAGCACATGGAAAAAATCATTTAATAGATTCTTAAGTCGATGGGATGTTGTAGAAAGGAAACCATTTTATAAGAGCACCGCGTTATTGGAAAGTTAACTGTACTTATAGAGAATTTGGAACGCATTTCCTATAAGATAAGCCCTTGCAAGCCGTGTTATGTTACGAACCCACTCCTAATATATGCCAGCCAAAGCTGGTTTGAATTTATAAGTAAAAAGTTTCTTTAAGAAATGAAAAATCTATGATTCACTACCAATGATTATTATTAATAAATCCACATCTTTCACGCAATGCATAAAATAACAAACAATTTTTTTTCTCGATACGTACGACTCGGCAAGTCAGACATCTGGTAAAAAATTAGGTACAACAACAAAAAAACCTTAGTGGTGTGGGTCCACGTCTCGATTTTTCTCGTCGTTTCATGTGTGAACGCTTTTGAGAGTTGCAGTCTTCTACACTTAGTCGTCTGAATTTGGACTCCTCGCTTCGGGTAATCTCTGAGCTCGGGTGAATGAAGGTGTAATAAATATATATATAAATAGTTATTCTGTCGCCTTCAAAGATTATTTTTTTCCGAAATCAATAACAATCCAAGCTGGTGACGCACCTCCCAAATTTCCTGGCAGTCTATGATTCGTCAATAGCAGTGAATAATAAGAGAAGCCATGAGTACTCGACAAGGTATGCCACGAGTTGGGTGACAATAAAAATGAATCACTTATCAAACTTAGTCATCGACAATGCGACCTGCTCGTCAGATCGGGACTGATAAACTAATGGACATTGTCTATTTAAATTTTATGGTACTCACAGATACAACTGTGCTAAGTGGGAGACATCCAAACGTGGATACTCTGAATCTAAAATCAAACAAGACATTTTATATACGGGTGTCCAAAGAGAGTATCGGGTATTTGTTAGTTCAGTAAAACAAAAACTACTAGTAATCAACTATTTTTTTTTATTATTGATAAGAATACAAAATGAAAAATTATTTCGAAAAGATGATGTTATCCAAATCGTGACCATTACGCTGCTGGCACCACTCTTCTAATCTGGACCGAAGATTGCTGATAACACGCTGACACATAGTCCTCGATATTGATGCCATTTCTGACCTGATGTTTTGTTTCAATTCCGTTATGTTCGTCGGATTATTCTCATAAACCCTATCCCCATACGAAATAGTCAAGAGGGCTAAGGTCGGAGCTTCTGGGAGGCCAGTTGATGTTACCTCTACGTGAAATGACCTTATTAGGGAATAATTCGTTAACAGCTTCAATTGATTGATCGGATGCATGCCAATTGGCCCCGTCTTGTTGGAACCACGTTCTTGAGTTGAAACCATGAAACTCCTGCAACTCTGGGCCCAAAAATTTTCGCAGCACATCGCAATAACGGTCACTATTCACATTCACCCGATACTCTTTTTGGACACCCTATATGTTTCTTACCGGCGTCCACGGCGGACATACTTTACAATTATAACAGATACTAAAAAGATAATTTTATTAAATAAAAAAAAGCCTGCATCTTAATGAAAAATGCGGGTTTTGCGGGTGAAAAGAAACAAAAGTCTACGTCAATTCAAAGTGTTTATCAGCTGAATACTTGCAGTGCCGAGACTGCTCGGTTTGCTAAGCGACGAATAACAATGGGTCCGGAATTTCAACACGTGGGTAAACACGTCGTCAGGTGAGGCGCGCGGATCCACTAACCCAATAAAAACGCGGCGTAACACCCAAGAACACAGCGCTTCTAATAAAAACATCCGTCAAAACTAACGAACATATGTATCATACTCATGTATTTTGAGCCCATTGATTTTACAAGAAAAATCCTAGAAATTTATTTCCCGTTATAGATTAACCCACACCTTAACAGATAAGGCGGTCAGGTGCTCTTGCCAATTGAGCTACTGTGCCACCGTAACTTAGATATAATTTGAATCGTTAAATGTAATACTTAGTAGAGATTCGGTGTTTCTTATTTTGCGTGCAGAATTAATATCAGATTCTTTATCAATACTGGCATTTAAATACGCTTCGCCAAAAGGCAACTTCGGCATCTTCGGGTAAACGTGTTAGGCGTATTGTAGTGTACTAGCTAATTAAAAATAATTATAGTCCAATCACTTCATTTAATTGAACCACCCTGCATGAGAAGTGATCAAACTGATGGGAATTCAACTGCTCCACTCCCAGTACCCTGATGATGATAATTGGAGAAGACTATAACGCGCCACAGAGCTGATGCTGGTCAGCGCAGGATAATGGCTGACCCCGGCGCTCTAGTTGACCTGCCCGCCTGTTGTTAACTCACTTATACACGGTGGTTCAAAACATGTGATCACAATAAAAAAAATTTTTTTAGCTGCATTTAGAGTTTTAAATCTGAAGAAAATAGGCTTAGTTATAATATAGCTTAAAAATATGTGTAACATTCGATGCTTAGCGCGACTAAGGCCGGGGTTTCCAAGCTTCCAAGCAAAGTTTCAGCACTGTGGCGAATGACCCGTGAAACTAAGCCGGCGTAGAGCGAGCTCATTATTAGAATGAACGAAGCTATTTAGTGAGGAGTTAATCTAATTATGTTAAGCCAGACAAATAGAGTTGGGAGTCAGTCGTGGGCGGCGGTCTTACCGATGATTAAGTAAAGTCATTCACTCACAGGAGAATTGCTCACTTCCCGACCATTACATTAAGTAATAATTAGTATGCGATATTAAATTGATCAAATCCCACGTGAAACGACGGATAAGATCGGGTAGGGTTCGAGTCAACCTACACTTTTTACAAATGATTTTTTTAAACTGAAGTAATATAATAAGTAATCCCATTGGCGTTGGCGTCCGCAGGTGTTGAACCTGATCATCCTGATCCTGTACCGCACGGGCTACTCGGGGCAGTTCCTGGGGGTGGGCGGCACGTGGAACCTCAATGAGGAGAAGAACCCCGACGCGGAGATCGTGGCCTCCGGCATTATGGTCGGCTACTTCATATACACCGCCGTTCAGCTGATCGCCTTCTGCTTCGGGACCACGGAGCACAAGAGGTAACACAGTCTTGACTTGACCCTGCAATGCCTGACTATGTATCCTGAGCCAGTCTTCTCAGTTAGGCTGTGCTCTCTGTAATGATAAGATTTGATAAGGGTTTGCGTACTCCGGTTCTTGAATGCTCCTTGGTGTTGCAGGCAGCTGACGGACGTCATCATGAACTTCATCGGTATCTTCATGTGGATCGCCGTGGGTGGCACCGCGCTGCACTACTGGCACGGCTACATGGGCGAGAGCAAGTTCAAGACGGACTTCACGGAGCGCCAGGTGAGCTACACGAACGCGAACCTGCGGTTCTCGGCGGAATCCACGATTGGTCAAGAACAGTAAACATGCCAACCTGGCGTGTCAGCGAGACTAGTCGCGCCTATAAATAAATAAAAAACTAAATATTTACTTCGATTACAAGCTAATTTATGTGGTATAACATTCAGGTCGGTCTGGCGGTGGGATCCCTGTGCGTCTTCAACGGAGCCCTGTACCTGCTGGACACCGTCCTCTCCCTCATCCACTTCTCCAAGGAGCAGTGAGCCCGTCCGGGCGCCTCCGCACCCATCGTCCTCATCACAAACAGCATCACACCCTCAGTTCGGATCGCCACGGCGTTTGATCCGTATTCATCGCAATATTCATATTCCAAACTATCTCGTTTGTAATGCGCGTTGTCTTTACAGCCACGGCATCATGACTGACTGCAACATGACTGCGCATATCAATAAAAAAATAATATGACTAAATTCAGATATATTATAATATTTAGCAACGCGCATAGACTCACTGGATCTCTACATTTTGAATAGAAAGTTTAACATTACAACAATACTTCACTGTCTTGATTTGATTTCAATGCTAAAACAATATGAAATGACTTCGTGCAAATATATTCAAATAAATCAATCAGATAACAATCGATCCCCAATTCATGAATTGGATGATTGAATTCCGTCCGTGAACTTCGCAAGATCGATCCATTCATTGTTTCAATCAATCTGACCCGTCAGAGCGTGACAATGGACGGACGTGAGTTGTGAGCTCCTGTACATCTGAACCGGGAACCATCTGAACCATCTGAACCATCTGTCTTCCACTTTAGACACGGCAAACATTTTTTTTTCTATCACCTGTTTGCAATATTAACGATTTTTGTACAAATATATATTACATTATAAACCTACTAGAATTCGCTAGTTTTTTTAATGGATAGATTATTTTTAAATGCATCTTGTACATTGAAACCTCACGAAGGTTTTGTATTTAAAAAAAAAAACGTTTGTGTAAAATATTATAACAAGTATGATTTATGTACGACTTTTTTCATTATTACGAATAAATAAAATAAAAAAAACCGAGAAGAGTTGTTTTGATACCTGATAATATATTTTTGGAGACACACTTGTTAGCTTTTCTTTCCGGCAGTTCTCCTGTCATCACCATCATCGCTAAAGATGATAACTGTACCAGAGTCGAAACGTTCGCAAAATATAATTTAATAGTCAGTATTACTGACTGACCTATGGCAAATAAATTTATAATAAAGATACAGAAGGACGAAGAGACATATTTTGTTCGTATGTGGTAATCAAGATCATGAATAATAGTAAGATTTCTTGCAAAAAAAAAAATTAATCGATCAGATAACTTAATTTTGACATACTATCACAGACAAATCTTTATCACAGTATTTGAGTATAGTAAGAATCTACGCACCCAATGCACACTGCTATTAATAACCCAAAAATAATATTTAATAGCACTTAAAATAATAGTAAAAAATATATATAAATAAAAGAAAATTGTTTTCATGACAACAACAAGGAAACAAATTGTTATCTTTGCGTGGGCGTTTTTTTATATCTACTTGGCTCTTTCGGACATCATGCACCTTCCCATCCCCCTACCTGGCCAGATAAACACCTCCACCGAGAGCTTCATCAGCAGGGTGAAGAGCAGGGAAATCTTCGTGTACTGGTTCACCAACATATCCATCTTTAAGCTGCTGCAGCTGGTGCGTATATTATTTTTTTAACGTCGCGGGACGAGCACCAGCTTGATGCACCTCGAGTGATGCAAAATTCCTGCAGATGGTCCCAGAACGGGAACCAAAACGTATCGGCTGCCAAAACCTACGATCATAATATTTTAAAGTTAGTTCCGCCGGACATGAACACCAAAGTACAGCCACACGACTGGGTTCTGGAGTTGAATCCCGACAGAGCAATGTTTCTTTTCAATTATTTAAAAAAAAAAAACATAATTAGGCATAAGACTAGTTTATTTAATATATAAAGAATCTATCTGTTAACTGCTTATAGGCATTTGAGCAGTTATTTTTAACGCTCAAGCTGACTTTGATTATATGCAACTGTGGGTGTCAATTTACTACACTTCTATGTTTGTTTTATTCTATTCAAGAAAACCACAGAAAAACTTGTATTAGAAAGGTTTTTTTAACTTTCGATCTAGAGCTTATTTACAGTTTTGTATAATTAAAAAAAAACACCGGAAAAGCAGGACTGAGATTCCATGCTCAACATATAATATAGGGTGTCCAAAAAGAGTATCGGGTGGATGTGAATAGTGACCGTTATTGCGATATGCTGCGAAAATTTTTGGGCCCAGAGTTGCAGGAGTTTCAAGGTTTCAACTCAAGAACGTTTCAACAAGACGGGGCCAATTGGCATGCATCCAATCAATCAATTGAAGCTGTTAACGAATTATTCCCTAATAAGGTCATTTCACGTAGAGGTAACATCAACTGGCCTCCCAGAAGCCCCGACCTTAGCCCTCTTGACTATTTCGTATAGGGACACCTTAAAAGTAGGGTTTATGAGAATAATCCGACGAACCTAACGGAATTGAAACAAAATAATGGCAGCAATATCGAGGACTATGTGTCAGCGTGTTATCAGCAATCTTCGTTCCAGATTAGAAGAGTGCCAGCAGCGCGTAACGGTCACCATTTGGATAACATCATCTTTTCGAAATAATTTTCCATTTTGTATTCTTATAATCAATAATAAAAAAAAAACTTGATTACTAGTAGTTTTTGTTTTACTGAACTAACAAATTCCCGATACTCTCTTTGGATAATACACGTGACTCGATCGTGCAATAGTATGAAGTTGACTGTTCTGCGGCAGTCTTGATCACGCGCATTGAATTCTCGACAGCTGGTGAACATGGGGATCTTCAGCGTGGTGATGATGGGTGTCCTGGAGCTGGAGCAGTACTGGCAGCAGTTCGTGCTGCTCAGCACGGCGGGCTGGTCCCCGGCGGGCTCCCTGCTGATGCTACTGTCGCACCTCGTGGGGTGCCCCGCCAGCATACTCATGGAGGTGGGACACGACTTGGCGATCCGCGACTAATTTTGCGCATGCGATCGGCAAAAGCTGTACCCTCGGAAGGCGAGTGTGCATTCGACAATAACCTGCAGGTGGAGATAGACTTGCTGGGGCTGGTGTTCGGGGCGGTGTGCCTGAGCGCGGTGCTGCAGAGCTACGAGGGCCTCGAGGACCCCGAGCGCCACGAGAAGCGCGCCCTGGTGCTGCTGTTCATGGTCAGCTGCCTGCTGTACATGGGCGACCTGGTCTGCATGCTGGGCTGCAGCGACAGCAACAACTTCCTGCACTCGTACGTACAGTGCCCAGGTTTCCACGCCTTGATACAACTAACTAATAGCTTTGGTGTGTTCGTGGGTGTTATGCTGCGTTTAATTCTCGGTACTAGGGCAATCTTCAGAGACTTCCCCGATGACGATCTTGGTACTTTATTTATAAAATAAACCTTTATGGCTGAAAAATGCCGATTTATGAATAGTAATAAATTATATATTATTCACTAAGTACCTCTTCTCAGAGGAGGTTGGCGACCATTTCACTGACCATATACTCATGCAGTGCCAGTGTTCATGGTTTTCTAAGGGGAAAATAGTGTAGTAGGTCCTCGGGTCCTTCTTATATATATATATTTTTTTTAACTGTTACAGGCATATTATGTATTTTCAAGTGATCGATTCACCCAGGAAAATAAAAATATATTTTCCTGCCGTTTCACGTAAACAGCGATTGCTTCTGTTTGCATGAAACCTGATATCTCAGGTCTCTCGTCGATTTTTTTATAATAATAATAGGGGTGCTCTGTCCCCAGCGCCGCGACACGCCACTGGAGGTGCGTTGTGTACATTTTGCTCCATTCACCGGATAATGCTAATAAGCACTGCTGTAACAGCGTAACATGTCCGAGTTTTCTGTTGCTAATTGTTGGCTGTACAGTTTTGACACAGAGTTGTTAATTTCACTAGTTTGTAAGAAATACCTTATTTTTCAAAAGTTATAACGGGTTACACAATCTCTAAAATAAACTAGTCATTACTATGGTTTATACGTATATTCTAAAATATAATACACTTCAACGAATTGAATCGGTTATACGCATAACAGGTGATTTTAATTTATATACCCAAATGAACAGGTGATTGATTACGTTGATTATTTGTGAACATTTTCAGTTTAAAAAAACCCCTGAAAGGAAAAACACACAAACGAAAAAGTTCGTGTAATCTCTTTTCAAGTCGAGTATACAAATTTGTGTTAAAAAAAACCCATTTGGTTTTTAAAAAAACATTATATTTCGAGTCCTAAACAAACTTAAAAAGAAGGAGAGGTTATATATAGATATAAAAAAATGGATAAGGAAAGCAAAATTACTCTGTAGAGTGTGATTTTTTTTTTCTTTTCATAGTGATGAAAGTGAAATGATTTGAATTGTCAGGTACATGCTGAAGATGAAGCAAAAAATGGACGCGATCCCGAAACGCAGCGAGGAGAGACGGAAGCTGCAGATGCAGGGGTCGCCAAGCCGGGCGGGGGAGCACTCCCCGCCGCCCCTGCCCGAGGCCTCCACCGCCTAGGGCGCGAGGTGCGCAACCCCTGGCCACACGCGTTACCTAGTAAATAGAAGGCGTTCAGGCCCGATAAGAAGAAGAAGCGAGGCGCTAACAAGCTGATCTTCATTTGAAGGTAGTACGCAAAGCTTTAAGCCTGAACGGTTGGGGGAAACAAACGGCAGAGCACAAGGTTTCAGAGCTGCATTAGTTGCACGCTTCATTTCAAAATATCAAATAAATCTACACACGTTTACGTTAAGATCAAAACACACATGAAATGATGAGAAAATCCTCGATTCTTCAAACAGTGCCGCAGCGGTTGAATTAGCTAGAAAAGTTAGTTTTGGGGGAAGAGGTCAAAATCGGTAATCCGAGAGTATGAGTATGAAGTTCCCACCGTCTCCGGAGACAGCAGGTGGTGCACGGTCTTGACGATTTGCATCTAAATAAATTAAAACGGCGATTTGTGTGTATAATGGATATATAACCGGTCGAATCTGGTAGAAAAGTTCAAGAATTCGACCGGTCCGGAAAGTGATTTGAATAATGTTTATTCAAATTCTGATCAAATATGAAATGCCGTGGATTCTTGGCGCGTGTATAATTAACATTTTTTTTAAATTTTGGATCACGTTTGGTCTCGCGAAGCCCTTGTAAGGCGATAGAGCGCTCACCCCTGGGAATATTTCGTTATCTCCTAGCCATTTATCTAAGGATATTTGTTATAGTGAACAGTGTATCGAAACTTATGAGTACTTAAACCACGTGAATATTTTTGTGAAAACAATCGTTTCTCGATCCATTTTAGTTTGTTGTCATAGTTCACAGTATCGACAATGCAAATGGTACAAAAAACAGCCAAGCGAGTACTCGAACCGGTGACTTTGCCTTTTTTTACATTTGACGACGGAGTCGAGCAGACCCGTGACCGCTGAGCCATGGCCAATGGTTCCCATGGACGTGCTGTGTCACGGGGCTGCAGCCGCGGTGAGTGCAGCCAATCAAATACATCCGAAACAAAACCCGCTCCTGTAGGTTTCGGCGGGCGTTTTCACTTGAAGTTTTCAACGTTTCGGTCCCGGTACTGAGGCCATCTCCAATTCAAAAAAAGGCGGCATAACGCCTAAGAGTTATTATTGAGACTGTAAATATTTTTGTAAACCAAGGCAAGTTACATAATGCTCGAAAAAATATTTGTGCAACAAATATAAATCGACAAATGGCTAGGAGTTTGCAACCATGTTTAAATGTAAACGCTCTTGCCTTTCAAGGGCTTTCGTCAGCTCGCTCTATGGTTGGTTCTACTCTACAGGCGTAACGCATGTTTTTCACTTTCCAGAGTCGTCATGAGTGAGAGAAACATTTTTTTGTAGCGATTTTCTCGCAAGAGCGTGGAGTCTACAACCACGCAAGGAAAGAGACAGATAGAAAGACATTAATAAATAATCACAGGTAGTTAGAATTTCTACTTGACGCGTCACCGGCATTTGTATATATTTTTAGAAAAACTTCAAAATCTATAGCTTCATCCGGATTTGATTTCGGGACTCGGCGATCCGGCGGTTCAAGGGGGTATAACAATAAACGAGGTACATAATGATGTGTTGATAGCACGCTGACAGCCAATGCGCGACGGAGACTTTGCACAGGCTGGCAACACCGAGAAGCGAATGAAGAGGAGGAAACCTACTGCAGGCAGTGCAAGTCGAGGAGTGCGCCACGCCCCTGCGTGGTGCATTCCGCCCGGCACGCCTAGGCCCGCGACTCCAGTGCTTCTCAACCTTCAAGCCCCGGGCCCTTTCTGAACCTGCTGAATGATGCAGTAATCGAATAAACCCTCACTTGAAACACCCCTGTACTCAATAATTAGAGTCAAAAGTATTAAAAAAGTGCAGTATTCATAACATCCAGTATATCAGATAAATTGGGAGTTTTCAAGCAATTCATTTATTGAGTATGCAGCCGCTTATATTTAAGTGTCAAATACACACGAAATGATTTTATAAAAAATTGATTGAATAACAACGTATACACTTAAGGGATTTTCGCCGATGTATTAGATGTAGTGTGTCCCGGTATAACCGTGATGTGGAATATTGGTTGCAGGATTCAGGTGCGGTTCCAAATCAGAAGGTCGGCAAAAATTATTTACGTGTTTGATTTATTATTTATAATTTACGTCACTAGTTTTTCCGCGTGAAGTCTAGTCTAGTGTATTTGGCTTTATCGGCGAAACAGGAAAATGACTGGGTGACTTGTGTCACCGGGGGTTGTGTTTGGGGTTGGGCGGGGGAAGTGGGGATGGCTTTTGGGTCTTTTTTTGTGGAGGCAGTTCTCGAGGTTGAACTCGAAGAATTTGTTGATTGAGGGGCTTGGAACTAAGTGAAGGAGGATCGTTTTGATTTGCCGCGTGAAGCGCTGGTAGCTCTTTATATATATTGCTTATTGTTACACCGCCGATTAGTCACTCTATCCTATCCCCGTACCTTTTCAACATTTATACCTCCGATATCCCAATACCCACCACCCCGAACACCATCATCGCCCTATACGCCGACGACACTGCCATACTGGCAAGATCCTGGCCGCCAAAGTCCAATCCTCACTAGACGCAGTGAGCTCCTGGTTCGAGAATTGGAGGATCAAAACAAATCCGACAAAAAGCGAGGCAATACTCTTCCAAATACCTGCCAAACGAACACACCCCGACAGCATCACCCTAGACGGAATTAACATACCATGGAGAAAAACGGTCAAGTACCTCGGCCTCACACTTGACCGGAAACTCACCTGGACCCCACACGTCAAGACCACTGCCAGCAAAGCCAGAGCAGCAATTGCAATCCTCTCCCCATTACTCTGTAAAAAGAGCAAACTCTCTCCCGCCAACAAAATCCTACTCTTAAAAGTAATGATCCGTCCCATCCTCACCTACGCCTGCCCCATCTGGGGTTACATTACACCTGAGAGACTTAAACCCCTCCAAACCATCCAGAACAAAGTCCTCCGATGGGCAATGAACGCCCCGTGGTTCGTCCAAAACGCCCAACTCCACAGGGATACAAACACCAAGACGATCCACGAGGTAATCATAGACCTCGCCCACTCCTTCCAAATCTCCACCCCCTTAGTCCCAAACCCATCTATCAGATCCCTCCTCGACTACAAACTCGAGGACTGCCTAAATCAGAAAAGGCCAAAAGCCATCCCCCCCCCCAAATCCCCCCACCCTCCTCCCACCCACACACCACAACTCATAACTACATGGTGACACACGCCACCTAGCCAGTACGAAAGCGTTCGAAGGAAAGAACAAATATATTTCCTTGTACCGCTGTCAAGCCAAAGACGAAGAAGAAAGAAAGCCGAGTAGTCAGACGTAGTCATTGTAGCTCGGTGCATGTGCACCGACCGCTACAGGATGTATGAAGGAATTTTTTTTTTACTGCGTAGAATTTCAGGGCGCGGGGCTCAAAGGGCCGCGCGAGCCACAGTTTGGCAGCCGCCGGGGCCGGAGTGGTGAGGCCCGCGGGTCCCCGAGCCTCCGGGCCCCCAGTCCAGTGCCCGCCGCGACAGCCGAGGACGTCTCACGCCGCGCGCCTCCGGGGGATCCCAATTCACCACGAAACTGTTTACTTTTCTATCAATCTCCAAAAGCTGTTCAGTGCGTGAACAAAGTGACAGACACACCCACAAAGGTTCGTCATGAAAACCCTTTTATATAAAAATCTACACAATAAAAACGGCGCACGCATATTCGAGAATGCTTTGAAAAAAAAATTTCGGATGCGACTAGTGCTCTTCCCGATGAAACTACCGAGTAAGAATGCGACTAGTTATGAGCAAGTGCGGAACCAATTTATCTAGGCCGCTAGATAAATATTTGCATACATAGTCGCTTCACGTGTGAATTGATTACCTAAAAATATTGGACACACTAGTCAAAAATGCGGACTCAGTATTTTTTTACGGCTCAGGTGGAATCCCACCTGTATTACGAATTTTAAAAAAAATATGATTCATTTGTATTTACATGTGTGAATCGATTGCTAAATTATTTTATACCCAATAAACATGTATTGTCAAAGAATGCGAATTGATTAAAAAAAAAATTATGTTGGTATATTAACGGTTATATACAAAGACTTAATAGTAATGACAGTAAAAGTATTTATTAAATATAACGAGTAAAAAAAAAAAAAGTATTAAAAATTAGGATAAAATTGATTGAGCATTAAGTAGAAGAAGCTAAACACAAATAAAGTAGGTCATCAAAACAATAATAAAAAACTTGAACTATGTTTTTATGCGTTTATAAAATTAAACATAGGACAAAACCTACTTGTGATACTGTATTTAAGGTCATTCAATGCATTTCTTGATTGTTTGGATTGCGAGATGCGTTTACGGGATTGTCTTAAGCTTAAGACAATCTCGGTACCGGGACCGAAACACCTTAGAAACACCATGATCACCCGATAGCAACACACTAGAGATCTGCTGTTTTCGTTGATGGATTTTTCAGAAACGGAGCATGATCGTACGTTTATCGCAGTAGAAAAAAAATACAACCAAAAAATGTTTAAATTATCTATTAAAATATTAAATGTTCTCTTATTATTGTGTTATACCTTTCTTCTTCATCAAGTGCCTCTCCTCAGAGGAGGTTGGCGACCATTAGAGCATATACTGATACTGAGTCAGTGTTCATTGTTTTTCTATATTTAATATTTTTTTGGTTGTATGGACCGCACGCCACTGGCTTATAGCTCTTTACATCACGTAGATGTGTTCAAAAGTTAAGCACGTCCAGCTTCGGAGGCAGAACAGTTACCTGCCTGACAGAATGTCACTTATGCGAGTCAATTATCGTCTACATTGCATGTGATAGAGCAGTACTCAGTTTAGCTCCAGATACTGTAGACTCGTGTCGGCAAAAAAACTATATAATTATATAAAATTAGACGCATAATTTAGTCATAATTTCAAACTTTAAAAATAATGTCAAATTCCGGGAAAATCAAATCGCATTCCTTTGCAGCCTCATACTGTCATAGAGTAGTGTAGTTCTTAGAGATTGCGTTCACAGATAGTACGAGCCCGGCTTCTATTCCAGCTCGTGGAGTAAAGACATAATGCAACAATACGTTCTGTTACTAAGAAATAATATATGCAAAGTTTAATCTATTGCACACTTGTACATGGTGATTCAAATTCTCGCTCAGTTGCAGGGCCACGCCAGTCGAAAGAATCAAAATGGCACAAATCACATTTGCGTAACCTAGAAAAAAAAATTCTCGTCGTTTCAAAATGTTAAATGGATTGCGAACGTTATTGTTTATAAGCGCTCTCGCGACAATCTGAAGAAGCCCTTGAAAAGCGAAAGTGCTCACAAACAAAAAAAAGTTATATTTTTTGTATAAATATAAAAAAATTACAAAATTAAACAAATCTTTCAATAATGATAATTAAAACGAGTATATATTTTCATTTCGGTACCAAAATTTTGCTATTGAAAATATTTTATAATACACTAATCAAATCATAAAATAAATAATATGTTAGTAACAAAAACTTTAAAAAAATATATATTATTTTTATTTTGGTTATCACGTTAACAAATTTTGGGATCGACGAATATTTTCATAATTAATACGATGTTTATTTTTTTCCTCTTAGTTTTGTTATCTTCGAATGGCGACTAAATGAATTAATTGTTCGCATTAAGCAAATGGCGTTTCGCGCGCGAATCGGTTTTTTCCCGCGCAAACTCCCGCCGCCATGTTGCTTTTTAGAAACTCTCGGCCACATTCCGCGGCGAGTTTTTTTGCATTTAATTCATGACTTATATATACGGTAGCTCATAAATCAAGGTATCTTCTGAATGAGAAATCTGGGTGAAACTTCTAGAACCTTAATTATTATTTTTTAAATATTCCACATTTGTTTGGAACTTTTCAGTTTTGTTTAAGGTATTATTTAAACAAAATATTTTTTTAAAATACGTTTAAAATATGCACTATTTACACCAACTCAAAATGAGTTGGTTTGGTTAATTGAGTGTTGAGCAACTTGATTTACAAGTACTCCGTTGCTTCAGTGATTAATTTATTAGACATCCCTGAAGATGGACCCAACACGGGGACCGAAACGTCGGAGGAGTGAAAAAATTAAGCAGATCAGCACCTAAGATACCAATTCATCTAATAACAATGGCTTTCCAAAAATATTAATAAATATATAGAATATAAAGTTGTATTCTAACTTTGTAAAAGACTTGTGAATCACTTATTTATCTAGTAAAAACTCGCGATTAAAATTCTCGCTCATTTAGAGAGGCGCAGTAGTTTAATTGGGAAAGCACCGGGGCGTAGTAGCCGTGGGTTTGAATCTCACAGGTTTTGGCGGCCGTTCTTGGGTGTTATGCCGCGTTACGTCTCGAAAACCCGAAACATCATTGTACGACCTCCAAAACCCATAACTGAGAATAGCGACATTTCAAAATATATTTTATGGTTTTGTTTGTGGCAACACTTCCAAACTGAGTGGGCGAAAGTGTGCCCTCACCAATTAAACAGCACTCGGGTAACTTGTCACCCCTTTAGTTTCTATATCTCAATTGGCCGCGGGTCTGCTCCTCACCGGGCCGGTCACCGCATCTTCGATTTTCCCATTTCACCGCCGCCAGCAGCAATTGCCTCTAATGCCCCACTTGACCTCTCCCGGATGCCCCGATCCCGAGGGAGGCAGGGATATTCAAATGCCCCTGAGTCACCCGCCGGGTCCTGACTCGCGGCGTCAGGGGTCAGGTCGAGGAATTACCGCAATTCGAAAGAATTAACCGGCCAATTACGGCAGAGGCGAAGATCCCGGCCCGGCACCAATTACATCATCAGACTTATCGCATAACCCTCCCAGCCTCGATTCATTATGAATACTTTCCGCGAGCTCGCAACGAGCGGTCGCACTGGCTACTAGCGCCGCCGCCGGCCGCCGCTGCTAACGATGCGGTCCTCGGCCGAGAATTCTAAGGTAGTGTTTCATACCATATATTCAAATTGTGCCAATTTTTCGTGCAGCGTTTCACTGTGTCATTTAGTTGCAAATGGTTATTTTTTTAGATAGATAAGATTTCAATTGGTAAAACACAAGAAGAGAAATCGGAAACTAACACAATGGCTGACAAAATTCGAAGGTTGCTTCAGCCGCAACACCTTTTTTTTTTGTCAAATAAACCGTAAACCAATCACTTTATATACCTACTAAAAAAACGGAATTTATACACGTGTCTCAAAATCAGCAATGGGAACCTAGTAAAACCCTAAAATATACTTTATTTATTTATCTTCACTGTTTTTTTAATCTAAATTTATAAGTATTGATATTTTATATAATTAATTTTTTTTACTAACATACTTGTGGTGTTTTTTTAAAGCTGGATACTCTTTCATTTAAAATGTAAATACCGTACACAAAAATTCTACTATTTAAAAAAAATACATTTCTATGATAATTGGTATAATTTATAATTATTTATAAGTGATTTACGTTTTACAGAAAATTACAATACGAGATAGTGCTGAATTTAAGATACCAAATAAAATCATTAAAGATGTTTCAATTGCAATATAAAATAACCGTTGGTTAAGAAACATTTTTAACATACCAGTGACATTTTTACCAAAACACGATATTTTTTTCAATACATTACATTGACGGGGAATGCAACATTCATAAGACATTAATAAAATAAATACGAGATTCATTAGATAATAATAATAAAAAAAACCGTCAGTTTTCTTCGTTCGTGTGACAAAAACAATGTTTTATTAAAACAAAGAAGGAAAAAGATCTTTGATTACAGATAATTTTTGGAAGATTCAATATGACTTTTGAGACACGGTGTATATTTTAGTGAAATAAAAAATGCCACTTCTAACTGTAGAAAATAAAAACAATAATATTAGTGAAAAAACTTAAAACGTATTATCTACGAGACTGGTTTAATTTTTAATACTCCATGTTTAAATAAAAAAATATGAGTATACGCCTTTCAAGTCGAAGGCTCTCACAAACCAAAATGATCGTTATCTACCAGCCATTTGGCTATTACTATTTGGTGTAAAACATATATATATATATATATATATATATATATATATATATATAAAATGATTGAACATTAATTTTTTACATTGCTTTATTCAAATAATTTTTGAAATGATATACTTAGTAATAATTAAAATAATAATATTTTTTAGATAGTTCTAATTAAAGCGATAGAGTACTAGTTTTTTTTTTATTATAATGAGGCACGTTCATAGTTTCACTTTTATATGACTTTCTCCTGAGATTTTCACTTCAAAGGTTCGGTTTTTATTGGGCTGAGCGACATCGTTTTAAATTTTAATATACAGTGTGTGCCAGTCAGTTTTTAGTTCAGAGGAACCAACCCACTCTCGAGGCAGCCAGCTGTTTTAGTATCTAGTAGCGTCTGAAGCTTACGCTTAGACTTAACTCTGATTTTACTTACAATACCAGTAGTGATCTATACCCAAGCTGAGCACACACTCAGTAAAGTGCAAGTCGACGAAATCACATATGTAATATTATATAAATATATGAACGTTGCATTTACAAAACTTGATACTCAACGAATAACTTGGTGACTACAAGGCTTTTTCTCAATCCTTCGGAAGCGCTCGTCGTCTCCTAGCCGTTTGGCTGGTCGTGGCTATTTACAACCTGTACAGTTAGTCGATGAAGGTCACGGGAGACAGGTTCTCTCGCGAGCGGATCTCGCTCGGTCGGCGCTGAGCACGGACCAGGTATTCGATGATTTACCACACAAGTAGAGTCGAAAGCAGATACCATGATCGCCAGACCACGAGGGGCGTGCGACAAATCAAGCCCCGGTGTACTCAACTCCAAACAAAGCCTGCTAGGAAATCGCAAACATTTTTAATAGCGAGCGCTTTCGCCTTTGGAGAACTTCGTTAGATTTGTCGATTTTAAGGATCAATAAAAGATTTTGATGATAAATTTAGTGCTTGCTATGTAGTACAGAATGCATCAAAATATATGATAATTCGACAAATTAATTTCCTTCTGCTGGTCATCACTGGATCACATCAAAAAGTGTGTGATCGAATTTATTCATGTAACGCAAAAGCCTCATTCGTGCTAAGGTACGAAGCGTGAAATTACTCAAGGAATATCAAAAATAAATTACTACGAGTACCATCTGAAAATATCGTAAACTAATAAGGATCAAAAACTATTTAAAGACTAAACGGAATTTTTACCAAAGTGTACCATATTGGCCTCATAACCTTACAATCAAATAGCTAACAGACCTTATAGTCAATGTTGATTATTTTGAACATTGAACCCCGAAGCACTCATGCACGAGAAACCAAATCATCGTATTTATTTTATGTTTATTATGGTGTATATTTTCTTCTGATTTACGATCCACCCTCGCTTCAACAAGAAAAGACCCTAGGCGAATATGTGAACTAGCCCACGATCACGTTGCATGTCTCCTACTCTACGCCGCGGTTTCCTAGCGGGGCCGCGCGACAGGCCTGGCCCTGGAGAAAACGCACAGAGAGAAGATGAGGCCTCTACTGTCAAAGAAAACGCGTCGCGTGTACTCCATTTTAAAAGACTATATTAGCTATAGTCCATTTCACATTAACAGGCTGACCTTATTCCGCTACGAACCAAAACAAATTATTTTTCGCAATTTCGTATTTATTGACTTCCACCACATCTATTAAAGTATTAAAAAATATATTTAAGCAGTGACATTTTTTAGATGTGTTAGTGGGTCACTAAGCAAATTCACCTGAGCAAGCCGGGTTCGATTCCTGATGAATATACAATCTAATTCGACCTGGTAAGCGCACGTGTGCATACAATCTTTGTAACTGTCATATATTCTACCAATAGTATAAAAACTTGAAAGAAATACGTATCTTTCTATAAGACCGTTTCCTCTCGATTGTAGGTCAGTTGCAGTAACCAATTTGAATATAACTTAATTATTTGCCTGCAATTTATTTCATGTTTATATACAAAGGTATTGTCACAGTCATTAATTGCATACAACTATTTTAAATTAAAAGGAACCTGTATTGTATTTCAATTCACTTATTTGATTATAAAATAATTTGCCTTGGAGTAAAAAAAAAAAAATAACAATCATATAGGCCACGCTCGTTGCGCATAGCGATGTAACTGAAAATAAATAATAGTTTTGCTTTGTTATTGCCTATCTCCGGATCATTGAGTGCGTCCGTCACCATGGCGACGGCGGTTGGGCGATTTTAGGGAATCGCATAGGTTCCCAACCTTTTATTGACCACCGCCCCTTGACAAGAAAAAAAATTCCAACGCCGCCCTTTGACATAACAGTTATAATCATACCAATTTTATTTCTGTATATTATTTATTGCTGCCCGGGTAAAAATAAAAAAAGGTATGTTTCTAGGTGCGCTACTAAGTTTTTGGCTTTCACATATAGATGGCGCTAACGACATATTTAGTCGACAAACAAGTCTAAACTTGTGTTGTTGTATAACTGTCATCAATAAGTTGTCATAATACCAACGCATTTCGCAACGAAATAATATTTTTTTTGCAACAACGAAGATGTCGAGTTTTGTGCCAAAAAAACAGCATTGTTGGCATGTTCGAGATTAAAAATTTAAATGCAAAAAGTTCATTAATTTTCCCTCGGACCCGCCACCGCCCCCTTGGAAAGCTCCAGCGCCCCCGTTGGGAGCCTATGGCCTATCGGAATGAAAGGTGACCCGCCAGGTGCGCCACTGATTGCTCGGGCCGCATGGCGCAGGTAAACAAACAAAGCAGCCGTTGAAACGCGCAGAGGTCACCGCACCCGGCGCACTCTAATTACTGCCATAAACCACGAGCCGAATGCATACTTCCAATGGACGAGCAATCGAGGTTATGATATTACTTTTTTCTTCATCAAGTGCCTCTCCTCACAGGAGGTTGGCGACCATTTCAATGAGCCAGTGTTCACGGTTTTCTAAGGGGAAAATAGTGTAGCGGTTCCTTCTACACCGCAGTTTTATATTGCTGGCACCCAATAGCATGATTATATAATCCTTTCTTTACAAAGCACTGGCGTTTAGATGTGATACTCCTGCAGCAAGCTACAATATACTTCCAGAGTATCCCGCCCTTCCACACTCCTCAATCATTCCAAGTCGACTACTCCATGACACATTTACACACGTCCAGGGTACAGAAGTGCAGCCATTCACAAGCAACAGAATGGGGAGAGCGGTATTATTATTCTGTTGCGTTGACAGACGGAGATTTATTCAAACTATTTACTTCGCCGTATAAAGTCGCTGCAGTTAGATGCAACGAGAAAATAGTTTTTATCGGACTTCGATGATTCGATTCCCAGGTGTTCCTAATTCTGCTGCGCAACATTATTCCCGTGATGGACAGCCGGCGACAGCTGCAGTCGGTGGAGCGCGACGTCGGGGCGCGGGGAAGGGCGGCGCCGGAAGTACTTGCGTCACAATTGTGTGATTGTTGTTACAAAATAGGTTAAGAAATTATCTAATCTACCGTGGAGTTCTGTGAGAATGAAATGCGTTTTGAACGTGAAGATGTTAGCTTGTTGGGATCTCTTGATCGTGAGGTACGCGGTTCGATCCGATGTTTCAGTTTGATCGAAGGCGTGTTTCGCAATATACTTAAGTAGTAATAAGCATGAGTGTTTAAAGAAGATGTATTGTTTATTACAATATATGCAGTCATGTCTAATTAAAATTTATTTTTAATATAAAATGTTTTTAGATCAAGGATAAACAAAAACCATGACACTCGAAGACTAGCTTCGCGATACTTTCAGTGCATGAGTTTTACTTAAATTATTTGATTTTCGTCACTTTTTATACACGACGAGAATACTGTCATGTTTTACATGTGTATTTAATATTTATAGAGAGCACGCCTCTGCAATACACAACCACGCAACGCCAGTGCATTTCTTAATGCACGTTTACCTGCGATGCAATTGCATATAATTAAAACGAACTAGCAGATTATAGAGTACACAAGACATGTGTTGGCAATCTACAGAGCGGGAGGCCTTCATACTGCAGGAGATCCTTAACGTCTAATTGAACAGCCGAGAAACGGTGGAGACGAATAGGCAGCGTTTTTATATTATTCCAATGTAATGATACTTTTTTTTTTTGTTTAGTTAAGGTTTATTTATGTGCCACGAGCAATACTCGTATGTGATGAATAAGCTTTTCGTGTGGCTGGTGTAAGTTTACAGTCCCCGTTGAGTCATCGAGTATTCGCGCCCACAATATTTGAGTCTGCTGCGTTAAATTTTGCGTAGTCATAACAGCGGGTTTTACGATCCGAGGCGCTGGCGTGCCGAACACCGTTTCCGATAATTGCAGGCGCAGTACGAAGTGGCAGAGAACAGGGCCTTTCGAGAAGCGTATAAAGTCAACAACGCCTCTGGAGCAGAGAAAAAGAACGTATATACACGGTGTTTCAAAACCCTCGGTACTACTTGTAAACAAACGTGCAGCAACAACCTGTCACCGACCATAACATTGATAAAACTTTTTTGCCATAAATATTCTTGAATGTTGTGCTGATGGTGCTTGTTTCCCCGCAGGTGCCTGGAGAAGTGAAATTGGTGAAGATCATCCAGTGGACCATGTCTGCAGAGGCGGAGAGGGCCGAGGAGAAGAAGGAGGAGCGGCCGACGCGCCAGTCCGCCGTGGCCTTCGCCAGGGAGAACTGGACCACGGGTTTCAGGATGGTGGAGCTGGTGAGTCCAATCCCTGGGAAAAGGGATGATCGACTATGGAAACAGTGCTTCATGATGCGTTATTCCATTTCACACAGTTTTTGGCCATTGACATTGACAAAGGAATAGCAAACGTACGACAGAAAGTGATTAAAAGTAACACGACATGGTCAAATAGGTAATGGAGTTGATAGCCGCCCGTGTTGTTCGTTTTTAGCATAAAATATTATAGTTTTATTATAAAGCCGACAGTATACTACGACATACTCAAATTATTATTAAAACTAAAAATACTTTCAAAAACATAAATTCATTTGCATTGCATAGACTTGTTTGAAATAATAATTGCACAGAATACTCGATTAGTCAGAAACATTAAAATTATTTCTGACTAGAATTGGCTGTCTAAATTTTTTTATTTTGCCGATTTGTAAATAATTCACGAAACCTCGCTCTGCTGGATGATGCCAAAAGAAATTACAATGGGATTCCACTTAGTATAAGGGTATACTCTATTTGTACTATAGTAATTGCAACACTAAGTTGAAAGATCTTTAATACGTTTGGTTAGGTCAACACGTTTGGAATTATACTGTATACAAAAAAAATGAAAAGTTTAGACACGAGTTGATAATAAAATCTATGGCGTGTTTTATGAGATAATGGGAATATCGCAATAGCGACGATGTTATTCGTAATTTACATAATAAGTAATGTGTTCGCAATGCGGCGGCTAACCTCAAGGTCACAAGACAATAAATGCAGTGTTTATATGCACGAGTTCAAGGATTCTGCGTGCACTGTCACGTGTTGCTCATGCTAGAGCAAAACCTCGTATGCAACAATATCGACAATGTAAATAAACTACTATAAAACCCGAAAAAATCACAGCTTATGACAAAATGTGACAGCCTCTAATTTTGCGCTTATTTTTATTTCTGGGCGCTTTCGCTTTTTAGGGGCACTTTTTATTTAAAAACTCGAAGTCATGCACGCATACAATTTCTTGATACAAATATCAAGATAATTAGATACTCGCGTATGGACGTTTTGTTTGATGCACCAGCATGACTCTCGCCTAGAAAGCGAGTCCAGAATGCAGCGCGAAGTGTGCCAGCGAACAAAGTTCGACGTTGCGGCATACCTGGCGGTCACATCTCCAAGGAGAGAGCATTGCATATTTTAAACACAGATAATGCGTAACTATGCACGTATTGAAGAATGCCGTTTCTGCTTTATTGAATCGCAAGCAGGTCATTTCAATATTTGCCAATTTACTATTTTTATGTTATACTGTAGATAATAATAGTTTTACTTTTCTTTTTTTTTTACAGGTTTTTGCCATTTTCTGCATAGGCCTGGTGGTGGACCCCCTCAACTATGCCAAGATCCCTCAACTGAGCATCCACCATGTGGCCATGGTCTTCTCGGCATTTTCAGGTAGATAGCTGTAGCATTCTGAACCTAATCCATACTATTTTTATACATAAATATCCCTACGCCATAAACAAAATAGCACAATTTTATCATTGAGAAATTCAATATTTTTGACAGAGAGTACTTGGTGGAATTCCATTTTAATATTTTTGAGTAAAATACTTGAGTGATTATCAAACATTATATAAAATCTCACTCTGATGATAATGCCAACGTGAAAAGTTGGCGAAACCGGTCACAAATAAAAACGAACATGTGGAAAATCACTCAAGTATTTTACTCAAAAATATTTTATCATTGCATTCGCCAAATTAACAAACTAAAAATAATATAATTCAACAATCAATTAATTCGAACAAAATTTTCGGTAATACTCGATCTTTTCTAAACGTTTTAAATAAAAAAAATATTTGGATAGTTACAAATTTTATGAAATATTGATTATGCCAGAATATGGGGGGTTCTCTTATTCTCCTGTATACGTTTAGAAAAATGCCGGAGACGTGGTAAAACGGACACGGCCGCATTTCTTTCACAGTGATTCCTATTGCATATTTTTAACTGCCTCTTCCGTTGCAGCCTTCTGCTCTTACTAAAAAGTACGGTTACTTTATAGAACTTATAACATTGAAAGGACTAAAAATGATCGTAGTCTCATAGCCATTTGGATATTTATATGTAGCACCGACACCGTTCTAGGCTGGTTATTGTTAACACTTGCCATGTTGCAATATCGACCGTCGCGATTCAGTATTCATACGAAGACTCGACATGTGGAATTACTAGAATGACTGCCTTATAGAAGTGGCGTTTAAACTGATCTTCTGCTCCACGTTCCAGGGTACATCATCATCAACTCCGTCATCATCCTGGGCCGGCTGGCAGGGGAGCAACTGGGATGGAAGACGAGCGTGGCCTTCTCCCTCATAGGGGCGATCGTCTTTTCAGCTGCAGGCGGCGTCATCATTTACGGTAAGCACCTTCCCATGACTCCTCGTAAACTTTCGCGATTGTCAGTTTGTTGGGTGTTGTGGCGCGTCGATTTATTCTGACATGACCGGAGAAATAAATCAACGCGTCGGAAAACATTCAATAAAAATATTTCGTAGCAAAAAAAAAAGTTTATTACTCAAAAGTTCCGACTCGTAAACCTTGTCACTTGAATCGTTTACTTCGATGCAGTTGTGGTAGTAACATTAAAATTTGTTTTATTATTGATTTGACCGTTAAATATTTTTTATTTAAAAATAAGCCTAATTAGTAGTTTCAAAGAAACTTGAATATCTCTAACTTTTTGCCGATGATAGCATGAGTTTTGAGTGCTCACATGAGTATTTTGTGTGCGTCAGATGTGTTTTCGTGTCGACTAATATTGCCGAGCGGTCATAGCAACAGCTTCCAGTGCTTCTGGCAGCAGGTTCACGGCCCCAGTGAGTCACCACCCCATCAACAACCCTAAGCTACCCCCACCATTGTGCCATTTTACATACAATTGCAGCCGAGGCTATATTTTGTAAATATACCGTGCCCCATATCTGTATCAATTGATTTAAATTTAAAAAAAAAAAACAACTGAAAACTATACGATTTCAAGTTTTTCTGAAATGCTTGAAATAAAATCACAATTATGCTACAGCTAGTAAAAAAAAATATTTTAAAAAAGACTATAAAATGAATGCGTTACAAATACAGAAATCCGAAAAAATTGTACGCGGGCGATTATATTAAACACTGTATAAAATAATAAATGCGTTAGTAATTCAGCGCTGAAACGTAGGACAGGTTATTTTCTCAAATTAACTTTAAAAAATAAATAAAACGTAATAACTTTAACTATCCCATATAATCTGACAAGTTATATTGTATGTAAAATCGTGCAGTTTCTTATTCAATAGCAACATTCACTGCCTCGATAGCTTCCTCGTTGCTTGGCTCTTGAGAATCAAATACGTTTGCATCATCATCATCAACTGCTGCGATACCCAAGCCACGTTCTGGCAGCACGTCGTACTATCTCAGCATCCCACCCTAAGTAACCAGCAAAAGAACAAGACAGATAAATCCAACCCAATAGCTTTTTTGCATGTTCAAACATGACAACATACGAGACTTTAAAAAACCTATATATATATATATATATATATATATATATATATATATTTATTTATATATGTGTGCGCCCCTTTAATATGCATGGTATCAACCGAAAATGGATCAAATTATTATTTTTTAATTTTTACAAAGCGTAAATATAAATAAACTTCAATGAAACAGGTTATTTTGAATGTGAGTGATAATAACCCTCCACCCTCTCCCATCTCAACTCTTTTTTACGATACCATGAATTTAAAAACTGTATATAATACAAATATTCTACAGTCATCTGCAGCTATTCCATCTGTATATTTACTTGTGAAATCAGCGCATCAAACTAGCAACCGCGTGTATTATCATCATCTTTAATTATTTTTTTAATATTTCACTATTGAGACCGCGATTCTCGCTTGCAGACTGGACCAAGTACATGTACAACCACATCTTCCACCCGAGCAAGCAGTACATGGACATGATGATCTCCTCGGGCGTCCTCTCTGTCTTCACAGCCTTCATCTTCGTGCTGGACGCCATCTTCACGTATAGAGAGGAGCCATAGTACTACCAACGTCATTCAAGAACCATCGGTGATGGGAAAAATCAAATACCGATAGTGTAACAATAAACAAAATAATCAGCTGTTCTTTTCAATCCTCAACAAGGTATCAGTTAGTAAAAGTACATGTGTACTAAAATTAAATGTCTTATTGTATTTTCTTACCTACAAAACACTTAAAAGCAATTTTAATCAATTCGTCAGGTTTACACGTCGTTTCCCAAAAATGTTTTTAAAGATGAAAAGAATAAGACTCGATTAAAATTGTGCACATTTAATTTATCCCATCATCGGTTAGTATAAGGATTAATTATAACTAATCGTACGTTCACAGTAGATCGTTGAGATTTTTGTACATTAAATAATGAAATTGATATCAGTATTCCGTCCATTTACATTTATAATAAAAATAGATCGAAGACATTTGAGAGCACGACAAAAATAATATATATTTTTGAAGAGCCCGCAAGCGATTCTTTCAAATCTGCGCATTGTATATGTTTATTTTTAATTATACTTTAAGACGAATTATAGCTTGTAAAAAGTATGTACAACCAATCAATAAGTTATAAGTAATGTTTAACAGATAGTGTCGTAAATAAATATAGCGAACCTGCAATAAATTACTATTTGTAATATTATTGAAATGCGCCTGTGAATTCAACGATGCAAACAATCTTAAGAATCTTAGAGTCATGCAAATTGCTTAGCACTAGGCGCATGTATATTATACATAATGTGTGTGTGTGTGTGTGTTTATACTTATATATATATATATATATATATATATATATACACACACACACATATATATATATAGATAAAGGTTTTAACTGGGCTACTTGCAAAGGGTCCTAAATAAAGAACGAACGGCCAAATGATTTTTATTTTATCTACAACATATTTAAAAATTAACGAAAGAATTTTTTATTTTTTTTATGAATAGCAATAACATTGTGTTGAGATAATTTTTTTTTTTTTATATTTTAATAAGTATTTGGGGGATTGTTGCTGTGTGTCTCGACATAGAACTACTGTGCACTAGCGACGGGCATAATCGATCGATCGACAAGCACACTGAGTCTAACAATAATATTTATATTAATATAAATCAACATTTCGAGTGTCATTGTCGATTTTCTAACCCATTTGGGACCCGCACCAAGCACACGGCACAAACGTACAAATAATTTTAATTTATGGAGTTTGAAGCAATTGAGCAAGAGGTTTTGTGTGTTTGTGAAATGTCGCCATTTAAATTTGTAAGTTTACGATTAGAATTGAAATACAAATGTAAAGTATACACTTTTTAAATACATGTAATTAAAAAATAAAAATAGGCATTAAGTTAAGTTGACGCATCACCCAAAAAGTATTTTTTAAGAATATATTGAGTAACAATAAATATATATATTTATTATATAATTTAAAACAAAATGTTTTATTTACTTCGAAATATTTGCATGAGTGAAAAATATAAAGTTTATATACTATGTGCCGGATTCAAAACCTGAACCCCTAAAGCAGGGGTACCCAACCTTTTTGCACCCAAGAGCACATTCTAGAATGCCGGTCGAGCGGCGGGCACTATTTATTTTTTCCAGGTATATTTATAGTTGGACATTGGTCAATAATACATATGATGCAGAAAAAAATATTGAATTCTAACTATTGTAAACTTTAATATTATTTATCGTGCCCGCGGGCATAGGTTTGGGACCACTGCCCTAAAGGCTTTGTAACATCTGCTGCGAGATCGACTATATGTATTATTTAATTTAAATACGTTTACAAAACAATAAAGAGCGTGTTATATCATTCAATGATCAAACTTACAACAATATTATTCGTTTTTTATTTATTAGGGAAAAACGCTGCATTTCCATATAAGTATGCAAATCAATCATCAAAATAATAGTACTAATAAAATTAGTAATAATAATAGTAGTCCAATTACTGGATGTTTTATGGTATGATAAAATTCGCAAAAAATAAAGTTTGTAATATGTTTATACAATAAAGTAAAAAAAAATAATTAAATGACACTTGAAATTTGGACCCTCAGCTAGGTGTAAAAAATGTGCTGTTTCTTGTACAGAACGCGTATCTTATAAATGATACTCAAGGCAATCAATTATCCAATCACTTCTGATAACATTGAATTTGTAACGAGTTCTTTGTGGACCTTTCACCAGCTCCGACAGCCGTGATCGTCTAGTGGTTAGGACCCCACGTTGTGGCCGTGGTAACCCAGGTTCGACTCCTGGTCACGGCAGTGCTCATGCCACTGTCATGGCGGAGGGTTTTTTTTTCCCAAATTTCCACAATATTTAAAAAACCGTGTAAAAGTGAATCGTATAAATAAAGTACCGTGTAAATCGAAGGATAAGCGTATTCAGTATCCAATCGATCTTGCGATTTTGTGCGACTAAAGTATTTTCTAATTTAACATAACAGCTTATTTTATCCGCGAGTTATTTGATAACAAAATGTCGAAGGGGAAATGCACGACTTGTTATTATCGAACGATTATTTTCGTATGAACATCATTAAAATGCAATGCATGACCGCACTACTTTATCTGACCACAAAAGTTCCCATACGTGAACAATCACAGCGTAATCACGCACAGGGAAAACATTTTGCTATTTATAATATATATAAATATACATTGAGCTATGAGCTGCTGAGACCAGGCGAAACTGTCAATGGGCATCGCTACCGACAACAACTGATCGATTTAACCATGGATTGCTCGAAAAACAGCCAAAATGGGACATGATATTGCCATCGCACTTCTATCATCCAGGACACCATCAAAACCCTGAAATGGGATCTGCTACTGTACCCGCCGTATCCACCAGACCTGGCCCCTTCCGATTATCACTTGTTCCGGTCGACGGCGCATACCTTGGCTGGGCTACACTTGGCCAATTTCGAAGAAGTAGAAAATTGGTTGCACGAATGGTTTCGGTCCAAAGACGCGTCGTTTCATCGTCACCGTATTTGTGTACATATTACCAGAGAGATTGCAAAAAATGTGCAGCCAGCGAGGGGCGATACTTTGAATAAACCATTTTTTTGTATTTCTCTTGAAATTTTTCATAATATGTATGCTTGCTTTAATTTTTATAATTATATAAAAAATAAAAATTATATAAATGATACCATCAGCTTCGGTGCATTCTGTATATTATAATCGCGTATTCTAAAACCAAACCGTGCGTCATTTCTAAAATACAAACAATAAATTTTATTTCAACCGTCAGTCGAAAATCGCAGTGCTTGTTTTAAACACGACAATTTAATTAATTTATCAAAATTTTACCTCCACGAGTGAAATAATATTTTTACAATGAGTAATGCAAAGTTATCCGTCGAGAGCCGACTTGAGATTTTAAGATGTCAGTTCACCGCATTCACCATTACCCGTTCAGCAGATATAAAACTAAGTTTATATTTTTTATATTGCGTGTTAGAATTGGTAAGTGCCGAATCTGCATTTAATCATTATATTATTAATTTTAAATTAAAAGCATTTCAACCGTCAAACAAAATCATTTTTAGCATCTGCGGAAAGAGAAACACAATTGAAACGTGTGTTAGTTGCAAATACACATACTTATTTATTTATTTTATCTGATGTTTTTATAATCAGTTGTCAATTAAATATAATTCACACATAGATGACGCTTGCGTGCAAATTATCAAAAAAAAAAAAAAAAAAACCGCAATAATAACAAATAATAAAAGCTTACCAAAAAAGGCATCGAAAATATTTAAAGCCCGGCGGCCATCTTACGTCATTGCGGATTCAATTGTTTTTCAAAACTTCTGTTTTCAGAAATGGCGGTTTATTCTCCTAGTAAAGGGTAGCACTACACTAGGATAGTGCTACACTTGCGGCCCTCTATCAGATCTGATTGCGCATAGCTGACGAATGAAAGTAGTGTGATAATTATAATTGTATAAAAGCCAAGCACGCTTTGAGCGTTACAAGTCCCCAGACTCCGCTCGTCTCGTGGCACCGGTTTCTGAATCCCAAGATGGGCCAGCCGAGTGTTTAACCCCTCTGTCTATATTTAATATGATTTCCAGGGACTCATGGTGGCGTGTCAATATTTCCAAATAAAAACATTCGACAGTTCGAGGAAAGACTACATTTTGACAGGAGTGCTACCGACGATTGTATTTCAAGTTATCATAATTTCTACAGGGATGGCCATTTTGTACACCTTTTTTCTCCAATCAAGAATTTCACATCAGTTGGTAAGTGAAACCAACTTTTTACATCAGCTTCACAAGCAGGAGACACCCAACCTCGGGTAACCTGAACGAGGAGTCTAGTGAGAACCAGGAGGACTAATTAATACATCTGATCCGATCAGATCAATCTACACACAAAAAAATCACATAGGCCAGACTTACTCAAATCTGACTTGTCAGATTCTCGCGCGATTCTCTTCAAGCTTTACTACCGTTTTTTTTTGTTGATAAGACTTGTTCTCGTATATAAAAATATTTCTTCATTTTTAGATATCGATAGTCAATTCAGTTTGGACTATACTTTTATGTGGTATATGTGTTACTAATTACTGCATCTGGTTAGAAATCAAAGACAGTAAGACCGAACAAAGCTGCTTGCTGTACCAAAAAGCAATACTAATTCTCCTAGCAGCACTGATCTTTTCTTTGGACATGCTCTATCGGCTTCGATTGGATACGACAGGCGAAGAAACGATGAAAACGTGAAATGAACTTTATGTTTAACTTATGTGTAAGTATCATTCAAACTAATCTAAAACACGGGACTATGACATTATAATATACTATTTTGTTTATTTGTCGACATTCTCGACAAAATACCTATGTCAGAATTTGTACATAACCTCAACGTTGCGACTCACCTTTTCCGCTTTCGCCAGATAGACCCAGAGCTTCCGCCACGTGGAGAACTTGTTCTGGTCGCTGAAGTTGTACTGCATCTCCTTGGAGGCATAGCGGGTGCTGAGCGGCGACCGATAGTTGCAAAATTCACTACCGGCTAGCTCGTCGGGCATCTCCTTATAGGACATGGTCTTCGGAAAAACAAAGCACCAGCACACGCGTCGATTTCTTACAGAAGACTAAAGTCGCACGTCAATTGTTATTTGCTCAGTGTTGGCGACCGGTAATTGTAAATAATATCGTTGTAAAAGTTAAGATTGCAGCAACAGCTGATATGAATTGACACTTAACCTCAAAGCGACGCAGACAAACAAACTCTGAAGCTAGTGACAGTTCTCGCTTCTGTTTTGTTGCTAGTTCTGAGTGCTCAGAAAATCCGAGGCTCTGTGGCTAAGTTCACAGTAATGAGTTTTCTTCTGGATAAAAAATGGAGGTTCAATTCAATTAGTGTTTTTCATGATTATTTTAATATTCTGTAAATATCTCAAAATGTTATATCTCCACTTTTTTTTAACATAAAAACGATTGCGTTTCTACAGACAGCTGTGAAGTTTTTGGAAAATATTTTATTGAATATTTCTCTGTAAATTTTATATTAGAAACAGATCTCAAAATAAATCAACATGATGCATTTTTAAATAAAATACTTTGGTGATTTTTCCACATGTTTGTAAAAAATATTATCTAAATTTCATCGAGGGTTTGAGGATACCGTCTCGTAGGGTTGTATAAGCGGGGTGATAAATTGCCGGCTCCTTTTTTCCCTGACGTCCAGAAACACCAGGATGATGACACTATTCAGCACACAAGTAATAAAATAAAATAAAACCCAGGCTTTTATGGATCAAGTACAAAAATATGTTTATTAGTAAGTCTTTTAAGATAACAATATTGCAAGTACAAGTTTTATAACAATGTGATACTGAAATTAACAGTATGCCAGCAATGGCAGTATAAAAAAATTGATCGAGGTCTCCCTAGCCATATTTACAAATCAACGAAAAATAAAGTTTCACATTTGAGTTTTCGGCACTTCTGGGGGGTTAAAAACAAATTAAACACAAAATACACGCACCAGAGTTGCCTTAACAAAGAATATAAGTTGTGTATTCATGACATTATCAAACTTTCTTGAATTAGAGAGATTTTTAAGCCAACATTCAGTATATGTATAAAAATATAGTTAATAATATGTTGTTAATAGAATACGGTGTGGTTATCTTATGAAGTACAACACAGTTCTGTCTCATACATTGCACGTCTTCTACACGCTTATGCCATCTTCGGGTGGAGCAAACAAGCATTAAAGCCATATCTACAGTTTGAACTCTTCGATAATAAATTGGACATGATTTTATTAGTAGTGTAATAATCACGATGGATAGAAGTATAATTTAACAGCATAGTCTCATCAGTTATCCAATGAATGTAAATTTTAAATACAATAAATTAATGCAAATAAAAAAACCCAATAAAAAAAACTAAATAAAAACATTTATTATTATAAAAACAGTGTAAAATATGATGATATTTGCTTGATTATTTTGTTACAAAATCAAAAGTAGTGACATGTTTTAACTGTAATTGAATTTTTTAGATGAATAATTCTGTAGATACTTGGAAGTGTAAGGATAACTTTTAAATAAATATTTGACGTCCTGCTTTAAATGATGACTGAGATAAATGTAATTAAATACTCTTGCTTTATCATATCTGTAGTATCAATCCTGAGAATGTATATATATATTTAAATATTTTCTCTTTATATAGTGTCAAAACTCATGGTACTACCTGAAAATAGTAGATTCAATACCACTTCTAAACCAGAAAACATTTTTTTTTTAATAAAACCTCTCGTCACATATCTCGGGTAGAAGTCAATTTATCAAATATTTCTATTTATTTATCATTTTGAAATGTTCCAGTATTGTATAATATAAAAATGATAATCTCAGTAAATATTCAATAGTGATACCATAAGTTTTAAAGCACCTTATATACAGCATGTTATGTTCAAAATACAGTATGGACCTGTAATAGCAGTAAAACAATCTCACGTCCCTATATTTCAGTGTCAGGTGTTAGATAAATGTGTGATGAATCAGAGCTTAGACTTGAGGCTGCCCATGAGTTTCTCCAGCTTCATCGCCTTCTGCAGGTCTCCCGAAATCTTCAGCTTGCCGGTCATGAAAGCACTGGCCGGCTTCAGCTTGCCTGAGAATAAAAGTAAAATATAATAAACGGACACGTGAAGTTTATGGCAAATGAAAAACCTATGGTCAACAAAGAGTTTGCTTCATAATTCTGCAAGAATGAAGAAACTCAGAAGGACCAAAAACTAAGTGGATTGATGATATGGTTGAGGACTGCTTTAATCAGAGCCAGATATATACCAGTGAACATATCGAAGAAGTTCTTGCTGTTCATGGTCATGGTGGCATCAGGAGTAACGGCAGGGACGCCTTGGCCGCACGCACCGTCTCCGTTCTTCAGGTCAAGATGCCACACTTCCTCGTTATCTCCTGGAAAGGGTTGAAATTACTGGTTAATTTTTCAATCAAATATGTTGTGTTGTACAGGGATATGTTTTACAGTATTAATATTACCTTTAACATTGAACTGATAGACTGCCTGAATCTTCTTCACGAGTTCAGGGTTAATGGAAGTGGTGATTTTCTGGAATAGGGAAGCTATTTTCTCATCGCCAGCGGGCTGCAATAAAAAATATAATATAAGAAACGCAATTTGACTTGAGGTGTTTATTATTTAAATTTGCTAAATTTAAATAATCACCTCTTATATGCTTTTTATAGTTATTTCTTGAAATTATCATAGTAATTAGTTTTATAGTATATCAAAATGACTAAAAAATAATAAATAAAAGTCATGCTGAAAGATGCAGGGCTGCGATGTTTGAAGCATTTTAAGGCTGTTGAAGTTGGAGTATGGTAAAGTTTGAATGATGAGTCGGAGGCGAGTCAAAATATAATTCCTAATATGAAATATCAAATTAAACACATAATATTCCTTAAAATAGCGTTATTAGTTATGTAGTGGGGAGTTCTGCATTATATATTTTAATGTTGCAAATATATTTTATCAACCCAACGCTGCGCGAGATTAGGAAGCCCAAATTTTACCTAGAAGCCTCTCTTTGTTAGAATGTTTAAGAAGTTAGAAATATAAATGACGTTTAAAAAAAACTATTTGTACCAACACATTCGATGCCCATACAAACCGCTTTCGACCAAACTGAAACACACGTAAACTTTATTACATCAGTTGAGGATTCACCTGGCAGGACGATTATTGAACCAGGGACCTCTCGATTGAGAGTCAACGGTCTAACTGCTGAGGCTACCAACCTGCATGCGTTTGGTATTATATAATATTTTTAAGCCAGTTACTTCCCCTTAGTTGTGAGTGAGTGGTGACACATCGCCAGTGAAAGTGCATGAGATAGAAATAAACCATTAAAAAATATTAAAAACTTGGCAATATTTGTACGATAACTCATAGCATCTCTTGAAATGGGCTGAATGTAAAATTAAAAAGTTTAGATATTAGCTCGATATAACAAAATCACAAAATAAATACATCCATCGTTTATTGATACATATTGATCCCATATCAAGAGCAACGGTGAGTTATGCATTGAAAACGATTGTCGGGTTCATCTACACAGAAATCGACTCTCAACGGAGGTCTTCTTCGCACCTTGGCTTCTTCTGCCGGAGCTGAAGCGGCCGGTTCTGGCACGGCCGCACTGTCGGGTTCAATATCCAGGAAAAAGTCTAGCATCAGACTGTTGGCATTCTCTGAAATAAAAGATGATCACTCACATAATGGGCTGAAGACTAACGGATGAAGAACCCTGTACGGCCAAACGGTTCCGGATTCAATTTATGACTTTTGTAAATTAAACTATTAAAACAAACCAACGTATTGTGTTTTTACTATAAAAAAGTGGTTATATTCCTGATATAATAAAAATTATATCGAGTGCAACTGCGGCAAGACACAAAGTAAAAGCATCATGATCATTGTTTCAGTTCAGATAAACTTCCACAGGGAAAGATTTTTGAAATAACGAGTTTGTAATAATATTGAGTTTAAGATAATACAAAAATCATAAATTTCACCAGTGAAGTACGCTTACAATCGGGTTCATTGAACAAAATGCTACAAAATCTGATGATTCTCCACATTTGCTGCACCTATACCAGAGGAGAAGGGTGGCTATTATTCTCTAGGTCCGCACAAACCTTGTCGTCGGCGGCGCTCCTCCGAGCCGAGGTGTGGATCTGGCGAGATTGCAACCGGTAGCCGTTTTTGCCTGAACCTGTGGTGACGACGGGAACGTCGTCGATGAACCCGTCCATTAACAAATCATCCGCGTTGGCTGCAAATCATTAGGCATCACGCATCACTCAGTACGTATTGAATGATCTTAGAACTATGAACTCACTATTTTTTATACTAAATTAAAATAAAAGATCAGAAAACTAATTTTTATATTTGGAGACAATGCGACTCTTGATACCCCGAAGATGAAAGAGATATGCTGATTTCTCGTAGAAGTATGAAATTTGTAGAGGATGAAATTTATCTGACGGTTTGCAAAACTCCAAATATTCATGATTCATTTTGATTAAAAAAATAATCAACACAGGCACCATTACCTTAATTTTTTTATATCTTATCTGGGTATTTTCTAGTTTGAAATTTATCAACTGAGCATTACATAAATAGACCAAGATACATTCTCAATATCATTTACAGTTATCAAAATAAACCTGATTGATCATGCTTCAAAGTTGGTGAGTACACTTGACATGGAAAAATATTATATCCATTTTGTCATTAGATTAATCAAAGCAGTTAGTCGAGTGATCAATAATAATAACATGAAATTTAGTGTATCTTAAAATAAAATATGAATCTTTTTAGCAAATCACATAAAATAGCATTTGCCGATTTTAATTGATATATGAGATCAATCCTGATATAACTACATTATTAGCAATGAGATGTATAGATTTCACCTCTCAATAAAACTGCATTTATCAGTCGTAATGTTGAATTGTTATATCTTTTCAGTTATATCTAAGTCTAAAGTTAGCTTTTTAACTCATCGGGGGTCAAAGCAACTTATAAGCGCTACTGTGGCCTAAGTGAGAATAATTTCTACACAAGGTAGTTCAATAATTTAAATAAATTATTACCAGGGTTTATGGCATATGGTACGAGGTCGGTGACTCCGGCCTCCTTGACTATATCTTCATCAATGTAGAAGTTTCCAGTCGCTGCCTTTGGGTCCCTGTTCGAGAAGATTTAAACCATTCAGTCATAACATGTAAAAATCTACAAAAAACACACACAGCTAATAAAAATCAATCTGTCGATTGTCGAAATTCTGATTGGTCAGATAACAGTATTTAAAACAAACTACCATATACAAAGGCTTGCAAAGTTTAATACATATTTTTTAATAACTGATCAATTCTAATCTGGTGATTTTTATGTACATTTAAATAAACTCCTGTGTTTGATCATTTTTCCATTTATAAGTTAAAACGCGTGTGAAAAATTAAATAACCATAAAATGAGATAATTTAACTATTTCAAAAACAAATATAGTAATGACAGCTTACTTCGAGAGGATAACATAGGCAGCGTCAGACAGAATCTCAGGTTTGCGACTGTTCTCTCCTGTACCCGTCAACATCCGAATGGCTGCCGTGTCAATAGCTGGAACAAACAACAAACACGTTATGTAACAAATAAAACATATTTTTATTACATCGAATATCAGGATATTGTTATATTTTGACATCAGTTTTTTGTTGTTCTTTCCAAGAATGGCAGAAATTCATACTTTGATAATTTGAGACAAGGAGTTTATAACCACTCGTTTGAAGTAATTACTATGCTGTTAAAAAACATTTGCATCACCTGTTCTGGGCCAGAGAGCGTTGACAGCAATGTTGTGGGGCTTGAACTCCTCGCTCATTCCCAGCACGCACATGGACATGCCGTACTTGGCCATCGTGTAAGCCACGTGGTTGGTAAACCTTAAAAAAAAATACTTAAAATATGCTTTTAGGTAATAGATTCACGCATGACTGACTGTCACAATCTAGTGTCATATCCAATTTGATCACCACGGCTCTGTTATTGAGTGAAAATATGAATTTTTACATACAATTGTGAGACAGATTTACTGAGATGCTAAATAAATTAAAAATATAATTGATTTGATGAGGACCAAACCATTGTTGCCAGTTCACAAGACACCCATTAGCTAAAAAATAACTCACCAATGTTTGCTCATGTTGAGTGGCGGAGACAGGTTGAGGATGTGTGCGTGGTTGCTGACCTTCAAGTGCGGGAGGCATAACTTAGAACTGAAAAGAAAAATAACAATATTGCTTTGAACTTAAAACCATCATCAATTCATCCTTCCGAAGCTTTATTATCAAGATCATGTATGTGTTCCTTTGAGTGTTTTACGCAGCATGAGAAGAGGCCTTAAATCTTAATTTATAAACAAAAAAAATAATCAGATATTAATAAACTTGAGTTAAATGCAAATCATGCTAAAACTACCGACTAGATATAAAAATTAAAGGATCATAGTTAATTCTTCGCTTTTGATTTATTAAATTTTTTGGCTTCAAGTTTTTCATATTAAGTTTCACTATATGTAGAAAGTCATTTGCAACAAGTATGAAAATCCAAATAGTTAGATTACGACAATTTTATTTTTCCTGATTTTTTTTCAACTCACACCAAGAAAGTTCCTCTTGTGTTGATATTGTGCATGAGGTCATATCTCTTCATGTCCAGGTTCTCCGTGCCCACCAGAGCGATGGCTGAGGCATTATTCACCAAGATATCGATCCCACCAAACTAGAAAATAAAAACCAAATTATAAATGTGATCACAAGTTTTGGCTACCGCCGTGATTAGAAATACTCGGTTCATGGGTGTTGTACTGATACTAGGGCTATCTTAAAGAAGTTGAAATTGATTTGATGAAATTTTAAATCAATTAAGATGGCTTTAGTACCGGGGACCAAAGCTTTGGAAATTTCAAGAAAAAAACATTTTCTCATCCATTTCTCATCAAGGCAATTTATTAATTTTATGATTTATTGAACTTCTAACCTTAGCTACGGCTTGGTCGATGGCCGCCTGCACCTGTTTCTCATCTCGGATGTCCACAATGCACGGCAGGGCCTTGCCCCCAGCATCCTCCACTAAAAAATAAATGAATATGGAATAAATAAAACAAGGTTAAAACAGTTGTTAATTTACAATTGAGAAAGTCAGATGCATACCCTCTTGCGCAGCCGTGTAGATGGTGCCAGGGAGCTTGGGGTGCGCCTCGGCTGTCTTAGCTGCGATGACTACGTTTGCTCCATCTTTAGCAGCCTTTAGGGCTATTGCTTTTCCAATTCCTCGTGAAGCCCCAGTGATAAACAGGGTCTTTCCCACGAGTTTCCTGAAATTTTTTTTTTTTTATTGTTTCCAGTTTCAAGACCAGGATGGCATAAATTATTTTAGACTACTTTGACCATCTGCAAAGGCGACCATGATAATATTGCGATTTTTAGGCACATAAAGAGTTTCTAATATAAGATAAAGCTAGAAGCACTAAGATGATTATATTTAACGTTTCCCATTTGTTTATATCTCCATGACCATACTCTACTCCCACTGCCGCACACGAGAGTGGGAGTACAGCATGATCCGTTTGCTCAAGGCCGCCGGCAACATATCTCACCATGGTTAGTGATTCACCTGGCTTGCGTCTGACTTTTAACTTTAAAATAACTATTATAAGCCAACTTATTCAAAGATTACTTCCAGCTGTGTAGCTAAAGCTGAGATACAAAGAATACAGCCTTCTGAAGAAAAAGAAAAGTATGAGAATTTGACATTTTTTTCGTCTATAATGTAGCAAAAAATAGATAAAAGACTAATTTCAAGGTTGACGAGCACAGATATTGAGTAGATATAATTATATCTACAGGGCTCTTTCTTTTATTGCAATTTGAACTTCAAAGGAAGACAAAAAAAGAAGGTTGTATTGTCAATGCAAACATTTTCAGTAGAATTGATCGTATTTTCTGGCTTGAAAATTTACAGACATGGTTTTTACATGATTTTTCTATATTTTTGTTTTTATTGTGACTGGTTTCACATTGTTTGAAAATGCCAACGAGATAGGCTGATTACCAAAAAAAATTTGGAATTCAACCAACATAAATATAATTAAAATATTTATTTTCAAATTCAGCAAGTGCATTTAATAAATTTGATTTAAATTGAAATTAACACATTGAAGTTAAGAATTAGTGTAATTTGTTGACAGTGTACTTCAAGGAAGTGAGTCGTATGAGTAAAGTAGAAAACTTATCAGTGAAATTTAACAAACTGTGAGACAAAAAAAGTGTCTTCATGTTTCTCTGCTCTGTACTTCTTACTTCTTTTTTTATTACATGTCATACAAATTTACTTTTTTCTTCCAAGACACGCCTCAGACCGTGTTTTGGTTTTGCGAGTTGTTGTGAACTAGAAAGTACAAATGCCGTCATAACTTTTCATAACAGTAAGTATTACAATAAATGAGAGTCACTGTTTTAGTATAAGTCGTGAAAAGCCCGGCATACAGTACCCACACTGCATGCCGGGTTGCCTTGTCGTCAAACTCAAACATAACTGTAAAATTCAATGCGATATTATAAACAAAGTAAACCGGTAAGTTTAACATAATTAAGTATTTATTTACTCACCCGGTGTTAGCTACCAATGACATTGTTGAGCGACGATTGATTAGTGGATGAAAATGCGAATCTGGACTTCGGAGCCTCTCGGGTACAATGGCTAGATAATAATTAAGTAAAGAGCACTTTCGACGGCTCGATTAGATGTGTTATGTATGAAAATGTACTCGGTTTGGCTGTAGGATGACAGGTACAAAGTCCACGGAACTTGACAAGTATGCACGGAGTATTAGATAAGGACAGTGAATAGGGCAAAGTTTAACGAGTGAGCGAGATGGCGGCGCTGGGTAGTGATGCGCAAAAACGTGCCGATATTTTAACAAAAAATACCGATGATAAATGCGAAAATAGAAAAATAATATAAATAGCCAATAAAAGTCTAATTTTTAAAAACTACGCTAAAATATTGAAAATAAACTTAAATTTTGTTTGATCTCATTAGAATGTTTGTCGATTAGACCGATATTTTTTTTTATATTGAAGCAATGAAATACTTGTTTTGGTACATTTTATTTTATCCCTTAATGCTTAGTGCTCAATATTCGTCATATTATCAAAACTAATCCAACTTGTGATTTTGTCAAAAATGGGTGTAATACAAAATAACCTATCATTAATTTTATTATTATGGCTCGATATTTTAAGATTATCTACAATTAAAAAGTGTCGATATTCGAAAAAAAGTTCTCATACCTTTCATTCTCGATGGCTTGTTTATGAAATACATTTGATGTGGAAGTTCGGTGCTGCCAGTATTATTAATTCTTCCAAGATAAAATTAATATTAAATATTAAACAAAACCTTACTACTAAATAAATAAAAATATTATTTTTTTATTGCGTAATTCAATTTAAGTGGTTCAGTGAAATAAAGTTTGCTAACATAAATAAAAGTGAATACTTTTGAACAATGATTTGTCAATTTGATAATGAATAAAAACTATTTTTCAATTTTTGTAATCAAACTTTTCTCTTGAGTTATATGTATTGAACTAATAATGTGAAAGTATGATGTTCGTTCAAGGAATCTAATTAAAAATGGTCCCCATTATGACTAACTCAACTCGACATCATTTCATATATTCCAATATTTGTGTCGAGTTATGCTTAACATCATGAAGCTATACAAAAAATAATGAATTTGTATTTACTACAAATGATTTTGTAGTTATTACTGTGCCAGCTGTATTCAGATTTTTATTGCATCATGATAGGAAAATTATTATATTTCTCATTCTGACAATAATATAACAATGTTAATTAATGATTTCATAAAAAAAAAAATTTCAATAGTTATTTATTGTACGTTTTAGTAAAATAATATATATATAGTGCTCCAACTTTTTACATGACTAGTTTTGCCCTCATGCTAGGTTGGTGTAACAAGTCATGTTGAAAAATAAAAAGTTGGAACAATACTAAAAATATAATTTCAGTAAAAAATATTAAAACAGAATTTCAGCCTAAAATAAAAAATATGAAGGCTTTATTAAATTTTATTCATAATGATCTTAGTTTTACAGAAGTGAACAGAAGAAATGTAGATTTTAATTACCTGATTTTGAAAGTCTCCCGTTTGTGGAACCAACAAAATCTTTTCCCTTACATGTTTCTTTACACACACATCTAATCAGCCCCACACGCTTCAATATGAGTATTTCACCGTGAAATAAAATATTTAAGATTTCATTGCTAGACATGAGATCACAAAAATGTATGTTATTAAAAATACACAAGCAATAAGTCAATAGAGATTTATAGTTCTATCTGGCAACACACATTGTTACTTGATTATATTAAAAAATATATAGTTGTTTCGATTACTAGTCATAATACTCATTCATCATAAAAAAAAATTGTTCAAAAGGACCCGATTTCCAGGTTTTGAAAATAAAACTAAATGTAAAGATTTCGTCACACCACCATCGAAACTCCACAGAACAAAAAGATATTTCAGAGAATTCAGAGCCAACTGAACACGTTCGGCTCACATTTTATGTTTTATACGATTATAAGAGAGGTTACGCTCGCTATCATCTATCTTCTATCTACTATAATAATAGCCATTGTGTGTTTGTATGTTTGTATGTATGTATGTTTCGTTTTTCCGTTCTGTATAGAATATCTTAAAAGATACAACGCTGATTTTTTGCACATAAGTTAAGTAAATTTTTCCGCAGCTATGTGCCGAATTTCAAGACGATAGGATAATATTTTCATTCATAAACTTTAAAATATGCTTTAGCGAATTTCAATATGTACGAATTATATGATTCAGTTCTTCGCCGCGAGATGATGCTTTAGCGAATTTCAATATGTACGAATTATATGATTCAGTTCTTCACCGTGAGAATTTCAAATTTAGAACTTTTACAAAAAAAACAAATTTTAGACGCATCGTTCATCAAATACGTCATTTTATGACGGGCTACATTGCTAGTATTTACATAATTTCTCAAAAGACCTAAGTTAAAAAAATAATAATTTAAGGAAAAAGAAATAATTTATTCATATTAGTAAATAATTTAAGGGTCACAGTGGTTTTTTAGCTTTTATAATGGAATCACCCAAACGGTGACTAAAAATCAATGCTGAAATATAATATAATATAACCTTTCTAGTATTGTGTTTGAAGTGAAGAGTTTTGAGTTTTATTGAGAACAAACAAATTTCACTTCAAAACATACAAAAAAGACACTTATATCAAATTCTTAACCAAAAAGCTTTTTTTTCCTTGTCAACTACTTTTGAGTAATACCATGAATTTGTAGACATTGTGTATATTCTTATTAAAGTACCGCGCACACACTCACACACACACACACACACACACACACACACATATATATATATATATATATATATATATATATATATATATATATATATATTCATGTATTCATCAAAAACATTTAGCAACTTACCTATTGAGTAAGCAGCCCCCCCCCCGTTGCTATATGTGAAAGAAGTCAATTGCAACTCACGCGGACACGTAAGGGTTGTCTCTCATCTTGCAGTGAGACAGCACGTTGGGGGCCTTGGACGGCACCACCACCTGGATGAGGTCCACCGAGGATTGCAGTTTCAGGTAGCCCAGGTACAGGCCGCGCGGCAACTTCACCGAAGACAGCTGGAACATCACACATATGACTTGGCAAACTCATTCATACAAAAGATATGAGCAATGAAATATTATTATAAGAACCAATGTATTTTTAATAAAATATATAATCAAAAAATAAAAAAAGGAAACAACACTAGAAATATTTCTTTAAATAAAAATAATATTATATATTTTTGGTTGCCGGGTTTAAATAAAAAAATATTTGAAATACCTGGTGATAGTTGATCAGGTCTTGGATGGTGTAGTTTTGTGCACTTTGTTGAGAGGCAGCCAGCGCGAGTTGAGGACCGATACAGCCTTGGGAGATTTCATACAGTTGATGCAAGAGATCACCAGCGTGCCGTGACTGTCCCGCAGAGGCTTGTGGTACTGTACGGGACGTCGGCCGCCAGTTATGAAACAAGTATTTGCGTGACTGTACGGGAAGTTTGCCGTCTGTACGGAGGCATGAGTTACGCCGCGTCGGCTTCCCGTCCGATGAGTCACGCACGCAAATACAGGTTGAGAACCTGCGATGTGGCCGGAGTGGCCGCCGCTGGCGACCCACGAGCCCACGTCTTTGTATGGACGGCCCAGACGCGCCGCGCTTGAGAACCGTCGGGGTGTTTTGACCGACGGTCGTCAGGTACCTGCGAGGGCTCGTGCGGCGCTTTTGTGAGAATTACTTGTACATAAATATGCTTGTTTGTGAATAAAGAGCCAGTGTGAAAAATGTAGCGTTTCAATAACCACCTCTCTGTTCCCGAAATCTCCAGCCTTTAAAGTCTTGCTTTGCCAGTACCTAGTGTTACAGTTCAAATGTACGTCCGATACATTTTTGGTCCTTCGAGCCGGATAACAAGTGAATTTAAAAGTGTTTTAAAAAGTTAAATAAAAAGTGTTTTAAAAGTAAATTGAAAGTGTTTTAAAAGGATTCATAATCATAGCCAGTCTGCTGCCGTATGAAGTGAAGTTTTTTGAGATTTAGAGCCTTTCAACTTTATAAATAGAGTCTGTTCACGTGAATCACAAGTGAATAATAAATTCAGATTTCGACTCTTTAATTTGTGCGCGTGTTCTGTGAAATAATGCCGGCATCACTCCGCTCTGGAAAGGGCGCGGCTCGCGAAGATGACCGGGCCGACTCCGACGCATCCGAAAGTGCGTCGTCAAGACACTCGGACCGCACCGCCACAGACGACACGATTCTCAAGTTAAGGAGGGAAATGAGGGAGTTGAAACGCCTACTTCGCGAGTCCAAAGAAAGGAACGCTGCGTACCTACGCGCAGGTTCAGCCGCCGCCGACGCCGCCTACGCCGCCGACGCTGCCGCTAGCGTAACCGCAGCCGTATCGACTACCACAGCACGGATAGTCGCCGCGCCTGCGCCCGGGCCGAGCACACGTCGCTCATTGAGCGAGACTGCCGCACCGGACGCTCTAACAGGACGACCGAGCACTCAGAAGGACGCCTGGCGAGCGGAGACTCGTAGTGAAGAGTTCTCCAGAGAGCCACACCGTCAAACAGCGGCATGGGTCCAGCAGAGCGACCAAATGGCCCAGCTCGTGACAGCAATTACGCAGGCAGTGCGTTCTGTCATGGGCGATAGCAGTCTGCAAAACCAACGGACCCCCTCGCCACTGCACACCATTGCAGATGAGCCGGCGAAGGGAAGCGTCCCGTCCGATACGGCCGCACAGGGCGCGCCGCTACATCGGAGCGACGAGAGACGAAACACCGCGACCCGAGAGTTCTCGAGCATTGAACCCTTCATGGCGAGACAGTCGGGCGTGAAGGACTTACAACCCCTCAGCGGTGACCCCGTCGATGTGATTCTGCTGGCCGCGCAGGCAGCCCGCGACGTCCCTCCGCCAAATGGACTGGCGGAGCGGGACGCGCCCTCCAAAGGGGCCGCGCAATCCAGAGAGCCGCCGCTTGCGACTCTGCTGGCCGCGCAGGCAGCCCGTGACGTCCCGCCGCCAAGTGGACTGGCGGAGCGGGACGCGCCCTGTGATGGCCTCGCGCAACCCAGGGAGCCGCCGCTTGCGACTCTGCTGGGCGCGCAGGCAGCCCGCGACGTCCCGCCGCCTATTGGACTGGCGGATCGGGACGCGCCCTGTGATGGTGCCGCGCAACCCAGGGAGCCGCCGCTTGCGACTCTGCTGGCCGCGCAGGCAGCCCGCGACGTCCCGCCGCCTCTTGGACTGGCGGATCGGGACGCGCCCTGTGATGGTGCCGCGCAACCCAGGGAGCCGCCGCTTGCGACTCTGCTGGCCGCGCAGGCAGCCCGCGACGTCCCGCCGCCTCTTGAACTGGCGGATCGGGACGCGCCCTGTGATGGTGCCGCGCAACCCAGGGAGCCGCCGCTTGCGACTCTGCTGGCCGCGCAGGCAGCCCGCGACGTCCCGCCGCCTCTTGGACTGGCGGATCGGGACGCGCCCTGTGATGGTGCCGCGCAACCCAGGGAGTCGCCGCTTGCGACTCTGCTGGCCGCGCAGGCAGCCCGCGACGTCCCGCCGCCTCTTGAACTGGCGGATCGGGACGCGCCCTGTGATGGTGCCGCGCAACCCAGGAAGCCGCCGCTTGCGACTCTGCTGGCCGCGCAGGCAGCCCGCGACGTCCCGCCGCCTCTTGGACTGGCGGATCGGGACGCGCCCTTCAAACGCGTTGCGCAATCCAGAGAGCCGCCGATTGCGCCTCTGCTGGCAGCGCAGGCAGCCCGCGACGTCCCGCCGCCAAATGGACTGGCGGAGCGGGACGTGCCCTCCAAAGGCGCCGCGCAACCCAGGGAGCCGCCGCTTGCGACTCTGCTGGCCGCGCAGGCAGCCCGTGACGTCCCGCCGCCTCTTGGACTGGCGGATCGGGACGCGCCCTGTGATGGTGCCGCGCAACCCAGGGAGCCGCCGCTTGCGACTCTGCTGGCCGCGCAGGCAGCCCGCGACGTCCCGCCGCCTCTTGGACTGGCGGATCGGGACGCGCCCTGTGATGGTGCCGCGCAACCCAGGGAGCCGCCGCTTGCGACTCTGCTGGCCGCGCAGGCAGCCCGCGACGTCCCGCCGCCTCTTGAACTGGCGGATCGGGACGCGCCCTGTGATGGTGCCGCGCAACCCAGGGAGCCGCCGCTTGCGACTCTGCTGGCCGCGCAGGCAGCCCGCGACGTCCCGCCGCCTCTTGGACTGGCGGATCGGGACGCGCCCTTCAAACGCGTTGCGCAATCCAGAGAGCCGCCGATTGCGCCTCTGCTGGCAGCGCAGGCAGCCCGCGACGTCCCGCCGCCAAATGGACTGGCGGAGCGGGACGTGCCCTCCAAAGGCGCCGCGCAACCCAGGGAGCCGCCGCTTGCGACTCTGCTGGCCGCGCAGGCAGCCCGTGACGTCCCGCCGCCAAATGGACTGGCGGATCGGGACGTGCCCTTCAAAGAAGCCATGCAAGCCAGAGAGCCGCCGTCTGCGCCTCTCCCAGCTGCGATGGCAGCGAGCAGCGTCCCTTCGCCGCTTAAACTTGCGGGTTGGAACGCGCCTTCCGGGGAGCCGCCGTCTGCGCACCTCCCAGCTGCAATGGCAGCCCGCGACGTCCCGCCGCCTATTGGACTGGCGGATCGGGACGCGCCTTTCAAAGAGCCACCGTCTGCGCCTCTCCTAGCTGCGATGGCAGTGAGTAGCGTCCCTTCGCCGCTTAAACTTGCGGGTCGGAACGCGCCTTCCGGGGAGCCGCCGTCTGCGCATCTCCTAGCTGCGATGGCAGTGAGCAGCGTCCCGCCGCCTATTGGACTGGCGGGTCGGGACGCGCCTTTCAAAGAGCCGCCGTCTGCGCCTCTCCTAGCTGCGATGGCAGTGAGCAGCGTCCCGCCGCCTATTGGACTGGCGGGTCGGGACGCGCCTTTCAAAGAGCCGCCGTCTGCGCCTCTCCTAGCTGCGATGGCAGTGAGCAGCGTCCCGCCGCCTATTGGACTGGCGGATCGGGACGCGCCCTTCAAAGGCCTCGCGCAACCCAAGGAGCCGCCGCTTGCGACTCTGCTGGCCGCGCAGGCAGCCCGCGACGTCCCGCCGCCTATTGGACTGGCGGATCGGGACGCGCCCTGTGATGGTGCCGCGCAACCCAGGGAGCCGCCGCTTGCGACTCTGCTGGCCGCGCAGGCAGCCCGCGACGTCCCTCCGCCTATTGGACTGGCGGAGCGGGACGCGCCCTGTGATGGTGCCGCGCAACCCAGGGAGCCGCCGCTTGCGACTCTGCTGGCCGCGCAGGCAGCCAGCAGCGTCCCGCCGCCTATTGGACTGGCGGGTCGGGACGCGCCTTTCAAAGAGCCGCCGTCTGCGCCTCTCCTAGCTGCGATGGCAGTGAGCAGCGTCCCGCCGCCTATTGGACTGGCGGATCGGGACGCGCCCTGTGATGGTGCCGCGCAACCCAGGGAGCCGCCGCTTGCGACTCTGCTGGCCGCGCAGGCAGCCCGCGACGTCCCGCCGCCTCTTGGACTGGCGGATCGGGACGCGCCCTGTGATGGTGCCGCGCAACCCAGGGAGCCGCCGCTTGCGACTCTGCTGGCCGCGCAGGCAGCCCGCGACGTCCCGCCGCCTCTGGAGCCTCTTCCACCTTAAGAGGCTCGGTCACTTCGTCATCACGATGGAGCCCCTGAGAAAATCGGCCAGCATCGGGCAATGCCATCGGTGCCAAAAATTCGCACACTCCGCAGCCTGCTGCAGGAACCCGCCGAAATGCGTCAAGTGCGCAGGCGACCACCTCACCGCCGCATGCACCAAAGACCCAACCACGCCAGCGAAATGCGCTAACTGCGGCGAAACCCACACAGCCAATTTCAAAGGCTGCGTGAGATTCCCAAAGCGCGCCCCGACGACCCAACGCGCCCGCCCCCCGCCCCACGCAAGCGTTAACAAGCTCGCAACCGCCAACCTCAGCTTCGCCGCCGCACTCGCCCCGACACCCCAAACCTCAACGGCACCGAGAGATGTCCCGGTCCCCCCGACCACTTCACCCATCGCACCAACCGCGACCGCCCCGCCAGCCACCTCCGCACGGTCACCCCCGGCCGCCCCGGCCGCCCCGGCCGCCCAGCCCACCCCAGCCGCTCCTCTGCCCGAGGACGCGACCCTGCAGGGAAACCTCATTGCGCTTGCAACGGAGGCCCTGCAAAAAATAATGACTCCCGGGACGAGGGAAGACAAAATCAGGGACATCATTGAGATGGTCCCTAAACTCCTTTCAATCCTCCTCGCCCCTTAAATGGCGCCACAACGCAACTTCCTCCGAATTGTCCTGTGGAACGCCAACGGCGTAAAAAGACAAACCAAGGAAGTCGGAGACTTCCTATCGACATACGACATTGACCTCCTGCTCATAAACGAGACTCACCTCAGAGCAGGAGACAGCCTGAACCTGGCCAACTACAGGACTTACCGTAATGACCGACTGGACGCAAGAGGAGGAGGGACTGCGATCCTCATCAAGAAATCGCTGCCACACCACGCGCTCCCGGCCCCCACTCTAACGCAAGTCGAGGCTACCGTCATCGCGGTGAAAACTGCCACTGGACAGTTTAGGACCGTAGCAGCGTACTGCGCCCCAAACAAGAAACTGCCCGCCGCCGACCTCAGAGCCCTCTTCCCCGAGGTTCGAGGCACCCATGTACCGACCATACTTGGAGGCGACCTTAACGCCAAACACTGGGACTGGGGCGCGCGAAGTTCCAACACCAAGGGCAACGCCCTCAAGAGATGGACAGAACGCACCCTAGTCACGGTCGCGGCACCCGACGCCCCCACCCACTTCGGCCCTGACGGCTCAGGGGATATCCTCGATATCGCCCTGCTGGCAAACATCGGATGGACCTACCGCATGCAGACGGTCCCGGAGCTAGCCTCCGACCACAACCCGGTCATTATGGACATCCAGAATGCGTCTGTCCTCGCACCTCCACCGGCAGCCGGAAAGATCTCGTGGAAGAAATTCCAGAGTCTTGCCAGCAAAAGCATCACACCGCCCACCAACCTAAACACCGCCCACGACATTGATAGGGCAATTAAAACCCTCACGGCCCAGATCACCACCGCACAGACAGCGGCCACCCAAAAAATCAAGCCCGACGACTCCTCAAACCCGAACCTCCCTCCGGAAATCAAGGAGCTCATCCGGGAGAAAAACAGAGCCCGCCGCGCTTGGCAGAACTACTGCGACCCAGCGCAGAAGACTCGCATGAACCGCCTCCAACTAGAAGTCAAAAAGGCATTAAGGACGTTGTACAACGACAGATGGAACGATAAAATCCTTTCACTGGGAACAGAGGACAACTCCATCTGGAAGCTGTGCAAATCCTTCAAATACCAATTAAACAATGCGGACATCCCTCCCATCCAAACCCCACAGGGACTGGTCACGGACCCGGCCGACAAGCTGGTGGTCTTCGCCGACGCGATGGCCACCCAGTTCAGCCCGAACCCCGACACAAACCCACCACGCACGCGCATAATGGAGAGGGACGCGGCGAGACTCCCATTTGCCCCAACATGCGACCCGGAACCCTACAAGCTCGAAGTCCTGATCCCAGCGGTAATAAAGCTGCTGGCAGACACCAACCCCAAGAAAGCCCCCGGACAGGACAAAGTCCTATCCATGGCGCTGAAGGCCCTCCCCACCCCCGGAGCGGAAGCCCTGGCAGCCATATGCAAAGCATCCCTGGACCTCTGCTACTTCCCCAAGGCGTGGAGAAAGGCTGACGTAATCCTGATCCGGAAGCCGATGAAAAAGGGCACGGCTCCAGAAGACTACAGACCCATCAGCCTCATCTCAAACCTCGGAAAACTCTTTGAGAGGATCCTGCTCAAACACATCGCCAGCATGACAGGCTCCCTCAAGACCCTCCCAGATAAGCAACACGGGTTCCGCCCGCGTCACGCGACCACCCACCAACTCCTCAGAGTGGTGGAGCACATCTGCGACGGATTTGGGAAAAAAGAGGCCACCTGCGCGGCCTTCCTTGACGTAGCGAAAGCCTTCGATAAGGTCTGGCACGCAGGCCTCCTCACAAAGCTCCACACCTTCGGCTACCCATCCCACGTGATCCGAATGATCCACTCCTACCTCTCCGACCGCTCCTTTAAAATCAAACACAACTCCCTCACCTCCCCCAGCAGACCCATGACCGCCGGAGTCCCCCAAGGCTCCATCCTATCTCCACACCTATTCAACATATACACATCAGACATCCCTAAACCGACCCTCCCAAATACCATTATCGCCCTCTACGCCGACGACACAGCCATCCTGGCAAGATCCAGATCCCCCGCCCTGGCCGCCTCTAAAGTCCAGTCCGCACTCGACGCAGTGAGCGACTGGTTCGAGGACTGAAGGATTAAAACGAACCCTACCAAAAGCGAGGCGATAATCTTCAGAATTCCAGCCGCCAGCACCCACCCAGAGCACCAAATCACCCTAGAAAACACCCCCATTCCATGGAAGAAAACTGTCAAATACCTCGGCCTCACACTAGACCGCAAACTAACCTGGACACCGCACATAAAACAGACAGCAATAAAAGCAAGAGCCGCCACCGCGACCATCTCCCCACTCCTATGCAGAAAAAGCAAACTCTCTCCTTCCAATAAAATTCTCCTCTTAAAAACAATGATCATACCCATCCTAACCTACGCCTGCCCCGTCTGGGGATATATCCCGCCAAAGAAGCTCAAGCCCCTCCAGATGATCCACGACAGAATCCTCCGATGGGCATTAAACGCACCATGGTTCGTCCAGAACGCCCAACTCCGAAGAGACACCAAACTAAAGACGATACACGAGGTCATCATCGACCTCGCCCACTCCTTCCAAATCTCCACCCGCTTAGTCCCAAACCCATTTATCAGCTCCCTCCTCGATTACAAACTCGAGGACTGCCTCTACAAAAATAGGCCGAAAGCCATCCCCCTACCCCCCCCCGCCGCCCCCACCCAAAAATCCCCCCACCCACCTCCCAGCCACACACCACACTACATAACCCCACGGTGACACAAGTCACCCAGCCAGTTTTAAGGCGCTGAAAGAATAAAGTTAACTTATTTCTTGTTCCGCCACAAACCCAAATACAATAGAAAAAAGAGCCAGTGTGAAAAATGTAGCGTTTCAATAACCACCTCTCTGTTCCCGAAATCTCCAGCCTTTAAAGTCTTGCTTTGCCAGTACCTAGTGTTACAGTTCAAATGTACGTCCGATACAGGTACAGTTGGCCTAAAATGTGCATCAGAGAGAGATTATTAGCTTAGTTGCCATGAAAACTCATGAGATTTAAAAACTGGTGATTTGGGATAGTTAGAGACGAGGGACCAACAACCTTCAGGGTATGTAAAAAATATTATTTTTTACTATTTTAATGGTTGCAAGACTTCCACTCGTTCTGCACTGTGGAACCAGACTTGACAGAACTCTGCGAGTGCAGCCATTGATATTCTCTCAAGGAATGAGGATTCGAACCTGTGGCAAATATAAGAAAATACAACTGTCAACCCTTTGCACTCGAGAGGTGACTTTCGCTCCCCACATGATATAATGCCGCAACTAACTCAGGTGACTCTCGCTCGCCACTTTGCTTGGTGCAGAAATTTGATGTAAAAAATTTCAAAATTCTTTTATTTTTCATCAAGTTTATTACAATAGATCTTATAACTAATGTTATGTGTGATGATAACTATTTATAGTTTCTAATCTGGTAATTTCTTGTTTATGTGATCTTGTTCTTTAAAGTTCATTCCTAAGCTCTGCCTATATAATTTTACAAAGATGATGTTATCTCCCTTTCAAACTCGACTTGACAACCGTGGCAAAAGGACTAGATGTGTACTTACCTAATCAAGCCATATATTTTTTGCTTGTACTTCTTATCGTAATCATTCATTTGAAGGTCCTTATTTGTTTAAACTTATATTCCACAGTGGAATAAACTTTGTTCTCCCTCACAATACCAATTAGGTTTATATTCACTTATCGCACCATTATTTTGTTTGCTTTATAATATCTAATACTATTAATATAATACATTTCATGTTTGCGCATTTATGTATGTATCTCACTAAACAGCAGAGAGGAGAACAGCCGCTTAATCACTTGCGGTATATGAAAACCTTAGTTCGGCAATTAACTGGAGATTTTCGTAAAATACGTGCTCGAGCTTCAACTTTAACCTGCGATTCCGAAAACATCCGCCTAAATGGAAAGCTGCATAACATTCTAACAGAAGTTAGGAAGGATTGCAAAGTCTGCTCTCAAAGAAATAAACCCGGAAAAAGCTTAGCTTACTTTAATGAAAACTCAGTGGCATCGCTTTTACATGATTTGGCATCATTATTTATTTTTCATTCGAATTAGTAAAAGCCATGTAAGTATTCATCCAATTTTATTCACAAATGTGATTTAGATTATTCGGATATATTCGCAGGTTTTGTAGTAGTCAATGGAATTATTTTCTTGATGCTGAGCTGCATCAAGTTCTGATTAACGTTCCAGAGGTTCCGCTCTAGTGCCAGAATCATTGGAAATGCCCAAAACATTAAACAAAAATAAGCCCAGGATATACTTCTGAATATCTTCACCTTCATGAGCCAGTGGTAGTCGGTGTATATGCAGGTGGGGTAGGTCTCATCGATCTCGATGACCGGAAGGAAGTCTTCGTTGGTCACCAGGTTCTTGTCCTCGTGATTTATGATACATGCCAGGTACACTCCCCTGAAAACGAAAGGGGATTTCATAAACAAACTTCTCGACTAGGAAAGACCTGTGAAAAAAAAACGATCGAAGCTTCTGACAATCGAGATGATGATGTTTTTTTCCGCTCACAATAGTTTTAGAATTCTGCATGCATGACTGTTGTCGTCTCTTGCTCATTGTTAACAATAATTCCATCTGGTCCCATCCCCTATGCAGCATCGTGCTGCCATCCCTCTCCCAGACCATAGACTTCATGCGGGCCTGATGTCTACATCACATTGCGTAGTTGTCATGCCGTGCAGGAGGCCTTCGCTTGCGTTCGGGCCTGCCTGATGACTCCGCAGCGGCGTCCTCTGCTGCTGGATGAGGCGATCTCCCCAAGGCTCCTTCAGCAGCGAACATGTCCGGTCTCGGTTGCTCGGTGACGGGTGATGCCGAAGGTCCAATACGTGACGCGGGACTCCGTTCACCGACAGTGTTCGATGAGATCACCCTGTCGACTTTAGCTATTCTCCACTCTGAGGTACATTTCGCCTGGGGCGGCTTCACGAGGACGGAGTAAGTGGAACTTTAACATTTTTTATTTTTCCGATTAGGTCAAGTGAGTTTAAGATACTGTATTTAGGCTTGAATTCTAATGTGGATTTTATTAATGAGTTTACTTTCTTAGCTAGTTTAAAACTGGGTGCTGGGGTGTAAGAAACTACGGGTCGTAATGGGGAGTTTGCTCTATGAATTTTCGGAAGTCCATAAAGTTTTGGACATTGTGGGTTCATTTGTCTGAGGAACTTAGATTTTTCAAAATCGTTGACTATAATGTTACATGAGTTGAGTTTTAATTTTAGATTACTATTATATTTTATGGTAGAGTCTTTAGTCAGTATTTTGAAGTTGGGACCAGAAAGTATGTCATCCATTTTATTAATGTAGGTAAGTTTTTCTAATTAACTTTTTTTCTAAAACAACAACAAAAAATAAAACAGATCTTTAAAAAACAATTTACTACGCAAAAACCTGTTATTTACAGATAAACACACTACAGGACAAACCCCAACACAGGATAACTGCTGCGACACCCCAAAGCCACTAGTTTAGATCAGGGGTGAGCAACCTTTTTAATCAAAGGGCCAATTTTAATTTTATTTTTTTTGGCGGGCCGCACATAAAGTAACACTTATTAATAATTTACAAAACTTTATATACAATAAACATAAGAATAAAAATATATAAAATTTGAAAAAAAAAGTAATGATTTTATATACAAATTTTAATGTAAAATAAAAACAAACAAGAATCGAATAGAAAAACGAATTTACTTGAAATTTTTAATGAGAAATTTGGCACTGTTTTTTCGATACAAGCTGAATAATATCAACCGGAATTGATGAGGTAGCTACACGTACGCAGCTTTCTAGTCGTGCATCACTCAGTCTTGATCGGTGGTCATTTTTGATTAATTTCATGGTTACGTATAAGTACACTGTTTTAACTGGCGGCCATTTTGTCAGCTGTTAAGGGATTTATGTTTAGTTTGGTTTGGCATTTCAACATGAATAGACTGACGCCTGAATATCGCTTTCAAATTGTGCAAATTGGGCCAATAACAAGATTGCCGTTGATCCCGATTTTCATAAGCGAATTTTGTTTAGCGATGAAACTCACTTTTGGTTGAATGGATACGTCAATAAACAAAACTGCCGTATTTGGAGTGATGATAATCCTCAAGTGTGTGTTGAGACACCGTTACATTCAGAAAAACTGACTGTTTGGTGTGCTTTATGGGCTGGTGGAATCATTGGTCCGTACTTCTTTAAAGACGATGCTGGTCAGGCCGTTACAGTCAATGCTGACCGATATAGAGCCATGATTACTGACTTTTTCGTTCATCAATTGAACAACCATGATGTGCAGGAGCTGTGGTTTCAACAAGACGGCGCAACATGTCACACAGCTCGTGCCACAATTGCTTTATTGAAGGAAACGTTTGGTAACCGCATAGTTTCACGTTTCGGACCCGTTAATTGGCCTTTTTCTGTGGGGATATGTGAAATCGCTAGTCTACGCCGATAAGCCCGAAACGATTGACCACTTGGAGGACAACATTCACCGCGTTATTGCCGATATACGGCCACAAATGTTGGAAAAAGTCATCGAGAATTGGACCTCCAGACTAGACTACGTCCGAGCCAGCCGTGGCGGTCATATGCCAGAAATCATATTTAAATTATAATGCCAAAAAATAATCTTTCGAATAAAGTTAATTTCATGTCAATTTAAAAAAATTATCATTGTTTTATTTCATTTTAAAGTTCTATACCTCTATAAAAAACACCCTATACATACGTACTTCCGAACAGCGTAAATTTCTCAGGGCTCACATAAAATTTATAAAAATTTTCGATGTTTACTGAAAAATATTATTTTTTTAAATCGATATTATTCTGCATGTCAATCACGTCCATTTGAAAGTCTTCGGGAACTGTATTCACATTATATTAAATGGCGAGGAAAACATTTTCATGGAAACTGCTGTCTTCTCAGCTTTGATCATTTGGAATCGTAATTGAAATTCGTTGATTAAAATGTCTATATGTTGTGCGTATTTTTGAGAAGTAGTAACGTTTTCTTTTTCTAAATGTGGAAAGTGAGACACATTATTCTGCAAAAGATGCTGTTCACAATTTTAATTTGCGCTCAAAGCCCTGAATTTTATCATACAAATTGTTAATAAACTGTCCTCTGCCTTGAAGTTCCACATTAAGATCGTTGAGATGCTGAGTCATGTCGATAAGAAACCCAAAATCGCAGATCCATTCTTTATTACCAAAATGAGGAAAGGCATATTCCTTCATACCCAAGAACAATTGTATTTCGCTTTTTAAGTTGTATACTCTTTTTAGCATTGCACCTCTACTAAGCCAAAGTACTTCTGTATTAAAAATCACGTCGCCATATTCAGTTTCTAAATCTTTCAAGAATTCATTAAATTCACGGTGATTTAGCGCGCGCGACTTTATAAAATTGATAACTTTAATAGGCATGACGAAAGATTTTCAAATCCTCTTCCATAATGGGGGTACACGTTTACTATTTACGAAAAAAACTTTATTTCGTTAAAAAACTTGAGTTTAACGAAGTTTAAAGCCATTTTTATAATATTTTTTCAAAAGTGCGCGAAAACGCTCGCTAGTGTCATCGCGTCCGCTCTGACGTCACACCACCTGTCGACTATCATTGTTAACTGACGTGTCATTGTGTTTGCATTGAAGACAGTAAACGAAATTCGTATAAATGAATTCCAAATTCTATAAGTGGTGTGCAGTACCTCAGTGTACGAACACTTCGATAGTAACACCCAACAAGCTGTTTATATATGTTCCAAATAAGAAAATTATAAGATATAAGTGGTTTAAGCTCGCACGGCGAAACACGAAAAACGTAGTCACGAATTCATCAATTTATTTCTGTGAAGACCACAAAATGTTAAAATCACATGACTGTCTTAACTTAAGTTTGGTTAAAGTTATTGATGATGTGATAACTATAGCTTGTGGTTTGGTTAATATACAAGATTCTCTTATTAAATAAAACACATGAAATTTTTGCCTTTTTAATTTCTATTTTATACTTTTATATAATAACGGGTAAACATGGGATTTCCAAAACATTATTACACTTTCAAGAAAGCCTGACATATATTGATCATTATAAGATATAAATAAAATTTCAACATCTTGACTAGTGGAAAAATTTGGGTCTGCAACGCAAAAGTAACAATTTTTAAGACCACTAAGATACATTTGCATTTGTATCTGGGCAAAGCATTTCTTGGTGGGTTTTCCATCTTTTATATACTGGAGATATGTTTTGTCGCTCATGGGACATTTTATCTCCACAATACTATCTCCACATATTCCATCAGGGGAACCTGCTAACATTGGATGTTTTTGCGATATGAAAAGTCCAGCACTCGTGATTTTTTTCCCTAGTTTCTTGCTAATTACTTGTTTTACTTTATTTTCTAAAAATCTTCCTCGTTTCATTGCTGGTGTGTCTGGTATCTTCCCCCCCATGATAGTAGAAATCAGAGTCCCATCAGCGGTCTGGCACCGACTCACTTCGTAAGCTCTAGAAGCTGTTACCCTGCCGTACCTCAGTTCATACCAAAGGTTATTGTTGAACTGGTCCCTGGTTAAATTTTCAATATTTTTGATAAGTCCTACTGTCAAACTCACTTTACTTAAAAATAAGTCACAGCACTCTTCTTTATATGTAAGCACAAGTTGGTGCATTGAGACACTACGTAGTTTATCACTATTACAATCATGATGATACACTAATAGCTCGCAGTTGTTTAAATTCCTTGTTTTTACTTCTTCTAAAAAAATTTCAAGACCTGCAGAGTTAGAAGGCAGTATAGGGCTACCATTAGATACATCTTTTGCAGATTTGAATTTCAAGGTAGTGCCAACTCTTGATAACTTCGATTTCTGCCAGTAACATAGAACTTCAGTGCAAGAAGGTTCTTCGCTTCGTCTATGGACCCACGTAAGCAGCGCTGCGGCATGCTTACATCCGCCCTGGGCAGCAACACAATCATGGCATTGGATTGATATTACCCTTTCTTCATATTCATCAACCATCAATGTTACAGCATATAATTTTGCATGGACTTTATGCTCTGGGCAAATCTTGCATTTTACTACACAGATGTTTCCTTCCCGTTTTAGTTCTACGTAACTGATTGCATCATCCCCATATGATGGTCTTGAAGACCTGAAAGAAATGAAATTAATTATAATAAATATATACACACTGCCTTGGTGATTATCAGATATTAGGTGTCTACCAAATAAGTGAAGTGCTTCGTAAAGGCTAGTTCGGACTAGACTAATAATTTAGTTGAGTAGAGAGTAATTTAATTAAAATAAACTCCTATGAGTTCAAACGAGTTTAATTTTTACTAAGTTGATTGTATCTAGTGCTAAAGATAAATATAAACAAAATGTACTTACAAGGAAATTTTGACGTTTCGGAACTCGGGTGAGCAAAATTCTTTATCAGTTATAAAGAAATCTCTCACCATCGATGTATCAATCCTGGGCAAATTTGAGCTGTTTGCTTTAACAAAGCCTGATTCCATTGTTAGAGAGTAAATAATACGGTCACAATAAAACAGCGAAGTTTGTTTGCAAGATTAACACACTTTAGACTTTTAAAAAAGCAATCCAAATGCGTATACGGTCACAACAAAACACAGCGAAGTTTGTTTGCAAGATTAGCACACTTGAGATTATTAAAAAATCAATCCAAATTCGCAAGCAATACGGAGGTCACAACAAAACACAGTGAAGTTTGAATACCATAGAGTTGCTTACGGTGGTATGACGTCATGCGCTGTGATTGGTGTTTCAGTCAAAATGGCCGATTGCAGTATTTTAACCTTTTAATTTGTTGAAAATCTTATTAATCTTAGATTTTTAAATAAAACTAAATCAGTTTTTTGAATCCTTTTAATATGTATTTTCCCTTAAAATAATTATTTCTTTGATTCTTTGATACTGTCGTCATGCCTATTGTTGGTATTGACATTTGGCAAACTCAATCTTTTCGCACACAAATTTTCCTGGTGAATTATGCAGTGGTTAACGAATATTTCCCTTCCTGTGACCTTCTTAATGTCTTGAAATAGCCTTCCCGATTCTCCTACCTCCATGCTTGACATTGCTCGTGCTCCATCTGTCGATATACCAATAATCTTTTCTAATGAAATCGAAAAATTTTCCAACGCAGACTTCATTGCACAAGTGTCATTGCCGATTGTAGTCTCTAATTCCCCTTGCAATGGTGAATCTTGATAAACTAATGTTTGAAATAATATTTATTTTATCAGGAAGTGCTATTTCTGCAACTTCAGTCAGACATTCTTTTATCATCTCTCCATCCGCGAAGGGTCTCATTTTTTTTGCCAGTATTTGACTGACAACAAAACTATCCTTTATTGCTGTATTTGATAAAATAGCTTGATTTTTAAAAATAGTCTATTGTTTTCCTAAGACAAGTGAGCAACTCGTCACAAAAAATTGTTTCGATTTAGTATGTACTACCATTTTATTATAATTAATTTTATAACAATACTAGAAATGTAGCCCGTTAAAGAATGACGGTGTAGGGGTTAATACCTACATCAGAACACGTGTCTTACGGCCTGTTGGAATGTGACATTCGATCCTTAATCCATTAAATATTTTATTAGACTGCCATTAAAGTAGAACATAATCCCTTAGTAATTAGCGGTCAGTCAAAGGCGATCGTATCCAGGCGAGATGTCCTCGTAATGAGACACCGCCGATACGTGGGAATCTTCCTGTTTACGCCAGCCACAAAGGCAGCGGGACCCTATACAAGCGGCTTCCCCGCGCCTCTCCAGAGAGACCTCGCGGCATCGTACTAGTAACCACGTACTTTTCTAACAAGTGTAGTTATATTAAATAAACTACGAATACGCAAATATTTCGCCAGCCTTCTGATTTCCAACCTTACATCAATCCTGCAACCACATCATCTGAATCTTCAACAACACACACTCTACCTGCGGCGAATTGGTGACATCTTATCATTGGCGAAAACGGATTCGATGAACGATGCAATAGTGTTTCAACATATGTTTGGCTGACAATAAGATGAATCTTTTGTAAGCTTTCGTTTTGTACCATCAGTTGGATGAAGGTGCGAAGTTCTGTGATATACTTGGCCTTGAACTTTGAAGCAGAGTGGCCCACTGTTAATTTAGCTCCCATTGATGCAGAAGATATACTGTTATTGTATGATCTTATTTTTCTCTTGAAATTTCAATTATAAATATCCTTTAAATATACTGGGGAAATAGGCCTTGCTGGTAGTTTCACTTTACCTTTGTGATAATAATCGTTGAACATTCCATCTGATGGGTTTTCTGCTTGATAATGTAAAGCATTGCAGAATCGACAGGTCACACTAATTAATCCGAAGACAAACGCAGCGTTCGCTGTGCATCAGTTTCTTTTTGTCTTGAGGTCGATGCGCGTACTCGAATTTTAAGGAGACGCTGCTCACGTTTTCCTTCCAACTCATTGCTTGACATTTATGTCACATTTCGTGTCACAAACAACGCATCACTTTTCACTGCACTTTTATTTATTTGATGCAGTCTTTATCACGTTCAATTGTGCAATTCTTTTTTAATTACGTTTTCTGTGCGTAGAAGGTGTTATTTTGAGTTACTAATGATGTGATTAATAATTTCTAATGCAATTTCGATAAAAAAAAATAGAGATGGCGTTTGTGCCAAACTGACATAAGCTGTAAATTTCTTAGAAGCATCCAAAATTTATTTTTTTTGTAAAAGTTCTAAATTTGAAATTCTCGCGGTGAAGAACAGAATCATATAATTCGTACATATTGAAACTCGCTAAAGCATATTTTATAGTTTATGAATAAAAATATTATCCTATCGTCTTGAAATTCGGCACATAGCTGCGGAAAAATTTACTAAACTTACGTGCAAAAAATCAGCATTGCATCTTTTAAGATGTTCTATAGAGAAGCGTAAAACGAAACATACATACACACACACAATGGCTATTATTATAGTAGATATTGATGAGAGAAAGTCGATAAAATAAATTCAATTTTAAAAATGCTTGGCAGGCCGCATAAACATATTAAACGGGCCGCGTGTTGCTCATCCTTTCTTTAGATAATTACTAATTATATTATTAATAATTATCAGATAATTAAAAACATTTGTTAGCCCTTACCACCTGATAATCACTCTCTCTCTTTCTAACAACCTCTCCCTCTAACAATTGTTTACCTAATTGCTTATTATTGTATAAAATCTCACTCTGTTTGATAATGCCAACGTGAAAGGTTGGCGAAACCGGTCACAAATAAAAACGAACATGTGGAAAATCACTCAAGTATTTTACTCAAAAATATTATGATAATTTTTAAAAAAAATTATAGTGCGAGTAGGATAGTTCTCCACAATTGTCGTATAATTCAGATTGGCGAGTCATTGAACGATATGAGCTGAATGGCCCGGCTCTCTGAGTGAGACATCAAACTATATATTCAATATCAGTAAAATATAAGATTTTTTTTTTACATAGAAAAAAAAACAGAATTTCTCAACAAGTGACAGAATGTTTATATGTCAATTAAAGAAGGAAAAAACGTTAGTCACGAAATTTATAGCACTTTGAAAAGACACACGTCGCTTCATTGCAAAAAAACTACCGCGACACAGAATCGGTGGATGTGGCCGGCATCAGGCGCCACTGCCAGCTCGCTCGCCAAGGCACCGCCACGCGCCCGGGACCGTCTCCTGCGAACCCACGTCGAAGAACCAGCAAACCAATAGCCGCAGTGTGCGAGCGAAAAGATAACGGCGTTGTGAAACTCTGCAATAAATTGCATTAAATAATTTCACCACTGAACGCCACTCGCTGGAACGCTTTCTACGTGCTCAGGATGATAACCCAACCTTGCAAGCAGAAGCACCTGCTCTACTTCCTGCTGGTCGCAGCGGGGCTCTCGCTGGCATGGTTGGAGTTCAGCCTCTATCTTTTGCCGCACAAGTACATCAAGCCCCGAGTGTCGTGTACAGAGTACACGAAGCACGGGGAGGTGAAGAACGTGCTCATGTGGACCAGCCCCAAGACCGACCCGTTCAGCTTCTTGGGGCACGGAAGAAAACCCTTCACGGACGCCGGCTGCAGGTTCAACAACTGCTACATAACGAACCGGAGAGACTACCTGAAGACCGAGGCGGACTTCGAGGCCGTGCTGTTCCACGCGCCGGAGTACACCTGGCGCCGCAATACCTGGAAACACGGCGAGCCCAAGAAGCGGGACCAGCGGCAGAAGTACGTCTTCGTCAGCGTCGAGTCGGCGGCGAACTACCCCTCGTGCGCCAGCCGGTGGAACGGCTACTTCAATTGGACGATGACGTACCGCCTGGACTCCGATATTCCGTGGAACTACGTCACGGTCAGGAATGCGCGAGGGGAGCAGGCGGGGCCGAGCGAGGCCATGCGGTGGCAGGAGCCCGCGCAGAACGTCTCCGCGGATGTGCTGCTGAAGTTGGGGAAGAAGACCAAGGCGGTGGCGTGGTTCGTGTCCAATTGCTTGACGCTCGGCAAGCGGGAGCAGTACGCGAAGCTTCTGGAGAGCGAGCTGCGGAAGCTCGGCCTGCAGTTGGACATGTACGGTAAGTGCGGGGCCCTTCGATGCAAAGGGGACGCCTGCCTAAAGATGCTGGAGGACGACTACCACTTCTACCTGGCGTTCGAGAACTCCTTGAGCGAAGACTACGTGACGGAGAAGCTGCTGAGCGCGACGGAGCACCTGACCGTACCGGTGGTGTGGGGCGGGGCGAACTACTCCAGGTAGGCGGCGTATTTTATTATATATATACACACATAAATATAAATATGCATACGCGTGACCTTTTCTCTAACCTATCGATTCGTATACCCGCACCGACACAGCGATTCGTACGTCGCAAGTGTCGTGAGCTGCCGGAGGTATCGGCGCTCACGCGGGGTCGCAGTCGGTCATGAAGTGTGGTCGCCCGGTCCGCAGGTTCCTGCCACCGGACAGCTACCTGGACGCTCGGGAGCTGTCCCCGGAGGCGCTGGCGGCCAGCATCAAGGCGCTGATGGGGGACGCGGAGGCCTACGCCGCCAAGTTCCGCTGGAGGAGCCTGTACGCGCAGGCCAGCGTGTACTCCTCGGCCGCCACGCACCCGCTGTGCCGCCTGTGCGCGGCGCTCAACGACCGCGAGCTCTTCTCCCGGAGCTCGGTGCGCGCAGACTTCAACGCCTGGTGGAACGGCCAGTTCACCAGGTGCTGACCGTCCGTGCCAATCCGTGTCGATCCAGAATCAAGGCGACCACTTTTGCTCACTGTATATAAACGAGCTTTGATATATAAAATACGCTCTTTTAAAGTATTTATGCCAGTTGTTTTATTGTTATTTTTTTAAGTCTTTACTTTACTTTACTCATTAATCCTTAGTCGACCCAAAGCCCCCTATGGACAACGAAACGATAAGCCTACTCTTGATAAAAAAAAAAAAAAATAATTACAAAATTCTTTTATTTTTTATTGAGTGTATTACAATAGATCTTATAATCAATGTTTTCGTGAAGTGTTTGGCTTTCCCCGTCCTGCGCGCAGGTTTTGGGGCTTTCAGTGTGTGACTCAGGTGGAAGCGTACATGATTTACTGTGGTTGTGATTATTGTGTTAGGCAAGGAAAATTAGTAAACATTATGTATACAGCAGAAAACGTGTCCTTCACAATCAAACTGTTTAAATACGCAGAGTGACAGCGTATAAGGAACAGTGTGGCATTTTGTACAATAATAGATTAACACATTCCTCACAACTAGGCCGGTTAGAACACACTGTTTACACTGTTAACACACACTATACCTTCAGTAAGCCCGAGTGTTTTAGCTTACACCTCGTATGTTATCATCTGATGCAAAAAAACACTCTAATCCCCTATTTATTTAAAAAATATTGTTTAATATTTTAAATAAACAGGGGATTATTATTATTTTTTTACACCTTACCATCTGAGATAAATGTAAATTGCGCTTTCAGCAGTTCTAAAATTATTCACTTTTCATGTCTGTTTTGCATCAAATTTTCAATCATAAAATAAAATTATTGATACCTTCAATTTTAGAAAAAAAAGAAATTTTATCAAGAATATATCTGAACTCTTTTTATGCTAGTACCATAATATCATTCGAGTTAGAATGTTAAATTCCTGACCTATCAGAATGCCACTTGAAATATTCCTACAATAATTGCATAAAGATAAATGTTTTTTTACTCATTAGACCAGAGGCTCTCAACCTTTTATTGACCACCACCCCCTTGACAAGAAAAAAACTCAAAACTACCGCTTTGACATAATAGTTATTATACGGGACGTATAAAGACTGTATTTATTTATAGGTGTGTTGGATTTCAGGGATGGGTGCTTCGTATCTCTCAGCTTGGCATCAGACGCAGGGAGAGCAGTTTTCAGGCTGATCTTTACTAAGCTTGTCGCAAGAGAGATACGTCGCAGGAAAGGGAGGTGTTCACAGAAACAACTCGTTCTTGACTCTTGATCAAGTGATCTTCTGTCAAGTGGTCGAGAAAAGTTTGTGAAGCATCTGAATGAGGAATTGTTAAAGAATAACTTGATTGTGGACATATACGGCAAGTGCGGTAAATTCTCATGCCCGAAAGACAATATGGATGAATGTTTTCAAATGTTGAAGAGAGACTATTATTTTTACTTATCTCTAGAGAACTCCCTGCATGAAGATTATGTGACTGAGAAGCTGTTGCATGCGTTGAAGAATACCGTTGTGCCGATTGTGCTGGGTGGAGCCGACTACATTAGGTAATTAAAATTAGGTTAAATTTTATACATTATATCATTTATAAAGATCATAAAATTGTTACTATATAGCATAGCAGTGAAATCTATGGCTGGCATTACACATGCTTTAGGTTGCCATATAAGTTTTTTTATTGCGTAATTCAATTTAAGTGTTTCAGTGAAATAAAGTTTGCCAACATAAATAAAAGTGAATACTTTTGAACAATGATTTGTCAATTTGATAATGAATAAAAACTATTTTTCAATTTTTTTAAATTAAACTATTCTCTTGAGTTATTTGTATTGAACAAATAATGTGAAAGTATGATGTTCGTTCAAGGAATCTAATTAAACATGGTCCCTATTATGACTAACTCAACTCGATATCATTTTATATAGCCCAATATTTGTGCCGAGTTATGCTTGACATCATGAAGCTATACATAAAATAATGAATTTGTATTTACTACAAATGATTTTGTAGTTATTACTGTGCCAGCTGTATTCAGATTTTTATTGCATCATGATAGGAAAATTATTATATTTCTCATTCTGACAATAATATAAGAATGTTAACACATTGTGATCGGGAGACGCATAAATGCGTTCCTCGCTGCCTGGCGGTAGATGCCGGGAGACGCATTTATGCGTTCTGCATAGACTGGCGGTGGTATATGGGAAACGGATGAACGCTCGCTTTACCCGAGCAGGTACCGATGCCGTATCTTTTGCCAGCTGTTTACAAACATTCGACCACTTGATGACACAAACAAATATCGAACTATTTGAGACCATGGTCATAAAAAATAACGGTAAACTATACACAACAGAACACAATAATTATTACTACAAACTAAATATACAGAGACTCTCTCCCTTGTTTCAGTGACACTGTGATACTATTTTCGATAAGACGTGTCAATTTCGTATTCCTGAAATCATAGTGCTTTTGTAGAATATTTTTTATTCAAAAATTATTGAAAGTTTTGCGTAAAAATCCCTAATATTGTGTGTTGGTGAAAAAAACATAAGATTTGTCGAACTGTAACAATAATATTTTTTGTTTTTGTTTTTGAAAGCGGTTTTAATTTTTGGAAGTGGGAGTGAACTGATAAATATGATTTTATTATAATAACCTAGTGAACATGGAACACGATACCCATGATAGTGATGAATTTTATGCTGACAATTTGTCCAATTATTCGTGCGAAAGCGACATTGCATATGTATGTTTTGCAATGTACCTCTTCACAAAGGAAAGTGTTTTGAACGCTATCATACGTTGACGCATTATTAGGTTGTTTTGTTTCTGATTAGATCTAATAAAAATTTTCAAAAAGTATTCTGATTCTTTACAACAATGTAATTTTGATCGTAAAAGTGTGTTTTTCGCTTTCCATTTCATTTATTGTATAGTAATTTTGAGTACAAAACATGTATGTATAAAAAAATAAATAAAGCAATTATTTTAGATTAAGACACTAAAAGTTTTTTTGAAAAATACCCAAAAGTTCGAAAGATATGGCTATTTTACAGAAACTGTAATTTGAGACGTATATATTAAAAAACCCCCCGGTCTCAGCCCCTAGGTGACAGAAAAACCACCCGATCACAATGTGTTAATTAATGATTTCATAAAACAAAAAAAAAATTCAATAGTTATTTATCGTATGTTTTAGTAAAATAATATATATAGTGTCAAAAAATAAAAAGTTGGAACAATACTAAAATTATAATTTCAGTAAAAGATATTAAAACAGAATTTCGGCCTAAAATAAAAACTATGAAGGCTTTATTAAATTTTATTCATAATGATCTTAGTTTTACAGAAGTGAACAGAAGAAATGTAGATTTGAATTACCTGATTTTGGAAGTCTCCCGTTTGTGGAACAATCGAAAAACTGGTAGGTTAGAAACACGAAGAGTGTAAATAAAACAAGAGGTTATGTCACATATATACCTTTATTATGTGCTTGTAATAAACACATTTAGTGCATTGAAAATAAATCTGTTATCAAATAAACCTGTGTTTTCACTAAGTGTCCGTTAAAACCTAACAGTAAATACTCTTTTCATAAGACATTTAATAGGCTTAGCAGGATAATCGCTTCCTTCGTAGATTCATCAACACACCGACATGGTTCTCGCGTCGCGTTAAACAAAAACGACTTGTAAAACATCCGATTAGATAAAACTGAGAATTCATTCAACATAAGTTAATCATATTCATTCTTCGTTACATATCAATAAACATGGCAACAAGCTAACTATGAGTAGGTCTCCTCAGAATCAGGTAAGTTACAGCAATATTCTTAATCAACCTACAAAAATAACAGATATTTAATAATATACATAGCTAATCAATATTGGAGTCACGTTTTAATTATTAACACTGGCACTGGACTTCTCTTCTAATTTGCAAGGAGAAAAATATAACCGTGCATTTACTTAATTGTAACTGTTCGTCCGCACAAAAATATCATAGTTTCTATCGTCCAGTGCCTAAACACGTACAATACTTTTAAATCGCTAATAGAAACACGCAATCTTTATAATATTATAGTTATACCTTAGTTATAAAGCTCATGAAGGAGTTACTAACTTAAACTAATATTGATCAGATATAATATGCTCTCGTGGTTGCACCAAACTTTGTAAAGTCGAGATATGTTCATCTCTTGTGATAATTCCAGCATTTGTGACATTTTGAATTCTGACACAGATAATGTTTTTTGTCACACTTCACTTTATTTACATTCATTTATATTTCTGACGATGCCTGCGTGTGATGACGATTTTAACATTCCTACAGAGAGAAACTCATTTTGATGATAATACACGCTAATTTTAAAAATATTGATAACAGTAACATGTTACCATTCACTGTAAGACCGTACGTTACGAGGCCATTATTCAATATATTTCACGCCGTTATGTTTTGAAAACTATACATTTATTAATACCCAAACATTTTAAAACAAACTAACACGCAATATACTTTTTTTTCTCAAAATACATATGCAAAATCAATATCTTTTCCATTACATGTTTCTTTACACACACATCTAATCAGCCCCACACGCTTAAATATGAGTATTTCACCGTGAAATAAAATATTTATAATTTCATTGCTAGACATAAGATCACAAAAATGTATGTTATTAAAAATACACAAGCAATAAGTCAATAGAGATTTATAGTTCTATCTGGCAACACACATTGTTACTTGATTATATTAAAAAATATATAATTATTTCGATTAATAGTCTAAATACTCATTCATCATAAAAAAAAAATTGTTCAAAAGGGACCCGATTTCCAGGTTTTAAAAATAAAACCTAATGTAAAGTTTTCGTCACACCACCATTGAAACTGCACAGAACAAAAAGATTTTTCAAAGAATTCAGAGCCAACTGAACACGCTCGGCTCACATTTTATGTTTTATATGATTATAAGAGAGGTTACGCTCACTATCATATTCATGTAATTTCTCAATAGATCTAAGCTAAAAAAAAATAATTTAAGGGTCACGGTAGTCATGAAAAATGTTCTAAATTGTAGCAAACAGCAAAAAAACTCTTAGTTTTGTTGGTGGTGCGGAGAGATCCTGAATAACAATTAAAAATGTCATAAATATATGCTGGAACCTGCCTTGATGTTTTAAGTATTTTTAGTTAAAATAAATCCATTATAAACAATCATAAGTCGTGTTTTGTAAAATCACCCATAAAAATATTCAATAAAAATTGGGAACAACAGAAGTTTGAGTTGCACATTCATCCCGTTTAGATTTCATATTCCTACATAGCTAAATATCGAAATAAAATAATATTAAGTTTATAATTAAAAATATTTCTATAAAATACTTTTACTTACATCAAATATTACACACCATACAATATAACTAATCTTATCAAAATTATACACTTATAATAGACAATTCCCAATCTATCTAGATACGGCACTGCATTTCATAAATAACAAAAAATTATCATTAAAAATAAAATAAGCTTATGGCAGCGCACCAACAAATGCGGTCATATTAACAAAATGAATATATAATTTTGCAACAGGGGCTTAGTCACTATAAAATTAATATTCTCATGCAAACCAACGCACCAAATATGACAGTTGATAAAACAAAAATAATGTTTTGTGTTGGTAATACTAGTATAGTTCTGCAAAATTATTTGTAACATTAATATCATCTTAATTTCGTTGATTGATGCGTAATATGAATCGCACTGATTGGGGCATTGCCTTGCACATTTGTCACATCACCTATTGTGACCTAAGCCTATTCGAGATTCATTAAACATTAGAGATCGCAAGTTTGATATACTTATCAAGGTACACAGATGAAAATATACAATATCATGTGAAAAAATATCGACCACATTCTCTGGGCATAAGTCACCACTTCTTACCACCTTAAAGCACCTCAGTTCTATCCCCATAATGCCCCGCTGCATACGATAATAAGAATAGAAGAACGCTTCACAAATATCCCGTCCTTCCCAATGCATGTTGCACATCTATAGACTTTCTTTATTGAATACAAGCTATGAATCACATAGTTTTTGATACAGAATTGCATGGTTTTTAGCTTTTGTAATGGAATCACCCAAACAGTGACTAAAAATCAATGCTGAAATATAATATAATATAACCTTTCTAGTATTGTGTTTGAAGTGAGGAGTTTTTGTTTGGTGAACTAAAAGAAATTGAACAAACAAATTTCACTTCAAAACACTACAAAAAAGACACTTAAGTCAAATTCTAAAACAAAAAGCATTTTTTTCCTTGTAACTATTTTTGAGTAATACCATGAATTCGTAGACATTGTGTATATTCTTATTAAAGTACAGCGCACACACTCACTCACACACACACATATATATATATATATATATATATATATATATATATATAAATATATATATATATTTATGTATTCATCAAAAACATTTAGCAACTTGAAGTAAACTCGTATAAATCTACTTTTTAAAGAGCAAGTTTCCAAGCAGTGATGTTAGCATATCTACAACAAACTTTTACTCTTAAGGTCGTGAAAAACATAAACTTTAAATAAAGTACCTTGAGCACATATGTTATATTGTCGAGCCGCCGCGATTATCCATAATAAATGCATGCTTACAATATGAGATTCTCTGTAATACAAGTAACTAAGATATGGCAAGGTGTGGTATGATACCACGTGCTAAATATAATTTGCGTTAATCGACGGGCAGTTTTCTTTTTAGTTTATTTACATCTATTTTGTCACAGGATCGCTCGCTCTTAAAATAATTGTATACGGACTAAGGAAATACATCTTATCTAATCTTAGTTAATTTCACTTTAACAATAAAAACATGTTTCATGAATTGTAAATGCATTTTAGAATAGGCAAATGAATTTAAAGTTGCAAACGAGAATTGGTCGACAGGGATATTTCCAGCTGTTATAATAGAGAGTGCTAGAAATACCCTTTAATATTAAAGCATAAAACTGCATGTCACTGATTTATATCGATTAGTGATTCATTGAAGTATATTAAGTTTAATCAAATGACACCACAGATTGCCTTTTAGCTTATGATTTCACAGCTGTTATAATAAAATTAAAACCTGTAAATAAATATAATAAAAACCATGCTTTGATGTCATTTAATTTATACTTTATGAAGAATTCCTTCAGTGAACCTCGTTTATAATAAGTCATTAAACCAGGTAAGCCAATCATTTCAAATATTGAGTTTTACTAAATATTCATGTTTTCTGCTAAGTGTGGAAATTTGAACTGTTTTCATATAAAAGCGACCTGTTTACTGGAGTGCTCCAGAGCGGCGAGGACTTCGTGCTTTTGCCGCACATACAAGCGGCCCTTCCTCCAAGGATTCTGCAGCTGCAGCGGCTTGAAATCATCTCGAAGACATCGTTCCCTGGCACCGATGACTGCGACCAAGCAAAAGTTCATTAGCTTATCGCTCGTGTAAATGGGGCCATCCTTGCCCTTGAGAACAACAGCCATGTTTAATTGCTTCACCACCAGGTCAACGACCTCCCTCGCTGACGTGCGTGGAGTGACGTGTAGCTTCAGCGACGTCCCGCTAGCGAGTCCAGTATCATATGCTGCATAGACTTGAAGAATCCCGGGTGATACATTTTTTACAGTCAACGGTTCCGAAGTTAACGATTGATCTCGGAGACTGCTGTGAGAGCTGTAGCGGCTGCCATCGCTGGAGCTGGCTATGTCGGACGTTTCGTTACTTTGTAGGATCTTAGTCTGAGGGAGCCCTGCCTGTTTTTCAGGCGGTTTGATATCCTTTGCAGGAGGTTTGGCTCTTCGATCATCATCTGTACTGTTGTCGCACTTGGAAGAACTGTCCGTCTTGGCGTTCTCCTTGTCCCCGGACCCGCGGGGTCTCGGAGCTTCAAGAAAAAACTGATTTCCGTCATTTGATTTGTTGAATTTATTCTCTTCTAAGTTGTTAATATCAAACTCATTTTCGCACTGAATAGCATTAAGAGTCGGTTTTAAATATACAGTGGGCTTTAAAAACACGCCACTTTGAGCGCATTCCCCAAAATCTAATCCACATTTAACGTTTGACATGCTTTTCGAAGATGCGATAGTCGCTTCCTGCTTTTTTGACTTGTGCGGTTTCTTGGTTTTGACTTTGTTCGGGGTGGACGTCGAAATAGGATAGCTTTGACCTTCTGAATCACTGGATATGCTGTGCATGGAATCAGAAGTATTTGTCGTGTTCACGGTATGAACGCTGACCATGCTTCCGGCGTAAAAGGGTTTCACGTGCAATAGAGGACTGGATGTTGCAGAAAGGCTAGAATTGAGGGTTGTACTTTTTCGTCGTTGTGTCGAAGCATTAGGTTGAGATAGCAGCGTGTCTTGGCTTCTAGAAGGTGGCAAACGATGATTAACAGTGCTTTCGTCGAATGTCTTATTCTGAAGTTGTTTATTGACAGTGAAATAATTACTACTGACTATGCTGGAATGCGTGTACTGAGAATCGGCACTGCCCTTCCTGGAGTACGGGTCAAGAACACTAAGAGCGTCCGATGTTGCGCTCAGATACTGCGATCCGCTTAAATTAAGAGTTGAGACTGAGTCGTTGCGAGGAACTATACTTAAATGCTGTTCAGATTTGCTGAATTCCGCAGATAGCAGGCTGACTCCCGGAGGACCCATGGGACTGGCAGCGTTCGGTCCGGGCCAGGACCCACGACCTGGCGAACTTTTTGCAAGCTTCGGATCCCTCGGAGGCAACTGGAGCAGACTCCTTTTCAAATTTGAATTGGAATTTGAATTGACCATCAAATTGTCTGCAACGGGATTATTCTCCGTGCTTATAAGAGTGGTGGGTATTCGGCTTATCAGGTTTTTCATCTGAATACCGATATTATTATTCCCAGTGCCACCTTGCAATTTATCTTTGTCTCTGGCGAAGCTGATGACGTCCATCAACCAACGAGACTCCTTCCAGATACCGTTAAGGTTATTCTGTAGTTCCTGAAGTTTTGCAAGACGGTCCTTTGCGGTTTGAAGTTCCGTATTGGAGAACGCTTCCCTGTGAGAATGATTAGCGAGAACCGTATCCAGCTCCAACGTGCAGCTGAGTTTGGAATACTTATTGATAATACTGTTCTGATATGTGTTGAGGTGGATCATTTCGAAGGCTTGGATCGGCAGGCTGAGGAGATCTCCTCGCTGGAGAAGAATCTCTCTTTGGCCGGGCACAGAGCAAGCTTGCTCCGCTGGCGGACAGATTATGACAAAGCTGACATCGCTGCTGAGGTCTATGACTTCCAAGTCGTAAAGTCGGTGGGTGAGCGCGTTCTCCAACGGGATGTCCATATACTTCAGCAGTTTCTTGGCAGTGGAGGTGACAAGGTCGAGGAACATCTGTTGGCACTCGGAAGGAGACTGAGACTGGACGCTGGTGATTGACATCCTCCTGGTGTTCTTGGCCGGGACATCATTGGAGCCGCTGCCTTTGGTTTGCTGCTGCTTCAAGTAGTCCCACTCTTCACTGAAATCGAAAACCAATCAATACTAAGCATCAAGTTTCAGAAAATAGTCTAGCTATTGAGTAGGCCGGTCCCCCCATTGCTATATGTGAAAGAAGACAAATTGCAACTCACGCGGACACGTGAGGGTTGTCTCTCATCTTGCAGTGAGGCAGCACGTTGGGGGCCTTGGACGGCACCACCACCTGGATGAGATCCACCGAGGATTGCAGTTTCAGGTAGCCCAGGTACAGGCCGCGCGGCAACTTCACTGAAGACAGCTGGAACATCACACATATGACTTGGCAAATTCATTCATACAGAAGATATGAGCAATGAAATATTATTATAAGAACCAATGTATTTTTAATAAAATACATAATCAAAAGGTAAAAAAAGGAAACAACACTAAAAATATTTCTTTAAATAAAAATAATATTATATATTTTTGGTTGCCGGGTTAAAATATAAATTTATTTGAAATACCTGGTGATAGTTGATCTGGTCTTGGATGGTGCCCATGAGCAGGTCTCCGATGGTGTTGTCTTCGCTGAGGACGGTGAGCTTCTTGTGCACTTTGTTGAGAGGCAGCCAGCGCGAGTTGAGGACGGACACAGCCTTGGGAGATTTCACACAGTTGATGCAAGAGATCACCAGCGTGCCGTGACTGTCCCGCAGAGGCTTGTGGTACAGTTGGCCTAAAATGTGCATCAGAGAAAACTCATGAGATTTAAAAACTAGTGATTTGGGACAGTTAGAGACGAGGGTCCAACAACCTTCAGGGTATGTTCAAAAGATTATTTTTTACTATTTTAATGGTTGCAAGACTTCTACTCGTTCTGCACTGTGGAACCAGACTTGACAGAACTCTGCGAGTGCAGCCATTGATATTCGAACCTGTAGCAAATATAAGAAAATACAACTGTTAACCCTTTGCACTCGAGAGGTGACTTTCGCTGACCACACGATATAATGCCGCAACTCAAGAGGTGACTCTCGCTCGCCACTTTGTTTGGTGCGGAAATTCGATGTGTGGTGATAACTATTTATGGTTATTTCTTGTTTATGTTTATGTGATCTTGTTCTTTAAAGTTCGTTCCTACGCACTGCCTATATAATTTTACAAAGATGATTTTATCTCCCTTTAAAACTACGTAAGAATTTATTATCTGAGATTAGTGCGGCACCATGAAGCAAACGACCTTGACAGCCGTGGCAAAAGGACTAGATGTGTACTTACCTAATCAAGCCATATATTTTTTGCTTGTACTTCTTATCGTAATCATTCATTTGAAGGTCCTTATTTGTTTTAACTTATATTGTGCTGAGGAATAGACTTTGTTCTCCCTCACAATACCAATTAGCTTTATATTCACTTATCGCACCATTATTTTGTTTGCTTTATAATATCTAATACTATTGTATGCATCTCACTAAACAGCAGAGAGGAGAACAGCCGCTTAATCACTTGCGGCATATGAAAACCTTAGTTCGGCAATGGACTAGAGATTTTCGTAAGACATGTGCTCGAGCTTCAACTTTAACCTGCGATTCCGAAAACATCCGCCTAAATGGAAAGCTGCATAACATTCTAACAGGAGTTAGGAAGGATTACAAAGTCTGCTCTCAAAGAAATAAACCCGGAAAAGACATGAAACGACATACTATTGTGATACTTGTCCCGAAAAGTCGGGCATGCTTCTCGGCAATTGTTACATGAAATATCATACAAAGAAAAATTACAAAGACTAATGTTTAAGAAATTATCTCCGTAAAGATGTAAATATTCATTAAATATTAAAATATAAAAGTTTTATGCGTTAATTTGTGTGTGTAATCATTTTAAGTTAGAGGTAAGAAATTCACCAAAAGCGCTACGAAACGCTTCGAGTTGCTGAATACATAGTCCGTGCGGAAACAGCCTCGAGTGCAAAGGGTTAACAACAGAGCAGTTGTCAAAGAACAATTGATGTACAAACCTAGATCCTGTATGCACAGAGCTGACTGCATTTGAGCTGCGGCAGCCAGTAGCTTGGTGCGAAAGTGGACAGCGGAAGATGCATTCTTCTCCATGTCCGATCGGAGACCCTTCACGTCATCCCATGTACAGGCAACCTGATTAAAGCACAATAATTATAACTCACAATGAAGTTTTGCTTATGTGAATGTGATTTAGATTATTCGGATATATTCGCAGGTTTTGTAGTAGTCAATGGACTTATTTTCTTGATGCTGAGCCGCATCAAGTTCTGATTAACGTTCCAGAGGTTCCGCTCTAGTGCCGGAATCATTGGAAATGGCCAAAACATTGAACAAAAATAAGCCCAGGATATACTTCTGAAGATATCCTCACCTTCATGAGCCAGTGGTAGTCGGTGTATATGCAGGCGGGGTAGGTCTCATCGATCTCGATGACCGGAAGGAAGTCCTCGTTGGTCACCAGGATCTTGTCCTCGTGATATATGATACATGCCAGGTACACTCCCCTGAAAACGAAAGGGGATTTCATAAACAAACTTCTCGACTAGGAAAGACCTGTATAAAAAAAAAAACGATCGAAGCTTCTGACAATCGGGATGATGATGTTTTAGTTTTAGAATTCTGCATGCATGACAATTTGACATGACACTTCAATTCTGATGCAGGTGGACGCGGCTGTGTATCGTGGCCGTGGAGGATGTGGGCATTGTAGTGGGTCCGTACCTGCGGAGGTTCTTGTGGAACTTGCTGGCGGCGGCGAAGAGGTGGCGGATGGCCTGGCGGCCGCGGTGGGGGCGGCGCGCCGGGGGCGGAGCGCGGGCAGGGCGGGCCAGGCGCGCGGCCCCGGCCAGCCGCTCCAGCGCCGCGGCCGCGCGCCCGTCCAGCCGCGCCCGCCGGCCCTCCACGTCGCGCCAACCTGCAACCAGACACCGGCGGTCTCAGCAGGTCGAGCAGCAGCTCGAGCAGCCAGCCAACAACACCCCCCAAACAGAGGGACGCTATTGCATTGCAATGCTTCACTACTCCGGTGTACATATTATCTCACATCCACCCTTACTTTGCCCCGTGCAGAAAGAAAACCGTTGCACATCTACGAACAACTTTTGAGCAATTGCATGTATCTTCTATAATAGACTAATTCAACACAATACAGGATGTCTATCTGGTATTTGTTTTAGCTTCAAGGTGCCACTTGCCATACATCCAAGCAATCAATTGAAGCTGTTAACTAATTATTCCCATTTCACGTAGAGGTAGCATCAACTGGCCTCCCGGAAGCCCCGATCTTAGCCCTCTCGACTATTTCGTATGGGGATACCTTAAAAGTAGACGAACCTAACGGAATTGAAACAAAACATCAGGTCAGAAATGGCAGCAATATCTCGAGGGCTATGAGTCAGCGTGTTATCAGCAATCTTCGTTCCAGATTAGAAGAGTGCCAGCAGCGCGTAACGGTCACCATTTGGATAACACCATCTTTTAAAAATAATTTTCCATTTTGTATTCTTATAATCAACAATAAAAAATTGATTACTAGTAGTTTTTGTTTTACTGAACTAACAAATACCCGATACTCCATTCGGACACCCTGTATATGCATATTGTTTTGTTTAATGTCTTGCGTAGAAAAACATAAGCAAAAAAACCGGCAGAGAGAATGTCTTTTTTAACGCATTGTCGTGAGTTGACTTGGTTTTTTATGTTGCTGAGCTGCTTCGAGTTTTCATAGCATCATAGTTAGGGCAGAACACGAGCCGCTCAAATACAATCCAGCAGCAAAAAAGAGCAGGCGGTCCCAGCACCGAAGCCGAAACGCCAGAGTATCGAGAACTTTTAGCAACTCAAACCCAAGAAACAAAATCAATTCAATAAGATGTTCTTCTCCGATGTTACCAATTTGGCTGTATTCCCGACTTTCAATTTCTGTTGGTTTCCTCCTTCCAATGCAAATTTAATATCGATCAATAGATGCAAAAGTGAAGTTGATAACTTTATATAAAATTTATAGTAGGATAGATCTCCACAAATGTATAATTCCACGAGGATTACTTTCACACTGACGAGTCATTGAACGATATGAGCTGCATGGCTCTCTGAGCGAAACATTAAACTCTATATATTTTTTTTATTTTCCACATTTTAATATTTGTTTCATTAAATAATAGTAAATATTTAATGAAACAAAATAATTTTGTGATTTTTCCACATGATTAATTTTATTGGTGACCGAGTTCGCCAACCTTTCGAGTTAGTATCATCAAACCATGCTCTCTGACAGAATAGTGAATATCGTAACAAATTATGCTAATTATATGAGTTACTACATAGAAAAAAAAAAAACAAAATTTCTCAACAAGTGACAATTTGTTTTTGTGTCATTTAAAGAAGGAAAAAACGTTAGTCACGAAATTTATAAGACTGGAAAGTCACACGTCGCTTCATGGCAAAAAAAACCACTGCGACACAGAATCGGTGGATGTAGCCGGCATCAGGCGCCACTGCCAGCTCGCTCGCCAAGGCACCGCCACGCGCCCACCACGCGCCACGTTCCTGCGAACCCACGTCGAAGAACCAGCAAACAATAGCCGCAGTATGAGAGCGAAGAGATAACGGAGTTGTGTAACTCTGCAATAAATTGCATTAAATAATTTCACCACTGAACGCCACTCGCTGGAACGCTTCCTAGGTGCTCAGGATGATAACCCAACCTTGCAAGCAGAAGCACCTGTTCTACTTCCTGCTGGTCGCAGCGGGGTTCTCGCTGGCATGGTTGGCGTTCAGCTTCGATCTGCTGCCGCACAGGCACAAGCCCCGAGTGTCGCGTGCAGAGTACAGAAAGCGCGGGGAGCTGAAGAACGTGCTCATGTGGACCAGCCCCAAGACCGAGCCGTTTAACTTCTTCGACCACGGGAGGAAGCCCTTCACGGACGCCGGCTGCCGGTTCAACAACTGCTACTTAACGAACAGGAGAGACCACCTGAGGACCGAGAGGGACTTCGAGGCCGTGCTGTTCCACGCGCCGGAGTACACCTGGCACGGCAATGTCTGGACACACGGCGAGCCCGAGGAACGGGACGATCGGCAGAAGTACGTCTTCGTCAGCATCGAGTCGGCGGCGAACTACCCCTCGTGCGCCAGCCGGTGGAACGGCTACTTCAATTGGACGATGACGTACCGCCTGGACTCCGATATTCCGTGGAACTACGTCACGGTCAGGAATGCGCGAGGGGAGCAGGCGGGGCCGAGCGAGGCCATGCGGTGGCAGGAGCCCGCGCAGAACGTCTCCGCGGATGTGCTGCTGAAGTTGGGGAAGAAGACCAAGGCGGTGGCGTGGTTCGTGTCCAATTGCTTGACGCTCGGCAAGCGGGAGCAGTACGCGAAGCTTCTGGAGAGCGAGCTGCGGAAGCTCGGCCTGCAGTTGGACATGTACGGTAAGTGCGGGGCCCTTCAATGCAAAGGGGACGCCTGCCTAAAGATGCTGGAGGACGACTACCACTTCTACCTGGCGTTCGAGAACTCCTTGAGCGAAGACTACGTGACGGAGAAGCTGCTGAGCGCGACGGAGCACCTGACCGTACCGGTGGTGTGGGGCGGGGCGAACTACTCCAGGTAGGCGGCGTATTTTATTATATATATATATATATAATACACACATAAATATGCATAAGCGTGACCTTTTCTCTAACCTATCGATTCGTATACACGCACCGACACAGCGATTCGTACGTCGCAAGTGTCGTGAGCTGCCGGAGTCGCAGTCGGTCATGAAGTGTGGTCGCCCGGTCCGCAGGTTCCTGCCGCCGGACAGCTACCTGGACGCTCGGGAGCTGTCCCCGGAGGCGCTGGCGGCCAGCATCGAGGCGCTGATGGGGGACGCGGAGGCCTACGCCGCCAAGTTCCGCTGGAGGAGCCTGTACGCGCAGGCCAGCGTGTACTCCTCGGCCGCCACGCACCCGCTGTGCCGCCTGTGCGCGGCGCTCAACGACCGCGAGCTCTTCTCCCGGAGCTCGGTGCGCGCAGACTTCAACGCCTGGTGGAACGGCCAGTTCACCAGGTGCTGACCGTCCGTGCCAATCCGTGTCGATCCAGAATCAAGGCGACCACTTTTGCTCACTGTATATAAACGAGCTTAGTGATAAAAAATTTCGAAACAAGTGTACATATAATATATATATTATATATATATATTCAATATTTTTGACAGAGAGTACTTGGTGGAATTCCATTTTAATATTTTGAATAAAAATACTTGAGTGATTTTCCACATTTTTGTTTTTATTAGTGACCGGTTTCGCCAACCTTTCACGTTGGCATTATCAAACAGAGTGATAATGCCAACGTGAAAGGTTGGCGAAACCGGTCACTAATAAAACAAAAATGTGGAAAATCACTCAAGTATTTTTATTCAAAATATATATATATATATATATATATATATATATATATATATATATATATATATATATATATATATATATATATATATATATATACATATATTTAGAAGGTACGTAATTTTTTTGACTGTTTATTTATTCAATTCTTATAGAAGCAGACCTATTATTCGATAAGAAATCAAATGAAAAAAATGCTTTATTAAGTATTTATGTCAGTTATTTTTTAAATATATTTATTGGTTTTATTTATTATATTTAGGTAATAGTATATATATATATATATATAAACATACATATATATATATATAAAAGTTATTCAATTCTTCTAGTAGAAAACCTATTATTCAGTAAGAAATCAAATGAAAAAAACGCTTTATTAACCTATTAGCCGGGGAGTTCCTATTTTAACGTCGCAACATACAATGGGCTTGTACTCTTTCACTAGGACGTGTCGACCGACTCTATTTTGTAGGTATCTCTAGATTGCTTTCACTCAAAATAAACAACTTCATTCAAAATCTAGCTCTTTTTGTAGATATATATTGTTTCCAAGATAAATTCCCTTTCCATGATAAAAGAGATTCATCTACGCGTATTTCTCTTCAGGGCGCAACATATATTTATATAAAAGTGAAAATATAAAATACGCTTTTTTATGTATTTATGCCAGTTGTTTTATTGTTATTTTTTTAAATATTAAATGCCAGACATGAGATCGGTTTAAATATATATATATATTAAAAATATACAGTAATATCACGCTTTACGCGACCCCAATATGCACGGTTTCACGGACATTTTTGGTACGTAAATACATATGTATGTACGTACAAATAATTTTTTTTTATGTGTTTTTTTTTATTAAACTTATTTTAACTATTGATTATATGGATTGAGGACAATAACAAACGAAGAATGCCAATGAGTCAAATGATTATCCAGGAAAAATGGAATGGATTTGAAGAATGGAGATACCGATGAATCTGCTGAAGATGTCACATTCCAAGCAAGCCGAGGATGGTTTAAAAAATTTAAAAATAGATTTAATTTGCATAATTTGAAAATGAAAGGTGAAACAGCCAGCGCCGATGAGGCCGCATCTAAGGAATATCCCAACATTTTAAAGGGAATTATTGAAAGAGGTGGTTATAAACCTGAACAAGTGTTTAACGTAGACGAAACAAAGCTTTATTGGAAGCGAATGTCTGATGGCACGTACATTTCAAAAACCGAAAAATCTGCGCCTGGTTATAAGGTGTCTAAAGAACGATTAACTTTGCTACTTGGTGCAAATGCCGAGCGTGATTTTAAGCTAAAACTACTTTTAATATATTTGTCCGAAAATCCAAGGCCTCTTAAAGGACTAAATAAAAATCAATTACCCGTCATATGGAAATCCAACAAGAAAGCTTGGATGACTAAAGCTATTTTTGAGGATTGGTTCAAAAGTCACTTTTGTACAGAAGTGAAAAAATATTTGCGAGACAATAACTTAACCAACAAGGCTTTGCTAATTTTGGATAATGCACCAGGGCATCCTACTAATTTATCCGAGCTATCTGAAGATGTCATGATTGAGTACCTTCCGAAAAATACAACAGCTCTGATCCAAGCAATGGATCAGGGTGCAATTGCCACTTTTAAGGCATATTACCTACGTCGAAATTTCCGACAACATATAAAGGAAACCGATGGTAAAGCTTCAATTAAAACATTTTGGAAAAACTATAACATCAACGATGCTGTTGACAGCATCAGTGAATCATGGAAGGAATTAAAATTAACAACAATGAACCATGTTTGGAAAAAAAATATGTCCAGAATGTGTAAAAAGTGTTACATATTTAACAAATTTGGAATCGATCCCATTGAATTTCTATTAGAATAATTGATTCCTTATACGGCTTTTCGCTTTGCGGCCAAGTTTCGTGGAACGTATCTAGGCCGTAAAGCGAGGTATGGGTGTAACGCGAATTTCAAATTTTGCATTAAAATGCCTCGCATTACGTGAATTTCTTGTTGCATGAACATAATGTAGTCATTGACTTCTCTTAAAAATTAAAAACAGCATTGGGTGTTATGAACGTATTTTACAAGAACGTAAAAGAAACGCTACCCAATAGATGTATTTTTAGTAAAAATAACATGTAATACTGCATAAAGTGTTCTTAGAATTAAAGTGATTGATTCAAATGATTCGTATTTTTTGTATTAAGTTTTGACTATGTATGTATGTTTAATCGTAAACCCCGATATACACGAATTTTACTTAACGCGATTTTTTCTGGAACGTATTTCTCGCGTAAAGCGGGGTATTACTGTATATACTCGTATAAATATCACAGTTTTTACTCAAAGGGTTTTCCGTTCTTTTGAACTTGGAAACAATTTAATATATTAACAGAATAAAGAAAAACTAAAAATACATACTCCTTAATCCTGAGTCGACCCAGAGCCCCCTATGGACAACGAAACGATAAGCACACTCTTGTTAACCAAACCAGTTATCAAGAGTGCCCAGCTTTTGTAGTGCAACATTATGTATACGGCAGAAAACATGTCCTTCACAATCAAAGTGGCAAAGTCAAAATGTGCAGTGTGGCGTTTTGTAAAATAGTAGATTAACACAATTCTCACAACCAGGCCGAATAGAACACACTGTATACCAGAAGCCTCAGTAAGCCCGAGTGTTTTAACTCACACCTGGTATGTTTATCATCTGATAAAAAAAACACACTCTAATCCTCTATTTATTTTAAAATATTGTTTAATATTTTAAATAAAAAGGGGATTATTATTGTTTTTTTACACCTTACCACCTGAGATAAATGTAGATTGCGCTTTCAGCAGTTCTAAAATTTTTCACTTTTCATGTCTGTTTTGAGTCTTTATTATAAAATAAAATTATTGATACCTTCAGTTTTAGAAAAATTCAATGAAATTTTATCAAGTCTGACCTATCAATGAACTCTTTTATGCTAGTACCATAGTATCATCTGAGCTAGAATGTTAAATTCCTGACCAGAATGCTACTTGAAATATTCCTACAATAATTGCTAAGGGTAAATATTTTTTTACCTATCAGACTATCACCTTTAATTTAGTGATAGAAATATTAAAACTACCTGTAAAATGACTCAAAATTTTTACTAAAAATAAATCTGACCTATTAAAGGGCTACTTTTCATGTAATATTTCAGTAATCGTTATATGAGAATATAAACTGGACATAATTTCGAAAAAAATTTGAACCGACGAAATGCAAAGTTGTGCATTTGAAATATGTTAATGTTAGCAATGGGTTTAATTCTCTCTTAACAAATACTTAATTCAATACTAATTCTTCCCATTAAATTTATTCAAGTTATTTCAGAAACTTCAAGATTGTAAAACCCATTATAGATTTCACGTAGATCTATGGCAAGTAATTGCCTTTTAGAATTTGCTTGTGAATCCTAATTGTTAGGTCCATTAATAGGCGTGACGACAGTATCAAATAATCAAAGAAATAATTATTTTACGGGAAAATACATATTAAAAGGATTTAAAAAACTGATTTAGTTTTATTTAAAAATCTAAGATTAATAAGATTTTCAATAAATTAAAAGATTAAAATACTGCAATCGGCCATTTTGACTGAAACACCAATCACAGCGCGCGACGTCACGCCTCGGTTTACAACTCTATGGTATTCAAATTGCAAACAAACTTCGCTGTGTTTTGTTGTGACCGCCGTATTGCTTAGGAATTTGGATTGATTTTTTAATAATCTCAAGTGTGCTAATCTTGCAAACAAACTTCGCTGTGTTTTGTCGTGACCGTATATTTGGATTGTTTACGTTTTGTATTTGACCGTTTACGCATTTGGATTGGTTTTTTAAAAGTCTAAAGTGTGTTAATCTTGCAAACAAACTTCGCTGTGTTTTATTGCGACCGTATTGCTTACTCTCTAACAATGGAATCAGGCTTTGTTAAAGCAAAAAGCTCAAATTTGCCCAGGATTGGTTCATTGATGGTGAGAGATTTCTATGTAATAAATAAAGAATTTTGCTCACCCGAGTATAGAAACGTCAAAATTTCCTTGTAAGTACATTTTGTTTATATTTATCTTTAGCACTATGGTTGATACAACCAACTTAGTTAAAATCAAAATCGTTTGAACTCATAGGAGTTTATTTTAATTAAATTACTCTCTACTCGACTAAATTACTAGCCTAGTCCGAACTAGGCTTTACGAAACACTTCGCTTATTTGGTAGACACCTAATATCTGATAATCACCAAGGCAGTGTGTATGTATTTATTCTAATTAATTTCAATTCTTTCAGGTCTTCAAGACCATGATACTCCATATAATTTTCCATGTCATTTGCCAACTGGAAAAAGAAAAGTAAACAATCAAAATTGATATTACGAATGATATCCAAGACCAAAATAAACATAACCTCAATAAATTAGTTATTCCATATATCCATATATAATAATATTTCAACTATTTCGACTATTATAAACACCTTGTTGGGTGTTACTATCGAAGTGTTGGTACACTGAAGTACTGCACACCACTTATAGACTTTGGAATTCATTTATACGAATTTCGTTTACTGTCTTCAATGACATGCATGACAGTTGACATGAGGCGTGACGTCAGAGCGGACGCCATGACACCTGCGAGCTTTTTCGCGCACTTTTGAAAAAATATTATAAAAATGGCTTTAAACTTCGTTAAACTCTAGTTTATTACCGAAATAAAGTTTTTTTCGTAAATAGTAAACGTGTACCCTCATTACGGAAGAGGATTTCAAAATTTTTCGTCATGCCTATTGTATTCACAATGTGACGAATTGCATTAGATTCACCCAGAAAAAAAAATTTTTTTTTTTATAGAAAGTATTTACGTAAATTATATTTTGTCGATTTGACCTTGAACTTGAGGGACAGTGATGGTTTTACGCATTGGCCGTTCTAGGGATGGAGCGAAGGAGGGAGGCGGTTGAATGGAGGGAAGGGAGAAGGCAATTGGGCGCGTTTGCACCTTCTAGGAAATGGTTCGGCGTAAATAAGATTCGGAGATACTCGGTTAAGTTCGGGGATCTTCGACTTCGGAAATCAATAAGCGTCGGGGGTGAGAAGCAGGGTATTGGGGGTTCACGTGCGATACCGATCAGAGCTGATCTTTTGTACTTACTAAGTGTTTTGTGTTTTCTGCAATTTAAAATTGAAGGTGTTTGGTTTTGCTGGGAGAAGCTGATCGTGGACAGGCCGTGTTTCCATTATATTTTATCACTTAATAATATTTAGAATAAATTGAACCGATTGTTAAAATTCAAAAAATACCCCAAACCTTTCTAAGGGCACGCTTGGGTCCGCCATTGGCACATTTTGCATTTCTTGCATTTTTGCATTTTTATTATTTTAACTTCAAGTGACTAATTATTTTTTTTGTTTTACAAACCGTTTTCAGATTTGATTTATTCTTTGGCTGATCCTGGTGAAGTACGGGAAGTCCGGAGTATCAGACGGTGGTACCAGATTTCCTGGTCTTCCGGGGTTCTTCAGAGAAGAAAGAGATTTGTTTTTTATTGTATTTATTTGTTCGGGAAAAAGTATTGTTTCAAGAAGCTCGCATTAGTTTGTCGGTTAAATTCACGATATTAAATACTAAATACTTCTCGAGTGTGGTTTCGATAATTTAAAATTGTAAAATCAGTTAACGTAGCTGCCATTTTGTTATTCGGATAGCGTCGGTTGAGGTTACCGGTATTTGAATTAAATAAGTTATCCGTTAGAATCTCGTTGATTTCGTATTTAATTATAATTATAATTCGGAAATTATCCTTATAAATTATTTCTTTTCTATATAAAATAATTAGTTTTGCCTTTTAATTATTTTCTTTACTTTTTATTAAGTTATTTTTTTCTTTATTTCGTTAATTCTCTAATTATTATTTTAAATTGTTCCTAGTTTCAAATTATTATTTACGTATAGTTATTTAATTTATTTGTTGCATTTGATAAAATTACCAAATACAAAGTATAAAATTGTATCTTTGATTAGTCAAAAGTTGATTTAAAGTCGGTTTAAGTTGTACGTTTGATTTTCTCAGTTGGCACTTTTGGCGGCCATATTATTTTTTATAGCGTCGGTTTTGAGTTCTTAAGTTGGTACTCATAGAGTGAACTGTCAACTGTAGAAGTTTTGAAAGTTCTAAGGTAACAAACATAAATTTGTGAATCGACTGGGTTATAATAAGTGTTGTATTGTATTTATTTTGAGTTGTGTATTTTTGAATGTGATTATAAATTGTGATATATTTGGTATTTGTGTTGTGTCCGTACGGTCGAGTTTTAGTGCCATATCGTTTAGGCTAAATTAAATATAACGTTGTAACCTATAATTTATATTCGTTATAGATTGTGTGTTTATATGCGCGCGGTCATTTTAAGTGCTCGTAAGGTACTGTGGAGGTTATATTTACAACTGACATTCGAACTGTCAGTTTGGTTAAGAGCTCGAGGTAGTCTGATTTTAGGTTTGAAATTAATCAGGGGTTTAAACAGTGAGTAAAATTATTATAGGGTTATAGATTTATACGTTTATGGTAGATAAAGTTAGATTAATTTATTTCCGTGTGTGGTTTTAGGAGATTAGTATCGAGTTGAGGTTCACGATATTGGACCTTTATTTTTAGTGCAGAGCCAGGGGTATATTATTAACATTTTAAGTATAAGGTATTTAATAAGGAAATTAACCCGCCCTCTTTTAGATATTGTAGTTACTAAAATAAGTATTCAATTGTGAGTATAGCTACTCAAAGGCTCCCATCCTTTTAGAAATAACAAGATTTGGAGTGGTTTGGGTTGTCGTTCGACGGTTTCTTTTCTTCTGGAACGAGCTTGCTCTTCGGCGAGACAGGATTTGCTTCATTGGGTTCGACCCGGGTCGGCTGGGTGTGTTTGGCTGATAAGCACAAAGGGGATCGTAGCCCATGTGGGGCCAATGGAGTAGGTTTGACAAGAATCCTGTGGGTGCGTCGTCACCATAGTAAAGCTGCGATACCGTCGCGAGAATCCCAAACATTTCTGTGTCAACATACCAAAATAGTCACTAACTAGTAGGAGTTTGGATACAGTAGAAATTAGCACCGGAGATTATTGTAAAATTAGAAGCTGATATTCATTAGCGAGTGTAATTAGACTCGATAAAAAACCCATCCTTTTAGAAATAACAAGATTTGGAGTGGTTTGGGTTGTCGTTCGACGGTTTCTTTCCTTCTGGAACGAGCTTGCTCTTCGGCGAGACAGGGTTTGCTTCATTGGGTTCGACCCGGGTCGGCTGGGTGTGTTTGGCTGATAAGCATAAAAGGGATCGTAGCCCATTTGGAGCCAGTGGAGTAGGTTTGACAAGAATCCTGTGTGTGCGTCGTCGCCATAGTAAAGCTGCGATACCGTCGCGAGAATCCCAAACATTTCTGTGTCACCATACCCAAAATAGTACTAATTGTAGGAATAGAACTGTAGAAATAGTAAACGAGGAGTTTGTAAGCGTTTCCGAAAGTACAGGAAGAGTTTAAGCTTTAAACGCAGCGTCAAAACTTATAAATTTAATGCAAGACAGGAGTTGATTGCAGAAAGGTCTAAATTCCCTTTGTTCCAGACATTTTATCAATCTCATCAACGTTCCAGAAAGCGACAACTGCTCTAAAGGCAAGCTCGCTCATCATTATCTAATTCACCGTGTTCGGGACACTGCTGGCAGCCCGTATTCATCAATTCACATCATCGTGTTCATCGGAACGAGAAGGTGGTTATTGGCGACTAGTATTCTACGCATTTCCTGTATTTTGACGAAAGCATTTCAACTCTTCGATCGGATTTGTTTGGTTTATTCAAGATAATATCCTGCTCGTCTTCAGTTAATATTTGGACAAAAGGGTTCACCTTTCAGTCGGAGTTTGAACGCGGAAATAGCTTCTTCGTTTTAATTTGGTGCAGAAGGGATCGCAGGGGCTCTCCTGACAATCCAACCTTAAGTTGTTCTGTTCGGAGAGATTCCCTTGGGGAAGGCGACTAGTCAAATCCGTTGACAGTCAAGGCGGCGATTAACTAGTAGGGAAGGAGGGCGGTCTGTTACCGATCCATCCCATCTACTTTAACCTCACGGTATTGTTAAAATTAAACTTCAAAACAAACAAGTCCGAAAAACTAAATTTAAGGTTATATTTTTAAGAGTAGTCATAGAAATTATTAACATTGGGTTAGGTCAGTTTAGACGTGACCCCTCCAAGGGAGTCAGTAGTATTATTATTTTACGTTTAGGGGTTTAGTTGTTTAAGTACGTTTGGGTCCGAGTCATCCTTTTAGCTTCACTAAAAGTTGACAAAGATTCAGTCGGTCTCTATCCTCTTAGATTCAGGTCTAAAAGGTCGGAAACGTCACAACAAGCATACAGCAGACATCGATCACGGATGAGCCCAGTCTGACTGTGCCTCAGTGGGACTTGGAGCTCTCAAATATGTTCAATATTTGATTGTTTTTTTTTATTATTTTAAAAATCTTATTTTAACTGTTTTATTAATTTAAAAAATCTATTTGTACATTACATTTATAAAATTATAATACCATACAAATTGAATATCTACTTGTGAATTTGAAATCTCTCAGCATTTAGATTTGATATAATTCCTTGAGGTCAAGAGGTTTGAAAACAACAATATGAAATATATGAGATTTGTTGATTTACAATGGTAAAAAACAAGGATGTAACATTAGTAATGAATTGATCCATAAATATATATATTAGTGTGTGAAATTGGTTTTTGTTGCCAGCCACAACAATGACTGACTGTTGACTGGTGACAGTAAAAAAAAAAACTTAAAAACTGCTGGTGAAAGAATAATAATGTATATAAAAGCATCTAAAAATAAAATTCATGAATAAAACAAATCTTAGATACCCAGACGTCATTTGAATAGTGAGGTTGAGACTTGAGTTTGAAGATGTTTATCATAAAAATCAATGACAGTGAATATACGGGACGACGGCCGCTAGTTATTAGATATATTTGCGTGACGGTACGGGAAGTTCGCCGTCTGTACGGAGGCATGAGTCACGACGCGTCGGCTTCCCGTCCGATGAGTCACGCACGCAAATACAGATTGAGAACCAGCGATGTGGCCGGAGTGGCCGCCGCTGGCGACCCACGAGCCCACGTCTTTGTATGGACGGCCCAGACGCGCCGCGCTTGAGGACCGTCGGCGTGCTTCGTCCGACGGTCGCCAGGTACTGGCGAGGGCTCGCGCGGCGCTTTTATGATTATTACTTTGTACATAAATATGCGAGTTTGTGAATAAAGAGCCAGTGTGAAAAATGTAGCGTTTCAATAACCACCTCTCTGTTCCCGAAATCTTCCAGTTTAAAATCCTTTGCTTTGCCAGTGCCTTGTGGTAACAGTTCAAATGTACGTCCGGTACATTTTGGTCCTTCGAAATCCGAATAAAAAGTGAATTTAAAAGTGTTTTAAAAGTGAATTTAAAAGGGTTTTAAAAGTGAATTTAAAAAGAGTACTTTGTTGTAAAATTAAAATCATTTAGAGCCTTTCAACTTTATAAATAGAGTCTGTTCACGTGAATTACAAGTGAATAATAAATTATCAGATTTCGACTCTTTAATTTGTGCGCGTATTCTGTGAAATAATGCCGGCATCACTCCGCTCTGGAAAGGGCGCGGCTCGCGAAGATGACCGGGCCGACTCCGACGCATCCGAAAGTGCGTCGTCGAGACACTCGGACCGCACCGCCACAGACGACACGATTCTCAAGTTAAGGAGGGAAATGAGGGAGATGAAACGCCTACTTCGCGAGTCCGAAGAAAGGAACGCTGCGCTCTAACGCGCAGGTTCAGCCGCCGCCGCCGACGCCGCCGATGCCGCCGCCGCTAGCGTAACCGCAGCCGTACCGACTACCACAGCACGGATAGTCGCCGCGCCTGCGCCCGGGCCGAGCACACGTCGCTCATTGAGCGAGACTGCCGCACCGGACGCTCTAACAGAACGACCGAACACTCAGAAGGACGCCTGGCGAGCGGAGACTCGCAGTGAAGAGTTCTCCAGAGAGCCACACCGTCAAACAGCGGCATGGGTTCAGCAGAGCGACCCCATGGCCCAGCTCATGACTATAATAACACAGACATTGCGTTCAGTCATGAGAGATCACGGTCTGCAAGACCAACGGACCCCCTCGCCACTGCACACCATTGCAGATGAGCCGGCGAAGGGAAGCGTCCCGTCCGATACGGCCGCACAGGGCGCGCCGCTACATCGGAGCGACGAGAGACGAAACACCGCGACCCGAGAGATCTCGAGCATTGAAACCTTCATGGCGAGACAGTCGGGCGTGAAGGACTTACAACCCCTCAGCGGTGACCCCGTCGATGTGACTCTGCAGGCCGCGCAGGCGGCCCGCGACGTCCCGCCGCCGAATGGACTGGCGGATCGGGACGCGCCCTGCGATGGTGCCGCGCAATCCAGAGAGCCGCCGATTGCGCCTCTGCTGGCAGCGCAGGCAGCCCGCGACGTCCCGCCGCCAAATGGACTGGCGGGTCGGGACGCGCCCTCCAAAGGCGCCGCGCAACCCAGGGAGCCGCCGCTTGCGACTCTGCTGGCCGCGCAGGCAGCCCGCGACGTCCCGCCGCCAAATGGACTGGCGGGTCGGGACGCGCCCTCCAAAGGCCCCGCGCAACCCAGGGAGCCGCAGCTTGCGACTCTGCTGGCCGCGCAGGCAGCCCGCGACGTCCCGCCGCCAAATGGACTGGCGGATCGGGACGCGCCCTTCAAAGGCCTCGCGCAACCCAGGGAGCCGCCGCTTGCGACTCTGCTGGCCGCGCAGGCAGCCCGCGACGCCCCGCCGCCGAATGGACTGGCGGATCGGGACGCGCCCTTCAAAGAAGCCGCGCAACCCAGGGAGTCGCCGCTCGCGACTCTGCTGGCCGCGCAGGCAGCCCGCGACGTCCCGCCGCCAAATGGATTGGCGGAGCGGGACGCGCCCTTCAAAGGCCTCGCGCAACCCAGGGAGCCGCCGCTTGCGACTCTGCTGGCCGCGCAGGCAGCCCGCGACGTCCCGCCGCCAAATGGACTGGCGGATCGGGACGCACCCTTCAAAGGCCTCGCGCAACCCAGGGAGCCGCCGATTGCGACTCTGCTGGCCGCGCAGGCAGCCCGCGACGTCCCGCCGCCAAATGGACTGGCGGATCGGGACGCGCCCTTCAAAGGCCTCGCGCAACCCAGGGAGCCGCCGATTGCGACTCTGCTGGCCGCGCAGGCAGCCCGCGACGTCCCGCCGCCAAATAGACTGGCGGATCGGGACGCGCCCTTCAAAGGCCTCGCGCAACCCAGGGAGCCGCCGATTGCGACTCTGCTGGCCGCGCAGGCAGCCCGCGACGTCCCGCCGTCTATTGGACTGGCGGATCGGGACGCGCCTTTCAAAGAGCCGCCGTCTGCGCCTCTCCTAGCTGCGATGGCAGTGAGCAGCGTCCCTTCGCCGCTTAAACTTGCGGGTCGAAACGCGCCGCACACCGGGGAGCCACCGCCTGCGCCACTCTCGGCTGCGCTGGCAACCAGCGGCAAAGATGGCTGGACGAGAGACCCCGCGGAATTAGCACCCGCACCATTGTATGTTTCACAGCCGATAAACCACCACCCTCAAATATGGAGAGCTGGTGGCCTTGTACCTGCGCTTTGCTTGCTATATATAAATTGCGCAAAGTACGCAGGGCCGCACCAAAGTGATTGTGCAATCAAGATGCACATTGCACCGAGAACCCGGGGCCCTGCTGGAGGGCTAGCCCAACATTGCAGGCCGTACACACATTGCGGCCTGGACTACGTCGGCCCGATGAAGGTCACGAACGGCCGACGACAAGAAGAGGGATACGGTGCGCTGTTCACCTGCCTTACAACCAGGGCAGTGCACCCGAAACTCACAGAAGACCTGGACGTCATTATGGACGCCACGCCACCCAGCGCGCCGCCGCTACCTAGCGCGCCGCCGCTGCCCAGCCCACTACCAACAACGCAGGCCACCGACCGTCCGCCCCCCGGCGCCGGAAACAGCGACCGGCCGACGTCCGATGCTAGTACAGCGGAGACTGCACGGGGGGAATGTACGGGACGACGGCCGCTAGTTAGAACATAGATTTGCGTGACTGTACGGGAAGTTTGCCGTCTGTACGGAGGCATGAGTTACGCCGCGTCGGCATCCCGTCCGATGAGTCACACAAGTAAAATACAGGTTGAGAACCAGCGATGTGGCCGGAGTGGCCGCCGCTGGCGACCCACGAGCCCCCGTCTTTGTATGGACGGCCCAGACGCGCCGCGCTTGAGGACCGTCGGCGTGCTTCGTCCGACGGTCGCCAGGTACTGGCGAGGGCTCGCGCGGCGCTTTTATGATATTTACTTTGTACATAAATATGCGAGTTTGTGAATAAAGAGCCAGTGTGAAAAATGTAGCGTTTCAATAACCACCTCTCTGTTCCCGAAATCTTCCAGTTTAAAATCCTTTGCTTTGCCAGTGCCTTGTGGTAACAGTTCAAATGTACGTCCGGTACAGTGAAGATTGCAGACGCTTTTTTTTTTTTAATTTTTTTTTTTATGTTTATCATAAAAATCAATGACAGTGAAGATTGCAGACGCTTAGGACTAGCAAAGTGTTCCATAAGATAAGTATTTATTGATTTAGTTGTTATCAGTAAGTTATCGCTCGCCATAGCACCGCCACGCGCCCGGGACCGTCTCCGGCGAACCCACGTCGAAGAACCAGCAAATCAATAGCCTCAGTATGCGAGCGAAAAGATAACGGAGTTGTGAAACTCTGCAATAAATTGCATTAAATAATTTCATTACTGAACTCCACTCGCTGGAACGCTTTCTACGTGCTCAGGATGATAACCCAACCTTGCAAGCAGAAGCATCTGCTCTACTTCCTGCTGGTCGCAGCGGGGTTCTCGCTGGTATGGTTGACGTTCAGCTTCGATTTGCTGCCGCACAGGCACAAGCCCCGAGTGTCGCGTGCAGAGTACAGAAAGCGCGGGGAGCTGAAGAACGTGCTCATGTGGACCAGCCCCAAGACCGAGCCGTTTAACTTCTTCGAGCACGGGAGGAAGCCCTTCACGGACGCCGGCTGCCGGTTCAACAACTGCTACTTAACGAACCGGAGAGACTACCTGAGGACCGAGAGGGACTTCGAGGCCGTGCTGTTCCACGCGCCGGAGTACACCTGGCACGGCAATGTCTGGACACACGGCGAGCCCGAGGAGCGGGACGATCGGCAGAAGTACGTCTTCGTCAGCATCGAGTCGGCGGCGAACTACCCCTCGTGCGCCAGCCGGTGGAACGGCTACTTCAATTGGACGATGACGTACCGCCTGGACTCCGATATTCCGTGGAACTACGTCACGGTCAGAAACGCGCGAGGGGAGCAGGCGGGGCCGAGCGAGGCCATGCGGTGGCAGGAGCCCGCGCAGAACGTCTCCGCGGATGTGCTGCTGAAGTTGGGGAAGAAGACCAAGGCGGTGGCGTGGTTCGTGTCCAACTGCTTGACGCTCAGCAAGCGGGAGCAGTACGCGAAGCTTCTGGAGAGCGAGCTGCGGAAGCTCGGCCTGCAGTTGGACATGTACGGTAAGTGCGGGGCCCTTCAATGCAAAAAAGGGGACACCTGCCTAAAGATGCTGGAGGACGACTACCACTTCTACCTGGCGTTCGAGAACTCCTTGAGCGAAGACTACGTGACGGAGAAGCTGCTGAGCGCGACGGAGCACCTGACCGTACCGGTGGTGTGGGGCGGGGCGAACTACTCCAGGTAGGCGGCGTATTTTATTATATATATATACCCACACACATAAATATAAATATGCATACGCGTGACCTTTTCTCTAACCTATCGATTCGTATACACGCACCGACACAGCGATTCGTACGTCGCAAGTGTCGTGAGCTGCCGGAGTCGCAGTCGGTCATGAAGTGTGGTCGCCCGGTCCGCAGGTTCCTGCCGCCGGACAGCTACCTGGACGCTCGGGAGCTGTCCCCGGAGGCGCTGGCGGCCAGCATCGAGGCGCTGATGGGGGACGCGGAGGGCTACGCCGCCATGTTCCGCTGGAGGAGCCTGTACGCGCAGGCCAGCGTGTACGCCGCGCCCGCCACGCACCCGCTGTGCCGCCTGTGCGCGGCGCTCAACGACCGCGAGCTCTTCTCCCGGAGCTCGGTGCGCGCGGACTTCAACGCCTGGTGGAACGGCCGGTTCACCAGGTGCTGACCGTCCGTGCCAATCCGTGTCAATCCAGAATCAAGGCGACCACTTTTGCTCACTGTATATAAACGAGCTTAGTGATAAAAAATATCGAAACATGTGTACATAAATAAACTTCTTTATATATATATATATATATATATATATACATATATTTAGAAGGTAAGTAATTTTTTTTACTGTTTTTTTATTCAATTCTTATAGAAGCAGACCTATTATTCGATAAGAAATCAAATGAAAAAAATGCTTTATTAAGTATTTATGTCAGTTATTTTTTAAATATATTTATTGGTTTTATTTACTATATTTAGGTAATATAATAGTATATATATATATATATATATATATATATATATATATATATATATATATATAAAAGTTTATTTATTCAATTCTTCTAGTAGAAAACCTATTATTCAGTAAGAAATCAAATGAAAAAAACGCTTTATTAACCGGGGAGTTCCTATTTTAACGTCGCAACATACAACGGGCTTGTACTCTTTCACTAGGACGTGTCGACCGACTCTATTTTGTAGGTATCCAGATTGCTTTCACTCAAAATAAACAACTTCATTCAAAATCTAGCTCTTTTTGTAGATATAAATTGTTTCCAAGATAAATTCCCTTTCCATGATAAAAGAGATTCATCTACGCGTATTTCTCTTCAGGGCGCAACATATCTACTATAATCTTCTACTATAATAATAGCCATTGTGTGTTTGTATGTTTGTTTGTATGTTTGTATGTGTGTATGTTTCATTTTTCCGTTCTGTATAGAATATCTTAAAAGATACAACGCTGATTTTTTGCACATAAGTTAAGTAAATTTTTCCGCAGCTATGTGCCGAATTTCAAGACGATAGGATAATATTTTCATTCATAAACTTTAAAATATGCTTTAGCGAATTTCAATATGTACGAATTATATGATTCAGTTCTTCACCGTGAGAATTTCAAATTTAGAACTTTTACAAAAAAAACAAATTTTAGACGCATCGTTCATCAAATACGTCATTTTATGACGGGCTACATTGCTAGTATTTATATAAAAGTGAAAATATAAAATACGCTTTTTTATGTATTTATGCCAGTTGTTTTATTGTTATTTTTTTAAATATTAAATGCCAGACATGAGATCGGTTTAAATATATATATATATATATATATTAAAAATATAGAGTAATATCCCGCTTTACGCGACCCCAATATGCACGGTTTCACTATACACCCATACCTCGCTATACGGCCGCTCTTTATACGGCCTTTCGCTATAATGGCCCTTTTCATTTAAGGCACGTTTTTGATATACGGCCTAAAATGTTTCGCTTTAAAAAAATCTTTTTTTCGATGTTATTTTGTTTACGAGCGTTATTCAGAGTGCGCTCATAGAGCGGCCGGTTTAGACTTGTCTGTGAGTGTTTTATGTACATATTTATTACTGATTGTTACACATTAACTGGAAAAATTGGAAATAATTAGAGACATTTTTGGTACGTAAATACATATGTATTGAGACGAAACCAAGTTTCCATCTCATATAATTTAGAAAAATCAAGTAAATTTTGGGGGGGTTTTTTTTTTTTTTTAAATTTCTAAAGGGGACTTTGACTCAGAAGAAACGGTGTTGATAACAGAGAGCGGGGGTTCTTGTTTCGGTTGTTTTAAAACAAACAAAAAAACCAAACGGCTTTGTGTTTAGCAGAGAGGAACAAATTTAAAGTCATGAGAGTAAAAGAGAACGCATACCGTAGCGGTCATATCGAGTAAATGCAGGTACTTTTTATTACCGCCCCTCGCCGGGATAATGGTATGTGGACCTTGGAGTCAACCCCCCCTTCCCCGCTCGCTTAACAGTTTGTAGAGAATTTCGCGGTCAATTGAATTCGGGACGCCTGAGTGAACAGTCTATTTTTCTGTGTTTCGAATTAAGTTTGTTAAAATTTGCCATTGTAAATTTGAGTAAACTGGTGCGAAGGGCAGCGAGAGATCGACTTGAGTCAGGACGCGGTTTTCAATAATTCTTTTCTATTATATATTATTTCAAATATTTAAAATTTACTGTTTTACGAATATTTAATTACCCCAGCAATCTTACGAGGGACGCTTGGTCGTCCGCCATTTTGAACTTTCTTTAATTCTTCTAGTGAATAATCTATTTCTCTCTTTCAACGATTTTCAGGTATTATTTGATTTCTCTTGCTACTTCGGGGTGAATTTTCAAAATCCGAGGAGTACTGCAGTACCTCCAGATTCTGGGCGCGAGTATTCACCGGAGGAGAAAGAGATTTGTTTTATATATTTTATTTGGTCGGGTTTAAAATCGCTTATTATTTGAGTAGATACACTTTCTTTCGGCGGGTTTATATTTGTGAATTAATATTTCTTAGTGCGGAATTTAATAATTTTATCTTGTTTAGTCTAACTAATCGAGCGGCCATTTTGTGTATCTGGTAGCGTCGTTTGAGATTCCCATTTTGAAGTTAAATAATTTAACATCCTTTGTATTTATTATTACCTAAATTATCCATTCGTTCTTTATTTTGCGTTACTCTAATTTTCCTTTGTGTTGATACCGTCTTTTACTTATATTTGTTTCTAAATTAATTTTATTCCAAAGTTGTATTCGCGTATTTGTTGTTCACGGTATTTTGTTCATAGTTGTTAATTTAATACTTCCAAAACTTTATAAATCCTATTTTTTTACTGATAAAAGATTTGAAAGGTACCGTTGATTTCAGTCGGCCATTTGCATTTTCGAACAGCGTCACGCGGAACGTTGGCCATCTTGGAAATTGGGCAGCGACGTTTTTGGGATTCTGGGGTTGGTACTCACGGAGTGAACTGTCATTAGGAAGTTTCAAAAGTGCTAACGTAATAATAATAAACTTTGCGAAACGACGGGATTAAAAGTAAGAGTTCAAAGGATATTTCGCGGTTGCCTGTTGTTATTTATGTTGTGTATGACTTTGTAATTGTTTATAAATTGTGTTTACTCTGTTTAAGTGTTATTGTGTTGTGTTCGTATTCGGTGTAGTCGTTGCCACTTCGTTTGGGCTAAATTAAATATAACGTTGTAACCTATAATCTATATCGTTATAGATTGTGTGGTTATTTACGCGCGGTAAATTTTAAGTGTACGTACGGTTATATTTACAACTGACATCCGAACTGTCAGTTTGGTTAAGAGCTCGAGGTAGTCTGATCTTAGGTTTTGAAATTAATCAGGGGTTTAGACAGTGAGTAAAGTTATTATAGTGTTATAGCTTTATACGTTTTATGGTAGAAAAAGTCAGATTAAGTTAGATTAATTTATTTCAGTGTGTGGTTTTTGGAGATTAGTATCGAGTTGAGGTTCACGATATTGGACTTTATTTTAGTGCAGAGCCAGGGGTATATTATTAACATTTTAAGTATAAGGTATTTAATAAGGAAATTAACCCGCCCTCTTCTAGATTTTGTAGTTACTAAAATAAGTATTCAGTTGTGAGTATAGCTACTCAAAGGCTCCAATCCTTTTAGTAACTAACAGGCTTTGAGCGTTTAGGTCGCTGGTAAACAGTATTATCTCCTGAGGTTTGGACGAGCTTGTTCTCAGAAAGGGTGGGATTTAGGCTATCGATTTCGACTTCTAAAGGAGAAGTGTGCGCTTTTAAGGGCATAATACAGTTCGAGGCTACTCGGAATCGGTAACTTAGGTTTGACAGAATCCTGCGCGCGTGACTGTCGACGTAACGATGCTTTGATACTGTTTCAGGGATCCTAAACGTTTCTGTGTCACCATACCCAAAATAGTACTAATTGTAGGAATAGAACTGTAGAAATATTAAACGAGGAGTTCGTAAGCGTTTCCGAAAGTACAGGAAGAGTTTAAGCTTTAAACGCAGCGTCAAAACTTATAAATTTAACGCAAGACAGGAGCTGTTTGCTGTAGGGCTAATCCCCCTCGTTCCTGCTAAAATAAATTCATCAAAGACCTTTGGTCCAACGTTCCAGAACGCAACAACTGCTCTAAAGGCAAGCTTGCGCAACTTTATCTTAAATTCATCAAAGGCCTTTGGTCCAACGTTCCAGAACGCAACAACTGCTTTAAAGGCAAGCTTGCGCATCATTATCTAATTCACCGTGTTCGGGACACTGCTTGCAGCCCGTAACCATCAATTCACAACATCGTGTTCATCGGAACGAGAAGGTGGCTATTGGCGACTAGTATTCTACGTATTTCCTGTATTTGACGAAAGCATTCAACTCTTCGATCGGATTTGTTTGGTTTATTCAAGATAATATCCTGCTCGTTTTCAGTTAATATTTGGACAAAAGGGTTCACCTTTCAGTCGGAGTTTGAACGCGGTAATAGCTTCTTCGTTTTAATTTGGTGCAGAAGGGATCGCAGGGGCTCTCTTGACAATCCAACCTTAAGTTGTTCTGTTCGGAGAGATTCCCTTGGGGAAGGCGACTAGTCAAATCCGTTGACAGTCAAAGGTGGCGATTAACTAGTGGGGAAGGTGGGCGGTCTGTTACCGATCCACCCCATCTACTTTAACCTCACGGTATTGTTAAAATTAAACTTCAAAACAAACAAGTCCGAAAAACTAAATTTAAGGTTATATTTTTAAGAGTAGTCATTAGTGTCATTAACCTTAGGCTAGGTCGGATTAGACGTGATCTTTTCAAGGGAGTCAGAAGTTCCTACTTTACATTATAGTTTAGTTATTTAAGTTACGTTAGAGTCTTAGACTCGGTGCGTCTTCTAACCTTTTAGATTATAGGTTTATCAGGTCGGAAACGTCACAGTATGTATGTACAAATAAGTTTTTTTTATGTGTATTTTTTATTCAACTTATTTTAACTATTGATTATATGGATTGAGGACAATAACAAACGGAGAATGCCAATGAGTCAAATGATTATCCAGGAAAAATGGAATGGATTTGAAGAATGGAGATACCGATGAATCTGCTGAAGATGTCACATTCCAAGCAAGCCGAGGATGGTTTGAAAAATTTTAAAATAGATTTAATTTGCATAATTTGAAAATGAAAGGTGAAACAGCCAGCGCCGATGAGGCCGCATCTAAGGAATATCCCAACATTTTAAAGGGAATTATTGAAAGAGGTGGTTATAAACCTGAACAAGTGTTTAAAGTAAACGAAACAAACCTTTATTGGAAGCGAATGTCTGATCGCACGTACATTTCAAAAACCGAAAAATCTGCGCCTGGTTATAAGGTGTCTAAAGAACGATTAACTTTGCTACTTGGTGCAAATGCCGCGGGTGATTTTAAGCTAAAACCACTTTTAATATATTTGTCCGAAAATCCAAGGCCTCTTAAAGGACTAAATAAAAATCAATTACCCGTCATATGGAAATCCAACAAGAAAGCTTGGATGACTAAAGCTACTTTTGAGGATTGGTTCAAAAATCACTTTTGTACAGAAGTGAAAAAATATTTGCGAGACAATAACTTAACCAACAAGGCTTTGCTAATTTTGGATAATGCACCAGGGCATCCTACTAATTTATCCGAGTTATCTGAAGATGTCATGATTGAGTACCTTCCGAAAAATACAACAGCTCTGATCCAACCAATGGATCAGGGTGCAATTGCCACTTTTAAGGCATATTACCTACGCCGAAATTTCCGACAACTTATAAGGGAAACCGATGGTAAAGCTTCAATTAAAACATTTTGGAAAAACTATAACATCAAGGATGCTGTTGACAGCATCAGTGAATCATGGAAGGAATTAAAATTAACAACAATTAACCATGTTTGGAAAAAAATATGGCCAGAATGTGTAAAAAGTGTTACATATTTAACAAATTTGGAACCGATCCCATTGAATTTCTATTAGAATAATTGATTCCTTATACGGCTTTTCGCTTTGCGGCCAAGTTTCGTGGAACGTATCTAGGCCGTAAAGCGAGGTATGGGTGTAACGCGAATTTCAAATTTTGCATTAAAATGCCTCGCATTACGTGAATTTCTTGTTAAAGAATGTGCATGAACATAATGTAGTCATTGACTTCTCTTAACAATTAAAAACAGCATTGGGTGTTATGAACATATTTTACAAGAACGTAAAAGAAACGCTACCCAAAACACAATAGATGTATTTTTAGTAAAAATAACATGTAATAGTGCATAAAGTGTTCTTAGAATTAAAGTGATTTATTCAAATGATTCGTATTTTTTATATTAAGTTTTGACTATGTATGTATGTTTAATCGTAAACCCCGATATACGCGCATTTTTCTGGAACGTATTCCTCGCGTAAAGCGGGGTATTACTGTATATATATATATATATATATATATCACAGTTTTTACTCAAAGGGTTTTCCGTTCTTTTGAACATGGAAACAATTTAATATATTAACAGAATAAAGAAAAACTAAAAATACATACTCCTTAATCCTGAGTCGACCCAGAGCCCCCTATGGACAACGAAACGATAAGCACACTCTTGTTAACCAAACCAGTTATCAAGAGTGCCCAGTGTTTGTAGTGCAACATTATGTATACGGCAGAAAACGTGTATTTCACAATCAAAGTGGTTAAATGTGCAGAGTGACAGCGTATTAGGAACAGTGTGGCGTTTTGTACAATAGTAGATTAACACAATTCTCACAACCAGGCCGAATAGAACACACTGTATACCAGAAGCCTCAGTAAGCCCGAGTGTTTTAACTCACACCTGGTATGTTTATCATCTGATAAAAAAAACACACTCTAATCCTCTATTTATTTTAAAATATTGTTTAATATTTTAAATAAAAAGGGGATTATTATTGTTTTTTTACACCTTACCACCTGAGATAAATGTAGATTGCGCTTTCAGCAGTTCTAAAATTTTTCACTTTTCATGTCTGTTTTGAGTCTTTATTATAAAATAAAATTATTGATACCTTCAGTTTTAGAAAAATTCAATGAAATTTTATCAAGTCTGACCTATCAATGAACTCTTTTATGCTAGTACCATAGTATCATCTGAGCTAGAATGTTAAATTCCTGACCAGAATGCTACTTGAAATATTCCTACAATAATTGCTAAGGGTAAATATTTTTTTACCTATCAGACTATCACCTTTAATTTAGTGATAGAAATATTAAAACTACCTGTAAAATGACTCAAAATTTTTACTAAAAATAAATCTGACCTATTAAAGGGCTACTTTTCATGTAATATTTCAGTAATCGTTATATGAGAATATAAACTGGACATAATTTCGAAAAAAATTTGAACCGACGAAATGCAAAGTTGTGCATTTGAAATATGTTAATGTTAGCAATGGGTTTAATTCTCTCTTAACAAATACTTAATTCAATACTAATTCTTCCCATTAAATTTATTCAAGTTATTTCAGAAACTTCAAGATTGTAAAACCCATTATAGATTTCACGTAGATCTATGGCAAGTAATTGCCTTTTAGAATTTGCTTGTGAATCCTAATTGTTAGGTCCCAAGCATACAGCAGACATCGATCACGGATGAGCCCAGTCTGACTGTGCCTCAGTGGGACTTGGAGCTCTCAAATATGTTCAATATTTGATTTTTTTTTATTTTATTATTTTAAAAATCTTATTTTAACTGTTTTATTAATTTAAAAAATCTATTTGTACATTACATTTATAAAATTATAATACCATACAAATTGAATATCTACTTGTGAATTTGAAATCTCTCAGCATTTAGATTTGATATAATTCCTTGAGGTCAAGAGGTTTGAAAACAACAATATGAAATATATGAGATTTGTTGATTTACAATGGTAAAAAACAAGGATGTAACATTAGTAATGAATTGATCCATAAATATATATATTAGTGTGTGAAATTGGTTTTTGTTGCCAGCCACAACAATGACTGACTGTTGACTGGTGACAGTAAAAAAAAAAACTTAAAAACTGCTGGTGAAAGAATAATAATGTATATAAAAGCATCTAAAAATAAAATTCATGAATAAAACAAATCTTAGATACCCAGACGTCATTTGAATAGTGAGGTTGAGACTTGAGTTTGAAGATGTTTATCATAAAAATCAATGACAGTGAAGATTGCAGACGCTTAGGACTAGCAAAGTGTTCCATAAGATAAGTATTTATTGATTTAGTTGTTATCAGTAAGTTACAAATAGGCGCAGTCCCTGATAATTAGTTCCTAACAAGGATATTAATATCACGCATTGTGCCAGACTGAGTGCAATAATAAATAGATAAATAAAGTGCACATTCTGCAACACAGCCGATTAAATAAAGTATTGCATTACAAAGTGCTAAAAATGCGGAGTTTGATAAAACTGTTTGTTGTTACTACTGTATTGGCTCTTGTGTATCTATTAGTGGTGCATATACAAGTACAGCGGACAAGTGATGTGTTGAATGAGTATGTGGTATCGGCTCAAATGGAGAAAAAAAAGTCCACGGAGTTGAAATATATCCTGATGTGGACTTCAACAAAAACAGTACCGTTTGAATACCTCGCTGATGGGCGGGAGATATTTTTAAATGAGAATTGCACATATAACAATTGTTACATCACAGGTAATCGTCTATATTTTGACGATGTTACAGAGTGGGATGCAATTGTTTTCCACGGGCCGGAGTACACCTGGACTCCCAGTAACAGACGGCACGGGACACCGTCAAAAAGATCTGCGAACCAGAGATACGTGTTCACGTGCATAGAATCATCAGCCAATTACAAGGTTTGGAGTAATGAATTCAATAATTACTTCAATTGGACTTGGACGTATAGAACAGACGGAGATGTAAAATGGGGGTATGTTGATATCAAAGATATGCAAGGGAATATTGTGGGCCCAAAGAAAGGGATGGCATGGGAGGAAAACATGCAAGATATTTCTGTTGAACAGAAATTAGCGCTGAGATCAAAAAAAAAAGCTGTGGCTTGGTTCGTCTCAAATTGTAGATCTTCGAGTGGTCGAGAAAAGTTTGTGAAGCAACTGAATGAGGAATTGTCAAAGAATAACTTGACTGTGGACATATACGGCAAGTGCGGTAAATTCTCATGCCCGAAAGACAATATGGATGAATGTTTTCAAATGTTAAAGAGAGACTATTATTTTTACTTATCTCTAGAGAACTCCCTGTGTGAAGATTATGTGACTGAGAAGCTGTTGCATGCGTTGAAGAATATGGTTGTGCCGATTGTGCTGGGTGGAGCCGACTACATTAGGTAATTAAAATTAGGTTAAATTTTATACATTATATTATAAAGATATATAGCATAGCAGCGAAATCTATGGCTGGCATTACACATGTTTAAGGTTGCCATATGATACAAGAGATATTCAAAGCCTCTGTTTTCTAGACAGCCTATGGCTTATTTTATTAGAAATCTCTACCACGAGTCACCAAGGGCATGCAGAGAAGGAATGATTCTGGGCCTATAAAAAAACCATAACTTTTAGTTCTCACCAGGATTGTCTATTGTTTCTTCCTCGTGATATAGGCAAGTGTTCGTGATTCGTCTCACACTGTGATTAATAAGGACGATAATTTGACATCTTTAATGGGTTCGTTGGCTACCAGGATAATATCAAATCCAGTGTGATATTGTAGGCTAGTTGGTAATTCACCAAGCCAATATTCTTCCAGGTAATCCCAGGTATCTAAGTATTCCCTCAGAGTGGTGAAGCTTCTGGGGAATTGCCCGTTGCGTGTTTCATAAATAACACTAGTTTATATGGCCTAGACTCTAGGTCCAGAGTGTAATTCGAGAATAATTGTTGTGTATAATATATTATAACTGGGTAATTGTTTCTTCTAAATAAATAAAGATTTGGCCAGTAAAAATAAATTTTGTAGTGTGTAGTCTCTGCTATGAGGTTTTATACACTTAAAGGATAGAAAAACTACTCTGAGATTTATAAGGCTGATTTGATATTTAATAAAGAAAAATTACTCGTAAGACGCCACTGACTGCAAATTAACCTGATAAAAGAGTTAATGTGGATGTTTTGAACATTCAATAATTGCTAGATATCAATTAAGTTTATGCTTCGCGTTTTAGGTTCATGCCTCCGCAGTCATACATTGACCCGTGCGAGATGAACTCGGTTGGGGCAGTGGCGCAGTTGATAAGTGAGCTAATTGCTGATCCGGAGAGGTACTCGCAGTACTTCCGCTGGACCAACTATTACAAATACCAGCGAGATATCGAGACGCCTGATACGCGTGCATCCTGCCGCCTATGCGCCGCACTCAACGACCCTGTTAAGATGGGAGAGAGGAAGTGGTACGGAGATTTCCAGACCTGGTGGAATGGAAAGAGCAAAAAGCAGTGCTCTTCGATCAAGTGATGAACTGACATTTGAATAAAAACTGACACTATGTGAAGAAAGTCAGTTATCTAACCAACAAGAACACAGTTATCTAAACATTCAACTGGGGTATATTATGAAATCATTATTGTAGGGGTACATTATTTTTTTGTGTTAAATTAAAAATTACACAGGAAGTTCAACAATAAATAAAATTTTGATCAGTTTTAAATAAAATCATTACAGTTTTATTAGGTTAAATGAGACGATGTAAGTATTAATAAAAACTCAAGTAATCACACATAAAGTAAAGTAAGGACTTACTACTGGGAAGGACGCTGTTGGGAGTGGAGGTGTTGTGGGGCCCCCAACCGCTCAGGTTGCCCCCCTGGGCCCTAAAGAAATAGCGGCGCCCGCGAGTGAGCCCCGATACTGCACAGGCGCACGCAGGCAACGCTGCACGCACCTCCCGCGAGCCGCACACGTTGCTGAAGTCACAGCGCGATGACCATTGCACTGAAAGGCACACACATGGAAGGTTACTTTAAATTATAACAGTAAGCTGTTCACGGAAATTTTTAGCATGGAAAATTATAAAACTTTTTGGGTGTCTTTGTAAGTGCTTGATAATGCATAAACTGCACAGTATGTCAGTTACGAATAATATAAGTTGATTTATTTGTTTTTGGTACAAAAATATTTGTGGATACAATAATAGAAAAAACGATATTTAAATTTTGGGAACTCAATATTCATTAATTCGCAAGTAAATATACAAAATAATACATACAGTGTGAAGAAACAAGAATCGATTTTAAAATATACGCTGAATGCTGAAATTATCGCAATCCAAAAAGCAACAGGGGAACGTATTTACACTTTTATTCAAAAATTATCATTACAACTTACATTTTATATTGTTATTTTATGCCTTGAAATTTGGTTCAGGCGAGTATAGATAATTCAATAAGATTGTAAAGCATTTAGCCACATTGTACTGATTCTTTGTATCATTTATCTACGGCTAAGAGTAGAAACATCAGAAATCTTCAAAGTAGCTCAATACAGCTTATCGCTAAGAATGCATGAAAGTAAATGGATGCAATGCAATGGCACCGACCTCGGTACTTGGTGATGATGGGCTGCCCATTGTGGTGGTTGAGCCCCTCGCGGATGCGAACGGTGACGGAAGTGGGGGACGTCACGTCCAGCTCGGGACTGCACGGCAGGGCCGGGGGGCGGGCCTGCTGCCAGCCCAAAACCATTCGCCTGAAAACAACGAGGCAAATGGTCTTTGATTATTTAAGTTATTATCAATGTAACCTCAATAGAAAATAAAACTTTGATTTAAAGAAAAGATACTTAAACAGAATTCTCAATTACATATTTCTTCAGTATCTACAATAATAACAGCTACCAGAACCTAAGATCACAATGGATGTATAGGTTTTGGGGCTCAAGGAGTGGTCCGTACCGAAGCGCCTTGGCTCTGCGCTCCCAGTGGTGCAGCTGCTTGGCTTGGTCGTGGCCCTGGCCGGCGCAGCCCGTGGCAGCAGGTGGCAGGGCTCCCTGCGCGCGGGGCGGAGGAGCAGCGGGTCCCGCGCCTCCCACACCGCCCACGCCCACGGCCAGCTCCTGCAGGCGACCTTCCGCCTCCACGCCCAGCCGGCGCAGGTGCGTGCCCAGCGCCTCGGGGCTCGAGACTGAAACACATGACATTCAAGGTTAATGAACTGAAAGAAGTACTCACAGATCTGGAAAAACAATACAGAGACCTATTCTGCGGTCCATGCATAACATTGCAATTTACTTGAACTTTATTATATATATAAATAAATATATGTTCGCGGGCATGTAGAGCCCGTTAAGACCCGCCATATGCATTGCGTACTCACACTGACTGCCCTCCTGGGCCCCGAAGCCGAGCAGCATCTTGGCCAGGGGGCGGTTGTTGCCCAGCACGGCCACGTCCAGAGGGCTGAGCCCGTCAGCGTTGAGGCTGCAAAAATGCAAAAAGCACGAGTTAAAACCTTATATGCACAGTAAGGTCATAGATAATAAATAGAAAGGTCTTCAAAAAAAAAGGAATTTAAGATATATTTAAGTACATAATTGATTCACACGTGGAACGATGAAAAAATTCTCGAAAAGTTTTTATGGGTCTCGTTGTATTCAATCCTACACGTTTTTTCTCGTCATTTCACAACAATATGTACAATTGCATGAGCAAAAAATGCGGATTTATTAAATATTCAATAACTATCAATGGTTGAACAGCATGTTTTCACTTTTAGAAGAAATAAAAAAAATAGGATATTTAAGATATTTTCTCTTCTGAGTTTTTTTTATTTATTTGAACGGTCGAATTGAAAAACCCGCTCTGTGAATAATCAGTGGCGTGCGGTCCATACTGGCCATTGAAATTAAATTTATCTGTTGTTTTTTTTCCCAATCACGTAATATTCATTCGGTTTAATTATCCATTTTACGCTTTTTGATTGTATTTACTGTTTTTTTTTTTTTCTAATATCAACTGATCACCGCTGCCGAAAATATGTATTATTTTGTCATTTTTAAAAAAACTATACCTAGTTTTGAAGTGTTAACCCAATTACATTGATAAATCAAGATGTACTCGTTGTAGGAGGGGAAGGGAAGACCCTATCGAAGTATCGGTGTCGCATTGTGCTTTCGATAACGAGATATCCTCGGCCGCGACCGTTTCGACAAGAATACCACAACCTTTTGATGCTCTCGACTATTTTTAACAATGGAGAACATTGTTCGGGTTGTGAAGGGTGTTTCAAATAATCTAAGGGTTGTTTTCGCTTTCACGAGATGAAAAAAACTATAAGCTGTTATTTTACGTTGTAATTGTAAAATTGTATAAATAATTTTATCATAATAAAAATAATGTATTAGTAATGTCAAATCAAATCAAATCAAATATTTTTCTCGTCGTTTCACGAGTGAATCGATCGCCTACTTAGTGAATATGATATTTTTTGAGCGATTTCTCACCTGTTGACATCCACGTCTGTGGACTCCAGGATGGTTCTCGCCTTCTCCAGGTGTCCATGCTCCACAGCAGCGAAGAGAGCTGCAAAAGAAAAAAGACAATTTAAATATAAAACTAAGAAATGGAGCGATGATTTAACTACTGTTTCATAGATGGCGTTATCATCACAAACAACCCGCAAGAGAAGAATATTTATTAACATTGAAATATAACTGGTACAAAATGAACTTTGCGTGTTTATACTTACCGAAGAGTTAGATAGTATCTCTAAAATTATAATACTTTGTCGTAAGCACTGTCCGATCTTAAAAAAAAAACTACTAGGATAGACTGGTTTAATTTATTTATTATACTCCATATTTAAACTACAAATAATGACTGCGATGATTTTTGGTTGTGGATGCATTCTAAAAAACCCACGAAGGCTGAAAGCACTCACAAACAAAAACGATTGTAATCCTCTAGCCGTTTGGCTTATCATATTTGATATACTAGTCCAAGCCTCTTCAATCTTAACTTCGGTGAAGTCCGGCAACTGTGAGTGATGATTCATTTACTGAATATCAAACGAAACTATAAAAATTATTTTCTATTTTAATTGTTAATTATATTTTTCTCAAAATATTTATAAAAAAAAAAAATACTTATTTTTTAGAAATTAAAATAAAAAGCGATGTCAAATAAACGTAATATTTTATAAAATTAAAATAAATAGCTTGATGTTTACACTTGTAAATAGTGTATTATAGATTTTATTTTTACCAAGGAAAATTAATAATCTACTATAATAATATCCATTGTGTGTGTGTATGTTTCATTTTTTGGTTTTCTATAGAATATCTTAAAAGATACGACGCTGATTTTTTGCATGTAAGCTTAGTAAATTTTTCCGCAGCTATGTGCCAAATTTCAAGACGATACGATAATATTTTTATTCATAAACTAATTTAATAAAACTATAAAATATGCTTTAGCGAGTTTCAATATAGGATTTTGTTGTTCACCGCGAGAATTTCAAATTTAGAACTTTTACAAAAAAACAAATTTTGATGCTTCTTAGAAATTTTCAGTTTATGTCAGCTTGACACAAGTACCAATTTTATTTTTTTATCGAAATTGCGTTAGAAATTATTAATCACATCATCAATAACTCAAAATGCCTCCGAAAACGTCATTCTGTGACGGGTAACATTTCTAGTAGTTTTAATAATGTGGAAATAAATACCGCTTTTTTAAATAAGGTTTTAATGAGCGAATTAGATGTTGCAAGGGTGGTTCATTAGGCCATATCGTTAGCGTCTCTAACGATGGAACAATTATTTTTCCACCACCGAGATTAAAAGAGTCTCCCCAAGCTCGCAGGCAGGTAGTCATAATTAACGGCCGCTTTATTCCGGCAAAGGAATTAAAAAATTAACCCCTCATCCCCGCAGCTGGGCCTCGGCCGCATCGCGGCAACAAAGGGTTGAAGAGGAACGATACAATAAGACGCTATCGAAAAATTATTTTGAGACATAGAGTAATTAAGCCTGGATCATTAAGAAATATATAAATCTCGAGACGTGAATTATCAGAGAAATTATTGTCTTAAAACATTTATATTTCAGCAATTTAGCCGCAATGGACATTACAGCGACAAAGAGGAAACCTTTTAAGACATAACAAAGAACAAAAAATTTAAATAATCTTTAGGGGTATTTATATCCCGGCACGTGAATTACCCGAAAAAAATGTAGCATAAAGGAGCATGCGATGCATAATTGCTTGCGTGGAATAGTTGAAATCTAGTTGGTGATCTGCGCCCCTAGTGAGATCGATACACAGTCCCGCAACTAAGTAAGTAATTATAACTTGTTATTACTTTTCAAAGGGTTGAATGTACCCTCCCTCCATAATGGAACATTTTCCACCGACCGGAAGCCAAAAGTTTGGCAAATTCGCCAGTAATAACTAACTAGCACGTATTTAAAATGAAGAACAGCAGACGGGGGCTGCTTCCACTCCCATGCAGAAAAGGTGTAAATTTCCCGTGCGTGATTGGAGGAGATAAACCTTCTTGTAACGCTTATATGTTAACCGTTCGAAATTACACTGAAAACGTGCTAAAACCTACACTGCATTAGGGTTGCCACACCGCAGCAGGTTTAAACTTAAATATCTAACAAACCATTTTAACACATGATGACTATACCTTAAAAAATTTGCGCGACACATGTTTCAGACACTACAGAAAGACTCAAGTCACAAGGGGTTGTTTTTGAAGGAATTGTGCAAATTTCAGTCAAACATGCCCTCAAAAGGAGAGCGATGGCCCTACGGTGGTGTCCCGGTGGTTTTGAGTTTTGCTTTTCTTTTTAAAAATACGATAAATATTAAAGAGACGCAAAAAAAAAAAAAAAAAAAACAGTCCGGCCCTATGGCGGGCACCATTAGCGTAAATGCCGCAACGATGAAATAATCTAACGAGAAATCCCCAAAATTGAAATTGGGTTTGGAGAGGTTCCGGAATACGCCGCCATTTGTAAATGCTGATTTCGAATTCGGAATTTGAGAATTCTTAAGTTGAATTATTATGCAGTTGAAAAGGTTCCATTTTGATTGTTTGAAAATTCAAATTTTAAGGTCGAGCCTTTAGAAAACACTCAAGCAAAAAGAAAATGCCTAAAAAAATATAGTAAATGAAGTTAAATAATTATTCTTATGTTACAATACATTTTTTAGCCAATTTTAAAATTTTAAAACAGACATAAATACTTTATTATAATAGAATGTTGGCAATTCATCTCATGTGTGAATTTTCAAACGCAAACATGTAGTTAGCTCCATATACCGGTTTGAGTATTATATGCGAATCTAATAATATAAATTCGACGCATACATATAAAGATTAATATTAATGAATTGCTAGACAAAAAAAATTTACCATTTAATTTAAAAATATTATTCCATACAATACTTCCAATTATAGGCTGTAATTAATTAATCAATAAAGATTTAATATTTTTTTATGGAAATGTTAAAAATTGTAGCAGTCTGTACAATAAATTTTCATCGCTTTTAAAAACTTTGACGAAAGCAATTTTTCTGGATCTTTTAAAAAGGTGGAAGCACAAAACAAACCGTTTCAGCGCGCTGCAGCGAAAAATAGGTATTGTTGTAAAACTATAAAAAAAAAAACCCCGCATCCCCCTTTCACGCTACGCCGCTGCTAACAACCCGCCCCGAGTAACCGAAAACAAACAAGCAAGGCTGTGCGGGCCCAGGGCGGTCCGGTGCCAGTGCAGGGGAGTATACACTTTGTAAAACAACTCTTTTTTGTTAGGTTCTGTGTAAGGTAACGCTTCTCCTTTACAAGACAAATGTGAGGGGAAATAAACTATAAAATATTACAGTATTAAAGTAATATTTTTTTAAAATTATTTTTAACACTGTGTCACAGGTGCAGTCCAAATATACAATACTCAAAATGCACATAAAGCACAAATATTTAGTTTTTTCAATGTCCAGTCTCGTTGAAAAAACGCTTATTTCATTTGGTTAACATTTGTAATATCTGTTTTATCTATATACTTAAATGTTAATATAGCAAAGTAAACATATAGAAAAATAAAAAAATTGTGAAATTATAAACAGGCTATGCAAGTAGATAACAATAATAATAATTAACTAAATTCTTGCGCAATGTTTGACCACATGTTAGACAACGGCTCGGTTGGAAGATGGTTTTAACCAGCGTTCCAGAAATTAGATGAAAATACTTAATAGATTTTAAACATAAGAAGATACTTGATTTTAAAATGCAACTTAATATATTATTAAAGCTTTGAATCATGTAAATTTCTTTGCTGTAGTCTCTCTTGGATTTCTGAATTAATAAAAATATTAAAATTTATTACAACCATAATGAATTTCTATCAAATTGAACTGATTTTAAAAGAAGGAATTCTATACACACACATATATATATATATATATATATATATATATATATGTGTGTGTGTGTGTGTGTGTTTATAGTCGCTAAATCACTTTAGAAAGTAAAGTAAATACAATAATACTTTCAACGTCAGTATAGAAAGAAGTACAGAAGTAAGTTTGCACAAAAGTATACTTTGAAAGCAAAATTGAAAAATATGTAGCGGCTTCCGTTTCAGCAGAAATAATGGCAATCTCAGACGACACTCGCCGGTGCCGCCTCTACACGGGGCCGGATTGGTCACAATAAACCCGCCAGAAAACAATATTTTATCTAAATATCAGATACAATATGCGCTTTACGCAAGTGCTCTGAAAGTAGAACTGCAATTTTTAATATCTTAAGATAGCCCCAGTACCGGAACCGAAACTCAAAAGCGTATTTCTGGCGCGTTACCTCCGGCCTGCGCTGGGGTGGCTCGCGCTCGCCGGTGGCACAACATTCTTGGAACAAAGCACCAAGGAACAGAGTGCTGATGCAAGTTCTCAATGAAAATTGCCTTTCAGGCAAAAAAAAATCTAGGTAGTCGCGTAGTTTATCCGCCATTGTTGGTGTTTTCCGAGCGCGCGTGCTGCATGAGGCATTGTGACGATATGCAACAATCGCTGCTGACGTCAGGGATGAGCGAAACCCGCCAGGATATCGAGTAATGATAGTGACGATGATGCAAATATTGTACTTATGACATGATGGCTTCAACAGGAATGATTTTACGTTGATAATGATATGAATGGTAAAAATTAAAATAATGACATCACTATTACCTCAATTAAAAGAATATTCGTCGTTTTCACTTTTGTTTTATGACGCGACTAGTTGACGAAACTAGTCGCGTTGAAATAAAAAAAAGAAACGACGGAATTTCACAGTGCTTTCTGTCAAACATATTAAATATATAAGAATAATAATATTAACTGTGATGATAATGATGTGGATGATAATAACACTGACAATTAAAAAGGTCGATGATAAAACTAATAATATGGTTAGTATTTTTTCACATCTTTATTTAACTTTATTCTTTTTTTTCTTTAAACTCTGAAATGTTTTAACTTAGAGATAATTATTTTTTAAAAAAGCTTATTTATCATCTATGTATGTTATGATGTTCTACAAATAGAGTACAGATTACATTGTATATTTATTCAGTTAAATGAGACAATTAAGTATATATGCATATTATTAAGGTGAAGTTTTGTATTAGACGAGCGATCTCTAGTTTAAATATGCAAATTACCTATTGCAGTGGCGCTTCGGCGCTATTTCACTCCCCAGTGAAGATCCCCGCACGCCTCACCGCCCCTGACAGGACGGCGCGGCGGGGGTACATTCTAACCAACGGGAATTCCCCGGGCTTGCTTGGTAATACTACGCCGGGGGTACAGGGGGTTGGGGTAGGATCTAGCATGAAACATCTATTATATATATATATACGACGTAAAGCCTGTTGAAAAGCAGCATAGATTGATGGGAGCACGATAGAGCTGTGGCGAATCTCAATGGTCTTTATGCATAAGAAGGGAGGGCGGTCGATAATACATAAAATACATGTAATATAGTTATCTTAGCTCAAAAACTTATTTTGCCGTGCAAGTTTTGGTAAAAAATATACATTATACGTGGTGATATATTTTTGTGTGATATTTACTGTGACATGTAATTTGAAAATCTTATTAGACTCCCAAAACTAATCGCCAAATTTTGGTTGTATGAGATGTAAATGGGGGTCCACGAGAGTGCATCGCAGGTCTTCACCAACACTTAGGTCATAATGAGCCGAACATAGATCGCACCTATTCACTTACATAAATTTTGCTATCAAAGCATCAGGTTTATTATTACCATTTAATCATTTTTTTGTGTATTTATTATGAATGTTCCCGGTTTTGAATTTTGTGTTGTTTTAGTTAACGGTTGAATTAAAATTACATTTTTTTATACTTTGATATAGTACACTTTACAATAAGATCAATATAAGAGTCAGGTGTCAAAAACACGTTTGAAGATAATGAATTTATAAAAAAAAATCAGTGTTAGGAAGGCAGGGGTGTATTTTCATGCTCTTCAGCTTTTATGTTTATCAGCGCATCAACCAACGGAGACGCTGTCTCCATAGATAGTCAGGGACGAATGTCAGAGACGAATAGAAGGGAGGAGAGGCAGACTGGGAAACCTCCCCTCACGAATGAATGAATTGTGTATGATTATATTAGATATATTGTATATTATATATAAAAGACCAGCTGTCGGCACCCGGAAATAGTACTACAGCGCTGCCCGGTGCCAACAGAAAAAAAAACAAAAAAAGGGGGTGTACTAAAAATAATAAAAAAAAAACAGCACATGGTCGATGGGGCAAAAATATTTGGGGATCTCTGATCTAAGCCATGGGTCTCTCTTTAGGTGCAAAGCGATAAACTAAAGTCAAACACCAGATAAGATAGTAAATAGCATAGTAAAAGTTATAGAAACCGAACAAGCCATTTAGGACAAGAATGGAGTGCATTGTTGCCGTGGGAATACAATGCGGACCGTGGGAACAACAAGACAGGCGTGGGAACACTCCGCGACGTTGACACGAATGGCCCGCTCGGGCTGCCGCGAGAGAGCACGGCGATGTTGCTGTCTTCTTCCGCGGGTGGAGGGAAAAACCGGAAGTCGCTATGGCGGCGCGCGCTTGTCCGAGATGGCGGCCAGATGCGCGAACAGGAAACGGTTTTGAAGTTATAAGTTCGGGCGGGAACTAGGCGACAGTGTGGACCGCCCGTCGAGCTTCTCGATTTCTGAAGGTTGTGTACATACATGCAATGTAAAAAAAGAAAGCTTTTTCGTAGTATTTTTGCATTAAAATATTTACATGAAGATCCGCGATTAATTTTTTTTAAAAATTGCTTAAAAATCAGAGTTTCAATAAATACAAAAATATTTTAAAAAGACAACTCCCAGTAATGCAATCTTTCTGTGGTTTTTATTTTTATTTTTACACAAGGCATACCGCTCGTTTACTTTTGGATAACATCTGCTTGCGGACTAAATCAAATAAATGACTATATTAAGCAATTGAAATAAAGTTTTTCGCACCATTACAAGTAAGAGGGTTGTCGTGGAAATACCTCCTTTAGCACAATGACTGCGTGGGGGCGCATGTTGCAGCATCCCTCGGCAGTAAAGGCCCGGCAATGGCGCTCTGATTGGCGAGCTCCCGTAAAACCCCGCAGAGTTGCTGAAACTGAATCGCCCTGAAACGCGAGGCCACGCCTGTCTTCTTCCCCAACACAATAATTAGACTGTAATTAACATAGCTGCTAAGGCCTGCTGCGTTGTTTTACTTGCTTACATTACTGCCAACATTTATCGCTGAGACAGTTAGAGCATTTTTTCCCTATTTTACTTTACTCCGATAGATGGTCCCAGCGATACGATTAGCGCTTAGCCATATGGGTAGACGAATACTAAGTATTTCAGTAGTGAGTGTTTGTTTGACATCGCCAGCTTACAAACGCCGTCGGTTAGTTATTGAGGGCTCTTCGGGTGGCTCCAGAGTTAAGCGGTGTTAGAGTGAAGGTAGGGGAGGGTGGCTTACCGTGCAGGTGGATGTTGACTTGCGCGAGGCGCTCCAGCTGGGCCTGCGCCTGCTTGCTCTGCTTGCGGCTCATGCGCGGGGCCGCCGCCGCCCCCGCCCCCGCGGCCCCCGGCACCTCTGTCAAGTGGGGACAGACACAAGCAAACAATAAGTGCACAAGCCGAGACAATAACGCGTATGCAGAATCAAACTAAGTCGAGTGCGACCGCGGAGCGCGCAGAGCGCCGCGTGGCCACCACCGAGCCGAGCGGCATGCGGCGATAGCCATCTTTGCTGATTTTGTGTAAACGCTTGTCAATGCTGAACCACTTCAACGTTTGTTATATTTAAAAATAACAACACTGCAAACAACATATTGTCAGTAGTTAAGCATTGATTACACACAAGGACGCAAATCCCAAAATGTACAACATATAGAAAGATGGTGAATTGTGTATTTTTGCAAATATTTTTAAAAAATAACATAAAACAACTGGCATAAATAGTTAAAAAAAAAGCGTATATTAAATTTGTGTCCTTACCGAATAATAGATCTGCTCCTAGAGAAACTGAATGAATAAACAGTAAAAACAATGACGTACCTTCAATCACCTCCATGCGGGCAGTGTTTAGAGATTTAAAACCTAGACTGAATGACGGCTCGGAAAATTGGTGGAAACGACGAGAAGCAGCCGCCTTCCCGACAGCTGTCGCGGACTGCCGGCGCTGCCTCGCCAGGAATTCCACGTGACCGCAGATATTCCAACCGCAAGATAGAAAACTACACGAAGGAGTCTCCAGCGCTGACAAAAGCGTAGCTCATAGGAGACAACTTGCAATATATTTTTACGGGATTTTTTTAAAACACTTTAAACTGCTGCACTGAGCGAAAATTACAATCGTTGTATGCGAATTTTATGATTTGTATATGTTAAAGGAAGATTATTTGCAGCATATTTTTAAGTTATCGGAACACACACGAAACGACAGAACAAAAATTAGAATATTTATATGCTAGCTGAATAAATGTTTTCTGACTTCTAAAAAGTCCGAAATGCAGTTTAAGTGGATATTATTTAAACTAACGACGACGCAAATCATTGATAACTCATGTTAGCTATAAATTATTTAGAAATCACGAATAATCTAAAATATAATATTTTACTTATTCAATATACCAATTTTTAATAAAAAGAAAACAGGAAAAATAATTGAAAACTATTATTTATTTATTTTTCCACGAAAAGAGTTAAAACCACAAGTAGTTTTTTTTATCAGTGTTGTCATTTTTTAATATAAGCGATTAGGTAACAGTTTAATAAAAAAAATTCCTTTGTTTGTGTCTCTACAATTGCATTCTCGTAAGGCAAGCGAGGGTTGTAAACAAGTTGATCATTCTAGAAACCAGATGTAAGTGAGGTGGCTCTAAGTAGTCTTGTTAAATCTTAGATTTATAGGCATTCCTCGCACTCAATTGCAGGCAGCATTAATACGGATAAACGGAAATGTGAGAAATACCGCATCGCGGCGCGAGCCGCAAAGGTTAACTCCTAAATTATGAATGTTTTGCTACCATGATGCTATATTAGCTTAAAACTATAGGTTTTATGTGAATACGGTTTTAAATAAATCAGCTGTTTTGTATTTTAACAGTTAATACCATTTATTGTATACATCGGCATGTTAATAATTAAAACACAACTATCGTATGCAAGTTGCATGTTACGAATTAAAAAGATTTTTATACGCAGTGATCTTGATAAGCTTCGTTTTTTTTTATATTTTTGGATTTCTCAAGATGATATGTGACTCTTTGAATAGTGAATGACCAATAATTGCTAAAAAAAAATTAAAAAATCATCCTATTTTGGTGATATTTTCAGAAATACCAAATGTGGCCTACTTCAGCTGGTTATTTAGGAAAATTCACCAAGTGAAAAACCACTACCACCACTTCAAAAATATTTAATACAATATGCATTATTTAATATTTGTTATAAATTGATAAATCCACTTCGCTGTGATAACGTTTCAGCCCATGAGTACAAGATGCGGTGCGAATTTGTGCATTTTCTTATCTTTCGTGCATTTTAATGCAACACAGCAGCTACCCTGTATTTGCATACAGATCGAATGCATTCCTGCCTGCGCTTCCACCCTGTATATACATCCTTACATATGGTTTGAAATGCGGGAGAGATATTCAGTTTTCGGTAAGGTTATTTTTTTATGAAAACACGCAGGAATTAACAAAAATAAGTACGGATTTGAATGGTCAAACTTTAATCTTACTTTAAAATTGATTAATCGAAAGCATTCTGATGTAATTCCGATTGAAATTAGAAAAAACAATTTTGATAGAACATATTATAATTACGTCTTTTTTTATGCGTAAAAAAAGTTGATGAGAAGCATATTTGACAAAAATTGAAAAAGTTGTAGAATCACAAGAGCAAAATAAAATGTACAATAAAATAAAAACATAATGTACATATATGTTTTTATGTATAATAAAACACTAAAGTCAGACTGTTTCTTTAATTTCATTAAAAAAATATCCTAATGGAATTCCACCGGGTAAATTCTGTCAAAAATATTAAAATAAGTACATACAAAAAAAACCTTAAATGAAAATAGACTTCTCAAAAATTCACTATAAAATATCGATTGGGTTATTTAAAAAAGTTAAATAAACGTGTTCAACATAATATTTATTTAAAAAATAAGAACTGCACACTGGACAAAATAATATTTAAAAATTCACAAAAATCAAATACTCGTATATAGTATACGTAAAATTTTATAATCTTCAACAATCTAAAAAAGCACGCGACCGAATTCATGGATCTTTATATTTTTTACATCAGACGTTAAATTAAAATAGGTCATAAACACCACATTTTCATAATGGTTTTTTTTTTCAGATTTGAGTGACGTAAAATCTAGATGCAGAATATTTTCATTAAAATAAATATACACGATTGTGACATTTATGTTTTTTTTCAATATATAAAATTAAAAAAATAAGAAAAAAATACATGCCACATACCTTCTTATGCCATAGTACAATAAATATTTTTGAAATTTGTAAAAATGTAAATCTTTTGCCATAATTATTATTATTTTTGGAAGCAGCACTAAAATTGATAAGCCGACACCTCTAAATAAAAACAAAGTTATTATAAACTATGCAAAATTAAGTCGCCGCAATTTCGACGTCAAGGAGGAGGACGTTATCTTAATTATCATTATATCAGCGTCCTCGCGCATTCACAAACACGCCTCGCTCTTAGGCGAGACTTAGGCGGGGTTTACGTCTTGCGATGCGGCTTGACGGTAATTCCCCTCGAGCCCGGGGAATCCCCGGGTCTGTCGCCGAGCACCGCTATTCAATATTTAACACTAATAGTTAACTGTAGGCAGAACAACAAACTCGTAGAGGGCGTCGCAACAATCGATTGTCACTTGTAATGTAGAACATATTATAGAGATTGAAGAGGAGAAAGGAGCGCCTTCGAAACAAAATAAAACCCTTAGACTACAGTAACAGATAATTAATAATAATAAAAACCAATTCAATTGATTTAACTCTATGTAACTAACATACAATGAGAGTAGTGTATGCTAGCAGTAGTAACAATCTATTGTCATTGAGCTCTCACTAAAGAAAAAAAACATTTTTACCACAAAATAAACAAATAAGAACATCATTAACAAATAAGTAATAATAAAACTAATTGGTGACTTAATGGTGAAAACGAATCAATTTATAATTCGAAAAGATAAGGCAAGAGCTCACAGACAAAAATGATTGTAATTTTCAAACCTTTTGACTATTCAAATTTGTTTACTATAGAATATGATTTCTGTTTTATGTGATACATGAAGAATCGTTAAAAAAAATTGATATATTTAATGGTTATGTTCTACAGGATTTTGGAGCTACGAGAGCGCTATATTGACTTTATTGGTGATGTAACGATGAAAAGATGGTAACACTCACAAATAAAAATTGTCATAGTCTCCTAGCCATTTGGTTATTCAAATATTTTTAGTTGAAAAAGAAAATTATTAAAAGTTTTATGAATTATGGTTTTATAAATAAAAGTGACACTATTCCTGAATTGACGGAAATATGACGCAGCTCAATACGCCAATAATAAAATATAATCATATCTAGCTGTGAACAACATTAAATCTACAGGATGTCGTTGTAGGACACCGCACAGTGGTTCTCGCCACAGTGTGATATTTTACGTACAAAAAATACCACTGTGGAATTTAATTAAATTAATTACACTGAAAAATATAGCAAATTCTCAGACAATGTTATCAAAGGTGTCTTAAAGCACTGGATGTCCACCACGACTATGGTGACCACACTTCCCAATGAAAATTATTAATTATTTTTATTATACATATACACGTTTATTGCATAAACATGTTCGCAGGTAATCAAAAGTATGTTAATAAATTATAGACTTGGAAATGTGGGATCAAATCTTCACCGTATTCAGAATTTTCCTCGTATTTTCACGAGTGAATCGATTACTCAAAAAAAATGTTTATAACAGAATAAACTACATAAAAATAATACGTATTTATTAAATATACACTGCTGCTGTTGTTTCTAATTGTATTCCAAAGTGGAATATTCAAAAGATGTTTATCTTTCCCAATACTATGTATAAAACTCAAAGTGCTATACAAAACGCAAAATACACACTAGCGTCAGATGTGCACGCAGCTAATAATTAGCCTGAACTCTGGTATTTAATCACGAGTACTTATTGATGAATCCTCATTCAATTGATATTTATAAACATTAATATAATTCGGGTACCAAGCGGTGTGATGAATATCGTATGGTTACCCTAGTCGTGTACATATAATACACGTGTCCAGCGCAGCGGCAGTGTACCACAGTGGAGAGTCGAGGCTCCAATAATCTAGCAAAGCCATCTCCCCCAGGGGGGCTGCAAAGGCAGTCCTGGGGACGGGGGTGGTTAACTTCAGCCCCACTGCGGGGACGTATTTGCCGGCGGTAAAACATTAGCGAAACGAAGTAAATGTGTGATAACGGAAACATGGCGCATTGAAGGTGAAATGATTAAGCCACCTGGCCACTAATGTCAGAGATATCAATTGATATATCCCGCAAGAAATAATGTTTTAAATAGATAAGGGGAGACGTAGTTTTTTTCTTTTCAAATTGCGTAATGTTTGATTCACGAACACGCTGCCTACACAACTGACAACCGAATGGTAACTAGCCATAGCTGAACCATTAAAAGTCACTTAAAATAAAGGGGCTCTTAATGGCTTATTACAAATAGGTGGCAAAGTGTGTCGCTGCGTGTGAAGGCGGCCTTAATTTTTGCAATTCCCGTTAAAGAATTCGATTTAAAAGTACATTTGAACAAGTTTAAAAATACTTTTGTAATTTTAAAATTGATAATAATTCTAATTAAATTATTTTCCAAAAAGATTTTTACGTAAACTTACCTTAAACTGGTATTTATATAAGCTAAATAATTTACTCACATATAAGCTATAATTAAATATATACCTAGTATTTTTAACTAATAGAAGTTCGCAGATTTTAGCTGCCGTTGTTAATATAACGAGAAAAAAAATTAAATTTTTCATGCAATCACTTTTTATTTCTCAAAAGGATTTTATTTTCTCTTTCACATAAAATAAAAATATCTTGATTCAATTCTAAGAAAATTAACAATACTCAAAAATAAAAACGAGATATGTAAATAATTCAAGTTAATTTTAATACTTTTAGAGAAATTTTACAGAAAGCAAAAAATAATCTGTGATAGTAAACGACGATAAGGAATGAAATTGAAGGAAAAAATAAACCGCTGAGGCAGCCTCAGCGCTCAGTTATTTTCATAGTCCTTACAACCGCAAGGAACTGTAGACATTTCTGAATAACCCGGGATCGGTAATTGTCCAGCCCCGGGCGGTCGGTCTTCGAATCTCCCAAACGGCTCTCCCATAAAAACACAAATTAACAATAATATAAATTACATCAAATCAAGTAATTTGATTGCACTAACAATGTTTCATATTTAGAAATATTTACACAGATAACAGACGGTTATTATTATTATTACCGGTATTTAAACATCCACATTTTTAAGCATAAAAGATTAATGCTTTGATTATATTGTTTTACGGTACGTCATGCAGCGATAATTAGTTATGCATCAACATCACATGTGCTTTATACCATTATGGTTATTATCATTCACTATATAATAAAAAGTAACAGGTTTATTGCGGAGTCCAATAGTTTTGTAATTAATGCAAAATCAAGAGAAAAATCCTAGTTTTTTGTCATTGATTAATACGTGAACGCTAATTTGTTTAGATTAATAAAATATTTAGGTCAGGCTAGCGTGCTATATAGCCATAACCTATATATTAATAAATTACCCAGATTTGTCACTGAAGGTGTCTTCTCGAGAAATCAAAGAAAAATATGGAAAACATTGGCGGTTTTTCAATGAAACCGTTAGATATAATATATATTCAGAGGCGGAAATTCTGAATTACAATATCGATAAGTTTTACTGAATTAATTTAAAGTTGGTAACATTACATTATTTTATAGAGGCGAATTTTTTAAATATTTATTTCGACTTCAGAAGCAAATATTGCTTATTTTAGCGGGAAAACAAAACACTAACAACTAATTTATAAAACATATATTGTTTGAAATTTTTATTGCTATTTAATATTTATAAACTTTTGAGATAAATAAGCAATTTTCAATAATGAATTCAATACTATTAGTTGTATCCATTTGGTCTTTACTTAATATTGTTTTTTTTTTTAGATTAAATATTTTAACATCTCTTATTTGGGATGGTGATAGAATCAAGTAGAGTCGTAATGCACGACACATAATAGGTAGTATATAACATTGCAGCCACATTGATATAAAATTTACGTTGCTGAATAAATCATTTACCGTTAGTATAAGATTAGTTTCTGAGTGAAAAATATATTTCCTCGTGTGTGAAGATGGCTCTAAAAAACGATTCGAAACGCTGATAAACATAAATATATGCGCCATGACATCTCAGCATGAATAATAAATATTAAAATTTAGTTTCTACGAAAACTGATAGACATGAAAGATAAACAGGTCATGTGTTGCTTCTGTGCGGAGTGACACGTAGATTATTATAGAATCTTTTGTTCGTCACCTATTGAACATTCTCATTAATAAACCGATATGTTTTGACTTTCAATGTCATTGTTGATGATTATGCATTGATATAAAATAACTTATGTTGAATATAACAATAAAATTTGTTAGCTTGTTGGATTAGTGGCTAGGCCGTGGACTATTGATCGAGAGGTCGCCGGTTCGATCCCAATCCAGACCGGTTGATTCCCAACAGATGTTACTGGGCTTACGCCTGTTTTGATACAAATTGTTTAAAAAAAGAGAAAAATTCTAATTAATGAATTTACTCAAAAACGTTTATTTAACCAGAATCTCGTTATTTCTGACCAAAACATACATGTTGATAGTTTTTATTGTAATTTAGTTGTCAGAAACAATTGAAAACGCTCCACCCAAAAATAGTTCGTAATCTCCAAGCTATTTGGCTTTAGAGGCTGATTCATGAATAACTTCTTATTTTTTGTTCTCTAAGAATTTTTATTTAATAAAATAACGTTAATAATACCTTCATGAAAGATGAAGAAAAGAGTTACAATTTTCTATTTTCTAGGATATCAAGAATTTTTGGTAAAAAGCGCTTGAGATTTCGAACGACTTTGCGTAGCTTGGCCTCTAATTAAAAAAACTCTACAAATTGCGAAAACGTTTAATAAATATGCTTAAGCTATTTTCTAACTGTTTGGGCTTATATTTTTAGCATTCAAATCTCTGAAGACATCCACAGTGCGGGGCCGAAGTTAATTTCATAACACCCAACAAAGCAACAATTTTTAATAACATCAGCCGCCAAAACCAACGAACAAATTTATTACATGAAATTACTTTAAAAATGTGTGGTACGAAAGTTTCTTACTTATTTCCGTGGAACCTCGCGACGTCAGACACACCCTCGGGGTTGTTAAGACCAAACTTTAACACCGAACTAATAAACAAGAGAAGAAAAAAAAAAAAAAGCAATGTTTTTCAGCAGAGCATTATCCCGACATGCTGCCGGAACAGAGGCGCACCGCCGACTACGCCAGAGAAAGAGACCACGCGGCGCCGCTGCACGCAGTCCTGTTGAGGAGCTCGGCCCATTGTCTGCAGCAAGGCGGGGACAAGGGCCAGCGACAAGGAGGCCCCACCAGGGCTGCCAACGATTACTACCTAACCTAACCTGTCCAAAATTAATTCAATTCAGGGATGCACTAATTTGTGTAAAATTTCAACACTAACTGCTAGTCGCCGGGAAGTCATACTGTCGATATATCGAAAAGCTACATGCACGATGTTTGCACGACTAGAATAATCACAAATGTATTAGATTTTATGAATTACGAGTCTCATGTTGTTGTTTTTTGAAATGCAGTTTAGTTTCACGCTGTATAGATAGCGTCTGGCAGCCCTGGTCGTGTGACACTTGACTTATCCAAATTTAAACTAGTTCAGTGTGCAACGGGCTTAGATCTCCTCCGCCGATAGCCGACTTGTCGAGAATCGCGCTTATCTATAAATTGTTGCCTTCAGGTATTTACTTTATATTGAGATAAAAAAAGACAGACAAAGAAGACGTCAGACGAAGACACTTAATTAGGAGAGACAAGCTGCGCTCAAGCACCTATTGTGCGATAGCAACAATCGGGATAATTGCCCATCAACGGCAAACGTGTCGTATATGCTAACATACGGCACTAATCGGCAGTATTTCAAGTTAAAAAAGTGTAGCACACCCATCCAGCCAGTGATGGGTGTCTCACAGAGTCTCCGAACATATATTATATACAACAAATAAATCAATGAACAGGCCTAAATCCATTAACTCCACGGCACAATTGAACAATTCAATTGTGTAAATTATAAACGTATTAAATCATAATTTAAAGCCTTCAAAAGTTTGCAGCGTGTTACTCCCACTACTGCTTCCGCCACCCCCTCGCAGAAGTTCCTGAAATACGAAAGGTAATCTATTACCTGGCGACTCTATTTACCCTTTCCGCCCTGCCCGCTTTCTCTCTCTCTCTCGAAGAAGTTTGAAAACATCAACATAAAGACAAACGCCCCACTCGGACTGAAGAATTGCGAATAAATTTTTCAGGGAATCCCCTGTGATATCCTTGCACTAGGTACGTTCAAAACTTTCTCCCCCATGTATTAATTAATGAGTAGATATACAAAGGGAACAGAAACAAATTTACGCGAAATTTTGGTTGCCATTGTTTTTCTTGCTGATGAAAACTTTCTGACTCCTGTTTTATTCAGAAAAATGGACGCAGCGACAAAATAAAAAACCCTTGACAGCTCTAAATGTAAAATATTATATTAGACCCCATATGCAGCCTTTGCGCTACGATGCTGGTCTCTAAAGCTTTTACCAGGAAAACGGAGCAGCAAAATATTCATAGTGTTAGTTCGTTATACTGCATAGAAGATATATTGAATTTGCCATTTCTAGCATTATTAAAACTTCTGGAGTTTCTATGATAGTATTTTTTTGTTGCAAGAAGTATCAATCGTTGCAAATGTGAGAGTTTTCGTCAGGAAATTAATTTTGAATACATTACCAAAATTGCATTGAAATGTGTTTATTAAGATACAAATACGTTCAGTTTTGAGACATGACATTTAAGATATTCATGATATATTTTGTATTATACAATGCAACAGAAATATTTACCTCGAGATCAAATAACAAATAATATTACTATCTTTAAAAAATTTAATTAAAGATAATAATGATCTTATGTGAAGGAAATCGTCGGCAGTTTTCCAAGAATAATTGTTGGATTATTTGTATTGAAAGATTCTTAGTAAAATAAAAGACACGAGTGCTTGTATTTTAAACGTATGCGCTGTATTTGCTTCCCCAGTACGAGAGTCGCTTTTCTATAATAATTTCAATCATATCATTGTTACTTACATTCACGAAGAAGCGGGTGCGGCCGTGCTCGCCTGTTCATTGGATAGATTTTTTTTATTTTGAATTGGGAGCATTTAAGATTACTCAGACCGAGTATCGAATCCAGCTATCCGAACTCGGATCGCAGGGGGTTCAAAACAAAATGGTAATGAATATAACGTACTCAGTTGCTGTTCCGACATCCACACGTTGGCCCTCTTGTCCTTGGAGGGGGGACTGTAGAAGGAGAAAATCTGCCTGGCGAAGGGGGCCTGGTCTCCCTCGGAGCCCCGCCGGGCCCGCAGCTCCACGGGGCTGCCGGTCTCGGTGCCCAGCGGCGGGCCCGTGCCGGCCTGCAGCTCGGCGTCCCCGTCGGAGCCGCCGCCCGAGGGTCTCTGCGGCTCGGGCTCCGCGGGGACGCTGGCCGGGATGTGCAGCAGCGCGGCCGCCTTGGGGGGCACGGCCGCGGGGATCTGGAAGATGGACTCGTCCTCCCTGCTCTTCCGCCCGAAGATGTCGATGAACTTGTCTCGCTTCTCGAGCTTGTTGAGGCGGTCGCTGGAGCTGCGCAGGAGCATCTTGACGTCCTTGATGCGGTCCTCGGCCTCGGCGTTGCGCCGCGCCAGGACGGGGGTGGCGAGCCGCTTGACCTCGAGCTCGGTGTAGACGAGCTCGTCGGCGTCCTCGGCCCAGGGGCGCACGGCGTACAGCTCGTCGCTGCGGATGACGGAGGCCAGCGGGCGGCGCGGCGCCCTGCGGTCCTCGGGGTCGGAGAGGGAGTGGTCGGGGCGCAGCTCGGCCTTGTGGCCCTTCCAGCGGCTGCCGATCATGCGCAGCGAGGCGCGCACGGAGCGAGAGCGGCGCAGACCTCCCGGAGCCGCGGGCCGCCGCCTCTCCGCGAGGGCCTCCATCTAGCTCTGCGGCGGCATCAATCACTCTCTCTCAAATACACTTCTTCCTTGAACCACTATTGCACTTATTACGAAATCTAATTAAGAAATAATAGGTTAGTAATAATATAAATATATTTGTAATATATATATATATATACAGAAAGCAGTTCCGGCTGCTTGTGGAAATCTATGAATCCACACGTATAAATAATTGATTGCATATTAAATTAGACATGCCTAAGTCAAGTTCGGCCTGGACGTATCTCATTATGAAGATTGCGGGTCGGTTTGTCCGGCCGGCATATCTTTAAATGTTAATTTATATTTCACCGAACCGTGCCAAGGCCCCGCGGATGTGACGCCGCAGCGCGGATGGCATTGACGATTTTGGTGACAGTTTCAATTTATAAAATTAATAATTTTGCTGCTTTTTTTGGATGTTTTGAATTTGCATATGTTCGGTGCATTTTACTCGATTGTCGTTATAACTAAGACGATATAAATAATGAAAGAAACTAGTTAACGAAAATATCTCTGTTTCGAATCGTCAAAATTTCAAACATTTAATCGCAATGATCGCAAAAAACTGTGGGTATAGAATGATTGCTCGAGTATTTCGCCGAAATATTTTGTAACTTGTGCATACATTTACAGAAAACGAGAAAAGAAAAATCGTCAAAAATAACTTATCTGACCCTTTTTTCCATTGAACTTAGTTCCAGAGACGATAAAAACCTAAAATAGCTGTTTTTTCTCCTAATTTTATCAACCTCATACAAAAAATATCTATAGACTCACTTTATCTTTGTTTAACCCCGCGAGCGGGGTTAAAATAAAATAACAAATTTCAATGTCCTGACATATTATACTATTTACTAAAAAAACACGACCCTCTACGTTACCCTTATACAGGGTGCTACTAAATAAATGGAGCTGAATGCAGGGGTTCGCCGTGAGGGTTTAATAGCCCGTCTGATACATAATTAAATATATTATATTCGGAATGTTTGCAAAGTATAATTTGGCTTCCTCTCGTTAAACGAGGCAGGCACTTTTAAGGGTTGTCGTAATAACCCACAGGGCGGGTTTTACAAGGGCGGCATACGGGTAGTATTAAATACTTCTATAATATACCTAGATGAAAATTATAATTATTAGATGGTAATATAATATGGATGATGAAATAACATTCCGATAACCATGTTTTGTTATTTATTAGTTATATGGATTTAAAATTATTTCAAAATACTCAATATAAACATTACTTTCATCCAATAACAAGTTATCTACTATTAGATCAGGAAATCCGGTGACGGTTGCATTATTATGTTAATGGAATTTTAGAAAAATTAATATTTTCGTGAATTATAAAAAATATATTATTGTTTGCTTATTTATGTATTTTAATTTCTTTTATGGCGTATAAAGAAACAAAATTATATTTTTATTTAATTTGATATAAATAGATCATAATTTATAAGATGCACAACAAATAACGAGAAAGTTTTTCCTACGAAACGGAGCGGTGTTACTATATTTTTCTCATCGTCTCATGTGTGAATCAATAAGTAAAAATGCGATTTTGTCAAATATGTTATATAATCATCGGTAATTAAGAGAAAAGTTATAATAGGGTGCAATTTTTCTCTCATCAAGCTGTCCTGTTCACTGCCAAAGAAGGGGGTTACAAAGCTAAAGACTGAGTATTGCAAAAAAAAAATAACCACGAGTGGACTTCGAGTCTAATATTAAATATATAACGATGACTGTTTTACGCATAAGAATGTATTTCAATATACTTATTAGCAGTTCTTTTAAAATTCCTATGATTGTTTATTTATTTTAAGATTACACGTATACAAATAAAGTGCGGTATGGGAAATCCTTTGAATTAGGCAAACATCAAAAATAACTATAAGTCCATTCATATATTTAAAACTCAATAATATTACGGTACCTAATTAATTAATTCATTTTTCCAGTGAAACGATTGGATAATTATATGATATATCTCGTTACCGATTTATATAATTATTATAGCTTATATTATATTATATCTTCAGTTATAATGTAAAAAAAAGAATGTAAAACGATAAAATACTTCGAAGTTATAAATAGATAATAATGAAATATACCTCTTCAAAATATTATATGAAACTATATAATAATTAAAAATTTCACTAAAAACACTTGGTAATAATAATATTTATGTAAAAAAATATTGTGTCAAAATACAGTATAAAACATTATAATTATTGTTCAATGTTCAATTTCCAAAGTTCCCAATTTGATAATAATGACATATTAAAGAAAACTAGTTTAATAAAAGCAGTCATCAGAATAGGGCGAACATATTCAGGAATTTCAGGGCATGGATTGTGAGAGGCTGCTTCTTTAATCGAAAAGCAATGATTTTGCTCGAGAGGCACAATGCCTGGCGCTAAGGTAGAGTGCAAATTAATCGCAGGTGAGGCGCTCATTAGCAGACGGAGGGAGGAAATTAACCCTGGACTGAACCCCGCACTCAACACCTGGTTAGAGCAGGCACGTAACATTAAAGGGAAACTACCCTCACGTGTTTCAAATAGTCAAAAAAATAATACTTTATGACAAACTCTGTTTATATTTATGGCCATTAAAAAAAAAAAAAAACAAAACAGTCTGGGTTTTTAAATCATAAAATCTTTGCACCATTAAATAGCTACAGCGAAATTATTTAAGTTTCTTTCTGTGGATGCGCCGTTAGATTCTAGAGAGACATTATATGTATAATATATGACTTTTTAAGGCGAAAAACACACAAAACAATATTTAAAAAAAACACTAAATATTAATTAATCGACCTACGTGTTCACTTAAAAGATACGGTTATTTCAATAAATCCGATCAACAAATATGAAATGTCAAATGACTAGGAGGAAATGATTGTGTGTATTTTTTAATACTTCATCAGACTTAGTAAGCCAATTATTGAAACGTTTTATATGTTCTAAATAACTTGTTTTCACATATAAACCATCAAACTTCTTCTCTTAACTAGTCTGAAGATGCCTTCAAAGGCGAGAGCACCCAAAAAATCGCAATTTCCTAGCCATTCAGCTATTCAAGTTTGATGCTCAAATATGGAGTATTAAAAATTAAACAAATCCATTGTATGTACCAATGTTTACCAAATAAATTAAATTTTAACACACACACCCTAAATATCATTTAAATCACATTTCAATCGATAAATTCACTGTGAACCGTTTAAAAACTCACTTTACTTTTACGCCACACAAAAAATTCAAATTATATTTGATTTAATTGCAACTATATTATTTGATTTGATTGCAATATTATTCCACTCGTCACGGTTGATTACAATTTTTCAGGCAGCTGGCAGAAGGGCGACCGCTCGTACGTCCGTTCACACAAGTTGTGGTTTAGCAAACACATCTGTGCGGCGCTGATAAAGACATCGTGAACTTCTGCGAAATGGTGAAATTAAAAAATATATTTGTTTTAAATAATAAAATATCCCCGGACACACTGGTGCGGTTTGCGAGGCCACCGGTTTCGCCATCGACCTAGGTTGGCATCGACAGGCAAGACATGAAAAAACTAGCTGTGTCTCAAAAGTACATATATATTTATATAATAACTCGTCGTTTGATTTAGGCACTAAGACTCTTAAGCTCATCAAATTACGACAGAACAGTGTGAAAAGAACCGCAAGTCTTAAAAAACAGATGAGATTCACTTATTAATTAGAATATTTTCCTACAATCATATGAGGACTATCGCGTGTCGCTTATCAACCTAACCTACATTATTTCGCAATGGCTGGATTATTCTTGTAACTCTGCGTTTTTTTGTGTATTTAACGTAAATGATAACATACGCTGGCCGGATGTTTAAACCATACTACAAACAAGCAAAACATATTTTGTAAATATATCAAACTTAAAAAAAATACAAATCATTTGCAGGAGCACGATTTTTTTACAAGGTCAAATAACATTTAAAAAGAAGCATTTAGTAAAAACATGACAATATTCAATTGATAAATATTTCCGTTAAACCCTACTAAAAATCTTAAACTATAAACCGCTGTAATATATAACTCACATCTCATATTTACAGACAGGTGCGCGAACAGATTTTGATACGGGTATAATTAAATAACAGTTAAGAGTCGCAGGAACAGTTCCGCGTCGCCGCTGATTTATTTCATCTAGACGGCCCGTACCGTCTTGTGATCGAAGCGCCGATAAAACGCATAAATCACTCCGAAGCTTCCGTAACTATACAAAAGAACGGTTTCCAGCACGTTCCTGCTCATTCACATATATCTCTCAGTGTCCGAGCAGTTCGACATCACTGCTGACCCTTTTTAAACGATTCGCATTAGTTTCCAACTTAGAGTAGCCGGAACAAATTAAAAAAAAAATACACGTTTAATTGCATTGAATCGGAGAGAAGGTAATGTCTATCAAAGGAAATACAATTAAAAATCGATGGATAATTTACAAGTCTTATGTAGTGTGCTGTGTATTTTTTAACCAAGAGTACTCTTGAAATTGGTAAAATAAAATAAGCAGTTAATTGTCATAGAAATAATTTTTGATAATTATAATAAATACGCCATAGCATAGCTCGTTTCCTTGACCCTCAGTTAGCGTGCATTCATCACGACTTAACCTCCATAGCATACTCATTTTAAACTAAAACTAAAAAGCAATAGCAGTAACTTGCCACAAAAACAGTTATTTTCATAATTATGCTCAATACGCAGTAACGTAGCCCGTTTCTTCGACCCCTAGCTAGCATGCATACATCACGGCTAAGCCCACAGATCTCCGGGCATATTTACGAGTACTAAACTACGAACTCCGCAAAACAGCGGCTCCTTTGTTAGCAGTTCTAAGCGGGGGCGCACACGTCTGGAAACAAGAAGCGAATTAATAACGCCGATAGCTTGGAATGTCACTCTGCACGAATTTCCCGTCGGGAAATTCGAATCCGTTTATCAACGCTTTTCGTCGCACCGCCACCGGTCTAAGTAGCAGCGGGAAGCAGGAAAAAACTGGAACCTGCTAATCGGCCACGGGAACGCAGTTTGAATCTAGGCGAAGCAATTAGTTTTTTAAATTTATTATGACCGATAAAGGCCGACCGTGTCGCAACCCCTTGCCAGTCAGCGCAGGACGAAGACACCAAGAAGGGGCGTGCGTTTTACTTATCCTGTCACTACAAAGAACAATAAGTAATCTAGGACGCGGTCAAACATCAGCTAGTAATAAAAAAAACACGTACGAATGCGAAAGGTTCCTGCATTGTTGATGTCGTATCAATGGGGTCGAATGAAAGAAGCCGCCCCTCGCTAGTCAATGCAGAGCAAGCAAATAAACGGATGTGCGTTTTACTTATTCTCGAGGTCAACAATAAGAAGCCTCGGTCGGGGCCAACGATCGGCCAGTGACGTGAAGGATCCGTGTTTTGATGATAGATGGCGTTATAAGTCATACCGAAGGCCGGCGCATGGAAATGACGGATTCTGGCATAGAAATGCGATTGTGAGATTTCTCCGCTGGAGTCGCATTAAGAAGCAGCTGTCAGGCGTGCTTCTAGCGCCTAGCAGCGTGTCGTGCAGCGGGAGGACGCTCCAGTGGACGCGATGGCTTTTCTAATTCCCCAGAGCGTCTGTCCACTGCTGGATGATCGCCTCGCGGGTATTCATCCGCGCTCGGAATCGGGCACACCAATGAATGCGGCTGGACCGGAACGTGATTATTACGATTGGAAATTATTAATATGTGAAAAGATTATTTAAAAATATACTATGAACACACATTGCATCACAATAAACCGTATTTATTATAATTTTTTTGTCACAAAAGTTTTGGCTGGAAAGGGTGTAGAAAAAAGTAGAATGGCGCTGAGAGTCAATTTATACACATTGACCACGCTGTGACGTCATTGGCGGATATTGGTTCTATGTGAATGAAGATAAAAGCAACAAAAAAGAAACACACCATTTCGTGTATGAACGGTAAACTTTGTTATCTGAGAGTAGGGGGGAGTTTCCCGGCAAAAGGAAATTCAATAAAATACTTCAAAACCGATAAAATATAGAATTAAATATAAAAGGTACAAAAAAAGCTGTGCGATGAAGAGAGGGCCGGAGCTTTCACAAGCTTACAAGCGCGCACACAATAAATAAAAACGAAGGCTTTGCGGCAAAAATACGGCTAAATGTATAGAGGATTGATCTCGGATTTAAATGAGTTGTACCTTTCCAAACGAATAATATATTATCCTTGTTAAATTGATTAAAATAAAAAAAACATTACAAATAGGAGATACACAAGCTTGTGGCTTCTGAATACGTGGAGTCTATAACCCCGAAAGAGGTAGGCGGGCAAGTGTTCAGAGGAATTCGTACGATAGAAAACCTACATCAGCTAATGTAGAAGAGTTTTATTCCTCTTCGGACTTGGATATAATTTGTGGCTTCTCAAGAGTTAAAAAGATAAACATTTGAACAACTTATAGCTCTAACTGTACCGTTGGGAACGGAAAGCAAACTAGCCACTGCATCACTGTGGAGTCTAGTGCATAATTCTTTACTTAAGCAAAAACTAAGTCAATTATGGAAATATGGAAATTCATTAAAAAATACTTAAATAAAAATCGTTGTTAACGTAAGATTTAAATTTTTTGTGGTTTTTTTCTATGTTGTAGCACAATCCTTTCCTATTCTCACATTAAGTCTTAAAGGTTAAATAAACAAATTAAAATTTTACTATAACGATTGATATATTGACTATAGAATCATGCTGTATAGAATATCTCTATGGTACATTTACTCAATTATGACACGTTTTGTTAAGATGTAATCTTTTTAAAGAGATATCGTGTACAAGAAAAGCGGAAACAGATATCAAACAAGCGTCCTTTGTGCAGGGATTAGCGCCACGGCCTGCCTAATTCGTTTAATGGGCCGCAAGCCGGCAGACTCCGCCGGTGCGCGTAAACAATGGAAAATTGCGCAATAACGGTGGCGATGTTGCGCAATTGCCGGCAATCGAGTCTGCCGCCGCAGGATCGCCTTTAAAATTGGACGTTTTGTCGGGCGAATTGTCGCAATTTCCCGCCCGGAGCGGCAGCGGAACTAACGTCATTATTCCGATCCAGTTTAGGGTACATTTTCGCTTGGTACCAGCTGCTTTCACGTTATTTAAATCAGTCTGGAAATATCTTTTTTTATGATTTGAATAAATAAATAAATATATATATATGTGTGTGTTTGTGTGTGTATTTATCAAAACATTTAAAAATAAAATTTTATAGACTCTGTGTAAGACAGCGTATACCCTGATAAAGAAATCAGGGTTAATATATTCAAACATCCCCATTTTCAATATCCGAATAACATACATTACGGCAAATACAAAAATCAAACCGTACGATTGTTATCATATGCTACCTTTTATGCAATCCCTTATTGTATAATGAAACTCTCGGAGCCAAGGGTCGGGAGTACCCGCCGGGGTTTCATCCCTCGTAAAATGATTGCCTGCTGATTGCGGTTGTAAAGTTTCTGATTCCAGACCCTCGGGGATAATCGCAGGTATTTTTGTAGCATGTTTTTGTTTGAAGCAGCTTAGCGAACATGTCCGTGGCATTGAAAGGTCCCATGGAACAGGTGCCTGACTAATTAATCAATAAGATTGATTACAAAATACATATGAAAATACCAATTATATTATTTAAACGTGTCCAAAAGTTATAAGGTATAAAACGAAATAAAAAATATATATAATTAATATTTTTAACAGTGAGTGTCGGTGGAATTCTATTAATTAAATACTGGCATCATTAAACGAAGTGAATCTTCGTTTAATAATGCCAACGTATAAGGTTGGCGAAACCGGTCACCAATAAAATTAAACATGTGGAAAAATCACAAAAGTGTTTTATTTAAAATATAACACATAAAATAAATTGTCTTGTTTTTGTTTTTGCTTCAATGATTAATTATTTTGCTTATTTATGCCAGACTACTCGATATCTATATAATTTATGTCATATTACATGCATGCTTTATTGGAGAATTCTTAAAATACCATGGATTGACCACATCACTAGTGAGAGTCTTACAAGAAATGCACAAAGAACGAGAAAATCTGACGATGATAAAAAAGCGTAAGGTATCCAATTCGGGCATACTTTAATAAATACCAAATATGGTCTACTTCAGTCGATTGTCCGAGGAAAAATCTAAGGAGAAAGAGGCATTGGAAAAAATAAGTTAATATAGATGCGGAATTTGCGCATTAAGAAGCCTAGGATAGAAATATGTACACCTAGAGAAGCACCCGAAGAAGAAGATGCCTTATAAAATTGCTATACGTGACTAAGAAATAATTTAAAATTAATAATTGGTATATTTTATTTAACAATAGACACGACATGAAAACGCAATATGGCATTAAAATTTAAATTAATGTTAAAAAAATATTCAGAGCGGATTTTGCAACTCTACTACGATAAATAATTATTTTTATTAAAAGCTCCAGTTCATCAAGGTATTAAGTTATCAAATGACACGAAAAGTAAAGTAAAAAAAAAAAAAAAAAAAAAAAAAAAAAAAAAAAAAAAAAAGGCGATTTAGTTTAAAAACAATACCAGCAGCATTTTTGATTAACAGCTTTTTTGTAACAGCTGCGGAGACATGTTAACCAGCCTGCCGGGCCGCGATTTATGGCCGGCAGTGCCACCGGAGCGGGCGCCATCAATCAGCCGATTAACGTCCCGATACCACGCACACCACGTGGCCGGCGTGGCTGGCGTGGCTCGCGTGGCCGGCGTGGCTGGTCGACTGACCGACAGCGAAAAAGTCCCGCCGAAAATAAAAGCGACACTTTTCCTGTTTCCGGAAACGATGGGGAAAAAATCCCTAATGAAATGTGAGATTTGAACCCACACCACGACGCTGTAGTCTTTCCGAGCATTGTGCCCTTGTGAAATCATGTGAACCTTACAAATTAACGCAGTGGATAGAGTTGACTGGGTAGATCACGAAAATATTTAAGAATGTTTTTAGGAAATCGCCATTATAACCGCTGTGACTCTACAACCGATCGAAAATTTGGATCGTTATATACAAGTGTGTAATCGATGCGATCAAGTCCAACAAAAACTAAGGAGCCGTATTGCACGGACTTGAATCTTTATTCGACACATTACATTGTATTTGTATTGCCGTAGATCTTTTAAAACTACATTATAACTGTTTAATATTTGTAAATATTCGCATGTAAAACTATAAAAAATCAAGGATACGTATATCATCGTACTTATCAACTTCCTAAATCTAAACTACGAAATTTTTATTTTATAACACACACCAATAAATAATTTGGTTTTCTTGCATTATACAAATCGTTTGAATAAAAAATAAAAAATACGACTGTGGCCGTGTTCCAAAAAAATAGGTACAATATACTAAAATACGTAATCAATATCCTAAAAGAATTTTCTACTTGCTTATAGTATTTTTTTATGTATTTATAATCTATGGTAAAACAAATAATGCGTTAATTAATGGTATTATAAAAACGGCGATTAATAAAGAATGCCATTTCAGGTTATTATAGCATATCATGCGAAGGGTTAAATATCCGTATTGTGTATGGAAAAATATTTTTACAGAACATTTCGTTTATTTGATATTTGAGACCTTTAAAGGATATATTTTACATTCATTCAAATAAAAAAAATGTTTTTTAACCAAATTTCACTAAAAAAAAAAAAGTAAACCTGTTTTGCACACAAAAAACCGTGCACTCGATAAGCATTAGAATACTCACAGTTAAAAAATAAATAAAACACTAGAGATAAGATCTAACGAGAAGAAAAAAAAAATGTAGGCCAAGCGCGGGATCGGAATTGGCGTAAATTGTATATTCTTTTGTGCTCCGAATGTTGACCCTCGAGACCCGCGCCGGATCGAGGCCGAAGCCTGCATGCCGGGCATGCCGTGCATGCCGCTAGTGTTGGGCGCAATCGATCATTATGACAAAATTCGATTTGTTGTCAGTCAATTTTTTTTAATCAATTTATTCTCAGTCAATTTTTTTAATCAATTTATTCTCAGTCAATTTTTTTAAATTTAATTTGTTAGTGTCGGGCACAATCGAATCATCACTTAATATATCGTTTATTTGGACCTTTCGGATAATCAATTTCACTCAATGCATTCGCACTGATAATCGAATCGTTTGATTTAGTAATTTAGCGCTAAATATTTGAATGATTGCTTTGTTAGCGCTGGATCGATTCAACGATTGAATCGATTAAAACGAATGACTAGCTTGTTCAAGAGTGCTCGGTCATGCCCATCACTAATTATCATGGAACATATAATATATTCTACGAGTATTGCTATAAATTGTACAGTTTTGTTTGGTAAGAAAAAAATCGCATTGAATTTTAGATTTCACTAATTTAAAACGTTAAAAAGCAATCATTCGATTTATAAAGATTTCTAATATGTAACTTTTTTAAAACTAGTATTTAGATATTGCATGTTTAGTACGAGATTACAGGAATTCCATTATTATACATGAAAAATAAATAATAAACTATGAATGGAAGGTTTGCAAAAAAACTACCACAATGATACAATCTATAAAATTATGAAGTGTTAAAAATGCGTGTAGTTATAAAAAGAAGAAAAAAAACAATTTAGATTAGTTTTCGTACACTATCTAATACGATTGACATGTTGGTCCAGTAGTTAGGCCGATAAATCTAAATTGAAGTTCCTCAGCTCGATCCCCGTCCTAAAAAGCGGATTTGTAAAGCTCGAGCCATTTTCAGTTTAGTCGACTAGCATAGCAAGACTAGCGTCATTTTAACTTAATTTTAAGCAGCAGCGTAATCGCTTTTTTCGAGAGTGTAGTTAAGGCCACTCGAAGACACGAAGAGAGTAAATATTTGCAATTAATTAAATCTAATACTCAGAGCATATCGCGATAACTAACGCAATGCGTGCGGGCAAAACCCATAAAATGCAATCCAACTATGCAGATTATTACAATTTTACTTAAGTATTCAATAACTCCAGTGAATAATGAAAACTGGGTATAAATCATTCACACCGCGTCACGCACTTGAGTGTAGAAAGAGAAAACCGATCGGGGCCTTGAATCTTAGAATCGTTTATTAAAATTATAACTACACGATACTTCTGCAAATTGAATATCTAAGCCTAAGCGATTGGTTTCGCCGATCAAGTGCGGTATCTTCTGAAAACTAAACAGATAAAAAAAATCGATAAATAAATGCATTCATTACTAGGCAACTCGCGGTTCGAAGCAAGGACGAATTATTCTTTTTATTCCTGTATAATTATAAACTTACACAGATTTAACTTCAAAATCTATGTAAAGCCATTCAGCCGTTTTTTCATGTTTCAGTACTTTTTTTGAATAGATTGATTTTTCAACCCTCATAGCACAGTTGAGCCTCTACTGCGTGATTAAAACCGCCCTGTGCTAAGCCTTTTTTAGTTCAGATAAAGTATAAATTCTCTATAGCTTTAAAACCCTTTGAGAAACGTACACACGAGCAAAATTTTGATTGGCTTTTGAATCCTACTTGCTGCCTTTTTATCTAGAGGGTAGTGTAGTAGTAATAATATTATTCATAAATAGCGCAATAGACTTTGTTCGTGGATTGAGAGATACGTCTACCGCTCGTGGAATGAAATAAGTAAAGCCTTGCGGCCTTGGAGTGTGATGATGGAGATGACGATTCAGTGAAAGTCGGTGCCGTGCTTGGCGGCTGGAGCTACTGGTGGCCAGGGAGCCTCGGCTGCAGAAGCCGACATGTGAACACCCATTGTGTTGCCGGTGCGTAGAAAGTGGAGCTACTTGGAATCACAGAATCATTTCCTTTTCTATAAGTGTGTTTTAGCCTTAATCACTTGTTATACCGTTATAATATCCGCACGAAACAAAGTCTAAAATTCTCAGGAATTTTTTTTTTTAGACACAGTAGAGATACGAGCTCACACCTCTTCAGCTATTGCGGCCCGATATACTGGCCAACTGAGAATTATTAAAAGTTAAAATTCTGAAAATAAAAAACATAATGATTTTTTTTTTCTCAAAGAATTGATTTAAATATAAATCGGGAAGTTATAAGCCACTGTTTTTAAATGGGGGAAAAAGCTAAAAGCTATTAATCCAGACTCGATTCAAACATAATCCAATAATGGACGCGTCGATCATTAGCCACTAATTTGGACGGGTTTTTTTCCTTTTTACTTGTCCGCCTCGACCGCACGTAGCGACTGAGGGTGGGAGGGCCGTATAGGGGCGCTGGGCGATGCCACCGTCACATCCGACAAAACTACCTAGAAATATTTGAATTTTCATGTTCACTCCACGAGCGGGAGACACCTCAAGTGGATTTTGCTTGATACAGAGAATTGGAGTTTGGATAATCAGACAATGGGTTGTTCTGCGTCAACTGAACACACTTTTCAAACACTTCAAACTTTACAAATGTATTATGCCCAAGTGTATTATTCGTATAATTTTATCGAGAGATATCGACTCGTTATTGAAATACAAAAATTTTAACTGTCAAAAGCCATAATAAAATGTCAATATCTTCAGGTTAACCATTCTACCGAGACATCAGTGCGACTTGAAGGAGAGCAAATAATCAGTTGTTTGGTATAATTCTGTGTGGCAAAGGCGCGGTCCAACAACGGCGGTCGGTCAGAGGATAAAGCCGCCCCGAATCCGTTGCGTTTTATTTCTGGGGTGGAATCCACCTGAGCGACGTGTGGTGGGGTTGTTTTTTTATAGGGTAGTTTCTATAGCCGGAGACATGATACGAATCAAGAAGTCCTAGTTGATATAACAAATGTGACAACAACGTTTCCACGACTAGTTTAATTTGTTAACACTCCACGTTTAAACAGCACATGAATAGCCAGCTGGCTAGGAGACCGCGAACATTTTGCTTATCTTTCGATCGTAAAAAGGCTCGCAAAAACGAATCTTAGTACGAACATTATTCACATCACATGTCGATCTGCAACTATTGTGACGTTTAACTTGCCTGTTGAGAAACTAAAAATACTATGCCTTTTTTTTCTATTTAACATCTTGAAAATATTCAGTGAGGGCATGAAAAAACAGTGGCGGGCCATAATAGGTTATTTGCCTTAGAGTGTATCCAAACGGAACTGATGATGAAATAACAGCCCAGTATCGCGTCCAGTGGCGTGCGATGAGACCAAAGTGGATACAAAGTGTAACTGATTAACATTATAATTTTCTCTCACTTAAACTGCAGTAACATCATAGCAATTCGGCTATTCAAATTTGCCGATTTAATGGGAGAATACAACACGTTGATCCAGTCGGTGAGTACTGCGACTCTCGACGGATTGTAAGTTCTTATAACAATATTGTATCGGACGTCAGCTAAGCGTTTTTGACGCTGGCCTCACGACGGTGGAGGACTGCCTTTTTTATGTTCCCACCGGCACGTTGGCAGCATTGTGGCTAACTTCATGAACCATATTGTTACTATCTTCATGTGCAATAAATGACAGTTGAGAGTTGAGATACGAATACAAAACGATGGCGGTTTGAGTTAACCTCTCCCTTCCCGGCACACATCCAAATCCCAATCAATTACAGTCTTTGTGCCAGAAATGTCTGGTACAAATTGGTCCTTCGAACCGGATTAGAGTCAGTGTTTGATTTGGATGTGGAAGGTGAAGTTTCGGCGTTCTACAAGTGGTAAACGACCGCACGTGTGCTGTGTTAAAGTGTGAACCGCGGAAATCACGGCCTTACAACCCGTGATTTAAGAAGCATTTGCGAGCGCAAAGATTTGCAACGATTGTAAAGATGCCTTCCACCCGATCTGGTGCGAATGCCGCCGCAGAAGGCAGAGCTGGGTCCGATTCCGGAAGCGAATCGTCCCGAAACTCTGATCGGATAACGGCAGAGAATAGACAGATGCGCCGCGAGTTAGAGGAAGCACGTCGAGAGGTACGTGAGCTAAAATCCCAGAGAAATGCTCTGGAGGCCGCAAACGCTGCACAGACAGCCACCCGAGGAAGTGCCGCCGCGACCGGACCGAGCGCCAGCCCCGCTAGGGCCGCGCTGACGTCACCTCACAAACACACGGAGAGAATTCACTCGAACGACCCGCATCGTCAAACCGCGGCATGGGTTTCCCAGCAAAGCGATCCTTTGGCTCGGATAATGACCGCCGTCACTGATGCAATGCGGCAATTCTCTGACTCCCAAAATCCGAGACAGGATACAGCGAGAGCGTATCCGGGAACGTCGCCTCTGCACCGTACAGCAGACGAGCCGGCGATCGAGTTCCCTATGTCATCGCCACTGCACCGGACAGCAGACAAGCCGGCGATGATGTATGTCCAATCGGACTCGGCGGCGAGAGTGTCGCCGCCGCCCCACCACATTCCTGCCTACCCCGACTCAAGGGGAATGAGGCAGATGGAAGCCTCCACGGCGAGGCAGTCCAGCATCAAGGTCGCAGGTAACCTGAACGACCCCGAGCGAGTCGATGGTCGCCACAAGGATGATGGCCGACACGATGGCCGACACGATGGCCGACAGGAGGGTGGCCGACAGGGTGGCCGACAGGAGGATGGCCGACAGGATGGCCGACAGGACGGCCGCGGGGATCGCCGCCAGGATGGCCGCGATGTATGCCGCGAGGATGGCCGCAAGGATCGCCGCCAGGATGGCCGCGAGGATGGCCGCGGTTACCGCCGCGATGACCGCCGCGATGGTGCGATGCACACCGGGGAGCCGCCGCATGGGCCCTTCCCAGCTGCGATGGCAGCGCGAGGCGTCCCTTCGTCGCTTGAACTTGCGAGTCGGGAAGCGTCTCACACCGGGGAGCCGCCGCATGGGCCCTTCCCAGCTGCGATGGCAGCGCGAGGCGTCCCTTCGTCGCATGAACTTGAGAGTCGGGAAGCGTCTCACACCGGGGAGCCGCCGCATGGGCCCTTCCCAGCTGCGATGGCAGCGCGAGGCGTCCCTTCGTCGCTTGAACTTGCGAGTCGGGAAGCGTCTCACACCGGGGAGCCGCCGCATGGGCCCTTCCCAGCTGCGATGGCAGCGCGAGGCGTCCCTTCGTCGCATGAACTTGCGAGTCGGGAAGCGTCTCACACCGGGGAGCCGCCGCATGGGCCCTTCCCAGCTGCGATGGCAGCGCGAGGCGTCCCTTCGTCGCATGAACTTGCGAGTCGGGAAGCGTCTCACACCGGGGAGCCGCCGCATGGGCCCTTCCCAGCTGCGATGGCAGCGCGAGGCGTCCCTTCGTCGCTTGAACTTGCGAGTCGGGAAGCGTCTCACACCGGGGAGCCGCCGCATGGGCCCTTCCCAGCTGCGATGGCAGCGCGAGGCGTCCCTTCGTCGCATGAACTTGCGAGTCGGGAAGCGTCTCACACCGGGGAGCCGCCGCATGGGCCCTTCCCAGCTGCGATGGCAGCGCGAGGCGTCCCTTCGTCGCATGAACTTGCGAGTCGGGAAGCATCTCACACCGGGGAGCCGCCGCATGGGCCCTTCCCAGCTGCGATGGCAGCGCGAGGCGTCCCTTCGTCGCTTGGAGTTGCGAGTCGGGAAGCGCCTCACAACGGGGAGCCGTCACCTGGGCCCCTCCCAGCTGCGATGGCAGCTCGCGACGTCCCGCCGCCGACAGGACTGGCGGACCGGGACGCGCCCTCCATCGATGCCGCGCCTGCCAGGGAGCCGCCGAGTGCGCCTCCGCTGGCCGCGCTGGCAGCTCGCGACGTCCCGCCGCCGACAGGACTGGCGGACCGGGACGCGCCCTCCATCGATGCCGCGCCTGCCAGGGAGCCGCCGAGTGCGCCTCCGCTGGCCGCGCTGGCAGCTCGCGACGTCCCGCCGCCGACAGGACTGGCGGACCGGGACGCGCCCTCCATCGATGCCGCGCCTGCCAGGGAGCCGCCGAGTGCGCCTCCGCTGGCCACGCTGGCCTCCCGCGACGTCCCGCCGCCGACAGGACTGGCGGAGCGGGACGCGCCTTTCATCGATGCCGCGCCTGCCAGGGAGACGCCGATTGCGCCTCCGCTGGCCGCGCTCGCATCCCGCGACGTCCCGCCGCCGACAGGACTGGCGGATCGGGACGCGCCCTCCATCGATGCCGCGCCTGCCAGGGAGCCGCCGAGTGCGCCTCCGCTGGCCGCGCTGGCAGCCCGCGATGTCCCTTCGCCGCTTAAACTTGCGGGTCAAGACGCGCCCACCAGGAAGCCGCCGCCCCGGCCGCCCGACGCTACTCGTCGCCGCCCCGTCCGCCCCAGCCGCTCGACGCTACTCGCCGCCGCCCCGATGCCCTCGCCGCCGCCCAGGCCGCCCGACGCCATCGCCGCTCCACCGCCGTCTTCGTCGCCTCCGTCGCCTCCGTCTACGCCAAGCCCGACGCTCGCCCGCACATCCGCCGACGCCGGAAAAACGGACAGCCGACGTGGATCAGGAGTATGGCAGAGCCCTACTGGGGGAGTGTATCGGACGTCAGCTAAGCGTTTTTGACGCTGGCCTCACGACGGTGGAGGACTGCCTTTTTTATGTTCCCACCGGCACGTTGGCAGCATTGTGGCTAACTTCATGAACCATATTGTTACTATCTTCATGTGCAATAAATGACAGTTGAGAGTTGAGATACGAATACAAAACGATGGCGGTTTGAGTTAACCTCTCCCTTCCCGGCACACATCCAAATCCCAATCAATTACAGTCTTTGTGCCAGAAATGTCTGGTACAAATATGAATAGTGCGGAGTGTTCGGGGGGACGTCACTTCCTCCCCCGCCGGGTGCGATGATAACTGATAACGGCCGTAACGGTGAACAAGAACGGCTGACTATCGGGCGATATCGGTGCCGGGTTGAATGCGCACAGATGCGGTGGTTTACGGGTGGGACGCGTTGGGGTAGAAACTGGGGGGAGGTTATTGGTGCTCGGTGCGCCTGTATCGCCGAGCTTGATCTAGTGGTTAGCACAGTTAGCGAGAGAACCGGAAAGAGATTTCAATGTTTTGGCGTATGAAATGCGGTGTGCAGTTCATACAGCATGCAATAATCAGTGTTCAATTTAACAAATTTTCCTTAATATTCTACAAACATAATATATATGTATATATATTATATGTTCGACTGCCGATTGTGGGCAGTGTAATGCGGTGGCAAGAACAAACAGAATAGAACCCTTTCATGCGGAGAGACGGTCCATACAGAGATACGTACCCTCGGACTTACTTCCAAAACTAAGGGATGGAAGTTCTGTTTTATATTCTAAAATATACTGCCTCCCCCGCAGACAAAAGAAAGTATTACGGCCTGACTCTATGGATAAGAGAACGTTACGCGGGAAACTTTAAATTATACATAGTTTTTGTCTATTCACATTGAACTTACTTGAGTATGTATGAACCGAGCTAAGGAACTATATTGTTAGATAAAGAAACCACTGAATTTGTTTTCAGTGAATTGTATTGCCTAACATATAGAAATAACTAATACGTTTCATTATTCACATATTGAGGTAATTTATAAATCGAATTTGATTTCTTAAGTTATTTAAAAAATATATAAAATCATTTTGAATTATTTTTAGTTCATAGTGTAGGAGGGAAATTCTATGTTTTGTATTTTTATCTATTTTTTTCTTTTAAATTGTCTAAAAAATCTTTTTTTATACCATTTGTTGATTGTATATTTCAGGAAAAAAATCTGCCCTGTGTATTTTTACAAAATCTATTTCTGATTAAAATTTTATTTCGTTGATATAATATTATAAATTTACAAATTTCATTTCACATAGTAATAAATGAAAACAAAATTTACGAGAAAACCTATATCATATCTTGAGATTTTTGTGATGATTATAAATTCTGGAACATAATGTTCAAAAAATAATTGTGTTTTAGCACCATTTTGTAAGAATCATCCTTTGCTATAAATAAACACCAGACAATGATGGGTGTAAATCCAAAAGGGTCAAAAGAAATATATGTAATAACATAAACCTGTAATACAATTGCATTGAAAGAATGAGATTTCTGGCCGTGATTCAAAGGGTAGAAGAGGGGTAGGTAAGGTTTGAATGGGACAGGAAGTCGTGTACTTTTAAACTCCCTTTCAGGCACACGAGAGCCACTTCCGGCGTCGATTCAAGGGCATTAGGGGGCTGAAGAGAAGTTCGTCTTCCTTTCACGACATGTATACTTTTTATTGTTTAACAGTTTGTATTGATAATTGATGTGAATTAATATTTAAATAAATTTAAATATATTACATATATGTGTGTATTTTTATATTTATTTTTTTAGTAAATTGTAACTGTTTACTTTTAAAGTTGACGTTGGAGTCAGAATGCATATATATAAAATTAAAACTCATAAAAACATGTCGTCAAAAGTAATAAGGGAAAAGAAAATGTTATTTTGTACAAAGATTTTTATGATGGCATAAATTATTCCATAGACCGCAAAAGAGTTTGAATTTCTTGAAAGCTTCGAGTCGGAGCTTTGCGTTCTTAAATTATAAGAAAGTAGCTTTTTTAAATTGCCGGTAAGTGAAATATTAATAAAAACGTAAGTTTCGCACTGCCTCGGAGCAACGTCGGCACACAGGAAATAGCAGAAGCCAGAGCTTTCAGAGTATTTCATTGCGTTTTATTGCGAGAGACAGAGATCCTAATGAATGCACTTTTGATTTCATTGTAAAGCTTTCAAACCACCCCGTGGGCGAGGCACTCTCGCATCGTAGAGTTTTCTGTATAGACGCGAGTGGTTTATTACTGGGAATTGTTGAGAATTTAATCAGTCCGCATTTTGCACACGAACCCAAAAAGAAAGGTTTAAAAAGAAAATTAATATAGTCGTTAGTGATATTTTGTTTTGCTGAAAAAATACTACTTATGCTCATAAAAAACGATACTTCATTGGTATTGTTGAATTACTAGAAAATTATTTACACATGAAAATATAAATGTTAAACTATGAAAATTTAATTCTTAAAAAAAAGATGGCTTCCAAAAGTTCCACAAGTCATAACCTTAAAAATAAAACTTAGAGATTGTATTTAAAGTGTTTGGTATATATGAAGGATGTATTCCACATAGGAAGGTCGAAGCGTGATTGTATTCAATCGGTTTGATTTTATAAATATATTTACAGTATTCAATAATGTTCAGCAAGCTGTGCCGGTGAAGGAACCTAGCGAGAGTGGCGTGCGTGAGTTCGAAATCAAGGCAAGTAATTTTCTTTACAGATAACATAATAAATCACGCAAATTACTATAAATATCATGAAAAACAACACCACGGTTGTTCGAAATAGAATTTAACGTAAAATCTTTATCTAAAAAAAACTAGTACAAAAGCGGCTAATTTTAATGCTTAGATATGATTTTAGGCAAGCAATGCTTTCTTGCTCGTGTGGGCCGCACGCCACCGCGTTATACACTGCTAGAGATACGCCGTTCGCTGAAGTTCTAAATAGGAGGCGGTAAAAAACAAACTGAACGCGCGCAAACCCCCCTCGTGGTTAGAGAGGGTTGAAAGGATGTCTTTGCGGTAGCAATTTACAAAAAAGTTCGTTAATTAAATTAAAAGTTTTTTTAAAACAAATATTGAGAATTGCAACTCGAACGATATACACACCATGGATATCGTAGCTAGGTATATCCATAAAAGACTGATTTGATATGGGGTACTCTATACGTGTATTAATTTGACTATCGAAAAAAGGAAAGTATGCCAATCCGAACTAAAAATAACTCTTAATACGATAAAAAAAACAGTCATTAGTTCATCACGTATATATTCTAATAGACGATAGAACCACAAAGCATGGAATCTGCATATGTATGGCAAGAAGAGCGGAAGATGAAAGGTGATTCTAACCCTATTTTTTATCTGTTCCATGCACCCCCTATTTAATTTTAGGCCTATTAAATCGCATTATGTCGCGAAATCATTCAATCCTCGAAATGATTCAGGTACAATGGGCCTACGCCTTAGGGGCATTCAGAGGATTTGTTCTATGAAGGGGTTAAAATATATTCAGCTTTACAAAATTACGCAAACCTGAAACAGCATTATTTATTCACACAAAAAAACTGTGAATATCTCTTAGAAGCTTTGAATATTTTTAAACTGCAATACGTCCGAGAAGCTTTGCAGTAAGCTTTTAAATATTTCCATCAAAGAATTTTATCAAAGGATAGCAATAAATAGTTAGATTTTATAAAATAATATATGATAAAACGTAACGGAATTCAATCTACCCAGTAGTAGATCGTTTGCGTTAGAGCCGTTTGACTGAAACCCCGACGTCTATATCGTTTATTATATAATTATACATTTCTGTCCATAATTTTGACGAGTATTTTAATCGAAATTAATGAATTCGCCTTTGAGAGGATAAACACTCAACGCGCGCCGAGGACTCGAGATTTGAGGGAATAAATATTAATACGAGAATAATAAGGATAAAGGAGCTGCTAATTTGGCTAAATACATTAAAATATAAACTAAAGTGAAATTATGATTTGAAATCCGCCAACTGCCCGACTTTCCAAGATAAAAGCCCCTTAAGACCCACTATAGATCTATCATGCCTTCATTGGACCTTTTTGAGGAACGAGTGATCGACCTATGCTGGTTTATAAAAGAGTATTTTAGAATAAATTCATTCGGGCTTTTAACACATTCCAACTGTGGACATGAGGACTTTTGTTTTGATTTTAATATTTATTCTACGAACAGCAGATATACAAGCCTTTAAGCCCAAGCCCAAGTTTATAACGACACCACTCTGTGTGAGTAACAGGCCGCAAAAGAATAGGCATATATACAAGCAAGTGAACCTGGAGACAATTAACAAAAAAAAAAGAAACTTGTTAATATTACCTAATTTGAATCCAAAACTTCAGCGTAGTTTGAGATTCTCTTTATTTTATGCAGCTGAATATATTTTGATCTCCTTCGTGTAAAAATCTCCCGAATGCCTACAAAGCTAAGAACCCATTGAGATCTGCCATGGTTGAACTTGTTCTCGCTGGAGCTTTTGTAAGATTGAGTTTCTGCGAATTTCGTTGGATTTAACATGCATTTTTTGTGCCATGGGTGTAAATAAATCAAGTCATGGATTTCTAAAAAAATATTTTATGCAAAATCCGTTTAGAATTTCCTTGGCACTGCAGTCAGGGCTACATGATGTGATTTTTAATAGTCATGATAATAATATTTGTAAAATATAATTATCTTCTCACTCGTCGTGACCCTTTACCATAGTGAAAATTTAAACCGTCGGGTACCGCAATTAGATGTTTTTTTCCATCAGCTGGCAGGTTCCCACGGTGGGAGGTGTCGCGCGTTTAGCGACGCCATGTGGCCGTCGCAGATGTCGCACGCTTCGCGACCTTCTACACCAGAGATTCTCAAAGTCATTTTTATCGAAACTGTCCACATGTCCACCTAATAGAAGTGAAAATCTCTGCATCAACTGTCAAAAACACGTTTGATAAGAATGAATTTGTAAAAAGTCAATATTAAAAGGCAGAGTTATCTGCGAAAAACAGAAAAAAAACGGCACGTGGTCAACGGAAGAAAAAAGTTTAAGGGACCTTGCTTCATATCGACCGAATCAAACCAACCAACGTATATTATAATAATGTATTTAAAAAAATTCAAAATGTTTTACATATTTTTTTTAAAATTATTTATTAACTGATAAATCGCGATCGCCAACCGGCAATAGTCCCACAGATTAAAGCGTTCCGCTGATTATCCCAATCTAAAGATGAACTTTGCGTGCGAAACCGAGAGTTACGTTCCGGCTCCGGCGGTCGCACGCTGTCCGCTGGCCATTTTTAATGTCGTTTGTAATATAACGAGATTTACGTAATTCTACCAACTAGCCATTTATTCGGCCATTAGAAAAATCTGGTCTCTTTGGTTGATGCCGGATCTGAATTTGGGGCAAAAGTGATTAATATGTAAAAATTGTTTAAATTTTGAAAAAATCCTATGAAGAAGTTGCTTTTTGATGCAATTTGTTTGTGATTACCTTTTATATCTTGTTAGAGCCACAATTGCCTCTTGTTGCTTAAAAAAAAGCTTTTTCCCCAATCTATCTTATGCCGATTATAATAATAATAATAATCTACTATAATAATAGCCATTGTGTGTTTGTATGTTTGTTTGTATGTGTGTATGTTTCGTTTTTCCGTTCTGTATAGAATATCTTAAAAGATACAACGCTGATTTTTTGCACATAAGTTAAGTAAATTTTTCCGCAGCTATGTGCCGAATTTCAAGACGATAGGATAATATTTTCATTCATAAACTTTAAAATATGCTTTAGCGAATTTCAAAATACGTCATTTTATGACGGGCTACATTGCTAGTAATAACATAATAACGATAACAATCTCCCTATACTCGCTGCGAAGCAACCGACATCCTAGTAGCTCTTGTGTTATTTCATCTGGAAAAACTATAGAAAACAACCAAAATAATAAAACTCCTTTTTATTTGAAATACTATTTAAATTATTGAGCTGTAACATATATAGGCTGCATCAAAATTAACCAACGTTAAAATAAATATTTATAGAATCAATAAAAACTCGCTCTAAGGTTAGCGAATATTTTTTTACGTGTGTAAAATCAACAGGTGGATATATTACACACGGCCTGTTATCGCTGTGAAAAAAACAGATAACATTGCAAACACCGCGTAAGGAAGCAAACATCAACACTTCTCTACCGGATGTGGCCGCTCTCCGCCAAGGTTTGGGCTGTGCTGCACCACAGGCTCCCAAACTGGGGATACCGCCCCCAGAGAGCGTCGAAGCCTTCTAGGGGTCAAGCATTCGGGAAGCGTTCAGACGGTCTAGATTCATCTATAATTTTAAATTATTGAACCCTGTAAAATACGACTATGATATTACGACTACATTCGAACCGAAACTTCACAGCCATCCCCTATCAAAGATTTCTGTCGTCATTTCGTGTGTGAATCGATTAACATTTATAACATATTAAATGGTCCCGGTATTTTTTAAACATCACAGATGCCTCTTGCTATTCGGCTGACACGTACAATGTCTTATGAATACCCTGTTGCGCTCATATTCATCATTCAACCGTCTTCTATTCACGGCGACATCCCGTTGCATTCATGAACAATTCCACAATGCGCTCTGAAGAATACCTCGCGTAGCGAGAGCACGATACTTACACAACGATTAGCTACACAATTGGACGGACTCAATGACGATAAAGGATGTTACAGTCAGGTGTTACTTTAGTGTGAAAAGACAGTTTAGACCTGGTTTGATCTCTCCTTCCTTCGGAAACACATACGATATTCTTCAAACCTTCCAGGGTAAAATCATCAGGATGAGACGTCACAAGTTAAGCAAACTGTAACGGCTGGGGCATTTGACTCTTTCAGTTCCCAGTGTTATATCACTGACACTATTATTAAGTTGTTAGATATGCTACGAGCTGTATTGTGATAAATTCTCACTTTATTTCTTGTTCAGGGTCCCAGTTCTCATTCAGTCGCCTTCTCCATTACTCTGTTGTGAATGCTGATAGAATTCCTAGCAATAGGTTTAACGGACAAATAATTACTCCTTAGTTTCAAAAGAAGACGTCTTATGATAAGCCAGCTCCGTAAAATCATTAGTGTTAGACCTCGCTGCAGATTCCTCCGCAGGTATTCTCACCTGTCCGCCGTCCGTCACACAGGTGGGCAGGAATGCCCTTACGCGGCCGCGGCGCCTGTCAACCTGCGATCACACTCAAGCCAACGGTTTCGCGTTTTCCGATCATGCAGGTCGAGAAGCAAACCCGCCTGACGGGCGAATCGAAATTCTAATCTTTTATTTATTTAAATTTGACTTAACTTTGGCTACCTGATTATTATGTAATTGGCAGAAATATACGCGCTTCTAGATATTCACGGTCTCGTCCGAATAGAGCAGGGGAAGTCAATCTTTTTGAACTTACTACAGCACTTTTGTATTTTGGTTGGCAATTACACATTACTTCAATTTAGCGCTATAGCAAGTTGCTCAAAATTTTTGAGCGGAGGTTTAGTAAAATTTTATATACATTTTATATTACTTTGCATACGTTTGAAATACAACTTTTCAGCGCCTGCCAAGGCGGAAGCTGCTTAAATAAAATACGATTCGTAATCACGATTTCCGGTTTGGTTGGCATATGGCGGACTTTCAAATGTGGTGACCGGTAGAAGAGTTTAATATTACGAATATTGGAAGTTGAGAATTGACAGAACCCCTGCCGTCTGCCGTGTAAGCCTGAATCGTCAACTAAAGCGCGACAGGCAGCAGGTTAACTACCCCTGGGGCTACAGGGTCTGCGTAACTAATTTAACAAACATAGTTAACCAATTATTTATAAGGAAAGAAAAACCTTTTGGGAAAATATTTTTAATACTTGATAAATTAGTATTTTTAAGCCGCTTGCGAGCCCTGTGTTTTAAAATGTAGGTTGCTTAATGGACTTTTTATCGCGATTACATGCGATCGGATGTCTCCTGCTCGCGGGGCTCCCACGGAAGTGAGATTGATCGTCTCAGAGGCTCTGCGAGCCAGTGGCGTAGTGCAGCGGGGACAGGAAGCTCTTGTTAGTGTTAATTCGATATTAAATAAGGACGAATGATACTGTCACGACGTTGCACGAAGTGCAGCGACACCGTGACAGATTCCATCACGCTTCCGCTGTGATTCCACTTAAAAAATCTATAAATATTGAAGCGCATTTGTACGAGATAGATATTTGATATTTAAACACGTATTATATTTAAAAAAAAAACGATCCAGGATCTTTGGTTATAATATAATAGATTATAAATAATAATAATAAAAGTAATTATTCCAGGTAATAAAATTAAAATGACAAATTAGGACATTTATGTTTGTTTGGAGATTATAAAACGACCCGGTAGATAAAATCGTTGAGAAATCGAATTCGCCACCAACGCAAACGAGGAAATGAAAGTGGATGCAATGTAACAATTATATTAATTAACTTTTTGATTATCCAAACGACTACACCCGCAATAGAAATATCTCATTAAAAATTAAACGCTAAGAAAAAAATTTATGAGATACAAATAATATAAATTACTATACATTCAATAATAAAACAACTTTATTTCAAATTTTTGTTAAATATAATTTTAGACTCTTAAATTACATAAATTAAATTTAATCGACATATTTTTAGACACAAGCAGGATTCGAACAAAAAAACTCTCCGGTCATCACGACCTGGCGCATTTATCTGACAATTTTTATCCAGCAACAAGTTACATCAGATTCACGCTTGCATACAACGATCCAATTTCTCGCTTAGTTATAGGGCCGCGATGGTCGTACTAGGATTCGACACAAAACTGCAATAGCCGGGAGTCTGGGTTCGCATCCCGCCTGTTCCATTTACTCATCGTTTTCGACGAGATAAATCGACTTTCCAAAAATATATTGCATTGCAGTATTAAATGAAGATTTTTTTCGCCGTTTTATGTATGAACTAATTATTGCATTTCTGTGTTTTTAAATATAAAAAAACAAACATTGTATCTTTATATATAGTTTTAGCGGAGGAACGCCTACATTTTTTTTATAAACAATGAAATTCAATTTCTGCAAGCCATTTAGGGAGAACGATTATATTTTATTGGTTTAATAACATCGTGGCGTAATAGCATATCAAGCTGACGGACGATCTGTAATACTATAGGCTTACAACGGGCTTGCCTACTGAAGAGACTACAGACCAAAACTGTGTCAGGGAATACAGCTCGCACCTACGATTGTGAATTACAATAATACAGTACTGCACATTTGACATTATCTAAAGACTTAATTAAACGACGGCAAGCTTATACTGTTAGATATGTCCATAAACACAAACTAAGCTGTGACAGACGGCCGGGTCTCTACACTGCTGTGATGTTTGTTAGTACTTTAGAAGTACAGCCGCCTACACACGTCACGTCACAACCGACAATCGAACGACAGATGGCTAATAGCGTTCTCTTTTGCGTTGTTTATTTAGACAAAAACTATAACGTCTCCGTAGAAACAACGCGAACGAGGACGCGATTAATCACAGTTCGGTTGTTGTATCAGAGCGTATTTAGTTTTAAGCGGTGTATACACACCGCAGCACAACCGACTGAGTCATCACGTATTGGGTGTTCTTTTTCAGAGTTTTATCTACATAAACAAATAACAAGATAACGCGATTGGCTTATTGCAATTCAAATTTAGTGTAGAGATTTTTAGATCCCTCCATAATTGAAATATAAAACATAAAAACTCACTATTTTCTAGGCTTCCCATTTAGACATCAAAGCTAAAATAATTTGAGAAAGGAGAAGTGTCGATAATCACACTTCTCTGTGAGACCAGAAGGCCACATAGGAATAAAAATTCAGAATCAGTTTCAGATTCAGACCGGTGTGATACGTCTCCGGAATATTCACAAAAATTTATCGAAGAATTTTTCTGTGCTTAGATCCTAAAGACAAATTATAATGAAGCTTCGCCAGTATCTGAACCCGTGATCGTTTCTTGAAAAATTTTCGTGCATTGACATATTATTGATTAGATAAAAACCAAGGATATCTATAAGTCAGTGGCTTGCAGTGCGTAGACAAAAAAACCACTACTTGCCTTGAAATATATATGCATACTCGTAACCATACTGTCGTATTTTTAAAACTAGTTTAAAAAAAGGGATATAATAATTAACCAGTTAATTGAAATGAGTAAAGTGCATATAACTGCACCCTCAACTTTAAAACACACAGCAGCCACTGCTGTCCATTGATTGTTTTAATGTTGAGAGAGTTGCTTATTGATCTATAGGTTTATATTTTTTTAATATATTACAATATTTAATTCAGTTATAAATACCCTTCGATTAACTTATAAAATATAACACAAAGAAAACAACTGAAACGTAACCATTTAGACACACCCGCAATTGCCTCTGGCCGCTTTAAAAAAAAACCATTGGTTTACATGCCGATAATGCAATCTCCGACTCTCAGAGAAAGTTGAATAGCTAAGTGGGTTTGGATATCTTCCGGAGATATAATAAACGAGAAAGACTACCATTAATGGCAAAATGTGCCCCCCTGTGTAGATATGCATCTTAAATTTATTTGAGAGTTAAGAATGCCAACATTAGATTGCATAGCTTTAGAAGCCATAGCACTTGGACACAAAATAAAAAAGTACAAAATATTGACAGTGGAAAAATTAAAATCCAACAGACTCAATTGCCAAGATCTATAAAAATGATTGATTCATAGGCCATTATAATCTTAAAATCATAGATTTCTCTGTTTAATAACAGAAATCATAATTTTATTTTATTTTATTATATATCACAGAAAATAAAAATAGTTATTGTAATCTTTATTTTAAAAAATGAGTATCAAATAATTAACCAAAGCCTATTATTTTGACATCCGAATTGATTTCAATTTCCTTGAGAATTTCACAAAAAATTATTATTTGAGATAATGTCTTTAAATTGCAATAAAATAACCAATGGTCGCACGAAGAAATGTTAATTTCACATGATATTCCGAAATACAAGCATCAATAAACGATGAGAAAATTTTAAAGTAATATATCGTACAGTTATTTTATTCAAGTAGGTTAGAGATTCACGATGAATATATAAGAAATCATTTTTTTTTTCTTTCGATTAATATAACGGATGCTTTTTTTTAAATCGAGAATATGCAATTGGGTTTTTAATATATTGTGACCTATTCGACTAACCTTTGAGAATAGTTTTATTGTAACACGCATAAAATATAAAAGTAAGTTTTGTTTGAAGTAACATTTATAAAAAACTATCGAAAGAAAAATCAGAATTCTTTTACGAATTTATAAAATACTTATACGTATCCCAGCGATGAAAACTCTATTTTTTATTTTTTTAACTATTTATTGTATTATGTATAACATAAACAAAATAAAAAAATCGAGAGAAATATCCGCGTTTATAAAATTTTAAACATACAAACTCAGACACCTGTTGGATAGCGGGCATCGCGGAACTTTACAACAAGCTTTTATAGCATTATTATTTGAGCACTGTCGTAAATGTTACAACTTTTAGCAAACACATTGTTGACTGAACAATAATTCACTCCAATCTTTCTCCGGCAACGAGCACACACGCTTTTTGAGGGCACAAAAAACAAAAGGAAAAAGCATCACAAACACATTGTTGTAAGCGCGGCACGCAAAAAAAACATTTCACAACACAACGGCGGACTTTCCAACGGCAAAACACCTTTGAAAGTGTGAAAAAATGTTCGATGCACGCGGTTTATTATTTTTCCGGTGCAGTTTTATAGATGAAAATAGTTTTAGAGTTTGTTTTAGCGCGGGGGACGGAGCCGCGCGGACGACCGTTGTCACAACACAAGCCAAAACAATAACGGCCGACATGACAGCGCACGGCTGCCAACCTGCCGCTGCAGCCAGCCAAGCCAGGGCTGCCAACCTCGCGCGTGCTGCCGGCTCCACCAGGGCTGCCAACCTCGCGCGTGCCGCCGGCTCCGTCAGGGCTGCCAACCTCGCGCGGGGCTGCCAGCCGCCAAATACCACTACAACGACAGCACAATTCATTCAAATTCAACGTTTTTAAAATTATTTTTAGATACAATTAAATGCTTAAAGAAGCAGAATCAAATGGAAAAAAATTATACATAAGCTCAATCATAGATGTATTATTAAAAAAAACAACACAATTTAGTCATTTAATACAATTTAGGCGGGTAACAAATTAACTAAACTTATGCGCGTAGCGGGCAAAATTCGCGTAAAATTGCGCGTGTGAAATCTAGTTTATACACTATTTGATTTGCACTTTTTGATTTTTTTTTCTTCCGTTTAGCAACTCCGAGTTAATTATGAGATTTTTGTTAATAAATTAAATGTTATTGTTACACAATAGCTTATATTATATTTATATTTTAAGTGGGTAACCAAATTGACTAAACTGATGTGCGAAGCGGACGAAATCCGCGTAAAACTGCACGTGTGAAATCTAGTCTATACACTCATTGATTTGCAAGTAGTCAAATAAATCGTTTCCTAGAAAAAGTTGAACCACTTCATACCACAACAACACCACTTTGTCCTAAAAATTGTTCAATAATTGGAGGATTATCATTATCTGACCACTCCACTTCTTCATTGTCACTTTGTTCAGAATCACTGGACAGTATTGGTAGAAGTATCGTTGACGTCCCGCCTCCAGGCAGTAGTCCGCGGAACGGGTACTAGTACCCGCCCCGCCTTTAGTGTGTTAATATAATTATTTTATTATTATTAAATAAAATAAAAATAGTTACTTGACTTCATAATATACTTAAAAAAATAATCACAAAGAACTTTAAAACCATTTAATAAATCATAATATGTTTATCTGTAATATATTTTCAATATTATGCCAACAATAAGCGTTGAATTTATAACTATTAATAAGTTTTTAATGAAAAATAACCGACGACATATGTAATAAACAATAATTATTAGAGTTAACGTTTGTTCCAAACATTCATACATTAGCTCTAATGATCAAAGTTACTACGCACACAGAATAGTTACTTTAGTCGACAGTGCGTGGGTATGTTATGCATATATAAACTTATATTATCTGCGGTTGACAAAACACCGGTAATTTACGTAAGTTATATTTTAAGCGCAACACTTGCTTTAATTACATGCTAAATATAACTGAAAATTACTTTATATTACAATTCATATGTAAATTCATATCTAAATTGCGTCCATGCGTCCAGGTTTTATTGGCCAAAAAACAATTCGACTCCCGTATTGCAGCCATACGAGGTTGAAAGAATACGCGCACTCAGAGAGGTGCGCTCATATGTGATACACAAAATATGATGAGCTCGAATTAAAAAAAAATTAAAGAATTTATTTCTTTAAATTACCTATAGTGGTCGCCGCATAAATTAATCCATGTGCGAAACCTCATTTTCAATTCAGTAATAATAAATTAATTATCGTTTTCAGTCACACTATTAAAAAAATATTTATATTTCAAATGCAATTATAGTGATTTGTTTTTAGTTATAACATTGAAACACAACTGAATGCCTGATAAAAATTGTGACTAATCAAATCAGAGCAAGTCTAGAAACAGTTTGCTTATTTAATATCAGTGAAAGTAAGATGCATAAAAAGTAATAAATACTCACTCTTCTATGTCAAATATTATAGTGTTTGACATTTACCTCCAACGTAGCAACTTTCGTGGTTTACGCCCCTTTCAAGACTAAGCAAAATATATACATCAAAGCAAATAACAGTTACACTCCAGTTAAACTTACCCAAGCTGGGAGTAATAACCATTTTGTCTCTTGTAGAGACTACATAATAATATTAAACATCTTACCTTACATTATTTGTGGCTGTTAGGTTATGTAGAATAACTGCTGCTTTGAAATAACAAGCAGGGAAGCAGAGTGACATACCTGTAACAAAAGAAAAAATATATCAATTATATATTGATATACAAAATGTTTACGTTTCAATGGCAAGCAGTGTTTGCAAACTATAAAACTCGGCTTGTATATAAATATATAATATATGTTTTAAAAAGAAATGGCGAGTGATATATAACAATAATAAACTAACTTCATTAAACAAGTATTACAGAAGTGAACTATTATAATATTTTTAGCAGAGACTACTTCGTGGACTTCCATTATAACATTTTTAAAATAAATATTGTTAGTAATATTTTACTTGGCGCGACTAGCTTCGCCAACATCTTATATGGGTATCATCAAGCAGAGTGAGGTCACTTCACATTTCACTCATTATTTTTACGCATATTTATCTTTATTATGAATTCTCAATTTTTTTATACCTCTAAATGTCGTTTCTTTTTTCAGTATTGTCGGTTTTCACACAATCTGCAGTATTATCGTTAATTAAAAATATTATGCTTTTACAAATGCAATGGACGTTTGCGTGGGTCTGAGTCATAAGGTGGAAAATAAAATCAATAAATACCACAAAAAAAAAAACGACATTAATTAATATTATAAACGAACACCGTACACAGGCGAGCACAGAACTTTTTAATTGGTCAATGTTCAAAGTAATATATAATTATGGATAATAAAAAAAGACAGACTTTAAAATTACCCACAAAATAAGATATAATATTTATATACAACCAACCTTCCTATAACGCGATTTATTTGTACCGCGTTATATAAATACCGCGCAATAAGGAACTCAGACGTACATGTAAATCAGATTTATTTATTTTTGTTGAATTCAAAAATATATATACTCGTATATAAAATGAAGTATAAACTAAACAAACTTTTTTCAACAAAAACTAGAAAAATTAAGTAATTTGATATCAAATGAGTGGCCTCACTCTTTGCAAATCTTCATCATGTTTTATAAAAGATAACTGAAATTGGAAAATGGTGATGTCTCTTCACAAAAAAGGGAATTCCCGATTAATTTAAACCGTAAAAGTTTAACAAATAAAAAAACATTATACAGATTCTACGCTGATAGAATGTTGTTGGAGGGAAACCGTGTTGTAAAAGTACCGCGTTATATAAAGCTTAACTGAAATCGATGCCTCCGATGCCAATTCAGTAAAAAACCAAATCAACTCAACGGCTACGAACATACCGATTATATTTTAAATTGCCAAGTCAGTTATTAACAGCAACATTTGCTTTGAAGGTGTTAAAAACGAAAAGGTACAAATAAAAAGCAAAATTATACAATACAAAAAAATAAATAAACAAAGCCCATATTAGGCGAGACTTTATTTGAGACCCGAAAATTACTAGCGATCAATCAGCGCGCAGACAATTGGGCGCGCGGGGGAATAGCGCTCTGGGAATGACAGAGAGTGTTGCCATTATTCCCACCTGCACCCCCGCACACGCCCACCCCCACCACCACCTCCACCACCCCCACCACCCCACCACCCCCACCCGCGCCGGGACGGGCCCATTTCACGCCTGGCCACACAGCCCGGCGCGGGGTCTATTTCAAATTTCAACACTAAGGGCGATACATTTTTAAAATATTATATTTGATTACTTTAAATTAATTGAACTTTGTTATTTTTTTCTTGCCGCGCAACTTTTTGAACGTCAACGAAATAATGTGGAGCGAAATCGAAAACTCTTAGATATTCTGAGAGACAGGTTGCATAAATTGGTGATTACCACCGCATTTGTACTCTCCTAGGCGTTTGACTGTTCGTACTTGTTGTAGCAGCCCCAATAAGAAATTTCTTTGACATGATCCTAAGCTGTAAGCCATCAGAACTCTGCTTCACCATCAGGCCTTCTCGGTGGCCTTACTCCGTCGCGGGGGTCGAACCCGGCACCGCTCAGCGCGCTCGCAGATCTAGCGCGATTAGCCGAAGGCATTGTCAACGGCGAGACGTACCAATGCTGCGCCACGTCCGACCTGCAATCATCACCTCTATTATCGAGAGTGACCGCTTCCGCCTTGGTTCCACATGTGAAACTATAATATTTTAAATAAAATACTTGAGTGATTTTTCCACATTTTATTGGTGACCGGTTTCGCCAACCTTTCACGTTGGCATTATCAAATGGGATTCCACCAAGTACTCTCTGTCAAAAATATTGATTATTTAAATTGTAATCTCATTCATCGTGAATACGCAGTTTTTTTTCCAATACGCGTTTCTGAAAATTCGACCGACGAAAACAATAGTTAATATGAAATTATTACTAATATGATTAGGCACATTAGTTCATACATAGAAGATGATTTAAAGAAACTCTCAGAAAAATATCATCGTGATTTGTGTGGGATCCCACACAAATCACGATGATATTTTTCTAAGAGTTTCATTAAGTCATCTTCTATATATGAACTAATGTGCCTAATCATATTAGTAATACATTGACATATTATTAATTAGATAAAAACCAAGGATATCTATAAGTCAGTGGCTTGCAGTGCGTAGACAAACAACTGCTTGCCTTGAAATATATATGCATATTCGTAACCATTCTTTTTTTTTTTAAAACTAGTTTGAAAAAGGGATATAATAATTAACCAGTTAATTGAAATGAGTATAGTGCAAATAACTGCACCCTCAACTTTAAAACACACAGCAGCCACTGCCGTCCATTGATTGTTTTAATGTTGCTAAGTAGCATATTGAGAGAGTCGCTTACTGATCTTATAGGTTTATATTTTTTAAATATATTACAATATTTAATTCAGTCATAAATACCCTTCGATTAACTTATAAAAAATAACACAAAGAAAACACCTGAAACGTAACCATTTAGACACACCCGCAATTGCCTCTGGCCGCTTTAAAAAAAACCTTTGGTTTACATGCCGATAATGCAATCTCCGACTCTCAGAGAAAGTTGAATAGCTAAGTGGGTTTGGATATCTTCCGGAGATATAATAAACGAGAAAGACTACCATTAATGGCAAAATGTGCCCCCCTGTGTAGATATGCATCTTAAATTTATTTGAGAGTTAAGAATGCCAACATTAGATTGCATAGCTTTAGAAGCCATAGCACTTGGACACAAAATAATAAAAGTACAAAATATTGACAGTAGAACAATTATAATCCAATAGACTCAATTCCCAAGTTCTTTAAAAATGATTGATTCATAGGCCATTATAATCTTAAAAAAATAGATTTCTCTGTTTAATAACAGAAATCATAGTTTAATTTTAATTTATTATATATCACAAAAAATAAAAATAGTTATTGTAATCTTAATTATAACAAATGAGTATCAAATAATTAACCAAAGCCTATTATTTTGACATCCGAATTGATTTCAATTTCCTTATGAGAATTTCACAAAAAATTATTGATATTTTTCTGAGAGTTTCTTTAAATCATCTTCTATGTATGAACTAATGTGCCTAATCATATTAGTAATAATATAATAAACCCGTAATGGGTAATAAATACGCATCTGATTGACGTCCAATCCAAAAAATAGACATAATATGAAATTGTTAATATGTTCAATTGCCTTTTTTGAAGTTCAACGACAACATATAAATAAAAAAGACAACAAAAAAATGAGGAAATAACATTTATCAAAACATTTATTTCCGATAGCTATTATTTTTAAATATAAAAAATATATCTATTCATAATAATTAACTTCTTTTTTTTTTTTTAATAATAATACACAATTATTTAAAAAGATCAAAATCAATATTTAACCCAATTAATTCAATTACAACCTTATTTTTAAAAAAAATTAAAAATGCATATATTTTACACACACCTACGATATACTGATAAATTCAATATACATAAAATGAATAAACATATCCGAATAGTGTACTTTTACGATTTACGCAAATAGATACACCAGTACTGTGAAGAAGATAAAGCAATGTTATCAAAATTTAAAGAAATATTTTTTCGAATTCGACCTTGAATCGCAAATCCACCACGAGCCTGAATGTAGGTCGATGCAGACCGATATGATATTATTTCCAACATCTAGCAGGACCGCTTGCATTAGTATTCGGATATGGCGCCGTTTCGGTAGGAAACTGCGCGCCTGACCTTCACCGCGGTGCGATATTTCCATGTGCCTCGGGTGAAAGCCGCGGGGCCTCGCCGGCCCAAGGTGGGCAGTTGCTCATTTTTAATTGTAGATTAATTATCCTCGGCCAAAATATCAGAGAGCAACGGACGCGGCAAGAAACATTAAAAAAAAAAAAACAAAAAAACAGGTTCCCATTTGACTGGCAAGGCCGCTCGAGTCTAGATCCAACGACGGAAAATGTGAATTTGTCAACAAATAGCGTCGTATTTTTTATATATTTTGACGCTACTAATTTGACAAAGTATTAGACATAAAGGCAACGATTTCCAGAATTCATATTGTAGGCGAATAAGTTTATGTTATGACAGAGATTTCAATAATGGAGACGACATAACGCTGCTACAAATTTAAATTATTACTAAAACTAAAATCACTAAATATTAAACCTATTTTTGTAATCGATGCACTCGTAACGTTCTTAGTAACGTTTCAGGATATTTAATAACCAAGCTACAGGAAGCACTCCATGGAGCGAATAAATATGTAATTATGTAGTTATAATTTTCTAGGGAATGCAGCGGAAACATAAAATAATCTTTTATAAATAAAGCTGTCTCATATACTAGGTGCTCGGATAGAAGTCTGCAGCTGTGGCTTCTTCGCCGTCAAGCCATCCAGTAGTCGGCAACAAGTAGCAAGAGGCAACGCTCCATACAATGTTGGTTATTTCCGAGTCGCAACCTCCGGCTGGTATGATCACTAATTACACATTCTACACAGCACTTGTCCAAATATGTATCAAACTGTATTTGGAAATGCGAATTAAAAATACGCACTTCATTATCTGGTCCGTTAAAGCCGGGGCTGCGACCTCACCTGGCACAAATTTAATATTAATAATAATAGTTTTTTATTCTAGAAGAGTTGAGGGGTCCAACACTGCCATTATATGAGTTAAAAATTAAATTTATTTAATGAATTTCCTATGGTTAAAAGAAGTACACAAAACATGGGGAAAATATTTTTTTGTTAATATGCATATTACAATTATGGATGCAATAAGTAAAAGTATTAAAATTATTATTTATTCAATATAAAATATTGAATATTACTGATTAAAATTTACACCCAAACAAGGCAGAAATACATTTTAATTACAATAATTTAGTATTGTATTTTTCAATATGCTTATTGCAATCATGGTGACATATAGCTATTTTAAAAGCTTTATTTATATTTATTATAAATAAAACATCATGTATTTGCTATAAACTGAATAAAATATAACTTAAATATGTCAAAAAGATAATGTATCGACGTTACCATATAATCAGTATTATATTTTTAAAAATCCCTATTATAATACAACAATGGGCATGTGAAGCAAATTTCTCAAGTAGTATATAATGTAGCAGCGCCTTCCGCAAGAATTCTTCACAATCAACATTGGTGGTGCTCTTTTGGTATATTATTTTGAGTTAAAAAAGATCGCCCGAACAGGGACTTGAACCCTGGACCCTTGGATTAAAAGTCCAATGCTCTACCGACTGAGCTATCCGGGCTCATGGCCAATTGGCGAAGCACCACGATCGGAAAACACAATTTAGCGCAAAAAACACTTGAGAATTTCATGTGTCACGCAGCGCGCGCGTTCTCTTATAAAAAAAAACACATATAAACTGAAATATGCGATTATATTTCATGATTCAAGTGTCTTTTCAAAATTTACAATGCCGGCTTTTCATTTTTAATAAATACAAACAAATAATATATATATAAACACGTCGTTGATTTAGCTTCTCGAGTGTTGAGTTGATTGAAGTTTTCTGTATTCCGACGTTTCGGTCCCCGAGCTGGGACCATCTTCAGAGCTTCGGGGATCTGGGAAGACGGTCCCAACTCAGGGACCATCGTGTCGAGTATCGATAGCTACAAGCAGCCCAACACCCGAGAAACCAAATCACCATGTAACAACGGCTGACAAAACCTACGAGCACACTTATACAGGGCGTTGAAACTTGTCTGAAAAGGGCTATGTTTGATCGCGATTTCCTAGCCATTTGGGTATTTATGTTAGCAATTTGAATATGGCGGGTTCTCGAGTGTTGAGTTGATTGAAGTTTTCTGTATTCCGACGTTTCGGTCCCCGAGCTGGGACCATCTTCAGAGCTTCGGGGATCTGGGAAGACGGTCCCAACTCAGGGACCATCGTGTCGAGTATCGATAGCTACAAGCAGCCCAACACCCGAGAAACCAAATCACCATGTAACAACGGCTGACAAAACCTACGAGCACACTTATACAGGGCGTTGAAACTTGTCTGAAAAGGGCTATGTTTGATCGCGATTTCCTAGCCATTTGGGTATTTATGTTAGCAATTTGAATATGGCGGGTTCTTCTCGCCTAGAGGAAGATTGGGGGGTGGCTATGCCCGCCGCAATATGCTTATACCATTAGTAGACCATGTTTTTCCTCGTGCGTCCGGAATATCGAGCGGCCAGAGTTACGGCTCGTGAAGTGAGACTTTTATGACGACCCTCCCCCCCCCCCTCTCGGGCGGAAACAATCAGGGTAAACGCGGCCCGACAGCCGGGGGCGGTCCGCTGCAATAACTCTACGTGATGTACTCCTCAGTAATGGCGTCCATCACTGTCAATGGTACCCCATTGCAGATTTCAATCTAAACTAAAATAACCGATTTTTTTTAGCAACTCTTCTTTTTCCGGGTCTGCAGAATACCCTTTTGTTTGTTTTGCATAAATATACACATATATTTAATTTATAGACAGGCACACCTCCAACACTCATTTTTACCGTTAATTTAAAAGAACGAGATCTCAAAAATTACACGTAAAAATCTACACAAATATAAATTTAATATTTATTAAAATCATTCAAATCTAGTCCTAAGATTATTAATCAAATCGAGGGAAGCGAAGTAAGCGGAACAAAATTATTTAATACATTTTATTTTTTTCTATATAAACTATACAACTGTGCAGTAGACAAGATACATTTAAAATGATCCGTTCACAAGGACGTGTCCTTGTGAAATCTTTGTAAAATCAAAAGCTTTTTTGAAATTATCATTAATTTTAATAAATGATAAAAAAAATATATGCAAGGATTTATTACGTTGTTTCATGTAAACCATATACCTAAACTTGTTAAAACAAATTTTCATGCGCTTTATTCGAAATTCGAAGAAAAGATACATAAGTAGTCCCAAGAAGGTCATGAAAGGCAAAAGCACTTATAAACAAAACAGACCGTGATATCGTTGCCATCTGAGTTTTGGCATTTTTGCTTGAATAGGGATTATTACAAACTAAGCCAGCATGTCGTGAAATGTTAAAGATCTCACAAACAAAACGACCTTAATGTGCTACAAAATAGACTCTTCTTATTTCTAGATCAAATACGGAGTATTTATAAATTAAATGTGTCAAGACATGCAATTAAATATTAGTATCATATTTTTGCATCCGAGGTGTTCGCCTGGTCTCCTGTTTTCCATAAAGCCTGAAAAAGTTCTGCAGCGCTCTCGACCGGCAGTGCAGAATACATAACAGCCAATTAGGCCGACGCAAAGTTAGACAATCAGCGCTGCCAACCTCGCGCTGCAAATAACTAGTGATGCCCCAATCGATTATTTTTAATAATCGATTCGAGAATAATCGATAGCATGCTAAAACTTATGTGATTATGCGACATCGTAGCGAGAGATAATCGGCATTTTTTGCACATCTTGTATTCGATTATCCTAAAGTTATATCTAGTTTTCGAACTCTTTTCTCAAACCGGCAATTCGATTACAGAAACGATGGTATCCATATGTATGATATGAATCACATTAATTCTTGGTAAACTTTTGAAATTCAAATGTCACTCAAAAGTCTCATTCATACTCTTGACATTTTGTAAGTGAAGCGATTTTCATTCATTTCACTTTACATCATATTAATTTATTTTTTTCAAATTCCACATTGGTGGATCTTGTGTATTAGAATAATAAAAATAAACAGTCTCGGGATGCAGTAGCTCAGTAATCTCCTAGCTTTGGGTATCCACATCTGATGTTCACATGTAATTTACAAGAAGTATAGTAAATTCGATGGCTTGCTGGCTCAGTGGATAGATTGTGGATTCTCGATCGAGAGGTCAGAATGTTTTTTCACGCTTTTGTAGAGAAAAGTCCTATAGACACGCGCGTAATTAGCAAGTGTGATATACACGGGTAGATATTTCTATTAGCAATAGTGAAACCCGAGAGCGGGCAAACACACCTACTAAAGATCCAATTAGCAGGTGACGCGGTACGTGAGGGGGAGGCGCGATACATCGATACGCGGATATTCGGGTGCCCACTGGGGTTTAAACTTAGCGTTATACTTTTAAAATTCTAATTAATGCATAAAAAGGGTGTTCAATATTTTTGACAGAGAGTACTTGGTGGAATTCCATTTTAATATTGAGTGATTTTTTCACATGTAATTTTTTTTATCGGTGGCCGGTTTCTCCAACCTTTCACGTTGGCATTATCAAACCGTCGTAAGTAAAGATTTTTTGATTACTCTTATATTGTACACGCAATAACCCTGTATCGGTGAAAAATGCGAATTATTAAACAATATTCAAAAGCAACCATTGGCAGGTCGTAATTATAAGTAATGTTAATATCACTTTTTAAGTCTTTGATTAATTTTTTGGTATATAATATTTTTTTCACCCCTAATAAACAACGTTTTGTTTTGAGGCAACACGAATTAGTAAGTAAAGAAAATAAATTGTAATAAATACTGAATAATCTTCTTTGTGTACGTAATAAGCACAGACTGTTGAGGAGAGTCTGTTTGATTATAAATTTTAATTACACTGAGTTGTCTGTAGATAATATAGACAAATACGAGCTTCGCTAGTGTCAGAGGCAGGAGTGCAGCAGTCGTGAAAGGCTCTCATCCAGCAGTGCAGTGACAGGAGCTGAGGACGACAGGGAATATAATGGGTGCTCGAGACTTCATTGTTGAAGGTCTGGCGCCTCAGGTTTTCGGTTAACGAACTTAATTTAAAAATAACGCTTTTAATTGTAGCCGTCTTTTTTTTGCAAACTTCGCGGGGGGGGAGACATTCTTACTCAATTATTTCAATTTATAGTCGTTTTAGATAACCTGCAATATTACGAAAATAGTGTTATCTTTAGGGGATAGTGACGCGACAGCAGGTAGATGTATTACGTAGTATTGGTACTGGCTTCTATTACACTAATAATAATAATAATGTGGAAAACAACCAATATCGAAATACGAATTATGTAATTGTATAAGTATTTGAATTAATTTTTTTAAATAATTTTTAACGTTATTTGGAAAATCTTAGAAGTTTAGCTCGATACAAAAGTTGGTGGAAAAAATATTATATCGAGTGCAGATCGACATGAGAGTTGTGAGAGTGAATCCACAGAGCCTCAGTTGTATTACTACAATATACAAAAAAAAGTCACGCGTTTCTTACTAATAATAACAAACCACACACTTCCGCTTTACCTGAGCGCGGAATTTTCCTACTTGCTATTAGCCTTCTTCAAAAGTAAATCTTAAAACACATTACGCGCCGAACAATAAGGAGAGAAAGCCGGGAATGGCTTTGTTCGGGGCAGAATTGGATGATTGAAAGCAAAAGTTTAAAAAAAGACATGTAAAGAGCTCTCAGTCGGAATGTCGTTGAAATGACGCATTGTCAAAAAAAAAGTAAGAATTCGAACTAATTGGCACGTCTCTTGCTGTTCTTCCGGCAGCGCGGCTTGCCTGGTCATTTAACGAGCCGAGTGCTTATTGTCTCTGCTCTGATAGAAAGTCTTCGGGAATTTATATACAGGCTGGTTCCGAGCGTGTCACAGACCTTTCAGCCTAGTATAATCTACGTGAAAAAATAATAACTTTACCATATGTAAAGTAAAGAATATATTGTATTATATCTCAAATCACTCTCTTACACACTAATAGAAAACACAATATATTTTGGTTTTTCGGAAACGAAATATAGTATTTAATCTGGTGTTTTATTATACTGTGTGCTTCAGTATAAGAAACTGAGAAAATAATAAAAAAATATTAAAATTTTATTTATATATTCGAAGATACTCTCCTTAGATAAGAAATGCAAGACATTAATGTCACACGAAATAGGCAGATAAATAATCAATTTATTGGTAAGCTCCTGATAAGTACCCTCTCATCATGGGCCATTAAGTTTTACTTGAGAAATCAAAGTCTTGCCTGTCTGCAAAGATAACCTCGGCGAGTGGGCTTGCTTTATGTTTGAATACATGAAAACGACTACACACACAGCACTGCTGTCATGAGTACAAGCGAGTTTTATGATTTTAGGCATTCTGTGTTTTACGCATAATTTATACACCCTCAAAACACAGGTACGTAAAAGTAAATGTAAGCCCCTCTCAGGGGATTGCTGCTTTCAAAAAATATTAATAATTTACGTTTTTGAATGTTTACCAAAATTTATGCTAGGCGTGTTTTTGTGCATAAGAGTCGCCCCAAGAGATTAAAATTCTGGTGTTTGATACCTGACATGACTTTTTTAACATGCAGGCTCCGAGCAGCGCTGGTTGTATTATTTCCGAGTGCTAAAAGCTGATCATCCGTCGCTCCCAAACAAAAATGATCCGTTTTGCTGTACGTTGTTAAAATATGGAGTGATTTTTCATTGGTGACCGGTTTCGCCAACCTTGACCGGTGACCGAAAGGTTGGCGAAACCGGTCACCAATAAAAATCTATATGTGGAAAAATCACTCAAGTATTTTACTTATTATTAAAAATATTAAAATGAAATTCCACCAAGTACTCTCTGTCAAAAATATTGAATTTCTAAAATATGGAGTATGATGAACAAAATTGTATAAAATAATAAAATACATGAATTACTGTTTTTTTCGGTGGGTGTTTACTTTTAAACATAACATTTAAATTATATTTGATAAAATCATTAGATATGAAGATTTGATTCAACGTGAATATATTACGAAACTATAGACTGCAACGAAACATATTTATAAAAAAAAAACAGTAAAATGGCTATTTTAGCTACTTTTTAAAATGAACAAAGTAAAATATACACCGAGGCATGAAAATACACGCAAAAGGTGTGATTCTTTGTTTTTGATTTATGTACTTTTCCATACATGCGCCGCGCATCCGAGTGAGCCGGCGTTCATAATAACGTATTGTAATAAAACACACAAAGGAAATAAGCCGGTATTCGTAAAATCAGATCTTTGTGATTGGTACAAGGGCGGCGGGAGTGAGGTAAGCTCGTCATAAATCAAAAGTATAAAGTTAAATTCAGTGTGGAATTGTGAAAAGTCGATGATTTTGTTTATACCAAAGCATATTTAAATACAGGCGAATAAGCATGATAAGAAGATTCAAACACCTTCTATAATAGGTTATATCTAGATCACGTCATTATATAATATCACCATCGCCATATTGATACAGATTAATTCAAAATTATATAATGGGAAGATTCGAGAATCTTCTTAAAAATATCTAGACAGTTCTGCTTCAAGAACAAAGATATGATAAAAGTTTTATAATACGTAATAATTTAACCTCTTGAGTATCAATATACGTAAAATTAAAATTATTGCATGATAGAGGGAAGGTTCAAGTATAATTGTGATTAAGTAAGGAGTATGATTCTGAATTTGTATTAAAACAAGAAGATTAGAATTGTATAAAAGTATTGAGTAATATATTTTTGTAAGAATTTTTTTACAATAACATGCATTTATTTATTCACAACATAATTAAAGTATGATATGATGTGAGTAATTTTTAATGTCTTTAAAAGCTTGTATCTCAGAATGAAAACCGATTAAAATTCCTCATCATACTTTTCCCTATTATTTACACACCTTACTTTTTATTACCTGTATTTAACGTTTTTTATGCAGTTGTATATTAAAAATGATAATTATAATGTGCAAAAAATAGCAAACAATATTGTAATTAACCTGCCACTAAATTTGCTACCAACTTCCGATATTTCTACATAACAAATTTATTAATACTCACAAACGTCCGAAAATTAGTAAAATTCCGCGAAACAATTAAAAAATAATATTTACAACGCCGGCCGTTCCTCGCACGGCACAACCATAAACAAAATTAAAAACAATTACCAGCAGCGATAAGATAAAAAAAAATTCTCTATTTATGTTCACCAAAAACAAAAAAAAACACATAATTGATAAAGTACGAACACAGAGCAGCCTTCACCCGCTGCGACACACCCAACACCCAAACGGTGATTATCCAATAACCGCGTCATATTTTGCAATTTTTTTTACAATTTCGCCTCAGTGAAACAACTCAAAAAGCGGAAGCGGCCGTCCGGTCGGCGGTCGTGGTGCAGGGCGCGCAGGCGGCTCGACCCGGCGCCGCTATCTTCCATCTGGAGATGTGAAGATGCACAATGGACCGCCGCTTCCCAGGGCTCGGGGGGCCCCGAGGATTGCCGTGGGAGCCCCGGCGGCCCGGCACAAGTCCGTGACCAGATACGCACCGGAACACGGCACCGATGCCGCAAATTACACAATTAAAACTTGATTTACGGTTGCATTAAACGACTGGCACCTATTCAACATAATTATTTGTAATATGACGCTAATTTGTTCAAATTTTAATTGTTGAGATTTTCCTCAAATAATTAGACTTACTACATAAAATTTCCGATGACTGGAACCATTTCCAAGAAAAGGTAACCGCAGTTGTCAGCGTATATGTCAGCAAGCATGTCTGCCTTGGCGAGCATCTGAGCAAAATATCATACCAATTTAATATGAAACCACGTGTTTTTAATTATTTTTTTCAAGAAAACAAAAACAGTTGTTTTAATAACGATTTAAAAAAAAATAGCGTAAAAGCGCAAACTCTCGCGGGGAGTGTAAAAAATACACCCAAAGGTTACAATAATTCCGCCCTTAAAGTTAAAAGCCCGCCCGCCCGTTCCACAAAGGAACCTAATTATTATTTTCCCGCCGCCCCTGGAGGTGTGCGGAGCGCGGGATGAGGGGGAGGGCCTAACCTAACCTAACCTAACCTAACCTGAACAGCAATGAAGCTATAAAATACAAATTAGGGTTCGACGAGACTATGGCGTCATTAAAAGTGAAGGACACCCAGCCTTAGAGACCGTTTTGAAGCAATTGCGTTTGTGTCTGTTTTCTCCCTTATATATAAATCTAGGCCGTAACATATCACCAATTAAACTTCATAACTGACAATGTAGATACTGATTTCAGTATATACAACTGAAAGATGTAAGATGAAACTAACCGCCACAGGTCACGCGATCCGGTGATTATTGTGACCTATCTGGTGCACCCCATGCTGGTGCCCTATTCGAGCTTCTGGAGCTCGTTACTAACTGCATAGCTGAATTTTAGTTTATTTCCTGTTTCAGGGTACTTACTTGTACTTGCCTTGTCTCTAACTCGCTTGGTGTTCTTTTAAAACATAAACTTATTTAAACTTTAATATAATAATAACGCTGTGTTTTTGCTATATTTAATCATACTTGCAAGTCACATATAATAATCCAGCAGAACAAAAAACGCTTACATCTATTTTCGTTTTTTTTTATAGCATAATTGAAGAAAACAACTCCAGGCTAGTTACCATTGGATTGTCAGTTGTGTTGCAGCATGCGCAGACAGCATAAACATTACATTTAAACTTTCTACTTCTAATGCACAGTAATTTAAATGTAATCATCGATTTACTATCTGAAATTATTTATCTTTATTACAGTTTTTCCTGTAAATAAAATAAGAGAAATGTTTCTGAATCTCTAATATGTTTTATGATTCTTAAAAACTTTATTTCTTTTTTATTCGGTTAGAATCGGTGTTCGTTTAAAAATATTTTATGATCAATACAATCGACAGATGTGCTGGTATGCAATGCATAAAACAAGCAGTTTCGATTCAGAGCCGTGACTTTAATTAGCGAAAAAGGCAGCGACGAAGGGAGAAAACACATTCGGGCAGTAAATATTAAGGTGGACATTATTTTTTGCGACAATCGGACAATTAATTAGTCCGGGCAGGGGCGTAGAGTGGTGCGGGGCCCTCGTGAGGTCCGCAGGTTATTTGTGTATTGATCGACTCTTCGCAGTTGGCTCGGGGTCGGATCGAGGGGCTCGGGAGGGGCGCAATTTATTTCACCTGAATTATTTGATTTGCTGACACGGCAGGTAATCAAGGACCCACTGCAGTGCAGCAGCGTGACGGGTAACACATTCAAATATATAAAAAAAAAAAAACATTTATTTGAACTTCAACCGAGGTCTAACATGTTGGTGAAGCTAGTCGCGCCAATAAATAAGAAGTGAAACCGTCACTAAATATTTATTTTATATTAAAAATATTTTTAATTAAATTGTAAGCAATTGTTACGCAAGCATCGTTGACTTTATTAAGTAATAATGCAACTAATGGATAAATGAATTTTCAAGAGGTTTGGAGCCGGAGTTGAAGGTTTCTAAAAAGTTATATACATTGCTGATATGTTTCATTGTGACAATTTATTTGTATGTATCCAATATTTTTGATAAAAAGTATTTGCATCTCTATGTAACAATTGCTCACTCTGTTTAAAAATGCCGACATTGAACGTTGGCAAAACACAAACAAAAACAACAAAAAACAAAATAAAAATATGGAAAATTAATAAAAAATATTTATACTCGTTCAATTCTATAGCTTCCTGAATGGAAGCTTCAGATATTATAAAAATAAAATCAGAAACGTATTTTTTCCGCGCCGCCACTGCTGCGAGAGGCAGGTTCGGTATTATCGAGTCGTAATATTTACATCTGATAACCAGCCGCAATTGAGCGGTTTACCCTACATATTAGAAATCTTTGAGGAGGGAGCGAAACGCACTTATGAGGAGACGCCCGGAGCGACAAGGAAGCCCGATAGCTGCCACACCCTGTACTAGAGCACATTTCGAATATGCCAACGTCAAAATTCTGAATTTAATATTTAATTGCTTTAAGTATGCCACCGAGGACTGACAACCGAATGATATTCATTTTTAATTGATGTATCCGAATAAACAAAGAAAATTCAAATAATAAATAATAACTTATCAAAACAAAACGTTACAGCTAATATTCAATATGAATAGTAAAAAATAGTTATGAGTGGAAAGTCAATCGAAAATTCGATTATTTTCATGATTCATATACGAAGTAAGTCGATCGTCGAAATAAATCGATCACGGCCACCACTACAGAGCACTATCACTTAAACTGCAAAACCTGCTAAATTGTTACAACAAGAGCACGTCATTTCGTTTTATGTTGTAATTAAGTTTTAATAACGATATAATCGCTTAGACACTTAACAATTAAATTTTTAAATATGCCTTTAGATATTTACAAAAGCGGAACGGTTCGGCAGAACTCGAATACGCCCAAGCAGCGAGCAGAGAGCAGAGAGCAGAGCAGAGAGCAGAGCAGAGAGTACGGAGTTTAGCTGGAGAAACAAAATGGCTTCAATTTGGTGTTCTGGGTTAAATACTCGCTTGCTAATGGGTGTTTTTAAAATTACTTTTACAACAAAAATATGCGGGGCTCGCGCCACCCCCGGGGGAGTATTGAACACAAAACTTGCGTGTTTAATTTTTATTAATTAACTAGATATACATGTAATGGGTGTGTAAATTAATTATTCAATTTATGAAATCCTGCAAGATGTGATAAAAAATCATTATTATTTTCTTCTCGTATATTGATCCAAGCGGAATTTAATTAAAAGCATGGAAATAAAAAGAGCAGACCTATAAAAAGTCAACCCTTTCAAACCGATTAAAATGTTAGTAATGATTTATTTGAATGGGTGGTGTTCACAAAACCTTTTGAAAATCTAATGAAAAAACCCTTCTGAGAATAGTATTAATAGAAACAGGCGGGAGGAATGGGGGACTCGGCCGATGGAACTATGTTGAAATTAAAATTTGTATATCTTTTTCTATACAGCAATTTTCCTATATTCCTGTCAAGTACTTGAAAATAATTTTTGAGGAAAAAAAATGTAAATAAAATCGCAATTCCTAGCACGAGTACCGGCGTGACGTCACGGGGAGAAAATACTAATAAAAAGGAAGCCAACGGCACGCGGTGTTCCCAAGCGGTCACCCATCCAAGTACTATCCGCGCCCAATGTTGCTTAACTTCGGTGATCGGACGAGAACCGGTGCTTTCAACATGGTATGGTCGTTGGCGAGAGCCGAGCGACTGTCCTGCAACACGAGCACCGGCGTGACGTCACGGGGAGAAAATACTAATAAAAAGGAAGCCAACGGCACGCGGTGTTCCCAAGCGGTCACCCATCCAAGTACTATCCGCGCCCAATGTTGCTTAACTTCGGTGATCGGACGAGAACCGGTGCTTTCAACATGGTATGGTCGTTGGCGAGAGCCGAGCGACTGTCCTGCAACACGAGCACCGGCGTGACGTCACGGGGAGAAAATACTAATAAAAAGGAAGCCAACGGCACGCGGTGTTCCCAAGCGGTCACCCATCCAAGTACTATCCGCGCCCAATGTTGCTTAACTTCGGTGATCGGACGAGAACCGGTGCTTTCAACATGGTATGGTCGTTGGCGAGAGCCGAGCGACTGTCCTGCAACACGAGCACCGGCGTGACGTCACGGGGAGAAAATACTAATAAAAAGGAAGCCAACGGCACGCGGTGTTCCCAAGCGGTCACCCATCCAAGTACTATCCGCGCCCAATGTTGCTTAACTTCGGTGATCGGACGAGAACCGGTGCTTTCAACATGGTATGGTCGTTGGCGAGAGCCGAGCGACTGTCCTGCAACACGAGCACCGGCGTGACGTCACGGGGAGAAAATACTAATAAAAAGGAAGCCAACGGCACGCGGTGTTCCCAAGCGGTCACCCATCCAAGTACTATCCGCGCCCAATGTTGCTTAACTTCGGTGATCGGACGAGAACCGGTGCTTTCAACATGGTATGGTCGTTGGCGAGAGCCGAGCGACTGTCCTGCAACACGAGCACCGGCGTGACGTCACGGGGAGAAAATACTAATAAAAAGGAAGCCAACGGCACGCGGTGTTCCCAAGCGGTCACCCATCCAAGTACTATCCGCGCCCAATGTTGCTTAACTTCGGTGATCGGACGAGAACCGGTGCTTTCAACATGGTATGGTCGTTGGCGAGAGCCGAGCGACTGTCCTGCAACACGAGCACCGGCGTGACGTCACGGGGAGAAAATACTAATAAAAAGGAAGCCAACGGCACGCGGTGTTCCCAAGCGGTCACCCATCCAAGTACTATCCGCGCCCAATGTTGCTTAACTTCGGTGATCGGACGAGAACCGGTGCTTTCAACATGGTATGGTCGTTGGCGAGAGCCGAGCGACTGTCCTGCAACACGAGCACCGGCGTGACGTCACGGGGAGAAAATACTAATAAAAAGGAAGCCAACGGCACGCGGTGTTCCCAAGCGGTCACCCATCCAAGTACTATCCGCGCCCAATGTTGCTTAACTTCGGTGATCGGACGAGAACCGGTGCTTTCAACATGGTATGGTCGTTGGCGAGAGCCGAGCGACTGTCCTGCAACACGAGCACCGGCGTGACGTCACGGGGAGAAAATACTAATAAAAAGGAAGCCAACGGCACGCGGTGTTCCCAAGCGGTCACCCATCCAAGTACTATCCGCGCCCAATGTTGCTTAACTTCGGTGATCGGACGAGAACCGGTGCTTTCAACATGGTATGGTCGTTGGCGAGAGCCGAGCGACTGTCCTGCAACACGAGCACCGGCGTGACGTCACGGGGAGAAAATACTAATAAAAAGGAAGCCAACGGCACGCGGTGTTCCCAAGCGGTCACCCATCCAAGTACTATCCGCGCCCAATGTTGCTTAACTTCGGTGATCGGACGAGAACCGGTGCTTTCAACATGGTATGGTCGTTGGCGAGAGCCGAGCGACTGTCCTGCAACACGAGCACCGGCGTGACGTCACGGGGAGAAAATACTAATAAAAAGGAAGCCAACGGCACGCGGTGTTCCCAAGCGGTCACCCATCCAAGTACTATCCGCGCCCAATGTTGCTTAACTTCGGTGATCGGACGAGAACCGGTGCTTTCAACATGGTATGGTCGTTGGCGAGAGCCGAGCGACTGTCCTGCAACACGAGCACCGGCGTGACGTCACGGGGAGAAAATACTAATAAAAAGGAAGCCAACGGCACGCGGTGTTCCCAAGCGGTCACCCATCCAAGTACTATCCGCGCCCAATGTTGCTTAACTTCGGTGATCGGACGAGAACCGGTGCTTTCAACATGGTATGGTCGTTGGCGAGAGCCGAGCGACTGTCCTGCAACACGAGCACCGGCGTGACGTCACGGGGAGAAAATACTAATAAAAAGGAAGCCAACGGCACGCGGTGTTCCCAAGCGGTCACCCATCCAAGTACTATCCGCGCCCAATGTTGCTTAACTTCGGTGATCGGACGAGAACCGGTGCTTTCAACATGGTATGGTCGTTGGCGAGAGCCGAGCGACTGTCCTGCAACACGAGCACCGGCGTGACGTCACGGGGAGAAAATACTAATAAAAAGGAAGCCAACGGCACGCGGTGTTCCCAAGCGGTCACCCATCCAAGTACTATCCGCGCCCAATGTTGCTTAACTTCGGTGATCGGACGAGAACCGGTGCTTTCAACATGGTATGGTCGTTGGCGAGAGCCGAGCGACTGTCCTGCAACACGAGCACCGGCGTGACGTCACGGGGAGAAAATACTAATAAAAAGGAAGCCAACGGCACGCGGTGTTCCCAAGCGGTCACCCATCCAAGTACTATCCGCGCCCAATGTTGCTTAACTTCGGTGATCGGACGAGAACCGGTGCTTTCAACATGGTATGGTCGTTGGCGAGAGCCGAGCGACTGTCCTGCAACACGAGCACCGGCGTGACGTCACGGGGAGAAAATACTAATAAAAAGGAAGCCAACGGCACGCGGTGTTCCCAAGCGGTCACCCATCCAAGTACTATCCGCGCCCAATGTTGCTTAACTTCGGTGATCGGACGAGAACCGGTGCTTTCAACATGGTATGGTCGTTGGCGAGAGCCGAGCGACTGTCCTGCAACACGAGCACCGGCGTGACGTCACGGGGAGAAAATACTAATAAAAAGGAAGCCAACGGCACGCGGTGTTCCCAAGCGGTCACCCATCCAAGTACTATCCGCGCCCAATGTTGCTTAACTTCGGTGATCGGACGAGAACCGGTGCTTTCAACATGGTATGGTCGTTGGCGAGAGCCGAGCGACTGTCCTGCAACACGAGCACCGGCGTGACGTCACGGGGAGAAAATACTAATAAAAAGGAAGCCAACGGCACGCGGTGTTCCCAAGCGGTCACCCATCCAAGTACTATCCGCGCCCAATGTTGCTTAACTTCGGTGATCGGACGAGAACCGGTGCTTTCAACATGGTATGGTCGTTGGCGAGAGCCGAGCGACTGTCCTGCAACACGAGCACCGGCGTGACGTCACGGGGAGAAAATACTAATAAAAAGGAAGCCAACGGCACGCGGTGTTCCCAAGCGGTCACCCATCCAAGTACTATCCGCGCCCAATGTTGCTTAACTTCGGTGATCGGACGAGAACCGGTGCTTTCAACATGGTATGGTCGTTGGCGAGAGCCGAGCGACTGTCCTGCAACACGAGCACCGGCGTGACGTCACGGGGAGAAAATACTAATAAAAAGGAAGCCAACGGCACGCGGTGTTCCCAAGCGGTCACCCATCCAAGTACTATCCGCGCCCAATGTTGCTTAACTTCGGTGATCGGACGAGAACCGGTGCTTTCAACATGGTATGGTCGTTGGCGAGAGCCGAGCGACTGTCCTGCAACACGAGCACCGGCGTGACGTCACGGGGAGAAAATACTAATAAAAAGGAAGCCAACGGCACGCGGTGTTCCCAAGCGGTCACCCATCCAAGTACTATCCGCGCCCAATGTTGCTTAACTTCGGTGATCGGACGAGAACCGGTGCTTTCAACATGGTATGGTCGTTGGCGAGAGCCGAGCGACTGTCCTGCAACACGAGCACCGGCGTGACGTCACGGGGAGAAAATACTAATAAAAAGGAAGCCAACGGCACGCGGTGTTCCCAAGCGGTCACCCATCCAAGTACTATCCGCGCCCAATGTTGCTTAACTTCGGTGATCGGACGAGAACCGGTGCTTTCAACATGGTATGGTCGTTGGCGAGAGCCGAGCGACTGTCCTGCAACACGAGCACCGGCGTGACGTCACGGGGAGAAAATACTAATAAAAAGGAAGCCAACGGCACGCGGTGTTCCCAAGCGGTCACCCATCCAAGTACTATCCGCGCCCAATGTTGCTTAACTTCGGTGATCGGACGAGAACCGGTGCTTTCAACATGGTATGGTCGTTGGCGAGAGCCGAGCGACTGTCCTGCAACACGAGCACCGGCGTGACGTCACGGGGAGAAAATACTAATAAAAAGGAAGCCAACGGCACGCGGTGTTCCCAAGCGGTCACCCATCCAAGTACTATCCGCGCCCAATGTTGCTTAACTTCGGTGATCGGACGAGAACCGGTGCTTTCAACATGGTATGGTCGTTGGCGAGAGCCGAGCGACTGTCCTGCAACACGAGCACCGGCGTGACGTCACGGGGAGAAAATACTAATAAAAAGGAAGCCAACGGCACGCGGTGTTCCCAAGCGGTCACCCATCCAAGTACTATCCGCGCCCAATGTTGCTTAACTTCGGTGATCGGACGAGAACCGGTGCTTTCAACATGGTATGGTCGTTGGCGAGAGCCGAGCGACTGTCCTGCAACACGAGCACCGGCGTGACGTCACGGGGAGAAAATACTAATAAAAAGGAAGCCAACGGCACGCGGTGTTCCCAAGCGGTCACCCATCCAAGTACTATCCGCGCCCAATGTTGCTTAACTTCGGTGATCGGACGAGAACCGGTGCTTTCAACATGGTATGGTCGTTGGCGAGAGCCGAGCGACTGTCCTGCAACACGAGCACCGGCGTGACGTCACGGGGAGAAAATACTAATAAAAAGGAAGCCAACGGCACGCGGTGTTCCCAAGCGGTCACCCATCCAAGTACTATCCGCGCCCAATGTTGCTTAACTTCGGTGATCGGACGAGAACCGGTGCTTTCAACATGGTATGGTCGTTGGCGAGAGCCGAGCGACTGTCCTGCAACACGAGCACCGGCGTGACGTCACGGGGAGAAAATACTAATAAAAAGGAAGCCAACGGCACGCGGTGTTCCCAAGCGGTCACCCATCCAAGTACTATCCGCGCCCAATGTTGCTTAACTTCGGTGATCGGACGAGAACCGGTGCTTTCAACATGGTATGGTCGTTGGCGAGAGCCGAGCGACTGTCCTGCAACACGAGCACCGGCGTGACGTCACGGGGAGAAAATACTAATAAAAAGGAAGCCAACGGCACGCGGTGTTCCCAAGCGGTCACCCATCCAAGTACTATCCGCGCCCAATGTTGCTTAACTTCGGTGATCGGACGAGAACCGGTGCTTTCAACATGGTATGGTCGTTGGCGAGAGCCGAGCGACTGTCCTGCAACACGAGCACCGGCGTGACGTCACGGGGAGAAAATACTAATAAAAAGGAAGCCAACGGCACGCGGTGTTCCCAAGCGGTCACCCATCCAAGTACTATCCGCGCCCAATGTTGCTTAACTTCGGTGATCGGACGAGAACCGGTGCTTTCAACATGGTATGGTCGTTGGCGAGAGCCGAGCGACTGTCCTGCAACACGAGCACCGGCGTGACGTCACGGGGAGAAAATACTAATAAAAAGGAAGCCAACGGCACGCGGTGTTCCCAAGCGGTCACCCATCCAAGTACTATCCGCGCCCAATGTTGCTTAACTTCGGTGATCGGACGAGAACCGGTGCTTTCAACATGGTATGGTCGTTGGCGAGAGCCGAGCGACTGTCCTGCAACACGAGCACCGGCGTGACGTCACGGGGAGAAAATACTAATAAAAAGGAAGCCAACGGCACGCGGTGTTCCCAAGCGGTCACCCATCCAAGTACTATCCGCGCCCAATGTTGCTTAACTTCGGTGATCGGACGAGAACCGGTGCTTTCAACATGGTATGGTCGTTGGCGAGAGCCGAGCGACTGTCCTGCAACACGAGCACCGGCGTGACGTCACGGGGAGAAAATACTAATAAAAAGGAAGCCAACGGCACGCGGTGTTCCCAAGCGGTCACCCATCCAAGTACTATCCGCGCCCAATGTTGCTTAACTTCGGTGATCGGACGAGAACCGGTGCTTTCAACATGGTATGGTCGTTGGCGAGAGCCGAGCGACTGTCCTGCAACACGAGCACCGGCGTGACGTCACGGGGAGAAAATACTAATAAAAAGGAAGCCAACGGCACGCGGTGTTCCCAAGCGGTCACCCATCCAAGTACTATCCGCGCCCAATGTTGCTTAACTTCGGTGATCGGACGAGAACCGGTGCTTTCAACATGGTATGGTCGTTGGCGAGAGCCGAGCGACTGTCCTGCAACACGAGCACCGGCGTGACGTCACGGGGAGAAAATACTAATAAAAAGGAAGCCAACGGCACGCGGTGTTCCCAAGCGGTCACCCATCCAAGTACTATCCGCGCCCAATGTTGCTTAACTTCGGTGATCGGACGAGAACCGGTGCTTTCAACATGGTATGGTCGTTGGCGAGAGCCGAGCGACTGTCCTGCAACACGAGCACCGGCGTGACGTCACGGGGAGAAAATACTAATAAAAAGGAAGCCAACGGCACGCGGTGTTCCCAAGCGGTCACCCATCCAAGTACTATCCGCGCCCAATGTTGCTTAACTTCGGTGATCGGACGAGAACCGGTGCTTTCAACATGGTATGGTCGTTGGCGAGAGCCGAGCGACTGTCCTGCAACACGAGCACCGGCGTGACGTCACGGGGAGAAAATACTAATAAAAAGGAAGCCAACGGCACGCGGTGTTCCCAAGCGGTCACCCATCCAAGTACTATCCGCGCCCAATGTTGCTTAACTTCGGTGATCGGACGAGAACCGGTGCTTTCAACATGGTATGGTCGTTGGCGAGAGCCGAGCGACTGTCCTGCAACACGAGCACCGGCGTGACGTCACGGGGAGAAAATACTAATAAAAAGGAAGCCAACGGCACGCGGTGTTCCCAAGCGGTCACCCATCCAAGTACTATCCGCGCCCAATGTTGCTTAACTTCGGTGATCGGACGAGAACCGGTGCTTTCAACATGGTATGGTCGTTGGCGAGAGCCGAGCGACTGTCCTGCAACACGAGCACCGGCGTGACGTCACGGGGAGAAAATACTAATAAAAAGGAAGCCAACGGCACGCGGTGTTCCCAAGCGGTCACCCATCCAAGTACTATCCGCGCCCAATGTTGCTTAACTTCGGTGATCGGACGAGAACCGGTGCTTTCAACATGGTATGGTCGTTGGCGAGAGCCGAGCGACTGTCCTGCAACACGAGCACCGGCGTGACGTCACGGGGAGAAAATACTAATAAAAAGGAAGCCAACGGCACGCGGTGTTCCCAAGCGGACACCCATACCATGTTGGAAGTATCGGTTCTCGTCCGATTGCAATTATAAAAAAAGGATTTCAACCCAAATTAACAATATAATAATTAAAACATGTCCGACAAGTAAAATCCCGCGTTTGAATAACTCCGAGTTTGTTATTTTATAAATAACGCTTCGACCGAAATAAAATCTGGCAGCTGTAGAAGTCCCGCCCTGCTCATATTTACTCCTCTCTGATAATTTAATTATGTTTGTAAAAAAAAAAAGTGAAATAACTGTAGGATTCGGTAATTAAATCTGTTCACCGACTAAATTTACATTTTTCAACTCACAAATTTACAATAAAGCAAAACCCATTATTTTCTTAGGCTACTTTTTAGTATATCCACGATATACTGGTTTAACTCTCCATGTTTGAACAACAAACAGCGGATATTACGATAATTCCTCATTTTTTAACATTTTCGCTTTTTAAGAGTTTACAAATAAAATCATCGCTATTGCTTTGCTATTTGTTGTTAAAACTAAAAGGTTCGCAGATTTTGACTGTTATTGGATGTTATGTCGCGTCATTTTAACGTTTCGATCCCGTTACTTTGGCCACTTTAAAGAATTTTGAATCTCTGAAAACGGCCTCAATATCGAGACCAAAGCGTCGAAACACTAAACAACCAAAAAACGCGGTATAACACCCAAAACCGAGTATTTAGTTAAGTAATAGTCATATATAAACTAAAAGATAAACCGACCTTTATTGGTAACAGCCTATGACATAAGGCCACGGCGTAAGTTAGGGTAAGTTACAAATGGGAAGCGAGTCTGTCTTGCGATGCGGATTTATGGCTTCACACTGAATACCGCCAAGGCCACCTCTGGGTAAAGTCGGAGGGGTCAAAAGAAAATGTCAAATTTTTCAAGTGTTAGGAGACACAGTAACCATCAACTATTTTGGACAGTCAAGAGGTAGACTTAATATATTAAGCTTTCCGATCATTATTTTTTTGATATTTCACAAATGATTTTGCACGCAACTTTCCATTATCTTCGGTTTGAGAAAATTAATTTAATAATTGAAATTCATTGTTTTATCCAAAATAAAAAAAACAAAGACCGACACGTCAGAGGACCGAAAACTTCGAGCAGCTCAACACCAGTAGTGTTGATATGTTTACTCCGGCCTCGTGTCATGGGTGGTGCCGCCGCAGCTCGCGTGACTAGATCCAACCATAGCGGGCCGCAGCACCAACCTCGTGTCCACCCCTGCAATCCATCTGCAGCAAGACGGATTCTCATTATGTTTGCTGAAACTTCACCGTGAAATAAAATCACCAAATAAACGTTTTCAGGAAGTATGCAAATACTCAAGACATAGCATGTCTTACTGAATAATATAACCACTGTTACTAAAAATACAACTAGTTAGAACAACGCTAAAGTGGTCTAAATGCTAAGACAAATTATAAAGTATGCTGTATATTTTTTGAAAAACTAAAAATATACTTAGAGATTGGGCTATTATTTATATTTTCTTTACCGCTGTTTGTTTAAACTGATTTTTCATTTATAATTATGTTTATTTTTGAGTAGAAATACAGCGCTGAATTTTGACTGTCAGCACTGGCGGTGAGGCGTGTGTAGCGAGCAGCCGGAGTCATATGCAACCTTCATTCATAGGTTCTTTACTGGCAGAGCGACACTAATTTTCTCTCACATCGCACGCGATCTTTTCTCTCTCGTTTTCGGGCAGGTTCGTGAATGAATGTGTGGCGAAACTTGACACACAGCCGCGCGAGTTTTAGAAAGAGACATGAAAGTAAAGACCCTAACAAATATATAAACAGCTGAATAGATAGATGATTACGCTCATCGGCTTCAACAGACTGTTTAAAACATAATATTTTATGGTACAGGTTTGCCCACCATGCAAACATTATGAGTATTTTTTGTCAAAAATATATTTAAAACATAAATAAGCATTTATTGTTTAGGTATTGAGAGACACTGGGTCTTTTAATAATACCAGAGAGAGTTGAAATAACATTTGAGAAGCGATGGGGCAGAACAACAGAGGCGAAAATACCTCGCCACATCTTTCAATTTACAGGTCGCGTGCCGCTCGCTTCCGCTTCGACCGCCGATACTGCAGAGAATAGAACCACTATGCTAAGTGACTGCGAATAATATTGCAGAACTAATAGAGGGTAAGATGCAGTGGCGTGCGGTCGATACAAGCAACGATGCTTTGCTTGCCCTAATATATTGAACACTAAACGGTTGCAAGTCACCTTTGACGCGACATCAGTACTCTGTTGCTGCGATCGTATGACACGTGTGAGGCGACAAGACGTATCATGCTCTGGAATGTGTTACCTAAAAATGTTATTTAAATATATACAAAAGAAGTCATAGCGAACGAGCAAATTAAAAAAAAAAAATTATCCGCCATATCAGTTTAGAAAAAGATTTCAAATGTGTGATAGATTTCAAGATATCATCTTTGGATCTATAGATACTCTAGAGGTGATCTATTTGGTTGAAGAATTGCTTCAAGTGAAATGCTATTTAACGGGAACCAAAGAAAGTCATAAAAACTCTGCCAAAAAAATAAGAAAACCGGTCCCTAGAATTAAGACTTTTATCAGATTCATAGCATAGTACCGATAAAAAGTTAGGCGTCATTAAACAATTATTTATAACTAAACTGATATATAATATATTCACTGTAATACTTATGATATTAATTGGTTAATAAGTAATCGGGGTGAATTATTTGGCTTGTTTATATTCAGCAAGCAAAATTGCTTGCCTTGATTTTGGACTGCCCGCACGCCACTGGCGCGATGACGTAACACTGCAGTATTATCCATCAGTCTTGATAGAAAAGCATGGCCACTAACAGAAAAGTAAAGAATACAAAAAAAGCAATCAAACAAGAGAATGTCATTTTTTTTCCAGAAACAATATCAAATATTTTTAAACTGTAAAAGACAATCTCACCAATTTTACCAACACTGTAAAATTGTTAAAAAAAATAAAACAAATTTATAATATAAATTAAAAATATATCTGGCTTGTTTTCCAATACATTCAGGAAAAATGTATCAAATACCGCCAAATTCACAAAAAAATATTAATTTAAATATCAATCGCATTTTGAATAATATGAGGTTTCAAAGATAAAGCTCATATGATGAAAAATATAAGCTTTCAATGTTTAAGCTCATAACCTCAAAATATGAGCTTTGACTTTGAAACCTCATATTTTCATTATGCCCTGGACTCTTTTATATTATATATTATACTATTTTAAATATTTAAAATTTATTTTGAAATTTCAATTGATAGATGTAAACATGGATAATGTTTTAATGATACTAAACAATTTCAACGGTTAATTTTTAAATATATATATGAGTACACAAATATTGTATTTGTATGTATGTAACATTTGTTTTCACAACTTTGGCGATTATAAAATAAATATATTTTGTAAAAGTGTGATGCATCTCGCGGGCCGGAAAAATGTTCAAGGCGGGCCGCGTGCGGATTTCTGAATCAAGCAGACAAATATATCAAGGTTCGAGCATCTTCTCGATGAAGTTTAGATTATTCATAACATGACAAACAAGCGACTTAAGTCGAGTTGAACAAAAAAATAAATCACGTAGTATAATCGTTATCGTTACAGCGGTAATACCCCATAAGCCGCGGCTTAAACGACAGTAAAGTGACGTGCCGATTTTATCTGGAGTCTCCGCCTCGCGTGGTGCTGGAGATGGAGGAGTCAATAGACGTCTTCTCGGAGTGGAGTAACTCGATTCCAAACAATTACCACCACTTCTTCTCCGGCAGGGTGACCATAACTGCAGCAATTAAGGCAATATACGAATTTTCGTTTTTTTTTGATACAGTTTATCTAGAACTTCATTAATAACTGACAATTCTCGATTCAATGCATTCACAACAGAAAAAAAAACGATGTTCTTATATGTATTTTGTGAATCATATAATAATATATTTTTATTTTTTGGGTTATTAGTTATTATTTTTTTTACAAACGATTGCAACGCTTGTATTATTTCAGTAATAATCAAACATTAAAATATTAAGACATAAAAAGTGTAATTCCGACGCATTATTATATTTATAGTTATCATCCTTCCTCCTCGAAGTAGTCATCATAATTTTAGAGAACCGCTCTAAAAAATTCTCATTGTAATTGAAGCAGGGTAATTTATGATAATGATTCATGTTATAATCATTATTTTAATAGACGTAAGCAATATTTATTATCCAGAGTTCATATTTTTAAAAATCACAATTTTACTGTCAAGAATAATCCCATGTACATATTTGTAGGAACGTGCAATAATTTACATAAAAAATATGTAATTTTTTAAAATGTTTTTTTTTTAGATATTGTTAACAATGTTTTATATACATTTTGATTTGGAAACTATAAACATATAATATGTACATTTATTTGATTTATTAGATAGCGCCATCTGTGATCAATCATTGAAACTTTTTTGTGACAAATCAATAGTACAATAATACAATACAATCGATTTTTTTTATTAATATTATGAAGCTTGTTATTCTCAGCATGATTAAGTTAGAAAAATTGGACATTAAATTTTGAATATTATTTATATCTTATTTGCTTAGGAAATAAAATTTGAATAAATTTAAAAAAAAACTAGTCTTTGGTCACCCGTCCTCCCTACCGCCCTCTGTGAAGTTGGTCGCGAGTCTTTCATCCGGGACTAATATATTTTATAACTTGCACGCCACTGGAGTACATTTACGACACAATGATTTCGCGTGAACACAGGGAGAGTCAAATTTATCACAAAATCATTGTATAAAACACGGGAGTAATAGAAGTGACAGCAAAAAACAAAAATTTGGCCCATGAGGGGATCGAACCCGCGACCTTCGCGTTATTAGCACGACGCTCTAACCAACTGAGCTAATGGGCCAGATGTCAAGATAGAGAAAATTAACCAATAAAGACGTCTTTACACTATAAATAAATGTGAAATTATTGCTTGCACCAGTTGAAACGACAAAATTGAATTGAATTAATGTTATTGGATGATCTATACGACTTTTATATTAAAGTGTAGTGCGTGGTATTGAAGTATCACAACCTATAGATACATATTGTTTTGTCGGTATTCTTTGTTTATGTTTTTTTATTTATTTATTCGAGAAATTAAATATCAATTAAAATAAAAGAGTATGCCTGAGATCAACAATTCCAAGAAAATGCTACAAGTTCTACAAATCACCAAGAATTACTCTCTTCCAAAAAAACCGATTCTTAATATACATAATTTTGGGGCGTAAAAAGTAATGCCCTAGCACCTAGCTTAACCATTATTTTAACATGGAATTAAGACAAACATATTCAAAATCATTTCATTCGCAATTTACTATTTTATTTAAAATTCATATAATTTTTTAAAATCAATTTCAATATTCACTGCGTACATTATAAATAATATTTAAACCATACACATGAAAATCAAACATTCTGTAAGCCTACTGTGTTTTTTAGAACAAGAAAGTCACGATGACGCTGCGAGAGAGTAAATTCCCAACGCAATAATAAACGCGCAGTTGTCACTGTCCCCCTGTTGGCACGAATGAAGAGAAAGCGAGCGTGCCGGAAGACCAATATCCGGCAGCGGTCAGCGCCGAGCGAGACTGATGGCCCCCCGGCGCCCCGAGTGGACGGCGGGGGCGCCCTGGGACATGAGACTGCAGCCCGGCCTCATTTATAACACTGCCACATCGCCGACGAAGGCTTCTACCCATCGGGTCAATCTAATGTTTAAAAACGGATGTCTTACTTGATTTACAATATTCTTTGGATACCATGCTGCGTTATAATATGAATTTTTCGACCTTTCGCCCTCAGTACCGGGACCGAAACGACAGAGAACAAATTATAACTAAGCAATACACCCGAGAACTTAGTTAGTCGTATATTATTATGGCTGCCAATGTCAATTAAATTAACAGCATTAATTTATATTTTAAAAAAAGAAAGCATAAAAAACTACCGTCAAAATAAAACAAACGAATCCAATGGTTAAAACATACGAAGAAAAAAATCCTTTCACCACAACAGAAATGTAATGGCCATCGGAGGCCCTCTCCATCAATTCTATCCGATGAATATGAAGGGAGGGCCGGCCTGGGGGCGCATTCCTCTCACTTTAAATTCCGACCTTTCCGCCGAGGGCCCTTCATCCAGCGCGCGTTCCCGCCGCCCACGCCGCCGCAATCTTATTGGGTCAGGACCCCTCAGGGGCGGGGTGACGGCCCGCCGTCCGCTCACGGTCACGTCACCGCGCGGTCAAGTGACACGGCCGTGTTCATCTGGTGACGATTGCATACTGGATGATTAATCGGCGACATAATAATACGAGTAGTTATTCTGAACTGAGATGGTGACATCTCAAGGAGACGCCACAACGCTAATGACATAGTGGGTGGTTTTATATGCGTATAATCGCAAAAAAACCTAAAGTAGTCTACAAAGAATAAGGTCAGATAAATAAGGAGAACAAATGTGATTCTAAGTCAATCATGCCAATGGAAAATAGGAAACAGTTGGAAGGTCCAATAAATTGATTGGCAAAGAGGTCGACATTCCCTGAGATCTAGCATATGTCCAACTGTCCGATGGGATAAAGCTATAGATTAGGACCCTTCATTGCCAGTCTTTCAGTAAAGATACACATGCTGATAGTTGCAATCGGGTACCTTCGTTGATGGAGGCGAAAACCTCATTGTTATACTGGATGGAGGAAACTTTTAAAGGTCCATGACCACAAAACCTGTGAGTCGGTTGCTCTTATTGCAAGTCTGCCAGCACCAGTCCGGTACTTCTGCTGATATTTTTGGTCTCCGTAGGTTGCTTCATAATACTGGATGGATACCTGCGGAGTGCAGGTAACTTCGGAGGGCGCGTGACCACCGGGTGCACCGGCCCGAGTCAGCTGTTCGGCTGACGGCGGGGAAAGGCCGCTCGCTCTCATGCTGTCCCATTTTCAAAATACACGCCATTCAAACACGGAGGCTTTCAGGCGTATTGGATTAAAAAGATTTAAAAACGTGATTTCCCGCGCGGCCGGCGCTCGAGGAAACGGAACTCGCGGCCCGAAAGTCAATCTCGGGGAAGTAAGGCGATTAGTAACAGGGACAGGTTTTTATGGCTCAAAGAAGTAATAATTTTTCATACAACAATTTATAAAATATTAAATAATAATATTAAATCGTCTCCACGTCACAAAGAAACAAACGTCTTCGTGTTGACACAGCCGCAAATACCTTCGGATTGTTACACCGCTTGCCTACCGGGCTCTTTTCTTCCGACCTCCTAAGATAATAATTCGACATAATAAGATTACACGAGATTGGTATTAGTGAATAATAGACTTGCCTCTTAAAAGCTGTATTTTTGATTGAAATGAATCACCTGGCCAATTAGCGGAATAATTCCTCGTCAAGTAAGCACTCGAATTAGAATTGATAAGTCAATTATGATTTTTGATGAGACCGGGGTAATTTATTCCGACAGGTAGTCGAGACCCGCGATTGGTCCTCCAACCGAGGGGGAGCGCGGGGGGACTCGACGAAATTATTCAATAGATTTTAATTTTCTTTAGTGGATTATACAATTACGCGGCAGTTAGGCCGAATTCCAAGCGATTTGTTAATCTACCTAGCCCGCCTGCTCGGAGACCCCGGTCTAGGGGCTGCTTTTGAAATTATTAATTCTACACACACACATACCCATATATTATATTATATATATATATAAATATATAATTTTTAAATATTAATACCCGAGTTTGATGGACGGATAGAATTTAATATTAAAATATTTTATTACGGCCCACGCTCTTCTACAATAGTGTGTTTATCTTCATGACCAACTTTTCTGACAAAAAATAAGCTTCAATAAATAAAAAATCACAAAAACAACATAAATGTAAATAGGAAAAAAAAAAAAAAAACTTAAAATGTCTCAACATTGAAGGCGAGCGAAACAACCGCGATGAAGAAATATCACAAGACTTAAACTGTGTTTCGCGGAATTTGCATGCAGAGCAGGGCGGGAGCCGGCGGGGAAAGTTTTTTCATCCCGGAAAATTTATTCCGCTTAATACGAATAACCAGGGGAATTCGGCGGGAGATTGTCGCGCCAATATTCCGGCGCGAAAATTTGGCGCGAGAAATGTCAAATAAGTCAGACCCGCGACGTGAAATAATAACGACACGGTTGAGTCGCGCACGACACTGCCTTTGCGTTTCATATGTGACTCGTGTTCAGTGACTCAAACCAGGGTTCAAGATATACTTTTCTTTTTCAGATAGGTGGTGACGCAATATGACATGACAAAAATTTATTAGTGATTAGATAGCAAGATGAATTTCTAGCTTGCTGAACGAGAACTGAGATTATAGCTAAAAAATTAAAACTAACATTGATAAAGCACGTAGCACATTTGATAACAAAATATATAAATGTCGCAATTCCTATTTAAAATATTAGATTTTTAAAAAAATATTTTGTAATACAGTATTCTGTATTTTCACGTCTTAATTCAGTTTCGAATGATTTCCCAAAAATAATTCGCTATGTCAACCCCCTCGAGTAGGGTTTCTGAATTGAATCGATTCCGACCGGATATCCGGAAAAAGTAAACAGTCGACTCGATTACCTTCTTCGCTATTTTTAAAATTAATCAATATTAAATAATTATGTTTTATTACAGCATGCACAGCTCCTTTTCTTTCTGATGGAAAAAAGGTTTTTGTTTTTCGAGATTGAAATACGGGGGAATAATTGAAAACACGCACATGTTAAGGCTCTCTCATAAATAATCAAAGATCGGAAGTTGGTAGCATGAAGCAGTGCCTGACTGTATCCTTGAAAGCAAAAAAAAATCGATGTGCGATTTAAAGAAACACGTCTTCGAGCGGGAAGAGAACAACATGGCAGGAAATTAAAAGATCTCTTCCACATCTGTACACGTCTCTTTTTTTATCATTTTATTTCTGCCGACTCTTTGCATCCTTCATTGGCACCTGTATGAGGATGCCAACTCACAATGTTGGAGAAATTGGTGGCATCAAATAAATACAGGCTGGAATTTCACTAAACATTTCTTCATCAAAATATACATATATTCATTTATAACTAATGACTAAATTCATCTTGAAAATTCATTGAAGTAATAATTAAATTGTTTTCTCATACGAGTTTCACATAGTTTTAGATACGTTTAAATACGAAAATAATATAATATAAAGAGGTATGCAATATACGAGGGAGGAGAAGCAGAGGAGGGACTAAAGTTATAGGGGTGTTTCTTCAGAAAATATCTGATCTTAAGTCGGAGGAGACACACTCCGGGTAGGTCTACTCCTGAATTTATATGATATATTTAGAAAAAAGTTTGTGTACCTCTCGGTCTGAAACAAACCTTGCCTCAATATCTATTTTGTAAGATAACGCGGAGTGTGCATCGTGTAACTCTACAGCAAACGAGAGCCTAAAGCTACCCTGAACAGTTACTACGAAATTTGACTATATATATAAAATTAAAAAATGATTTTTACCTTCAACCAGCAATCACCTGATCAGAATGTTAAAAAGTGATGGTAGACTCACCTGTGAAAAAAAAGAAAATACAATAATTAAATATTATGCCTTGGTCCAGTGGATAGTGGACGTTTGCTTGCCACACATGAGATAGGTTTAAATATATATATATATATATATATATATATATATATATATATATATATATATATATATATATATATATTTATTTCCATCTAATCTCTAGACCTACTGAGGTCGAAGATTTGCAGATATGATAAAGCCAATTCGATGAAGGTCTCTCTCAGTGTATCGATTGCATGCAATGATAGTTGCAGTGCATCACGACACGGGAGCTCATCCCGCCCCGGCGCGGTGTTTGTTTTATTCATGGGATTGAAATTGCGATCCCGGCCCGCCCCGGCGCGCGTCCCAGAACTATTCGAACTCCCCCGAGAGCATCCTGCACTGACAGAAGTACCGGCTCCGAACTTATGCAGCTTGCTCGTCGTGAAACGTCTTGCATTTAAGGCAGTCGCGAAACAATACAACATTCCTGAGATTTTCAAAACTTTGAAATAGTTGGGTCTACTTTTTTTTACGTATAATAATAAATTGTGCGGCATTGTGGCATAGAGCGTCCGTTGGACGAAGGCACTTTGAATACCAAGTCGCCCACAGTGTCCCCGTAACTGAAGAAGAGTTTGTGATATTTTTGACTAAAACCATTTTGATTTGATATTTTTTAATAAAAAATATTTTTGTGATTTCTTTGTTTTAAAATGCCGACGAGATAAGTTGGCGTAACTAGTCATATTAAACGTAACTTGGTTTCCCAACATAATAGATATTTATGAAATCTATTTGTACAGATAAGTTACAAAAAAATGTCAGCAGCATCATTGGCTCAAAATCCTTGCATTGTTTCAGCAGTTCTGAAATCTCGATTATATATAAAATAATCTCTAATAACTGGCATCTGTAATGAAAACGCGCCGATTTTTTCTGAAAGAAGAAACTTCCTCCCCGTGTGCCTTCACCAAAACAATTTTATATGAATCAACACCTGATATATACGGCGGGGATTCAATTTCACTAGGGAAAAGAATCATCACGAAAAGCGTTTTTTTTTACGCGCTTTAATTAAATATCTTACGAAATTAGATGTCGCGACCTTGGTGTCGCGACGCAGTTCTCACCTGCTCAGGTCAATTTATGGTCTGAATTAGATTTCACCAAATGAAGACAGGCAAAAGTACAAGGCAATATCCGGCAACGCAATCCCATTACTCTCAACCGCCATGCTGTCTAGTGGTAAACTAATATATCTATTGATATTCTATGATTTACCTCTATGAAATATAAGCTGAATTTAAAAGATAAACAAAACTATAGTAATTGACCATCGCAGTGTTATAAATTATCATTTAATAAATTAATGTTTTTAGCAAGAAACTATATTATTTATAACCGGTTTCTTTTTATGAATTAAATATATCTGTTAGTTTAAGGCACTCAACATTACATGCGAAATATCAAGGTATTTGAAATGTGCTTAAATAGGAAGAATTTCTTCTTAAAATTTCAAGAACCAATTGTAGTTCCATCCAGTAGTTACATATATATATATATATATATATATATATATAACTACTAAAATATATATTTTAAATATCTGAGTGTATTTGTGAAGTTTGCTCAAAAGTATCTGCTACAAATATCGTCGGAAATATGCAAGAAAAATAATTTTAAAATATATTAAATTTTCGTTTCTTTCACATATTGTTTCCAATGCATATTTTTAGCCAGTACGGGTGATTAGTGTGGTTGCACCGCATGTTCAGTATTTACTTCGCTATTTGCTAGGGTTTAATTAAGTAACGCTAGATGTATGATAATATGTGCATGCGATAATTCTCAAGCCGTGGAGGTTGCAGCTGCAATAATTATGTAGCCCACTGTACCGAGCCAGCTGGGTACAGTCGACCTAAATGCTAGAGCCCCGGCTGCTGGCGTTAGGGCTGACGAAGCATACAGTTTTCGCTTCATTATATAAATTCTTGATTAATTCCCTAATTATCAGTTAACTAACATAGGGAGTGACTTACAATGTTCATTTTTTTTATTATTTAAAACCTACTTGTATCCACAAAAACAAATATAACTTATTTTAGAAGAAAAAAAAAAAAAATATATATATATATACTAGCACAGATTTCATCTTCATCGGGTGCCTCTCCTCAGAGAGGGTTGGTGACCATCTCACTAAGCATACATTGATGCTGAATTAGTATTCATGATTTTCTAAAGGGAAAATACTGTAGTGGGTCCACGGGTCCTTTTACACCGCATTGGAAGGAAAAGTCTGCGTATTGCTGCTGCCCAATAGCATTATTATATAAACCTTTCCTCACAAAGCTCTGGCGTTTAGATCTGATACTCCTTCTGCAGCAAGCTACAGAAACAATACCACCTCGACAAGTTCCTTTAGAGCACATCCCTCCACAATCATTCCAAGGTCACTACTCCATTGCCAATCCTTTGCACACGCTCAGGGTACAGAATGGCAGCCATGCACGAGCAACAGAATGGGGAGAGCGGGGAGATTTAACGTATTTAATATTCAAAGTATAATCAGGTATATTTATTCACTCATGAATACAATATCGTTATCCAAACATCTCCAAAAAAAAATAATAACATATTCCTAAGGGATGATGATTCCATTAAGCCCTGGGATAATTCGCGGGCGTTACGGCGGGGGTCGAGCTAATGCCGTAATGAGCGGCGATAATAGCAATCAGCTGCGTGATTGGCGGCCATCTTGTCGCTCACCGCCCGCCGCCATCTTGGGGCGCCCGCCACTGGCCGGCCCATACAAAGTCGAGCAGCCGCCGCCAATCGGCCCAGGCGTCCAGGCATTTCGGCGGAATCGGCATATTTTTTTGCTTTTTTTAATGACGCCATTTAATTTAAAAAAAATCAAACCCAAGCGAAATTGTGCTTTTGGGATACTTTGATGTTGTACGCGAGTGGTGCGCATTTATACTGTATCATTTGAGTGTGTTTCTGAACTCACGGATGAGTTCTCGCACAGGTACGCCCGAATGGAACTCGTGGCCTGTAAATTATCGGCAGATTTTAATTGCACGGTGTTATTTGAGTCTGTACTTAGTTTTGATATCCGATCAATTGTTGGCTCGCCCGAGCTTGGGTTTAGTGAAGTGCCAGTGTCCATTTTGGCCGAAAGCTTGCCAGTGAAGAGACCCGTCGTCTCTCAGATCACGTCGCAGAAATTCATTCGGATATTGTGGATATCCTTTTTCTCGGGTGTTATGCTGCGTTGTGAGTTGAATCATCCGACGTTTCTGTTCCAGTACTAGAATAATCCTTGAAGACGGTTAGCAATAACTCAAACAAAAACGCAACACGACACCCAAGAAAGAATCTAATAAAACAACTTTGAAATAACGAGCGAAATGTATATTACGTTAATTAATCATTCTTAACTTGCTTTAGTAAACGACCCTGCATAAGACGGCAGCCTTCTTAGGGCGCGGTAAGCCTAACATTCTTGTTAAATGTCGCAAAGTCGCTGGAGGGGACTTCCGGCATTTATATTAGGCATGATAATCCTTCATTAGCGCCGTTTTACACGAGCAATTAGCCCGCGCGACAGACCGCGCGATCCCCGCGGGATCGGATACATCCGAGGTCCTAATCCCGCGTTTAATACGTTTAATATTTCCGAAATATAATTTACCATCGTTGCGCGGCCTCCGTGGGTTGGCACGTGGCATTATTTAATAAAGAGAACTTTTAAAAGAATTAAAAAATATATACAATTAGAATGATATAGGTATGTTCGTGGGTTTTGGCAGCCTATGTTACGAGTTGATTTGATGGTGATCGAGAGGCTGACGACGGCCTAAGGTAAGGTAAAGGCAACATCGGGGTCGCTCCGGGTACCAGCTTGCTATCCAGAGTACTATAAATTTTATTTTTCAGTATTCCAGTACATACTATAAATTAAAAAAAATTATAATTCGTCTCCAGATATAATGGAAATGAAAACAATTCTTCAAATTCCTTTTATGTAAGATAAATTCTAAGGACTTGCTTACTTTCTAGAAATTAATGTGAGAATTGAGACAGCACGTAGCACATTAAACAACTTGAGAAAAGTATGCCAGAGATATAACATTGGGAACTCGCTGGAGATTCAACAAATGTAATATAGTCTTAGTTCTTCAGTTGGGATCCAGACATATAAGGGAGAAACCGTATAAAAAATCGAGGCATTGGAAATGTGGCTTTATCAGGTCACAAGTAAATCTTGCACAAAATCCATAAAGAATCCTATTTTGGTCATATTTTCAAAAATACTGCAGCTAGTTGTGAAGAGATAAATCCAAAGAAAAAGAGGCAACGAAAGAAGAAAGTAGAGATATGTTCTGTGAGATGGTCATCGACCTTTTCATAGGAGAGGAACAAGAAGAAATGGACTTATATTCTGCTGCCGCTTTTCTTGCAGCCACCTACTCTCACAGAGCGGAGTTTTCAAAAATAATCGAATTTAAAAAATAAATGGCGTCTTTTGCTCTCGCCAAGTCATTTCGGCCATTTTTTTATAATCTAATGGGAAACATCTCGTAGCACGCAATATACTGGATTAAGTCCGGCCATATTAAATCAAGCAGCGGCGCCGTGGCTTAACTCTTTATGTTTGGGAGATTATCAAGGACGCTAGTGATGGCCGGGATCGATATATTTCATAATCGACTTAATTCGAATAACTGAAAAAAATAATCGAACAGCTCAACTCTGTTTAAGAAGATTTAAAGGTACGCTAGTGAAGTGCCTGTCGATCTACCTTCATAATAGTTGATCCATATAACAATGTTACGACAGTAATTTGTACGATTAATTTGTAATGGCTAGGAAATGAATATTGTTTTCTTTGTGAGGGCTTTTCAAGATATGAAGTAGTTCGATGAAGCCCCTGAAAAGCGAAAGCGTTCACAAACAATATCCAATGTTATCTCACAGTTATTCGCCTATGCATATATATTTGTTATTAATCTAGTCAATAATTAAAAATAAATCAAATACGAAATAATCGATTAAACACGAAATAGTTGAATCAATGCGAAATAATTGAATAAGTTCGAAAAGATCGATTAAAACATCGTGTATATTTGCTTGTGGCCATAATTATGAAAGGACACAGGGGCGCAAGGTGGGGAGGAAGCGGGCAGCCCCAAGACCGACCGTCGTAAAGCCAGGGATGAAATAAAAATAAAAATCCCGACGAGGCCGGGGCATAAAAATTAATGAAATGTTTATGAATCTACCTTGGAACGTGTATATTTTACCTTAAAACCTACAGTGGAAAGGATTAAAAAGCTCATGGTATATATTTAAAAGAAACTTACCAGTTACATTTTAATATATATTAAAGTAATATAACTGTAGGAAAATAAAATCATTTTGTAATATTATAAATTGACTACCGCTACGAAATTTATAGTATGTTGCTGCTTCAATATAAATGATAAATACGAATAATCAAATGGATAGATGATTACGAACATCAATGATGATTTATCGAAGATAATGATCTGTTCCGGTTGCGTAGAGCAGACAAGCATGTCCTGAGGGTTGCACGCTCCCAGATTCTATTCGTCTCAAAGCACCGGTCTTTAGGGTACACGATGGGCCTGACTAGGGCCAGAGATTTATGTCGATTTAAGAAAATACAGTCCTCATATATATAAATTGGACGTTATGTATATGAAATAGTTTTTTTTAGATTAATTTTTCGAGCAACTAAGTAAAGATTTATTTTTAAATAAGCAGCAATGCAGACGGTCGATAAATGGCCCAGCGGCGGCTCAGATAAAGGATCGGGGAGTCACAAATCAATGGAATTATTGCCGGAATCATTTCTTACGGCATAATAGTTTCGTTCATAAATCCAAGATGGCGGCCGGACGACATTAATTTTGAAAGTGGGGCGCGGCGGCCGAGTGCCCGCCTCTCCGGTGCGGGGATCCTGGGCCGATTTATGACCGCACTAACCTAACCTAATACAGCGAGTCCCTGAAAAGCCGTCCTAACAACAAAAAAAACAACTAGGAGGGTTTTTAAATAACGAAGTGTGAATGAGTCTCAAGTGATATTTCTACCGTCGAATTTCTTGTTTTCAAAGGGAACCTTTTTTGAAGCAAGAAAAAAGACATACGTTGAAAAATTATCACCGGCTTTTAGATCAGCCAAAGACAATTAAATATTTGTTAAAAATAAATATACGTTAATTCTCAAAATACAAGAGGTTTAAAATCATTCTGGCAATATAAACATGGCGCTTGGTCTACAACACCCTGTCATACCTCGATTCATCAGCACTATGATGTCACGATTTTTCAGGAACAAACGACGAGAGTTGGAACTATGCACAAGGTAGGGTAACCATGACTTCATTGGATTTTGAGAATTCGTTTATTTTTTGTGGTGAAAAAAAAAGATTTTGAATTTTTAAACCAAGCTTATTTGTATATAAATACCTTTATATATTTATTATAATTAATACACCACTATTATATACATTTTCAAGATTAGATTTGTTTGCGCCGCCTGATTAACAAACGTCGAAAATTAAACAAAAAGTATATATAGAGTAATCATGCTATCATTGGGGCCATGCTCAAGCGAATGGAGCCCATTAAGACCGCCACATATCGGTGTCGAGAGCGCTAGTCAAAGCTTCGGGTGATAATGTGGTGCAGGGTGCCGAATAGTGCCGCGGCCGGGTGCTCCGAGTCAGCGGCCGCGGGGGTCAAGGGGGCCCTCCAGGCGGGGCCCACAAAGGCCAAAAGTGAGGGCGTGACGTCACAGCAGAGCACTTCGCACAGCACTCTCGTAATAATATCGCTAGGAAGGTGTCGCTCCTTAGACCGACTCGCCGGAATACAAAAGAAACATTGGGACTTCACCCACAGCGCCGCCTGTTTTAATTTGTATTATTCCACATTTAAACATTATATTAATTTTTGATTAATGTCAATCAGAATGCGTTTTTATTTACCCATGCAGGTATTAGTATGTTTATGTGATTAAGCACATTTTTTCATACATTGAAAACAATTAAAGAAAACTCTCAGAAAATATCATCCCTCACAAGTCACGATGATATTTTCTGAGAGTTTTCTTTAATTGTTTTCAATGTATGAAAAAATGTGCTTAATCACATAACCACATTTAAACATAAAACATTAACGGCCAAATAGTTTAAGCGCTCTCACCAGACTGAATCAGACTAACGTGGTAAAAATTTACAACAAATAAATCTCGTAATCAGTTATTCTTATTTGTTATTGAATTGCAAAACCCGCACCGGACACAACTACGATACTACACATATTTTTTGTGTAGTGTTGAAAACAATATGTTATGTAAATCCAACCCGACCATTCAAATTGCATTTATATTAAAGTTAGATTCACAGAACCGATGTGGCTATGTAGGTCATCCGCCAGGCCTCGAACCGCCGCCTCCTACTTTGTAGCGCCCCCTCCGTGCACTTCGCTGATATTTAAATGTTAAATGGGGAAACTCAGCCGCGCCATTAATTTTCAGGAGGATGTGGTCGCATCCGGCCGCGTAGCCTGGAGGGAGGACGCGCTGAAATGTCATTCAAGCCTTTAGCATTTCGTATTGACTACACTATAATAGTATTTTGCACAATATAGAGTGCGTCAATATGACCCAATTCTTATTTTATAATATATATATATATATATATATAAACCACAACCCGAATTCGAGCCCGAGACAGATGGTTTTGTAGACTTTGCCTTGCGCCGTTGTAGACACACCGCAAAGCTCACGAAGCCGTCGGCTATAGAAACAAATTTGCAGATGAAATTCCGAATGCATATTTCTGCACCGTTTTCGAAATGCACTGGGATGGCATTCAACATTCAATAAAACCCGCCCGAAGGCAGGGGTCGGCGCATAAACCTCCCGAGGAGTGGAGCGACGGCGGAAGCGGTGATCTTCCGCCTCGGGTTGAATGTGAATGTTATACCGCTAAATAAAAGCGATAGGGTTTACCTGGGAACACGATATACTGTCGATTCACGTTGTATTGGCACAGTCAAATTGGAATGTAAGAAAACTATGGCTACGGGGAAACGTATTTGAATATATGTTTATATATACAATATAAAATTGATAACTAAATTGTAAAAGTATACAATTGTATTTATTATTGTCACAGGTATAAGTAGTAGGCCCCTATAAGTACTACCAACTAAAAAATCTTTAAAACCACTCGAAAAATAATTTCATATTTATATGTATGTTATTAAAATATGGAGTAAGATAAAATAATTTTACGTTACATATAGGGTTTTTCAGACAAACTACTAAACCTACGTTAAAAAAACAGCCTGTTTGCTATAAAGAAGATTTAGAATAATGTTGGCACTAAAATGTGCCAAACCAGTCCGGCTGCGGTGTCCAAAGCGAGCCCAGACTCCCCTATCAATCGGGCAATTTTTATCTACGAACACAGACAGCCATTCATAAGGGTCGTTTTCGCAAATCCCCGGCCGAGTGATCGCGGAGCGGACTGTGGAGGCGCGGGTCAGAAGGGCGCAAGTGCCGGGCGTCGGCGCCGGCGACTCCAGCCCCTACGCGCATTCTGAGTAAATTTTTTGTTTGTTTAATTTTTTGCGTTTTTTAATCTTCAGGATTATGAAATGTGGACTTTATTTTTAGGCTAATAGCTTGTGCCGCAATATATACGGTTTATACTTAATAAATGAAATTTAATTGAAATGTGGACAATATTATTAAAAATGTGACGTTTGAAATATATATAAATATTAACTACTTAAAAATATACTAATACTTAAAAAAACATTATTTTAGTCATCTGCAAAATTATATAAATATTGAAAAATATATATAAAAAAATAACAAAACAAGTAAAGTCTTAATTTTCTAAAAATAATTTATTGAATTTAACATAATTCTTATTGTAATAATATAACCTAGTATTTGAAATTAACTACTAAATATTTATTAAACTTGATTTATACCGTTCAAAAATAAAAAAAACCATGGTTTCCTACACCATCAAAAAAATATATATTATTAAGCATATTAAAAGAATTATTTTATTTTACGTTGCACATTGATCTAAAAACGTAAAATATGTTGATATGAAAATCCATTTTATAAAATCATTGTTCAAGATTATTGAAAATGTAAAAATAATTGATTATAATAAGGAAATTTGTTGGTGTGCCTAAATATATAGTGAAATAAACTCAATTGAAAAAAACAAAATAAAAACATGATAGCGGTGGGATTCGAACCCACGCCTCCGAAGAGACTGGTGCCTTAAACCAGCGCCTTAGACCGCTCGGCCACGCTACCGATGGGCGGAGGCGCGTAAGGTGCGTACATCACAGAGATCACGCGACTTTCTGTTTGTATTTGTATATAATTTAATACGATAAGAGCAATGTGGATTTAAAAATATATTTATAGATTAGTAAACATAATCGGTATTTTTAAAATCAATGTTTATTTTGGAGATATCCGGTCGTGATTCTAAAATGATGTATGTGTAGGGTGAGAATATTGCGCGCTCGATAAACACATGTCAAAATTAAATTATTAATCGGATACACTTATTAGTGTTGTAAAATACACACTGCTTAGAAACAAAGATATACTAAAGTAAACGCTAAAACGGTGATTTAGATATTTTTTTAACGACCAATTGTTTTTTTTTTTAAATTAAAATACACGCTACTGATATTTTATTGACCGATTTACAAGAAATATTTAAAAATATTGTAAATATGAAAATAATACAATATCGAGAATATTGAAGTTGGAAAGAGCTGATTACTAAAAATTCACTGTCACAATAACGAAAATTAAGAAATCCATATGCGTTTCCACCTAAGCACACCAGTTCAGAGGATAGTCAAATAACGTATTGTAAGCATAGTCCTAAGAAATATTGCAAATTAACTAAAATGAAATTAAAGAACCTTTATTTAGGATAAAAAATGTTATAATCATAAAAATGTTAAATTTATCGCATATTTATATTCAATACAACAAGCCAAATGCCTACCAAGTCGTTCCCCCTTTCCAATGTTGATGTGCTACAGCAAAAATATATTTCAAAATTAAAATATTTGCAAAGCTCATTTCGAAGTGATTATTTAAGCTGCACTACTTATTCACAGATGGCGTTAGTTGAATAAACAAGATTCACTAAGAAACAGTTACTTAATTACTACTTGGCAGGTATTTGGATTGTTAATTTTAGAAATAATTAATGTAATTTCAAATAATCGATTTTCATAAGAAACATTAAGAATACCCTTCGAATTTTTCACGGCTTCGGTGGTCAAGATTAGTTTCTATAGTAATTGCGAGATTAACTTAGAATTCATCACAAGATCGATTACCTAAATATTTTATACAAAAAAAAATACGTCGTAACTTATTGAAGAATTTGCTATAGGTTTTTTAAAGAATGTCCATTTTAATCCAAGCAGGTGGGCGCGAGTGGCAGACGCGCCGCGAACCACGCTTTGAGAAGCACCGAGCGCAAAACTCGCGGAGAAGTTTCGAGGAAAGCTAATCCCGAGGCATTAAAGTGTCCAAAGTGAATGTAAGAACAGACTTTTTCAACTTTCTTCTCTCGAATTTAACAATGCGGGGCGCTTCTTAATTCGAATTTTCGAAAAAGGAACGTTCACGAAAGCGCGCTTTTCAAATATGGAACAATCGAGAAGAAACGAGAAATCGTCGGAATTAATAAAGAATTAAATTATATTTTTAAATTGTTTCTGATTAAATATAAAAAAATATGTGTTATTGTGAATTTAATTCAAACTGTAAAAAAAAATGTCTCGCGCTGAATTTGATTGTATCTGATTACGAATTTTGTAATTTTTTTTAACACCGAATGAAGAATTTAAAATTCAATAGATTCAAATTACAAAATCTGCGCCCTATCAATAGCGAGGGTAGAATTTAATTTCGGGTGAGGAACAAATGATTAGAGTGCAATATTCCGAGCGCGAACGAGAATCCTCATTCAAGATAATAATTATTACGAAGCAGCCGACGCCGCGGGTATTCCGAAATCGGAGAAATGCGTACTGAAAAAAAAAACGACGGGGAATTTCACTTAAAACGCTGCCTTGTCAATCGTTTTTTTTTTTTAAACAGTTCAAATCTGTGATTTTGAAATTCAAGCAATTTACTTGCCAAATTTTGGCTTGTACGTGATATGCAAACGTCACCGAATATAAATTTATAAAATGGGAATAAAACTTACTAGAAGTTTAATAATATTTTCATCCATGTTGCAAACTGACTTAACAATGAGTTGTAAGGTAATCGACTAACACTTGAAATGATGTGTTGAAAATAATAATATTTCAAATATTATACTAAGATTTGCATATCAAAGAGAATTATTTCTATAAAGGTTTAATTTTCAGCTTTAACTTGAACATGTGAAAAAACTTCAATACAAGTTTCAAACTCGATTAATACTTATACCATCTCTGTTATATTTAACATATTAAAAAAAATATTTTCAATGTTATTGGGGGCCGATAGTGGGGAGTTGTAACATAAACAGCCCTGGACACAAAAATATAATCTCTCATTGTACATCCATTGTCCCTCCGATCCTTTCACCGAGCTCCGAGATTAATGAATAATTATATATATTTATATATAAATATATATGTATTTGTAAGTACAAACATATTTAGTATTATTCTATATTATTTTCAAGACAATGGGCCGTGTGAAAGCAAGATCTGGTTACAGTTCATTCCCATTCTTGTTATAGTCTTGAGATATCTGATATCTAATGGAAAATAAAAAAATAAAAAATTATATGTATATATATATATATATATATATATATATATATATATATATATATATATATATATATAACCAACAAACGTTGAAAGGTTTCAAGGTATTTTACTTATTATTCACAAGCGTGAAAGGAACCGGTTATGTCTCATCGTGTTCATTCCACGAATACAGGGCGATAATAGGAAAAGTCTTGGTTTCCTAACTCGGGGCTGTCTTTTATTCCCAATCATCCCTTCACCGTGTGCCTCCGATGTTTATCCACTGTCCAGAAAGAGCCACCACCAGCATATTTTGCATAAAGCCATAGATGTCGCTAATAGGATATACTTTTACAATTATACTACATGCTCCTCTTATTTTGATAAAATATTCAAAACCTAAATGTTTATCCGTATTATCTGGTCCTTAGTTATTCTTCCACGTACGCTACCATACAAGCCCCACAACCTGCGCGCAAGATCAGGGAATAGTCTTATAATGTATTCTAAGCATAGCCCTTAGAACTATATCATATATTTAAATTAAAAAATAAATCCGTAGTTTCTTTCTTCCCGGTCCGGGCACAGTCCTCGAGTCCGGGATATCGAAAAGCAATTCCGGGGCGCGATCGCGGCATGAACAATAAGGCATTAATTTTGAATAACACCGGTGTTGCCCGCGCGGAAGTAAATCCCCGCTGGCCGGGAAAAACCTGCCGTTTTTTACACGGGGAAACACGGGGATTATCGCGGTAAATCACCGATGACTAATTACAGGCCAATTTACTACGCGAAATTTACGTTTTTTACAGAACTTGGAAGCACTTTCGATTTTTTTATGTTTATTTGTGTTATTACTTGTGCAAAATTTGTTCGAACATATCGATTATTTTGAATTATGTATTATCGTCCTCGGTAAATCGGTATAATTTTTAACACTCCATATGGCTAAAATAAATATTTTTTTAAAATATGAGCCGTAGAAAATCGTCTTCAAAGAAGGCTCTGAATAGCGAAAGAGCTTACAGGCCAAAATGATTTAAACCAGTCTGTCGTAGATAACAATTATTTAAATATAAAAGTTAAACATTCTTAAACAGTAAATAGAAAAACAATATAGAAAATTCTTGGAAAATTAACGAACGACGTGTGCAAAGGATTTCATTTCATAGAATAACATCCAAATTTAGATATTCTAAATTTGGTTTAATCTAATTATCCTGTTTTGCAATATTTGAGGCCTGCAAGTGATTAATAGGCATTAAAAATAAATAAGCGTTTATTCTAGAAGAAGTAAGTTAAACTGTATAGTAAATATATTTTATATTTTTAAATAAATAAATAAAATAAATAACCTGATCGACGCCCATTATGGCGGAGCGTTATTCGTAATCATAGGGCGTATTTTTAGCAGACAGTAATTTAGGGAAGGCTTAGCGTGCCGGGTCGGGCATTAGCCAAATGAAAGCACCTGAAGATACCGGCGGCGGGCCGAAACCACCCCCGGGGAGGCACATCGGCCGACCGGGCGCAATTAATCGATACGTGATGCATTGTCCCGGCAGCGCGCTTGGCCACCGTTCCTCGAAATCGAATCAACCATCGTGCCATACTAGTTCAGACTGGCGCTTTAGGTACGTAATGTTGACAAGCGGCGCAGGTACACGTCCGAACGTCTCGGTATGGTGCACTCAATGGCAATTAAAAAAACGACACGTCGGAAAGTATGAAGACTACACGAAAAACCTACTACTTCAAATAATACATATAAAATATTTCATTTTTTAAAAACTAACAGAGTAAAAGACCCTAAGGGGCGTGAGGTGCAGGTAAGCCAAAGACGGGATTACTCGATGTCGTAACATGAGGTTGCCGTACTTTGGTGGATAATATGGTTGGCCAGGGTTATAGCATTCCCTTATAGTAAGCTTGAAAGAATTTATGGATACAACAGCTCATCTGTTATAAACGTCGGATAATTATTGGGATCGGTCAATTGCGTCCAATTGCTTTTTACCTTCACCCTTTTGTGATATTAGGAAGGTGTTTATTCTTGAAAATACGGCCCAGATTTTCAGAAAGGGTTGAAAACACCCCTTTAGATAGGTTCCGACATGAAAAACATTAAACTAGTGAAATGGGAAAAGACAATAACGCTTCAGGAAAGCTCTTAACTTTTAAATTACAGGCACAAGATGTTCGCGTCTGGATTAAGTGAATTAACAAATATTCATTTTGTTTAAATTACAACCATAGCAATATAACTAGCTTTACGGTTAAGTTAGGTTAAGACAAATTTTTTTTGTAATGAGCGTATTTTTCGTTATGTAACAATTATCATGGTCATTAATAATTATAAAAATAATAAAACTATATATTCCAGGTATCAGATATGGTCGTGTAGTTTTTTATTTGCGCATACCTAAATCTGTAGATTAATAGGTTTAAATATATTTATATAATAGGGCGCAGGGGTGCATCGCAGCGGAAGTCCGGGGTTTTCCCGTTCTTCGGGCAAAAAGCGCCGGGAAAATGGAAATTTACGCAAATCTGGCCTCATCACCGGAAACGCTGCCGCATGCTTCACGTTTATAAGTATAAATTTATACTCGGCACACCGCCTTAATTTGTACTACTCCCTATTTATAACGTGTAAACTTTACGAAACCTCAAAAATCAGTATAACTATTTCACTATGAAATTATTTGAGTATTTCGCAAAGTTTTTAGCCCAATTTATAATTTACGTATCTCAATAAATTTAAACATAAGAGTATTGCTTACTGAGTAGGCGATGGCAAAATATTTTTGTAGCACTTTCTCTATTCGAAAGGAAAGAAATCATGATATAGCCAGAATTGCGCATAAAAAAAATATTTAGTTATATACTTATTTTAGAAATCATTATATTATAGTTTATACAATATGAATAATACCAAATAGTAAAAGGCGTTCATCACGGGCACAATAATATTATATTCGTTTATCAGCAAGATAGTATGCATCAATTTAACGTAGCTTAAATAATTTTATCTTAGATGTCTAATTCTCGCAAAAAAAAAATAAATTTAAATACGTTCGTAGATTTTGGCAGAACTCTATGTTTTGCTAGGTTTGGGGCCATCTTCAAGGCCCAAATCATTGAAGATGTCTCCAGTACCTGGGCCGAAACGTCGAACTTTTTTAAAATTAAAATTTCATCAAAAAACACACAGCATTTTCAATGAGGACGTTCTCAAGCAGTGCTTGAAATCACCCCGAAATGGATTAATTAATTATGTACAACCCCGAGCAGAAAATATAAATCAGAAGCCTCCAACTTCACCAGAAGCCCCGGAAAGTTCCGTCCACTCCGGATTGAGTTTACACCTCTTCAGAACTACTAAGTATCGCCTCCTGCCCATCCCGCGGTTTTTAAATTTTAAATTTCAAATTTTATTTCCGCTTCTCCGTATTTTGAAAGCAAAAATATTAAAACTGCATTTATCTGCAAATATTAAAACTGCATTAAACTGCTTTAATCTGCAAAGAATTTTGCACAAAATTATTGTTATGTGGTCTTCCATAAACGCTTGGTTGTTCAGTAGTTAGCACACTTGCTTGCCGTAAAACATAGGATTTGATACCAAGGCAAGCGATTATTTTTTTTGGTTTATTTTAAAATATACATATTCCTAGAGTAGAAAGGGAAGATAAACTTTTAATAAAATCTACGTCGTTTAGTAGTTAGCACATTTGCTTGCAGACCTTAAAGTTTTTTTTTAATTATTTTATAAATTATCTTATTAGTTGAAAGGAAATGTAAACTTATTGAGATAAAACATATTGGCACTTGCAGTTTTTTTTATATGATATGCCATTGTATGTCTTCTCGTAAACAATCTGATGAAGCCCTTGGAAGGCGAAAGTACTCCTAGCAACTATCACGGTCCAGCTTATAAGTAACCGTGGTGGTGTGAGGTCTAATCGCACCAGTGACGTGAAACTTTTCGCTGATTATCCTCGTCGTTTCACGAGTAAAAAATGCGTATGTAATAAATGTAATAATAATCATAGGTAAATATAATAAAACACATGTTTAACAAGACCAAATATCGTACTGAAAAAAATGCGACCTCGCGTAAAAAGAAATAGGAAAATATATGGAATATTACTGTTAACATAAGCTCTTAAATTCTTCCCTGAAAACAACCCTCCTTTACCAGGTGTACTTGTAATTAATTTCCGGTTTTTTTGTAAATAAAACACAATATTGCAAGAGAAGTGTTAAAGATATTTTATTCAAAATATTTTCCATCGTTTTCTATATATTTTTTCCACTTTTCCGGTAATTTGTGGATACCACTCCAATAGAATTGACTGTCTTTGGTGGTGAACCACTCGGTGAGCCAATTTCGAAAATTTTCATAAGAATCGAAGCGCTGCTCAGAAAGTGCGTGGCCCAGCGAAGCAAAGAGGTAGTAGTCCGATGGGGCCAAGTCTGGTGAGTAAGCCGCATGATCAAGCATTTCCCACTGGAGTTGTTCCAGCGTGTCGCGAACGTGTTTCGACTTATGCGATGGTGCATTGTCATGGAGCAAAATCACCTGCTTCTGTCTTTCTTTATATTCTGGTCGGTTTTCCGCAATTGCTCGGCTCAAATCTTTGATTTGTTGTTCGTAGCGAACGGCGTTCGCAGTTTCACCAGGTTTCAGCAGTTCAAAGTAGATAACACCGGTGTGGTCCCACCACACACACAGCATGGCCTTCCGACTGAAACGATTTGGCCGTGCCGTCGATGTCGATGCTTCACCTGGACTCACCCACGATTTTTTGCGGTTAGGGTTCTCTAAAAAAATCCATTTTTCATCGCCAGGAACAATACGATGCAGAAAAGACTTTCTTTTGTATCGTTGAAGCAGCATTTCACATGTCACTTTTCGATTTTCCATTTGTCTCTCGGTCAGTTCATGCGACACCCCCTTTCCGCACTTCTGAATTTTCCCCATGGCTCGCAGACGTTTGGAGATTGCTTGCTGTTGAACTCCCAGCGCTTCTGCAAGCTGTCGTTGCGTTTGCGTATCGTCTTCATCCAATACGCTTGCAATTCGACGTCATCAAACGATTTTCGCTTTCCGGAGCATGCGACGTCGTTCAGGTCGAAATCTCCATTTCTGAATTGTCGAAACCACGTTTCACATGTTCGAAGTGTTAAAGCATGATTGCCATAAACTTCCACAAGCGCACGGTGGCTCTCGGACACTTTTTTCCATGAAAAGCAATGCATGGCGCATATGTTCAAAATTCGGTACGAATGCAGACATCTTTGACACGCAATAAAAACTTTCTAAAATAATTTTTTAGGAAAACGTCAACGCCGTTTAGACACTCGATAACTACTTAACAAAATGACATATAAGTGCTACCAACAGCAAAGCAAAATACAGAACACCATCTATCGAAAAAAACCGGAAATTAATTAGGAGTACACCTGGTATGTGGGCTTACGTATTACCAATAAAGAAAACGAGAGAAAAAGTAACTTACAATGCGAAGAAGGGTTATTACATTTTTTTGCAATCGGGTTCTTCATTATGTACACAAAACTACTTGGGAAATCTTCCATCTTTATTCGCTTTTTTCTTCGCAAATAAATAGGCTGAGCTACTCTCCATTTTGGCAACCGCACGGTGATTATATCTAATGCCGTGCTCCGTACATTAGGTTCCTCTCTCTGTTATTTCAACAATTTACTTTGGGGTTTGCTTTTCCAACTTATTTTACTGGAGGTAGTACATTTTAAATTTACTCGACTTTCTCTTTGGAAGTAAATAAATAAATAGGCTCAGTTACTCGCCTTTTTCGGCAATACCAAATGCGGTTTCCCCTATATTAAGTTCCTCCTTCTGTTATTTGAACAGTTTACTTTTGGCTTACTTTTTCAACTTATTTTTCTGGAGGTAGTAGAAATAGGCTCAGTTACCCGCCATTTTTGGCAAAGTCTTAAGCGGTTCTCCCTACATTGTGTTCCTCTCTCGGATATTTGGACGATTTACTTTGGGTTTGCTTTGCTTTTCCAATTTCTTTTTCTAGAGGAAGTACATTTGCAGCCAGCTCGAGCGCCACCTGGAGACTGTCGATTGTAAACACAATTTACGATACAAATAATATTGAAAATGGCGTTTGCTTATCATATACGAATCACGAATAGAGTGTTATAAATCGGAAACGGTTTTCACTGCAGCGAGTGAGATACGAGTACGCTATAAATACACAGCATGTCATATTTTTGATTTTACGCCCAAACCGGTTTATTGTGAACATATTTTTTAATTTATATAAAAATTTATTTAATGACTTCACATTGGTTTTACACGTGTATATAACGCTTCAAAATTCTTGCTAAGCTACATATCATTTGTAAATAAATAATTTAAAAAAAAAATATGCTTAATGAAATATTTATCTAGTATCTCAATTGTTTTAGAATCTGTTTCATCAAATATGAAAAAAATAAAACACATGAGGTCGATTCTTCAAATATTTTTTTAAAAGTATTTTTAGCCACTTAAAGGGTGGTTGCGAATATTCAATCTAATCTGAATTCCCTTTTATCTTTGCTATTTCAATCTACCCGAAATTCGCATCTCTCTTTATCTCCAACTGGCATTTTATGATTTGTTGTTTACGTGTTTTTGCATTCGCTTTCGTCGCGGCCCCTTCGGTTGTTCCTTATCAATAGAAATCGGTGTTTACCGACTTTGATGTCTTGCGAATTCGAACCTCGCCCCCCCCGGATGAGAAAACAGTCGTAAGAGGGTTGTTTACGCAACCGCTAAATTACATCCTATCGTCGTGTCTACGCAAGGAGTCGAACTCGGGTGTTTACATCGGAAGTGCGGTGTTTTAACACAATGCGTTTTAACTATATGTGCCGGTAATAGTTTACATAATTTAAATAAATCTAGAAGCATTAATACTATTTTCCCCTTAGAAAAACACTAACACTGCCTCAGGATGAGTATATGCTCAGTGAAATATAAATTGTCTTCAATGTCTATATCCAAAACTGATTATTGTGTTATTATTTTTTTCTTAAAAATAATATAATCTACATTCAATCTACTCTGTTGAAGTAGATTGAAGACTAGACTACGCGGCGATGTCGTGTTTATACAAATATATACTATTTGAATGTTATGCTCAACGACATTGATACAATGTATATCCATTATATTTCTGTATGCAATAGTTTGAGTTGTATTAAGTATAGTATAAAAAAAATATTAAGAATTTAAAAAACTAATATCATCCACAAAACCAAAACACATCCAGCTTTAATCACAGGTCATAATAGTAGAAACGAAAATTAAATTTTGCGGACAGTGTGCTTTCAAACTCATGGTTCGATAACTAAAGTTGCCATTCAGCGAATCATTAAAATCAAAACGTTTTTCAGTTCATTTGGCCCTTTATCATTTTACAAACGTGCCGTAAAATATTCCATAAACGTCTCAAATAAAATAAATCATGAAACATTAGAATATTAAAACCTTTTTATTGCGTTAACCTATTTACTATGCACGGCTTGTAGTGTTTTATATGTATATTTTATAATATATACTTCATTGCATTGAATGCTGCAATTGGAATTAAATTATGAAGCGATCTGGTTAACTAACCTAAAAAGGTTAGACTACCAACATAGTGGAATTGATAGCCAATTTGTTTACGTCATTAGACATTAAAATAAAATTTAATAAAATATCCATAAAAATAAATAATTTTTAGCCCCGTGCATATTTTTTTAAGCACTTAATAAAAATCTAGTGGAAATAACTGTGGCTGGTCTTAATAAATTTTTTGACTTCGAGGGGTCTGGGTGATTAGAGGACTGTCTTGTGTGTACTATAAAATATGAAAAAAAATGATCAATAGTTTAGGAAATGTGTTCAATATGTTTTCAGGTGCCTGAAATATAATAGATCTATCTAATTTAGTGAGAACTATTATACATACTTGTAATGTAAGAGAATCAAACACTGAAACATTGTACGTATTATAAAGCTGTGTAATCAAGATTACAAAGGATTCAACAAAGTATCGCAAGCTCAAGTGCCAAGTGTCTATAGAAACATTAGAATTCAGTGCGATTGCTGGATTGCGAGGTGCTTGTGCTATATAAATACACGGTGTGTATTTATTTTAGTCTTTGATTAGACAAAGCGAGGGGAGCTGGGAAGTCCCCCGGTAGGCACTGGCGCGTGGGTCCCCGGGTCCCCGGGTCGCTGTAAACCAAGACTGTCGGCAAATTGTATCTTAGTACAGTGTTTTAAATAACATTTCATATATAGATTTAAAAAAAATAATATTTACTAAAAATATTTTTATTTTTTATTTTGAGTAATCGCTGTCGTTTGCGGCACTTTTAATATGTATTGAATTATAATAAAACCATTTCTTTTTACCACGATCACAAGAAATCTGCATTAGTTCTAGTAATGGTATGTAGTATAGAGTGGAATATTTATATGTACATCCGAGGCATAATTTATATATAAACTGCACCTTTCTGTCATTCCTGTCAACTCAGGGCTATATTGCGACCATTTAATGTATTTCAAATTTACTCTCAACATATTTAAACATTTAAAACTCTAACTAAATAATAATACTAACTTACAGCATTTAAGATAATCGCCGAGTTGTTTTTCTTAGTTTGTCACGCAATGTCACTTTTATCTTGTTTCCTTTCACGACTTTTAAACAAAGCCGACTCGATTTGCTCGGCGATAATGGCTCTACGAAAATACAACACTACAATAAATAATTAAATCGTGTAACTTATTTGTGTGATATAACATGGGAATTGAGTCCGTCCGACACAAGTATTTTCGCTTTTCGATATTTCATTAAAATACGAGCCCCTCGGCGCTTTGTCAATCGCTGTATTGTTTTTTTATACTAATCATATTGATTCTTGTTTAATTGAAAATGGATTTTTTTTATATGAAAATATTTATTTATCTCGGGGGAAAAAAAACACAACGCATTCGATAGCTTGCGAGAAGAGAAAAACACAAAAGAACTTGTTTTACAAAACAGGTATCGTGAGTTGTTTTAATATTCCAATAAAAAAAATAACAAGAGATTGTACATTTCTCAAAACAGAATACCTAAAAATATTATTTCTTGCGTTTTGTCGTTTTTATATTTTTAGTACTCAGGATATCCATTTTATTGTAAAAAGATAATTATTACTAAAAAAAATATTTCAAATTTAGAACGTGAATGATATTTTGTTTTTTTTATTTTGGGAATTTTTCATTAAATCTTCCCATGTGTATATTAAATGCGCTTGTGAATTGAAAATTACTGCCATGCAGATTGTAGGATAATATAAATGATATCGATTTATAAAATAATAGAATTATTAAAAATATTTATTAAAATAATATAAAGCATTTATCATTCATTTTTACTACGGGTAAACAGATTTCGTGCACCCGCGTGCAGAGTAAATCTATAAAAAAATATATGTATCGTAAATAAAAAAAGGGTATCACGTCCTAAAGCGAGCATTGACAATATGTCAGATTTTGCAGCAACAAGTCATCACGTCGCGCTTGGCCGCCGCCGCGTGCATTTGTTATTGTTGTGGCGGATCGTCGGGGGTGAATACAAACAGAAGCGTCCAACCTTTGGCAGCCAGAAGGAATCCGGTCACCACATCCCGCGCACAATCGTGAGGCGCGAGTCCGGCTGGCACATGCCGACACACTCCGGACTGCGGACAGCGGACTCCGGTCCCGGTCCCACTGCGGCTGACGGCAGCCAAACACAACGACGGTCAAGTTTCAATCACTCGGAGGACGGAGGACGAGCTCGCGGCGGACACTCGCGGCGGACACTCGGGGGGCTCCTCGGGGCTCAGCGCGTCATGTCCCCCGCCGATTCGTGCAATTGGTGCAATTCGTGCAGATCGCGCAAACACGAGCGGAAGTGTCGCGAGTCCGCGCGCGCCGCCGGCCGCCATCGCCCGCCATCGCCATCCGCCATCGGACACAAACGTCAGAATCTCCGCCACTCCACTGCCATCTCGCGGAGGCGATGCCAAGCGCGACCGACGACGATCGGGATCGAGAATCAATAATCGATCAAAACCGCATTCAACTATATCGATTGGCGTGCAATCGATACCGCGGATCGCCAATTAAAGCTTTTATCTAATATTTCAAACGGAGAGCGGGCAATCTCGCGCTTATGTTCGGACTCTGTGTTTGTTTTCGGTGCGGTGGGCGTTCGGGCGAGTCGCCTGACAGGTTGCGCCGGGTGAGACGGCACTACGCGTCCGGCGGGCGTGCGAGCGAGAGAGCGAATTCTTGTAAAATCACATACGAGTAACGGTACTCTTGACCGTTGGCAGCTTTGATTTTTTTTGCCTTTTTTAATTTATGCAACTGATATAATTGTGCAGTTATTGTTAAATATGGGGCGACCTTCAGGCCTATCACCCTCGGTTATTTGAATATCCTAGTTGTAATTTTTCATACTGTGTATTTTTTTAATCCGAATATGTTTGTAACGATGCGACTCGGCGTGACTCATTCGGGCAGGTAGTGCCATAGAAGGAGACCCACTTTTTAAGAGAAAAACGTGAATACGGATAAGAATTACAGTATTCCAGTGCGATTGAATATTAATATACCATTACTAAAAATCAAAGACGATAAACTTGAAATATGTATTTGTTAGGACCTAATGACAAGGCGTAACCCTGCAAGTTGTAAGTGGCGCCATGGAAAAAAATAATCTTTGAAGACAAGCATGGATGTGGATAAGAATTACTGTGCCTCGGTGCAATTATATAGGGATATATACAATATATCACAACTTAAAAACAAATACGATAAATTAAAACGTAAATTTGTTCAAATTTAACAATAAGATGTATCCCAGAAAGCATTTTGTATCATTAAAATATTTTCAAACAAGTCATAAGAGCAGCCTCTTTCGTCGGAAGGGCTCTTCAAATTCTGACTCGCAAAGTTATCTTTTCGAAGAAATTGAAAGTTCAAGAGTTTGAATAGACAGATGCGTTTGTGTGTATATACATAGGTACATGTGTGTGTCCAACTTAAATATCATTGAAACGTCAACCGTACCACTTTGTAAGTAAAAATGGCCGCTAGGAAAAAATAAATAAATAAGAGGTTTCATTTCGTGTGATTGCAAAGGAAATAAAAACAATCGGTATGCCCGGATTTGACTCCGGGAACTGCGCTATCCGCCGGATAACTAGCCGGCTAATCCGATTGCCAGCAGCTGTCCAAAGCGCTCGACTATATTGGATATTTTTGCATAGTAAAAAAGGAAGACGCTGATAGGAAGTCCAGCGTGACCGGTGCACGGCGCAGAAGGAGTACATCATCCCCTCCCCCTCCTTGTTTATGGACCAGATCTGGGTTAGGTAAAGATGACGTCACACTTGACGGGGCGGAAGATGGAAGGGTGCGCTAGTATTAACGCCGAGAGAGAGGCTTCGATTTTTGCTCCTGCAAGGAAAACACGGCGACATGTTTGTACACCGCTCGAGAAGTCTCGTCGACCGTGAGAAAAAAATAATTACATTGTTCGAAGTGTGTTCAACTAATGTATCACACAAAACAACATTATAATATTGAAATTTTATTATCAATGCGATTGAGTTAATTTCGGCTATTTTCTCTTTTTCTGCTGACAGAATGTCACAGCAAATAAAATAAAATCGCGCTGAGCGCCTCGTGGAGAGCCTCTCATGACTTTTGCAAATCCAATACAATAATGGAGTTACCCCGTTAGTCCCGCGAGGGACTCGGCATTCTTCGCCGGATCCGCTGCGGAGTATTCAGGGTATAATGCCAAGTCGTGTAAAATTAAATTCAGATCCTCCGAGTAATTTGCCCCGAAACGGGGAGGTCCGGGCAGGGTTAGCAGTTCGCCTGAAGAACACCATATTTCTTCAGCGCACATTAGAGACTACGTGTTAAATAAACTTAATAAATTAAATAGATTCTAAATGATCGACTGGTTTGCAGGTAGAGCTAGGCTCCGATGGTTTTCGAAAGATCTCGTCGTTTCATGTGTAAATCGACTACCTAAATATTTTAGACTATATGATGCATGGTTTAAAATGGCTTTAAAACGAGACAGGTGCATTCTTATTTATAACGGTTATCTCAGTTGCTAGTAGCAAGTATAGGTAATTGGCGTTAACTTTGGATACCTCTACAATAAATGGTTGTATAAATTTTATTTATCTTATAAAGTAAATTACCCAACTAAAATAGACATCTAGACAAAGTATCTTAGTTTTTCCATTGTAAACAGTGGCGTGCAATTCATTTTAAAACCTCACCATACATTTTTATTTACAGAATCGAAAAATTATTCAGTACTTGGTGGAATTCCATTTTAATATTTTAAATAAAATACTTGAGTAATTCTTTCACGTGTTAATTTTTATTGGTGACTGGTTCGCCAATAAAAATTAACATGTGGAAAAATCACTCAAGTATTTTATATAAAATATTTGAATAATTTACCTTAAAATTAAAACAACACAAATATAAATCTTTTCGTTCGCTACATTGAAAAAATAAAAATTTGAATTTTTTATTCAGATCGTTGGTAGTGATAAAATATGATATTATTTCTACTAGCAGTTCATACGCCGACTCTGCCATTATAAATTATTACTCATTGTAATCTACCGCCACACGGTCACATTTGATGATGTCACTGACGGATAGTTCAGAATGTATGACTTAAATAACACTTGCGTGATGTATGTTTATTGCAGTATGTAAAAAATAACCAGACCGTCCTCTGGCACCCCACTCAACCAAGTATAATATTAATTAATTAATATATTTCTTCAAAAGAGCGGAAGTGCTGGACCCTCAAGAGCCTGCGTCATCGACGAAAACAAATGGTAGTCGGAAGGAGCAATGTCTGGGCTATATGGCGGGTGGGGTAGGACTTCCCATTTCTGCGTTTCAAGATATGTTTTGATCGGCTGCGCAACATGTGGCCGAGCGTTGTCATGTTGCAAAATTACCTTGTGCCTCTCCTCGTATTGTGCCTGTTTTTTTCCGTAGTGCTCGGCTCAAACGCATCAATTGAGTTTGGTAAAGTTACCCTGTGATGGTTTCACTTGATGGTAGCAGGTCATAGTACACCACGCCCAATTTGAACACCGTAAATATTCGGCTTTGGCATCGATTTTGGCGTATGGCCAGGCATTCCCCATGATTATTTGCGCTTGGGGTTATCGTATTGAACCCATTGTTCGTCACCAGTCACAATACGATACAAAAAACCCTTTCTTTTTTGCCGTTGAAGCAGCTGTTCACAAGTTAAAAAACGGCGTTCGACGTCTCTCGTCTTCAATTCATACGGCACCCAATATCCTACCTTTTGGACTGTTCCGATGGATTTTAAGCGAACGAATATGGCTTGTTAAGTCACTTCCCAATGTTTTTGCGAGTTCTTCTTGCATTTGGCACGAGTCTTCATTCAATATAGCCTCCGATTCGGCATCCTCAAACTTTACTAGCCGCCCTTCGCGCTCTTTGTCATTGGTATTAAAATCACCACTTCTAAAACGTTTATACCAAAATTCACACATAGAAATCGATGAAGCATGTTTCCCGTAAGCTCCTTGCAGCATTCGATGGCCTTCAGTTGCACTTTTCTTCAAATGGAAGCAGAAAAGTAAACATTCCCGCAAATTGTGTTTTGTTGGCACAAAAGTTGACATATTCGGAGCACACAAAATCTAAGTTGTTTCCACTTCATCGAAATGACACATAATGAAAAAGAAAGCCTAATGATGGGGTTATAAATGAAGTTAGTTGCAACACTGTCCGTTTCGATTTTATACTAGTAACGTCATCTCTTGAAAATCCTTTAAAACCTGATTGTACACCTAATAATTCGCCCAATCCTTTTCAATCGTCTCCACTACCATCGTCAGCACCAGCCCAGTCCTTGGCAGCCTTCCGAGCCACCCCTGGCGCGGGGGTAGTTGTTCAGGCATCCCCGGCCGTCGCGAAACAATTACTTTCTTACCTCGGAGAGAGGCGCTTGTCACCCCCGCCCCCAGCTGGAAGGGGTGCTTATAAAATTTAATTTCCAAACTTCTGCACTTAGAGAAAATACGCAAAATTTTAAATACGCGGACCTGTCTGTGTTGCCAAAAGTAATTCCATTACGTACAAACTGAGTCTCCGATTTAGACAAATCAAATTGTCCTAAAAATCTTCTTTATCGGGTTAAATTATGAAGCAATCAGCACTAAAGCATTCATAATTCGCTTCTCCTACAAAAATTTATACTGGCAACTGACAGAGTCACTTTTCAAATCAAGTTTACAAGAAAGACCTCATAAACAAAAAGGATTGCAATCTCCTGGCTGTTAGACTGTTCGTTTGAAATATCTGCATCACTGTCATATTTTATTCTACCCAGACTTCTAAAAGTATTGAACTAAGAGTAAAATTTAGTTAAAACATATTGTATTTAAAATACCTCGTTCGGATAAAAAAATCAAAGTAATGCTTGAATTCATACTCGTGCCTAATACATATATTGTCGAGGTTGTTGTAGTTTTATTGGAGACCCCTAATTTATAGCTGGCTTAATCCTCCCCGAGACAAGGGTAGTTGTCTCCAAATAAGCCACAGAGGGATTTATTTTACAAACGTCAGCTTTTCTATTCAATAATTTTAGCGCGCGGCCCTGCAACGGTCTTTACAAAACGGCAAGAAAAAAATATAACAAAGAGAACTCATCAACGTCCTTTGATAGACTTTTAAATACCGCAATCTTGTCTGGGATGCGAGCAAATTTCTTGATTGCAGATTATCAAATGAATTTATCCACGACGGTCTGACTTAGTTTGAAGTACTCTACACTTAAACAAAAAAATATGAATAGAAAAATGAAGATCAGGATCATAGTGAGCGTTTTTATAGTCTGAAAACAACGTGCATTTGAAGAAGAACAGTGTACCTTAAAAATTGAATTATTTTTTGTTGCTGATGATCAAAGTTACCTGCATTGCGTACATTGGCTTGAATCACAACTCATAGAATAAATAAAACAACAGGTAATATACGCAAATGTATTATATCACAAGCCTACACTCCGGCAAGTATATCGCAAGACACAAGCGAGTATCTTGGGTACACTCCAGCTCCATCGGCTCACATTTCAATCGACCAAGTCCCCACGTGCGATTTATCACCGGCCATATACGGGGAATATGGGATATCTGCAGAAGTCTCTGGAGTGAGATACAGTGTGGGAGTTACTCGTGGACGGTGACCCGGAGGGATGCTCCTCGTGCCACCCTGTGCCCAATGTAACTGCCGAGAGGGCCTCCATGCGAGATAGTAGCATCGTTAATGTTTTGATATAAAATTAAATATATTGTATTAAGGTTATTTCTATTTTAATATAAAGATAAGGATACAAGAATTAAAAACTCACAGAAACGTCAAAAAACACCCTTTGGTAGACAGATCAATCCCACGCGAAAAAATATACAGGCAGTTACATTTTAACGTATAAAATATCATGAAAACATTTTTTTAAATTTATATATAATATCCTATGAATGTTCCTATGTAACTATAAATGTAAAACCTTCCACCAAAAAAGGCAATTTAAACGAAAATCTACGATCAATCCCCCTAAGCGTGCATTTACACTAGACTCGTCTAGACGTAGAGAGCTGCTCGGGGGTTGTAATGAGTTTTCACAAGTTATTACGTTGGATGCATTTTAATGCAATTGCGCATTAAAAAGTTCAACTCTTAAATCGCATGCACTCTAGATTTAGACTGATTCCATTATTTAAGAAAGGACTTAAAAATATTTTAAATCAAAACTTAGCCAATTTCTTTGCCACTCATATTTGTGGTTAGTATAAAACTTGTTTGATTAATCGATAATCTTTTTTTTTAACAAACATCTGAATATTTTTAAAAAGTAATAATTTTTCACTGTAAGGGTGAGATGTTCTTTGTCCTCTCGTCAAAATGGATTAATTGATAATGTATCAAAAGAGCGAAAGTGCTAGTGGTCTTTTAATTATTTGTTTTATTTAAATATGTCTTATTATATTTCCAATAAACTAAAGACCACTTATTTAAAATATAATAATCAACAGCTCTATTATTTTTTAAACCTACACGCTAGTCAAAAATAATATGTTGAATCCCATGTGGCCAGCATATAAAAAAAAATAGTAAAACAAAGTAATTGTGCTTTCAAAATATTTCTTCTAAAACAAAGGTGGGGTTTTTTATATATTTTATTAAAAGACAAATGTCACAGTTGTTTATCAAGTGACCAAAAGACTGGAATTTTCTGTCAAATGTGCAAGTTGTGAGACACATAACTTATAAGACACAAAAATAGATAGGTTTTGTAGTTTGTTTTGGCATATCATAAATAAAACCATAAAAACGAACCTCTTTGTTCATTGAAAAATAAGAAAATTCTAGTTAAACTAAATTATTATAAGAAAAATATGAAATAGTACAAAACACAGATGGCCCATTTGAGAGAAAAAAAATTCTTCAGTGATTTCTCATTGAAAATTACGTGATATATATTCAGTTTACAAAAGCAAAGGCCTCGGTGTTTATCGCTTCAAATTGTTTTCAAAATAAAAAAAAATAAATTAAATACGAAAAGGCAACAAAAACACAGCAGATTTCTCCGAAATACGCTAATGATGCTTTGTGATGAAGATGAGGATGAGCACCGCCGAGGGGCACCGGAAGCACTCTAAAGACAAAAAAAAAAAACATCAATCGCATCCGGTTTTTACGGTGAAAAAACATCTGAAATTATGCGCTAAAAGCTTTGTCATATTTCACGCGTGAATGCTGCCCGAAATATTAGTAGAAACCAGAAAAGTACTGTTTGTTTTATTTCTAAAAACTAGAGTGGAACGTGAGTATGTGAAAAGACATCCACACGAGACTGGTTTAATTTGAAATACTCCATTTACAAAATGAACAATTCCCTTTTGTCTTTCATGGGCCTCATGGGACAGACAAAGTTCTTTAAAAATATTTAAAATGTAATTATATACATATTATAATATGGCTTTTTTTACTTTTATTCGATACTAATTTAGCAATGCCGTGCAGTGAGCTCAAAATCTGAGCAAGCAATCTTAGGAAATCTAAAAATATTGATATTTGGACGGATTGTTGGCTCAGTGCACTTGTGATCGAAACATCTATAATTCGACTTCCATTTTTACAGGTGAATCACAAGTGATGTTATTGGGGCCACGCGTGTATCAATACAGTTTTATATATTTTTTTAAAATAACATTGAATCATCTGAGACATCTGAAAAATTAAAACTTCAAGTGGCTCAACACCAAAAAAAACCAGATCATCTATATGCATATAATTTGAATTAATCCATCATGTATATTTATATGTTGGTGGTATCGGAAATATACTATTTTAAGCTTGCATGAAAGTGCACTATAAAGCAGACACGCTTGATGGTATTTTGGTTAATCCAGTGTTGCGATATAAAAATTATAATGTATTTAGAAGCCCCGGTGTTGCCCCTGGGGAGAAATAATATCATAATTATTCTTCAGGCGATAGCACTGCGATGAAATTAATTAGCTCAGTTCATGATTATTTTTCCTCTGAAAGGGTGGAACAGCGGGGGAGGAGGAGGGGGAGGTCCACACCGGAGGTGTTTATTTACACTGAGCGAAATTAATATACAGCGAGGGGATAATTATGTCTTGGACTTGTAATAGACTTAATTAAAAACTAAGTTTTTTCATATTAAAGATAATTTCATGAGAAGATTACTTAGAGTAAATATAGGTCATTTATAATTAAACGAAATATAAATTAAAGACAATTTTAACGGTGGGTAAAAAAATAAAACAACTTGATTCAAATATGTATTTTCATAGGTTTTGGCAGTTGTTCTTATGAGTTGAAAAGCAAATAAACTCACGATTCATATTAGTATTTTTTAAAAGAATTTATCTTAGCTAAGGTAATTAATTTTACCCCAAATTTCTTTTTTAACCTTTTTCTCGGTTGTTTGTGCAAACAAGTCAAGTTTACGTCCACAAATAAACACACAACTCGCGCATTCAACATCAATGCCAATACCCACATTTACTCCTTCACCATAACATTTTTCACGAATCCCACATGCATGCATACATAAAACCACACATAATCGCATCTAATATCAACTCCCAAACCCACATTCACTCTTTACATAAATACACACTAACAAATAAAATTGAATTAAAATTTAACAAAATGGATCGCGTATTGTTGGAGGCTTTCGGGATGGCTGAAAATTTAGTGACTAATTTGATTAAGGGATGTTTTGCTCGGGCGATGAATATCTTACACAATTTAGACAAACACTCCAAGGATATCAAAATTCCGCGTTTAATCCAAAAGCTTCAGGGTTGCCTATTTCCACAGGATAAATAAACAAAAATCAGTTGAGTGTTGAAGTTAATTATAAAATCATACAAAATATTATTTCTTTAATTTTTTAGACCTACCCTTAAACCAAAAAAGTCTATTACGACTTGCCACAGCTCCAAAAATATTCTCATAATATATTTTATATGTGATCAAAAAGTATACTATTTTGTATCAAGGTTTATCCCTTGAAATTAAAAAGTATTTTATGATGAGAGTAGTAAATAAACTTACTTTAAATGCGTGGATACAGTATTAATTTAAATTGTTTTGAATCGTTGTATGCAAATGTAAAATTGATGTACTCAATCGTATCGTTGTATGTATGTTAATACATATATATTTCTTGTAATTTTCTAAACCAAAACTTTTATATACGAAATGAAAAATATTCTCTGTCACTCATATTTACGATACATAAATATTATTATTCTTCAAACAAATCAGGACCAGATATTAGTGATGTGCTAAATCGAATGATTTCGACATTCAATATAATCGAAATATATTTTCAAGTAGTCATTTAATTTTTTTTTTACGCTGATCGTGTATTGATTTACTAGAAAAATAAAAATTTATAAAGTTGCGGTAGCTTTTAAAATTTAAAAAAAATTATTTATTAGTCTTTTTAAAATCCGTTTTATGTAATTAAAAATAGCTAACATGTGTCATAGATTTTAGTTAGTATTCTTATTCATTGTGCCGTGGATTTTAAAGCTATATGTAATAAATAAATATTTATTCGATTTGCATGATCAAAACGATTAAAAGACTGTGCAAAATCGAATAATCGTTATTCACATCCCTACTGGGCAAATCAAAATTAAACGTCAAAAACAGACGTCGTTTCACAAACATAGAAGGGAAAACCTTAAGCGAATATTGGCTATAGTTTTTATATATTCTGACATTGACGGACGGTGACGCGCGGGAAGCGAACCCCGGAAACCCTTCGGCAGCCAGGAATGATGTCCAGCTCGGGGCCATGGCTCGTCGGACGCGATCTGTCAGGCGCAGCTGATCGGTGACGTCACTTCCTGCGCCCTCCCTACCAGCTGACGGGGGTCGGAGAAATGACCTGTCATCTGGAAATGAACATTTTTTGTCGGCGATAAGACTGCAGCCGAAAAATAGCGTAGCTGAAAAATTATGCTCGTAAGCGAAACACGGGGTTGGGAAGTTTTATTACGTGATAATATGTTATCGTGTTTCTGAGCACGTAATATCGTTTATATGCTTTGAAAAATTGTTTTTAAGTGTGTGATTTTTGAGTTTAAAAAATAAAAATCACTCAACAATGAACCGATTGTTATAAATTTGAACACGTATATTCGATTTATACACCGTCAGCTGTGTGAGATTTTTGATGTAAGCAATACACAACGAATAGTTTACTTAAAGTATTCTAATAAATTTTCTTAAAAGTTTAGAGTATATAAATCAATGTTAAATTGAAAATAATTTATCATTAAACTCTACAATTTTTGCGTGTAAGATCAGTGGAATTGATTCAATTTATAATAAAATACAATCGATCATTCAATTCATCCATCATGTTTATCCATGTTGATGGATTGTGGGTACGCGCAAGTAATTTAATCATTTATCAGATATTTAAATGTATCAATTATTAAAATAAAAACGAAAACATGATTTTTCATATCACTAGCAAGACAAAAAAATTTGACATAAGATATAAAATAATTATAATTTAAAAAATTTGCTAAATTCAGAGGGATAGATAAAATGCATTGTTTACAGAAACCAATAATTTATTGTATAAAAACGTTAAATAAATAATCTAATAAATAAAATAAATTCGCAATACATATAGCGGGCAATGCTCTACGTGTCTAACGACACGTACAAATATAAATATTTATATGTAATTACATATTTTCAACCATGGTTTATCAAACAAACAAATGAAAAAAATATTTAGAGATAGTCAGAAGAAAATTTATAAATAAAAAACATTCACAAGCATTTTATTTAGATATAAGGTCATTTTTAATTATAAAAGTCAGATTATTATTTTAGTATATTTTTTATAAAAATCTTCAGATACTATGATTTTAATAGCACTGTGTATACACAATAACGGTCAGTGTGACGTCACAGATATATCCAGCCCCGAGTTGTGATAAGCGCATCGCGGGCAGGCTCCCCCGGCCCTGGCGTTCACGTCTTCTTTTAATGTTATTTTATGACTCGAGGGTCATTTCAGGACCCGTCATAAAACGTCCTAATATTTACGGCCTTCTATTATTCTTTATGACTCGATGCGATCGAAAAAATATTCATTCCAACGCCTACCCTCCCGTCAGTCACGGCCTACTCCAGGTCTGGTTGCTCTAGGAATGTATAACAGAGTGCGCAAGCTAACCCTTGCGAGATCTTGTAAGCGAATGACGCACTTGGTAGTTGAATTATGTTGACCTGAGCCAAAATGAAGTGTTCCCTTATAGTCCGATTGATCTAGGAATATATCATAAAGCGTGAATGCTGACTCACTCGTGACATTGTAGACTAATGACGCACTTGATCCTGATTGAATATATAAACAATGTTGACAGCAGTCAAAGCAAACGTTTTGATATTGTCGACTTTATATTGCTGTCTATGACTTAAAACACTTGTAAAAATACCAATTTTATCATCTTGTTGATCGCAATTTAATAATTGAACTTTGTTAATCGATGAATTCAAAGGATATGCGATGAGATTAAATTGTCCATTTATAAACTATTAACTGATTTCCCGCTTGTTTGCACCGCACGCTACTATTGTAAACAAAACTTATTGGCTTTGGAGACTGCGAAATGTATCGCATGGACACTGTGTGCTTTTTCACTCTATAGAGATACGGATAGAGCTTAGTGGGATGCATCGTATTAAAAAAAAATATCTATATTACTTAGTATTATGCATACATACATTGTATTATGAATCGTTTTTCTCTATTTTGTAAAGGTTACACTCAAACCAATAATACTATTAACAAAAATGAAACATCTGTGTTTAATAAAAAATAAACCATGTGATATGATTTCATGAACGACACGGTCAATCCTATTCTTCCAGCCACCCTTAAAACTTTCTCGTACCAGTCTCACCCCCGCCGGGCAGCTTAAGTGCAAGGGCGGACATATTCTTAACTTTTTCTCGGGAACTTCTCAATTCTTATGTAATCATCTCACTGTGCACTTGATTTAAGTTGTAATAACAACTGCGGCTACGCCCACACACACACGAATATATATGTGTGAGTGTAATATATTTTCAAATCCTACCTAGCTTGCCTATCTTAGCCAATTTGTAATAAATTGATTGTAATATTAATTTCTTACAACTACATGATTATGAGGAGGCTTCAAATGGGGCCGTAACCTGATTATTCCAAGTATTTGAAAACCTTGAACACACACACGAGTACACCTACATCCACGAACACTTAAAAACAAAGCTTTGTATCATCAATTTTATGAGGGGAAGTGCTCACATTATAGTGCCTCCGAGTTCTCCAATACTTCTCGTGGAAGTTCACCCCAACTTCTTGTTTGACTGTGCCCGGGGAGGGGGAGGCAGCATTTTGTATTTTGCTTTCTGTTTGCTCACCTCGTAATGTAGTGCTCTGTGCTCACACTCGAGTTCATCCACAGAGCGGGGATTTATTTATTAATAAACAGTTACCATCCTTATATATGCGAATATATATATATATATATATATATGTATATTTTTACACATATACTCACACTCACCCTGTCTTTTCACTTCTCCGAAATACGTGTCCTCGATTATTTCCGAACTAACACAAAAGGCCTAATTTTATCACTCATTACACAAACACCGTAAACAACAAACGAGTTAAGTTAATTTGAACTGATTTACTTGAGTCTATAGTTTTAACTTATAACTAAATTACACTGTGAGATAATTCTAGGGAATCGAATTTCCAAAGACTAATTGTGACGAACAGATACGCTATCTTTTCCAATTTGATCGATAGTTGTACACAACTTGTCCCACATATCAAAAATGACTCTTTAATATTTATTACAACCATGTGTCTATTTTCTAAATCTTTGAATGCCACTTATATATTGTGTATCGGTGACAATTCTAATGCCATCTATAAAACACTGGACTAATGATCACACTACAAATACTTCACAGCTTTGGTTTAACATAAGTTTCTTGATAACTTACCCCAGAAAGATGCCTTTTGATGGATCTAAGAACTGCTCTGGACGGTCCGATTTCCATACATAATTACTACTACTTGCCCTAGAGCAGCCATCTTGTTTATCGTTCGCGTCCGTCCTCTCTGTTCGACTGGAAGGAGCTTGAGGGATGATTTTGTAATTGTGCTGACGTAATTTTAACTTAAATATAGTCCGACACGATTACAGAGTACCGTCTATAGGAAGAAGAAAAAATATCACTGTATAACAAGAAATAAAACATTAAAATAATAATTTAAAAATCTATCAAAACCTAAATCAAGACATGACGCAGAGTCACAGAGCTAAAAATGCCAAGGTCGTCAGGTAAACAATTCAAATGAAAAGCCATTCTACCGACAAAAAAGCTTCAATACATTTGTGCAAATTTAAGAAGGGCAAAGTACTTTCGATACACACTTTCCGAAAAAAATTGAAAATGAAATTATCAAGAACTAATTTAGATTCACCACTTTCTTTGTTATTTTATTTAAAATTACAACCACTTGGAGAGTCATTGAAACATCAACATGTTTATTTAAAATAAATAAAAATGTTTTCCTGAATCCGTTTTATTATTTTTACAAAGCACGTAAATCAATGCGACAGAATACATAACGTATTAAAAATTCCTTGTGTAACAAAAAAGCACTCCAGTGATTTTATTTTAAAATCTTTAAGAGCTTTTTACTGTTTTTTTTATTCAGTAATATTAAGAAAGCAATATGCCAGAATAACAACATTTAAATAAAATATAATATTTCCTTTAGCATAAGATAGTCTGTAAAGGCACGAAGTAAATTCACACACATCATTCATTTAATTCGTATAGGCTAAATTTATTATATTAGTATGTATCACTTCTTATTGTATCATCGCATTAGGAACCTTGTCTATTGTATGCGTGATCTTTTATTCCATCGTATTAAGACTAAAATGAAGCATAATACCAACATTCCTTGTATAATATAACATTCCATTCTACATAGAAAATAAAATGATAAAATCCAAGCACAAGGAAAATTCTGACACAGCAATGTTGCGCGCCTGCGAATAGGCAAAAGTCATTACATGAATATTTATCACTTCTAATTGTATCATAACATTAGAGAGCCTTTGATTTTTATCGATTTCCTGTTGGCGGAAATATACGTGATAAATTTTTATTTCATAAAATAAAGATATTAATAAAAGGGATAATTAAGTGATTCGTGGTAACCTAGGCCGAATATTATTTTCAAAAACGCAGCAATAATGTTTCGTTAAAATTATTTTACATATCAGTCTCACGAAATCGATGGGTTTAATATTATTTGGGCCGACTCTGCCTCGCCGGAGAGATGACGATGTGATTATTGTTGCGGGGCGCGCCGGTGAGCACTCCGTGATCTCAGTTGGCCTGCATTATCCTCCACAATGGGGCTTCCCCTTTGTGCCGCTCGGCAATTTGCCTCCATTGTATGCTCAGCTGTTGCCATTACTGGGAATTCCAAGTCAGTAAGAGCGCTTGGAAAATCTTCAAATATTGTTTTGAGATATGCTAAAATTTAATTGTAGTTCAATTGTATCTTGCAAGCCTCGCAGGACTTTCAATATAACATGGCAAGACTATTGCCTGTTATGAGATATTTGATTTGGAATATCTATATCTCTATAGAATATCTTAAAAGATACAACGCTGATTTTTTGCACGTAAGTTCAGTAAGTTTTTCCGCAGTTATGTGCCGAATTTCAAGACGATAGGATAATATTTTCATTCATAAACTAATGAAACTAAAAAATATGCTTTAGCGAGTTTCAATATGTACGGATTATATGATTCTATTGTTCACCGCGAGAACAAGTACCGTCTTTATTTTTTCATCAAAATTGAATTAGAAATTATTAATCACATCATTAATAACTCAAAATGCCACCTAGAAAAAAAACCGTCTACGCACAGCAAACGAAATTCAAAAAGAATTGCACAATTGAACGTGATAAAGACTGCATTAAATAAAGAACAGTGCAGTGAAAGTGATGCGTTGTTTGTGACACGAAATGTGACACAAATGTCAACCAATGAATCGAAAGGAAAACGTGAGCAGCGTCTTCTTAAAATTAGAGAACCCAGATGTTCGAGTATTCAGCCAAACAAATGTTCAAACACTATTGCTTCGTTCATCGAATTCGTCATTCTGTGACGGGCTACATTTATAGTAATTTTATAAAGATTAAAGTTCCCGTGGAATATAATGTTTTGTATTTATATCATAACCTATGATATAAATATAAATATATATTTTCAGTGCTTGTACTACGATGGGGAGTGGTAGCGCCGATGCCTTCCCGGCGGCGGAGAAAAATTACTCGATATCGTCATGTCACGTCATTATAGCTTCATGTCGCGTCATTATATCTTCAGTTATTGTATTCAAGCTAAACAAATCTGCACACATTTAAGTACAAATATTTCTATTTTACTCGATATTTACATAAAATAATAAATATGTAAAATGCGGGGATTGAATTAAAAAAAAAATATCTAAGAGGCAAATCAACCACTAAAATATACAAATTTTTTATAAGGTAAATTTATTTTTTGAAATATTATAAATTATTTTTAATATAAGTAAACAGATACTAAAAGTATGATTTTTGCTTTTGTAAGATAAACGTATACAGCTTAAATGTTCAAAGAACAGTTGGATTGACAGTCGAATACAATCGACTTATATCTTTCTTTTCGAGTCGTTTCCCATTTTCCAGCTTTGATACAAAAATGAATATATATTCAGTTCGCTCACTGCTTAAATCATTTCAAAAATATGCCTCAGGTTTTTAAAAAAATCAGTTTATTCAGAAAAGAATTTAATCCGTACTACTTCAGACCGAGTTCAGCAGAAATAAGATAAATTTTTATAATAAAAAAATAGCCTCTGCAGGCTTTACAAAAAACTAGCTTCCACGTAAATGCCTTAAGGTGCTCAAAGAATTTCGGCAACACAAAAGTTCATATTATTCAAATACAAGCCGCACTATTAACACTTTGACATAATCCCGCGGACTAGCTGTGGCCTCATTTTAACTTTGAGGCTTTTGTAAGTCATAAGATACACACACACAACACATATATATATATATATATATATATATATATATATATATATATATATATATAGTCACTCACTTTCAATTTTGGCGTACATGTCAACACAAAACTGATGAAATACTTCACGGCATTTTAAAATGTGATTGGATTGTTAGGCTCTTATCATAATGCGATATGCATAATAATCCATAGATGAGACTTGTAATACGAATATTTTTGTTTAATATTTTTTTTCCCATATAAAAACAGACAAACTCACTACGATAAAAGTCTCTGTTGTGAATGACAGTTAGTGATTTTGTTTTATGCGCGATCTTCACAATGTTCTTTTTTCAAATTTTTTGCGAGGAACGTATGGTTTCAAAGCCTATAACGGACAAACAAACATTTTTTGTGTTTTATATATACAGATAATGATATTGGTAGAAAACCATGATCACTGTTTCAGTATGTGTATATACCCAGTGAAACGGTCGCCAACATCCTCTGAGGAAAGGCACTCGGTGAAGAAGATTTATGCACCCTCGCATCTCGAAAACACAATACGAGCGACCGGCAAGTAGTATGGGAGGGGCATGAGAAGCGCAAGACTCACCAGTGATGCCGCGGTGGCCCTTGGAGCGCCTGCCCGAGGCGGGGGAGATGAGGCACAGGGGCGGAGGCGCGGGGGTGCGAGTTGGCCGGTCGCTCCACACAGCCTCCACCATGGAGTCGATGCTGGACGAGCGAGGGAGCCGCCCCCCGGGAGCGCCCGTCTCGCGCCTGCAACAACACGACACACGTCAACACTACACATACACTAAATAACGCCCATGTCAGATTTGATCACTCCCAGGATATAAGAAAACCCATATATATTATCTGGAAATAATTTTTAATTTTAAAATAAAAAAATTCTCCAACAAGTTTTATATCTCCCGAATAAAACAAAACGACATTTTTTAAAAATTAATTTGCCCGTGTAAAAAAGTTACTTTTCCCAAGTTATTTGCACTAGAATTTCCCGTCGCATCGTACTGTATGAACGTGAAAAATATTAACTTTGCGCTATTTCATAAAGCATAAAATTTCAGTTTCCTTCAGCAAGTTTTCCAAGTAATATCGGAACACAATGTCGAGTGCAAACACGTAGCCTCGCGTACTATTTGCTCGCCTACACACGAAGTCATGTCAAGTCTTTCCTTTGATATTTATTCCAAGTATTAGTGGAGTCTACAAGCACACCAAACTGTAAAAGTATAAGGCCGCAAACGGTACGCCATAAGTAGAAGATCGTACGTAAACGCTATCGAGCTCATCATAATATATGTTTGCCTACACACGATGCGTGTAGAGCGACAAATATTTTCATCTTATTCTACACCTCAGGGGAGTTTATAACTATGCCACGCTATACGAGTTAAAGGCCACACATATTGAGGCAAGTAGGCGAGCAGTAGAAGATATTCACAGTCAATCGTACGTGATCGTAAAACGAAGTGCTATATGCACGCCTACACACGCCGCGTGCAAGACGTAGTTATGTCAAATAGACTCACGAACTCCTACGTTACACATCTAAATTTCTCCTGACATTCGCCCGCCCGGTTTACTTTATTAAAGTCGAAGACGACTGGGGAGCGCTGAAAAATCTTGCAACCACCGAGGGTGGTAGAGTATCTCGAAGGCTTCGTTAAATGCGATCGGAGGTTGTGGTGATAATTGTTATTTTAAAAACTCTGTTCATGAGTGTAATAATCCTTTATTTTCATTTTTAATTTCCCGATACTGGAATATCATCATCACCATCCCTGGGCTGGGATTCAAACTTCAGGACAATAAACTTTTTAAGTAATTTTTATGTGTATCTATTTTATGGATCGGTCAATCAGATGCGTATTTATTACCCATTACGGGTTTATTATATTATTAATAATATGATTAGGCACATTAGTTTATATATAGAAGATGATGAGTTCGTACACCGGTCATGTAAACCAGGAGATGTGGGTTCAAATCCCACACAAATCACGATGATATTTTTCTGAGAGTTTCTTTAAATCATCTTCTATATATGAACTAATGTGCCTAATCATATTAATTTTTTTGTACTAGATTAGCGTGAAAGACTATAAAACAGTGATACAGTAATGTAGCTCACTTTTATTTGTTAATAAATAAGAAGCAGGGAGTGAATCATTTTCGTATTCCCAGATTGTTTCAATCCACTCCGGCCTCCCCGCTGTGGACACGGCGGCCATCTTTCTTCCAGGCGCAGCCTCTCCCGAGACTTGACCTCCGCAGTATTCATCATAACCCAACATAACCCAACACGACCGGGAAACGTACGAGCAAAACAAATTGATATGTGTAAAGTGGCTTGTTGGGTTAGTGGTCCCCATCCTGAATCTCAAACGGATTTACACCTATTACATGTATAAATATTTGCATCTATGATGCATGAGCGATCTACCCTCGGGGGCACCGGGGTTGGGATTGGTTATGGTTTCTGGCCGATGCTAATGGGGACACTACTCAGGATTGTCGCACAGGGGTGCTTTGATGATAGGAATGTTCCGAGGGTGAGATCGCGCTGGTGTTCTCGACAGCTTTATACGTCCCGCGGTCCGCGAGAGCCCTGACTTTATATACCAGTAAAGCGTAACGATCCTAAAACAATAAAAAGCAGGGCTTTTATGAGTATAAAAACAACTCCTGCTATCTACGAGGATTACTATCATACCGGGAATGGAAGACATCCATATTCAGACAATATGAGAACCGAAAAAATATAACTTAACTAAAATGGCTCATTTAGGAAGAAAGGAAACAATACACATAAAAATGCTGCTAAACAATATTCTGGTAATTAATATTTAAATATTTCAAAAGTGATTTGTTGGTTTATTCTTTGTTGAAGTTTTGGTTAAATTGTTTTTTGAAAAATCAATATTTATTGATTAACTAATTTCCACTTGAGTACTGTACAATTCAAATGAATAAAACTTTTTCTGAAGTAAAAAGTGAAATATTACATTAAATATACGCTGAGACGATTGAAAGTGTAAATACAATTTTATTATCTCGTAATTTTTCGGCAGCCATGAAAAGTCCGACAGATGCATGATTATTAAATTCAATAATAAAAAAAAACACTCGCACAGAAGGATTTTCAGATATATTTTTTCATTTATTCCACTACTTCGTAGAATCTTTGCATTGTTTTTCATCCCTTCGGAGCATCCCTTTGTCTACAAATACCTCCAGCGCGGCACCGAGATCAAATTGGCTTAAAGACGGAGCGAGAAAATCGCGAATTATTCCGAATTATTTATGGCGGGAGTGGAGAAAAATAATGAATTAAATATATTCGGCACCGCTTTCGGGCTGACTCTTCACACCCGGCGGGCCCCCTCAGCAGCGTGACGAAGTATTTTTAGACGTTCGAGACTCCCTCAAGATGGGGATGGTGATTTTTCAGTGTAAACAACTTAATGCCTCCGCCGCTTTTTTATTTGAGAAAATAATTACCCGCTTGTAATACTAAAATAATAAAATCTTGCTGTGCAAACACTTAATATAAAATTTAACTGTAGAAAGAAATATTATAAAGCTTGTGATATAAATTCAAGCTTTATTAAATTATTAAGATTTAGGATAGAATTTTATGAAAGAACATAACAAAAAATATATTTAAATAAAAGTGGTGTTAACATACGCTTATATAATTTTAATATAAAATTAATCTTAAACAACTAAAAGAAACTTCTTCTATGAAGAGACACACAAAAGAAGATGATATTATTTTAAAAAAACATAACAAAAAATGTTTTTGATTTTGAGTGTGATTTTGGAAAAGAGCAAAAGACAGTGATTAAAAGTGAATTACAGAAATTTAAAAATGAATATTAAAAATTACAATCAACGCCAATAATCGGCGTGCGACACCACTCATCTCGATCCAGAGACAATGCGACAGGGCGGGAGATCTCTCGACTTCCGGCCGCCCCCGATTTGAATTAGCTGCGCCGCCACTTCCGCCTGTAATTTCCAAAACCACCCCGCGCGCCCCCGCCCTGTAATCTGCACATCTTGAGTTATTATTACCCTCTCTGCTTTGAAGGCCCCTCCTAGCGGCCATTTGTTGCCGTCTGTCGTCACATTCTTTCATGATTATCTTTTCCACTGTCGCCAGATTGAAATTTCCGTCAAGTGTTACCGACTCTTTCGTATTATCAAGTGTTTTGACTGAAAGTTGTCATCAGCAGCGAAAAGTGAAGGTCAGGTATTATTTTTTATTTTTTATACTCTACGGGCGAGAGACATACAAATCCAAATACACTCCTTAGTAAGAGTGTAAATCTGCAAGCCCAAAAAGAAGATAAGTATGAATTTTGGAGTAATCATAAGCCATTGGTACAGAAACGTTACAATGTGTTTCAATTTCATTCTGTACCTTGAGTTTTGAGGCACTGTATTAGGCAATGGCCGCTCCGGCCGGTCCTTGTGCAGGGTATGTTAAGACACAAGCTCGTATGTCTTTTCAGCTAAAAATAATTCGATGAATTCCTTTGGAGTTTAATGAATTAGTGAAGCTCGCATGGGCAGAACCACTAGAAGATGAAATGTCCTTTGCCAGTTCAGCGACAGCAAATTTAATCAAATCCAATATTCTCACAAATGGCTTGATTTTAATATATAAGTTTAGATTTTTTTTTTAATTTTACCGAAAAGATTCGGTCGGGTGTTAAACAGACAGCTGTACAAACGAATTACCATAATTCAAGTAACTCTTTTATTGGTGGCTAAAATAATGGCGTATCCCTTGTTTTTATTGAACAGTGAAAACAAAAAAATATTATAAAACGAGACAAATCAACCCTTTTTTTAATTGGAAAAAATATCGGTTAAACCCTTGATCTCTTATTCCAAATAGTAAATTTTAATTATTATTTTATAAATTGGTTTATATTTATTTAATGCTGTAATGGAGTAACTGCTCATAAAAAAATCAGTCAATTGGCAACGAGCCGTACGTAACAAGTAGTTGTGTTTTTTTTTTAGTCCAGATGTGCCTTTTTTGCGTGTTTTCACAAACTTGCAGATACATAGTATAATATAAAATGAACATCAACAATATTCATCTTTTAATTCCAACTTGATAACTCCGCATACATGTCCCTTGTTTAAATAGATCCACCCACAATAATAAATGGCGCTCCGTCTCCTCCCCTGACCCTCCCCCAGACCCATTGAGAGTGTTGTCAATTATGAATTTAATCAGCTGTTGCATTACTGTGCATCCGTGTCAGGGTCGCGCTGACTCGGGTCCAAGGTCGCGAGACACTGTTTATTCATCACGACTCCTTTGCGACCTGACCAGCCATCGCTTACCCGACCAAATAGCGTAAATAAATAAATAAAATTTACTATATAATCACGATTCAAGCATGCAATTAACATTGACTGTAAAATTTCGAATACCATTATATTTAACATGCAACTATCAATTGTACAGTAGCATTTATGATCAACGCATTTAATTTAACTATATTATTTATGATCAATGCAATTAACTTGAACCGTAGCTTATTAAATTGATTTTCACATTTGAACATTCAAAATTATACTTTGAATTTCTATTTATTTATCCATCTTTAGAAATCACACCATATGTATAGATGCAACGTTTCCTACTGTACTGTAGATTAGACGACGTGGTTACTGTGCTGTACTTCTTTTCTATTGTACTACTCTACTGTAATGTAGAGTAGACGATGTATTTAATTACAACGAATAGGAAGCCAAAAAAAATACAGATTTAAAACATCGTAACCCCGCTCGCTTAAGCAGTAGGTTTCTTTGGTTTTATACGCCCGTCCGTCTCCGCGCCAGGCTCGAACGGCCGCCATAAAGGCAGAAAAACCCGAGAAACACTCCCTTACTTCTCCTGAAAGTCGGTGCACATCACTCCGAGCGAAACCCTGAAAAACTCCCCCGAACCATTACGCGGCCGCCGTGAATTGAAACAAGCAAAAAAATTAAAAGAAACCTGCGCTAAAGCCTAAAAGTCAAACGAGCATTCGCTGAAACACTTTGAAAATAACGATACTGAATATTCAACGGTTATTGTCAACTTAATCATACTTCGTGTCTATGAGAATAAATTAATTTTTAACTTAGTGCGATGGTTAGACAATACAAAAAAAACTGCGAAAAAGAGAAAAAAATAACGTGAAGGGCAAAAATACTCGCAGGCTTAGTAATTAAAGTATATTGCAACGCTATTCGCTATGCGTGCCACGATAATAAATAGCGTACATCGTTATGTTAATGAATGTTTATAAATGTGTAAATATGGTCTTGTGACTAAAAGCTGGCGCGGGCCTTCATCCAATATGGAAAATTATTACCACTGTCATTATTCGTGGAATGTGGAAAGCACTCTTACTCGGTGCCAGCAAAAAAACGTAATCGACAATAAGTTACTGTTGTATACATAAAAAAAATGTTTATAAAAATACACTCGTAAAGCTTTTAGGTTTTTAGCATGATGGCAACTCTCCAAAATAATATAATAAACGATGAAATTTAATAAACATACATTATTAAAGAGGTCTTAAAAAAATATGCCAAAAATGAATCTTCATGGGTGATATTAAATATCCGCGACATGCTGGAAAATTTGTGGCACTATATATTTAAAAGCCGAATGGCTAGAAGACTACGATCGTTTTTGTGTGTGAGATTTTTAGCATTTCAACGAGTTTTTGTGTTTGAAAAGCCCTAGAAAAGCGAAAGCGCTCACAGGCAAAAATGATCATTTTTTTGTTGGAGATATTAAGTATATTTTTATATGGATAATGCGTAGGTTTTTTTTTTTGGATATGTGGTTTATAAAAATAAATTTTCTTAAAGTTAAATATTTTAAAGTCTTAGAAGTGTTTGCAGGCCTTGGCAGCCATTTTCATGTTTGTTAACATGACTTGTACTAAAGTATTCAGGACCCGTGTCCTGAAATTTTTTTTCAAAGTAAGTATATTTTATCAAAGTACTTTATTCGTTCAAATGTTTTATTATTATAGTATTAACGACGGCGCGCTCGCAAAAAAAGACTCTCCGTAAAATAATTTTTAAATTACTGTAAATATTTTTATTCGTATGCAATAACCAAACACTCAAAGTAACCAAAGCTAAGCAATTTTCAAAATTTATTTTATGTTTTTCAAGTTCTACTCAAGCGTCTTGGGTCTGACATTTCAGCTGAATATTTAAGAGTCATCTTCACTGCGACCCTGACTTTAAACTGTCAAATGATCAAAGTATATTTAATCACTCGGTTTCATCTTAGCTTAGTATAAACGCATATAAAATAAATCAACACAAAAAGCCGTGCTATCCACTAGTGGTGGACATGATCGATATAAATATATTTTTTTGAATTTTTAATATTTTAGTTTATTTTTATTTAAAATATTGAACGACATAACACACAATAACGCAGTATTTTTAAAAATAACAGCATGTATGATATACTCGTTACAGATTTCCATCTATAAAATATTCGATGATGAAATATTACTTAACCGATCGTTCGAAAATGCACGTACGATAAACCCCATCACTACTGCGTACCTTTCAGGTAGATATCTCTTTTGCGGAGTGCTTTGAAGCCTTCGACCCTCTTAGAGAACATTTCTACGGCGAATCTTTTACTGAAAAGACTCACCCCAGACCAAAATACTAGCTACCAAAGCAAAAGTCCATCTCCTTGAGAAGTCCTCATAGAGATATTACAAGTGGACGCGTGTTTTGCGACTCCCGCAGCAGTGGCGTTAAGTTGGAGTAACAGACATATTTTTATTCAAAAATGAGCGTTAGACATCTTGACTCAAACAATCTAGAGGACGAGCCTCTGTTGAGTGTATAGAGCAAATTAAGAGCCGCTGTATTTGTGTTGTTGTCGTTTATTCATCATATTTAATATGTGATTTCGGGAAAATATTTTAATTTCTTGTATTAATTTTTTAAAATATACTGTAAAAATAAGAAGTCGCTTTCGGTATTTGCTTTGCAGTAAAAATGAACATTTAAATAATCAGTTTAATAAAGGGTGTTTGTTTCCTTCGAAAGAGGGAATAACTTATACAGAGCTGTTAACAACTCATATCTCCACCAAAACTATAGACAGGGAACAAGCTGCGAGCGTGCTAGCCTTCGAACAAAAAGCGTGAAAACTTAGAATATTAATGATATATCTAGATAGTCAATTATTATGAGATTGCTTATATATAGAATATACATTGGTATAGAAAGGAGTACCAGTTTTTTTCATATCGAATTATCTCCCACAATCTCGAAGCACGCATAACACTCGGGTGACATTAATTGCAGTAATCATGCTTTGTGAATCTCAACGCGATTGGTTTTGCTTCATAATATTTATTAAGCACGACGATACGATGCACGCCACTGGCTGCTCGGCTGACTGGAAAGAAATTATCTGTCTTGTGTGGAAAATGAAAGACTCTACAAAAAAATCAAGCAACGTTATTATGGTGTCTCTGTGGAGGTTGGTGACCATCTCACTAACATATCTCTTACCTGGTCGGTTTTACTAGAATTGATTATTAATTTTTATAGAGTCAGGGTCTAAGTCCCATACTCGAGTTTTTTTAATAATTTTCTGGTCCGTTTTGCGAAAAATCGACTGCACCAATAAAATAAAAATTAAATGCAAAAAGTTAGATACATTCCTTCTTCCGAACAGAATATTTTTTCATTTCTTGTAGATTTACTTTTAATATGTGTTTTTTCCGATTGAAGTGTAGGAATTGGGAGATTCGTCATGTCCCTGTTCTAAGAGTCCTAAACATTTAAAAGTATTTTTTTTAATTGGAGATTTAATTAAAGATTAAATATAAAACATGTGCGATTTATTATTTTAAAAATTAAAAAAAAAAAAAATCTTTAACAAACTTTGGTTTTGAAAAGTCGTCATTTTATCCAATTTTTCAACATCTTTAAGTTTTTATTTTACCATAAAAATGGACGTTAATTAAATGATAAAAAACAGATAAATATAATTTTTAGTTTTTTTTATTATTTTATAAAAAAAATAATTTTCGACATAGAAAAATAAAGCGACAGTTAAATTAATTAAATAACACGATTTCGCCAGGTAAAACGGTCTTTTTTTGTGTGGCAGATGGGGGATGGACACCGAGCAAGGTTAGGTAGCCCAAGGTAGGTAGTTAAGACCCTCAAAGGGCGAAGAGAAATGAAAATGGAAGGAATGGAAGAGTGCAGAAAAAAATGTCCACATTGCTCACCTCTCCCAGCTGAGGCGGCGGACGCCACTGTCCTCGGGGCTCGGCGCGGATGGCGGCGCGGCTCGAGCCCCCGGCGCCTGAGCCAGCAGCCGCGCCAGCCGCTGCAGGGGTGGAGCACCCCCGGGGGCCGAGGGCGAGGCCGTCAGCGACATGCGGTAGGCCCGAGCTGCCACCACGTGAGGGGCCGGAACCCTGCAACAGCAAAAATCCCATCAACACCTATACTCTCAGTATCAAATTACCTATAATTTAAAAAAAAAAAATTTTTTTATATCTGCTCGTGAAGCATTATACAATTTTTTTAAAAATAATTAACATTCAAGCTTTATGATGATCTAAGTATCACCATTTGGATAACATCATCTTTTAGAAATAATAAAAAAAAACTTGATTACTAGTAGTTTTTGTTTTACTGAACTAACAAATACTCGATACTCCGTTTGGACACGGTGTTATCCAAATGGTGACCGTTACGCGCTGCTGGCACTCTTCTAATCTGGAACGGAGATTGCTGATAACACGCTGACACATAGTTCTTGATATTGCTGCCATTATTTTCAATTCCGTTAGGTTCGTCGGATTATTCTCATAAACCCTACTTTTAAGGTATCCCCATACGGCATACGAGATAGTCAAGAGGGCTAAGGTCGGAGCTTCCGGGAGGCCAGTTGATGTTACCCCTTCGTGAAGTGACCTTATAAGGGAATAATTCGTTAACAGCTTCAATTGATTGATTGGATGTATGGCAAGGGTCTTGTTGGAACCACGTTCTTGAGTTGAAACCTTGAAACTCCTGCAATTCGGGGCCCAAAAATGTAATCAACTTCAACGCTAAAACAAATACCCGATACTCTTTTTGGACACCCCGGGGACTTAAAAATTAGGCAAACAACATCCCATTGTTTATTTAGAAGAACAATAATTTTAGCACACGTGTGCTCTGGTCGCCCCTTTGGTGCCGACTGGTGCGCTTAGTTGGTATCTTCTTCATAAAGTGCCTCTCCTTAAAGGAGGTTGGCGTCCGTTTCACTGAGCATATACTTATGTTAAGCCTGTGTTCATGGTGGGTCCCCGGGTCCTTCTACACTGCAGTTTTATATTGGAAGGAAAAGGATTACGTATTGCTGCTGCCCAATAGCATAAAATATAATCCTTCCCTTACATAGGAATTATATTCCTTAATTGGTATGGACAATTTAAAAAGGCAAGATAGTTGTACATTTTGATAAATGCAAGACTTATTAAAAAATATTTTGAAAAATATAATAGGACGCCTCGTGCTATATTCTATTATAAATATTGTAAATATTTTAAATTCTTAAAGTATCAATTACCTCTTAAAACGTTTTAAAGTCCACATTTTTTTAAAAATATTTTCAATACAATAATTTACCCATCGAGTTCACTCAATTTAATTAATATAGTAATTATTATCACGATAATTTTATTGAGCGATAAAACCCGCACTGAAACAAAACCGCACTAATAGCATTACGATCGCAAATAGTAATATGCGATATTACAAATCAATCTGCTTGAATGCACTTTTGTAATTTCATCATTTCGCCTGAAACTAATATAAATGCATTATTCACGAGCGAAAAATTTGACTCGTCAGTCAGAAGGTACACAGGAAGCTGGACTTCGTGTAATTGAATTAATTTTTATAATTTTTCAACATTGTAAAAATGCAGTTCCAGCAAATTAACAATTCTGTAATATTTTTGCATATTCTTAAAAATAATTTAGATGCTCTCGGTTTATGTACGGTATTATGCAGAGTTGCAAATATTAAAAAAAAAAAAAGATCATGCACGACTGTAAAATGTTTCTTTAAAAATCAGGGGCAAAACAAATTCACACGTCACAATACACGCAATTAATTGATATACTTGATGTAATGTAAGAACATAGGGGAAACGTAGTTTAAGGGTAGAAAAGTCACACCCCGCTGATATTGTTTTCATGAGGGCGCATCAAACTCCCCGGCGCATAGCTTTTGAATTTAAAATACCCGAGAATGAGCCAAACTTGATAAAGGATACAACTATATAAAATTAATTAAATTCTTTGGAACTTTAGATTGGTTTTGTATTCCTTGCAACACGCAAACTTTGGGATCCCCTATTGGATTCTGTGAATACTGAGCAGCCAAGAGTACACAGCAGGCTCTGGGAAATCACTACTTTTATCCGTTTCGTTACAAAAATAATAAGATACGAAATTGCTTTTTAATAAATCCCACTAGAGTTCCGATAAAGAATTCGTCCTCTCAAATACCTGCATATTGTATAACCATATTTCATATATTTACACAGCCGATACACGATAGCCGTGGAGGCGTGGGTTCAAATCCCACAAGCGAGTATTGTCGTCTTGTCGATTACCTGCATATTGTATAAGCGGGTGTGTCAGCAGGGCTTGTCTCCCATTCACCCCCTGCAGGGGTGCCTTGTTAAATCAGGCTGCGTCTCGGGGGGCAGAGCACCCTACTATCTGCATCTGTCTTGTAATCACCCCTGAAGCCTTCCCACCCCGGCCCGGGTCCGACGACCCCGCCGGGGACCTCACGACGCGGGCTCGTAGCTTTTCAAAATCTACTACACTCGTAAAAACCAAGTGGGTTTATATGATTTGTTTGTATATTTAATAATTTTTATAGCATATAATTTTTTATAAAATTCAAAAGTTTTTTTAGTTCAGTCCGATAAATGAGTCAAATATTTTACTGGAACAAGCTAAAATTTTTTTTTAAATTTATTCGAGATTTTTGTTTTATATTAAAAATGCAACCGGATTCTTTGTATGGAGGATCGCTGGAATATTTTACAATGTGAAGTGTAGAGCTCGACCTGAGTATCGAGTCTTCTTATAGGCACTTATGGGAACTCGTGGGGGGACTATCGGCCGAGGATATCGATTGGGCGTCTCCAGCCTCCTGTCTCCGGTCACCAGGCCTGGCAGCTGACTGTCTGCTGCGGATGCAAATTTTAATCACAGCCTTAAAACCCCTACTGCCTTATGCGAAGCGTTGCCTTCAGAATATTGAAGTATATTATAATTTATTCACGTCGTTGTCTTGTCGTGGATTACTTTTATTTAATGATTTCTTTTAAGACTGTTTATATCTTTTAAGACTTTAATAATTAAAAAATTACCACAGTTCATGGTATAATTAAATGAATTACCATTGGTTAAATATTGATTGGCGCCATCGCTGGACTATTAAAATATTCATATTTCCTAACAAGACAGAAATGTACTTCATTTTGCACTAGATAAATATTAATTAATAGATAACTTTTATTCCATTATTTTGCAGCAAAAACCTGTTTGTGTATCTGTAGCTTGATGAAAAAGGGGTATCAGATTTAAACGCTAGAACTTTGTGAGTAAAGGTTTATATAAGATTGCTATTGGACAGCAGCAATACGCAGAATTTTCCTTCCAATATAAAACTGCACTATAACCCCCTTAGAAAACCATGAACACTGGCTCAGCATGAGTATATGCTCAGTGAAACGGTCGTCAACTTCCTCTGAGGAGCGGCTCTTGATGAAGGTGAAACGTAAAAAAATGCAACTTATGGTATCATCGATTTTATAAAAAGTATTCAAATTGAGTTTTCTTAAGTAAATTTGTAAAAATATTTATGCGTCTAAACAAAATTTAAAATCACACCAATTTATAAAATATTCGCAGTCACGTAAAATTTTCAACATTGTGAAATACAGTGTGTTTCATATCTCATCAAATAACCTGAAGCGTTTGATTCCAGGCTGCTCTCCACTAAACCTCTGCTAAGCCCTGCGTAATCCTGAATATTAGCATAAGCCTAATAGAACAGTCATACTTTGTCGGATTTGCATTGATAATACCACCAGAGATACAGGGAACGAGTTCTTACGTCATAAATTATAAGTTATGGAATACAAAACACAAATAGTGTACCGGACGTACATTTTGAACTGCGCCATAAGGGCACTGGTAGCAAGGAATTTAAAGCTGGAGACTTCTGGATCAGGATCGTAGACGGCAGCCCGGGATTGTCGTAGTCAGCCCGGGTTGTAGAAGTCAGCAAAGGAAGAGAAGTCAGCACAGGAAGAGAAGTCAGCTCAGGATTGTAGTAGTCAGCACGGGAAGAGGTCTTAATCAAACGCTGGTTGGTTTCACACTGACTTTATTGGTTCAATACAGGCATATTTATTTACACAGAAATTCCTGCGTGGAAGCCGCGCAGGAATCGTTGCCCGTGCCGAACGGTGCCGGGCGAGAATCGTCGTGCGTGCCGAAACGGGCCGGGCGAGAGATCATTGATGCTGCGTCCCGTTACGCCGGCGGTTCTCAAGCGCCGCGCGTGCGGGCCGTGCATACAACGCCTGTGGGTCCGTGTACTGCGAGCAGCGGCCGCTCCGGCACGCCGCTGGTTCTCAATCTTTTTCTCTCTCTGTGTGCCTCATTCGGCGGTGAGCCGCCGTGACGTACGGTCGTGCCGTCGCTCCGAACGGAGCGGCGGTACAGACGGCAAACTCCGCACGTCACGCAAACCCTCATATGTTGGATACGAGCGGCTCACGCCCTGTACATATACAAAGTTAATAATAACATAGCGACGCGCGAGATCTCGTCAATGCCGGGCGATCGCCTGCCGAGACACGCCCGCGCTCGTCGCGCGCGGTGCATCTGGGCCGTCCCTGTGAGCCGAGGGCTCGTGGGCCTCTCGGCGGCGTTCGCTCCGGTTTCGATGCCGGCTTTCTACCTGCTTTTACGTCGCGCGTCGCGCGGTTCTGTACAGGCGGCATACTCGCCGTACAGTCATGTAATCTATTTACTAAACTAGCGGCCGTCGTCCCGTACAGACGGCAAACTTCCCGTCACGCAAATATTCGTTTCATAACTGGCGGCCGACGTCCCGTACATTCCCCCCGTGCAGTCTCCGCTGTACTAGCATCGGATGTCGGCCGGTCGTTGTTTCCGGCGCCGGGGGACGGACGGTCGGCGGGGCGCTGGGCAGCGGCGGGGCGCTAGGTAGCGTGGCGTCCATAATGACGTCCAGGTCTCCTGTGAGTTTCGAGTGCGCTGCCCTGGTTGTAAGGCAGGTGAACAGCGCACCGTATCCCTTTTCTTGTTGTCGGCCGTTCGTGACCTTCATCGGGCCGACGTAGTCCAGGCCGCAATGTGTGTACGGCCTGCAATGATGGGCTAGCCCTCCAGCAGGGCCCCGGGTTCTCGGTGCAATGTGCATTTTGATTGCACAATTGCCTTGGTGCGGCCCTGCGTACTTTGTGCAACTTATATAAAGTAAACAAGGCGCGGATACAAGGCCACCAGCTCTCCATATTTGAGGGTGGTGGTTTATCAGCTGTGTAACATACAATGGTGCGGGTGTTAATTCCGCGGGGTCATTCGTCCGGCCATCTTTGCCGCCGGTTGCCAACGCAGCCGAGAGTGGCGCAGGCGGTGGCTCCCCGGTGTGCAGCGCATCCCGACTCGCAAGTTCAAGCGACGAAGGGACGCTGCTCGCTGCCATCGCAGCTGGGAGGGACGCACGCGGCGGCCTCCCGGGGTGCAGCGCATCCCGACTCACAAGTCCAAGCGACGAAGGGACGCTGCTCGCTGCCATCGCAGCTGAGAGGGGCGCAGGCGGCGGCCTCCCGGTGTGCAGCGCATCCCGACTCGCAAGTTCATGCGACGAAGGGACGCCTCGCGCTGCCATCGCAGCTGGGAAGGGCCCATGCGGCGGCTCCCCGGTGTGAGACGCTTCCCGACTCGCAAGTTCATGCGACGAAGGGACGCCTCGCGCTGCCATCGCAGCTGGGAAGGGCCCATGCGGCGGCTCCCCGGTGTGAGACGCTTCCCGACTCGCAAGTTCATGCGACGAAGGGACGCCTCGCGCTGCCATCGCAGCTGGGAAGGGCCCATGCGGCGGCTCCCCGGTGTGAGGCGCTTCCCGACTCGCAAGTTGAAGCGACGAAGGGACGCTGCTCGCTGCCGTCGCAGCTGGGAGGGACGCACGCGGCGGCCTCCCGGTGTGCAGCGCATCCCGACTCGCAAGTCCAAGCGACGAAGGGACGCTGCTCGCTGCCGTCGCAGCTGGGAGAGGCGCAGACGGCGGCTCTTTGAAAGGCGCGTCCCGACCCGCCAGTCCAATAGGCGGCGGGACGCTGTGGGCTGCCATTGCAGCTGGGAGGTGCGCAGGCGGCGGCTCCCCGGTGTGCGGCGCGTTCCGACCCGCAAGTTTAAGCGGCGAAGGGGCGCCTCGCGCTGCCATCGCAGCTGGGAAGGGCCCATGCGGCGGCTCCCCGGTGTGAGACGCTTCCCGACTCGCAAGTTCATGCGACGAAGGGACGCCTCGCGCTGCCATCGCAGCTGGGAAGGGCCCATGCGGCGGCTCCCCGGTGTGAGACGCTTCCCGACTCGCAAGTTCATGCGACGAAGGGACGCCTCGCGCTGCCATCGCAGCTGGGAAGGGCCCATGCGGCGGCTCCCCGGTGTGAGACGCTTCCCGACTCGCAAGTTCATGCGACGAAGGGACGCCTCGCGCTGCCATCGCAGCTGGGAAGGGCCCATGCGGCGGCTCCCCGGTGTGAGACGCTTCCCGACTCGCAAGTTCATGCGACGAAGGGACGCCTCGCGCTGCCATCGCAGCTGGGAAGGGCCCATGCGGCGGCTCCCCGGTGTGAGACGCTTCCCGACTCGCAAGTTCATGCGACGAAGGGACGCCTCGCGCTGCCATCGCAGCTGGGAAGGGCCCATGCGGCGGCTCCCCGGTGTGAGGCGCTTCCCGACTCGCAAGTTCATGCGACGAAGGGACGCCTCGCGCTGCCATCGCAGCTGGGAGGGGCGCAGGCGGCGGCTCTTTGAAAGGCGCGTCCCGATCCGCCAGTCCAATAGGCGGTGGGACGTCGCGGGCCGCCTGCGCGGCCTGCAGAGTCACATCGACGGGGTCACCGCTGAGGGGTTGTAAGTCCTTCAAGGCACCATCGCCGGGCGCGTCCCGATCCGCCAGTCCAATAGGCGGCGGGACGTCGCGGGCCGCCTGTGCGGCCTGCAGAGTCACATCGACGGGGTCACCGCTGAGGGGTTGTAAGTCCTTCAAGGCACCATCGCCGGGCGCGTCCCGATCCGCCAGTCCAATAGGCGGCGGGACGTCGCGGGCCGCCTGCGCGGCCTGCAGAGTCACATCGACGGGGTCACCGCTGAGGGGTTGTAAGTCCTTCAAGGCACCATCGCCGGGCGCGTCCCGATCCGCCAGTCCAATAGGCGGCGGGACGTCGCGGGCCGCCTGCGCGGCCTGCAGAGTCACAAGCGGCGGCTCTCTGGGTTGCGCAATTACTTTGCTCTCCCTTGGCTCCTCTCTTTTTTCTATCTCAGCCAGCTGGTCTTTCCGCTCAGTCGCTAGGGTGACCTGGTAGCTTCCGTGAGAAACCCAACCCAGGGAGGTGCGAGACGTGATGCTGGCGTCGCCTGCTGTCTCTCTGAGCTCTCGGGTGACGATGAGGTGGGCGTTATCTTGGCCTATCAGCAGTTGTGGTCTGATGTCTTGGCCGCCCGTCCGGGTCGTCTCATTTTTGATCGTCTGTGCCGGGAGCATGAGAGCCTGTACCGTGCATGCTTCCACGGTGTACTCTTCAGCCTCTCCGCGCACGCGGATCTTCACCACTTGCGATAGGTTGCCGGTGGTGCATATCCCACCGATGCCGTGGAACCGGATGTCCTGGATCGGTCCCTTGGCCCCGACGCTCGCTGCAATGTCACTGTCAATCAGCGTTACGGTGGATCCTTCGTCCAGCAGGGCGTGGACGTCCATGGATCCTGTGGGGCCGCTCACGGTCACGGGCAGTACCTTGAGCAGGATGGGGTATCCCTGCCGCCAGATGCTGGCTACCGTGTTTCTTGGTTCCGGCTCTCTGTGCAGCAAGCGGTGATGTGGCCTGCTGCACCCATTCTCGCCGCATTTTTGTCTGGTACATTCCCGCGATCGGTGGGCGGGCTCCAGACAAATGAAGCACAGATTTACGCGGTTCACGAAGTCCCAGCGTTCCCGGGTGCTCTTCTTCATGAAAACATTGCACCTGTCTATCTTGTGTTTCCCGGTTCTGCACATCGGGCAGGCGTCCCGGTTGCGGTCTTCCCGGCGATCATCGCGGCCATCCTGGCGGCGATATCCCCGGCCATCATCCTGTCGGCCATCATGTCGGCCATCATGTCGGCCATCTTGTCGGCCATCCTCTCGGCCATCCTCTCGGCCATCCTCTCGGCCATCTTGGTCAGCCATAGCGAGCACGTGAGCGTCCTTACGCCCCCTTCCCGTGGTCCGCTTGCGGTCCAGACAACCCGCGAACGCTGCTCTCTCGCAGCCCTTGATCAGCCATTTGCCTAGATCGGCAATGGTGGGCCTCTCTCCGTCTATCGGCTTGTCAAAGAACTGTAGCATCCATGCATACTGCAGGAATTGAGGCAGCTTTGATACCATGGAGGTGAGCAAGTTTGGCATCCCCAGGTACCTGCTCCCTTCCTTTCCAATGGTAGCGACAAGGTTGTTGATCGCCACCGCGATTTCTATCACCTTGTCCACTCCGCCTCCGCTTCCCTCTTCCAGCCGCGGCATCCGTTGCATGCTCTCCAGCATGTTATTGACGATCGTGTCCCGATCGCCAAAGCGGATCCGCAGCGAGTCTATTATTTCCCCGACCCTCTCAGGATCGTTGAGCATTCCAGCGACGGCCAACCGTGCCTCGCCTTTCAGGGATTGGCGCAATCTTATAAGATTCTCCGAATCCGTTATCGCGCACACTTTCGATGTTTGCTCCCATTGCGCAATGAATGTCGGCCAATCGATGGGATCACCGTTGAAGGGCGGTAAATCCTTCACGCCCGACTGTCTCGCCATGAAGGCCTCAATGTGCGAGATGTCTTGGGTTGCGGTGTTCCGACTCTCGTCGCTCCGATGTCGCGGCGCGCCCTTCGCGGCCGTATCGGACGGGACGCTTCCCTTCGCCGGCTCGTCTGCAATTGTATGCAGTGGCGCGGGGGTGTGTTGACTGTTCTCGCTCATGACGGAACGCATTGCCTGCGTTATCGTCGTCATGAGCTGGGCCATGGGGTCGGTTTCTTGCACCCATGCCGCTGTTTGACGGTGTGGTTCCCTGGGAAATTCTCCACTGTGAGCTGTCTCCCTTTGCCAGGCTTCCGTCTGAGTGTTTTGCCGTCCTGTTAGGGTGTCCGGTGCGGCAGTATCGCCAAATGAGAGGCGTCTGCTTGGCCCGGGCGCAGGCGCGGCGACTCCCCTTGCGGTGGTAGTCGGTGCGCGTGCACTTGCACTAGCTGCAGTAGCCGCGGCGGCGTCGGCGGCGGTGGCTATGGCTGCTGCTAAACTTGCGCGTTGTAGCGCAACGTTCCTGTCTTCGGACATTAAAAGTTGGCGTCTGACTGACCTTACTTCCCTCCTCAGTTTGATAATTGTGTCGTCTGTCGCGGCGCGGTCCGAATGTCTCGACGACGCACTGTCAGATGCGTCGGAGTCGGCCCGGTGGCTCCTACGCGCGGCGCTTTTCCCAGAGCGGAGCGATGCAGGCATTGTGCCGTTACAGAATATGCACAATTAAAAGGGTGTACTGACTCTACTTATTTTATTATTCACTTGAACGGACTTTGAAAGGCTCTGAATTACAAAAACTTCACTTCATACGGCAGCACTTTGAGCAGACTGGCTATGATTATGAATTCTGAATTCAAAACACAAACACACGTACTTAAAAAGGCTCTAAATTGCAAAAACTTCCCTTTGAAAACACTTTTAAAATACTTTTAAATTCACTTTTTTTTTTTTTTTTTTTTTTTTTTTTTTAAAAAATACTTTTTAAATTCACTTTTAAACACTTTTGAATTTACTTTTTTTTTAAAAAAACACTTTTGAATTCACTTTTAAAACACTTTTGAATTCACTTTTTTAAAAATACTTTTTAATTCACTTTTAAAATACTTTTAATTCACTTTTAAAACACTTTTAAATTCACTTTTAAAAATACTTTGAATTCACTTAACTTGATTCGGCTTCGGAAGGACCAAAAATGTACCGGACGTACATTTTGAACTGCGCCATAAGGGCACTGGTAGCAAGGAATTTAAAGCTGGAGACTTCTGGATCAGGATCGTAGACGGCAGCCCGGGATTGTCGTAGTCAGCCCGGGTTGTAGAAGTCAGCAAAGGAAGAGAAGTCAGCACAGGAAGAGAAGTCAGCTCAGGATTGTAGTAGTCAGCACGGGAAGAGGTCTTAATCAAACGCTGGTTGGTTTCACACTGACTTTATTGGTTCAATACAGGCATATTTATTTACACAGAAATTCCTGCGTGGAAGCCGCGCAGGAATCGTTGCCCGTGCCGAACGGTGCCGGGCGAGAATCGTCGTGCGTGCCGAAACGGGCCGGGCGAGAGATCATTGATGCTGCGTCCCGTTACGCCGGCGGTTCTCAAGCGCCGCGCGTGCGGGCCGTGCATACAACGCCTGTGGGTCCGTGTACTGCGAGCAGCGGCCGCTCCGGCACGCCGCTGGTTCTCAATCTTTTTCTCTCTCTGTGTGCCTCATTCGGCGGTGAGCCGCCGTGACGTACGGTCGTGCCGTCGCTCCGAACGGAGCGGCGGTACAGACGGCAAACTCCGCACGTCACGCAAACCCTCATATGTTGGATACGAGCGGCTCACGCCCTGTACATATACAAAGTTAATAATAACATAGCGACGCGCGAGATCTCGTCAATGCCGGGCGATCGCCTGCCGAGACACGCCCGCGCTCGTCGCGCGCGGTGCATCTGGGCCGTCCCTGTGAGCCGAGGGCTCGTGGGCCTCTCGGCGGCGTTCGCTCCGGTTTCGATGCCGGCTTTCTACCTGCTTTTACGTCGCGCGTCGCGCGGTTCTGTACAGGCGGCATACTCGCCGTACAGTCATGTAATCTATTTACTAAACTAGCGGCCGTCGTCCCGTACAGACGGCAAACTTCCCGTCACGCAAATATTCGTTTCATAACTGGCGGCCGACGTCCCGTACAAATAGTATTCAATATTTTTTAGAAAAAATACAATAATTATGACAGAAATCCATTGTGATATTTTTATTTATTAATTGTATTTTTGTATGTGTAGTCAAATAATATGGTGTTTTCATAAACAATATCAACCCCTTACCCTTAACCATTCGACCTCCATAATGAAAATATAAAGTATACTTTATTACGACACAGGTACTTTGTTTTCATCTTTTAATTAAACCCTCGTTATTTTTTAATAAAGATCGAATTACCCGCAATAAAGAGCTAAGAGGCCGCCGCGTCTTAACGAACCTCCGAAAAAAATAAGGGATGTAAACCGGAAGGGGCTGAAAAAACAAATCCCGCCGTAACTTAATACTCCAGCGATAAAATGAATCGTAATAAAAACAGCCTTCTAGCACGCCAACAATATTCAACGATAAATAATATCTTTAATCATACAAAATAACTGCATTATCACACATGTGTAAAACGACGACGAGAAAATTTTTCAATGCATTTAAAAAATATCCAGGATTTTATGTGTGAATAATTTTATGGAAAATACAATGAATCTGTTTAGCTAAAATTATTAGTTTTAAGTAAATTTTAAATATTTTTGAATAAAATACTTGAGTGATTTTCCACATTTTCGTTTTTATTAGTGACCGGTTTCGCCAACCTTTCACGTTGGCATTATCAAACAGAGTGAGATTTTATATAATAATAATCAATTAGGTAAACAATTGTTGGAAAGAGAGAGAGTGATTGTCAGGTGGTAAGGGCTAATGTGATTTTAATGTACCTGACAAGTGGAGGATTTTATATAATTGCAAATTTTTGTGAACAAATGTTTTTATGTTAATGGGGTAATTATCTCAAGTAGTGGCTTTGGGGTGTAGCGGCAGTTCTCCTGTGTTTGATAATGCCAACATGAAAGGTTGGCGAAACCGGTCACTAATAAAAACGAAAATGTGGATAATCACTCAAGTATTTTATTCAAAAATATTAAAATGGAATTCCACCAAGTACTCTCTGTCAAAAATATTGAATTTATTGAATTTTAAATCACTAATAATTTAAGAATCACACTCAGCCATATTTGAAGCTTGTATTGAATGTAACATCCCTTTTTATATTTTTAATTATATTTAATGGTTAATAATTTTAATTTAACATAATTGTAGCTAACGGTGAATTTGTCTGGGTGCAAATTTATTATTTAAGAATTTTAGTATGTAAATTAGGAAGTCGTTTGATCAATTATACTTTCAACAGATATTGATTGTCTTTGTGGTTCATAAAGTTTTGCCTAGTCAATTAGTAACCTGACGTTGTTTTATATTAATTAAATTATGATTCGTGTACGTTGGACATCTAAAGCGGAATAACTTCAGTATTCTAGATCATCACAGGGCAAAAAATTCTATCAAAAGATAAAAAGAACGAAGCCCAAATTAACACGGTCAATCGAATGCTTTGATGTAAGTCGCTTTGTTCTTTTGATTGTATGTAGGGCGAGGCGCGGCGGAGCGCATTTTTACACTGATTGCTTTTATTATTTTTAAAAATAAAATAGCAAAAATCAATAAATAAAAAATTATTAAATCATTAATCATTTTGACAGAGAGCACTGAGTCTGTTAGATAATGCCAACGTGAAAGGTTGGCGAAACCGGTCACCAATAAAAATTAACATGTGGAAAAATCACTCAAGTGTTTTATTATATTTAAAATATTAAAAAATAATTCAAACAGATTTTATTACTTTTGAATATCAGATTTTTAATATTTTCTTTCAAAAGTGCATATTATTTTAAAATTTACAGCAAATCAATTGCAACATATTTAAGAGTATATACAATTAGTCATAAATTAATATTATCACACATTTAATTAAATCCTGTCAAATATATATTTTATTTGCTAAATGAATTGATAAACATACATATTACGTAAGCATTTAACATTTTATTTATTGATTCGATATTTTACCACTTTTAGTTATTTTGGCCAACCGCCACTTTGAAATGAAATATTCAAATTTAAATTACGAACGTCACAACCATAGACAAAAAGAAATATCTGGAACCATAGATTATACGCAATGGATTCTCCGCTGCAAGCCGGAATTTTTTTTTTCATATGAATAAAACTATCAATGGATTGATTGAATCCGAGGTCCGCCGTTACGCGGGGTTGATTTTGGACGGGGAATTTCAAAAAGCGACCACCGCGAAAATGTGTTCCATTTTCAAAGAGGCGTTCGGAATTCGAAAAAACGCTCGATATTCAAATTAATCAGAGCGGGAGAGCTGCAGCGCTCGCGGGGATGCCATTTCCCGACATTTTATCGGATTGATAAAATGGAGACGGGGGAGTCGGTTATAAGTTATTCTAGATTTTTTCGTGGCAATTTAAATATAAAAATTAATTTGTATATACTTTTGACGACCGACTTGGTTAAAATTATTGAGATCAGAAATATGAAGAAATTATTTTATTTATGACAAATATTATTTATTCTTTCATTCTTATCAGATTTTATTTTCATAATTTCACGCTGTCATTCCTTTGTGGTGTGTCGCCATTTGTCGTCGCCTGTCGCCTGTCGCCTGTCGCCGGGCGGTCGAGCCCAGATGTCGCCGAGTATCCATGAATAATGCCTCAGACGCCAGACATTTTGGGGGGCAATTAGTAGAAACACTAAGTGACATCGAGCCACCCTGTCGGCGTACATTAATTCAACGTTAATTATTAATTAAGCCAGGTAAATGTAAGCGTCTGGTAGAGGTGTTCGCCTTGAACCGCCTAGCGTCTATTGAGATCCACCATAGCTTTATCGTGTCCTCATTGGGTCTTCTCAAATAATAATCTATCGAGAATGACTGGTTCAAAAGAGTTCTCATATTTGTTTGGAGAAACTTAATATCTGTATGTATTTTATTATATACGAAAGAAAATCCGGCACTCTGTCTCAGTCGGCATTGAAGCGGCGGCCTCAGCACACGTGTTTTTATTAATTTATTTACTGTGCGGAATTTAAACTTAGGGGATTCATAAAATTTAAAAATGACTGCCACTTGCAAATATCTTAAAGCAAAAAGGATTAAAGTTCTTTACGCAATTTTGTATCGCATTTAAAACAATGTGATTTCGTATATTTGAATCAAACATTTGTAGGCTGTGTTCTTGTATTCGTAAAGTAATGATCGATAATCAATAATAGTTACAGAGATTCCCGTTTTCGCGCCGGTAATGAAACCACACACGCCGGAACCGCTGAAACTCCAGAGCTGAAAACCCAAACAGAGTTCCTCACTTCCTCCCACATATCAAACTACCCCTGTGATCACCGCCGTGCCGCAGTTCTGGTAAATTATTCACATATAAATTATATGTTTTCATACGGCGCCAGAGTGTTGACAGTAGTCAGTTGAATTTAATTATTTGCTTCACTCATCGGAGTTTGATAAACACTCTGGTAATTCTGTTTGTACTTTGGATCGAGCGAATCGTTATGGAAAATAAACAATAATATTTAAAAAAAATGTTTTAAAGCCTATCCTACCTTCTTTAACCAGTGCCTCTCCTCACAGGAGGTTGGCGACCATTTCACTGAGCGTATAGTCATGCTGAGCCAGTGTTCATGGTTTTCTAAGAGGAAAATAGTGTATCCAGATCCTTCTACACAGCAGTTTTATATTATAAGGAAAAGTCTGAGTATTGCTGCTGCTCAAAACCATTATTATATAAATCTTTACTTGCGTTTACATCTGATACTCCTTCTGCAGCATGCTATAGAAACAATAGCAAAACCCCCCACGTACTCCAAAAAGCACATCCCTCCACAATCATTCCAAGCTCATTACTCCATTACCGATCCTTTACTCACGCTCAGGGTACAGAATGCCAGCCACGCGCAAGCAACAGAATGTGGAGAGCGGGGAGGCTAACCTACCTAACAAGCAATATTCAACTTAATTTAGATTGAACCGCAGTTTTCGCTATCAAGAATCCACAGTGTGGATCAAGTAAGTAGTATTCTATTAAGTATGAAAGAGCATCTTCAGAGGTTTCCGGTAAAATGCTGCAATCGGCAGGGATCTCTCTCGTTAGATTGGCTTTTTGGAGTTTGAATTTAAATGTAACATACGATGTGAGGTGAACGGGCTTGCGAAACCTTATGTAAATACACGGCGTCGGAGATATCATCTTACAGTTGAAGGAAGTTGGTCGCAGAATACAGTGGCGTACTAAATTCGATCATATACAATAGATAAAAAATTAACGAGATATTATAAAATATTTTTAGTAAATCTGCTTTTATCGCCCATACAAGCTTTTTGTGTATAGTAAAAAATTACGACATCGTCAGGAAAAAAAATGTATTTAGAAAGCTAACTCAATTAGTTAGAGAGTTTTTGAGAATTTTCTCGTAAAAACAGCATTTGCGGGAAGCTTTGGTTTTCTGCATGACTTTTTAAAAAATGCAACTGAAGCACGTCGTTTGCTTTAGGAGGCTTCCGGTAAACATGCACCATCGAAAGGTACATGTGGACATTGGTTTAAACGCTTCTGAAGATCAAAAAAAATGAGGACGCCGATCTGCAAGCGTTATTGGATGAAGATGATATGCAAAACAGTATATGATGTATATCTATATTTAAAAAAAAAAAAAAAAAATTGTGATTGGATGATGATGAGTGTCGGCATGCACTGACCTGAGGACGACGGTGCCGTCGTCGGTGATGTCCATGTCGGGGCCGCTGGAGAGGCCGGAGCCCCGACGGGTGTCGGGGGCCGCAACTGAGGCGCGAGGCGTGAGGCGCAGCCCGCTGGAGCGCCGCGAGCCGCAAGCACTGCTGGCCTGCAGCCCATCTGCAAGGCAACACCCGGCATCAATACCCGATCTGACACATCAAAGGCGGCTAAACAACATCATTGCATGTTGTCCTGCGTCAAAACATTCACTGAATTTTGAAATAGCTATAACGTGGAAATCGAATCTTTGAAATACCAACGAGTACAAAAATAAATAACACAAAATAAACGTAATTATTTTTTTTGCAGTCCATAAATGATGCTTAATAAAAATTGGACTCTTTTGGTGAAACGGAAAAATGGTTTCGGTCTAAAAACGCGTTTATCGTCAAGGCCTTCATGTATTGGCAGAGAGATACCAAAAATGTGTATCTATCGAAATACGATACTTTGATTAAACCATTTTTTGTATTACTAATGGAATTTTCCATTTTTCATTGATAAAAAAAACCTGAAAACTTAATTGTGCACCAAATATGACGCTAAGTCACCGTGTATAGTGCACAGGTGATAATAGCGTTATTTCATTCTCAACACATAAATAACGCACGAGCAGAAAATAAAGCGAGCAGAATATATAAATCAGTAGACGTCATGTTCTTTGCGAAACTGACGGCTGACTTAATAAAAACTTTAAAGCCTTCGTAAATTTATTAGCGAAAATCGCTCCGCCTGCTCCCTTACGAATTCGGTTTTATATATATTTTTATTGAATCCACAAACTGAAGACAATCTATATAAACGATCTGTAATACTGTTATGTTAGAAAGAGAACCAAATAAGAGAATAAATAAAATTGTGTCTGACTTGTAATTCTAACACTTGTTCAGATTTATTAAATTATAAAGGCTTCTTTTTATTCAATAGTAAATAAGCACAAGCTTACTTGCTGTACATTTTTAAAGCAAATTTAAAGTCAGGTTTTTTGCAATTCCCAATGCTTTTATAACACAATCGATTGAATAAGTATACCAATAGTAATTTTCAGATCGCTTACTCTATTGCGGAACGAAAACATCCTTCTTGTGTGAATTTTACAGGGAAGTGTTGTTTACATACTTCTTATTCAACTTTGAATGACTCCCTATTGTAAAATAAATAAAAAGCAGGGGTTGTTAGGGTTGTACGTTATATAAAGAGGCGGCACGGGGAAGGGGCGGTACAACCAGCGAAATCAAAATAAATCTGCCTAGGCGTTCAGGGATTTTGATTTTGCTGCAAGTGTATCATGGATGAGGGTATGCCAAAAGACTTTTGATCTGACCATTAAAAGTTAAGGTGGCAGTTATCACAATAGTAATTACACGTGTTGCGTGTTGATAGTTCCGCTCTGAAAGAGCGGTATTTCGAAGGCTCACTGAAAAAACCTACCCCCCGGTTTTGCTTATCTGCCTGTAGCGCCCCTGCTCGACTGTGATAAACGTAATTTTCCTGACGTCACACCCGAGCAAAGTTGTCAGTAAACCAGGGCGATATTTTCCCTTAAGCAATTCTTCTCGGCGATCTCGAGTGGCAGGACCCGCGCCCAGAAGGGCGATAAATAATTCAGGGCTGGCACGCAGAATGGCGACTCGGGAGGGCCCGCCGGCGCTAAATCATATTTAGTGGCCCATTCGGGGAGTCCCCGAATCTTTAGGCAGTTCGCATTCAAACTTCTTGGCTTTGTAACGTGTTATTATGTAGCTGGAGATTTATTGAACGTCTTTTTAAAACGGCCGTCGACGTTAATTCGGCAATTGGACGCTGTTTAAATGTAAAATAGCGCAAATTTAACCGGCGAGATTTTTAAAAACACAAAAAATATACACACACCCTCAGTTAGGTATCAAAATTTACATAATTTGTGTTTCTGTCAGTAAACTTTCAACGCATGAATTGTCTTCATTTTAATTCTGCCAGTAGTTTAAAACAAACGATCACTAATTATTTCACCAGTGTTTCCTTCGATGATCAACATATATCTTTTCAACGTGTAATTCTATATTTTTATGGTATATATCATTTATTAAAGTGTAACTAAGATATTAGGTTAAAAAATTTCTACAACCGTCGTTCAAAAAAAAAACTTGCTACCCTATCAAGATTTTATATTTGCGATTAATTTTCCGGTTGAATAAATGAATTTACAATTTGAGCAATGATTAAATATTTAAGTACCAGAAGAAAATTAATATTCGATTGAAACGAGCGGTAATAAAATGGTTTGTTATTTTTTCAATAAGTTTTTTAATAACCATTCACTTTAATTTAACTTTTATTCGTGATCCATTATTGAGCTTATACGGTTTTTGAAGCACACTTATATTTCACATGAAAGCATCGATGATTCGATTACGTTCCCCAATATTATTCAGTATTATATAAATAACATTATTACTGACTCAAACTCTTTTTATTTTTAATATCAAACATAAGATTATATTTAACCAATTTAAAAATCAAACAATGAGAAAATCTTATAAAAATATGCAATAAGATGTTTTTCCAATGATTATTATTGAGGTTTTATTAAACTCGTATTTTTAACCCAAAAATGTTTATTGTGCATGCAATATGGTTTTAAATAACTAATTTTCTGCAAATAAAATACTTTAGTGATTTTTTCAGATTTTATTTTTTATTGGTGACCGGTTTCGCCAACCTTCGTTCTCTTCGTTGCACGGGTAAATCATAGAATATTTTTACGTGAGTGAAATGATTCAAACGACTAATCAATTTGTTTAAACAATTAAAGGTTAAATATCAGGTGTTCCACCCTGAGGACCCTCCGCCACCCACTGGAGGGGGTGTGGTATTGGTAATCCCACGCAGGGGAGGAATTAGTTCGAGTCAGACCCCTTTTCAGCGGGGTTGTTTCAACGGAATTCTTCTTGTATCAAACCTTCCGGTGAAGCGTGAAAATGGCACCCCACGCACAATCGAAAGGGTGGTTTTCGAAATCCACACAAAGGGAGTATGTAATTCGAGTCGATATTTCAATACCTTTATTTATGGATAAATGAAAAAAAAATCAGCAATATTGAATAACAAATGTTATAAGAACTGACTAGGAAGTAATGAAAGTAATTCAATTTATTCAGAATGAAGTTACTTCGTAATAAATCCATTACTGAAATTTGGATATGTGTATATGAATAGCAGGTACACGCAATGATCAGTATACCTGTGATGCACTGACACTGATACACGTGCCCGTGCACGATTGCTTAAAAGCCAGAGTTTAAAGGCAGCCTAAGTTTTATTGTGATTTCAAAAAGGGTTTTGATGTTTTCAGGGTAATTTTATTGAATCTTCGTAAAATTTAAGCTTTAGGCTGAAGTATTAGGATTTTTTTTATTACTTTTGAATCAGTCAGATTTAAGTAAGATTTACGCTTTGAATATTTCGATGGATGAGTTCGCATCGCTTTCGATTTCCGAGTCAGCTTCGTACTGACAAAAAAGGTATATTTTTACCTGAAAGCTATATGTTACTTTTTTGCGAAATCGTGTCATTTCATTTATTTAATTGTCACTTTATTTTTCCATACTAAAAATTGTTTTTTTATAAAATATTAAAAATGTTATTTTATATATTTGTCTTTTTGCATTATTTAATTAACGTTCTTTTTCAAGGTCTAATAAAGTCTTGAAGATGTTGAAAAATTTGTATTATAAGTAAATATGTAATCTTTCAATTCCTTCAATTCTTTCAAGTCTTTATCACGTTCAATTGTGCTATTCTTTTTTAATTACGTTTGCTGTGCTCAAACGGTGTTTTTTTTTTTAGGAGGCATTTTAAGTTATTAATGATTTGATTAATAATTTCTAACGCAACTTAAAAATAAAATTGGTACTTGTGTCAAGCTGACATAAACTGGAAATTTCTTAGATGCATCATATTTTGTTTTTTTGTAAAAATTCTAAATTTGAAATTCTCGCTGTGAACAACAGAATCATATAATTCGTACATAAAGCACATTTGATAGTTTTATTTAATTAGTTTATGAATGAAAATATTATCCTATCGTTTTGAAATTCGGCACATAACTGCGGAAAAACTTACTGAACTTGCGTGCAAAAAATCAGCGTTGTATCTTTTAAGATATTCTATAGAGAACGAAAAAATGAAACATACACACTAGGGTGTCCCTTAAAAATCAAGTTCAATATTTTTTTACGCATACCTTCTTAAAAGTTTAGTAATAACCCTATATTGTCTAGAAACAAATATTAGTTCGATTTATAAACGATAACCCGTGCCGACTTGCGATTTTAACTTGTCCATACAAGTTGCGTAAGTACTGCGCTGTGACTTGTAACTGCATGTTTTATTTGTCATTTCATACGTGATTTTTGAGATTAGTAGTGCTCCATTGTTTAGTGCGTTAACATGTCGGTGGAATTACGGAGTGATAAACAAAATAATTTCCTTATCGGTTTGCCTAGATATCAAATAAATGGTGCAAAATTACCATCTAATCGACAAATTCCCTCGGTCCTATTTTACAATATTCGTGAGGTTAAACTGATTGTTAGTGAAAGTGAAAATCTTGTGATTAGGGAGTGCATCATATATTGGGAAAAAGCAAGAATTCCAACAAGGGCATATCCTAACTGCGTGAAGAAACTTGTTGATTTATATCATGTTTGCAGAGAGTTGCAAAAAAAATTGTAAGAAAACTCAGGTTACGTTCAAGAGCCGTGAGAACAATTTCAAAATTGATCTTGATAATTTGTTTGATATTGCACATGCTGATGCTTTTGAGAGAATGAAAATAGAGTAAGATAAATTATTTTTAATGAAACAGAGAGAGCCAGATCGACCAGGATGCTTAGGTGGTGTTGATAAAAAATTGTCGGAAAAAGAAGATAGATCTAAACAACGACGATTGGAAGAAGAGGAAAGGGTTGTAAGACAAAGATAACCACTAGCTGCTGAAACTAGAAAATCAAGGGCAGAAGCAATAAAATCTGACTTTTTTGGAAGTAATGTACCCGACGTAGTCACAGTCCATTGGGATGGAAAACTATTACCCGGGTTAGATGTACGAAGTTCTAAAGAAGAACGCTTGCCAGTTATTGCTTCGTTTGACGATAAGGAACAGCTTCTTGCAGTGCCAAAACTAGAACATTCTTCTGAAAAACATCAAGCTAAGGCTGTCTCAACAGCTCTCTTTGACTAGAACCTTCACGATAAAGTACAAATAATGTGCTGCGACACAACAGCTTCCAATACTGGCCGTTTCAATGGAGCTTGTGCTATTTTGGAGAAACTTTAGGAAGAGAATTGCTGCTCGTCTGTCGTCATCATGTTTATGAATTGGTCCTAAAAGCTGTCTTTGAAAGCAAAATTAAGTAAATTACTAGTAGCCCAGATACTCCAATGTTTAAAAAGTTCAGAGAAAATTGGAAAAACATCGACGCTAGTAACATTGAACCATCTCTTAATTTCGTAAAACAACGTGTTGCCGAGACAGACATTCAAGCTTTGTTAATATTTTATAAGGCAGAATTAGACAAAGGTTATGTAAGAGATGACTACCGCAAATTGGTCGAACTGTGCGTAATATTTTTGGGAGGAGACTCAGAGGAAAAATTAAAACTAAGCCCCCCCAAAGCCATGCATCAGGCACGCTGGATGGCGAGAGCGATCTATTCTTTAAAAATGTGTTTACTTCAGTCACAATGCAGAATAACTGCGAAGGACAAAAAGACTCTACAAGATGTTTGCTTATGTTTGTAAAACACTGGATGATTTCGTATCGGAAAAGAGCAAACAATTTTTATCACGACTGCAGATCGACGACAGTTTTCTAAAGGAAGATGTATCTTCTTGGAATAATAATAGTGCTTTTGTGGAAGCTAAAAGAAAAATAAGTTATTTGAGGGTTGTGAATGATACTGCTGAAAGGGCTGTTAAAATGATGCAAGATTTTAACGGACTTATCACGGCTGAAGAAGAACAAAAACAGTTCTTGCTGCGCTGTGTCCAGGAACATAGAAAATTGTATCCGGACTGTAAAAAAACAACTCTATAAAAAAGTTACCCTGACTGATTGTTATTACTTTATGTTTTTGATTAAAGATTAATGTTCATTTAATTGAATTTTTACTATTATTCACTTAATTTATTGCATTTATAATGATTTTATACCAGACCGAAATATCAAGACAAAACACGTTTTTTACTAAACTTTGAAGCTCGGTCGGCACTAGTTGCAATTTTTCTAGAAAGATGAAATTTTATATTTGAGTATCTTATAGCATTAGTAAAAAATGTAGAGGGTATGCATTTCGAAATTTGAAAAAAAATTTTTTTTGGTCATATAAGGGACACCCTAATACACACCCACCCACACACAATGGCTATTATTATAGTAGATTATATGTACGTATGAGCTCAAATGCATGCATTTGGACTGTGGGGTTCACCTTGGCCGAAGCGAGCGTCGATCTGCGCCTGCAGAATGGACAGGCCTGGCACAACAATGGCGGGGAGGGTCCTCGAGCGCAGCAGGGGCGGGGGGCGCGCGGGGCTGGCGGGGGCGCACACGGAGCCTCGCCCCAGAGCCTCCTGCACCATCAGGGCACTGCAACATCGCAAACAACGCACTTTCAGCATATTTACCAAACACTTGTATCCAAAATATTTTACCACCTCATCCTTAAGAAATTCAATATTTTTGACAGAGAGTCGGTCGCGGTGTGTATTTATTTGGAAATGGAAAAGTGGACATGGAATGATGGTGGAGGGATGTGCTCTGGAAGTACCTTTTCGAGGTGGTACTGTTTCTGAAGCTTGCTGCAGAAAGAGTATCAGATCTAATCGCCAGAGCTTTGTAAGGGAAATATTATATAATAATGTTAGCAGCAATACGCAGACTTTTCCGTCCAATATAAAACTGCGGTGTAGAGATGGACCCGATGACCCACTACACTATTTTTCCCTTAGAAAACCATGAACACTGTACTATATGCTCAGTAAATGGTCGCCAACCTCCGATAACATAAAAAAATTCAATGTTGTGTTGATTCAAATAAATGCCATTATACTAACAAACAAGAACATCGAGAAAATTTAATTATACTTTCAGAAGAAATTCAATATTTTTGACAGATAGTACTTGGTGGAATTCCATTTTTTATATTTTTGAGTAAAATACTTGAGTGATTTTCCACATGTTCGTTTTTTATTTGTGACCGGTTTTGCCAACCTTTCACGTTTGCATTATCAAACAGAGTGAGATTTTGTATAATAATAATCAATTAGGTTAACAATTGTTGGAAAGAGAGAGAGAGTGATTGTCAGGTGGCAAGGGCTAATGTTATTTTAATGTACCTGACAAGTGGAGGATTCTATATAATTGCAAATTTTCTTCGTCCTTCGTAATTATACCAGCATTTCTACTTCAACGCCCAGAAAATTAATTACAGTATTAAAAACTCAGCATTTGATGATCGCTTGAAAAGGGTTAAGCCTCTTCCACACGGAAAACTAGCTTCTGAGCCTACAGCGGAAGTCTGGTTAATTAACAATGAGTTCCAATTCATCATCCATTAGTCAAGTTTCCTGCTGCAGCAGCAAGTCGTTACAGATCGATCTGCAGTAGACGGTCGTGATGTTTAAATTTATAACGATTATTTATTTATTTGGAAATGGAGAAGTGGACTTGGAATGATGGTGGAGAAAGAGTATCAGATCTAACCTCCAGAGCTTTGTAAGAAAAGATTATATAATAATGCTATTGGGCAGCAGCAATACGCAGACTTTTCCATCCAATATAAAACTGCGGTGTACATGGACACGAGGACCCACTACACTATTATCCCCTTAGAAAACCATGAACACTCGTTCAGCATGACGTTCAGCTCAGTGAAATGGTCGCCAACCTCCTCTGAGAAGAGGCACTTGATGAAGAAGAATAGAAACATACATATACATCACTTTACAGAACATAACCGTGAACATTGAAGGCAGATATGTGAACCAGATACAATTATAAAATGGTATAACATAAAAAAAAACCCTCGAAGAAACAGACAACGGAAAGAATCCACATTGTATTTGTAGGTAAATTTTTTTAATATAGTCTTGATTCAAATAAATACCATTATGCCAACAAACGAGAATATTGAGAAAATATAATTATACTTTCAGAGACAAAGCTTATTTACAGTGCAAAGAAGATAAACAAAAGACAAAAAATTATTTCAAAAATCTTGACATCCGAGTTTATTCATAAAAAAATATTATCTCAAAAACTATGCACATTGGATTCTTACTTGCATACAACGATTAAAATTTCCGCTTAAGTTACAAAGCCACCGAGGTTGAATTGAATATAAAATTAAAAAAAACGTTTTGAAGGTTTTTCTCGTCGTATGTTTTTATGTTTGAAACGATTGTTAAAAAAATATTTTTAAATTTTAATGAATTTCTTCCGAATCGTTTAATTTTTTATTTGGACATTTAAATTCTGTTATTCCTAAGCATGATAAAAATATTTGCGAAATACTTTCTGAGAATTGATTTAATCACATAATTGTTATGTTATTTCTTCGAAATCACAGGACCTAAATACATTTTCACGTATAAACGGAAAAACTAAATAAATGATTAGAATAAATTATATAATCATTGCTATTTTTAATTTACCTTTGTACTAAAATAGAATGACTTTGCTCGGCTCGTTCAGGCACGTGACCGAGTGGGGTTAGGCAACAGCGGTATTAAGGACAGGCATCTGTCTCCCTCCCGCGCGACACAGTTTCCCCATTAAAGTGTCATCGACATCGGCTGATGGATCCACCGTTCAGTTCCACGAAGCTATCCGCACAACGACGCTATACCAGAGTCAATCTATTATTGTGGACTTCACAATAACAGCGAGGGCTTTATTAATATTCAGTAAATTAAATTACGACTGAAACGACGAAAAAAACTGACAAAACATCTCGTGTTTATCGCGACAAGGTGTCTCTTTCACTGTGGCCATTTTCATGTAATAAATTTTGTGTAAGATGCATTTCAAATTAAAAATGTTGTCTACACTGCAAAATCGTCTAAATTTTTTTAAAATCTTACTTTTTACCTTTTTTGTGAGTACAGCTTTCATGTTATCAATTTACATGTAAAACAGGAAAAAAAATCGAATATTAGGTAAAGCTTACTTGTCTTGAAAAATAATTTTATATATTTTTTTGTTTCGCAAGTAAATAAATTAATATATATAACATATATATCAAACTCGAGGTGATATAACGATCTACAGTTAAATGAATCACCGCAAAATTTAACAAAACGTCATTTTAAAACATGGTGTATTCAAATGTATGCTATAATATTTAGTTTACATAATGGATATTCATTTACATAAGAATATAAGCGGTTACATAGTTGCGTTTAACTGCCAATTAAACTCGCTTAGAAACAGAGCTGCGATGTTCCAAATGATTAACGCGAAAGCCCGGGTGGAGTGGGTTCTAACCCCATGCGTAATACACATTTTTATTATGATTTTAAATTAATATCATTTACCTAGACATGATGCTATTGGAATTTCATCATTCTCACCGAAAACAGAGTTTTTTTTTAAAATTTTATAACAAACAAATAATTTTTTTTTTTTTTAAATTGATTGAAGATTATTTTAACCCTAACCCAAGGGCGCAGGAAGGGGTTTTTTTCAGCGGTAAAGCTCGGAAATCAATACCCCTACCGCCCTGATAACGAAGCCTTATTCAATAGAGCCCCGAGTCCTTTGTAGCAGGCCAGAGGCGGCGCGTGTTTACCTGTTATTTGTAGGCTATCTGATGTCTCCGCTATTATTATGATGGCGGATTTCTCGATAACGATTCAGTTACCAAATTTAACAAGGATTCTGTTATATTCCGACTATTGTTTTTCTCTTGTACGTTTGTACAAATTCTGTGACTACATGTATTTCCGAGAAACTTACATCTGTAGTTTTATTTAAAAATTAAAAAAAAAAAAAGTGTTCGTCTTGTTTTATGTAAAGTTACTGTTTTGTATTACTTTGAATTGAAAAGATTTTTTAGAAAAATCAATTTATTTATTTATAATTATAGAAACTCATAGAATGAATTCAAAATATTAAACAAAAATGATTATCCTCAGTATATTTGAGATTTGCGTTTTAAAAATGTAGCACATTTTTATTTGATGTTATTTAAAATTAAGACATATTTCTAGAAAGAAAAAAAAAATTACAATTCGATTTGAACTTTTATTGTGAGTTGTAATGATAAGTTAATTTTAAATATTTTTTTTAAGTCTGTAAAATGTAAATTCAATTTTTTTATGTAATATAGGAAACATGTGCTATATTTAGAATATTATTATTTTACTAGAAATGTAGCCCGTCACAGAATGACGCGCATTCGATGAACAATGCTTACAATAATAAGATGAATAATGCTTTAATTTTGTACCATCAGTTGGATGAAGGTGCGAAGTTCTGTGATATACCTTGGCCTTGAACTTTGAAGCAGAGTGGCCCACTGTTAATTTAGCTCCCATTGATGCAAAAGATATACTGTTATTGTATGATCTTATTTTTCTCTTGAAATTTACATTATAAATATCCTTTAAATATACTGGGGAAATAGGCCTTGCTGGTAGTTTCACTTTACCTTTGTGATAATAATCGTTGAACTTTCCATCTGATGGGTTTTCTGCTTGATAATGTAAAGCATTGCAGAATTGACAGGTCACACTAATTAATCCGAAGACAAACGCAGCGTTCGCTGTGCATCAGTTTCTTTTTGTCTTGAGGTCGATGCGCGTACTCGAATTTTAAGAAGACGCTGCTCACGTTTTCCTTCCAACTCATTGCTTGACATTTATGTCACATTTCGTGTCACAAACAACGCATCACTTTTCACTGCACTGTTATTTATTTGATGCAGTCTTTATCACGTTCAATAGTGCAATTCTTTTTTAATTACGTTTTCTGTGCGTAGAAGGTGTTATTTTGAGTTATTAATGATGTGATTAATAATTTCTAATGCAATTTCGATAAAAAAAATAGAGATGGCATTTGTGTCAAACTGACATAAGCTGGAAATTCCTTAGAAGCATCCAAAATTTGTTTTTTTTGTAAAAGTTCTAAATTTGAAAATCTCGCGGTGAACAACATCTCGCGGCGATCTTTTAAGATATTCTATAGAAAACCAAAAATCGAAACATACACACATACAAACACACAAACACACAATGGCTATTATATATATTAGATTACTGTGAGCTTTCGCAGTGTAAAAAAAGTAAAAAAATACTGCTGTTTTTTTTAAATATGTTTAAACGTGAATTACTTCTTAAACCAAAATTCAGTAGCAGAGATAAAATTCCCCTCGGTTTCTTCCCTTGTAACTTTAATTGAAAGGTGAGCTCAGAACGGCGGCCATACATGGTGGCGCGGCGCATCTAGGCCACAAAGATCGTTTAAAAACCTTATCTTTCCGATAATTGCTTCTAAAGATAAAGCGAGACCTACTCTTTGAATTCTAAATAGTCTCTAAGATTACCGAACCACCAGCGAGCTAGCGAGGGGCTTGTGCTTTTTAATTTACCTTTGTGGGGCTTTTTATTTAATTTACTACGAATCATATATATATATATATATAAATATTCTTGCTAAAAAATACATTGAGTTCATTCTAATTTACATTTTAGGGATAAATAATTAGTATTTAAGATACAATAACGTTAATTAATCTTTATACAAAAGCTTCAGCTTTTTAACCATTAACAAAAAAATACTTATTAGCATAAATTTACAATTCAAAACATCCCTTAAAAATTGCGATGCTACTGTTGTCGGTTCTTTTCATCTTAGCAAGTTATAAAATATCAAAATTTTTGAGATAAAACAATTAATATTAAATAATACGTACAAACACCTTGTTCACTAGATTTTTTAATATAAAAATACGAAAGTGCAATTTTTTTTCAGTAAACTTTTTAAAAGCTCTACATCGTGAGTTTTTTTAAGAAAACATACATATTACAGGTAAAAACGTGCTGTATCTACAGTTTTTGTCCCAATGCGTTATAACTGCTGAACAAGGACAAAATGTTTACCCCAAACAGATGTGCAAAGTCAGCATGCACGTGCATTTATATAATTCGGTTATTTTCTATTCCGAGAAGTACTTATATAGAAGGACCCGCGAGTGAGGTTATTTCTGAATACGCCCGAGGACCTGAGAAGTCTTTTTTATTATGATTCGCCCCCGCACCGCCTTTTCCTGTGCGAATGAATAATTGATTCCGCAAAAAGACGCCGCACTGTCGAAATGACGTAAGTCGCATGTGACTTTGATTCCGAATAGGATTAAATCGATATCATAATCTCAAATTATATTTTAAATAATTTACTGTCATTAGTTCATAACAGACTTATCCAGGACCCGGGGACCCATTACACTATTCTCCTCTTAAAAAACTATGAACACTGGTACAGTATGAGTATATGCTCAGTGAAATGGCCGCCAACGTCCTTTGAGGAGAGGCACTTGATAAATAATGCAAGTAAGGGTTAAAAACATTTTTTTAACTATTTAATTATTGTATTGTTTATTTTCGATTACGATTCGCTCGATCCTAATTACAAACAGAATTACCAGAGTGTTTATTGAAATTCATATAAAAGAGAAATTGAATTTATATTACTTAGATTTAATAAAGAGGTAGTAAATAGCAGTCAAATATACAACGTTTTTGGTCTACTCTGCTTGATAATAAAAAGTCTGGTTACTGTTGAGCAGAGAACTGGTTTCTTGGTCTGGGTTTCTTTCAGTTGATTAATTAGATGCAAAGTAGCCTTGAGTAAAAAAAATTATATCGTATTTCTGGCATTTATTGTATAAATCGAATGCAACTCATAGTATCATTAGGACATATGATTTTTTTTAGAAATTGTTATAGCTTAACGAAGTCCCAATTTGACGTTTTATAAATAAAGTTAATGAAATATTTAATATAAATTGAGTATGGTAAATATTTTTAAATACTCAAACATAAATTTTAAAAATATATATATAAACTAAAAAGTATGAGAACTCAGCTACTTGCTACGCATCGATTATAAGGGAACGCAAACTTCCTGCCGCATTACTAAACTCCGAGTCATTTACGGTAAACACTGAAAAAAGTACTTTTCAACGTTTACCGTAATTCGGGCCTCGCTGAAAGCTCCCTGAAACTTACGTTTGATGACGTCATCAACTCGCTCTGAAAACAATGAGTTTACGCATTGCGAACTGAATACATGAATGAATGAATGCGTAATGCAAGCGTGACTTGCGACTCACGTTTCGGTGCATTTTCTTGGTTATTTTTTGCGCTCTACGACACGGCCAAGTAGAATTGTATTAGTGCTAGATACAATTGAATGATTCATTTTATTTATTTATTACGCTGGCGAGCCTCTCTTACTCGCTGACATTCTTACGAATTATAAAATAAACCAGTCTGCCACGGTGTAAATATTTTTCAGTTCAGGCTATTGGAAATGAAAGAAATATTTATAAAATGATTACAAACACAATAAGCAACCTCTTAGGCGAAATGCCCTTCCTAAATGCAGCAAGGCACCCTCTCGGGTTACGGGGGATGTTTAGCACTGCTTACCCTCTAATCGGGAGCACCAAAGGGAAATCCGATCTGTCTCTGGTAAGCTCGCAGACGTGCGCTTGGGTCTGATTCTACCTTGTTGTCAGCACTGGAGATCACCTGTCACACGCAGGTGACTTCAAAGTTCATTAGGCAACACAAATCTCAGCAGACACGTGACACCTGTTTATCCGCACAAACTTACTGTTGACTATGTGAAATTATAAATACTGATGTCTTGCTGCAATTAATTTATAAATTTATTATTATTAAATATTTCACAACTCCGCCTTATGTTTTATGTACGCAATACATTTTTGTGTTATCGATTTAAGCGTGAAACAACAAGAAAAATCATCGAGTTACTTAAGATCCTTAATGATAAGTGGGGAAGAATTTTTCATTCCGAGCTTAAGCTAAGAAAACAAGCAAATAAAACTCCATTACCCTGGGGTGTTTCAGCGAGTGACTCCCCGTGATCGATTTTATAGCCCAGTGTTCCTCAACAGGGGTTGAGATATTAAAAATAAAATAATCGATACAAATTTTACCAAAATTAAGTTTTTAAAAAAATAATCAATTAAAAAAACAACACGATTGCAATGAAATATTAAATTTAAATAATTGAAAATTTTTTTTTTTTAAATTCACACTCTAACTTATCAAAGCATGAAAACAAAATTTTATTTGTGGGTTATAAAGTCACTGAACTCTATTCCTTACATTCTATAATTACGTACTGGAGTCATTAAAAATTGTACAAAGTTGAAAAACGCAAAAATAATTATCTATAATTCTAAAGCCATTGGAAGCCTCTTTTCCAGCCAATCGATCACGCAGTTTCTCTCCCCCATCAAGAGGGGCAGTGCTTGACCTTGGAGGGATCCAATTCATCTTTATCTAACCCCGAATCAACTGAAGTCAAGAGTCGAAAGACGAAGCGGAGAGCGAGGAAGGCTGCAGCCGTGAAAGCCTTGTGCGATTTATCCCAGGGTATTCTGTTACTATTGTATGTATGACGACCGGCCACTGTCATGTATTATGTTATGTTGTCCATATACCAATGTCTCAAATAATCATTGTATAACAAATTCCTGTCCATTGGCCGTCAGTCGGCAATAACGTAGCGATCATAGCACACGTGTGTGTATGCTTTTTACCCAAGGAATAAGGCAACTCTCTACACGAAAGACTGCGTGGACAAATATTCAATATGTATGAATGTATTTCTGAGTTAGTAGTGTGCTTCATACAAGCATTAAAGTAATAAATAAATAATATTGGAACATGAAAAATATTTATTTACAGCGTTTTTAAATTTACAATCGCTGTATATTTTTGAATTTGAACAGTTAACATAAAAAAATTATAACATTAATAGAGATTTTACTGAATCTACGCACACACACATACGATATTTTTGAAAGCGACTGTAAGACTTACCTCAGATAACAAATAATTCAATTAACATATTTTGATTCACATATGAAAAGAGAAAAAAAATTTGAATGCCAAAAATATTATTTTTGCATGCTGAATAATGAGTAAAAAAAGTCATGAAAAAGTGTGCTTTTATGATAACTTTTTCAGTAAATATATAAATTTTTTTAGTTTACAGAAAGATAAATCTCCTGAAATTCATAATATCAAATAAGTTTTTCAAATACAATGGAATAAAAAAATTTAAAATTACATAATTTCCATTGTTTTTGTAATGAAATTTATGTCATTTTGATTCGGTCAAAACTTCCCCCATCCATTCAGAGAGGCGCACGCCTGCGGAGGAAAGCCTTACAAAAAAATGCCTCCTGAAACTTCTGCGAACTTTTTATGAGATACTTTGGGGGAAAATTATAATAATTTATCCTCAATTCAGATCTCAGTAATATCAACTTCCACGGTGAACAATTTTACCAACAATATGTAAATATAAACAGACACATACACTAACACACAGTTCAATACAAAAACCATAGTTTTATCTACTCAAAGCCTATGTATGATTCACTCATAAAACGACGAGAAAAATCTGAAAAAATTGTGGTGAAATTCGTCCAATTGATCAAAGAAAAATGTCAAGGTCATCTGCATTGCGAACGAATCCACAACGAGCCGAAGCAAGAATTTCCCTTACATATCAAAAGCTACCACAAAAAACAAATTCCCTGCTTTTTATCACGTTGGTCCAAAAATACTCCAACCCGCGGTTAAAAATAGGCAGAATGCTCAGCCTCATCTGCAGGGGATGAATAGTTCCATCCCCGTAATATGATTTTCAATTTCTCTCCGTCGTTGTATTATTTCAGGCTCCGCCGTCGCAAAATACGGCCTCCGAGAGACTGGGGTCGGAAAAAAGGATCCTGTCTAAGCACACCCCATAAATGCTTACGTGGACGCCCTCCCTTTACAGTGATGTGCCATAATAAAACACAGGTTTCACAATTTAGTTGGGATATTGCAGGCTTATTTTAGGTTCAGCAAAACAATGCTGGGCATTCCTTCTGATTGGTAAAAATTCATGCCGGATCAACAAAACCCATTTGTATGCATCTCGTACGGTTTAATACTAGAGTAATTCTACTGTAAAATGTGTTATGTATACTTATAGTTGTTTTCTCTAAATTAATACAGATTTGACCTGATTTAAATACATTTTCTTGGTGTACAATCTCAAGAAAAAGTCAATATTTTAACGCAAACTGTTTACAAATTCTTTGTCTCTCTTCAAGTGTCCTCAGAGGAGGTTGGTTATAATTATAACATCAATATGAATATATTTATCCTGAGCCAATTTTACTAATTTTTCTGCTACTACGCGATAGGTTTTACTGTCTCAAGTCATTTCGTATTTTTAAAAATCTTGCATCAAAAAAATAATATGGGAGTACATTAATGTGACGCGGTACTATGCTTTATAAAAACACCTTTCTGGAGCGATCATAAAATATATAAATTACACCCAACTTGATAGATATTTACGCCAAGTTTTTTTGAAATCTGTCTCATTAGACGGGAGCACGATTCTGAGCACTTAATGGACGGACGGCAATCGCTTTTCATGTCTTGAACGTTGAAAACAAGACATCTCATGGTACAAATATGACAGAGACGCTTTGCATGTTGAGTATATTTATTTTATTACAAAAATTAAATTTTCCTGATTATTCTGATATGGCAAAACATAAAAAAACTCAAATCGTAATCCTGGGTTTTTTTTGTTTGATTTAAGACAACATTTAAGTATGACGCGTCTACCAAAATATTTAAGATTCATCTAGAGAAAATAACACTTGTATAAATCGTAACTACCTAAAGTATTGCATTTTTAAGAGGCATCTTTATAATGAGCATATTTACAAAATAATTATATTTTATCAATTTATTCAACGTATATCAAATGTATCATTTATTTAAGATGCCAGAACATCATGTCTATCCAAGACATCACGCGTTTTATACAGAAATTTTCAGTTCATGCCTTCGCTTATAAAATCCAACAACTTAACTTAGTTTTATACAAGAAGCCCACGTACAATCATTTTGCACATTTTCGTGCGGCCGCAGCTCTCTAAACTTTGTTACGCACCCCTTTATATTATACAGATGATTAGATTTATAAATCTGAGAAAATTAAAAATGACGAGTGTTTTGCAGATTCTGAATCGAACTGCTGCAAAACTGGCTGTTGTGGGTGAGAAAATATCCTAACTACTTAGACACAAAAGTGAAGGGTGGGTTTGAAAAGCTTGACAACCCCTGATCTAGTCTGACCCCATGAAATTTCAAAGAGAAGGCGTCGCTCAGTGCCTGTGAGTACTGAATTCGTGCTGATGGCAAAACACGTCCAATTCGGGTATTTTTCACAATTCCAGTCGCATTTTGTCTCCGACCATGGCGCAAGTTTTACGAAGAGACATGCGAACGATATACTTTACATACTTGCTATCTTCGTTTACTCATATAAAAAGCGGCTGACTTCTGTTATTCACCGTTTAATTTATTAAACCGTTGTGTTTCAAAACCATGGTTAATTTATAAAGATATAAAAAAAAATTACAGAAGACTAATATTTCGTTACAGTATATGTGTTTTAAATTAGAGTTGACCTCAAAATAATCAAGTTTTTACAAGAGGGCTTTGCGAACCGATTAACTGATCAAAAAATAAAAATAATAATATATTTGACTGTGTCTATTCGATCTTGCCCATCACTAGCGAGTTTAATGTACTCAATCGGTCCCCGAAGCAATATATCCGATCCCGCGGCTTAAGGGAAGAGAACGCAAAACAGAACTTCTCGTCTAGAATATTTCACGGGCGTCCTTGTGAAAACCACCCCGCGATTCAAGAGAGAGGGTGGACCATTTACTCGAGCGATACGGCAGCCCTAAATGGAGCCTTCAGAACCAACAATGACCTTTCGGTTGACCCTACATCTGAAATTCAATCAATCGGAACCTATACAGGGTGAATGCAAACTCTTTCAAACGTTTCACCTGTATAAACTGGTAAAAGAAAAAACAGTCTTTATATTTATGAGCAGAGAGCATTCATATTTAGATAAAATAATAAGCTATATATAATATATTACATCTGATTATTATTTGTTATATACGGTGTGTGCATTAATTTTTTCGGATTTTTTCGAGGAATTGGCGCTTTATTATAAAAAAAATTGTACAATATATTCTATTCAAAGTATTGTGCATCGCTAGTCACTACTTTTTCCCATCTTTCGGGCAAATCTATCCCAAAAGAACTGTTCGTCTTTTGAAGCCAATTTTTGATACCCTGTTCAGAAGTGAAGCGTATTCCAGAAAGGGCATTCTGCATCGATTGAAACAAGTGGTAGTCGGAAGGGGCAAGGTCTGAGCTATAAGGCGGGTGAGGGCAGAACTTCCCATCCACTGTTTTCCAAATAGGTTTTAACCAATTTAGCAACATGCGGCCGAGCATTGTCATGATGGAAAATTACAGACTCGTGCCTGTCGCATATTCTGACCGTTTTTCTGCCAATGCTCGCTTCAAACGCATCAATTGTTGTCTGTGGAACTCGCCCGTGATAGTTTAGCCTGGTTTCAGCAGCTCATAGTGGATGACACCCTTCTGATCCCACCAACTACACAGCATTACCTTGGCGCCATGAATATTTGGCCTGGCCGTCAATGTTGATGCATGCCCCGACTTACTCCATGATTTTTTACGCTTCAGGCTGTCGTAGCGAATCCATTTTTCATCACCAGTGATGATACGATGCAAAAATGACTTCTTTTTGTGGCGTTTAAGCAGCATTTCCGAAATGCAAAATCGCCTTTCGACGTCTCTCGGCTTCAATTCATGTGGCACCCAATTTCCTTGGTTTTGTATCATTCCCAATGCTTTTAAGTGTCTTGAAATTGTTGCTCGATCAACTCCCAATGATTCTGCGAGTTCTGCTTGCGTTTGACACGAGTCTTTATCGAGCAATGCCTCTAATTCTTCATCTTCGAATTTTTTTGGTTGGCCTGGACGTTCTTTGTCATCCACATCGAAATCACCATTGTTAAAGCGTCGAAACCAGTTCTCACACGTTTTTTGTTCACCATAAGCTTCACACAGCAATCGGTGGCTTTCAGCTGGTTTTTTCTTCCAATTGAAACAGAAAAGCAAAGCTTCCCGCAAATTGCGTTTTGTTGGTACAAAATTTGACATGTTGAGAGCTCAAAAAAAAATGTTGTACACACTTCAGCAATATGACATATACTGAAAACAAAAGCGCAACAATGACGCTTTACAATGAAATGTTAAAGTGTAGCCTGATGTGATTCAATACTAGTAACGTCATCTCTTAGAAAATCTGAAAAAATTAATGCACACACAGTATAATTATATTCTCAACGCTTACAGAGATCGGCGCACAGTTCTCTGTTACAAATACAGTGTGTCCGGGCAACGGGGCCCCTGATCAGAGGAGGCCCCAGGCCCCAGGTGGGCCGAGCTGTGCGCCGCTCCCTCCTCGCCTGGGATGACGTTTCTCGGATAATTCAGGCGGAAGTGACGTCAGAGGGTCGTCCGCCGCAGACGTCTGGCCGGACGTTTATAAGGGGCGCCACTCACCCCCGACAGGTGCCGGCGTCACTGTCGAGATGTTAACCACAAACATTTATATCGTAATTAAACATCAGACTGCCCGCTGCTGTTTATATATTTTTATTGCCACTTTTCCAACACTTTTGATGAGAATTATTTTCGATTTTTCCTAAAATTTGAAAACCTGAGATTTTACAAGTCTCTTGATCACTGAACCGCAAAGCTAACCAACAAAATTACTAATTTACATCAGCATTGTAATATATTGTTTGTGTTGTTTAATTCTTGCTATAGAAACAACACACAGGTTTATGTTTGCTCTGAAAACATCCCCATCAAATAATAAAAGTAAACGGATAAACACACGCAGACGTGTTGCCTCATGCTGAAGCCTTCGTGGAGTCTGGACCAATATACCCCGCAGCCTGGTGGCCTTCAATATCTTTAAATTAACTTCAAGCGACATGTCCGCTGCTCTAAATTAGACCATATATCTTATAAACAACCGAGAAAAATTTTGTTTTTAAAACTTGTTGGATTTGAAAACACTCCAGATTAAAATAAAAAGTGTGAAAACCCAAATGACTGATGTTATTCATATTTTTCGGTGGCTCCTTCACGAAAAGCCCTTTAAAAGTAAAAACGCGTAATATTTTAGCCATTTGGCTATTAAGTATTTCTAATTAATATTATAACAATAATAACGAGTCCGATGCTTATTTTTCTATAAAAACTAAGATGAATTCCGAAGACGTACCAATTTAGATATTATCGTAATAAGATCATATGTGCTTGTCATCTAGTCTCATTAATTATGGTCTCATACCCTTACAGAATAGTGTGATAATAAAATTGTCATTCTCAAATACGAATAAATCTGTAATTAAAAAAATATTTGATGATAATCATTAGTAAAGTTCTTATAGGGTTTTTGCCGCAGAAGATTCGTATAAGCTTTTAGCAGATTATCTAATTTTGAACGTATAATAATAAAATTTATGTCAAGTACAAAAAGCTGGATTTTAATTATATTGAATACCTTTTTAATTATCTTTAACACAGATTTTTAATAGCAATTTAATGCTCAACATTTCATTGGTGTGATTTTTCACCTTTGGATCTTTGAGTCTCAAAATTAGCATCAATATTTTTTTTTGTATTTTTCCGGTACTATTGGGGAAATTAAATTTCACCAAACAAACAAGGCATATTCTGTGGGCGGTTCGCATGCCCGTCCTGCTAGTTTACGATTGCGCCCCCAGCGACTGGAGCGGGGCTAGGGATGGGGATGGGGATGGGGATGGGGATGGGGATGGTGTGCTGAAAAAAACCCGCCGTGCTTACGTCAGGAACTGTAAAAAAATTGACGGCACTCCGCCGCCGACGACGTATGGGTCTACATTACAATCTGCCCTCGACAACCATAAAACAAATTGAATTTCTTGCAACATGGATATGTAAGAATTTTAGCATCGTATAAAAACGTCTTCAAACTTTTAATTTTTGGGATGAATTTACGCATTTTTTATTTCTGCTTCTGGGTCCAGACAGTCAGAACGAGGCCCCGAAATAAAGCCGATTCACAAAAAATATATCTTCATTTAAAATATCAATGCTTCATACAAATTAATCTTTAGCCGACTCCTTTCATTGCTTTTTCGCCTATTTAAAAAATACCAATTAAATATACTTGTGGTAAGCCTTAATAGGCTCTAGTCGCCAAAGCCAAGTAAGGGTCCAAACAAGTCTTAGTCAAGGTTTTCGACAGATCTTAAAACATCTTAAGAACAACTGTGCGTAATTACACAATGGGCAATAAATATATAAACGGATCCTCAAACGGGCATGGTGAAAAGTACTTTAGCATAATCACCGAATTAAAAACCCTTCCTCACTCTAGGGGTGGATATTTCCGGGGGTCGTAACGACAAATAAAAGCCGAAATTATTCACTTTAATTGCGGATTTGCGTAAGGCCGTCTTCTCCAGTTCAACGGCGATGAAGCGACTGTCCAGCGCGTTGGGAGTTTCGAATGCGACCTTGGGGCTGCTTGAAAGTGTTGCCATACCTCGCAAGACAATATTCCCCGCATAAATCACGGCCCCCGCAATTAGGGGAGGGGGAATTTAATATTACCCGCTGGGAAATACTTCCGTTTTATAGGGCAACACCGAGACAGGCCTCGCTAACATCATGTCGAACAACGGCGACGTCTGAGACTATGTTCCAATTTAGTGTATGTTTATGTATTCTTTTCTTTATGGCGGTATGGTCAAATTTTAATAAAAAAAATTGTTAGTGATGATAAATTAAGGTGTCCTTAATCTATCGAGAATATGCCAGCAGAGTATAAAAGAAGAAACCTTCGAAAGTTTTATTATTTCGGAACTACATCAGATTAAAATACGTTTTAATAAAAGGATAAAAATTTTAAAACAAAAAGTAATAAAGGCATAACTCACTTAAATATACTAAAATATATTTAATCAGTTTCTTCGTTGTATTGAAGACATTTTCTAGTAGAAGAAATAATCATTGAAAATCAAAGATGGGATATAATTTATGCTGATTATCGGTTCATCAAGTTTAACGTTTTTACTCGCATGCGCAAGTAATTGTTTTATGTAATCTGCCAATAACAAATATACAACGGTAAAATCAAAAAACCTACAATATTATGCATAGTTCTATGTCTTAACAGTGTATCATAATCACGAGACTCGATTGTTGAAAACATTTAAGCACAATGTCATTTTTCCACAAAAAATAAATCCTGTATGTACAATAACTCATTAACAGAAAAAAAGTTTTATTCTTAAAGCTATCATTTATAAAAAATCAAACGTGTTCATTTACCGATATTAATTTAGTATACGATTCTGAGCACAACGGCCAGTGCTCGCGAAAGTTTACGAATATCATCATATCATCTCATTAGCTAAGTTTTAAAGTTAAACCGCCGGCTACTAATGATTCTGATTCCGCAGCCCTCGGCTACCTGCACCTGTGTTTGTCTTGAACCCAAATAACAACTAAACTTAACCTATCTCCCCCGTCGGTTTGTGAATTCGGCTAACCCTAGAGAAATGGTTTTACTCACATAAACTTCCGTCCTGTTAATCCAAAACGTGATTTTATACATTAACATATCAGACTTAATTAAAAATGCAACGTATTACTAAGATCCTATTAAAATAAAAATAAAAAACAATTTGGGAATGGGATTCGTTATATGCTACTCACTTTTTTTCCTTTCTCTGCTGCTTCTTCTTCTTGAACGCCTTCTTGACCCTCAGCAGCAGGAAAGCCGCCCTGTCGATGGTCAGCGCTGCAGCCACCGGCTTCTTGGCACTTCCGTCTTCCATGATGCAAACTTCAAACTCTCACTTCATTTCATGAAAAAAAAAAAAAAAAAAAGCACAGCAATCACACGCCTACCGAGCAAGCGACTTTTTCACGCAGTCGCAATCAATACAACTCGTTTTCAATTAATTAATAAAAAATAATAAAAAAAAGCACGGCGCAATCCTTTCCAAATATTTATTAAAATTTTTATCAATATTTGCACGGTGCAAACTTTCCGCTCCGGCACGCGAATCGCCGTCGCCAAACTTTCCGGCTTAAAATTTATTTATTTTGTAAATCCCCCGTTTTCCGCCCGAACGATTGCGGGCTATTATTATTGAAGAGTTTACTTCGTTAGCGGAGTTTTCGGGAGTTCCTGAAAATCTGGAAACACCACCCGGACGGGCCGGAGCTCGCAAACTCTGCTTGTCGATATTTTTTTTCGTTCACTTTGCAACCAGCCGTGTATCGAGAGACTTTGAATTTTGATCGGACGGTTAGAAATAAGCAACAACCTCTTTTCTCACAACTGCTGCTCTGGCATTGTAACTTCTCTGGCAGCAAGCGACGAAAAATTACAAGAACCCACAAGACTCTCCACTTGACAGCAATTGCTGAAACAATTCTCCTGTTTCCTGTTTCATCTTGGCTATTTCAGCAGTATTTATAATCAAATCAATTTTAATCTGGCTCAATCTACAGGCTCCCTGGTCCTGGTGAAGCCTCCAAGGCAGATTTTCGTCTCCTGGCGTGCAGCAGCACCACCACCATCGTCATCACAATCCAAGCAAAAGGTAATTTTTTTTCACAATCACGCTTTCTTCTGCGTCTGAAACAAAAAGATAAATCGTCGGTTAAACACGGAAACCACTAAAAGTAAAAATGAAGTGTTTGATATAATGTGTCTGTCGTGGATAATAACCCCCTTCATGAACAAATAGACAATTTTTATATATTATTTAACTCAATTTTAACATAAAGTAATCATATTACAACCAGCCCTGGCCGAGGTTGACAATCCTAATCGAATCGGGAGGTGTAAATTATAGACCTATCTATCTGTACCCGGAAGTATGATTGTCGTTTTCCCGAAAACAAGTCAAATAATAATAATAATCTTACAATCGACGTAAACGACTTCGGCCGCCTGGGGTTTGAAATCTGCAATTTCGGCAGCAAATTTAAGCACAAACTTGCGGTATTTAAATGGAGTCTTTTGCGGCAGCTTGCGAGAGTTGTGTTTGAGTAGCCGCGCCGGCTCTGGTTACGCGTCGGACAATATTTACCCCGCGGTTGTTCAATGTTGTTTTCGAAACGATATTTACACAATAAAAACGGCAGATACCGTGTAAGTTATTATAAAACAACCGAGAAACGCCCGCAGACATCTTGCCGCCTTGTTCGCTCGCGCATTTAACATATTTCACTGCTACTATGTTTTGTTAGATTGAAGCGATGTTTGTTCAGTAAAAATTACGGTTCACCGCTGTTTAAAAGATTAAACCGATTTTTGTGTGTGAACAATGAAATAACAGATGTTGTGCAATGCGTTACATATAACGATATGTGTACAAGCAAAGTGCAAGTTAATAATAAATCGATAAAAAAGATACATCTGTAAAAGTTATAAATGTGAATTTAATAAATATAGATAATAAAATCAGCTTGAATGAATACCTTTACCCGGGTAATATTATTTTTGTACATAATTACAAGCATATATAATACTCGAACGTGAAATATGGTTTTCAGTTGAACGATGTGATATGAATTAAATCTCATGGGGTGCATTCATGGGGATGTTTTTAATTAGGAGCCCCATCGCTCGTGTGTTCGTGTCACTCGGTGCATAGTCGGGGTTCGTAGCGTGTCCTTGTGGTGTCGGCTCGGGCGTCTCCGGGGCGGCGGGGCGCAGTGGGGGCGCAGTGGGGGCGCAGTGGGGGCGCAGTGGGGGCGCAGTGGGGGCGCAGTGGGGGCGCAGTGGGGGCGCAGTGGGGGCGCAGGGGGGGCGGGGCGGTGGGGTCGCGGAAAGGGCGCCTTCAATTAACGGGTTCGCGGTCGGAGATGACTCGAAGGCAAACAGACGCTCGCACAATCAGCGGGAGAATCCACGGGCGCCGAATTTCCGCTAGTGATGGAAACTATTGACACGTTTTTAAAATCAAATTTATGCGATTATACTCTATACAAAAAATATATATTTAAAAAAAATAAATCTTCTTCTGATGGTTGGTGACCATTTCCTAGAACATATCCTCGGCTGCACTTTCAATCTCCAGCCACTGGCTCAAATTCCGCATTCACGTGAACTTCCTTCTTCCAACGCCCTTTTTTTCTTCGATTTTTCCTTGTACAATCAGCTGGAGGATGCCATACTTACTGTCGCGAAAAATGTGGCCAAAATAGGAGACCTTTCTTTGCGTATTCTGGGCAAGACTCCTTCGGTTAACCCATGGTATCCTAAGGATTCTCTTATACAGCCACATTTCAGCCGCCTCAATTCTTCGCATATTGGCTGTCTTGAGTGTCCAGGCTTCGACTCCATAAAGGATAACTGAGACGACATAACACTTAGTGAATCTTCATCTTAGATTTCAGGGTTATATCTCTTGAGCATAGTACTTTTCGTGGTGTCTCAATTCTCACTTTAATTTCCTGGTCAGGATCCCAGTTTTCATTCAACCAGCTGCCCAAATACCTAACGTGAACTTCCTTCTTCCAACGCCCATTTTTTCTTAGATTTTTCCTTGTACAATCAGCTGGAGGATGCCATACTTATTATCACGAAAATCACGATGACTTTATTTGCGCTTTCATTTGTGACGGGGTCAACCTATGGTGTTTTAAGGATTCTCCTATGCAGCCACATTCCTGCCGCCTTAATTCTTTGGATAGGGGCTGTCTTGAGTGTCCAAGCTTCGACTCAATAAACACAGTATTTATTTTTATGCAAAGTTAATCGTTAAAAAATAACTATTAAATTTAAAATTCAAATTCAATAAATTTTAACGAGAATCCTTTAATCATCCGAACATTCTAATAATATTTTTTAGCTATCAAGCAGCGACGTCAACCCTTGACTGATTAATTATTGTATCTATCTAATCAATAATTCACTCATTCACTACAATTAGTTCATTCGAATGAATAAATTATTAGGCATGTTCGATTGAGCCCATCACTAGTAGTTACACACACAAGCGTGTGGTTCGGATCTCTTTGTTGACAAACTTAATTAGCAGGTGGCATCGATATTTAATTATCGTTTCACATAAAACCTTGACATTTCAATAATATTTAATTATGAATTTAAATTTTGTGACTCACTGAAGCGGGAGAGGGTGAGACCATCCGAGTTGTATTATTTTATAATCATTTTACAAGCGGATGACATTAAAACCGTAATAATCTAAAAGCCCCGTAAACCACCCAAATGCCACAACCTTCTTATTTTTGTAATGTATATTTCAGAAAACTGAATTTTACTAAATATCTATAATGAAATGCCACAAAAATAGATTTATAAATCATTTGAAAACCTCTCTACCATTTTGGCGATATTCACGCTTTTTAACTTAAATCCGGGTGCTGTATCAGTTTTTTCAGACTTTTGTCTGACTACATGCACTTTTTTGCAACCTCGTACCCTCTTAGAGTAGTTTGAGTATATAACAAAAACGATTGTCAAAAACATATTTTCAATTAATCATAATTTCTCACTTACCCAGGCGATTATTCAAAAAATATTTTAGAGACTTTTTCTCGTCGTTTCGTGGGTGAATCGGTTACCCAGCGTATGGCTTATATAAGAATAAAAATACTGCTTCACTCGGCTCGAGAACCGAGAACTCGACGTGGCGGACTTCGACAAAAAAGAAAAAAAACCCGCGTTGTACATTGTTCAAAAATTCAAATCTAAAACAATACAAATCAAGTAAAAAGTCACGGGAACAGAGTTCCAGCATGCGGCCCTCTCTGCCAATTCGCAAATTGATTTCCTAACACAATAGATGCGTTTCCGATTCATTACGCGGCGCTCGCTGTAGCGGAGATCGACCAATCAGCGAGCGGCAAACGGGCGGGAATTGATTCACAGCCAATCAGGAGTCGGCGGTGCGTCACGTGGTCGTCCGGCTGACGTCAAAGGCTCGCTTTTGAATGTACATTAAAACCCCGATACAACGGACCAATTGGGGAGAGTGGGTGTCCGTTAAAGCCAAGACTCCGTTATATATTTAAAAAAAGGTTTAAAATAAATCAAAAAACATTTTTCTAATAATACACTGTATGAGTATATATTTAGATATAAATAAAAAATACAAAACACTAACAAAATTGTATTTAATTGTCTTCGGACAATCGTCGTTGCTTTTTGATATCGACGCGCTTGCTTTCAATAACCCTACTAAAAAGGAATCAACTTTTGTTTGCACTTTTGAAATTTGCTGTTACTTTTATAATCAACTCTCGAAAGATAAAAAAAAAAAAAAAAATTTTTTTTTACATTTTCTCATTTAAAAAGTTTTTATTTTTTATTTACATGTGATCGGATTTTTTTGTCCGTTATATCCGAAGTCCGTTATATCGAGGCTTTACGAGGACTGTAAATCTATATTGTGTGATCATAGTTTGTATTAAAACAGATTTTTATATGAGATTATAAAGCCAATGAGCTTATTTACAGTTTAAAGTGTATATTTTTTTTAACAAAACAACAGGTAGTGGTTGTAGATCAAGTTTGTTGCTAGGAAAATTATATTTTTATAAATTATACTTCTTTGAGTAAAATAAATTCAATCGCTGTAAACTTTTACTCAAAAGTATTTAAATAATAATTAATTACAGTATTATTAAGTATACGAATTCGTAAGTAGTTGTTATTCTTATATAACCTCGAGAGCTTTTTGCGAGTTTTCGCTCTTTAGATTCAAATTCATAGGCAAAGCTCACACATGAGCTTTTAAGTTTTCAATGGAAATGAAATCCACTCGCGTGGGACTGCAAAGGGGTGCGGGGGGGCTGGAGGGGGATGCGGGGGGCTGAAAGCCACTTCGGGGCTCATATTTTTCAGGAGACTGAACCCATTCTGTGAATCATCGCCGCGCTTGTGAATCGGGGAGGAATTTCAAATAAAATTGTTTAGCAAGATTTCTCAAACTCTACAATACATGCACTTGTAGTTAAATACATTTTTTCAAAGAGATAACATCAAGATTTCAATTTTGATTTCTACGCTGAAACAACAAAACAAATAACCACTGGGAATGTTTTTTTAATCAATTTCTAATTAATTTTCAGTAAGCTGAAACGTACAAGGGGAGGGAAGTTTAGCAAAAATACAAGATAATCATGATTAAAAAAAAAAACCCAAAGTATACGCAATATTCTTGCTTTTTTATGGATCATTATTCTCAATGACAAACATACAACTTGTGATATTCAATTTAAATCTTTTAAAAATCGACGGTAAATCAAATTTATGAATATTAATTTTATATATTTTTTAAAAATAAATCGATTCACACATGAAACGACGACAAAAACACTGAAATGCTGGCAGATAAATAGGCGAAATGTGTGTGTATAGTTCGTATATATATAAGAGCTATAAATGCGGATTCATTAAATAGTCATCATGGGAATTCTGCGCTCGTAAATAGTGTCGTAACTGCAGCGGCAAGAAATGCAACATTTTAAACACCATCACGTGTTCCAGTGGGTAGCACGTTTGCCTGCCAACCACTGTGTCTCAAGTTGTGTGTTTATACAATTCTATTGAAATTCTCATTGTTTATATATTATCAATGTATATACTTGCATTTAAAGAATATAGATATAATAATACTTTTGTATAATATTTTTAAAGTATCTTGTTACGTATTTCAATAAATTTTGTTGCATTTACGATGAATAATTCATGCGCTTCAGTGCATTTACGACCACACCGGCCGCGTGTAGACACTCCAGCCGGTGAATTGGCTAGTAACTTTGATGGCATTGGAAAAATATTACAATGTATAATATGCATAATCAAAGTTGTATAAACGCCATCAAATAATCCATTTATATTACATTGAACGTGTCATAACAACTCATTGTACCAGGACCGCCTACCCTAGTAGTTTTAATCCAAATTAAAAAAATATATTTTACAACTGTTTTAAAATTTAAATTTCTTCTGAAGACGCCCTTGAAAGGCGAGAGCGCTTCCAATATGAAAATGATTGTAATCTCTCCAGCCATTCAACTTTTATTATTTGTTGTTCATATAATAAATAACATGATTTTTTTGGTGTTTTCGAAATTACACGCAAAAATATGTCTAATCCAATAAATATATATATGAAAAACACTTAATGACTAAAAATGAAATATAAATGTAAAGAAAAAAGTTTTATTTATACGCTAATTTTTTTCCATGCTTTTCATGAATTACAATTCGCCAAAATCTTCGAAGTAATTATTAAAAAAAAAAAAATCCAATAAATACCCATTGAATATTAAAGAGAGGCACCGACGATTACACAAAGAAATATTAATAAAAGAAAACACAAGTATACCTTTCCAATACGGATATCTCGGTGGCGTCTTATAAATCACGAGTTCCCAAACCACCCATGTGGAGGGTGCCGCGGACCGGAGCGGATGTAGATAGATGCTCCGGCCCCGGGGCGGGGTTCCGCGCCATTTAGGGCCGCTGCTCGGGGGTTGTTTTGTCCCCTACCGGAGGCATTATCAAAAATTAATATTCGCGAGAGAAAATCCCGAATTCGGATTTCTCAATTTGCACGACACAAAAAGACATCGCCCGGAAAATTAACAAAAGGACATTGTTAGTATTTGTAAAATACACGGTGTTTTTTTTTTTATCATCAGAAAACATAAACATGATTTTAAATTATTATTATTATTCAGCCGAAGAAGCCGGTTATTAATCAATTACTTAAGATGTCTATGTTATGGATTAGTCAATCAAGATGCGTATTTATTACCCATTACGGGCTTATTATATTTACTAATATGATTCAAATCACGATGATATTTTTCTGAGAGTTTCTTTAAATCATCTTCTATATATGAACCAATGTGCCTAATCATATTAGTAAATACTTAAGATGTCTCCGACATTTACCTTGAAATATAAGAAAATTACAAAAAATGTATCAGAGAGGTCTATTTGCTTTTTATTATCTTCGAACCAATCAAATAAACTAACCCCATCAAAAAAAAAAAACTTCTCGATCTTTGAAATGCAACTTATCTGTAAAAAATGAGTAAAATAATATACGTATGTCGATTTTTTGATTAACGTCAATCAGATGCGTATTTATTACCCATTACGGGTTTGCTATATTATTACTAATATTAAATTAATCGATTTTAAAAATAATATCCAGATGGGACTAAAATCGCTTCACTTGTTACTTTGTTCATAAAGTCCAGTGCTTGCAAATCACTAAATATTGGTTGGCCTGGGCACATTGGTTCATATGTAGAGTATGATTGTTAAAAATTCTCGATAAATGGAAGTGATTCGTTAGTACAAGGGTTAGTACACCGGTCATGTAAACCAGGGGTGTGGGTTCAAATTCCACACAAATCACGATGATATTTTTCTGAGAGTTTCTTTAAATTATCTTCTATGTATGAACGAATGTGCCTAATCATATTAGTAATAAAATAATATACATAGCCCTCAATTTTTTATCCGCCCAACCCAAAATGGCGGCAGGTTAAATAATATCAAATCCCTCTTTCAAACATCCCACTTAGCCCGTTTCGCGAATCATATTGTTAGCAAGCCCACGCGTCTCTCAGATCTCGGTGAGCGGATCGGATCGTTATGGATCTTCAAAGAAGGGAATCATCGAATCACTCGCATGGCTCGCATCTTAACATACAAATTGAAAAGCAAATCAATTGAATAAAAAGACGAAATGAAAATAACACAACGATATGTCTCTTATACGTTATACATATTATTGTACGAGTTAATTAAAGAGATATTTTTAAGTACATTTTAAAAGAGGGAAAATATACATGTTGTGACAAATTCGGCTTAGACTTGAACTTTCACCTTCTGCTAATAAAACCACTCAGTGTGTTCTTGAAACAGAGATTTCATATTGATATTAGTTCAGATTTATTTGCACATCTATCTTGCAAAAAGTTACTGTTGTGTCGTAAACTTAACATGCAGTGTGATTCTAGATTTTTCAACTTGGTATTTTTATACTATATAAAGTCCTGAAATTTTCCTTGCCACGCTTGGTTCTAGCACTCACCACCATGGAAAGTACCATGCATGACACCGAAAAACATTATTATTCAATTTATTCGGCCACTGTTCTTATGTATAATATCTGGTCTCGCGATAAGTGGATATAAAAACGTGACAAAAAAAATGTTTTTGGCATTTCCGGTTACTTTAAAAATAACACCAACCGCATACCGTATCAGATATTTCAATTTCATGTATCGGATCCTGTCCTCCGCCCGTCTTTCAGATGCCAGGAAGATGTCCTGGCAGACAGCTCCGAGCGCAGGGCTGGAGTTAAAGCCTTCGGAGAATACTCGAGGCACAAGCAAGGCTTTGTACTTCAGATGTTGACGAAGGGTTCTGGCTCGAAGCACACATGAAGCGTACCTGAGTGATTCCCTTAACGATTGATTTTGAGCTGACAGTCGAACGGCGACCCTGAGGCCGAAACAATCCAATGTCCGCTAAAAAAAGGTCTTAAAAAAGTTTTATAAAAAAAAGATATTATTTATTTCAGCAGCAGTCGAAAAACACTGTGAAAAATAGTTTTTTTCTGTATTTTGCAAACAAATGGCGAGTTATTACAGTCCGCTTCCTGAAACTGATATTTTTTCAGAAAAAAAAAAATTTGAGCGTCTGTTCATGTTTGCAAGTGAAATGGCAAGAAAAATCATCGGAAATAATAATGTTGTTAAAAGTAGAAGCCTAGAGTGTGTTTCTAATTATGACTTAAATTTTTTTTAATCATTAAATGTGCGTCACTGTAAACGGAAGGAGCTTGTATAAGTTATGATTTTTTTGAATTTTTTTTTATTTTTACCAGATTTGTGTGTATATAAACATAATTAATATTCAAACTTTTGTAAAGTTTAAATTAAAAATATATTCAATAATGGCTTTGGGAAGCCCTGGATTCGGGAGTGCCTAGTAATTATTATAATGAACAATTGGATTTCAAAGTTAAATGAAATACACAAACACAACAATCGCTCCCTAACTGTCGACGCCACCACCCCCATTGTGAAATTGGGGCGGATTCTATTCAGGTTGGAACATAAGTCAAGCACTGTGAACTTGGTAAATGTATTGTAGTTAATAATATATTATGTTAACAGGCTAAAACAATTTCCTATCAACACATTTTTTACAAAAAAAAACAAATAAATAACCAATTGATATTAAATGAATCTGCTTACAAGTAATCAATTCATACACAGTGTATAAAACATGTTTGTGTTTAGATATAGAATAAAAAGAATTATTATATATAAAACTCAATTCACATTGTGGATTCATCGGATTTGATGCAAACAATAAAAAATAATAAGAAACAACTGAAAAAAAACATAATAACAGAAAAATGTTTTAGTTTACTGGAGACACGTACTGGAATTTTTTTATGTAATTAAAAGTTTTTATAATGCCAAAGCAGCTTGTACATATGAAAGTAACATTTGTATATTTAATTATTTCGGTGAAGCACACACCCTGTACGTACGCACGTGAAATTGTACGGAAACAACACATTATATATAATTATATACAGTGTAGTACTTGCCATTCAGAATTAATTTTAATTTATTTCATGACGTTATTCGGGGATGAATGTACTGAAATAGAATATACTGGATGATTTATAACCACATATTAAATATTTTGCATTATTATATTATAGAAACATTCGTATTGTCCTAGAAGAGCGATGTTTTGCTTAAATAGCTATTTGTTATAAATTTAATTAATATTTCAAAAGATAAATATTTTTTTTTTGTTGTAAGAAAATTCCGTATTATTGTAAAATAAAACAACACCAAACCTCAGATATATAAATAAATATGAAAATCTCAATTTAAGACATATTTAAAAAAAAATATTTCCGTCTATACAAGCAAATAATTTTCAACTGTGAAGACTCTTTGAAATCACAAATACTAGCGAAATTAATAATAAAAAAATCAATGTGTACCAGCGGTAACACAGCTGCCTACATATGATACAAAAAAAATGATTTTAAGTTTTTCGATATTTTTTCAAATCAATATTTCAATTGAATAAGTTTTAGGTTGAATGGACGACGAGGCGTCTGCGGATTGTGTGATAAGAAACCCATTCAACGGTTCAACGGGAGGCTCGCGCGCCGATGGGTTGTTTTCACCATTGAAAAATCACGTTGAATCGACCGACAGAGAAGAGTGTATTTCATATTTTATGCATGCGTTTTTCAATTATGTTTTTGGCTGCAATCCCGCACCGGCCGAGCGATTCGGCCGGCGTGATTTTCAATTTAAAGTAATCCAAAGGCCAGATTCAAATCTTTCCATAGAAGAAACGCAATTCAAACCGAAGACCTGAACCCGAGGGCGCGTCCGCTGTCAGTAATGGGATCCTGGAGACGGGGTTGGACCCACCCCGAGGGCAGCCCCTGCACCCCTGGTAACGCAATTACCCCGGGCCTGGAGGGGCGGGCCCGCCATTGAGGCTCCTGAGCAAACTCCGGAGGCTTTAGTGTCGCAGATCTGATCTGCCGACCGAGAGGACGCCCTGGCCGTTAAGTAAATTGAGCGATTTGATGGTAATGATTTCATCTCTGGTGTGACTGGGGAGCGCTGATCTAATGGAGACGTTGACAATGTCTGATTATCAGAAACTGATTTACCCTAAAATTATATATTATACACGCTCAGTGATGTTTTTCATTACATTCATTATTAAAAAAAAAAAAAAAAAAAAAACAGTGACCTAATTTATTAGGCTCATGTTTATTCAATGAGCAAAACTGCTTGTTTTGGTTTTGTAATCACCGCACACCGCTTTATAAATATTTATCATTATACACACACACACACAGCTCTCCCCATTATGTTGCTTGTGCATGGTTGCCATTCTGTACCCTGAGCATTTGTAGGGGATCGGTAAAGGAGTAGAGTATCAAAATCCCAGAGATTTATACGGAAAAAATATATAATAATACTACTTTTCTAAAGGATTCTCCCCGAGAAAATTATGAGCTCTGGCTCAGCATAATTATATTCACGGTGAGATGGTCCGAAGAAGAAGATACGCACATATACACCGAGCGTCAAATATGCGACCCTTCAAGGGACCTTACTATTACGTTTCAAACAAATTTTTCACGTCGTTTTATGCGTGTATTGTGTAAAAAATCTGATAATTTAAATATTCAATAATCCGTCTGTGAAACATATAAAACTTAAAAATTATGAGAAAAAAAATTGTTTCACACTAGTGGTCAATGATTTTTTTTTCTTTATTACTCAAACACACAATAGTTTTTGATAAAATTGGATCGTTTAAACTTCATTCATTAATTAATCAATAATCATCTTATTCTTAAGGTGCGTCTCCTCAGAGAAGGTCGACAATCATCTCTTTGAACACATCTCTATGCCTGTTCGTGGTTTTCTCAGAGAGAATAGCTACTAATAATTAATTTAATTTAGCAGCTTTTTTCAAGGAAGCAGGGTATTGTTTACTGGCAAAATTTGCGAAAACAAATCTTGAAAGACGTTTCAGCTGAAATCAGGTTTTAATGTAATTTTATTCAGGAACCCTCGGCCCTCATCTCTGTCGCTGAATACAGCTCTGAGCACTCGCCCGTCAAAACCGACTGAGTGTTAATACAATTACTTGTCAAACGCAATTGACATCTCGACAGTAATGCGATTAGCGACCTAACCTAACCTACTCCAACCTGCGACGAAATCAATTCTAAACCCTTGATTATTAACAGATTCTTTTGACCCACTTTCCTGAAAAATGAACCACCCTTTGAAATCATCGAATTAATCTCAACCGAAGACTAATCCATGAAAATTGAGCCAATCTTTGATTAAGCACTTCGGCAGAAATTGATTTATTAAAATAATTTAATTATATTTATAGCGTATATTTTTAAAGCGATAAGACAAAGTTTATTCAAGGTTTTGTTTTTGAAATATTTAGGTTATCAATCGACACGAGAAACGAAGAAAAAATAATTGAAAAAAACAAAAAATATCTGTTCATACAAATATATTTTTGTATACTTTTATTAAACTAGAAAATATCGCTTACCTGCTCTTATTTTTTTGTGAAGATACGGCATAGGTTTTGAGGAACTCAATAAACATTTTGCGTCTTATAAGAAAAAAATATCGTTAAGATGTTTATATAGCTGAAATTTAGCTTTTTTATAAATGCTACTATAAAATTTATCGCAAATATACATTCCTATTTTTCAGAACAAATAATAATCGTATGTTAGCCTTAAACTCACAAACGTTTTTTTTATAAATAAAGAAGGTCTCAATGGAACGTCTTTGTCCCAGAGGACTCCCCGGAGAAGTGAGTTTGTACATGATCGAGCAATAAAAGAAAACAATTCACTTTCTGTCTTATTTATAAATATTAAATGTAGCCAAACTGAGGCAATGTTCTTCGAATTCCAAAGTAAAACCTATGTAAGTTAACTTTTCCATCGCAACATATATCTGTGGCTGTGTATCATGCAAGCCATAATGCTTTGCTTGACATTCTTAAATATTAACAAACACACACGATATATTTTCAATCGACTTGAAAATAATGAATTAATATGAACGCATTATAATTTACTTGCTATTGATCAAATATTCCGTCTAATTTTACGCGCAATGACTTTAAAAATGCTCAGTTCTTCTCACTCGCACTCACAAAGCAGATTAAAGATATAACAATTATATTCGACCATTTCAATAAAAATTAAGCTTTAATAAAAACTATGCCTGATTGCTTAAAAAAAATTCTAACAAGTTATGCGACCAATGAGATCAAAGCGAATTGTTATTTTATAGTAATACGATAATATATAGTAATATTGAGCCTTTTTTCAGTGGCGTGCATGATTATCTTCAAATATATCTATTAATAAATAATACGCGCAAAAAATTAGGCAATCATAAAGCGATTCTGGTTTTCTTTTCACACAAAAATTGCTGTAAAAATAATCGAAAAAAAAATAAACACTTGCAGTTGATCAGATCGTATCCAAAGATCCGATTCTCTACTGAATTAGCTCGCACTGTGCACGTGTTTTCAGCAATACGAAATACAGCCTACCGCAGTCCGGGAAGACTCCAAGGAAAGGGTGGCATCGGAAGGAGAAAGTGAACATGGATGCGTAATTCGAGAGAACCAAGAAGACCGGCCCAAGATAGGGATATATGCTCAGCGAGATGGTGACCGACTTCCTCCGATGAGAGGTGAAGTGCGGGTGTTACTTTTACGGCCCATAAAGCACGCCGTTCAGCGAATATTCACAAGTTCACTCGCACGCGATTGTCACATCAGGGCGAGGGCTGCACGCGGCACTCGGCCAAATTGAAGGAAAAAAAAAAAAAAACATAAATTCAACATCAAAATACTCATGACTAAAGCGCGATTGGTTTTTTTCGTGTTCAAAGCCAAAAAAGCTGTAAGTTATAATTATAAATGCGTGCACCTGTTATCTGATATGCTACGCAGGCTCGCTGTACTTTGGGTCCGTTCACATGAAGGGAGAAGGGCTGCAGACATGTTGGGCAGACGTGCTGCATCGTGGATCCATTTATAAAAAGTATGCATTATATTAAAAATAACTAACCAGTTTAAATATGATCCTCATTGAACTAGTCAATTGAAGCCCTTAACAAATAAAAGCGATAACTATAAAAAATGGTCGCTATCCCTTATCTATCCTATATTCTATTTTATCATTTATATTATAACAAAAATTATCGTAACCTTCTAACCAGTCGGCTATTTATCATATATCCATTTTTTTTTAATTGAGTGCTTCAGATTAAACTAGTCTCTTGCATAGTTTTCTGTTGCGCTGGAAAGTTTATTGCAATACATAAACTTCAAATTCAACTACACTCATAAAGTAGTTATTACCAATAAAAAAATATACTCTCCCATTACTTTAAGTAACCATAATCCTTTGTACTTGCGAGTGCACGTACGCCACTGGCAGTAATCACGATTCTATAGATTGATCCATAAACCTGGTCCTCTGTACCATATTTCATACATTAACTTTAGGGTCCGACCAGACCGGCGCGAGGCTTACAAAAGCCTTCGACTTTATAAAAATACCTGAATCATAAAGAAAAAAACATTGCGAATATTGTATCATTCATTTTTCTGCAGTGGTGACCTTGAAATGCTGCTTTCTGATAGATCGAAAATCTTAAACATATATCAATACTTCATCTAACGCTGAATTTTTAAGTAAAGTAAGGCTATCGTGATATTTAGAGACCGTTGTCTTAAAACGAATGGAATCCAGGGCCTCGCAATCTTCATGCTGTGTTTTTAAATTCATTGTTGAGGTGTAATGTGTAAAAAAACTTCGCTCGTCAGCACAATGCAACCAGATCTAATAGAAGGCCGCAAGTGTAGTTTTTGATACTCTCTTAAGACATCAGACTACCAGAATTATTTCAAAACCCACTCCACAAAAAGATGCGCCGTAGACATTAATTAAAGACCAGAATTAGTTAAGTAGTCTATAGCAATAGGCCACCAAGCTAATTCTTGTGGTGACCTGGGTACTTAATTCCCATGTAATTAAACGTTTAATCAATAAGTAAATGATCTTTGGTTTTCGGAGTTATGCTGTGTGAAAATTTGGGCCTACGCAGCATAATACCCAAGAAATCTCAAAATCATCTTACAACAATGGCTGCCAAAGCCTACCAACACATTTAACTAAATCAGTTCTTGTCAAAAGTGATCTTAATGTATTTAAATGGGGTTAAAACTACAATGGGAGACACTCAGCTCATGCATTGCTCGCCACGCCCAAATGCAGCTCTCAAAGGATTGTTGTCGTTCACCAAGCCGGGGTTTCAAAAATAAACTTCTATTATGTCATGAAATATAACTCGATAGAGGCGAACTTCTGGACTAATCCAACAAGTCGTCGACATTTTGTCGAAAGTTAATTTGGCTCCCCGGAAGCGCGGCCATTTTGACGCGAGTCCTTCGTACCGGAAGTAGAAAACAGTTACAAAAACAACTAGCACCACGACCCACGAGAGGCACGAGAGCATTTTTTTTTCGCAGGCGTATTAAGAATTTATGCCATAAATGCTAGAGGATTCCTTTTCAATTTATGGGCTACAGTGCTTCCATACGAAAAAAAATATATTGGTTTTAGGAGATTTTCTGTGAGATTGTTCGCCGTAAAACAAGTTTTTACAGTGATATTATAGTATCCAACCAAGCAAATACTGGAGATAGATTAACAAAATATTATGAAAAAACTATATACATTGTAAGATTCGGGATTAAAACAAGCTCGTGCAGTACTATTATTATGCGAATTCTTCGTATACAACAGCGCAAATGCCGGAAACGTATCCAGCCCGAATACATATAAATTTTAAAACAAAAACAATCTCTCAAAATTATATTATTCTATCATTTTTTTACAACATGCTTAATGCCGGAGATACGGAGTATAAGAAAAATCGTCACTACATAAAGTATATTTACGTGATTCGATTAGCACAGATTTGACCCGGCGTGCTAGCGTGCTAGCCACACGGCCACGAGGCGGCTTAGTAACATGTCTTATTTTACCACCAACTTATTGATATTCACAAATAAAAACACTTTTTATGTTATTTCTTATATTTTTGCAGTAGCGCACACTTTCGCCAGCCTCTCCGTTACTTTTATCCAACAATTAAAAAAAATCCAGAAACCTGCGCCGAATTTCTGAAAAGCGCTGTCCATTTGTCGCGTAAGCGTCGGGGGTATTTATAGAACACCCCTCCCTCCGACCCCTAAGTTAATAATTAAGAAATCCAGTGTTTTAAGTCGATTTGCATATTCTCGACTTGTGCGCGACACAATGACGTCCGGGCGTTTGAACAATTAACGAAATGTTTGCAGGTGTATTTGGCACGTGCACGCTTTAAACCGCGCCCCGTCTAGCAGTTAGCTCGTTTGTTTTGCTGAAAATGAAGTCTTTGTACACGAGTGCGGCAATAATTTTATTTAAACTTCGCCAAAACTGCAAGCTCTCTCCAAGTTCAAACCCTTTCTGACGCAGGTGGGGTTTTTTCTTACACACCAGACAAAATACACACAGTCCATACGATTTGTTTGGCAATGCAATGGGACTGCCATTTGCGTTGCGGCCGTCATTTTGGCGACAGGCAGTTCAGTGTTAAAAATTTAACCTTCAAAGCGATGGTCAAAATACAAACAGGTCGGTCGTCGTTTCACGTCCACCGAGGAACCACGGCTTTATGCCTGATCGGTAAGTAATTCAAGACCCACGCCCTTTGTACGGCGCGCTGTATACAATCCGCATTAAACTTGGTGGAATAAAATGGAGCTAGCTATCTGCATGATATACAGGGCGCCCGGCAGCCTGGATCCTGAATGTTTAATGCGAGATTCCAAAACACTTTACCAAACTGAAAATTTCAAAGATTCTATTTTGGGCCCACGCTGTGAAATCGCCCCGTTGTGCATTATGTGATGTGGAATTTGATACCGTTTAGGATATCATGCATTAAAAATATCTAATACTTAAAAAAAAAAAAAAAACAACAACAACAACAAGATTTAACCACTTTGCATAAATAAATAAAAAATACTTTTTTTGTATCTCTTGAAAAGTTGAGTTCGGATAATCAAATAAACTTTATATGCAAAGATTTCAAGGTTGGATTTAAATTTTATTAGCTCCGTTTTTTGGAGCAGTTAAAAAAATCTGCTAATGTAGCCGTGCCAGGTGTACTTTATATCACTACAGTGAATCGCCTTCGGAGGGTATTTTCGAACGTGTGTTCCCGTCTGTTAAACGCGACGTGTTCAATTTACGTGGTCTGATTGGTCAGATAAAACGCGCGCAAACACCTGAGCAACCGGGACATGTAAATCAAGCTTAACTAAACCGTGCCTAAGTCAATTGGTTAGACGCTTAGCATTATATGGAGTATCATTAAAAAAATATCACTTTTGTGTTCACGTAAAATAATAAAATTTTGATAAATATTTAGCAAATAATTAAACAAAGTCATTTTTAGATATGAAGCATGTTCGAAAAGCAATAATCTTGTTTTCAATGTATTACAAAAATAAAAGAAATAATTAAAAATATAAAATATTAAGATAGTTCTGTTTTGCATATGTATGCAATGTTTAATACTATTGAAAAAATACATGTTAATAGTAAAATAGTAAACGTAAGTTATAAAAAAATATATATAGAATAGAAATAGAAAAACGAATTTGTTATTTCTGAAATATTAAGTATCTGAAGGGCTTTGTCTTAGGGAAGATCGATCTGGTCGCATTGAAGTATATTGCCGAGTGATCTCCACCGACCCTGCTCTGGTCCAGGTTGGAGGCTCATATCTGCGGAAACCCTTCATTACTAAACCCTAATCCGGGACGCGCCTTAATTAGTTCACTGATGTGATTTACACAACTCACATTCTGCACTGCCACTGCTACATTATACTTGTATTTGATCTAATTCATCGTACCATCTTCAAAGCCGAAACATTATAATCCCAATGTGTGTGTGTGTCCCAATACACACACACACACAAGTAACATCACAAATATATTTGAAATCAGTTTAATATGTATTTAAACAAACTCCAATATTTTTTTTATATTTACTGTGCGAGCAAACAAAAAATGAAACTGGTTTAGCATTGGACATGCAATTTTTAGTTTATCGGTACTTAAATAAAATAATAAAGCGTATTTTGTTCAATTTGTACATGATAATTTTTTTTTATTTAAAACAAACAATGGTTTATTGCTGGATGAGCCGCAAGTCACTGATGCAAATTAATAATGATATTTGTATTAAAAATAACATTGCTAGACCGTTTTTTTTTTCATTATAAATGTATAGATTCGAACCTTTCTAAATTGTTATCCTTTCATTTAGGCCTTCTCGATTATCTTTCCACATATACAGGGCAGTCCGAAAGTATCCCACCTCTCCAATTCTATATATATTTTGAATCAATATGTAAAATAACCTATTAAAATTCGTATTCAAAAGAATTTCTAACAGCAAACACGAACAGATAGGCCTATATAAGTTATTTCCATATTGAAAATCTCCATAAAGGAATTCTACTTTGTTATAAAAATTCACCGTTTTTTTAACCTCAAAAACGTGCTATCATTTTTTTTAATATTTGAAAATAATACTTTGAATTTCAATTAAGCAATCGATTAAAAACCAATTGAAACAAAAAATGTTTTCTACTTAATACTTAAAACATTTTCTGAACAGAATGTGATACAACAGAGTGGCTCCGTGTATAAGAAAGAATATATGCATGTTTTAATATTATTCTGATTCGATATTTTTAACCATAGGTTAAATAAAAAATAATACAAAAAAATATTGAAAATTGTTGTTGGTTTTTCAGTCTTACATATATTTCTTCCCTAGCCTTGTAGACTCCTTGTTCAGGGTATTCCAATTAGCGTGTCTTCCGCTCGCTGATCCAAAACTAATGTATTATAAGCACACCCATTTTTAATTAATTTTATGAGCGTTTCATTTAAGACGCACGCGTTTCTACTAATTTTTAAAATACTCCACAGTCTGTTCACGAAAATCAGATAAATAATTAATAAATTTCCGCGATCCGCCGGATTATTTCCGTCATATCCGGCAGACCTCTGGATTATAACTTTTAATTGAATTCATATTTTATACGAAAAATCACGATTCAAAAACTCTACGCCCGATCTTGATCAATAGCAAATTTAATATTAAAAGTTTACCTCAAAGACTCGGCGTCTTCAAAAATTTTCCCAGATACAATCTGAAGTGTTTCAATCTAGCGAAAACAAATAAAAGCTTTTTATTCAAACCGTATTTAAAATAATAATTATAACTATTCAAGATCTGTAGACATTGTAGATGAAATTATTTTTGCAATAGTGGTACTCCTTCGCGAGGGGATTTTGAAATGATTAATGTATTTAATTCCGGATCAGGTGTGTATTTATTGAGAGAAAGCAATTACAAGTAAACATTACACAACAGTATTGCTTTTGTATTACACCATTCGTGACCCATACAAATAGGCTTTTATTACGCGACGGGTCGTCTGAAAGAGGTTTCACAATTGTGAAGAACTGCCCAACATTGCATTGCTAAATCACCAATTAACCAACGATTAGTTGGCAACAAATCTGTGAAAGGTTTTACGTATCATAATAAATATTCACAGAGAAATCTGTTTTGTCTACTTACATATAAGTACTAACCCATCACTAGAATAGAACATATAATAAAATAAGATAATCCTAGGAAAAGACCAAAATAGTCCCAATTTATAGGTCGGGGTTGCATTTCTATAGGTGTATAATCATCCTTTATAGACGCACCCTTGATGATATCGCTGCTTTTCTATATAGTGAAAGTTTTATATTTTATCTTCAAAAATATCTAATATAAATTTAAAAAAATCAATTAAAAAACTTTAAACTATCAAGGCATATTGAATCAAGTCTAAATCAAATCGCTTATGCTCAATAGACCACTTGAAGTTTATATCAAGTCTCACGTAGTTAACTAAGGGATTTAATTGTAAAGCAGTGCATATTATAAAAAGATTTGATAAATTAATAAAAAAGAGATCTCATATTATATAAGCGTATTATTGACCCTTTACAATTTTAATTAACTACTTCTATATTATTTAAATACAGTAATACCCCGCTTTACGCGAGGGATACGTTCCGGAAAAAAACGCGTTAAGTGAAAATCGCGTATATCGGGGTTTACGATTAAACACACATACATAGTCAAAACTTTTTTTAATTGTAGTCAAATATTTTTTCACTGTAAATATATAAATAAGCCAAAAATGTACAAGGCCTGCCTTCTAAATTTTTAATAATTTGTTAAAACTCTTTAAATATGTTTTTTTCTTCGTTATATTTTTAAGCATTGGTCACAATTAGTTAAAGCAGCGTGAAAATAACTATCAGCTGGGAGAAAGCGCGAAGGTTCCGACGGGGAAGCCCCGGAAGCCTCGTTACAGCGTATCCGGGAAATGCCGAGCGTTTACATTCCATTAAAAGTTCACGCGAAAAAGTCGAAGGGGTTTCATAATTAAAAAGGGTTGACAACTTCACAAGCACCCGAAAACATTTCACTTACAACATAAAACGATATGGTGTTTAAAAATATCGATGGCAGTTTCACGGGGTGGATTCAAAATACACTCTGCGAATAACGGAGGGTAGTTTATTAAATATTTTATATAGGTTTATAAAATTACTGCATAGGCCTAAATGATTACATAGCATGGTTTAATAGTAATTACATGAGTTTGGGCTGACACCGGTTTAACTTCGACACAAGACCGCTTTGCAAAAGTTGCACGTAAAGATATTTGTTTTTTTTTAAACCTCCCTCTCAGAATAAAATCGTAAAATACAATGCGGATATAAATTAAAGACAGCCTACCTAGGGAGGGGGGGGGGGGGGTAGTTGTTGTAAATTCTTTGAAAATTGTTTTGTTGCGTGTTAGAAACCCATTTGTATGTAGGAGGATAGCAAACAAATTTCTTTTTTTTTATTTGGACAGTAGCAGCTGTGCCAATCGTTAGACGTCTAGATAATATTAAGCGAAACACTTATTAAAAAAATGCTTTATATTTTCTGTGAATACATTAAAATAGGTACTGAGTCCAATTTCTAATCCCTAAAGATTAGTTGGAGCCTTAATTTTCGTATTATTTATGCGTGGGAGAGGCTGCAACTCCTTTTCATTACTCCGTCGATGCTATTGGCTTACATTATCTAAAGTCTGTTTGTTCTTCAACAAAAATCGATGAGCTGTATTAACAAAATTTAAAAATAACTCAATTTCGCAAAGAGAAAAATACTCATTTTCATAATTCGAATCGCGTTCCAATTTCAAATCAGCCGTTCCACGTTCGAGAGTTGAATTTTCGAATCCGCGGCGATGTCGGCGACCCAAGATGGCAGCTCTGGCGTGACGTCACATCGTGGTTAAGGGGGGGGGGGGAGGGGAGGGGCGAGCCGCGCGCTTTCTGGACGCGAACTGACTTGGGGCGGTTTTTGAAGATGTGTAAACACTGGGGAAACCGGCTTTCCACTAAACAGCGCTGATACACATTTTATACCGCTCGGTATGCCATGCTATGACAGCCGTTGTTATTATAGGGTTTGGTTTCACGGGTGTTGAGCCGCTCGAAGTTTTCAGTCCTCCGGCACTTCGATCCCCAGGTTTGCAAGAGAAAAAAAAATTGAACTTAATTGACAGGGATGGAGAGAGTTATCGTTGTTTCAAAATTTGTTCTCAGCAACTACTGGAAATATTAATTATGACGCGGCCGCCATTTTTATTTCCCCCCCCCCCCCCTTTCTTTTCAGCTTCACACTTGCCGGTGTTGCTAGACGCAATAATATCTCCATTTTCGGGGGGGGTTTTAATAACTGCGAGTGTGTTATAATCCCAAGAAAATAAGGCCATTGTAATCCCTGGAATTACTTTTTCGGGGATTTGGCATTATTTTATGAAAGACTATTAATTTTATTAAATATTATTCTATGATTAATGCTGTAAGAAAATTCAGCACGTGCTTTATTTATAATAACAAACAAATAATATCACATGTGACTTGTGACGTCATCACGCTGAAAAGACTTGGAAAGGGGCGTACGAGGGATAGTCGTATAATAAAAGACGAAAACACAGAAATTTAGACTCGCATATGTTTGACGTTTTGAAATTTTAAACATATTTTTGCATGCGCTATTTTATATTAAATTGGTGAACAGGAGAACGGATAATTTGGTTTCATTTTTTCAAACTCAAAAACCGCAACCGGAAAGTTAACAACGCTACTAGCATTAATTAATGGCGTATTAAGAGATGTAGTGGGTTATAGATGAAATTGACGTTTGTCTAGTATGCAAAGACGAAAACCAGTCAACCCATATTAAGAATACTAAGTTGGCCATTCTAATAGCTAATTTAGACTTAAAAAGATGTTTTGATGCTTATATTAGTTTGTTTGGTTTTTTTTTTGGTATACACGCAGAAAAACGACAGGAATTAGAGGAGGTTTTTCCACCAAACGCATTGAAGCAATTTTATCGTTTGAACATCGATAATTTGCCGGGATTCAGGTTACTACAGTCCCTTTAATAAAATCACGTAAAAATAGCTTTTTAAAAACAAAAAAAAGAAGGGACGAAAATTGTTTGGAACCAAACGAAATTTCCAGCTGAAACTCAATTTCCCCGAGCCCATCTCGTGGAGACGTTCCAGCCGTCCCAGCCGCGCGATGAGACAAGAATTATCGAAATTCACTAACCAGCAATATCCTCAAATCTGAGGAGACGCGAGCGAGACGGCGGCCAACTCCAGCCTCTGTCTCACTCTATCTGGAACGTATCCCGGCAAATTGCTTTTTAATTTGTTGTGACATAGCAAAGATAAACATAGAAATACTCCGCCGACGAACTCGCCCGTTCCCGGCTGTTACTTTTCACGAGGACGCGTGACGAGTAGCAGCTACACGTAACGTTGTTTCTGCAAAAGCTGGTTAGCTTTTCTGTGCAATACGGAATAGCTTTTGGGAACATAACGAGATTATGTACTCACATCTGTTACTAACATCTCAGAACAGGCTTCTCGGTGTATTAAATAACAATTGTAAATCTTAGCACAGTGAAGCTAAGTGAGTAAAATTTATCTCGAGAATTGAAATCGTTGAAGTGTGTTTAATAGCTTTTCAATATATTAACGATATCATTTACATACTACGGCAAAAGCGATGGTAATTTCAACGTCATAATAATTTAGCATATGTTGCAGCATCTCAGCGTTCAAATATACTATACATACTGTATTAAAAAAATCAATTTATCACAAAACACTGTTAAAAATAACGGTAAATACAAAACGAAAATTATAAGTAAAAATTTCAAAACAAGCTTGTGAAAAAATACTATGATTTCATATACAAAAATACAAATCAATTAAAAGGAACAGTTAAAAAAATATTTTTATTTATTACGCATTTTTTACAAACAAATAGAACAAAACGCTTTTTTTTAAACACAAAATATGCACACTGTTAAAAGAAACAGTATGAAAAAACAAGATTATTACGGTTTTTTTCTCCGCTAAGGAATAAAAATTGAGTATAGAAAGAAGCAGATGAATAAATATTACGATTTAAATAGGTTTTCCAAGCACAAAAAAGCAGTAACCTTGAAATTCACGCGTTCGCAACAGTTAATACAACAATGAAAGTAACAGATAAAAACACTAGTTTATTACGTATTGTTTTATCGACGAAACTTAAATACATAAAATAAAACCTGTTCATGGGAACTTTCAAAGTAACAGTACTGAAACTAGTTGTTTTTTTTTTGAGAACATTATTACGCTTTCAATTTTCTTAATTGAATTTTCATCTAACTTTTTTTTAAACTAGTGTTTGGCTATTTTTCAAAGTTCAACTTTGGGAGGGAGCGGTTCATAATAGCAGGCTAGAAGTCGCAGTTTCAAACTTTGCAGCACAAAGGCGTCTTCTGGAACACCATTAATCATACACGAACCCTCGACCTCTCTGATGATGCCGAGTCTCCGAATCGCCCTAACCAAATTACAATACTAACGTGCGTTTACTCATCGTTGCAGAAAAATTAAATTTTAAAAGTTCACCTAACCTAAGCAAAATTCAAACTCAGGTTTTGTGGTTGGCAAGTAGTGTGCTAACCGCTGAACCACGATGCAATTTCAGTAGCAAATAATAACACATGTATTACTAGTTTCAATACGCCAGAATATTACTGGCAATTTCTGGATATTATCTAATAAGTATCTGTCCCTGCTGACTGCTATACTAATGATAGCAATCACTTACAACTATGATGGTTTTGTTGTTAAAACATTTATTATGATTTAAATAATTTAATATTGTTTTGTTTTTTTAATTCAGCTTAAATAATATGAAACTTTTTTTCAATTGTTTTCAACACATGTTATGTAAAGTAATCAGTTTCATAAAATATAAAAAAATTATTACTTTATATACGCGTTCTAAACTCTTGCTTCTTCTTAGGCATATCAGATATATCAATGGCTGACATTGCAGATATTCTAGACATCTTCAAAGATAACCCTTTAGAAAATTCACCTTTGACTTTGACATGTGATACAGGGTATGTAAGAAACACCCCTTCTCTGATCAGAGTATTGTTTTTACATAAATTACCCCCAAAAGTCATCGAAGATACCCAATAGGTTAGGAATAAGAATCCTCCTGTCTGTGATGATGTCAAAACTAGATTCTCATTTGGGTTCTCTCCTTAGGTGCATACTTTGGACCTCTTATGTTTATGAAGATCTTATTCTAAAAAAATTAACTGCTAGTTAGTTATTGAGCAGAAAATCTTTTGAGACATCGTAAATTCCTAAGGGTAGAAAAATAGACGTGCCGAAAGTCCCTACCCTCGAATAATCGAATATATAGTTTGAGAGTCTGCAATTTTCGGCCTTGAAAGTCAGAATCCAAGTCATTTATTTTCTCTAACCTGAAATGACCACACTGATAATCAAAAAAGGGTTCTTTAAACCTTAAACAGGTTATCAAGACAACGAGGAGAGTGAATGATTAAAGGCATATAATGATCTAGAAAACAGGGGCTTTCGATGCCTTAACTGAGTTGATCTTCCTCGTAACGTAGTGCTTATCATTAATAAGACATAACTGGTTCTTCTCACGCTTGGTAGTCACAAGAAGTCTTTTCATTGGTCGCTGGTAATTAATATTTCAGGGAATTTTTTTCAGGGGTTGTGAAATAAATGAAAACATATCCAACGATGCAGTGCTAGAGGGATGCGAATAGAGAAGTATGACGATGTCCAAGTCTCCATTAATCATTAAAAAGTTTGCAGTTAATGTTTCTATTTATCAAAAACAAAAAAGGGGATTCGCTCAGAATCTACTTCGGAGTTAATTTATCATGTCTCGATTTCGGAAAGTTTTTACTCTCCCCTTCGTGGGTCGACATCGTCAGATCTAAAGCGAATCAATTTACTTGCAAGTCTCAAAACTTCTTTTACATTTATAAACTTTATCATTTAATATAATCTAGATTTAGACAGACCAATTACGGTTTTTTTTCCCTCGTCTTTTGTTTTATATTTTAAAAAGACTTACAAATTATTAAAAACGATTGCTTATTTGAGAAGGGGAGAGAAATATAATTCATATCAAATTTGAAATGAAGAGAAAATTCATTTAACAAATTTGAGATTATTCGCTTCATTCGTGTGTGTGCCTAATAAATTTATATTGTTAAGCAATGTATAAAAGATATATAATCATATATATGTACACGCACACATACAAATATACAATCAGATTTGAACTTTAAAAAAAATGAGCAGCGCAGTACTAAGAATATTGATAAAATTTATCTACCATAATTTTTTTAAAAAGCCGCAAAAACAAGGGAAATATTTATAAAATATCAAATAAACTGAGAATTATTCGCAAAATTACAAGAAGAACTATATAATAGTGATTTATTATCATTCATAAAGAGATAAATCTGCCTTAAACAAAATTTACAACTCAGTATTATTTAGGATTTACCATCTTGTCTGCTTCACTAACAATACGGATTATTTTCTTCTTTGGGAAAGTTTTTGAAAAATACCACAAATGCCAGTCCACTCAGCATCATCTAGACAATCTTTACAAATTACCAAACTTTTTTCTATCCAACCCGAGCTTTTTTTTACAGTAGCTCTATTGACGAAAAACACCTGCGAACTATTGAAGATTTATGTATATTCGACAAACCGGAATCCCATACACACTGTCTTTAAAAAAAAATGCCTTTAATTAAACGCCACACACACACTAATAACAAAAAAAAAATACCGGCATTATATTCAGGATATTACGTATTTGAATTTTTTTTTTACTATTACTCTTTTGTCAAAAAAAAAACACCTTGTATTCGATAAATCCGCATTCAACAACTTTGTTTACAATAAATGTGCTTTTACTTAAATTATATACACATGAAACGAGAAAAATAATTAGTTTTTTTTTAAGGATGTTGCGGTATTTCTAATTTCCACCCTCTAGCTGTTGTGGCCTTGATCCTTTAGACTTAGTGGCGCAGTCAATTAAGCAAGAATTTTAATCGTTACGTACAAGCATGTGACTGATGTACCCATACTAGTTAAGTGTGATGACTTGCAAACACGAAATGTAGTATTGTCTTATTACACATATTTTATATTAAAATGAATCGTTTCAAATTGACTAAAACAACGAACCTCTGATTATTAACGATCTGCTTTCGGGTGTTTTACAATGTACGACCTTACTATAAAAATTTCGTCATGCATTGCAATATAAATATCAATAGTCAATCAATACTATTATATATAAATATAATAGTATCATTTATAGTATAGTTTTTTTTAAATTTGTTCAATATTCCGCATTAATTCGACATCTCTGTCGTATCTACACCAGAGTGGTTTAATTTAAACTACAATAGCAAAATGACAAGGAGACTTTCACTTTCAGACTCTTTTGGTCGTAAAAAGTCCCTTAAAAGGCGAAAGCGCTCACAAATTATATCGTAATCCCCTTTGCCTGCTCATGCTGTTAAATTATTTCACAGCGATTTCCATTTAAGCATAAAGAAATATCAAACACATGCCTCGAAATAATTTTGTCACGTCCGCACATACGACGGCATTTCCGTATGAGGAACCCCTCGAAAGGCAGTAGCGCTCATCGACAAAAAACATCGTAATCTCCTAGCAATTTGGCTATACATATTTGTTGATCTCTGTCCAGCCCTTACATGGGTATCCCCGAAATACAACGACATTTTCATTTAATTGAGCGGGCGATGGTCGGGGCGACAGTTTTACAATGGGACTGTCTGGCAAATGACGCTGGAGGTATTATTGTGTTTTGAGTAACGACGCTATCGCGTGTTATTCACCGGCACAATTGCTTAATTAAATCATCTGCATAATTTAAAATGTAATAACGCGACCTTTCGTACTAATATGATGAAAAAATTAGGCGAAACGCACACATCGTCTCTGAATGCCATAGCAAATTTGCAGCCATTTGTGTGTATAAAATACATTAAAGTATACAAAATATTTTTTTGTTGTGCACGTGAATTGATGGTTTTATTTACAGAAGAAGTATTAACACTGTTATTTGGAATAAATTTATAAATTAAAAATTAAAAAATTACTTGCAGATATTTTTTGTAACATCACTGAGAGGTAAGTTCATACAAAAATAAGAAATATAAAATATGCTTATTGTATATTCTTTTAAATGAGTTTTGTAATAATCAAATTATACTTAAACTCATAATTTATTATATTCAATGTTTTTTTATAGAAAGGAAGAGAAACAAAATAATGCTTTTACGAAAACATATATTATTTTCAAAACAAAAAAAAAATGCTACACCTGTCACAAAATTTACGACAGCATGAATTCTCGCCTGTTTATATTCGTTGTGAAACGACTTTTATTTAAATAAAAAAAAATATATATTTCAATATCTCATTTCTATGGAATGCTGCCAAAGAATTAAACTAAAAAAAATTACAGACTCAAAAACATGTTTTACTCGAGAAAAACGATTGCGTCAACTCAAATCACTTTGCATAATATAATTCGTGAAATCTGTAATATAATATCCCTCATTATTCTTAATTCTTTGGGCTTAATTAAATAATATTCGCGCACTCGTAAAATCAACCCCATTGTCGGGGGACGTTTTCCTCGGTCGGAATCGGAACAGCTGATTATCGCCGCCCCTGTGCAAACACTGATTGAGAACTCGTACTTCCACGTCTCGGGTGGCCTGGTTGTTTCGATGTTTAATGAAGTCTCCCCATTCGTGGCCTGGGGAGGGGGTGCGAGGTTTCGGAAGGGGTGGGGACACGCGACCTTGAAAATAAGGGAACCTTACATATTTATGCACTTTATTATTAAGACGCAAGTCAATCGGGTTATTCTGAAAACTTATTTCTGTTAAAAGCATTATTATAAATAGTGAAGTCCTGTTTGATAACCAACAGTTTTTAAGTGATCCTGTAAAAAAAAAACGAAAACAATGGTTGTCAGCAGAGAGTTGATTGACAACTTCTACGTAAGAGAAGTAAAAGATTCAAGTATTTGGGGAGCTGGTTGAATGAGAACTGGAATCCTGACAAGGAAATTATTGTGAGGATTGAGACTGCACGCTCAAGAGATATAACCCTGAAATCTCGCTGGAGATTCACCAAATATTATGTCGCCTCAGTTCTCCTTTATGGAGTCGAAGCCTGGACACTCAAGACAGCCACTATGCGAAGAATTGAGGGGACTGAAATGTGGCTGTATAGGAGACTCTTTAAGATACCATGGGTTGACCGAAAGAGTCTTGCACAGAATGCGCAAAGAAAGGGAACTCATGACGTTGGTAAAGAAGCGAAATTTCAACTATTTTGGCCACATTTTTTTGCAACGATAAGTATGGCATCCTCCAGCTGATTGTCCAACGAAAAATCAAAAGAAATCGATGTTCATCGGGATGCGGAATTTGCGCCAATGGCTGAAGATCGGAAGTGCAGCCGGATTGGTTCAAGTTCAAGGAAATGGCCACCAACCAAAAGAAGAAGGAGTGATCCTGTAATAATTATTGTTAGGTTCTATTTACGTGCATCAGTCGCTCGACCGCTCTACTCCGAGCGGTTTGCACATTATCTAAGCAATACACGCGTATTAATAATATAATATTTTATAAATCAAATATTCAAGCAATTTGAAATATTTCTTGATATTTAAATTTGACTATTATCACTTTTCAGGGAGTGAGTAGGATCACAACGTTCAGGTTCGGCATGGGCTCGCCGTCTCCGCCGTGCGCACTCACTGACACAGACTGTAATTATCATACGACAATGAGACGATGCTCATAAACGGAGCCGTTTACAGTGTGTTTAAAAAGCTACTTGCAGATGTGCAACGCCGTTATTTTTTATGACTTCAGCTCATAAAAGCGCCTTAATTCTTTTTTATGTCTTCATAAGCGTCCTGAATCACAATGCTATTTTCTAATATAAATTTTGCATAAACCCACTGACTTTATATTACTTTAATAACCTAGCTTTACTTTGAAGTTTCAAAATGTATTATATTTTCAATACATTTAATAAGAAGTGTTTTCAGTTAAAAATATTTGCATTAAAATAATTTAATATGAAATAATTTTAAAAAATTCCACAGCAGTTACGTGCGGTCCATAAAACAAGGTAATCAACAAATTTCTTTTGAAAATCTACCAAAAATGATTTTTGTACGCATAAACGTTGAAATTTATAAAAATGTATTTGAAAATGATATTTTTCATACTGTAGGTATTTTATACTTCTTTGTGTGCAATACACCTAATGAAATCGAAACACTTGAAAATAAAGAAATTATAAATAAAATAATCAACAACTATAGTAACCCTTCTATGAACGCATTATTCGACACATTCTCTCGATATTATAATTCCGACATTCATTCAGAACAATCGATTATCGATCGAGCGCATTCGAGTGTGCCCATCACTAGTCGATATCTCGAATCCCAATTAATTTTCCGCTGCTTGTCTACGACCAGCCATCTGGACGAACCTTTATATCACTGATACGTCTGAAGATGTACTGATTTTCCACATAGCTGAGAAATCCATTATTTTGGATTGGTCTAGTGTGAAAATGCCTGGAGACCATTAAATTCGCGGATAAACAACAAATTAAATTAAAAAAATACTAGATATTCGCACGATTCTTTGATTTTTTAGCATATGTATTCCGACGTTTCTGCCCCGGTGCTGAGACCATATTTAGGGATTATAGCCACTAAATTGAAAAGTAATAAACAAATATAATAAAATTTATATATTGTGTCTGAAATAATTATCTTAAAATATAAAACAGATATTTAATGCTGAAACCACTGTAGGTGGTCGCGTGCCACGGTTTTGGATGCAGTAGTCTTTAAGAGGTCGGATTGGGAACAGCTTCGTCAAGCGACGTTTTATTAAGCACAGGACAGGTTAATTAAGCAACCGAACCCGTGAGCGCTGGAGGACAGGCCACTTAACGAAAATCACCGCGAATTCGATATTAATTAGCCGGGAAAATCCAATCACGCCGCTAAAACGTTTAATTACTCTGAAAAATACATCTCGATGCTGAAAAAACAAATTACTTCCTTTATATATAGTCTTGATAGAAAACGATTTTTTTTTTGATATTCAAGAAAAATATACCAAAAAACTATATTTAATAAATTGGGTTTGCTTATTTATCATTATCATCATCAATGAATATGGGGTTTATATGTCATTAAAGTCATTTAGAAAATGTTAAACATCTCATAGTTAACGCATTACCGGATTCTGAATCACGCCGCCATTGTTACGTAAATTACATTTTCACTATCAGTAAATACTTCGTTAAGGTGGTATTTTACGTACGATCTTTATCTTTATTTAAACTTTTCTTAAATTACACAGAGTGTCCTTAAAAAAATATTGAATTGCTCGATTGTTTTCGTGAGTTATTAGAAAAAAAAATCGGTCGACTGCGCCCATCATTAGCGTGGAGTATTGGCCTAGATTTTCACCGGTTCGATCCAGATCCCAACAGGTGAACCGCAAACTGATGTAATTGGGTTCACACATGTGTCGTTTCGGTCAATGGCGACCTGTATAGATATTGCATATCACCCAAATAAATACAACACGTCAAAACTCAAAAAATCGCACTTTTGATTACTCCTTCTCGCCTTTATGCCAATGACTATAAGAAAAACTTTTTTAAAGCTTATGCAGGAGTATTCGCACTTTGCAGGTAATTTCATAATTCGTAGCAGCAATTACGATGAATTCTTCTTGAATACTCTAAATGTATCTAGTTTAGTTAATACGCAATAAAAGCAATAACTTGTGTTTAATACTGAAGTTTAAAAAAAAAAATTTGCATTTTTACGCGATCTATGAATAAAATATGTTAGAACAAATCTTACAGCAGAGAAGGTTCTTTGGTGTGGAAACTAAGTTAAAAACATATATTTGCATATTCTTTATAGTCTAAAAGGCATGTAAAATTGCTTACGAAAGCAGAATATCGCTAATCCACGATATTCGCAAGCATATGGCTGTGAATAACGCGTTCAGCTTATTTGGCTTTACCTTACCCTACCTGCCCCTAACCGTGTTATACAAAGTCGCTTAGTAAAACAAATCTTTAAAAAAACATGATTTAAGGACATCACAGACTTGTCGCTTTTTATCCTAAAGCTTAACGGCTGTCCTATTCGACAAGCTACCAAATTAAAACAGGCTATGACGTCACTAAGCCAAGGATTAAATGAGGCAAATGACTGCAAATAAAACTATACACATTATAACATTAAAATCAATTATAAGTTTGCGTTATATAAATTTTAATTAATATATTTTTTTGTTAAATAACTTTTATTTAATTTATTTTAATTATTCAATACTTAAATTTCTCTCGAAATTAAAAAAAATACTTGTTTTATAAAAAGCAGTATTTTTCTACTTTTCTACCGAAGTGAGAAATATTTGCTCCGTTTGTAATGCTGTTGTAATTATTGATATTTTTTATTTTAAAATAAGTAAATATCGTTTATACTGAAAAACTGAAAAAAAAAATTGAACTAAAATAGAAATTACTATTGAATATTTTGATAAAAATATTTTCTAACCAAACTAATTTATATTATTAAAACTTCTATTGATTTATCAAGTCCAAATTCAACCCTATGCAAAATAATATGAATAAAGTGAATTCTATCATGTATCATTAATTAACGAATACGTTGAAACTTTTATCATATTTCAATTCTAAAACTAACATTTTTTCCACAGGATTATAGCATATTTGATATTTGAATTAATAAAAATATTACCATTATCCACAAACATCATATGCGTGCGCGTGTTTATTTTGATAAGCATAATCAATATTTAAATTTGTTGATTTGATTGCTTTCAATTTGAAAATGTTTTATTTTTCGAGGCGAATTAATTAACAGTGCCATTGTGCTCGATAACGTGAATAAGCCCTCAGATTATATCATTGCAAATAAAATACAGTTTTAACTCCAACAAAATAAAATTTGTATCACCGTACCAACTGGCTAATATTAAAAAGATTAAGATTATACTGTCAATACGGCGCGGGGATGAAAACAGCGAACCCTCGGGCAGGAGTCAACAACCATCACCACTGAGCCAACAAACCAACATTAACAGCCTAAATTTGTATGAAAACCAGAACAATTTTTTTTATATCATCTTCTTCTTCCTCGTTTCCCTTTCCTGGGCCAGTCTCACCAGTCCGGCTGCACTTCCGATCTTCAGCAGCTGCTGCAATGCCCATTTTTTCGTCGATTTTTCCTTGGACAATCAGCTGGAGGATGCCATACTTAACGTCACGTAAAATGTGGCCAAAATAGGAGAACTTTCGCTTCCTTGCCAACGTCAAGAGAACCCTTTCTTTGCGCTATCTTTGCCACATATCAGCCGCCTCAATTCTTCGCATAGTGGATGTCTTCATGTATATTTTAGGGCGTGCATATTTTTTTATTATTCGCATAAGCGGCGCGCCACTGTAAAGCTACAAAAATATTTGTAAAAAAATAATATATATATATATTATTGTGTTACTTACATCCTAATATTTTTGAATAAAATACTTGAGTGATTTTCCACATTTTTGTTTTTATTAGTGACCGGTTTCGCCAACCTTTCACGTTGGCATTATCAAACAGTGTGTTTGTTAATGCCAACGTGAAAGGTTGGCGAAACCGGTCACTAATAAAAACAAAAATGTGGAAAATCACTCAAGTATTTTATTCAAAAATATTAAAATGGAATTCCACCAAGTACTCTCTGTCAAAAAAAAATGAATTTCTTTACTTACATCCAAAAATCAGCAAGTCAAAAATGAAACGGAAACAATAACCACAACGCAACAGAAATACAAATTCACTCACACCCACACACACACACACACACGCGGATAAAACAAACAACAAAAAAAAAACTTAACTATCGTGGGATAGAGAGATCGCGGCGGCTCGGCGGGGGGTAGTTGGTGCGGCGGGGAGGGTGCGCGTGCGGCCGCCCTCACGGCCTGGGCGGTACTGAGGCGCCGGGGCACCACCCCCACCCCCGCCCCCGCCCTGGCCCCCACCCCCGCCCCCGCCCCGCCCCGCCCCGCCCCGCCCCGCCCCGCCCCGGCGTGGGCGGCTGGGGCGATTCCACACAGGACGCCTCGCTTTAGTTTTAAATCGCAACTCTTGCTATTCTCAAGTGACGCTCGTGTCTTTCGACATGAACTTAGTGTTTTCAACTTTTAATCAATTAATATTAAGATTAAGCACATTTCGAACCCACATCCCCACAAGCTTGCGTGGGCGGTGCATTACCAACTATGCTAGCGAGCCGCTTCACTTCACACAATTATATTATACACTAGAAATGTTGCCCGTCACAGAATGACGTTTTCGGAGGCATTTTGAGTTACTAATGATGTGATTAATAATTTCTAACGCAATTTTGATAAAAAAATAAAATTGGTACTTGTGTCAAGCTGACATAAACTGAAAATTTCTAAGAAGCATCAAAATTTGTTTTTTATGTAAAAGTTCTAAATTTGAAATTCTCGCGTTGAACAATAAAATCCTATAATTCGTACATATTGAAACTCGCTAAAGCATATTTTATAGTCTTATTAAATTAGTTTTTAAATAAAAATATTATCCTATCGTCTTGAAATTCGGCACATAGCTGCGGAAAATTTTACTAAACTTACGTGCAAAAAATCAGCGTTGTATCTTTTAAGATATTCTATAGAGAACGAAAAAACGAAACATACACACACACAATGGCTATTATTATAGTAGATATGAACCAACGTACCTAGGCCAATTAATATTGAGTGAATTGCAATCATACCAAAGTGAAGCGTTAATCCAATGCAAATGTCTATTAACTTAGCCGATAAACGCACTGGTGACCATTTCACCATTTCATCAGTGTTCGTGATTTTCTAAGGGGAAAATAGTGTAGTGGGTCCTTGTACACCGCAGTTTTATATTGGATCGAAAAGTCCTCAAGTATTGTCTGATAGGTCATAAATCAGCCCGTGCAAATATCTGTACTATTAGATTACATAAGGTTACATTTTTTTTAAACTGCAAATCTTTTGTTACTCTGCTGTAAAATAAAGAACTTTAGATATACATCCATAGATAGAGGCCTTTTTATAGAATTTGAAAAGTTTTTAGTTTTAGACAAGAGTATTTATTTCTTCGTCAGGTGCCTCTCCTCAGAGGAGGGTGGCGAGCATTTCAATGTGCATATACCCATGCTGAGTCAGTGTTCATGGTTTTCTAAAGCAATTCTCTTCTACACAGCTGTTTTACATTGAAAGGTAAAGTCTAGTCTGCCCAATAGCATTATTATATAATCATTCTCTTACAAAGCTCTGGCGTTTGGATTTGATACTCCTTCTGCAGCAAGCTACAGAAACAATATCAGGAACTTCACTTCCAGAACACATCCTTCGACAATCATTCCAAGTCCACTACTCCGTTACCGATCCTTTACACACGCTCATGGTACATAATGGCAGCCATGCTCAAGCAAATAGAATGGGGAGAGCGGGGAGGTCTAACATTAACATTTTCTTTAATCAATCAATCATTCGTATATCTATATAGTCAATTATATATTTTAATAGTAACAAGTGTATATTTTTACTTTATTTTAATGCAATGCAACGTGCAAACAGCTAATAACTACCCCTATTTTTAGCTATAACATATTTTATAATCAAGTATCGGTATTATTATTTCTATCTTTTGATAGTAACAAGTACATATTTTTTTATTTAATAGAAATAGCGAACAATTACTTGTCTCTTTAACTTTTGCGTTTGGTTAAATCAAGAATTAAATTATGACTAAATCTTTACTCCACATTATCTTTTAATTATTTTAAACATTATCTTAATCCTAAATTATCTTGAAACACGAACTGAAATAGCAAGTAGTAAACATGGTATTTAAACAAGAACTAATTTATAAATTTTCCTTTCCCATTATCTTTAATCAAGAGTTAGTATAATTATTTTATCCTCAGCTCATATTATCTTTTAATAAGAACCAGAGTTATTTTTAAACTTTTTATGTATATAGCATTATTTAAAAAAAATAATTAATTTCGCTACCTCAAATTTATATTTTATGCGTTGACTTTATCTCAATACTCATTAAACAATACCGAGTATTTTATTTTTATCTTGTTTACTCTGTTTTTAATTTTCAACTTTGTCTTCACCTTTAATTGCCTTTGCGTGTACATATTTTATTTCGATAAATTTATTCTTTAAAACTCAGCATTTTTCAGTTACCTTCCGCTTGATTATTTTTAACAATCGATTTATAAATCATTAATCTATTAAATGCTCTAGTGAAGTTAACATAAAACTAGAGTTTTAATTTTAAAAATACCCATGATTTTTTTGTCCCAATGAGATATTGATTTTTCTATTCATTGTAAATTTTAAAACACTTGGTATATAATTTGTAACTAGAACTGACATATGGATAATCGAATGCTTAGATTTATTATCCTAATTATATCCAAATACATATAAGCACATGTAACTAATTTCTAGCAGGGCTTACTTTGTTAAAATACATTGAATGGATGCTTACCATTCCAACCTCACAGTGGGCGCAATTTAAGTTCATTAGATTGTCTGCGTCTCTCTTTTGACTTGTTAAATGTAGTCTACAGTTGCATAGACCACCACAAATACGGCCACAGATGTCTAGAAAATTCTCATTAAGGGACTCTATTCAGAAAAACAGAAAAAACTGAAGATGATAGAAGTTTCTGCATACAGTTGATGTAGAGAGCATAATTTTACTATATACAAGTATGCACAGTCGAATAAAAAATAGTGGAATTATCAAATAACACGATTAATTAATTGAATCGAGCGCAATCGATCGTGAAGACTTTGAGATATTTTATATCGTGTCCCACAATTTTATATAATATATATATCTGAGAAAAAGGGGCGCTATCCGCCCTTTGACTGCTCGAGAGAAAAATTCTCACACAAAAGAGAGGATTGATTGAAAAAAATGAGGATAACCCCCGCTGATTGCAAAACCAACTGGAACACGCGCGAGCTGGTGGGGAAGTGGTGACAGCTCCTCGCGTGAGATCCTGATGGACGTCTCGAAGACAAAGGCAGCTTCAGACAATGCATGCCACATAAGACCAGTGTTATTTGTCTTTAAAATATATATTTTGAATATAATAAAATACTTGAGTGATTTTTCCACTTGTGACTCAGCTTGATAATGCCAACGTGAAAGGTTGGCGAAACCGGTCACCAGTAAAAATTAACATGTGAAAAAATCACTCATGTATTTTATTATATTTTAAAATATCAAATGGAATTCCACCAAGTACTTTCTGTCAAAAATATTTATTATTTAAAATATATTAAATATTTTTGAGTTCTTGGTGGAATGCAATTATAACAAGTTACATAAATAAATTAAGACGAGAATAACTCCAAATAAAAAAAAATAGTTGAAATTTCAGTTATAGCTCATCATCTACCCTTACAGTCATAAAAATCATTTCTTTTTTAAAATATTTGCAAAAATGCAGTATCTAAGCTAAAAAAATAATATTAAATTTCAATAAAAATATAGGCATAGGAAACTTTGTATTTTATTAAAAAAAATTAAATAAAACCTTGATGATAGATTCAAGAAAGACGAAAATGACAGGAGACTCCAAAAACGAAGCGATAATTGCAGGGCAAAATCTTGCGAAAAGATAAAAGCGTAGTAACTATAACAAAAACAATGCCTTAATTATCGGCTTCAAGTTTTTATGTATTTAATTCTGCAAATTGCTGAATAACCTTTGCATTCGAAGTTTTTCTTATCGGAGAAGCATCGAGACGTAATTTGTATCGACTGTGGCAAGTCACGTCCGAGGCAATCGAAAACTGTATGTAGAATCACGTTTTCCCATCTTTCTTACAATTTGGTAGTCAACCGGGGATGAGCGCAAACTCGGCTTGTAAAATAATCAAAAATGTACCAAAACAATTGATAGATTCCCAAAACAACGGCCATTTTTATCACAACACAACAAAACGTCATCTTTAAAAAAAATAAAATAATTTCGCAACTTCGAAATCGCGTGTAACTTTTTGCAACGTAACGTTACGTTACGCAATATATTTTTAGAAGAAAAAAAAACAATTTTCTCTGTACTAACCGTATTATATTGGTTCTTCAAAAATATCCAAGGTCATCCGCATTGCGAGCGAAAATGCTGTGTACACTTGCTTTGCTTTGATTTCACATTTCACAACGCACTAACAGTCACAAATTTGAGCAAATTAAAATCTCATATAACTAATAAATAATAAAACGAATTTGACATACTGTTTCTGCTTATAACTACACGAAGCTCTAAACATGACGCGTGCAGTTCACAGATACGAATTTTCAGCGCAATACGACGCGATGTCGTCATGCATCAAAACTCACTTCCGCTCAAAGGCCATAGATCATTTTTTTAAATAGCTATAAACTCGACACAAACGTATTAAATTTATAACGTTATATGTATAAGCGATTTTAAATACGATCGTTGTAATTTCAAAGCGCTGAACAGCTTTTTTGTTGATAATATTTATTTCAACAGATCGTTTATGGCGTGTTTTGAACCAGAGCTGTCTTGCTTTTGAAAATTTTGTATTCGACGAGCATTTTGACGTTTACGAATTGGACACGAAAAATGGATATATACTATAAAATTCACATTTACAATGCATAAAAAATGTATATTTACATTAATATTATTTTATGTGTAAATAAAATAAGATTTTTACAATTCAATTCGTGATATTTTTTTTTTATGTAAAATATTGACAGCTGTACGTATTTTTGTTTTTCACAGTATTTTAGAAACTGGCTGTTGTAAAACATTTTTTTTTTAGCAAAATAGCGTTAATTTCTACTTTTCAAGCATCAAACAAGAAAAAATCCCGTGGTGAATATACGTGTAGATATATTTATCACTATAAGTACGTACTGCGACCCATTATTAACCGGATCGCCACACCTCACCGGTCTCCAAATATTCTGCCCTTTGCAAATTTACAAAAGGATATAATGAAGCCTTCGACCTTGATCCTTCTTACTTCCAGATATTTGCAGACAATGGTGGTGTCTTTACTTAAGGAATCCCTTGTTTCAATTCGCTCTCACACCGAAAATACACAGCAAATCTGTTACTCCAGAAATTATAGAAGAAGCAAAAGATGAAATACGGCGAAACGCCAGTCCTGGTGGACTTGCCTCTGATGGGTCCATTTTCGAGATTTTTGATAATTTTTTGCGAAAAACTTACTGCACCAATGGAAAAAAATTAAGTGCGAAAAGTTAGATACATTCCTTCTTCTACAGATATATATTTTTTATTTCTTATAAATTTACTTTTAATATGATAAATATGTGTTTTACCGATTGAAGTTTAGTAATTTGGAGGTTAGTTTGACCTAAATGCCTAGAATCCTAAGCATTAAAAGTTATTTTTTTAAATTGGAATTAAAAGATTACATATAAACGTATGGAAATGAATTAGTTTAAAAATTAAAAAACTTTAACAAACTTTGTTTTTGAAAAGTCGGTATTTTATCCATTTTTTCAACATCTTCAAGACTTTATTTGTCCTCAAAAAAGATCGTTAATTTTTTTTTTTTTTAATATGATGTACAAAAAACTATTTTCAATATAGAAAAATAAAGTGACAATTAAATAAATGAAATGACACGATTTCGATTTCCGAGTTAGCTCCGTACTGACAAAAAAAATTTACCTGCAAGCTTTTGTCACTTTTTTGAAATCGTATAATCGTTAAATATATTATAAGTTTTAATACATTTTTACACGCATAAATTCGTATTATATCCCAAATGGTCTCGTTCTCGGCCTTCCACTAATAAAAATAGTTTTTTTATAAGAAAAAAACCGATACGCATCACAATCCTTGTAAAATAACGTCGTAAGTCAAAAATCATGGCGCTTCTACGCAGAGATCCTTTGCTTTGCTCTTTACCAAGCTTCGATAAAGTTTTTACCTTTTTGGCCATTTTTACTTATCTTTGGGCTTGACTTTTGCGCCGAAACAATGAACCGTATACAATCTCTTAAATTTATGGATGCTGCTTTTAAAATTTATGTACTATAATTTAAGTTTTGAGTAATATTTTTTTTTATCAAGTCGATCAACCCGTGCTATACCGTTTTGAAAATTTGCATAAAGCAGAATATTTGGATGAGATCAATTAAGGTGAGTCGTTTTGCATACGCATAGTGACGAATAGCTCGTCACGAAAAGAATTTACTAGAAGACAAGACAACCGAATGTGATCTGTCTTGTATTGTGTTTTAAGAATAGTATCAAATAAGTGGTCCTAAGCAAATGTCGAAAGGTTTACAATACGAAAAAATAGTTCATATTTTTAATTTTCAAACTGATAATGCCAACGTGAAATGTTGGCGAAACCGGTCCCCATTAAAATTATCATCTGATCTTATTGAAAAAATTACAATGTAATTCTACTAAGTACTTTCTGTCAAAAATATTAATTAAGAAAAGATAATTATCAAACTAGTTTTATTTTTGGGAGATCCAGTGGATGTCCAATGTCAAACTGACTGATGGGGAAAGACGTTATTCTGTAAGACTTGCTATGCATTAAATTAACGTCACGGAGTCTCGGATACGGTTTATGTGTATATTTTCACTAATTGTGCAGTCGCCTGTTCAAAATTATCCATTAAGGACACTAACTAATATGGCGGGCCTAATGTCTAAATGGGCTCTATTCACAGAGAGGAGACCCAAGTGTAAGTTACTACCAACCAGAGTTTTTACAATTCTTGATTTTATGTATTTGGATATATTTCTGTTCTTCTACAATGCGATAAGATAAGATAATAAGCATAAATCTGAACATTTGTATGCAGTGTTTACTTTTAGCTCTAGTCATTTAAGCATTTTTTAAAAAAAGATTCAATTAATTCTGGAAAAGATAAAGTATCACGTTCATTATTCACCATGAAAATTTTTGGTTACAATCGTAGAATAACTACAGTGAAAATAATTGGTATATTTTAGTTTTATTAATAGTAATATTATTTTACATTTAACATCACTACTCTGTAAGAATAAAAGGCTTCGTTTGAAGGCTTTATAATGTCTGAATTTATACTTCTACAGCATCTGGGTTTTTATATAGAAGAAAACTCTAAAAGATCCAAATCAGAGAGGTTTTATTGTAATTTATATAACACGTAAATATTTTTTTGATTTAAAAAAAAAAATTATAATTAAATTACGCATTTCAATGTTCAAAATATATTCATCAGCCTTTGAGAAAAAAATTTATAACAGCTTATTGTCTATTGTTCTTAATTCAAAAATTGCTACGTCGCATTTTTTAAACGTCAAATTATCGCTTTGAAGTTTTGATTTAATTTGAAAAGAAATAATTATTATTTTGTCGCCGGTTAATCCGAAATTCGTATTATACGTACGTTTCTATCTGCCTTTGAGATCTCTCGGAGCGGATTATTAATCCGAAATGAAAGACCTCTGAAGTCCAATCACTCGGAAAAGCGGTTTGACTTAATCAATATTATCACTTGACAGCCCGCCGGCCCGGAGAGCATTGTAATTATTTTGAGTGTTTCTCCCAGAAAACTTCTGACGACGACGTTTTAGATGCAAATTACCAACAAAATTAAAGAAAAATAATATCACTCGGTTATTTTTAATAAATACAACGTAAAAAATCGATCATTCGTAATATCGTTGCCTTGAGTGGCTTGTCGTGTGTAATGATGGACTTGGACGATATCGTGAGTGAATAAATTAAATAAAAGTGTAACGTAGGTAGCATTATGTTGCGAGGACCTATGTTACATTCCCATACTTCGCCAGTCTTATAATAAACACAGTACAAGATAGACGTGTATTTCGTTACGTTACAATGGCGACGAGGATACTGGTGGCGTGCAAGTGCTAATTGCGTTGAATCACGCTCGCCGACGGCCGCGGCGAGCAACGAGCAATCCTGTGGAGATGTAAACACCTAAGGAACGGGATAGCAATTGTGGGTTCCTTGGGGCCAGGAAAATCGGTGCGTGAATCGGCGGCATGGCCGGTGCAGGAGCGAGTTTGGGCGCCGGGTGGATCGGCGCGGGAATCGGCGGCGTGGCCGCTATGGGAACAACATCGGGCGCCGGAAGGAACGGCGCGAGGACCCGCAGCGTGGCCGCGCTGGGAGCGATATCGGGCGCAGGAAGGATCAGCGCGGAAACCGTCGGCGTGGCCGTGGGAGGAGCGATGTCGGGCGCAGGAAGGATCAGCGCGAGGATGTGTGAAAAGGAGACAAGTGAACCATCGTCGCGGAGCATGGGGCTTCGCGAGCGAGTGGCGCTGGGCAGAGCGCGAGGAGTGGCATCAGGACCATCGTCGCGGAGCAGGGTGCTTCGCGAGCGAGTGGCGCTGGGCAGAGCGCGAGGAGTGGCATCAGGACCATCGTCGCGGAGCAGGGTGCTTCGCGAGCGAGTGGCGCTGGGCAGAGCGCGAGGAGTGGCATCAGGACCATCGTCGCGGAGCAGGGTGCTTCGCGAGCGAGTGGCGCTGGGCAGAGCGCGAGCGAGTGGCGCTGGGCAGAGCGCGAGCGAGTGGCGCTGGGAAGAGCGCGAGCGAGTGGCGCTGGGAAGAGCGCGAGCGAGTGGCGCTGGGAAGAGCGCGAGCGAGTGGCGCTGGGCAGAGCGCGAGCGAGTGGCGCTGGGAAGAGCGCGAGCGAGTGGCGCTGGGAAGAGCGCGAGCGAGTGGCGCTGGGCAGAGCGCGAGCGAGTGGCGCTGGGCAGAGCGCGAGCGAGTGGCGCTGGGCAGAGCGCGAGCGAGTGGCGCTGGGCAGAGCGCGAGCGAGTGGCGCTGGGCAGAGCGCGAGCGAGTGGGCTGGGAAGAGCGCGAGCGAGTGGCGCTGGGAAGAGCGCGAGCGAGTGGCGCTGGGCAGAGCGCGAGCGAGTGGCGCTGGGCAGAGCGCGAGCGAGTGGCGCTGGGAAGAGCGCGAGCGAGTGGCGCTGGGAAGAGCGCGAGCGAGTGGCGCTGGGAAGAGCGCGAGCGAGTGGCGCTGGGCAGAGCGCGAGCGAGTGGCGCTGGGAAGAGCGCGAGCGAGTGGCGCTGGGCAGAGCGCGAGCGAGTGGCGCTGGGCAGAGCGCGAGGGAGGTGCATCAGGATCGTCACCGCGGAGCATGGTGCTTCGGGGGCGAGTGGCGTCAGACAAGGCGCGAGAGAGGTGCGAAGCATGGTGCTTCGCGAGCGAGAGGCGCTGGACAAAGCGCCAAAGAGGGGTCAACAGGACTGTCGTCGCGGGCACTCCGCGAGCGAGAAATGTGTGAGGAGGAGACAGGACTGTAAAACTTTGTAGATTGGACAAAAAAAAAAAAAAAAAAATGAGGTGTAGCGAGCGATGTGTGGAGAGAAGACAGGACCGTTTGATAATAATTATATAACACTGTTTAATGTTGTGATTTTGTAAATTACTTGCAATGTAAAATAATATTTGTAGAACACTGTATAATGTTGTAATTTTGTAAATGACTTGCAATGTAAAAATTATTTTGAAATAAGTATGAGGGTGTAACGTAGGTAGCATTATGTTGCGAGGACCTATGTTACATTCCCATACTTCGCCAGTCTTATAATAAACACAGTACAAGATAGACGTGTATTTCGTTACGTTACAAAAAGTAAAAAAGTAAATTGGTGATAATAGAAATGAATCAACTATTGAAAAAATCCACAAAACCGGTAAGATTAGTATTAGAATTTCAGAACTTTTTTTTTAGTATTTTACATGCAAATTCAACAACAATTATATGACTATGAAATCACATAAATGCAATTTTGATAATAAGCCGATTGTGAACGTTATATTTAAAAAAAATCAATAGTTTAATTTAACACTAAGGCAGATTGGATTTTATAAAATTCGTTTGACGGCTCTGAAAACCATGAACACAAAATGTTTAGTGAATGGTCACCAATCTCTTCCACTTAGAGAAGATTAATATATCGCCGAAAATTGTTTTTTTTTATAATCTTCAGCACTGTGTAATTAACTAGAAAATAATATACATATTCAATTTAATAGGTATTAAAAAAAATCAAATTAACAAATCACAAATTAGGCTAACGACAGTGATTGATACATTTTGTAAACCCGCCTGGCAACACTAATTTAGTTTGCAAGATATACAAATTAAACTTCAAATTAACTTGAATAAATACCCATTGATTACTGTCAAAGGCCGTTTGAATTCGATTGATTGAAAACAGGCATTTGGAAACTTTTCCAATTCCAATAAAATAAACTATAAAATTAAATTAAAACTTAAGCATACATCGATCAAAAAAAAACAGGCATTTAGGGATTTTTCCCAAATACCGTTAATCATCAATTATAATTAAATGAAAAACGCCCAACTTTCAACAGACGATATAAATTAAATAATTATAAGGAAGAGTTTAAATGTTTTAAATAAGTTGTTTTTAAAAAGAATCTGTAATTTAAATTGTTTAAAACAATATACATCATGTTAACAATATTAACGGGACTTAATTTCACAAATAATTTGATTCGGACGTGAAAATTAACAAATCAATATTTTGAAACAGTTAAAATCTTATTTAAATTATTTCAGTCTATTGTGTGTAAAAAAATCGATTATCTAAAAAAAAAAAACATGAATATATCAGAAACTCGTGTAAAAGTATTTTTATTATATTCTACAAAATTGTCCTTTCGGGATATACCTGAAACAACTTTTATCGGTTGTATTGTCTTTTATTCAAGGCATTACAAAAAAATATACATTTAATGGCCACATTTTTCCACGAACCAATTTGCTCCTCCCTCCAAACAGCGAAGAAATATTTATACGTCCGAGTCCCGGCGGTATCGCGCCGAGAGAAATGTACAAGAAGTAGCAAGAAGATCGGCAGGTCCCATCCCCCGGGGCTCCACCCCTGGTGTTCCACCCCTGGTGTTCCACCCCCGGGGTTCCACCCCCGCCGCCCCCGGGGACGCCGGGACTTATCGGTTTTCTCCGGCCATTTGGGGTTTTTTATTTTGTGCTTTTAGTTAATTTACTTGGACCTTCCGCCCGTCCAAATGAATTTCAATTCATAGCCACGATTAAAAGCCTCAAAAGGACAAATTTATAAAGTGTGTTTTAGATTTTGTTTATGATTTATTTTTTCAATGCTACGGTAGTAACTTAATAATTTTCTGTCAGGCCAGAATTAGTAATAAATAATATAATTACACTGTTTTTGCGCGCAAAAATATAACCTATCAAAATAGTTGCTGTGCGTTGTTTATGGTTACTTTATTGATTCGAATTTTCGTTATGGGTATTTTGGTGTGAATAATTAATGGTTGTCAAACATAATAACAACCCAAACTTCTGATTTGTTAAAAGATACTTAATAATGATTAAAGTATTAGAATAAATGTTTTAAACATATTTTTGATACAAATTCACTGTCACCTGAGCCTCAAACAAATATAACAATGCTATAACGGAGCCATCTCAATAATATAACTAACTATTAACTAAAAGTAACATCATAATGTTACAGAATATTTTATATTGTTGCATTAAGCTTAAAAAAAAAGTTTGTGTCTACTTCAGAGGTCGTATTTTTCAATCGCTCTCAATAATATTTAATGGGGCCATTTATTTGGTCTGACGAATAGATTATTTTATAATTGACAAATCAAAAACATAAGGCAAAAATAGAGTGCTGTAAATGATAGATCAAGTTGTTTATTTGAATTAATAATTCAAAACACGGTTCTTAGATATAAAAAAAAATTCATTATGTGATGTTCGAGCATGCTGGTTTCATTGATGAGAGTAACAACCGCAAACTTATATTTTTTATCAGGTTTGTATAACTTTAACCACTCTTACCGAAACAGAAAGGTGGAAAAGCACAAGAATATTTTTAACAGCCTCCCATAACTCAGGATTTAGTAAAGCTATTTAATTCTGCTATCAAGTTATCATAGCCTCCTTTAAATTAAAACGCACCACACACAACAATGACTAAAAACCATGGCAACACGAGACTCTACACATAATACTCCATTTATGCTGAAATGTTGAAAAATATTCGGCTATATTTCTATAGTCTACTTACTATATGTGAATGGTACTTGTATGGAATGACCGCTGCCTTGTATTGTGAATAAAACCTTCCACTCTAGCTAGCAGTCGGTTTTGAACATTCAACAAAAGCACAAGCTGTCAACGAAAGAATCGTACAGTAATTATCTGATTTGTTGACTTATCAAGTTGCATGATTAGAAATTGAGTCATCATCCTCGAGAATATCAAAGGCCACACTTACCCTCTTACCAGATCTTAATGCGTAGTGTTATCTAAGCAATAAAAGGATTCTTTAAATACATTTTCAGGGTTGCAACGCCATGGACTCCATTCGTCCCAAAACACTAGTTCCTAATTCTCACAGAACCTGACTCCAGTCAGACTCTCTTTTGAGCTCTATGGTTGTTACTAACAATTACAATTGTAGCAAAATATTTGGGGAAAGTTAATAACAATGAGAGAATTAATAAAAACAACAAAATCCATAAGTCTTCTGTAAAATAGACCTTTATTTTTTAAGTTAATTGTTACAGATCAAAAACCCTTTCAAAGTCGACGAGCTTGTTGTGGAGACGCAGAGGGGGGCCCTGCGCCCCGGGGGCCCTAGCACGGACGGGCTCGCTGGAAGAGGCGCTGACCCGCGCCGAGGGCAAGAGGGGACTCCGCAATGACTACTCGATGGGGATGATTTCTTCCTTGATAAAGAACTCTATCAGTTCCTCTTCTACGTTTTTGGTGTCGGAGTCTAATTCATCTGTATCAACATCTGGAACGAAAAGAAAATAAGGTTGGAATGTAAATAATATTGACACAATTACATCAAAATATTGCATTTCACAATATAATCAAGATTTCAAATAGTGTTCAGCTTGATATTTTTACTGTAATATCAAGCTTTGGTTTAATATATTTTAAATAAAATACTTTTGTGATTTTTCCACACATTTAATTTTATTGGTGACCAGTCTTGCCAACCTTTCATGTTTGTTTTGTCATTGCAAATTTTGTTTGATATTCGTCAAAAATATTAAATATATTATAGTGAATTTTTTTTAAAAAACACTTACAACTCCTAAGTTCAAGCCTTCTGGGCTTCTGCTCCTCCCACTCCTTGATCTTGGACGCACGGTACTCCTCAAACTTCTTCATCAGCTCCGCCCGCTTTGCCACGAGCTCCTTGGAAGCCTTGGTCAGCCGCAGTCGATCTTTGGACTCAAACTGTGCAGAGTACTTCTTCAGGTTTTTCTGGATGTCCTTTTGCTGCACAGGGGTAAGGAGCGACGGGGGGCGTGGGCGCCACAGGAATTGGGCGAAACCGTCCTTTGCCACTCTAGAAAATTATTTTTTATCATCAGTATAAGCAAAATTACTTTGAATATTAAGGAAACTTTGATCATCATAATAAGAATCAAATGAATTTTTTCTTTTATTAAACATTTAAACCATTGTTTTACTCTCAAAAATATAATAAATAAAAATTATTTTTGTGATTTTTCAACATTATTTGTTGAAAAATTTCATCGAAAATGCCTTTCATAGAAAAATCTTTTCTAATCACAATTAGTGTACAAATCGGTGGTCGCTTACCTTCTGAGAATTTTCCCTTGGAAAGACCACATGTAGTATCCGCAGTCCATCTTGCACTTCAGCGAAGAAACTCCGGTCACAACGTAGCGTCCTGTGGGATCCCATTCAATTCCGGACATCTGAAAATCACAAACCATATATAAACCATACAATTTATTTTAATCTACTCCTAGCATCGATAAGGGTTCCCATATATACATATATTTTTTTTTTTAAAAGGCTATTTGTAAAGAAGATGCTACCGAAGATGGAACCTGGAACCTGACGGTTGATCTATATATTGGGACTTGGTTATTCTGTGTTGATAGAGTAATGATGAAGTGTATTCCAACCTGATAGTGATCAGCGATGTTCATCACGGTAAAGTCGAATGTGTCTAAGAACTCTAGGGCTCCTCCAGTGAGACCCAAATTGGCTAATACTATGAACTGTCCTGAAGGCGCCCAGAACAGGTGATTGTAGGGCTTCTTCTCAAACTTCTTCAACAGAGTCGGCGCTTGTCCGGCGTTGACTCCGTAAAAGCTGATGCAGATATTGGCTACGTCACCATGAATAATGGAGAACTTTGATCCTATAGGCTCCCACGCAAACGCATGAATCGGTTCCTTGATTTCAACCGAGTCAACGGGAATCTCCTTCTCCCTCATATGGAAGATTTCAAAATTATAATACATTCCGCTGTACTTGACGTCGGATTTATCTTTGCGGATTTTGGAGTATCGGTCGACTTTGACACAGAGGTAGTCTCCGCTCTTCTGCCAGTGGATTTTGCAATCAGCCACATTGAACAGATTCTTGGATCTAGTCTCGAGACGACTCGGAATTTCGAGAAGGGTTACACGAGCCGGTACATCTTTATCTTCAGATACCCAGTACGCTAATGTGTTGTCAGTCGGTGACCATGAGAAATCCCTAGAAAAACAATAAAAAAATTAGATTGATGAAGATTTTATCTACTTATCAAACATTATTATGAGGAGTAAAGCAAACCTGATTCCAGGAACCTTAATGGATTTTTTGTCAAGGAGGCCGAAGCTGGGAGTGGCGTACACGGAGAGGAGGTCAGGGCCCATCCATGCAAAGAACTTATCGTCCTTGCTCCAGCGGAATATGGGCCACACTGAATAGTCTTCAGGAGGAGGGAAACTGCGCTTTTCTTGACCAGTTCTAAAACCACACACAAATTTCTTAGACAATATTTCATTAATGAAAATATATGGTGCAAAAATAGATGACACTATTTTGCAATAGACATAATACTATCGGCTTACCGGATATCCCAAATGATAAGTTTTTTGTCCTCAGGTCTGTCATTGTTGGCGCAGAATGTGACGAGGTAGTTTTCGCAGGGGGAGAAGCTGATGAATCGTGCGTACTGATGCCCAAACTTCTGGAACTGCGAGAACTTGGGGCCCGCCCACAAGCATACGCCTCGCCAATGGAACGTCGCCAGGTACGTGCCCAGAGGTGACCACATGGCATATGTTTCCGACCATTCCTAGAAATAAGATGTAAAGAATTAATTATACATAGGACATAAATAAGCCAAGGGTTAAATATTTTAGCATATCCTTTTCATAGCCATTTTATCATTATTCATTTTCTCTGGTGCAGTTCAAACCTATGCCAGTCTCTATATATTAAACCCAATTATTGCAAGGGTCGATATGTGTAGATTTATAGACTTAACACTAGATAATTTATTCAACCCATAAGTTTATAATGTACTGTTAAGATAGCACTTACGGGACGATCTTGCATGATAACGGGCTCTGGCTGGGCATTCTGCCATATCTGCAGGGAGACTCCGCTGCCGATGCCGATGCAGAACTGGTCATACGCATCGGGCTCCAGCAAGTAGTACTGCAGGTCTGATTGTACGTTAAACGGCTGCGGCGCAGGGGGCTCCCATTCCTTGGGGATCGCCGAGTATCTAAAAGAAGAATAATTTATTCCATTAGCACGAATGCGAATGGGCTAGTATTGGGTGCAAGACCAGCGTTGTTAATGTAAAAAAATGTTACTATTAATAAAGGTTATACTATACATCTGCATTATAAGATAGCTTGAGATTTCTTCAAACTTCAAAAGATTTGATTCGAAAATAAATCTATAAACGGATCAGAATATATTAATCACATAACAAATACTGAGTTTGCTTGAAATATATATGAATTATGCTTTGATGCATACAGTTAGTGACAATTTTTACTTGCATACAGTTAGTGAGAATATAAGTTTGTTATAGAGATGTCATGTCGCATCTGAGGATCTAAATAACTGTTAACAGTTGTGGTATATTTACGAATTCATGTTTACATAAGAGTTTAATATATTTATATATAATTAATCAATATCCATAAATGTCTTACGCTATGATAAAAAAAATCCATGTATTTAAAAATATTTGGATGTCATATAGAAATTCATGGATATATCATTTATAGAACAAAGTGAAAAATAGTCTCTTAAATATCGTACTTAATATTTATATGAATTCATTTCACTGTTTTCACTACTAAAAAATACACTTATACTTACTTCTTGAAATCAGTGAAGAGATTGACTAATAGTGTGTGGTGTTTGTCCAGTTTTCCATTGTTGAGTACCTTCACAGCTTCTTGAGCGTTAGTAGGGTTGGAGTACTCCAGGAATATGTAGCCAACAGTCTCATCAGAATCGGGTTTCTTGGGGTAGAAAGAGTTGACAATCGTGCCGAACTTGCCGAAGATCTTATTGAGGACGGTCTGCAGCTTAGCCAGACGGTCAGGTCCCACTTGCGGAAGGCCGTCCACCACGATAACGCTTTCTACGCCATCAGTTTCTTTAGGACTCTGCTCTATCAGGTCAGATAAAAGTTCTGAAAAAACATTTCACAACACTAAAATGTTATTCTATAACACAAACATTGGAAGAAGCATTGATTTCAAAGCTAATGTCCTATGATATTGTTTTCTTAAGAGGTCACCTAAAAAAATCGTCTGGGTGGAAAATTGTTTAGTAAATGGATAGATACTGTAATCATTATATATATAAACGATTGCTAGGTGAAACTCTATTATTGTTTACAAATTGCAAAAACATGTTTTGTTATTGCAGTGCATATTTCGCATGCAATTCGCATTCAAGTAGCACAACATGAGTGCGTCATCATTTTGAGGTTAAAAAATCTGTGCGGAACTCACTTAAACACTTACACTAAATTAGCTATAATAAGAATTGTACGCAATTTTAAATGGATTTCGGTTTCACGAAATTCAATTGCATCTTGAAAGTTGTGAATATTTACTACGCAAGCAGTAAAATTAGATTCTCGTCCACCGCCACCCATAAATGTCAAACTGCACCGTGGTTTTACCTTCGTCGTCGATGTCGTCGACAAATCCCTCGGGATCGCTGAAGTCGGGCTCTTCGTCGTAGTTGACTTCAGCCGGGTCATTGTCTGCCGGCTGGCTCGCTTTATCGTCGCTCTTTTTCTTAGCCATCGCTATTTAATGTCTAGGAGAGCGTGCGGCGCCGGAACACTTGCCATATGTCTGACCCAAAGGAAGATGGCCGGGCCAATTGCATCCGCTTGGGGCGCGCTCGCGAATGCGCGGCTCGTCTATGGCCACTCTGTTCACGAATACGCCACGACGTCTTACATACTTTTTTTTTTAATGTATGGCTAAAAAAAATATTTAATTTAAAGCTGTTTTGTTTACTTTAATGTTATAATGAAAATATTTGTATAAAAAAACCCTTTTTTTGCATGAGTTGAAGAATAAGTTAAATAAATAAGTATGAACTAAATAACATGAATAAATGTTTAAGTGATAAAACAAAACTAAATAAGAGGGGACGCTAAATGCATTATTTATTATATATAGTGCCTCGAGAGCTATATATTTAACACTTTGTGTGCGGGCGATTTGCGCGCGGAAATATGCGCGGAGCGGGCGTTTTTCGCGACATTTCGCGCGAAATTAAACATTTGGGTAAAATGCGATAGCTTGGAAAATACTCATTTGATTTTTATATTTCTTTTTTTGTATTACTTATAATTGTACTATTCACAGTTCTGTGGACATACATTCTAGTTTCGAACATAGATTTTTTTTTCAAGGCAATTGAAGCGACCCGCATTCTACCGCCATAGACATCAAAAACACATTTATATGCGACCCGCGCTCTATTACCAGTCCACAAAAAGCGCCTTAAGGTGCGCCCCGCATACAATGTGTTAAATAACAATATATTGTATAGCTACATAAATTTATAATTAAACTGACTATTTTTTAATTAAAAATCAAATGGATAAAACGACACTAAGTCGATAAAAAAGATTTGGGCTAGACTTAAATATATATACTATAATATTAAACAAATTAAATATACTGGTTATTAATCGCTTATCCAACAGATTTCTTGTCTTCACTCTGGAAACCAAGAAAGCACCTTATTATGAGTTTATTTTTAAAACACACCAAACAATAAAGCCAAGAAACTTTATTACCGGCTTTCTTTTATCACCTCATAATTAGTCAATTATAATTTTTGACGTTGACGAAAAAAACTTTAATTACCATCCGAATTACTTTGTTAGCGTTTTTTGTAACATGGATAGTAAATATGACGTCACATTAGATATTGAATAAGCTGAGATGCATGCGACGGTCAAGTCATCGACTTGAAACGACGAGAAAAATCATAAAACGCTATTGCGTGCAAAAATAGTGAAAGTTCTATTTTATATGTTTCCCAAGCAGGTTGGACCTTTTGGGTGAAATTAAAAATAATTGATTTTCAAGTTTTTATATGTTAGTGTTTGGATTTGGTAGAATATATATTCATCCCGTTAATATTTTTTTTAGTATACCACTTTCAAATGATTATTGCATTTGTTTACAAAGTGGATGTCGCCTTGAATTACCGCGAAATATAACTGTTACAAAGAACACAAGAAAATTAGGCGTGTGCAGAATATACAAATTGAATAAACAATGCATTGGTGTTGTTGCAAAGTCCGATTCAAGAACAAGATTTTTCCGAGAAATGGTATTCAAAACAATGCTAGAATACAAATTGGATTGGAGAATTTCCCGTGATGTGGACGAGAGAATAAATTACGTAATAATTTTATTTATATGGAGTGATTTCACTTCGCTGCATTTCTCTGTGACGTAACTGACGACGCAAAGAAAACAAGCAGAGTTTACTGACAGACTATGATCATATTATTCTTCTTATGTTGCCTCTCCTCATAGAAGGTTGGCGACTAATTTCTCAAACATATTCCTATCCTGGGACAGTCTCACCAATCCGGCTGCACTTCCGATCTCCAGCCACTGGCGCAAATTCCCGCATCCACGTGAACTTCCTTTTGTTACGAAAAATGTGGCCAAAATAGGAGACCTTTCGCTTCTTTACCAACGTCAAACGGTCCCTTTCTTTCTGCCTCAATTCTTCGCATAGTGGCTGTCTTGAGTGTCCAAGCTTCGACTCCACAGAGGAGAACTGAGACGACATAACACTTGGTGAATCTCCATCGAGATTTCAACTTGAGCGAGAGCGTTAAATGTACTGCGTGCTGTCTCAATCCCTGAGCCAGCTGCCCAAATACTTGAATCTTTCAACTCTTCACTTCTCTGTCGTCGATGTATATTTTAAAGTTGTCCATCATGTTATGTAGATCTTAATTTTAAACTGTACAAATAGGCAAATGAAACGAATCCAAGAATTAAAAACGAGCACAGCGTATGGCACGATCACACCGGCAATCAATGGTAGGTGTGCTGCGTTGATAGAATGTCGGATTCCATCGCGGCGGGAGTCATTCATTTGTGGAGGTTGTCGAGCAGCCGGAGGAGCGCACCTGGAACCTGCAGCGGCCGCTCGTGGATGTGTGTCATCAGATGGCGGCCATTTTGGCGTGAAAATCGGACCGGGTGGTCAGAAAACAACGCCGCGAATAGTACAACTGGAACCGATCTCTCCTCAGAGGAGGTCGGCGACTCTGAACATATGCTGAGCCAGTGTTTATTGCTTTTGTAGGGGTTAGTACCTACATCGGAACACGTGTCTTACGGTCTGTTGGAATGTGACATTCGACCCTTAATCCATTAAATATTTTATTAGACTGCCATTAAAATAGAACATAAACCTATAGTAATTAGCGGTCAGTCAAAAGGCGATCGTATTCAGGCGAGATGTCCTCGCAATGAGACACCCCCGATACGTGGGAATCTTCCTGTTTACGCCAGCCACAAAGGCAGCGGGACCCTATATAAGCGGCATCTCAAGAGAGACCTCGCGGCATCGAACCAGTAACCACGTATATTTCTAACCAGTGTAGTTATACTAAATAAACTACGAATACGCAAATATTTCGCCGGCCTTCTGATTTCCAACCATACATCAATCCTGCAACCACATCATCTTCATCTTCAACAACACACACTCAACCTGCAGCGATTTGGTGACATCTTATCCATCGGCGAAACTTTCTTTGGGTTCTTCTATACCTGTAGTCTTTTTCTTAAAAGCCCTGGCGTTTAAATCGGATACTCCTGCAGCAAGCTACAGAAACAATACATACTTCCAGAGCACGTCCTTCCAAGTCCACTACTCCATTACCGATACTCTATACCCGCTCAGACAGGCAGACATGCAGAAGGATAATTATCCAATAGTGTCCCTTTGTTTTGGGTGTTTTTTGACGATTTACTGACTCATCGCAAGCATTAGAGATTAGAGTACGACACTAGAAAAATCTTGCTCTTTATTGTATACATGTTTGTAAAAACCCATCATTCATGGTTTTTTTTTTAATTACCTCGCTAATTATAGAATGAAAATCATTATGACCACTTCAGCATATGAATAATAAATGTCGCGTGCTTATTATAATGCATCATTTTTTATTGTCATCGACGAAACTGGCCGAAATCAATTATTAATATATCGCCTCCTATACCGTCATCGATGACTGTACAAAAATACGTTTTAAAAATATATAATGGTAATGACAAGTTTCAATAATTGTTTTATTCGATTAATATTTTGAGCAAGTGCATTTTGGTCAACCTGTACTCATTTCTCTATAGGGTGACCATGCAATGGGGATTTGCTATTTTTAAATAATTTTTTTGTATACTATTATATTTTTCCATGTTCATATTTCGCGCTTTCGCCCCTTTGGGGGGCTTCGTCAGACTTTTAACCCTTTACAGGCCAAAACGGTTACGTATGTAAACATATTAAGGGTCATACTGCGTATAATAATTGACGAAATTGATTTTTATTGTTAAAACGCGTAGTTCGGGAATGGACAGAGTGCACGTTTGTAACAATTGCTTTATAAGTTTTAAAAATCTCCAGACGATGGAATTGAAAGTATTGTTTATAAAATGGTTATATATGTATCCGATAGTTTATACATGTAAGTGAATTCCGTATTCTTGGATTATAATTGATAAAATCTTATTGATTTTTTTGCGAAGACCGTCTCACAGGAAGTACTATTTTCCCTATACAGGTTTGATTGATTGATAATGATTAAGTACATTTTTTCAAATATTGAAAATTGATTAAAGAAACTCTTAGAAAAATATCATCGTGATTTGTGTGGGATGCTTAAAAATGCTTCACTCAGTACTTTGGGTTAAAAGTCTAGTATTGCAAGTCACACAATATTTAATTGGCATAATAAGTACGTTGTTAGGATATGATTGTTAAACAAATTATTGCTTAGTACAAGTGATTCGTTGGTATAATTGGTGATGCACCGGCCACGTAAGCTTGGGGATGTGGGTTCATATCCCACACAAATTACGATGATATTTTTCTAAGAGTTTCTTTAATCAATTTTCAATATTTGAAAAAATGTACTTAATCATTATCAATGAGATAATCTTAACTTTTTTGATAATCAAGGTATGTATGTATTATTAGTATGGCCCTCAAAAGTGATTACATATGTACCCGTTTTTAGCAAAGGGTTAAATGCAAAAACGCTCACAAGTAAAAATATTCGAAGTCTCCCAAGAAGCAGCTCATGACAACGCCTTCCAAAACCCGCGACACCTGTTTGTGATTTTATTTGTGTCCCGGCTTGGCTCCAGCGTGGTCACAGCCGCCGGCCGGGTCGTGCCACCTCCACGGCCGCCTCCAGCTCTTCCACTCCTCACCTTCCATCACGGCCCGACGCACCATCAGCTCAGTTCCTCGCCGTGACTCCGCGCGGTCGGTCGCACGCAGCTTCGCCCCAGAGCAGCCTTAAACTAATCAAAACAAGGTAAATCCACGCCTTGCTCTGGTCACCAGCTGAGTCAAACAATTGACATGCCAGAAATGTCGCCTGCTTTTGTTTTTTTTTTGTGGTTCGCTTGTTTGTTTGTGTCGTGCTCCGCCCGCCGGGACCCGCCTTCTTTTTCTTTTTTACGTGTTCTGCCGTTCCTACTTCGGTTCTGTGTTTGATATTTGTTAATAACAATGCGTACTTTTGAGTTCAAATCTGACGTGAATTTTCAAATTTGAAATTCGAACACGTTTGAATTACTTTAAATTCTGAAAACCAATTACAGTGACTTGTGATGGCTGATTAGTCAATGTAGTAAATTAAGGAATCGAGCACGCATATATAAATTAGAAATTCAATATTTTTGACAGAGAGTACTTGGTGGAATTCCATTTTAATATTTTAAATAATAAGTAAAATACTGTTTCTTAATGCCAACGTGAAAGGTTGGCGAAACTGGTCATCAATAAAAATATATTTGTGGAAAAATCAGTCATGTTTTTTTACTTATTATTTAAAATATTATATATAAATTATTATTTTGATATTTGTTTAAACCCTGCACGAAATATTTCCAAATAGTCATCATACAATATATATATATATATATATATATATATATATATATATATATATATATATATATATATATAATAATGTTTACTGTTTAGTAAGTACAAACAAATACTACTTTATATCTCAATCTATAGTAGCACAAGCATTACTTTTAAACGTGTTTCAACAATGTTTTTTATGTAACCACAGCCTAGCTAGTTCTATTAAATTTACACGCATTGCATGGTACTGCATGTTTTTCGTTCAAGTTCTTCCTATTTATTACTCTGCTTTTCGTTTAAACCTTACATCCTTAGTAACTGTTTGTTTATTCACGAATGAAAAATTAAAAACCGGTTTTTTTTTAGATATGGTTGTTATTAGTTCAACACATTTAGATTTTTAATATCTGATTATTTTCTCATGCCAATACTATTCAATCTTCAGTTATTTTTTTATTAGAAATTGATTTGATGAAAACCATTTAATCGTCTTACGTAATTAACTTTTCTGCTTTTTAATTACATTTTTGATATCTCTTTATATATTATATTTACATGAGTTCATATCTTTTCATTTTATTAAAAACCAAGCAAACCTTTTGTTATTGCTTATTTCTTGCTGCATTAAATGTTACATATTATATCATTTATTTTTCCTGAATTCACTAATGCATTTTTGAATGTATTATATATTTTCTTAATAATTAATTCTAATTAAAATTATGTCAGAATTGCTCATTTAATATTTTCTGTTTGTTTGATACCTTTTACTGTGATTAGTATTTGGTTAACCTAATTCCAAGAGTACCTGTCACCTGTCGCTTGTTCACCTGTCCTACGGAAACGATGGATTTTATTTATATTTTCTACATTGTTATAGTAACTTGAGACTAGAAAATTCTGATTTTTAATGGATTGACTCAAGTGTGCAATCAAAAATGATTAGATAATACAAAAAAAAAACAATTATAAATCTAAAAATAAATAATTTTTCCCAATTTCTCATCTTTTGTTTTTGTGTTTTATAAAATTGATTCGAGCATGAAACGACGAGAAAAACCCTCGAAAAATATTATTTTCTTCACAGGCGCTACTCGAACCGCAGTGGTTCAATCGGACACAGTGGCGAGCCGCCGCGAAGGTACGGCTTCGAATTCCACCTGATCCATGTTATATTGTAAGAATTCGACGGTATTTGATTTAAAAAAAAAAAACACACACAGCGTGTGTTTCGCTTCTGAGACAGCAGGGCATGCTGTGCATGATTGCATAACGCAATGCACACAGCGGGTCTTGTTTGGCTAATTATTCACAGTCCACGCACCACGTGATAATTGCTTTGTTTCTCAGCCTAAAATTCCTTAGCACGCACGTGGGAAGGTGATAATTACATTTGCACACTTGGCTGTTCAATTTTCAGTAACGCTGCAAAAGTGGCACGGGAACCACGGGACAAGGACTAGTGATGGGCGCGGTCGAATCGACTTTATTCGAATCATTCGTTAATCGAATTTTAATGATCTATTCATATAAATCAACACATTTTCGTTTTCTACTAAAGTTTGTTTAATTCGATTTTTTCTCTACTGAAATGGAAAATTATTATTTACACTTGGATTTATATAAAATGATTATTATTTTATATAAAAAAAACTATGCTATATAATAACATCATGTGACGAAATCGTTTGCGGGTATTCTACACGCTGCCCCATAAATCATGGCTTACCCTAAAATCGATTAAAACGTTAATATAAAATAAGTCCATCAAAACGATTGATGATATTTTCAATAATTTGAAAAAACACAAAAATATTTATATTTATTTATGAAAGTAATTTATTTTTTTAATTAAATAACGTGAGAAAGATCGTAAAAAAAGTGAGAGGGCGATTCCCAGATAAACATTTCACTTTCAAAAAATACGACGAATTCTCAACACCCTGTATCTGCACTTATTTTATGAATCGATCATAACAAACAGGTTTTATTCGAAATTCAAATAAATTATTTAAAAATAGAACACCCGGGACTCTCCCTTACTGAAGAAAACGTTTACATTTTCACCGGAAGTAGGTCACCGAAGAAGCCGGGGGAGGAGTTCCTGTCAACTCCTACCTCTGTAATTTATTTTATACGCCGTCGTCATTATCGACAATCATTCTTGACCCACTCCTGGATAAAGATCTCCCTTGACACGTGCATGCACCTCTATTCCTAATATTATTCAATCATATCTAAAAATAAGCGACAGTGTGCTCTAAATCTGAGCTAGCAGCCCTATCCGACAAATATTAAATATGCATTACAAATCACGCAAATCACTGATGTTACATGAAATGCATGACAAGCAATGCTTTTTTTTTATTAATATATTTTTTTGTATGCATAATTATTTTTTAAATATTCTATTAAATTGTGTACGAAAGAGGCAATTACTTGAAGGTCAATGTATATTTCAGTGAAAGTATCACCGTGTAAACATAGTGTCGAGTACTGGAAAACCAAACAAATCAAACAAAAAAAAATACGATTATGTTCTCATTACGCGTATGAATCACCCTTAAAAATGAGGGTTATTTAATAAGACTGGTGAATAAGCAAAATTAAACTATTGTGCTATGAATAGAAAATCGTGATATTTTGTAAAACTAGTTTTTGCTTCTCATGGCTTAAGTGCCGCATTTTCTCTTGCCGCCTCCCCCTGGTCGTGGGGATTTATTGATTGTGTAAAAAAATCCTTGAGGGTTACAACCCCTGGACGCCCCCATCTGGAGCACCGGCCGCGGAATCTTACGATATCAATGACCGGCAAGCTCGAATCACAATATCGCGAAACACGATATACTCGGTGCTATCCGCGCGGTTGGCGAACCAGCGCGCAAACCGGTGAGCCACGAGACACTTAGATTACCTGTTTACCGGACATGACAAATAACCCTCGGCTTAGTAATAATAATAAAACGTGGCGTAACTCGGCGGCAGGTCGTTAGCGAGACGGCCCACCGTAAACAAGCAAGGGAAACGTATTGTTTTGTCACCTGATAGGCCGAGGCCGCGTCCACCGTCGATAAGCGGCCGATACGCACTTTTAATGGTGCTAAGTGTTATTAAAAAGCATTTACTAATGAAGCTTTTTTTTTTTTTTTGTGGTTTCAGCATTCTGCGCGTGAATAATAAATATTTGACAGGGGTGAGACATCTGGAATTCGGAATCGGGATTGTTGTTGACTCGCACGACACACTCTGTCTAATCAAAAGTACCAAAATAAACAAGTGTATTTTTGATAAATAGTCTTTCAGCTGAAATAACGGTGGTTACTTATAAATCAGAATACAAACAAAAATGTTTATGAGACAAGCAGGTACCGGCGCGACTTACTGTCGTATTGACACAATTTTCTCGCAAAAAAAAAACACGTCCAGTTGCTACTTAACCGATCGAGCGCGACCATGCACCGCCGCGAAGCAGCCCGAGAAGAATTAGCAAGCATCCATTTCGGCTTTGCCTTTTTTCTCAGCAAGAGAAAGCATGGGAACTGTCTCAGACTGCATCGGCAGCAAAACAGTGCAAACAACGCATATCTAGTTCGTTCAGAAATATAGACGGCGAGCCTGTAATAAAATATTTATAAATCGTCCAACATCATTAGAACTGGATGATATATTTAATTTTTATTTACTCAAGTGTTTTCATACTATAAAGGCGCTATATCTCATGCATAAATAACCTGTTGAAAGATTTCATTTAACTAGTCTAGTCTATTCAATAAATCAATATATAATAGACAACTCTAAAGATGCAGGTTGTCTCGTCACAACAGGTATTTAGGCAATTACTTTTAGAGTTTCTGTATTGTAGAACAATGGGATCTTACGTGGTGAGGGGCGATTTCGATTTTTCAAAAGACATCTTGACACGCGATCTCAAATTAGATATACGGGAAACCCGAAATTCCTTGCTATCTAGCGATTACGTCATGAATTCTGCACTACTGATCAAATTAGACTCCGTCGTCTCCCCAAGCGAATTTTACTCACAATTTGTATGAAGAAATCAGATAGTGAAATTTCCATTCGAAAGCAATGATAACCACGGGCATGCAGTCCACGCAAGCTGCAAAGCATTGCATGAAGATTTAATCCATGGTTTGGTTTGTATCCGTTGTAGAACCTTTACGTGTGACCTCCCTTGAAAAAAGTTAAAATAAAATGTGGACTAAGAACCTGAAAATACATGCAAAGCCTTAAATAAAAAATGGGCCGTGGCAGTGGATTTGAGTGCTCATACACAAATATGATCGTCATCTACTAGCAATTTGGCTGTTTTCAAATATTGTGTATACAAATTCAATCAGTTATGAGAATACATTTTTAACTCTTATTACTTATAAATAATATTTTTCATAAAGAGAAGTAAAATTATATTTTTCTTATAGTTGAAGTATTCTATGTCAGTTATTATTTAACCTTTGCATTTTTTGAAGATAATCGCACGCCACTGGTAAATTAAATTAGAAATATACTGCACGCCACTGATAAATTCTGTTCAGTTAATTAAATTGTACTCAATGGTCTTCTGCACGCGAGTTATACTTTTATTGTGAAAAATAAGACATCAAGAGTTATGTATTGGTTTATTATATAACTCGCACACTCCTACTGTATACAGAGTGGATAACTCACTTTACTCTTCATTCTGGTTATCTGAGTTTGGATGTTTCCCGCTCGTTGAGTGAACATAAAAAAACCTAGTCTCTGATTTGTAAATGTACTCTAGTTGTTATTTTTTTAATTGACATAAAACAAAATATATTGTTCCTGATGGTTATAAAAAAATATTTTGGCAGTCTTTGTATTCGTTGGTTTTGTGGTTTCTTGGGTGTTGAGCTGCCTCACGTTTTCTGTCTTCCGACCTTTCGGTCCCCGTGCTGGGATTATCAAAATCTTGAAGATGGTCCCAGTGCCGGGACCGAAAAACCGAAGAACGGAAAACATCAAGAGGCGGGATATTAAATTATGTGATGGTATATTAAATTATGACTGTAATAGTTTTGGGTATTTTCGTATAATATTTAACAGTTTGTTAATCGGTGTGTCCTGATCAGTCCTTCATAGTTAACACTTGAATATTTTTATTACTAAAGACACAGAAGTCATTGTTTTAGTTTTGTCTTGTTATATTATAAGTCTCGCTTTATAAATATTTGAACAATGTTAAAATTTTATTTAAAAATATTATTATTTAATCTTACAATTAAAGAATTCGTTTTCACGTCTTTTCATAAACAAAACGAATTCTTTATAATGTTATGTATAAATATATATTACATATACTTCTTACATAGGCTTCTTCAGACTAAGTATTATGTATTATGAATGTAATCATGAATGTCGAGACCAGGGGCTGTATAATAGTTTCGTCTTCCAGATCCTCAGCCATGACTATCACGTGGTCCCCGGCGGCCGCGCTGCTGGTGCTGGCCATCTTCCACGGCTGCTCAGCGCAAAGGGACGACTACTGCCTGTCTTCCGACTCGGACCCCTACCTGAGGTTCAGCACCAAGACCGCCTACGAGTTCATCAAGGGCCGAGAGACGTCCCAGCACATCGTCCCCAGTAAGTCTTGGCAACTGATGACTGCCATTAAATATTTTATAATACATATATATATATATATATATATATATATATATATATATATTATATTTTTTTCTAACCGTGCCAGTCTTTGTGACAATATAGCTGCTTGTCTGGTGTTATGGGCGAGCGACCATCGGCGCGGTCAATAGACCACATTTTTATAAAAAGTTAGCATATTTTCTTTGGACAAATGACCTGGATGCTTCGCGGTTCATGAATATTGCAGCCTGTGTGCTTTTATTTGATATTAATAGCTTTCAAAGGAGGCTCTCACGCTTCAGTAAACATTGACTGAAGAACAGTGGACCCTGGTCGAGTGGCAGGCTGCGCCTTTGTAGCTTAACTATGCACGTTAATGTATATTTATATATTGAAGCTTAAGTATTATATATTAGTTTTATGTGGATTGTAGTGACGCTGTAAGACGGTAGTTATTGATAACGACGAACTATCGATAGTTTAAAAAAAAAACTAAGCACTAAGAACTTGAATACAAGGCAAAATTTTTAGAGAAATCAAAGTGGTTTATTTTTTTTATATTTTACCTAATACTAATTTTTTTTAAATCAATTCCTTTATATTTAACCTTGAATCTAAAACTAATAATATAATATGAATTGTTGTTGTTTTTAATTTTTTTTTTTATTATTTTCACTAACATCTACAATTTTACAATACAGCCGCACCGTTTCCGCTTATTTAAATAATTTGACACAAAAATCATTTCACAATAACGGATACGGAGATAAGAGGTGCGGAATCTGAAAAAACCTGTTTACTGTGAGATAATCTATCCACCTGGCGCAACTCTGATGTCATGGCAATAAAATATCATACATCCACGTAAATATTTTGAACGCCAAGCTACGTTTGTTTTCAAATTCACTTTCCGACTGACTAAGCAAAACTTACGAAAACCCTACATAAATAAATAAATACAATTCCCTAGAGAAGTTTCATTGAAAAGGACGCGAAACGTCATTGGCTGGGAAATAATGGTTTGAATTTAATTTTTGACTAATATTGGCACGCAACATTCATCGTTCATCGACCCACGAAAATGGAAAATGACATACGTGTTTTGTACAGCCACAACTTCTCTTTTTTGGATTTAGGTAGTATTACAATATAAAAACCAGTTTTTGAAAAGAATTTACAATCGCAAAACAATAATACTCCATATGCATTCGTCTGGATACTCTTTGCTATTAAAATCTGTCTAATGGACGGGACACGTAAAACGGTTACAAAAACTCGTCATTGTCAATTTAAACTATTATCAATGGCGCAATGTTTCTTGCGTAAACCTCGGTGAAATTGTCTTGAGCGGATAACCATAGCATTATTAAAATTATTGTCTTATTGTATGAGGTCATAGAACCAGAACCGATGCTGTAACACTTGTAAATAATAAAATATGCGCTCAGCTGTCAGCCGTCACTAACCCGTCCATGTTTGCGTGTCGTGAAAATTTTGAAAATATAATTTTCCAATCGACCATAGACAATTTTCATGTTCATAAAATTGACACATTGAAAAAATATATTTAAGGGTATTGAATATTTATATAATCAAAGTTGACATCTATGGTTCGTAAAAATATAATATTATTTTTTTATTATATAAAAATATATGGATGTATTATTTGTGATTGAATATTTTTTAAATTTATTTTTTTTTATCTTCCGGGTAATATACATGATTTTTTTTACTGGACCGGCAGTTGGCAGCCCCTGCGTCAGGTATCCTCGGGTGTAGATACTACATCTAACGTTATTCGAGTGCCTCTGCTCCTCCGGCAGTCGTGCGGAGCGCAAGAGGCCCGCTAAGGTCAAGGTGGTCGCGGCGCTCATTCTCAAATATAATCAAAGATGGCGCGGCGCAAGATGGCGGGCGTCCCAAATGAGAGATCGTTGTCAACATTTTTTACGGTGTAAACGTAACGGTCGCCGTGAGATTTTTTGTGTACAATAAGGCATTATGGTGACATTGTTGTAAGTAAAAATTACGATAGGTAGAAAAATATATGAAGCCCTTTTTTATTTTAGCATTTCTTAATTACCCGGAATTTCAAAAAAATGATTACCAAAAAAGTAAAGGGTGGATAAAAACACAAAAGTGACTTGATCCCCGTGAATCTTTTTTAATCGTTGCGTTGCATCTAGGAAGTGCGTTTTAAATTTTGGTTTCTGATTCGTAATGTTTTTTTCGTGCAAATGAAATTTTAGTAACAAATAATGAAAGTGTATTTTTTCAATAAATTCCGCTATCATTTATCAATATGATATGAAAATTATGCCTACATTATTATTTTGAATGCTTGTAAAAATATTTTATCCATACTGCGAAATTAAAAAAAATAATAGCTCTAGTTGTCTATGAACTGGCTGTCTATTATCTATTGTATTTTTATTTTTTGAATTTTCGAATGTGTGACAATATGAAGACTTATTTATTCTCAAACTTATTAAACATGGTTTTCGTGTATTTCGAATGTATGTGATTACCTAAATTAATTCATATTGTAAGCAGGTAAGGTCATATTCTATAATAAGTACAAGCAATAATAAAATAATCCTCTGTTCAACGTTGCAGAACTCCGCTTCATCTAGCCAAAAGCATGGCAGTCCTTCGTTATCCCATTGAAGCAAATCATATTTAATCTTCACACTCCAACACTTCTCAGGATTGATATGCAATAAACTTTTTGATAGCCTCTTATCTTCCATGTGGTGCAAATGACACAGCCAGTGCGATCTTTTAATTTCTAATTAAATTAAATAATGATCTTTTCCTTCAAATAGCTCGGTCAAAAAAAACCTATGCTCAAAAGTCTTAATTGGCCTTAACTTAATTCATTTGCAGTGTCAGTGCTTTATCGACATATGTGAGTATGACTTGAGAAGTCTTTTACACCTTTCATTTGATTCTTCGGGATATGAACTGTTGTTCCAGATCATAGTAGCATCTGTAAGCCGTTCTTGAATATTTTCTTACTCACACTATTTGCATTATTCACATAAGATCCTAAGTATACAAACCTTTCCACTGGATGAAATATGCAAGTGAAATAAGTCTTCAATTTTTAACATCCACTGTCCACATAACCATCCACTGTCTTTTAATTAAAAGTACAATCGTAACAATTGCAATGGATTTAAGTAATTAAAGAACTACGTCAAAAGTAAGTAGGTTACAATTAAAAACACAATTACCAGGAAAAGTCAATGCACAAAATGTCTAGACACTCAATAAAAACTATAATGCTCATTGTTATATTGAATAGAATATTTATATTGTTATTATAATAATGAAACGGTAAACACGTTCATTGCAAAATGGGAAAAAACAAATAATGACCAACTAAAACTATTGTTTGTGATGTTTAATTTAATATTGATCACTCAACTTTCAATTTTTCTACTATGTCTGAAATAATTAGTAATTATTATTTCACATAGAACTATGCCTAATTCAATAAAAAATTAAATTGTCTTGTTTATAAGGTTAAAGATAGTGTTTTAATTAATTTAATTTGATTATTACTTTTAATTAAGTAGTACTATAATAAACTAGTAAGAATAAGTATCTATACAATTTATGACATAAGTTTTGAGATACAATATTATTTATTGAACACATTAATATGAATTCCTTAATTTAACCGGGAATAATTCATATTACTAAAATACATGTCTTCCAATTCAATTACAGCTATAATTTTTTTAAATCACTGTGATAGGTCAGGTATTTTCAAGGTCAAATTTCTGACCTACTAAATAACAGTTTCTAAAGTTACTATCATAATTGATCGGAGTAAATCTTTATTGGTATTGCAGAGTATATATGTTTTTTATTTAGCAATTTTCTTTTAAATTTCTTCACAGGCTGCAAACCTGTACAGTTCTGGTCCTTCAATCGTTATGGTTCTCGTCTCCCCGGTGTGAAGGGAATCGAGGAACTGTCCCGTCTTGGGAAGATCAGGGACGAGATCATCGCCAACTATGAAGTCAAAAGGAATGCTCCTAGTCAAGTAAGATTAATAATTCCATTTTTTTAAATATACTAAAATAAGGCACTTAAAGCTCTAACTATGGTCAAATATATACATTCTGGTGCATAATTGAAAGTGGAGATTATATTCTGATTAGATAAAATTCATTCTCACATCATCCGCCTGTGTAAGTTAATTATCATATATTCCGTTGCAGGGAAGACTGTGCTCTCAGGATATTGAGAACTTGAAGAACTGGGTATGGAACAGAAACTTTACCGCAAACTATGCCAAGGACCTCACCTCTCAGGGCTACGAAGACCTGAAGTTCATGGCCAAGAGGTGGCAGACCAAGTTCCCGGAGCTCTTCCCTGCCTACGCTGAGAAGGACTACATTGTAAGTTCTAACATATTAAAAAATATATCTCAAAAGTTATTTATCTCTTGGAATTAATGAATCTGCATCAATGTTTTGTAAAACCTACTGTGAATAATGTATCTTTATATTATAATTGTGTTAAAAATAAGATTTAATCTCCTTAAGTAGCCCATCATTATATTCTTTAATTTCTGTTCTTAACTGCTCTGTGTTTTGCAGTTCCAATATACAGACAAGAGAAGGACAAAGGACAGCTTCCGGGCGTTTGCAGATGGACTATTTGGCAGGAATGTCCTTCAGCAAATCAACCCTCTTCCGGTCGTGCCCAACAACACCTTGTTGGAGGTGAGTCTACAAGAGAAAGTTATTTTCTTTATCTATTCTTATTTAATCTTTTGTTTTCTTATTACTGTACTATAAAAATACTCAAACTTATTTTTCATTGTAAAAAATCAACATACTCCCAAAGTCCATTGAATTCGTGGTTACCCTTCTTCTTCAGGTGCCTCTCCTCAGAGGAGGTTAACGACCATCTCACTGAGCATACCCTAGCACAGGGGCTCCCAAACTTTTTGCACCCAAGAGCACATTCTAGAATGCCGGTTGGGTGGCGGGCACCATTTAATACAAATAATGCACAAAAAATATTTAATTACAAAAATATAATTTTAAAATATCAAAATTAGTGTTTATATTTTTATGTAAAATAAATAATAAGTAGTAAATAATAGCATAAAAATTCTGGTAATTGAGTCGAATTGGGGAAAATATCCAACGAATAATAATTTTTAATAGCAGCTTTAAAATGTACATCTATAGCTAAAAATTGCAAACAACAGGTTAGAATACGAAAAATATCTTACGGTCCGGACTAAGTTTATTAAGATTTTAATGCACCAACAACGATATTAATTCACGATATTGTTCAGATACAAGATGGAAAAGTTGCTGAATAAATATAAATCTGATATTTTTGCGGTAGTACAAGTAAGGTGAAAGTATTACTAGAGGGCGTTATTACAGAGACGAAGACAAACAAAACTACACTCATTACATGTTATTTCAATTGGCTTATATATGATTTTCGGGAAAGAATTATTATTTTGAAAATCATAACAATATAATTATTTTCGCATATAAGTATATCTCTGTTTAATTACTTAATATTATTTTTTTGCACAAAATCTTATTGTACACTAACATATTTTTTTTTACCGTGGTGGCACAGCGGTGGGCACACGTAAAACGGTCAGCGGGCTCCATGGTGCCAGCTGGCATAGGGTTGGGGACCACTGCTCTAGCATATGAAATAAATAAAAATGCTAGTATTTTTCCAAACTTAGTATATTAAAAAAAGTGACACTTTTGAAGGTCTGTAACAAGTTTGAAATCATTATGTGTATAATATCATGTGTATAATATCACATTCCACACAGTGGAATATATAAAAGAGACATGATGAATTTCTAAGTTGTCTTAAGTTAACATTTTTAAGTAAAGATGATGTCATCCACCCTGTCATTCTCATTATAAATTTGTAAGTAGAGAAAAGTTTGTAAAGATGATTAATTATTTCTTTTAAGCCTTACGAGTTTTGCATGAACTGGATAAATGATGTGAAGAACAACCCGGACACGCTGCAGCAGATGGATCAGTTCCAGAAGAAAGAAGAGTACAAGACGGTAAGAACTCCATTTATATTATATAACTGGATATTGGCATCTATTCATTATATCTGAAAAAAGTCCTTATCGTATAATTATCTGTCTCCTGGAGAACTATTCTAACTAATCACCAAATAAAATCTAGTTTTTATTAAGTTGAAATTGGTGCACTCGGACTTTCTACATTCTTGAGAGAGTATCTTATTTGGATCTAAAGTATCAAGCTGTACTTACAGTTTTTATACAAAACTGGATTTGCAGTGCAGGTGACTGGAAATAGTGTACACACTCTGAGGGTTGCAAGTCCCTGAACTCCAAGTGCCGGTCACTAAATCATATGATGGGTCTAACTTCGGTCAGAGATTTCCATAGCAGCTAAGATCTCAATCTCTACCTAAAATATTGCATGAATAAGCTTTACGCTTACATTCATTTAACATTTTCCTTTATAAAATAATGTTTTTTTTTACAAAAGTCCGCAGTATGTTGACACTAAAAATATATGTCGACTGAGTTCACATCTGCAATCTCAAATTTAGCTTATAACATATTTTAAACTGTAAAATTGACAAATTCACTGTCTTGGCACGCTGTGGCTATGTCAATTACCTTTGATTCAATATTGATTAAACCAATATTATGTTCGCTTATAGTAATCATAATAGATTCCGTACAAAATTCCTTATGAAGTATTTGATAATTTGTCAACTGTTACTTTCATTTGCCAGCCATTCAGAAACTGGGCATAAATGAGACGTGATATATGTTCAAATTAATGCATGTGTCCTTATATAATGACGAGCCTTCACAAAGTGAATGCATTATTTGTCAGTGTATTCACATGTAAACATGTATTATTTTGTGAAGTTCAAAAGCTTCTTTGTGTAACATTAGGTACATGTTTATAATGTTAAAATATACCAGAATATTATTAACATTGACAGGTGGTGTAACTTTACAAACTATTGTAAGAAAATAAGCTGAGTACAAAATGTTCATAATAAATTATTCATTTTTTTTCTCTACAAAAAAATATAAAATAATTTTTATGGCCGTTGATCCCTTTCATAAATTATTATTATCATTTGTGTATTTATTGTAAAAATAAAGGATTATAATCATCAGGAACAGTATGCATTTTTTAATAAGTTTAGACGAGTGATGCTTATTCCAGGGTTGATGAACTCAATACATTTGTTGATTTTTATTTTTCAGATGATAAAGAACGTCTCATCTCACTTAGGGTACAAGTACGATCAGGATGAGAATGTCATCAACAATATTTATGACATGTGCCGCTACGACAAATCCTGGGAAATCAACAAGAACTCTCCATGGTGTGCCGTGAGTCAAACACTTAATAGTCACGTCGCAATCATCACTCCTATACCCATAAATCCTTATCAGCAATCAATTTAACTTCAACCGTTTTATTCCATGATGTGTAAATTGGATATTTGTTGATTTACAGGCGTTCAATCCAGATCAGCTGAGACTCATCGAGTACTCGTATGACTTGAAAACTTACTACATGGGTGGCTATGGAACCAAGATGAACAAGCAGCTGGGCTGCAGCCCCATCAAGGACATGATGAAAAAGTTCACCGATATGGTTGAGAAGCCAGGTAATGACAAATCATTTTTAGATGTGGTGACTGATGTGCCCTGCTAGCGAGTTCAAATGTTCAGATTCCTGGACGTTAAATCAGATCTGAATTACCAACTCAAAATCGAAATTAATAGACTGGCTGTATGTTTTACATACTGATTGTGAAGTGATACTGATACTGAAGTGCTAATAGAAATCTCCAATTTCCAGATAGCCCGCACCCCAAGGCGACAGTGTACTTCTCGCACTCGCAGATGTTGGAAATGCTGGTGACTGCCTTCGGGATTAAAGAAGACCATGTGCCACTGACGGCCGACAATTACCACACGCCCAGCATCCAGCGCCGCCAGTGGAAGTCCAGCAACATTGACCCCTTCGCTTCCAACATTGTCTCCGTCCTGTACAAGTGAGTGTTTACAATGCAAGCTGTTATAACATGAAATGCTTTTTTATACCAAATTAACGAAGGAAGAGTCTATTAACTGACCATTCCCATAGATAGATAGCAGCGAGTGCACATAATAACTTGCATGCATTATATTCAGATGATTTCAAACTATATTTTCTGAGCATATAGATGTTAATTTACAAAATATCTTTTAAAAAGATTTGTCAACCAATATATAAAAGTTTCCACGTGGTTTCAGGTGTGACCAAGGAGAGCAGAATCGAGTGATGATGTTCTTGAATGAGGTTCCGGTGGACTTCAATGGTTGCAGTGTCGGCCTCTGCTCCTGGGAGTGGATTAAGAACAAGTACAGTAAACTGGCTGACGAATGCAACATGAAAATCTGCAGTAATAACTCTGCCGACTCCGTCGGTTTCTACAAAGTCTACATCCTCTTGGCTACCGTCCTCACTTGGCTCACAGCCAAGACCAGCTTTATTTAAATCGTAATTACCTGACCTGATAAATATTATAACGACACTGTAAAAAAGGTGATTTAGCTGCCACATTATCAAGTTAACACAATATGAAAGTAAATCTATAATGCTGTTATCTGATAGGTCAGAATTTTTCACTCGACCTTACATTACCTCAACGACATCTCAGCATCAATATACGCATTTGATTTTGAATAAAATGTGATTGTAAAAATAGAATTTATAATTATGATTAAAATCACAAAAAAACATGAGCTCTGTTTTTTTAGAATTACTGAAGTAGATACTTTTTGTTTCAAAAAACATGCATATAAATTTTTTACTTTGATTAATCCGTTTTTTTCTTTCCAGCGTCACGACACATTCTTTTTTAATACTTTTAACTAACTCACTGATATATTATAATGTTATGAAGATGTCTGCTTGCAGGTTATAATGGTGTTTTAGTTTTGTGTAGAGTATAAGTGCTGTGCGACCTTGAAATCTTTGACCTCGATTCACCCAAAGCAGTAAAATACGAGAAGCAATACAAATTATTTAACACCAAATGAATTTTTTAATTTATTTTATTGTTTTATGGAACTGTGGAAATGTTTAATATTTTTATTTATTTCATCTATGTCCATTATTGTTTTATATGTTTGACGGCAGAAGACGGGAAATACGACACGTTGTTTTGCGAATTTATTAAACTCTATCGATAATAATTATTACGTTATATCCTTTCATTATGACAAAATAAATGCCCGCGTGCATACTTTATAAGTCCTAATGTAAGTTTTAAATTCTATGGGTGAATGTGTCATATTTACTACAAGAGTTAATTATGTCTCTTCTGGGAAAAATGTATTTTAAGAAACAAGATGAATTCAAAATATGCCAATGTATAGTTTACAAATTCCACATTTTAAAAGCTTTAATTTTTTTTTATTCTATAATTTAAGATAAAATTATTGATGTATTAAAGAAAATATGAAATATTACTTCAAATATAAAATACATTTACAGTGAATCTAAAAGATTTTTGTAGAGGATGTACAATGGATTTTGAAAGCGTAGTAGAATAAGGTTTTAAATAAATGTAGTAAAAATAACTTAAAATATGCCATTTTAATATTTTCTGTACAATAACTGCGTTTTAAATTTTAACTTTATAATTTAGTCCTAAAGATCATAATTTAAAAAAATCATTATTTGATAATTGTAAGTTGTTTTTTTCTGCGGTGAAGAGAAAAAATAAATATTAGAGTTGTAACTTCACACATCACCAGTACAAAAAGAATTCGGCAGAAAACAAATTAGAAAATCATCTTATAGGTCGATGCAGTAACGGCCGTTTCATTTACTACTTTTTCATGCGTTAATTTTCTGACCATTCATATCAGAACGAGTAGAGCATCATTTTATTGTTTTGATTGATATTAATAGTGTTGGTGTAATTTTACAGAATAAAGTTTTATTATTTGATGTTGTACTGCCAATTTGTGGCTTTAATGTTTTTGTTACTAATAAAGAGTTTATTGTAAAGTATTTTTATGTGATACAATTTTATATCATTTATATTTATAAATGAACATTTTTTGTACTTTATGTACTCGTAATATAACTTAAATTATGCAGACACGAGAAATTGAAAATAAAAGTATAAAACCATTTTTATTGAAAATAACATCACTGGGAAGCCGGAGCACCTGATGGTTTCCATTCCCCCAGAATGCGGAGTCTTCAAATCGCAACCTTTGATGATCAGATCTTCCTCATTTTCGGTGAATACTTCTCGTTGCTCGAGTCCCAACTCTCCCAACCCTTGTTTGTGTAATTAAAATATTGTTTTGCTGTTACCTGATGTTAATTAATATATTAAATATGTATAATAAAAGAAAATTCAATAAAAAGTTTTAAAAACATTGCAGGGTTTTTAAAAATTTACCAGGTCAATTGCTAACCGACCACCATCACGTCGGATAGCTCTGTATTCCCCATCTCCTCTTTTTATATGACCTGCGATATGAATGAATATATTTGTCGTTTTCTTAGTCGGGAAGATTAAGCTGAGATTAGTAATGATAGTAAATAAAACCTGAATAGTTTGGACAACAATTTTACTTGATATCATATGTAAATATACCTCACAATATTTGATGATGATTACACTTTTTACACATCTATTGCAATAATGGGATAAAATACATCTATAAGGAACAGGTGTTTGGATACAATTATTATGCACAGCATGACTGCAAATTGTTTCACAATTCAATAACCAACAAACTTGACAGTTGAAAAAAAAAGTACAAAGAGTTCTCAACTATACAAATAAGATCCTGCCGCCTTTGAATGAAATTTAAGGCGATGATATAACTTTATTGACCGACCGATGGCACGCTATGCACAAATTTAGCACTTTTTGGTTGCATAGGTTGGGATAAATGATAACCAAGCTGAACAAGTTATTCTGACTTTATACACAACGGTGATTGTTGAAAAATTTAAAAAAAAATGATGTTCTCAGGCAGTGTTAAAAATATAAATAGTGATTAATCAAATACATGTATGATATATATTTTTTAATTAATAAATTTTTTACCATAGACGTGGATATTGCTACTAAAAATAAACTCATTGATAGATTCAACGGCGGAAAAATGTCGACTTTCTCTGATCCGATAGGTTAAGTTTTTGATTGTAAAAAAAACATTGTTTTTACATTTGGTCTAAAGTAACAAATGATCTGAGCAAAAAAACTAAACTTAGACTCTTCTTTCTAGATTCATTGTGATGAGCTTGGTTTATAGACGGGGAAGTAATCAGAGACGAAGCAGCTGGGTATACATGTCTATGGTAAACTATAATTATAACTTTTAAAAAACTATCAATTACACATCCATTTTCTTATTGTAGTAATGTTTTTAAAAAACTTCCAAAACATTTGGTATCTATAATCAATTATCACATTGTTTTTCATAGAGATACACTCCTTTCGTTCAGCCGTTAAAAAAAAGATACACATGAGCTATAGAATTTTGCTAAAACATAGCATGAAAAAAATGACTATAAAATGTAATTACTACACCAGAAAATAACACACCAAAGCAACAATAATCGGCAACAAGCAACGCACACGCCATTTTAGAATCAAAAGGCCCATTTTTTTTAACAATGTGAATAATTTTTTTTAACAATATATTATACTCTGCGACCTTTCTCGTGTTTAACTTTTAATTAAATAAAACATGTCTTGTTATAGTTTAGCTTAGAAATATGACAAAATGCAATTTTTGTTCAGACGTTTCAAACAGCGATTGCTGGGGCCACTTTCAAGGAACGAAGGTAGAATTTTAAAGACGTCTCCAGCGTCGGAGAGTCAGAGCAAATCGAAATAAAACAAGACCAAACTGAAGGCATAAGGTATATTGCTATTTGAAAATAATATAGCATTAATCAGAATGTAACTTTGGTGTGTGGCTCGTTCAATAAGTTAACATATAAACAAACATTAAAAAAATATTTAACCTAAGTCACCTTTGCTGGAAAGCTGTGAAAATGCATTTAAATACTCTATAATTAGGTATAATTACAATGTGCGTTTAGAGCTTAAGTCATATAGTCAGTATGTATATATTTAGTAAATGTTTGTTTTAAATTTACATTGGCACATTCTATGCGACATCGTAACTCGTATCGTAAACACTTCTTACAAAACCATGTACAAAATTTTAAATTATCACAATTACGTCTACGTTTTTATGGCTTATCGTTTAAGGGCCAAGTCCCACTTCTCGAGTTTTTTTGATCATTTTCAGGTCGATTTTGCGAAAAATCGACTGCACTAATCAAAAAAATTTTAATGCAAAAAGTTAGATACATTCTTTCTTCCGAACACAATATATTTTTATTCCTTATAAATTTACTATTAATATGATAAATGTGTGTTTTTCCGATTGAAGTGTAGGAATTGTGAGATTCGTCCGGTACATTTTCCAAGAATCCTTAACATTTAAAAGTCTTTTTTTCAATTGGAATTAAAAGATTAAATATAAACCATGTGCGCCTTATTAATTTAAAAATTAAAAAAAAAAAATCTTTATCAAACTTTGGTTTTAAAAAGTCGTCATTTTATCCAATTTTTCAACATCTTCAAGATTTTATTTTACCCTGAAAATGGACGTTAATTAAATAATAAAAAATAGATAAATATAATTTAATATTTTTTTAATACTCTGTAAGAAAATCAACTCTATCAATAGAATAATAAACTAAGAATTAAATAAATCAAATGACACGATTTCTCCAGGTAAAACGGCCCTCTATTTCTGTCAGAACGGAGATAGCCTCCAAGCGAGCATGACGCCAATTCGTTTCTCGGTATTTAAAAATCGTTATTGGTTGATTTATCGCTGTACAAGGCTTGACATCTATTAAAAAAGATATTTAAGCTCATCATGTCACTTTTTAAACATTAATTGTATTAAATTTGTGCGTATTTTGCGAGTAAAATACAAAAATGTATTTTATTTAAAAATCTACTTAGAATATTTGTGACGTGTCAGCCATGCTTGATCCATAGAGAACGGAGCAGATGACAGCTTAGGCTACTGTGCTCGTTTGTCGTTGTTAGAATTGGCAACATTGCATTGAAAGCATGTCTCTCTCTAAGATGTCAATTTGGCAACATAGCTACTTTGTACAAATGACAATTTCGACACAGGAGCATTTGCGACCGTAATACCCGACCCAGTGATACTCAACATTTTTTTTCTTACAAGTCACACATGCAATATTTTTGAGTAATGGCTTTTTTCAGGCAATTAGTTAGTGGGGACTTGGTTTTACACTTATTTCCCATGTATTAAATCTTAATCTTTAAAACCTAAATATATCCAAACGCCTATTTCAAATTTAGTGTGATATTGAGATAAAACTTTTTTATTTTAGAAAAATCGGGTTTATAATTGCTACACACTACTCTCAATACGTTATCAAGGTGAGAATCAGTAAGTCGATTTCTATATACATTTCTTGCATATTTCACTTTGGAATACGTGTTTCGGGCTGGAGGTTGAGGATGCCTGGTCTAACAGTCATTGGTCGTGTGGCCATATTCGTCAAGATCATAACGAAGTCTAACCTAAAAATTCATAATTGCATGTACAGTGGCGACGGACAGTTTGTGACAAAATTCAAAATGCCAAGAAAATACTCGCTTTCATATACATACTAAGAATCCAAAAGCGAAACGAGTAAATTTATTTTATATATTACTAGTGTCTTGTAAATCAATCGATTGGAGGAAAAATAAGAAAACTGTCGTGAATAATCATCTTGTCAGTTAGTAAATTCCTTCTTTTTTTAGAATTGTGTCCCTTTGATAGATCGTCAACACCTGATGGAATTAGTGGTGATAAAATTGTGGAAGTAAAATATCCACTATCAATATCGGGAACAAGTGTTGAAGAAGCAATTCTCAACAAAAAATTAAAATTTTGGAAAATAGATAAAAAACAGAATATTACTATAAACGTCCACCACGAATGGTATTTTCAAGTACAAGGACAATTGCACATTACTAAGCCTCCAATGAAGAGAGGCACTGGATGAAGAAGAAAAGAAATAACCTGTATAATGTTCAGATTTCTGTCCAGTGTCATATATTTGTTCAATTAATAATAAATAAATGTTTTTGGTGAGATGTGTGTTTTCATTATATATATTTGGGCCTTTTTATTATAATTTACATACATATGTCTAAATAAATAAATATATATATATATATATATACATACATACATATAAGTATATATATATATGTATATATATATATGCGTGTATATATACATATATATATTATATATATATATATATATTTATATATGTATTATGTCACTTTATTTTTGTATGTTGAAAACTGATTTTTTTAGAGTATTGAGTATTTATTAGAAATAAAAAAAAGCTTCCGTTTGGAAGAAGGGATTTATCTAACTTTTTGCATTTAAATTTTTTTGGTTGGTGCATTCGATTTTTCGCAAAAGGTACGAGAAAATGATCAAAAAACTCAAATATGGAACCTCCAACAACGGATTTTGACTTCAGTGTGAATATTTATATTTCTTGTTTGGAATTTTTTTTGTAAAAAGGTAAAGTAGTGGTCGATTTATTGCAATTTTACTGAATTCACGCAAAGTTTACAAAAAAATCCCATGGAAATGTGGCTTTATAGCATAATTTCAATAAGTTAAATATGACAATAATTATTTTAAAATGTTTATAAATATTTATTCCTTTTTGAATATTTGAAAAGAAAAATCAACAATATAAATTTATTAAATATTAAAAAAAAAAAAATCTTCTTTGATAATTGACCATAAATAACAAAACTTAGTCCAACTAGAAC